>OX422207.1:616281925-618681925 GCA_949130495.1 Sambucus nigra
CCTTCACTTGGATGATCATCGTTATCCCCATCATCTTCCAATACTATTGGCTCTTTTTCTTTACCCTTCCCTTTCCCCTTCCCTTTCCCTTTCCCCTTCCCCTTCCCCTTCCCTTTCCCTTTAGCCTTCCCCTTCCCCACTCCCTCTCCCTCTTTTTGGGCACCTTCTTGAGCGATAAGAGACACAATTTGCTCAACCTCTACACTTGTTAACTTTCGTGGAGCCATAGCAGACTCTATTTTACCATTAAATGTTTGCTTTGATGTGTCGTACCTGTAAGGATGGTTTTCGGGAAGGAACATGCGAGATCGTTGATAGCAACATTTCGTTGACTTGCAAAGATATTCAGAAGGTGTGTTTGTAGAGCAAACAGGACACCCATAATAACCTTGAGTTGAACAACCTGCTAACATCCCATAAGCAGGAAAATCATGAATACCCCACATCAACATGGCTTTTAACTGAAAATGTTCATTTTTATTTGCATCCCAAGCCTCGACTCCAGACCATAAGATCTTCAACTCTTCGACTAAGGGTTGGAGGAAGACATCAATATTACTAGATGGTGACTTTGGCCCGGGAATCAATACAGTCAACATTGAAAACTCACTCTTCATACACATTGATGGGGGAGGGTTGAGAGGTTGAATAATCACTGGCCAGCAACTATAGTTACGGCCAAACATGTTATTAGGGTTAAAACCGTCAGTTGCTATTGCAAGTCGAAGATTTCGCGGATCCTTCGCAAATTGTCTCCACATAATGTTTGCATTTACCCACTCTGCTGAATCTCGGGGATGACGCATAAATTCCATACAAGAGCTTGCTCGAGCATGCCAAGTCATTTTCTCGGCTATCCATTTAATGGTATACAACCTCTTTAGCCTAGGGATTAACGGAAAATGTCGCATTACCTTCTTAGGAACCTTATGAAACTTCTTTTGGCCCTTAGGATATACAATTTCCTCTCCATCATCGCCTCTTGAAGTATACTTGTATCGCAAAGCACCACATTTTAGACATTTATTACAGTTTTCATGCTCTTTCCAAAATAACATGCAATTGTTAATGCACACGTCATACTTAACATAGTCCATACCAAGATCTCTAATTGTGTTCTTCATTTCGGTATAACTAGTTGTCAAGTTGTTCCCTTCAGGGAGTAACTCATTCAACAATCTAAGAATTGCACCTGTGGCCCCATCTGACAAATTAAATTGCGTTTTTATATCATTTAACTTCACAAGAGCATACATGGTCGTATGGCGTGACGAACCAGTAGGAGGGTGCAGTGGCTCCATTGCGAGTTGATGTAAACGCTCATACTTCTTGCCTTTGCCTGTATGTGTGTGAGAATACTTCGGAACATCAAAAGTTTGGGGCCCTTCATCACCACCTACACAATTAGGTGCACTAGGACACGCTTCAGTCGTGAACATCTCACAAGAATCATTCACAAGGTCATCCAAAGTTGGAATATTAGACACATCAGTGTGTTCTCCAACATTAGTCTGAGTAGCGGGTTGTGTTGATCGTTGGACTGGATTAAGAATTGACGTCTCCCCATGAAAATGCCACAAGGTGTAATTTATATCCATACCATAGTCCATCAAATGGACAAAGATTTCATCTAAAGTAACATGTCCTTTCCCATTGCGACAACGCCTACATGGACATGAATGTATATCCTTGGGAATAGTGTTACGCACATACTGCAGAAACTCTAACACCCCATCTCTATACGAATCGGTCTCAAAGTTTTTCTCCTTTATCCACTCTTTATTGATCATCGATGACATCCTGATATACATGTGGATGCAGAATGTGTTAATAAGATCACATCACATAAAATAGCATTTCAAAATTTCAACAAGAAGAACTATGGAGAATTACTAAATGACAGCAATCACATATAATACATTCTAATTATCCAAATTGTCCCATATGTATTCGAGGAACTGTGGGCTCTCTCTCCAACAGGAGTAATCGTATACATAGGAAAAATCCCAAAAAATCACGAGGTGCGCCCGCCCACCCTCGGGACACTGTACGTCCGCCCATGGTCACATGAATGTCCTATAAAACTTCTTTACGTCTACATAATACGCCGACAACATTTCTCCACTTAATGCAATTTGATATTATCCTTAATATCTCCATTTCTTTGGATGATCAAAAGCTAAATAAAGAAAATGAAAACTTCTAGGTATCGAACTATCGAACTTTAAATGAAACTATTTTGATTCAACCAACTCTTTCTCGACTAAGACTACTTGAATCGTGCATTTTGATTACAACTAAAATTTTGAATAACAACTAAACACATAATATCCCTAGTTTTTTTTGTTTCTTTTTTAAGATTCAAAAATAGTAGCCCACTCCATGAAGTTTTCAAAGTAGATTATTTAGACCCTCAAGTTTCACTTTATCTCCATTAGTTCTCCTACTATTACTAAGATTGCACGTTGTATACTTTGTTTTAGACCTATTTATTTTAGAAGACCCTTTTATTTCTAGTGTATCTCTCACACCATTCATCCCTACCTTAGTTTCATCCACTAAAATAATATTCTCTTCAAATAACGTATACCGATACACCCCATCTTGTATTTGTATTTGTTCAGACATGTGATCTATAATGAGAGCAAAAGTGAAGGACTTGGGGCTCAAATTCAATGCGAACTTACAATAATTGAAAATTCATTACTTTCTCTAACAATTGACATATCATATGTATGCTTAAGCCTTAATCACATCAATATATCCACGAATAGTTCATTTTTTATTTAAAACCACAATATTATAACATTATCTTAGACTTACGTAGTTCTACAAAACTATACTTTTTCATTTTTATCTCGTCCATAAATAAATAGCTTCTATTAAATAATCAATTCCCAAAATTCTGACACTCGAATGAGAGATTCCATTTCAGTTAGGTTAGATTTGTTTTTTTTCAATTGCACAAAATTCAATCGTTTATATTGCTATCCCGTAAGATATATATAAATAGTGGATAATAGGATTCGTGTAGGGCTCTAGGTCCCTCTATAGCTCAAGGGAAAATAATTCCACAAAAGCATTTATTTTCAAGGAAATAGATCACTGACACAAAGCATGTGAATTTTTTAAATTTTTATTATCTTCTGGAAATAGATCTCTTTGTAAATTAATTTTAACTGCTTCAATTCATTCCATCTGAAAACACAAAAAAGCAATAATCATTTCTAGGTGTATACTCTGAAACAGAACAACACTGATTATTTGTATTTGAAACCTACAAATACTGAAATCAGTTAGAGAAGAAACAAAGTTAAATTTAAGAAGATCGAACTTACAGAGATAGAAGAATCGAGGTCGGCGGGAGGCTGAGATGAAGAGGCGGCGGCGGCGGCGGGTAGCTTCGATCGGAGGCTGAACTCGATTTAAGGGAGGATGAAGAGGCAGCGGGTAGCTTCGATCGGAGGCTGAACTCGATTTAAGGGAGGTAAATTTAAGGGAGGATGAAGAGGCGGCGGCGGGAGGCTGCGATGAAGAGGCGGCGGCAGCGGGTAGCTTCGATCGGGGCGGCGGGTAGCGTGGAATGGTGAGTCGCCGGGTATAGAGAGAGAGAGAGAGAGTGAGATTTAGTCTCTTGAAAAAAATTTCCCCCCTCAAATTTTGGGTGTTATTTTTTTAATGAAGTGTAATCATATTTGGCACGGTTTAAAACCATTCCAGAATCTGATACTGTTTTAAACCGTGCCAGTTTATGATTAAACCGTGCCAGATTCTGGCACGGTTTTAAACCGTGCCAGAATCTCCTTCCCTCAGCGTGCCAGATTAGCATTTTTGGTGTAGTGTGCCCGGATTTAGACTGGTTACCTTGATGAACATAGGTCAGAGAAAGACTTATTGGGATGTTAATAAGTCCGCTGATCGTGGGAGCGTAGGTATGTAAGTGACCCATGCGATGTGACTGTGTTCGCCTCCACTATTTGTGATTTGTGTTATCTGAACTATTCCTGAGAGATTCGGAATATGTGATCCTTATGTACGTGATGTACCGGGATGGATAGCAGAGTATGTGTGCACCGCAACTTAGTTCTCGGGGTGCTTGTACTGTATATTTATGATGTGAATAATATACACTTAATTGATGAGAACCTTCATGCTAATGATGTGAAAATAATTACGGTATTATTTCGAGAAATATAACGAGTTAATCGATAGTTATATATATTGCATATTGAATAGTTGAGTTACGTTAAACCTCTACCTAATTACGAGCGTGATAATGTTAATGGAACCAGGTAATTATGGGTAGGACCTTTGGCAGTCTAGCTAGATATGTTGTCACTTAACTAGTGGTATGGGTTATTATAGATGGGTACTTACGTTAGGAGTGCACAGTTAGACGAGAGGTGAGAATATCATGTGAGTGCACGTCCTAACATGTACTTTGAATTTAATGTTTTAAATGTTTTTAAAGCACTTCCAGGTTTTTAAAATATAACTCCACATTCGGGCTCTGACCCGTTTGCTTTTCAAATCTTTTTCTTGTAAAACCATTTTAGGTGCCCAGCCACAAGGACACCAAGCATAGGATACTCATTCAGATGACGAGCTGTAGCTGTTTGTGGAAGCTACAGGGACTTTTCTTGTAGACGCTTCGATCTTTTGGATTCCAGAGTTATTATCTATCAGTTGTAGGGCATGTTGCCCATTTCTATTGGACATCTTTTACATTACAGTTTTCAGACTTTGGCAAGTACTGTTTTAGTTTTCGGTTTACTTATTTCAGTTGTGGGATTATAGTGGGGAGTTTTCCTCCAGACTTTATTTACTTTATGTGATGGTCATTCTATTTACTTCAGTATGGTGAATGGTGTTATTTATTTCTTCATTACACTTGTTGCATGTTAATCAGACTTTAAATAAAATTTGGCACTTACTTTTTAAATACTAGGTGGTTAGTAATCTTTAAAATGTTTTCGACAGTGATGCTATTAACTGGACCAACTTGGCATTTTGAATTAATTTAATAAAGGAGTAGCTACCCGGTATTTTATTAGTCGAGGTTCCACAGGTGGTATCAGAGCATCAGGTTCTTGTGTCCTTTAGGATCTGACGGCTTGTTAAGTTTCGGCTAAGTTTCTTTGATATAGAGCCCTATATTTTAGGACTATTGTACTCTTTTTGTGTATGCTTCGTTCTTCAGCTATCTTAAGTTTATAAACTGCGAACTTATAAACTTTGTTCTTATTTCAGATGCCTCCACGACGTGCACGACGAGTTCCCAGGGATGCAACGCCCGAACCCCAGCCCGCTCCAGTTCAAGGCACGATGAACGCCGCTAAGGTTGCATCTATAGTAGCCCAAGCGGTAAATGCCGCCATTGCCGTTGTTCAGCAGGCACCACCTCAGGCACCGGTTGCCGCGCCAGTACAGGCTAATGCATTCCCGTCTGCTTGGGAGCGTGTATGTGACGCTTTTTAGAAAGCGCATCCGCCAGAGTTTGCAGGTAGCTCAGATGTGGTAGTCTCGAGCCAGTGGAGGAAGGACATGCAGAGGCACTTGAGGATGTATGAGTGCACGGAGGTTCAGAAGCAGGTGCTAGCTACTTTCAAGCTAGTTGGATCTGCGCTACAGTGGTGGGAGTCTATTACCACCATGGAGGAGAGGGATACTCTCACGATTCAGGAGTTTTGGGTGCGGTTCGACCGCAAGTACTTTCCATCAGCTGTTCATACGGAAATGAGGAGGAGATTGATGAGTTTGAAGCAGGAAGGCAAGACTGTGGCCGAGTATGAGGCCGAGTTCACTAATCTGTTGAATATCGTTCCAGATGAGATACCAACAGAGAAGAAGAAGATTGAGAAGTTCACCGACGGGTTGACTTGGAGGATCCGTCAGCATCTGCTAGGGAACCTATCGTTGGCTACCTATTCTGATGTGGTTAACGCTGCATTGTTACACTGCGAGGACCACCATTTTCATATGGCCGAGGGTAAGAGGTCGGGGGAGTCTAGCCATCAGGGCAGGACTGGAGGACATGGTGCTAGCGGGGCACAATCGGGTCAGGGGCAGAGACAGAATGAGCAGGGCTCCCAGCAGGGGGATAATAAGAGGTTCCGGTCAGGGAACTACAGGCAGGGACAGGGAGGTTTCCGTCAGGGCCATCAGGGTCCAAATGGCCATCAGGGCCAACAGGGGCAGAATGGGCAGCAGTTTCACCAGGGCCAGCAGGGCTAAGGGAGGAACGGTAACGGCCACCAGGGCCGGGGACAGCAGGGGCAGAGGGGAGGGAACTTCCCAGGGAAGTGTTTCGTTTGTGGCAAGACTGGCCATAAGCGACAGGATTGTCCTGATAGGGGCCGGGCCCCACAGCAGCAGCAGTAGGGTGCTCGCCAGGAGCCACAGAGGCCTATGTTTCCCGCCGCTCTTCCCGCACCACCACAGATGGCAGCATTGCCACCCATTCCAGCAGTCCCAGTTCAGCAGGGGCAACTACAGTATGGACGTGTCTACAACGTTCACCAGGCTGCAGTTCCACAGGCACCGCCCGCGATCGAGGGTATGTTTCCTATCCATGGCACTATGGGTCGGGTATTATTTGATACGGGTGCTACACACTGTTTTATAGCTACACACTTCGCGAAAGCTTTAGGATTGTTAGCTACGGCAGAGAGCACAGTGACGTGTGTCGACTCACCATTGGGGAGTGGGTCACTTATATTCTTTATATGCCGGGGAGTGGGAGTAGGGATTGGTAGTCTGGTATTACCTGCAGATATGTTGGTATTAGACATGCATGTTCACGATGTGATCATCGGTATGGATTGGCTCGTAGCTTATAGGGCCATGATTGACTGCTTCAGCGGGAGCATTGTTTTTGCCATTCCGGGGCAGGAGATGTTCATAGTGGCGATGCCTCGCCCAGAGGGAGGATCGACCGCTCATTTGTATTACCTAGAGGAGGATACCTTTAAGGAGGTTGTGATTCCTTTAGATTCTATCCCAATTGTCAGGGAGTATTCAGATGTGTTTCAGGAGATACCAGGCTTACCACCCAGTCGAGAGATAGACTTTGTTATAGATTTGCTACCGGGTACGAGACCTATAGCATGTGCACCGTAACGTATGGCTCCAGCTGAGATGCGAGAGTTACGCAATCAGATAGAGCAGCTGTTAGGTCAGGGCTTTATCCGCAGGAGTACCTCACCTTGGGGCGCTCCAGTTTTGTTTGTGAAGAAGAGGGATAGTTCACTGAGATTGTGTGTGTACTACCGAGAGTTGAATAAGGTCACGATACGGAATAAGTATCCGTTGCCTCGAATCGATGACTTATTCCACCAGTTGAGAGGAGCTTCTTTCTTCTCGAAGATTGATTTGAGATCGGGATACCATCAGTTGTGTATCTGGGAGGAGGATGTCTCGAAGACTGCGTTCTTGTCGAGATATGGTTCTTACGAGTTTCGGGTTATGCCTTTTGGTTTGACCAACGCTCCAGCTGTGTTTATGGACTTGATGAACAGAGTGTTCAGGGATTTCCTAGACTAGTTTGTCATTGTCTTCATTGATGATATCCTGGTTTACTCTTAGATAGAGGAGGAGCACGCGGAGAATTTGAGGCAGGTTTTGCAGACACTTCGTCAGAACGAATTGTATGCAAAATATGAGAAGTGCGGGTTTTGGCTGAAGGAAGTCCAGTTTTTGGGACATATCATTTCCGACCAGGGAATATCGGTTGATCCGGGGAAAGTATCAGAGGTAAGGGAGTGGGGACATCCCACGACACCAACGGATATTCGTAGTTTCTTGGGTTTAGCAGGATACTACAGGAGGTTTATTCGAGGTTTCTCGGAGATAGCAGGTCCTTTGACACATCTGACTCGTAAGGGTGTGCCATACATCTGGAGTGATGCCTGTCAGTTGGCATTCGATGAATTGAAGGACAAATTGACCTCAGCACCTGTGTTAGCATTGCCGAGACCGGGAGTTGAGTATTTGGTTTACACCGATGCGTCTTTGCTAGGACTGGGAGGTGTATTGTAGCAGGAGAGACAGGCCATAGCTTATGCTTCCCGTAAGCTTAAGCCTCATGAGAAGAATTACCCCACGCATGATTTGGAGTTGGCAGCAGTGGTATTTGCCCTACGGATTTGGAGGCACTATCTCTTGGGGGAGAAGTTTCAACTGTTCACGGACCACAAGTCCCTACAGTACCTATTCACGCAGAAGGAATTGAATATGCGGCAGCGTAGGTGGCTTGAGTTTGTGAAAGACTACCAGTTCGACATCCAGTATCACCCGAGTAAGGCTAACGTGGTAGCAGACGCGTTGAGCCATAGGCCGACTGATGAGGTGGCAGAGGTGTGGAAGGCTAAGTGGAAGGAATTGGGACACCAGGATGCAGTGGCCCGATCTTTCATGTCTGTGATGACCGTTACACCGCAGATTATCACGAAGGTAGTATGGGCACAGGCTAATGACTCGTTCTGTCAGGAGCAGATAGTTCGGTTACTAGCAGAGGGAGCCGAGTCCTATACCGTTAGCTCAGACGGGGGATTGCTCTTCAATGGGAGATTGGTAGTTCCGGAAGGGGAGGAATTGCGACACGATGTTATGGAAGAGTCGCACGGCTCACGGTTGGGGGTACATCCCAGACGGGACAAAATGTACCAAGACATGAGACGCCAGTATTGGTGGAGCGGTATGAAGAGAGATATCGCTGAGTTTGTTTCGAAATGCGCCACTTGTTAGCTTGTCAAAGTGGATCATCAGAAACCAGCAGGATTGCTACAGCCGTTGGAGGTTCCGGTGTGGATGTGGGAGAGCATATCCATGGACTTTATCACGGGGTTGCCTACGTCGCAGAGGGGTCACGACTCCGTTTGGGTAATTGTGGACAGGTTGTCCAAGGTCGCTCACTTTTTACCCGTAAGGACTGACTACACTACGGGACAGTATGCCCAACTCTTCATTTCAGAGATTGTGAAACTTCACGGTGTACCCTTGAATATCGTGTCTGACAGAGACAAGATATTTGTTTTGAGGTTCTGGGAGAGTTTCTAGGAGGCCATGGGCACGGAATTGCGGTTGAGTACGGCTTATCATCCGCAGACTGATGGGCAGACTGAGCGCACAAATCAGATGTTGGAGGACATGCTACGCATGTGCATTATTGACTTACCTTCCACTGGTGGAGTTTGCTTACAACAACTCCTATCAGTTCACTATTGGCATGGCTCCGTTTGAGGCATTGTACGGTAGGCCTTGTCGTTCCCCAGCATGTTGGTTGGAGGTGGGGGACAACTAACTACTTGGGCCGAAAGTGATTCAGGATACTTCGGCAAGGATTGAGTTGATTCGGAGTCGCATTTGAGTAGCTCAAGACAGGAAGAAGAGTTATGCTGATGCGAAGAGATTTTTCAGGGAGTTCCAAGTGGGGGACCAGGTTTTGCTCAGGGTATCTCCGATGAAGGGTATTATGCGTTTCGGGAAGAAGGGGAAGTTGGCACCGAGGTATGTGGGGCCATTTCCTATTATTGAGCGGATCAGACCGGTTGCGTATAGACTTGGACTACCGGAGCATTTGCATCGGATTCACGATGTGTTCCATATTTCCTCGCTGAGGAAATATCTTAGAGATAATTTGGCTCATTCTCACATTGCTGTGGAGGACATCGATCTCCAGCCGGATAGCTCCTACGAGGAGGGGCCGATTGCTATTTTAGACCGAAGCGAGAGGAAACTGCGGTCAAAGATAGTTCCGTTAGTGCGTGTTCAGTGGCGACATCACAATGTCGAGGAGTCCACATGGGAGTGCGAGGATGAGATGCGCAATCATTATCCAGAGTTGTTTTTAGCAGGTATTTTCTAGTTTCGAATTTCGGGATGAAATTCAGTTATTAGGGGGGAAGTATGTAATACCTCGTACTTTTGGCTATATTTATTTTTGGGATTAATTAAATAATGCATATTAATTGGAAATTAATCTGGGTTATAAATACTAACGAGATACGAGTTGGTATTTGATTATGTGCATATATGAGTATATATGAATTCGGAATTATAAAATTTGTCGTGAGATTGGTATACGGCATTTTAGAAATTTTGTTGAGACGCGTGGAACCGCCGCGTCACGGTGTAATATTTTGATAATAAAAGTGAATTTAAAAATATATAAACTGTATGGTCATTTTGAGTGCGCCAACGCGTCCGGAAGGGTCAAGATAGTCAGAAATACTAGCCGGGTGTGTAGTTTGGGTCCCGGGGTATTTTTAGGCCATACCGGCATGATAAAGGGTATTTTGGTAATTTTACATTTTGAGGAATTAAAAGTGACGAAAATTAGAGATGTAAATCTGATGTGGATCAAACCCACTAAGCCCATTAACCAAACCATATTAACCTAGAAGGCTACGTAGGTTATTAGAAGAGTTTTCTAAATTTCCCAAATCAAAACCCTAGCTACCTTAAGCCACCATTGGAGAGGAAGCTTGGAGAGAGGAAATTCTACAGAAAAACTCCATCAAACCTACACCAAACTCAGATACAATCAAGGCAAGTGACTTTATTCCATTTAATTTTAGAGAATGTCTTTTCCATGTTAGAAATTGAGGAATTTTAATTGTTTTTGAAAGATATAATGAAAACCCATGTAGTTTGGAGTTTAGAATTTGAAAATTTTGAAGAGATTTGCATGTAGAATGATAGGTAGATGATTTATCTCATGATAGTTGTGATTAGAAGAAATTAAAACGAATTAAATTCTGGGATTTGATGATGATATAAAGTTAGGGTTCATGTTCTTGAGATATTGGGAAAAAGTGTAGAAATTTGTAAATTTAATTGATGTTAGGATGGATTGATCCCTTAAAAACATGTTAGGATGTGAGTATATATGTTTAGTATTGATTGTAGACCTTTAAACGATTGTTGGGACTTAGTTTAGAAGATTTGAGGTGTTAAAATGGATGAAAAACGAATTGGGGAAAAATCTGGGCCGAAACTGGTCAGTCGTTAGAAGCAATCCCCAGGTCGTTCGAACGAGCTCGTTCGAACGAGCTTCTAACGAGTTGACCAGTCTCTTCTAATGAGGGGTAGTTTCGTTCGATATCTCATTCGAACGAGATATCGTTAGAAGGTACAGTTCGTTCGAAAGAACTGGGATCTCGTTCGAACAGCCTCGTTCGAACGATACTTCTAACGAGCTGACAGTCCAATCTCATTCGAACAGCCTCGTTCGAACGAGACTTCTAACGAGTTGACAGTTTAGTCCTTTTTGGACTGTTTTGATTTTTGGAGTCCCGAAAACTTGTTCGAGGGTAGAGTTAACATTCCTTGATGATGTATTGATGAATTTGGTAACTTTTGGGTTATTATGAGGAGTAAATTATATATGAGAATTATATTAAATGGACGGTTTGGGTTGAGACGTGAGTGTCTACTACGACGTGAGAATGTATTATGGCGCGTATAATTACAAACTAGAATAGTATAAATTGTGATAATTATAGTTAGTACGAGAAAGCGATATGTACTACGATTAAACTACGTTGATTACTAAGACGTGTGTTTACTTAGTATTGGTATATGAATTGTGTGTATGACATACCTACCATACTTGCTATCACGGGAGGTTTACGTTCGCTTAGGGCCCTCTAATCCTTGTGTTGCCCGGATTTAGACTGGTTACCTTGATGAACATAGGTCAGAGAAAGACTTATTGGGATGTTAATAAGTCCGCTGATCATGGGAGCGTAGGTATGTAAGTGACCCATGTGATGTGACTGTGTTCGCCTCCACTATTTGTGATTTGTGTTATCTGAACTATTCCTGAGAGATTCGGAATATGTGATCCTTATGTACGTGATCTACCGGGATGGATAGCAGAGTATGTGTGCACCGCAGCTTAGTTCTCGGGGTGCTTGTATTGTATATTTATGATGTGAATAATATACACTTAATTAATGAGAACCTTCATGCTAATGATGTGAAAATAATTACGGTATTTTTTCGAGAAATAGAACGAGTTAACCGATAGTTATATATATTTCATATTGAATAGCTGAGTTACGTTAAACCTCTACCTAATTACGAGCGTGATAATGTTAATGGAACCAAGTAATTATGGGTAGGACCTTTGGCAATCTAGCTAGATATGTTGTCACTTAGCTAGTGGTATGGGTCATTATAGATGGGTACTTACATTAGGAGTGCACAATTAGACGAGAGGTGAGAATATCATGTGAGTGCACGTCCTAACATGTACTTTGCATTTAATGTTTTAAATGTTTTTAAAGCACTTGCAGGTTTTTAAAATATAACTCCACATTCGGGCTCTGACCCGTTTGTTTTTCAAATCTTTTTCTTGTAAAACCATTTAAGGTGCCCAGCCACAAGGACACCAAGCATATGATACTCATTCAGATGACGAGCTGTAGCTGTTTGTGGAAGCTACAGGGACTTTTCTTGTAGACGCTTCGATCTTTTGGATTCCAGAGTTATTATCTATCAGTTGTAGGGCATGTTGCCCATTTCTATTGGACATCTTTTACATTATAGTTTTCAGACTTTGGCATGTACTGTTTTAGTTTTTGGTTTACTTATTTCAGTTGTGGGATTGTAGTGAGGAGTTTTCCTCCAGACTTTATTTACTTTATGTGATCGTCATTCTATTTACATCAGTATGGTGAATGGTGTTATTTATTTCTTCATTACACTTGTTGCATGTTAATCAGACTTTAAATAAAATTTGGCACTTACTTTTTAAATACTAGGTGGTTAGTAATCTTTAAAATGTTTTCGACAGTGATGCTATTAACTGGACCAACTTGGCATTTTGAATTAATTTAATAAAGGGGTAGCTACCCGGTATTTAATTAGTCGGGGTGTCACAAAAATAGTCACCCACGACCCCTTTAAATAAGGCAAAAAATAATAGAGTTGTAACCAAAACAAACACTCAAAACTTCTTGCAGCACACGTTTTCTCTGGCCATCGATCGATCTACGAAAATCATCGATCGATCGATCATTCCTAAAATCTGACACTTTCTCTTAAAAATGCCATAAGGCAAAATATAAAAAAATTCATAAAAAATCCGTTTTAACTCCGATTTCAATTTCGCTTGAAGTTTTATTCTTCTAAAATCGTAACTAACATATTTGAGCAATCAAAATAATTTTATGAAAAACTTTATTTTTCCTCTTTATTTCGAAAAAACCCAAAAATTACTTGAGTTGTTACACTTCCCCACTAACAATGGAATTTCTCCCTCGAAATTCTCCGAATACCTAAGTCTCAAAAATCAGGCCAACAATCTCCAAAATAATCTCATCTCCAAAAATAATTTCCTCCCATCTAATCTAGGTGCTTAACGCAAAACGATTCTCTAAAAATTTCAATCTCCAAAAATATGCTCCACAAAAACGCAACAGACCCCAAACCCAAGACTCGTGGGTGGTAGTATACCTAATCTCTGATACCATCTGTAACACCCCGCCCACTCGAGGAGAGCGAACAGAGCGCTACTCATCGATTAAATTAACCAAGTCCACAATATGACAAAGTATAAAGCGTCTAAATGAAATCAAACAAAAATAAGAGAAACTACTAATATCAATCTTCAAATTAATACAACAAAATTCTCTCAAATAAATAAAACTACAGTAAATCACTAATGCTCTATACATCAAAATAAATAAATACATGTCTTCTCATCTTGTATTCTAGAATAATCTTTCCAAAATCCATGCTAAAAATCCAATCTCCAAATAAAATAATACAGTCTTCTCATTATATTCTCGAATATTCTTCCCAAAATAATTCACGCTAAAAATCATCCTAATTTTTCAATGGCGCTCAAATCCAAGCTGACCTGCCACTAAAAGAAAGAATGGGGAAGTACACAATACGACATGAAGATGCTCAACAAATATTAGCGGTGAATAAAACGTAACAATACGAGTATGAATATTAAAATCAAATGCGAATCTCATAAGCAATTATATGAATATAATTTCTCAACAACACATTAACCGGGTCACCAGGCTTCACCACCGTACCGCGCCTCTACATTTTTTTAGCATATCCGAAAAAAGGAATATTTTTGGGTGACCAACCTCAGTGCCATATTAAAATCTCATGACAACATGCTCCACACTAAATATAATACCACATGAATCTAAATTAGATTCCAACAAATATTTTCCAGAATTCCAATGAATTTATCAATTCAAATATGAGTTCAACTAAACATGAAATCAACAGAATAACATTCACGAGATTACAGAGCATTTTGTGTAAAACCCCATACCTCAAACCACAAAAAGGAGCAAGAACAATCTGCCCAGAACTCACAGAATAGGCCATCAAAATCTGCACCAAGAATCATAGAAAACTCCTCCAAGATTCAACACCAAAACAACCCCCAATAACAGCTCAAAACCTAAGGTTGAATGCATAAATTAAAGGGCACATTTATGTATAAAAATAATGGATATAAAAATATGTTTGCGGCATATTTTTTTGCCAAAAGATGATACAAAAATAGTCATCCATGACCCCTTTAAAGAAGGCAAAAATAATAGAGTTGTAACTAAAACAAACACTCAAAATTGCATGCAGCGCACGTTTTCTCTGACCATCGATCGATCTATGAAAATCATCGATCGATCGATCATTCCTAAAATCTGACAGTTTCCCTTAAAATGCCATAAGGCAAATTATAAAAAAATTCATATAAAATCCGTTTTAACTCCGATTTCAATTCCGCTTGATGTTTTATTCTTCTAAAATAATAACCAACATATTTGAGCAATAAAAATAATTTTATGAAAAACTTTATTTTTCCTCTTTATTTCGAAATTACCCAAAAAATTACTCGGATTGTTACACTTCCCCACTAACAATGGAATTTCTCCCTCAAAATTCGTCGAATACATATGTTTCAAAAATCAGGCCAACAATCTCCAAAATAATCTCATCTCCAAAAATAAATTCCTGACATCTAATCTGGATGCCTAATGCGAAAAGATTTTTTAAAAATTTCTATCTCCAAAAATACGTGCCACAAAAATGCAATAGACCCAAACCCAAGACGAGGGTAGTCGTATACCTAATCTCTGATACCATCTGTAACACATCGCCCGCCCGAGGAGAACGAACGGAAGCTAATTATAATTAATAAATTTCATAATATAACAAGGTATAGAGCATCTAAATGAAATTCAACAAAAAGAAGAGAAACCTCTCATCTCAATCTTCAAATTAAAGCAACAAAATTCTCTCGAATAAATACAACTGAAGTAAATCTTCAATGCTCTATACATCAAAATAATTAAATACATGTCTTCTCATCTTGTATTCTTGAATAATCTTCCCAAAATCCATGAAAAACATCGAATCTCCAAATAAAATAATACAATCTTCTCATTGTATTCTCGAATATTATTTCCAAAATAATCCATGCTAAACATCATCCCAATTGGTCCATAGGGCTCAAATCCGCGCTGACCTACCATTAAAAGAAAATATGGGGAAGTACACAATATGACCTGAAGATGATCAACAAATATTAGCGGTGAATGAAACGCAACAACACGAGTACGAATATTCAAATCAAATGCGAAACTCATAAGAAATTATATCAATATAATTTCTCAACAACACACTAACCGGGTCACCAGTCCTCACCAACATACCGCGCCGATGATTTTTTTTAGCATATCTGGAAATATGAATGTTGGTGGGTGCCCAACCTCAGTGCCATGTTAAAATCTCATGACAACATGCTGAACACCAAATATAATACCACATGAATTGAAATAGGATTCCAACAGATATTTTCCAGAATTCCATTGAATTTATCAATTCAAATATAAGTTCAAATAAACATGAAATTAACGGAATAACACTCGCGAGATTACGGAGCGTATTGTGTAAAACCCCATATCTCAAACCACCAAAAATAACCAACAACAATCTGCCCAGAACTAACAGAATAATCCAACAAAATCTACTCCAAGAATCATAAAAAACTCATCCAAGAGTCAACACCAAAACAACCCCCAATAATAGCTCGAAACCTAAGTTCGAATGCATAAATTAAACGGTACGTTTGTGTATAAAAAGAGAGGAAATAAAAATAAGTCTGCTACATATTTTTGTGCCAAAAAATGCTACAAAAATAGTAACCCATGGCCCCTTTAAATAAGGCCAAAATAATAGAGTTGTAACTAAAATAGACACTCAAAACTGCTTCCAGCGCTCGTTTTCTCTGGCCATCGATCGATCTATGAAAATCATCGATCGATCGATCATTACTAAAATCTGACAGTTTCCCTTAAAACTGCCATAAGGAAAATTATAAAAAAATCATATAAAATCCGTTTTAACTCCGATTTCAATCCCGCTTGAAGTTTTATTTTTGTAAAATCATAACCAACATATTTGAGCAATAAAAATAATTTTATGAAAAACTTTATTTTTCCTCTTTATTTAAAAAATACCCCAAAAATCACTCGGGTTGTTACACTTCCCCACTAACAATGGAATTTCTCCCTCGAAATTCGGCTAATACCTAAGTCTCAAAAATCAGGCCAACAATCTCCAAAATAATCTCGTCTCCAAAAACAATTTCCTCACATCTAATATAGATGCCTAATGCGAAAAGATTTTTTTAAAATTTCTATCTCCAAAAATACGTGCCACAAAAATGCAGTAGACCAAAACCCAAGATGAGGGTGGTCGTATACCTAAGCTCCGATACCATCTCTAACACCCCGCCTGCTCGAGGAGAACGAACGGAGCACTACTCATCGATAAAATTATCCAATTCCATAATATAACAAGGTATAGAGCATCTAAATTAAATTCAACAAAAAAGAGAGAAACCACAAATCTCAATCTTCAAATTAAAACAACAAAATTCTCTCGAATAAATACAACTAAAGTAATTCTCCAAATGCTCTATACATCAAAATAATTAAATACATGTCTTCTCATCTTGTATTCTCGAATAATCTTCCCAACATCCATGCTAAACATCTAATCTCCAAATAAAATAATACAATCTTCTCATTGTATTCTCGAATATTCTTTCCAAACTAATCCATGCTAAAAATCATCCCAATTGCTCCATAACGCTCAAATCCGCGCTGACCTACCACTAAAAGAAAATATGGGGAAGTACACAATACGACAGGAAAATGCTCAACAAATATTAGCAGTGAATAAAACGCATCAATACGAGTACGAATATTCAAATCAAATGAAAATGTCATAAGCAATTACATCAATATAATTTCTCAATAACACATTAACCGGGTCACCAAGCCTCACTAACGTACCGCGCCTATGTTTTTTTAGCATATCTGGAAAAAGGAATATTGGTGGGTTCCCAACCTCAGGGCCATATTAAAATCTCATGACAACATGCTCAACACCAAATATAATACCACATGAATTGAAATTGGATTCCAACAGATATTTTCTAGAATTCCAATGAATTTATCAATTCAAATATGAGTTCAAATAAACATGAAATTAACGGAATAACACTCGCGAGATTACAGAGCGTATTGTGTAAAACCCCATATCTAAAACCACCAAAAATAACCAACAACAATCTGCCGAGAACTTAAAGAATAATCCAACAAAATCTACTCCAAGAATCATCAAAAATTCCTCCAAGAATCAACACCAAAACAACCCCCAAGAACACCTCAAAACCTCAGGTTGATTGCATAAACTAAATGGCATGTTTGCGTATAAAAAGGGAGGAAACAAACATATGTTTGCTGCATATTTTTGTGCCAAAAGATGCTTAAAAAATAGTCACCCACGACCCCTTTAAATAAGGCAAAAAATAATAGAGTTATAACCAAAACAAACATTCAAAACTGCTTGCAGTGCATGTTTTATCTGGCCATCGATCGATCTATGAAAATCATCGATCAATTGATCATTACTACAATCTGACAGTTTCCCTTAAAATGCCAAAAGGCAAAATATAAAAAAATTCATATAAAATCCGTTTTTAAGTCCGATTTCAATTCCCCTTGAAGTTTTACTCTTCTATAATAATAAGCAACATATTTGAGGAATAAAAATAATTTTATGAAAAACTTTATTTTTCCTCTTTATTTCGAAAATACCCCAAAAATCACTCGGGTTGTTACACTTCCCCACGAACAATGGAATTTCTCCTTGGAAATTTGTCGAATACCTAAGTCTAAAAAATTAGGCCAACAATCTCCAAAATAATCTCGTCTCCAAAAATAAATTCCTCACATCTAATCTAGATGCCTAACGTGAAAAGATTTTTTAAAAATTTCTGTCTCCAAAAATACGTGTCACAAAAATGCAATAGAACCAAACCCAAGACCCGAGGGTGGTCGTATACCTAAGCTCTGATACGATCTGTAATAACCCGCCCGCCCGAGGAGTACGAATGGAGCGCTACTCATCGATAAAATTAACCAATTCCATAATATAACAAGGTATGGAGCATCTAAATGTAATCCAACAAAAAGAAGAGAAACCACTAATCTCAATCTTCAATTTAAAACAACAAAATTCTCTCGAATAAATATAACTAAAGTAAATCTCCAATGCTCTATACATCAAAATAGATAAATACATGTCTTCTCATCTTGTACTCTCAAATAATCTTCCCAAAATCCATGCTAATCATCCAATTGTAATACCCCGTATTTTTATGCTATATTAATTTGGGGATTTATTAAATTTAATGTGAATTAGTTATTTAATAAAAATTCGAAAATTAATTATGTTATAATTACTAACGTGATGAGAGTTAGTAATTATGGGAAAATTTGTTGAATATTACTAATGAGCAAAGTAATATATAATAGTGGCCATATTAAATGTCACGAGTGAGTAAAATGACAATTTTAGAAATTTGAGTCGGGAAGCGCCCGTGTCGCGTCAGGACTAAATATTGATAAATAAAAGTAAATATTTTATAAGTTGTTTGTATGGTCGTTTTGAGTGCGACAACGCGTCCGGAAGGGTCGAGATAGTCAGAAAAGTATACCCGGGAGTTTGATTTGGGTCTCAGGGTGTTTTTAGGCCAAATTAGTACCCCGGGAGGGCATTTTAATCATTTTGTATTTTTGGGTAATTAAACCCACGAAAATTAAACGGGT
Source organism: Sambucus nigra (assembly GCA_949130495.1). Classification (NCBI taxonomy): domain Eukaryota; kingdom Viridiplantae; phylum Streptophyta; class Magnoliopsida; order Dipsacales; family Adoxaceae; genus Sambucus; species Sambucus nigra. The sequence continues at coordinate 616,301,086 of OX422207.1, forward strand.
TATATCAGATGTTTAGGTTATCTCATAGGGTTAGATAGCTCAAAATACTAGAACGACCATTGGAGAGGAGAGGAGAGAGCTCTCAAGGCATTCCAAGGCTCAAAACTCACCCGTTTGCACCGCCGCCACCGCCAACGAGTAGATCGCGAGACGGGGAACGCAACCACACCGAATTCAACACCAAACCAGATTTTTGAAAATCCCAGTCAAGTGTTTATCTTTCTTATTTCGTTGATGCATCATCCATATTAGTTTAGGAGTTATTAGGATTAGATTTATGGAAGAAAAACCCAATTTGAGATGGGAAATTTCCATGTAGTGATGATTTATATGATATTCTGGAAACCCTTCGTCATGTAAAGGATTAAGAGTTTGATTAAGAAAACAGTTCTAATCAGATACAAACACTAAAAAAAATTATTTCGGACGATCGGACCGTTGGAATTGGATGAAATGTTACAGGGAATTAGCTGAAGACGAGAGGAAGCTACAAAAAAAAATTCAACTCTATCGGACCGTTCAATATTATTAAATATATTTTTTGCTATAGAGTTTTATGTTTCGAGGAATCTTCTAGAAAATAAAAATTCAATTAAAACTCCATTTAATTCCGATTTCGAAACCGTTTGAAATTCTCATCTTTAAAAAAATAAAATTCAAAATCCTTTAATGTAAGGCGAAATCTATATTTTTGGGATATTTTGCATAAGGGACAATGTAAGTATATATTAAAGGGGAGAGACACGTAAGAGATAGTTACGTTGGAACATAAATGGATATCTACTGAATTGTACATTTGGAAGAATAGAGTCCATGAGGGTTACGTAGTAAGTTGGAAAAACCCTTCGAATTAAAGTTAGAAACGAACCATTATACTTGATAAATAATAAAGGGAAAATAAGGATAAATGTTGTAAATGTGGGTTATTGGATAAACCTAAATTGATATAATAAAAGTGGTATATTTATATGATTGTGTATGCATATATTATATACTTGTGAAAATCATGCCCGCGCTACTTGCTATCCCTGAGGTTTTCGCGCTGGGACGATCTTATCTCGTGTGCCTTATGGGGGATATTGACTCGTACCCTAGAAGATAGAAATCCTAGGTACAGGGTATCGAATTGGTAGTCACGGTCCTAAGAGACGTGAGGGTATGTACTGACCTCTTGGACTTGGAAACTATGATTCGCCTTAATATTGTTTGTGTATGTATTTATACAGTTTGAGAGTGATTCCGAACTTGTATTCCCTTTAGTACGATTAATACGAGGATTGGATAGCAGAGTATGCCCGCACCATAAAATTTTATGTGGGGTACTGTTAGAATATATATATTATACGAGTATTTAATATATATATGAACTTCTGAAATATGGAAAACTACCTACTGTGTTATGGTAAGTAAGACATGTATAATGACTCAAATTGGAAATACTTGTTTTGAAAAGTATAATATGATATTGAAAAACTTTATGAATCAATAAAGTTAAAATGAGCGTTTTGTACTAAATGAAATTATCCTTTTTAAACCATGATGTTGTTAAATCTTAAATTTTGAGAGTCACCTAAGATAAGTTAAATCCTTGGGGAAGGATAGTGTGATATATGATGAGATAAACCATTGGAAAGGTTAGTGCGATAGGAGTGCACATTAGAAGAGAGGCAAGAATTTCTCAAGAGAGTGTCGCACTAATATGTTGTTGCATTGGCCTGTATCAATTTAAATACTTGCTAAACGAATTTTTAAATCATATACACTATCGGGCTCTGACCCATTTCTATTCCTCTTTCTCTCTTGTATATATATGTATATATTACAGGTGCCCAGCCACAGGGGCGTCTTGTTTAGAATCCCTTGGAATGAACGTGCTGCAGCTTAGGTGGGAGTTGCAGGCCACTTGCTTAGACGATTCCATTTACTTGATTCCACTTCTATCATTCTCCTTATTGGGCATGTGTCGCCCTTTCCACTATTTATCTGTTTTATTGGGACATTTGTATTTCAGTTATTTCTAGTACTGTTACTTTGGGATTTATTCAGCATGTATGTTTTACTTTAAGTTTTAAATGCTAGGGTTTAGTTGTTGAATGTTTAAATTAATTGGATTATATGTTCCAGGATTTTTGTGGTGTGATTCTTTAAATATTGAATTATTGTTGATAATTAAATCTTTATTTTCAAAATAAAATGTGGAAAGTAATGTTAAAAAAAATGGTTTTGACACTTAAGTTAATTAAATTTGGAAAAGTTATTTTTACGACAGTGATGCTAAGAATGAACCAACAGTTCAGCTTGATTTTAATTTAATAAAGGAGTGATCGCCCGGTATTTAATTAGGCAGGGTGTCACAGGTGGTATCAGAGCATCAGGTTCTAGTGTCCCAGGCCGAGCATTCAGCAGCTCCGGCACAAGGCACTATGAATGCTAGTGAAGTAGCCTCCATTGTTGCTCAGGCGGTGAATGCCGCGCTAGTGGTGGTTCAGCAGGCTCCACCCCAGATTCAGGCAGTGGCGCCAGTACCAACACAGCTTCCATCTGCATGGGAGAGGGTTAGGGATGCTTTTCAGAAGTCGCATCCCCTTGAGTTCTATGGTAGCTCAGATATCGTCACAGTCAGCTAATAGAAGAAAGACATCCAGCGGCATCTTCGTATGTATGAGTGCACCGACGTGCAAAGGCATTTATTTTCTTCCTTTAAGATGGTGGGGGCCGCTTTGCAGTGGTGGGAGTCCACTACCACCTTGGAGGAGAGGGACACGGTCCCTATTCAGTCGTTTTGGGAGCGGTTTGACCGCAAGTACTTTCCACCCTCCGTGCAGACTGAGATGAGGCAAAAATTACTGAATTTGAAACAGGAGAACTCTACCGTTGCAGAGTATGAGGAGGAGTTCACGAGAATTCTGACCATAGTGCCAGATGAGGCACCTACTGATAGTAAGAAGATAATGTTGTTTGTGGACAGGTTAGCTTGGAGGATCCATCAGCATCTTATAGGAAATCTATCTCTGAGTACTTTCACTGATGTACTCATTACTGCATTACTACATTGCAAGGATAACCGCTTCCATCTGCAGGGAAGCAGGAGAGCAGGAGAGTCCAGCCAGCAGGGCAGGACCGGGGGTAGTAGTGCTAATGGGGCACCATCTCATGGACAGACTCGTCAACACGAGCAGAGTTCCCATCAGGGGGACCCTACTAAGCAATTCCGTTCAGGTGATTCTAGGCAGGGATTTGGGGGTTATAGGCAAGGCCAGCCTAATCAACAGGACCAACAGCGTGCTAATCAGGGCCAACAGGGCCAATGGCTGGGAGGTAACGGCCAGTAGGGCCGTGGTCAGCAGGTTCAGAGGGGAGGTAACTTCAGAGGCCGGTGTTTTGTATGCGGCAAGAATGGTCATAAGTGCTAGGATTGCCTAGAGGGTAATAGGGCCCCACAGCAGTAGGGTGCCCGTAATGAGCCACAGAGACCACTTTTTCCAGCTTCCCTCCCAGCTCCAGCCCAGGTGCCAGCCCTACCATCCATTCCAGCAGCTCCAGTGCAGCAGGGGAAGTTACAGTACGGAGGTGTCTATAACGTCCACCAGGAAGCAGCTCCTCAGGCACCACCCGCGATTGAGGGTATGTTTCCTATCCATGGTACTATGGGTCGGGTTTTGTTTGATACTGGGGAGACACATTGTTTTATAGCTACGCATTTTACGAAGGCCTTAGGATTGTTAGCCATAGAAGATATCACAGTGATGTGTGTAGACTAACCACTGGGGAGTGGGTCGCTTATCTTCTTTATATGCCGGGGAGTGGGGGTAGAGATTGGTAGTTTGGTATTACCTGGAGACATGTTAGTCTTAGATATGCATGAGCATGATGTTATTATCGGTATGGATTGGCTCGCAACTTATAGAGCCATGATTGATTGCTTCGGTGGGAGCATTATTTTTGCCATTACAGGGAAAGAGATGTTTGTAGTGGCGATGCCTCGCCCAGAGGGAGGTTCGACCGCTCATTTGTATTATATAGAGGAGGATGCCTCTAAGGAGGTTGTGATTACTTTAGAGTCGATCCCACTCGTTCGTGAGTATTCCGATGTATTCCAGGAGATACCAGTCTTACCCCCCAGTTGAGAGATAGACTTTGTCATAGATTTATTGCCAGATACGAGACCTATAGCACGCGCTCCATATCGTATGGCTCCGGCAGAGATGCGAGAGTTACGAGATCAGATAGAGCAGCTGTTAGGTCAGGGCTTCATTCGCAGGAGTACCTCACCTTGGGGTGCTCCAGTCTTGTTTGTGAAGAAGAGAGATGGTTCACTGAGGTTATGTGTGGACTACCGAGAGTTGAACAAGGTCACGATACGGAATAAGTATCTGTTGCCTCGAATCGATGATCTGTTCGACAAGCTCAGGGGAGTAACTTTCTTTTCGAAGATAGATCTGAGGTCGGGGTGCCATCAGCTATGTATTAGAGAGCAGGACGTTTTAAAGACTGCCTTCTTAACGAGATATGGGTCTTACGAGTTCAAAGTGATGCCATTTGGTCTCACAAATGCTCCAGACATATTCATAGACTTAATGAATTGAGTATTCAGAGAGATCTTGGATCAGTTTTTCATCGTCTTCATAGATGACATTTTGATATATTCACACTCCGAGGAGGATCATGCCGAGCACTTGAGGCAGGTTCTTCAGACTTTACGAGAGCATCAGTTGTATGCTAAGTACGAGAAGTGTGGATTCTGGTTGCAAGAGGTACAGTTCTTGGGGCATGTTGTTTCTGAGCAGGGGATAGCCATTGACCCGAGTAAAGTGTCAGCGGTGAGGGAGTGGGGACAACCCACGACACCGATGGAAGTGCGTAGTTTCTTGGGGTTATCCGGATACTACAGGAGATTCATTCAGGGATTATCCAAAATAGCGGGTCCATTGACGAACCTGACTCGCAAAGGGGTACCATAAGTTTGGGATGAAGCTTGTCAATTGTCTTTCGACGAGCTGAAAGACAAGCTTACTTCATCACCAGTCCTTGCTTTATCGAAGCCGGGTATGGAGTACCTGGTTTACATCGATGCCTCTTTACGGGGACTTGGGGGAGTACTTCAGCAGGAAGAGAAGGCTATAGCTTTTGCCACCCGTAAGCTTAAGACGCATGAGAAGAATTACCCCACCCACGACCTAGAGTTAGCAGCGGTAGTCTTTGCATTGAGGATATAGAGACACTATTTATTGGGGGATAAATTCCGTTTGTTCACAGATCAAAAATCACTGCAGTACCTGTTCACTCAGCGAGAGATGAATATGCGTCAACGCAGATGGTTAGAGTTTGTGAAGGACTATCAGTTCGACATACAATATCATCCGGGGAAAGCCAACGTAATTGCTGATGCGTTGAGACGAAGACCGATAAATGAGGTAGCGGACGTTTGGAAAGAGAAGTGGAAGGAGTTGGGTCACCAGGACGCAGTAGCCCGTTCCTTCATATCTGTTATGACAGTCACACCCGAGATTATTACGAGGGTAATACAGGCCCAAACCACAGACCCGTTTTGTCAGGAGCAGATTGTACGACTTTTAGCCGAGGGTGCTGAGTCCTATTCTGTTAGTTCTGATGGGGGTTTGAGGTTTAATGGGAGGTTAGTGGTTCCGGAAGGGGCAGAATTACGTCATGCAGTGATGACCCAATCTCACGGGTCTCGATTTACGGTACATCCTGGAGGAGATAAGATGTACCAGGATATGAGGAGGAAATATTGGTGGAGTGGGATGAAGAGGGACATTTCTGAGTTCGTGTCCAAGTGTTCTACTTGCCAGCTGGTGAAGTTGGACCACCAAAAACTGTCAGGATTGCTTCAGCCATTGGAAGTACCCGCGTGGAAGTGGGAGAGTATTTCCATGGATTTTATTACAAGGTTGCCTACATCACAGCGAGGCCACGACTCTATCTGGGTCAGTATGCTCAGTTGTTCATTTCTGAGATTGTCAGATTACATGGGGTGCCCCTGAATATTGTGTCAGATAGAGACAAGATTTTTGTGTCACGTTTCTGGGAAAGCTTTCAGGAGGCTATGGGTACTGAGTTGAGGCTGAGTTCAGCTTATCACCCACAGACAGAGGGACAGACAGAGCATACCAATCAAATGTTAGAGGATATGCTATGCATGCGTGTTCTTGATTTTGGAGGAGGTTGGGAACCACATCTTCCACTGGTAGTGTTTGCTTATAATAACTCTTATCAGTTTAGGATTGGTATGGCTCCATTTGAGGCTTTGTATGGCCGGCCTTGTCGTTCTCCAACTTGTTGGGTCGAGGTGGGGGATAACAAGTTTCTAGGACCAGGGGTAATTCAGGAAACCTCCGTGAGGATTGAGATGATTAGGAGTCGCATTCGAGTAGCCCAGGATAGGCAGAAGAGATACGCCGATGCAAAACGGTTCTTTCGGGATTTGAATGTGGGGGACCAAGTGTTACTGTGTGTATCTCCTATGAAAGGAGTGATGAGGTTCGGGAAGAAAGGGAAATTGGCCCCGAGGTACGTATGACCATTTCCCATTATCGAGAGGATTGGGCGGGTAGCATACAGATTGGGACTACCAGAGCATTTGCATCGCATTCACGATGTATTCCACATCTCGTCGTTGAGATGGTATCTTCGGGATGATATGGCCCATACTCACATCGCGATAGATGAGATAGACTTACAGCCTCAAAACTCTTACGAGGAGATACCGGTGGCTATCCTAGACTATAGTTAGAGGAGATTGAGGCCGAACATAGTTCCACTTGTACGGGTCCACTGGGAGCATCATAACGTGGAGGAATCCACTTGGGAGCGCGAGTCCGATAGCGAGAGATATCCAGATTTGTTCTTACCAGGTATTTCTTATTTTTCGAATTTCGGGACGAAATTCCGTTATTAGAGGAGAAGTATGTAATACCCCGTATTTTTATGCTATATTAATTTGGGGATTTATTAAATTTAATGTGAATTAATTATTTAATAAAAATTCGGAAATTAATTGTGTTATAATTATTAACGTGATGAGAGTTAGTAATTATGGGAAAATTTGTTGAATATTACTAATGAGCAAAGTAATATATAATAGTGGCCATATTAAATGTCACGAGTGAATAAAATGACAATTTTAGAAATTTGAGTTGGGACGCGCCCGTGTCGCGTCGGGACTAAATATTGAAAAATAAAAGTAAAAATTTTATAAGTTGTTCGTATGGTCATTTTGAGTGCGCCAACGCATCCGAAAGGGTCGAGATAGTCAGAAAAGTATACCTGGGAGTTTGATTTGGGTCTCGGGGTGTTTTTAGGCCTAATTAGTACCCTGGGAGGGCATTTCAGTCATTTTTTATTTTTGGGTAATTAAACCCACAAAAATTAAAGGGGTTATATCAGATGTTTAGGTTATCTCCTAGGGTTAGATAACTCAAAACACTAGAATGACCATTGGAGAGGAGAGGAGAGAGCTCTCAAGGCATTCCAAGGCTCAAAACTCACCCGTTTACACCGCCGCCACCGCCAACGCGTAGATCGCGAGACGGGGAACGCAACCACACCGAATTCAACACCAAACCAGATTTTTGAAAATCCCAGGCAAGTGTTTATCTTACTTATTTCGTTGATGCATCATCCATATTAGTTTAGAAGTTATTAGTATGAGATTTATGGAAGAAAAACTCAATTTGAGATGGGAAATTTCCATGTAGTGATGATTTATATGATATTTTGGAAACCCTTTGTCATGTAAAGGATTAAGAGTTTGATTAAGAAAAGAGTTCTAATTAGATACAAATACTAAAAAAAAAAATTATTCTAGACGATCGGACCGTTGGAATTGGATGAAATTTGACAGAGAATTAGCTGAAGATGAGAGGAAACTACAGAAAAAAATTCAGCTCGATCAGACTGTTCAATATTATTAAATATATTTTTTGCTATAGAGTTTTATGTTTCGAGGAATCTTCTAGAAAATAAAAATTCAATTAAAACTCCATTTAATTTCCGATTTCGAAACCGTTTGAAATTCTCATCTTTAAAAAAATAAAATTCAAAATCCTTTAATGTAAGGCGAAATCTATATTTTTGGGATATTTTGCATAAGGGACAATGTAAGTATATATTAAAGGTGAGAGACACGTAAGAGAGAGTTATGTTGGAACATAAATGGATATCTACTGAATTGTACATTTGGAAGAATAGAGTCCATGAGGGTTACGTAGTATGTTGGAAAAACCCTTCGAATTAAAGTTAGAAACGAACCATTATACTTGATAAATAATAATGGGAAAATAAGGATAAATGTTGTAAATGTGGGTTATTGGATAAACCTAAATTGATATAATAAAAGTGGTATATTTATATGATTGTGTATGCATATATTATATACTTGTGAAAATTATGCCCGCGCTACTTTCTATCCCTTAGGTTTCCGCGCTGGGACGATCTTATCTCGTGTGCCTTATGGGCGATATTGATTCGTACCCTAGAAGATAGAAATCCTAGGTACAGGCTATCGAATCGGTAGTCACGGTCCTAAGAGACGTGAGGGTATGTACTGACCTCTTGAACTTGGAAACTATGCTTCGCCTCAATATTTTTTGTGTATGTATTTATACAGTTCGAGAGTGATTCCGAACTTGTATTCCCTTTAGTACGATTGATACAGGGATTGGATAGCAGAGTATGCCCGCACCATAAAATTTTATGTGGGGTGCTGTTAGAATATATATATTATATGAGTATTTAATATATATATGAACTTCTGAAATATGGGAAACTGCCTACTGTGTTATGGTAAGTAAGACATGTATAATGACTCAAATTGGAAATACTTGTTTTGAAAAGTATAATATGATATTGAAAAACTTTATGAATCAATAAAGTTAAAATGAGCGTTTTGTACTAAATGAAATTATCCTTTTTAAACCATGATGTTTTTAAATATTAAATTTTGAGAGTCACCTAAGATAAGTTAAATCCTTGAGGAAGGATAGTGTGATATATGATGACATAAACCATTGGAAAAGTTAGTGCGATAGGAGTACACATTAGAAGAGAGGCGAGAATTTCTCAAGAGAGTGTCGCACTAATATGTTGTTGCATTGGCCTGTATCAATTTAAATACTTGCTAAACAAATTTTTAAATCATATACACTATTGGGCTCTGACCCGTTTCTATTCCTCTTTCTCTCTTGTATATATATGTATATATTACAGGTGCCCAGCCACAGGGGCGTCTTATTTAGGATCCCTTGGAAGGAACGTGCTGCAGCTTAGGTGGGAATTGCGGGCCACTTTCTTAGACGATTTCATTTACTTGATTCCACTTCTATCATTCTCCTTATTGGGCATGTGTCGCCCTTTCCACTATTCATGTATTTTATTGGGACATTTGTATTTCAGTTATTTCTAGTACTGTTACTTTGGGATTTATTCAGCATGTATGTTTTACTTTAGCTTTTAAATGCTTGGGTTTTTTTTTTGAATGTTTAAATTAATTGGATTATATGTTCCAGGATTTTTGTGGTGTGATTCTTTAAATATTGAATTGTTATAGATAATTAAATCGTTATTTTCAAAATAAAATTTGGAAAGTAATGTTAAAAAAAATGGTTTTGAAACTTAGCTTAATTAAATAGGGTATTAAATTTGGAAAAGTTATTTTTATGACAGTGATGCTAAGAATGAACCAACTGTTCACCTTGATTTTAATTTAATAAAGGAGTGATCGCCCGGTATTTAATTAGGCGGGGTGTCACACCAATCTCCAAATAAAATAATACAATCTTCTCACTGTATTCTCGAATATTCTTCCCAAAAGAATCCATGCGAAAAATCATCCCAATTTGTCCATAGAGCTCAAATTCGCGCTGACCTACCACAAAAAGAAAATATGGGGAAGTACACAATACGACAAGAAGATGCTCAACAAATATTAGCGGTGAATAAAATGCAACAACACGAGTGCGAATATTCAAATCAAATGCGAATCTCATAAGAAATTATATCAATATAATTTCTCAACAACACATTAACCGGGTCACCAGGCCTCACCAACATACCGTGCCTATGCTTTTTTTCTCATATCTGGAAAAAGGAATATTGGAGGGTTCCCAACCTCAGTGTCATATTAAAATCTCATGACAACAGGCTCAACACCAGATATAATACCACATGAATCGAAATTGGATTCCAACAGATATTTTCCAAAATTCCAATGAATTTATCAATTCAAATATGAGTTCAAATAAACATGAAATCAACAGAATAACACTCGCGAGATTACAGAGCGTATTGTGTAAAAGTCCATATCTCAAACCACCAAAAAGAACCAACAACAATCTGCCCAGAACTTACAGAATAATCCAACAAAATCTACTCCAAGAATCATCAAAAACTCCTCCAAGAATCAACAAAAAAGCAGCCCCCAAGAACACCTCAAAACCTTAGATTGAATGCATAAATTAAAGGGCAAGTTTGTGTATAAAAAGAGAGGAAACAAAAATATGTTTGCTGCATATTTTTGTTCCAAAAGATGCTTCAAAAATAGTCACCCACGACCCCTTTAAATAAGACAAAAAATAATAGAGTTGTAACCAAAACAAACACTCAAAACTGCTTGCAGCGCATATTTTCTCTAGCCATCGATCGATCTATGAAAATTATCGATCAATCGATGATTACTAAAATCTAACAGTTTCCCTTAAAAATGCCATAAGGCAAAATATAAAAAAATTCATATAAAATCCGTTTTAACTCAGATTTCAATTCCGCTTGAAGTTTTTTTCTTCTAAACTCTTAACCAACATATTTGAGCAATAAAAATAATTTTATGAAAAACTTTATTATTCCTCTTTATTTCAAAAATACCCCAAAATTTACTCGGGTTGTTACACTTCTCCACTAACGATGGAATTTCAACCTCGAAATTTGCCGAATACCTAAGTCTCAAAAATCAGGCCAACAATGTCCAAAATAATGTTGTCTCCAAAAATAATTTCCTCACATCTAATCTAGATGCCCAATGCGAAACGATTCTCTAAGATTTGTATCTCCAAAAATACGCGCCACAAAAACGCAACAGACCCAAAACCCCAGACCCGTGGCTGGTCGTATATCTAATCTCTAATACCATCTGTAACACTCCGCCCACTTGAGGAGGGCGAACGGAGTGCTACTCATTGATAAAATTAACCAATTCCACAATATAACAAGGTATAAAGCATCTAAATGAAATCCAACAAAAATAAGAGAAACCACTAATCTCAATCTTTTAATTAATACAACAAAATTCTCCTGGATAACTAAAACTACAGTAAATTTCCAATGCTATAAACATCAAAATAAATAAATACATGTCTTCTCATCTTGTATTCTCGAATAATCTTCCCAAAATCCATGCTAAAAATCCAATCTCCAAATAAAAAAATACAATCTTCTCATTGTATTCTTGAATATTCTTCCCAAAATAATCCACGCTCAAAATCATCCCAATTGGTCCATGGCGCTCAACTCCACGCGGACCTGCCACTAAAAGAAAATATGGGGAAGTATAGAATACGATAGGAAGTTGCTCAACAAATATTAGCGGTGAATAAAATGTAACAGTACGAGTACGAATATTCAAATCAAATGTGAATCTCATCAGCAGTTATATCAATATAATTTCTCAACAACACATTAACCGGGTCACCAGGCCTCTCCACCGTACTGCGCCTATGCTTTTTTAGCATATCTGGAAAAAGAAATATCGGAGGGTTCCCAACCTCCGTGCCATATTAAAATCTCATGACAACTTGCTCAACACCAAATATAATACCACATGAATCGAAATTGGATTCCAACAAATATTTTCCTGAATTCCAATGAATTTATCAATTCAAATATGAGTTCAAATAAACATAAAATCAACAGAATAACACTCGCGAGATTACGATGCATATTGTGTAAAACCCCATACCTCAAACCACCAAAAAGAACCAACAACAATCTTCCGAGAACTCACAGAATAATCCATCAAAATCTGCTCCAAGAATCATCAAAAACTCCTCCAAGAATCAACACCAAAATTGCCTCCAAGAACACCTCAAAACCTAAGGTTCAATGCATAAATTAAAGGGAATGTTTGTGTATAAAAAGAGAGGAAAGAAAAATATGTTTGCAGCATAATTTTGTGCCAAAAGATTCTTAAAAAATAGTCACCCACGACCCCTTTAAATAAGGCAAAAATAATAGAGTTGTAGCCAAAACAAACACTCAAAACTGCTTGCAGTGCACATTTTCTCTGACCATCAATCGATCTGTGAAAATCATCGATCGATCGATCATTCCTAAAATCTGACAATATCCCTTAAAAATACCATTAGGAAAAATATAAAAAAATTCATATAAAATCCGTTTTAACTCCGATTTCAATTCCGCTTGAAGATTTAATCTTCTAAAATCATAACCAACATATTTAAACAATAAAAATAATTTTATGAAAAACTTTATTCTTACTCTTTATTTCGAAAATACCACAAAAATTACTAGGGTTGTCATACTTCCCCAATAACAATGGAATTTTGCCCACGAAATTTGCCGAATACCTAAGCCTAAAAAATCAGGCCAACAATCTCCAAAATAATCTCATCTCCAAAACTAATTTCCTCACATCTAATCTAGATGCCTAACGCGAAACGATTCTCAAAAAATTTCTATCTCCAAAAATACGCGGCACAAAAATGCAACAGACCCAAAACTCAAGACCCTTGGGTGGTCGTATACCTAATCTCTGATACCATCTGTAACACCCCGTCCGCTCTAGGAGAGCGAACGGAGCGCAACTCATCGATAAAATTAACTAATTCCACAATATTATTAAAAAGTAACGTAATGATCAATATTATTAAGTGAATTTTTAAAAAGTAACGTAATGATCAATCGGTGGAAATTAGTGGTTAATTTTTCAACTTTGCGCACACACACTATTATTTGAGACTTGTAAATAAAAATTTGTGGTAACTATTTTTAGAAAAGTTCAAATTGTACAATTGTTAGGTATTTTGAATTTTCTTTGAGTGGAAACTGAATTTTGTGGGTATATTCATTGCAAACCCTCACAAGACAACGCTCGTCCTACTATGTAACCTGGAATTTAATGGCTTCTTGCATACGTTAAATGCATTATGTTGCCCGCGAAATTGATATTGTATCCTAATAAGATGCTTGATAAGTGTTTGATCTTATTTTGTTTTTCTACTTGCTCAGGGCGCGCAAATTTCTGAGTTAGGGGGTTTGATTACGCATATATTCTTCGTATTTGTCCTCGTAATTTAGATTCTTTTAACCTTCAGTGTGATCTAACTCGAGTTGATTTATCTTATATCATTGCTGATGACATTTTCTAATGAGTACGCCGAGTTTCGTGTATTTCTCATAGATTTTGCAGGTATTTAGTGCATGAGAAGAAAGAAAGAAACGAGAAGAAAGAAGGAGGAGGAAACAAGAAAATTCAAAGGACAAAGGATTTATTTGCATCTAGAATTCGGACTAGAAGCCTAAAGAAGTGTTGAATGCCTCACGTCTACGAGTGTATAGGAAGAAACAACATCTAAATCCGCATCCCGAAGCACGAGTTACGAAGCTTCAAAGTTATGAGAAAAATCACGTTGAAAGGGAATCTTTTGTAAAAACCAAACCGAACCCATGGATTATAAATCGAACCGATCTGGATGATGGCTAAACTTTTTTTGAAGATCGAACCGAACCGATAGAGAGAAAAATGAAATGATCTGGGATTGAAGAAACTTTCTATAATAGGAGACCAAACCAATGGATCTGACTGGATCGGTTCAGTTGTTGAATTCGATCATTATCCTCTTCCAAAGTTAGAGTTGTGCATGGCTAAAACTCTAGTAAAAATGTATTCTTTTTATTCCAACGTATTTCCAGACTTAGGGAGTTCCTTTTTCAGAGTTGTTTTATCATAGTTTTAAAGAGAGAAAGTAGTGAAGAACCGACGAGCTCAAAGTTACAAATTTTTTATTCTCAATTCAAATTTCTTTATCATAGTTTATTTCTACTTCTTAACTAATTTCTAATTTCATCAATCATTGCATGGTTTAATTTCTTCCAATAGTTCATACATTCTCTGTTTCTTCTAAGCTTAAATTTCATCATGGTTTTAATTTCCATCACATTAGAAATCTTAATTGTAGTTAATTTCACTATGGTAGGCTAGATTTCTCAGGGTTGGGATTCATGAACCCAACCCGATGTGGTTTGCATGAATAGAAAATTAGTAATATGAATTAAATAATGATTGAATCATGTTGTGTAGTGATCCCAACTGTTGTAGGTCGTTTAACCTTGATTGCCCTAGGTAACCAGGGTGTTTAAGAATGTGATAAACGTGTTATCTACTGCAACACTGCTTTATTATTACTCTTGATTACGTATGATGAGGGATTGTACCCTCATATATGTAATGCTTCAGATTAATAAATATCGTGTTTAGTCACTTATCTAATTTAGAAACTAGTTTTGTATCCAGTAAACGTACTAGGTTTCTGGGGATTGTATTCCAACCTACATTTATCCCTCATATTTATTCAATTTCATTAGTTTTAATTATGCGCACGTAATTTAGTTAATAAGTTTAATTTAGTTTGCAATTAGTTAATAGAAATAAGTCTACAAATTAATCACCTTTTCATTTCATTCCTAGAGTCAATTTAGGGTTAGTCATATTTCCTACTTTGTCACGAGCATTCTTACTATTTCCCCAAGGATTCGACCCTGTCTTACCGGGTTAGTAATTACGCGACCGGTTTGCACTTAAACCGATATAAGAGCGCACAAGGGACACATTTTTAGTCGCGTCAAGTTTTTCGTGTCATTGCCGGGGATTTAAGTATACTTTTAGGTTAGTTGATTTGATCCAAAAATTGATTCCAAAACCTAACAAGAAAAAAAAAATCATAAATAAAATAAAATCCAAAACAATTTATAAAATTAAAAAAAATCCCATAAAATTTAGAAAATTGAAAAGAAACAAAATATATAACATCTCTTATAGACCTTTCATGCAAAAATCACAACAAATCCCTCAATATAGTCCTTCATGCATTCACGAGAATCTAATAGTTGAGTACGATCCCAATAGCCCACATACTCCTAGCGTACGACATTTTTGGGTCCTAGTTCCTACTCCGCCCAACGCCATTGCAAGTCACACATGGAGTCACACTTATGGGACACCGAGTGAGGATTTCGAGTCACTAAAAGAGAGAGACATGTCTGATAATGCCAGTTTTGGTACGGGTGAGGAGGACCTACCGTATCATCCCATGAAATAACTTTTATATCCTAAGCGAACTATCACCCCTGGGTGCATTCTACTCCCATATAATGAAGGACAATTCCACTTTCGCAATGGGATAATACAAATTATCCACTCATTTCACGGCATGGATTCAGAGAAAACATACCTACCCATCCGCAAGTTCCAAGAGGCATGCGAAACATTTAGTGATCAAGCTTTCATGCAAGACGTCGTTCACCTGAAACTTTTTCCTTCTCCCTTAAAGGATAAATCTTTGACTTGGATGTGGTCTTTATCACCGAACTCAGTTACATCTTGGAAGGATATGCAATCAAAGTTTCTCTTGAAATGCTTTCCACAATATAGAACCAACTCGATCAAGGCTCAAATTCAAGTCTTTCAACAAAAAGATAATGAATCATTTTATCGGTTTGGGCAATGCTTCCAAGAGCTATCTAACGCTTGCCCACATCATGGATTTAAAAAGCATCAACTTATCTTTTTCTTCCATAATGGGCTAACTATAGTGTCTAAGCAATTCGTTCAAACTATGTGTGAAAGACTGTTTCGAGATCTAGATGCCAATGATGATGATTCTCATCTTTAATATGTCATAGAGACTACTCAAGCATGGGACACATCTGACCCCATGCTCAAAATTAGGACCGACAGATGTCCACTACTCCTTTCGTGTCCGAAATTTACAAATTGGACAAGGATGCTGAGTAGAATTATAAGTTTAATCAACCTACTAATCAAATAGAGGATGTCCGCTGATCCCGCTTGGGAGAAACTATTGGATCCACCCGAGACATGAAAGAGAAGTCATGCGCTATATATGAGGCGGGCCATTCAACAAAGAAATTTTAAATGATACCCACCTACAAAGTCATGCTTAACGAGCAGGTGGAAGCGATTGGGTGATTTAAGAGAAATTTCAATGCCCCGCATGGTAACTGTTACAACCCTTCATGGAGAAACCATCATGGATTTAGTTATGGGAAACAACATGCTACATTAAATCCCAATTCACACGTTCCCCCTCTTCCACCTCCACATTTCCAACACGCTCCACAAATGCAAATACATATTCAACCACCACCTCCTGCACCATACATCACCCCACATCGAAGGACTCTCGAGGATAGTTTAAATCAATTCATCAAATCTCAAAATTCAACCAATGCTAAGCATGAGCGAATGGTCACTGAGATCCACACAAGTATCTATAGGTTTCAAAATGCTTTAAATATCAAAGAGAATGTCAAGTTTTCGGCCCAAGTCGAAAGACCTCCTCAATGTCAAGATAATGTTAGCTCTACCACCCATAATCAGTAAGAGTAATGGCAGGCTGTCACCACTCTATGTAGTGGGGGAGTCATTCATTTATCACCTAACCCACAAGACACACCTAAAGATAAGGAGTTTTCTCCCGGCACGAAAGAGGCCAAAGATGCCCCCTTGAATAATAGTGACACTGATGACACTAGCGAGATGAAAGTCGCAGTGAAACCGCCCATCGCTACACCATTCCCTCAACTATTGGATCCACCCCAAAAGGGAGCCTCCCGTGGAGATGTAATAGATATTCTTAAGCAAGTAAAGTGGAATTTGACATTTCTCGACGCCATCCAGCAAATTCCTTCCAATGCAAATGTCATTAAAGATTTATTGATAGTAAAAATAAGGCTAAAGGTGAAAAAGAATGTCTTCCTAGAGCAAAACGTGATCTTCGTTCTACTTAATGACCTCCCACCAAAGTTTAAGGATCATAGTCCACCAACAATTTCCTGCATTATTGGAGAAAATCAAATAGAAAAAGGCTTGCTTGATTTAGGGGCATGTGTCAACGTTCTTCCCTACTCCATATATAGGAATCTCGATTTGGGTAACCTTAAAGCAACACGAATCACTCTCCATCTAGAGGATCGCACAGTGAAGAAACCCCGAGGGATTATCGAGGATGTGATAGTCCAAGTGGACACATTCTACTTCCCCGTAGAATTGTCATTTAGGACACGGAGGCCTCCATCCATTCTAGAAATCATGTTCACATCATTCTAGGGCGCCCATTCTTAGATACTTCTTACACTTTAATCAATACGTGAAATGGTCAAGTACCACTCATTTTAGGGAACATGAAGCTTGAGACAAACATCTTCAATATTGCTAACCAAGCGAGTGAAGAAGATGAAATTCATGTGGTCCATCTCATAGAGGAGATAGTATAGGAGAACATTGAGAAAAAAATTCATGGGGACGACTTAGAAACATGCCTTTCGAGAAGTGATGAGAGTGGGGTTACGTATACCGAGTTTGACCGAGAGGTAAAGGGGTTAAATGCACTATTAGATGAGGGAGCGGATATTGAGGACTTGAGAGACATTAACTGGGTTTCAAGATTCGAAGACCTACCCCCGAGGGAGTCATCCATGATCCCCTTCGAAGAAAAATTTCCCACCCTCGAATTAAAGAAACCACCCTCTAACATAAAATATTATTATTTAGGAAAGGATGAAACATTTCCTGTTGATGTCTCCTCGAGCCTACATAAAAAGCAAGAGGGTAAGTTGTTAGAAATTTTGTGGAAGCACCGAGGTGATTTTGGTTGGAGCATAGCAGATTTAAGAGGTATAAGTCGCTTGGTTTGTACCCATAAAATCCACCTCGAGGAGGATGTGAAGGCCTCAAGGGAAATGCAAAGAAGATTGAACCCCACAATGAAAGAGGTTGTGCGAGATGAAATTATTAAGTTATTGGATGTTAGGATTATCTACCCAATCTTGGATAGAAAATGGGTGAGTCCCATCCAAGTCGTCTCAAAGAAGTCGTGAATGAATGTGGTCAAGAATGCCAAGGTTTAGTTAATTCCCCAACGTACCACCACCAGGTGGCGTGTTTACATTTATTACTAGAACTCAATGTGGGCACAAGGAAAGATCATTTTTCCTTACCATTCATCGATAAAATGATACAACGTGAAGCTGGAGACCCGTATTATGAATTCCTAGATGGTTATTCCGGATATAACCAAATAGAGGTATATGTGTTAGACTAAGAGAAGATGTCTTTCACACGTCCATTTGCAACGTTTACCTACAAACGGATGCCGTTTGGTTTGTGAAATCTAGCTGTAACTTTTCAAAGGTGAATGCTTAGTCTCTTTAGAGACATGGTTGAAAGAGGCCTTGAAGTTTTCATGGATGATTTTAGCATTTTGTCCCTTGTTTCGACCTTTGTCTTGCGAATCTTAAGAAAGTTCTAGCCTGGTGTGTGGAAAAGAACTTAGTGCTTAATTGGTAAAAATGCCATTTTATGGTAGCGGAAGGAACTGTTCTTGACCACATAGTGCCATCAAATGGAATCAAAGTATATCGAGCTTAAATAAATGTCATAGTTGAGCTACCCCCACCTATGTCACTTAAGGATGTGGTCTCCTTCTTGGGCCACACATGGTTTTATATAAGGTTTATCAAGGAATTTAGTACCATCACTAGGCCCTTGAGTAACCTCCTTATGAAAAAGGCCCCCTTTGAGTGGAACGAAGCATGCCAAGACGTTTTTGATAAATTAAAAAGCATGTTCGTTTCCGCTCTCATCATGCAAGCTCCGGACTGGTCCCTGCGGGTTCGAGCTCATGTGTGATGTGAGTGATTACACGATGGGTTTATTTTGGGCCAAAGAAAGGATAACAAATCCCATGTCATCTACTATGCTAGCCGAACTTTGATCAAACCGCAACTCAATTACTCCACCATAGAGAAGGAATTTCTAGCGTCCCTTGACAAATTTTGCTCGTATCTTATTGGTTCACCTATCACATGCTTTACCATCCACGCGGCGCTAAAATATCTCCTTACTAAGAAACATGCCAAACCGCACCTCATAAGGTGGATCCTACTCCTACATGAGTTTAATCTCTCCATTAAAGACAAAAAAAAGGATCATTTATCCCGTCTCTTATCCGACGTGCCTAGTGATCCCATACCCATAGACGAGTATTTCCCGAATTATAAGTTTTTTGCCACCACTTCCCTTCCTTGGTTTGGTGACATAGTTAACTATCTTGTTACAAGAGTTGTCCCTTCTGATTGGACACCGCAAGAATTGAAGAGTTTCATTACTAGGTCGCGCATGATTTTCTATGAAGATCCATTTTTACTTAAATATTGTGTGGACCAAATTATCTGACATTGTGTATCGGATGACGAGACTCATAGCGTCATTCGTTTATGTTATACGGAAGCATGTGGAGGCCACTCTTTCACGAATAAGACAATCGCTACGATCCTTCAAAGAGGACTCCATTGGACCAAAATCTTTGTGGATGTAAACACTTATTATAAGTCATGAGATAAGTGTCAGAGAATAGTAACTATTACTCGATGAGACATGATGCCATTAACCCCTATACTCATCATTGAGATATTTGATTGTTGGGGTAGTATGTGGATTCGTGTAAAGGTAGTATGTGGAATAGTGTTATGATTCTCAACTACTCTATCATACAACTTGCATAAGAAGTTTCAAAGGTAAAAAAGGGGGATGGAGCGATCATAGATTCGTTGGGACTTGATCGTGACGTACCATGTGTTGCTACAACCTAGGAATTATTTACATATGACATGTTGAGATCATTATCCTTTAATCTCAGATCTGATGAGATCCCAGACCATAATGAAGCCATGGTGATGAAGTCTCTGATCTTGGTTGAGGGGGTATACTTGAACGACTAAAATTCTTCATGGAAAGTATGCGCGACTAAGTTATGCCATAGTACCATAGCTCACCGTTGAGGTTATCGGATGACTTATCAAATAAGTAGCAGTTCATATGAGGTAAATGGATATCCTTGGGACCTTTTCCCTACATCTGGTGAACTTGGGGATTTGGAAGAGATTTTAAACACCAAGTGTGAAATAGGGAATCATGACAATACATCATTGTGATATTGTAGAATGTGTTCACTAGATAAACTTTTGATATACTTTATTCAATTGGATAACTCGTGTCTTAAAATTCATATCTATTTGTTCATCTTATTGCATCTTGTATAATTATCTTTATATATACATTGCTATCATGATCATTATTTTGTTAGTGTATATTATATGATAGGCTTACAAGTGTCAAGCACAATTACTCATCTTTTTTGTGTTATTGGGTTCTGTTTTTTTTAAGATTATAGGTTTTTAGGTTGATCTATTACCTTTAATTAATCTTTATCTTGTGTCATAAGTTGACATGTTTACTTACTTTTCTTTTAATTTTTGTTTTAATGTATTTTTCATGGAATAGACAAAGGAGGAGAATGTAAGAGTATATGTATACTCATATTTCTCTGTATCACTTGAATTGTCGTATTTTAGTTAGAAAATATACTTTGAGTTTTCCCTAATGTTTGTTCCGATAAAACATCACATTTCCTCGAGAACCTTTATCAACCTCATCCAACATCATTCATGATCACCAATGCTATATTTCCATGTAGGTTGAGATAATTGGGATTCACTGAAACTAACAATTTGCCAAATTCAAATTTAATTTGTTTGTGCATGTGTTGGTCTGGTTTAGGTATTTGGTGATATACGTATGCAAGTTTACTCTTCATATACAAAATATACTTTAAAGTTTCTTTGAATATGTTTATCATACGTTGATTTAAGTGAGGTTCAAAATCTCATAGCTTTTATTGCCCTGACTAAGTTTGGAACTTTCACGAACCATTAACCTCACTGAAGCAGGACTTTTCTTTAAGCGAAGGACTGCGTTCCCTAATCGCGTGGTCAACCAAGGGTTTTAATTCTAAACATGCTTTGTACTCGTGACTTCCCTCGCTAACTATTTTCCTCACTGAAGCAGATCATTCATTGTAGTGAATATGCTTTGTTGGTCATAGGTTATGTGTATAAAAGTAGATTTTTATTCTATATCTTATGGGAAACCATGAAGACTTCCTTTATAACCAAAACTTCTCAAAACTCAGGTGTTTTAATTTCTCTTGCGATGTCATCCTCCCTAACTTCTTGTGCTTGTCTTCCACACTTGGAAGATATGAATATATATGGAGAGAGTAATATCATAATATCCATCTTTTTTTTAAATCTTAATGAGAAATCTTTGAGAATTTTTTATAGATTTTTTTAGTTTAAATACTCTAGAGAATTAAATCATAGTTTTTCATCTTCATATTTCTCTTTTTATTTTTTAGATGTTTGTTTTCAAACATTGATTAGTAGTCCTGTTGAAGCTTAATAACTTATGCCATTTTATCTTGAACAAGTGTACTTTTAATCTTGTTCTTGATAAACTTGTGTGAATATCTCAAAAATACATTGTGAGGTTAGAGTCAACCAAATTATTTTAAACACTTCCAAAACCATTAGGAAATCTCACACCTTAGAAAGTGGTATCCATGAATTAATGAATCTAAAAAAAAAATTCCTTCTACTTCAAAGAGAAATTTTAATTTCATGGTATAGGATCGAAAATCATTGTACGAGTTCAAAACCTATCATGCTTATGAAGCATTCTTATCTATTGGTGCTTTCCTCAAGGAATATGGTACAAAAGACTAGATAGTCAGTTATCACATTATGTGATTGTTTGTTACTAGATTCTATTTATAAAACATTATCATAATGCGCTTGACATTTCATTTGGCCCTAAGTTTTTTCCCGTTGTGGTTTTTCGTTGAACAACATGGTGTTATGTGCTTATTTGACCTTATTCCACTTTTTGATTAAATCACCGGCCTTTGAAGATAAAGTCTGGTTTAAGATAAACTGTAAACTTTTCATCATATAGACCTAGGTTATTAGATATGTACCTAATATGAATTTAAGGAAAAGATCATTTCTATTACGATGAAAATTTGAAATGGGTACCCTCACTCTGTTTATATTTCAAGAAAATTACACTCTCAGGATACAAGATGAAATTGATTCTAATAAATATTACTTCGATTTCATAAAAAAAAATTGTGGCTCTTTGTCGTCTTCAATCCATTTTTTTCATTTGAAAAGTATTCAACAAATATCATTTTTGCAAGTATGACTTGATTGCTCTGAACTTGAATAATAAAAAAGAACTAAATTAAAACCTCAAACCCATAAAAAATTAAAAATAGCCAAATTTTTAAGGGTGTTTTAAATCATTACTTATAAAGGGTGTACCCGTCAAAACTTTATTACATTTATGTTTCTATTGAATGGTTAGGGACATAACGTATAACAATAGCTATAAATGGTATTAAAATGGAAGTGTAAAAGTCAATGGGATTTATTTGGGTATGTATCGTTTAAATAGGAACTAAATATATAAAAATTTAATATTTCTACTCCACTCTTTATATTAGAAAAAGATATAATTCTGATTTACCTAAGGTAGCTGGCGATTTATTAAACCTCAAGAATAAATTTCTTAGTTTTATTTATAAAATGTTTAATAGACATTTAGCGCAATTTTTAAAACATCAACGCATCTAAGTTAAATTTTATGGAATCAAAACTAATTCTATGTATAAAATCAATATTCTTCAAATTTGTTCGTTAACATCCCAGCTTTAGACTAATATAGAATATAATATTATGAGAGTGCGCTATTCTGTAATGGAGTAAACTTAATTAATTAGATGTCAATCCCACGAACAAATTTTATTTCCTTTAAATCCTAAAAGATGCATCTAGGTGATTCAAAGAACTAAGTAGATAAAGCATGCATGGAAAACAACATTTCAGGATAAATCCCCAAAGGGGAAAAATCTTTTATTTCAATATAATTTGCAAATCGTAACTTACAACCTTACAAGTAAAATGCAACACGAAGAATCTTCCACAGGTGACCTTTGTCTTATTCGACAATGAATTCTCATAAGAACTCACAAAGACTGCAGTCTTCCTTCAGCAATGATTCCCGCAAGAATCACAAGAGCGACAAATAGAGACTCCTTCTCTACAAGAGTAAATTCAATACATAAGTGTTTTAGGTTTTGAAGATGATTCACATAAGTATAAAGGAGAGATTGTGTGAATCAAAAAAATATTTTTCCCTTTTAAAAGAAAACACTTTGTTCAGCAGGTCTGTAGTTTTCATAAATGCAAAGTCTTAACAAAAACCTAACTAAAAGAAGGTATTTATAGCGTAACACAAAAATCGAGGCGGCATAGGGTCGTTCAAACAAAATATCAGGGGTTTTGTAACGAGATTAATATCTCATTCATACGGAGCTAATTTTTCTTCTAACAAGATCCAAAAATCCAAGATAGTAAGCCCTCGTTTTCTCCATCCTTCAAATGACCTTCTAACGAGATATAAAGTTGTTCTAACAAGATTGGCATCTCGTTTGAACGAAACAAGGTGAAAATCAAAATAGTTTTATGTTAAAAAAACTATTCGAAAAGTAGACTCAATTTATAAAAATTCATTTTACAAAAATCTCCCAATACTATGTAAACTATACCAATATTACATGATGTCGTGGAGCATGTTGAAGATAAATTGTCGATACCTGATAATCATATCCATCTTCCTGAATATGTGAATGTGAAGTGTTATGATGGAAGTAATGGGATATGTCATACTCGAAGTATCCTAGATTCAATGGACAAGTCAAGATGCTAGGGGAAAATGCTAGAAAATTTTCCCTTATAAATCTCCCCCTATGGCTATTTTAGTACAAAATAAAAAATCTAAATTATCCAAGAAATCCTATACAAATCTAATACCCTCTTAGAAACCCACAAATAGAAAGAAATTGAAAATGTAAAAGTCTTCAAAATCGTCAACTTATCAAATATTTAAGTCTCTTGATTTCTCTTGATCTTCTTTTTGGGAGCTTTGTCTTAAGTGTACTTTTCATATGTTCATCAAAGTGTACCTACACACAATAGATAAATAAATATACCTTGTGAGGCATCGAGTTTGAAATAAGATAAAACTCATAAATTAATTCTCCCACATAAATCAATCTCTCACTCCCCCATAATTCGTTCTCCCCCTTTTTATTTGTCCGAAATAGATAAGGAAAAGAAACAAAAGTAATAAATTGGAGTATGTCATAATTATCATAGAATATCATCACAAATATAATGATATAATAATCAAGTAATGATAAACTAAGAAAAATCAACTATTTTTTATTTTTAAATTTTTACAAGGATAAAAAATAATTTTACAAAAAAAACATTCTACAGAAATACATAAAAATAACCGAATCATGGAAACGAAATGTAGGGGTATCAACATATTCTATAGGAAAATAAACTTAGACATATACAACATGTGTGCATGAAGGAATTAGACACTACTAACGCAAGATCTGAAAGTCTGCTTTAGGTGTAAAAATGGTGAACTCAAGTGAAATCGACACAACCTATTCAAATAATCAAGATCGTGAGTGATTCTCACACCAATAAAGCCCAAAACTATGTAATGCTTTTACGAGACTTTTTTAGGACATGCAGACCCATTGATCTTCAACTAAACTCCCTAAAAACTCACATATTGAATATTTATCTCAAGTATTTAGTTTTGAAGAAATCAATGCTCATATGTAGCGAAGCATTAATGTTCTTTGAAATTGGCTAGGAACTTTTAATTGTTTTTTTCTTTTTAACTGCCTTTAATCTTTTAGGCTCTTTTATTTTTGCAAAGGGTGGCGATTCACAAAGACAACTTGTCTCTCACAACCCAATTCCATTTCTATAAATAAAACACATTTAATAGGGATACAATATTCAATTTTTCCAATCGTCCAATGGTTCTTATAAGAACTACTTTTATTCTCGATTCATCACATATGGTCCGTTTTAAATGAAGGATTCAGATGAAAACACTAAAACAAACATGTGAAAGGTAAGCACAATACTCAAATAAGGTTATACTCGTGTGAATTAAATGTGATAAGGAGTCAAACATATAGCAAGTAGTCATCATATCACATCTTAATGACTCCACAGATTATTAAGCACAAAAATGAAAGGATGTCACGTCTCAAAACACTACAAAATGGTCACGTGGATATGGAATGGATTGGTGACTCGGATATCGTTATTGTTCATCCACATATGGTGTAAAAAAACTCTATTTGGATTTTTCACAAACTTAATCAAAAATAAAATATTTTTCCTTTTTTTACTTTTTCAAAAAAATAGAAAATCTTTTTCTATTTTTCCAAAATTTTTCAAGAAAAACAAAAATCCTTTTGTTTTTTTTTGGAAAAATATATCAAAATGAAACAGATAAATACAACGATAGTACACACTTGCAATAGGTGTGAAAAGAATCTTATGCTAGCAAACAAGTATAAACCTCAAAAATTAGGTCCAAAGGAGTTATCCAAAGGAGATGACATCCTACAAAAAACATCCATAAAATCATGTGATGTTTTGACCAAATACTTAACCTTCCCTTGAAAATGCTCAAAAAATATCACGTGTTGTGCGAGAGCATGCAGTGTAACATTGGTGGGAGTGCGATTGGAAAAACATTTAGTAGCATATCGTGGAAGATACCTATGAGACACACTACCCAAGTTAAAACAAAATTCTCTAAGGTGTCATATTTTCTTGCAATGGGAAGAAACATACACGAATTTAGGAACACCACTCTCAAAACGTCTAGGACATGCTCTTTTATGGGTAAAAGGATGCCTAGGTGGGTTAGGATAAGAACCATATAGATCTATAACAAACTCGGGAGCTGGATCGGGTGCAACATGATAAGTGGGCACACCATCATAACCTATTCGTAACCTCTCAAGATTACCCAATAAGGGACCAAGGAGCATCTTTCCAACCTTCTTAGATGTGTCCTCTAAAGTGATATTCACCTCCCGGGCACATTCGAGATCTTTCTCGAGTTAGGATACATAAGCCTCATGTTTCTCATGAGACTTCAATGAAGACTAATGATCTCGCGTAAACCACGGTGTAAGTTAATTCACTATTTTTTAGGCCTAAGACGATCAACTACTCACATAAACAAAATTTCACCTTCTCGAGTTGACTCGTTGATGCCTCACACACCCTCAATAAATTCATCTCTCTTTCCAAATATAACACTCTAAGACTCAAATGTTTTTTTAACTTTTTGAGTTTCAACATCTCGGTGTACAAATCACTAAAAGATTTTTGGATATCCCCTTCTCTCTGACTTGCAATCTCATCCTCACACTCACTCGAATGGCTCAAAACATTATTGAGGATATCATCTTTACATGTGTCCTCATCATCGTGGGAAAAACTAGAAGTACTCGGGTGACTTTCCATGAAAGCAATGCACTTTTCGTGTGGTGATTCTCCCCCTGAATCAACCGACTCGTTGTCACTATCGCTAAGAATGGCCTTATTACCAATATCTTTGACCTTTCTCTTTCGTCTAGTGGTACACTAATGTTCCGTAAGCCATTTTCCCTCGCACTCAAACCACCTTATCTCTTCCTCTTTCTTGGCATAATCCTTGGCTTCACTCTTTTTTTTTTTCTCAAAAATCTTGTTATTGGAAGAATTTTCATTGGAAAATTTGAGAAACTATTTGATTTTTTTGGAAATAAGGCCAAGTCATTGAAATCATACTCTCTCTTAGAATTAGAGTCACAAACACACTTTTTTTCTTCTTCTTAATTTGAGTCTTTAAAGCTACACCTCTATCCTTGGCCTTAATTGTTTTGGAAAACATGTCAATCTCATAAGTTTGATGGTCTCTTACGAGTTCTTTTAACCTACGTGTATATAATATCCCCAAAGAGTTGAAAATAGTGACCTTAGGAATAAAACGGGAAGGTATGGATCCTAAAATTATTTTCACGACTCTCGACTCCTAAATTTTCTCACTCAAATTAAAACTAGTGTTACTAATGTCCAATAACCTAGCATAAAATTCATTGAAACTCTCAGACTCTAACATAGTGATGGTCTCAAATTTGTCAAATTTTAAATCTTAGATGATTGACGTTGGGGGTACCCTCATGTGTCAACTAGACGATATCCCATGCTTCCTTAAACGTAGAGTGCGCCATGATGCGGTAGAACTTGTCAGGGGTGACAGCTCCAGAAATAGCACTAAAGTCGTAAGAGTTGAAGGTACTCCACTTAAATTCCTCATCAGTCTAGGAAGAGACGGGTTCCGAATTTGTGACATTATCAATAGTGACAGTGGGAGGAGTCCACCCTCTTTATAAATAAGCCATACTCTTTCATCATTTGCCTTTAAGCGGATATCATATGGGCTTTCCAGTAGGCATTATTTGATCCATTGAAAATTAGTATCCTATTATACAAGTTCTCCATCACAAAATTTACCATTTTTCAAAATCAATTTTCGAAAAAATTGATATCACAAAAATAAAATTGGAAAAAGAATGTCATGAAAATTTGATGAAACTATCTCAGATACCAATTTAAGAGTGAGCTATTCTCAAATGGAGTAAACTTATTTAATTAGAAGTCAATCCCACAAACAAGTTTTAATTCCTTTAAATCCTAAAATATGCATCTAGGTGATTCAAGGGAGTAAGTAAATAAACATGCAAGGAAAATATGATTTTAGGAAAAATCCCCAAAGAGGCAAAGCCTTTTTTTTTAGTAAAATTTTCAAATAACAACTTGCAACTGAAATATAGGCCGACGAATCTCCCGCAGGTGACCCTCGTCTTCTTTAGCAATAAATTCCCTAAATAACTCACAAATATAGAGGTCTTACTTCAGCAATGATTCCCCTAAGAATAAAAATAGAAGCGGTAGAGACTCCTTCTATATAGGAGTAACTTCAGTACAAAAGTGCTTTAGGTTTCAAATATGATTCACAAAAGTATATAGGAGAGATTATGTGAATTAAAAAAATGTTTATCCATTTTCAAGTGAAGACTTTTTGTAGAAGGTCTCCAGTTTTCGCAAACGCAAAGTCTTAAGAAAACTCCTATTGCAAACATGTATTTACTACATAATATAAAATTGAAGGTGGCGTAGGGTCGTTTAAACGACATATCAAGATCGCTCGAATGAGATTACTATCCCGTTCGAACGAAGTTTATTTCTCTTATAATGATATCTAATAATCTAAGAAAGTAAGCCCTCGTTTGATCCAATATTCAAACAACCTTATAACGAGATACAAAGTCATTCTAAGAAGATTTCCATGTCGTTTAAATGAAGCAATGAGAGACTCAAAATATTTTTAAGTTTGAAAAATTGCCTCATTTTGTAAAACAATCATTTTATAAAAATCTCCAAATACTATGTAAAAAATCTATCAAAACCAAAGCAACAACTATACCAATATTACGTGATGTTGTGGAGCATGTTGAAGATAGATTGGTGAAGCTTGATATTGAGATCCGTATTCTTGAACGTGTGAACGTGAAGTGCCATGACGGAAGTAACTGGATATACCATACTCGATGTATCCTAGATTCTATTGATAAGTCTTAGATGCTGGGGTAATGATAGAAAAAATTTCCTTACATATTATAACATAAGGAAATCTTCTTTTTTTTGTAATTTTCTTAAAAATAAAAAGCTATGCAATAATTGTTAAATTTTGTATTAATATACAAGATTTGAAAGTTGACTTTAATGTCCTAGGAAAAATAAGCGTGATATTAATTTATTTATTTTTATTCAATTGACCAAATATATTTCGTATTTGGTAGGTGTAAACTTTGAATTTATCTTAAATGGAAACTAATTGTAACATTTAATTCTTATATTTTGTGTGTTACAAAGTCATACTAGTGGTGACTTAGACATAAATCCATGGAGTTCGGAGGAAAGATATGTTAGTTAGGCTGAACCGAAGTTCTGGAAGTCATGAAATAATCCAAGCTCAATGTTAAAGACCTAGATTTTTGGGTTTCAATGTCAGGATGGGATCAAACTTGGAACTCTTACAGTTTCACTTAGTCCCTTATAATGTTCTTATATATATGAGATAAAAAAATCCTTACTTATTTAATTTAGAAAAAAATAGTGCACGCTAACATTTATTATCGGAAATGTGTTTTATATGTGTTTATATCATGATGTGTACTTTACCATAAGTACAACACATGACAACCACATTCATTAAACACGAAGTGTTGGTAAACATATTAGTACTCAATAATAATGTGGCATCCAAGATCAAAATGTATTCAACCAGAAGTCGAAATATTCTTAGAGTAGTAACATATAAATTGAAACGCCCTTATTTAGAACATCTCCAATGGTCATATTGATTGAAAGAATGTAAAGTGATGGAAATCTTTTTTTGTATCGTTGTTTTAAAGCCTTTCTAATCAAGAATTTACTTCAACCTATAAACATAATATGAACTTATATAATGGTAAGTAAGGCTGTCAAACTAACTTTCAAGAGTAAGAGAGCTAAAATGAGAAGATAAATGTACTTCACTTTAAAATATATATATTTTAAAAACAATTTTCAAAGTGTGAATGAGACTAAATCTAGGTGAATACAAATATAAGGTAATGTAAGTAATAAAATGATGAAAAATAAAACAATGATTGAATTAATATGAGAAAGAAACCAGGAATGAAATTCACCCCCACTTTACACAATTAAAATTAATTTGAACTATTTTAATTTGGTTGATTTCAAAAATAATCATTTAATTCAAAAGATAATCCTCATTACACTAATGAATTAAATAAATTTTCTTTAAGAAAAGTAATTTTAATTCCTAAAACACTCTCAAAATGAATTAAAACTAATCAAATGAATCACCCTAGGGAAAATTCACCAAACTAGTTTTAATTAAGCAATATAAAACAAGAGCAGATGAAAATTATATTATAATTTTGACCATGGTGAAAAGCCTATTTATAGTTTGAGGAAAAAACATAAAATTACAACACAAACTTTCAATCCTTTCTCAAGGCTAATTTTTTCATTTTGCAATGCAAAAACATGTGTAAGAATTAAAATTACTAATCAAAGGAAATTAAAAAAAAATAGCGAACTAGATACATTGGATCCATGGGGGCTTCATTTTAACCTTTGAATGGGAGATTAGCCCTCCATAAATACATAAAATAAACAATGGAATTCATAAGAGTATGAGAGAAGAGAGTTTTCAACCAATAAATATTTAATACAAAATCTCTTATGATGCTACAAATATTTTTTTCACCTTTTTCTAACTCAACTCATAAAATTTCTTTCTATAATTTGTTTCTATCACTTGCACTGTTTTCCTGCTTCATTACACAATATACTAGCTCCTCACACTCATTTTTCTTTGAAATGAAGAGAGTGTCTTCTTTTATAAGAAGCATGGGGATAGGGGTAAAATTGGAAGGTATAATGGACGAGGGTAGTTTAGGAAAATGGGGTAAAAGTCATTTAGAACATGTGACTTTTATTTTTGGAGAATGGCAGATGCTTGGGTTTTTAGGTAATGGGTTTGGCCGGATTGGTGAAGCAAGGACAATAGAAATTGGTTTTGGCTTGGGTCAAAGGTAAATGAGTTTTGGCAGTTTTTTTTAGGAAAATGGGGTAGAAGTATATGCACATGTGACTTTTATTTTTGGTATATTGGCAGGATGAAATCGGGTTATGGGTTTCACGGGTTTGGTATAGTGGTTACAGGAGGAGTGTGGCTTGGTGGCTGTACGTTGGTTGTAGTGGGTGTTAATGGAGGTAGGAGAGAGAGTGTAAGATGGGTGAAGAAGATGATGGTGATGGAGGAGATAGGAGAGAGAATATGATTTTGTTGTTGGGTGTGAGGGGTGATTTGGTGTATTTGAGGTGTATGGACTATGGTGTGTAGGTTAAGGAGTGTGTTAGGTGTATATGAGTGTTGGGGAGTATAATGTGTGTCCATGTCGATATTTTATTATATAAAATTGAATATATATATATATATATATATATATATATATATATATATAGACACACATACACACAATAAAAATATAAAAACACAAACCACACATATAAAAGATAAAAAGACTCATAAAAAATAAAAAATAAAAACAAAATAAAATAAAAAAATATAAACAAAGAACACTAAAAGGTGTCATAAAGAAAATATTAAACACACTCCTAAATATATGCAGACACTAACATGAAGACATGCACGAGATAATATTTAACGAAAATAATATAATGCTAAAAATAAAAAGAGATAAAAATGACACAACCTAAATAATATATATTAAAAATAAAAGTAATAATATCACGCACACACTGTGCCATTATAGGGCAGGCTAAGGATAGTTGAGGCTTAGTTTAGGACATGTTTAGACTAGGGGACATGGGTTTAGGCTACATGACTTGAGTTTATAGTCTTTTAACCGCATCAATGTCACACTTTTCCTTGATTTAATGTTTTAAACTTCGCAAGTGTAAATATACCTACAAGATGAACATATACGAGTATAAGATTCATTTTATCGAGATTTAGCAATTAAGTATTGTCTATTTGGGATTTTATTTAAACACTTTTTGGTGCTTATCATGAAGAGTTATATAAGATCAATAATTAAAGCCTTTATAGTTAATGTGAAAGTGATATGGGAACAGTAATTATCCCCAATGTGAAATGGTTGTACATAAATATTATTTTCACAATCACTTCTCCTATGTAACTACGACTTTCTTCATTCATTCTATTAAAAATCAAAGATATTGAAAATTGTACAAAATGTGTAAAGTATTTTTCATGCCACATAATATTCCCATTATCGAATTACGCATCCATGTACTGCAAAATGCCCTTTATAACCACTTCTTTGTGTACTCTTTTCTCCCCCTTCTAGGTCTTATTCTAATAGCATGATCTTCATCTTTTGAGGACAACAACCCCCCAAAACATCGACCTAATCGTTATCCTCCAGTGACTGTGTATATTCGAATATCATGAACAATGAAGACTCCTTCAATGTGACTATGCTACAACCATCAACATCCAACGATTGTCATCATCACTATTCAAAAAAATTAGACTTGAATCAAAGTTAATGTTATGTTATTAAAGGAAAACTACTTTCTCAACCATATGATGCTAGTTTAAATAAGGTGTGATATGATTCCATGGAAAATTTGATAAAGCTACTTTGATATCGATTGAACACTATCAAATCTTCAATTTCGCGAGGGGACAAGTGGTGGGAAGGATGGAGGTGTTTGGACGAAGGATATATTTGGAGCAATATCTTCATTTATATATCATAGTTATATGTTTGGCTATGCCACTGATTATGGTGGTACTGGTTTTGTAATTCCCCGACCCAAATTTATGGGTGACACATGGTCAACCTAGTCCGACTCGAGCGTTAGGTGTGAAATGCAATGAACAATCTAAATAATGTTGCTAGTATAATTTTATTTAATTACCGTTTCACTTATTTAGTATTAGATTACAATTTCAAATTAAAATACGTGAGAGACCCATAAAAAACATCCACGCAATCCAATCATATAGAGATACTAACATAAAATAAAAGAGAGTACCTACTTATATAACACCCTCAAAATACGAAATCGCACCAAACCTATCGTCACAAAATGAGGAGCTGAATGCTCCGTGAGAAATATACAATAATACATTATAGACTCGAACGACAGAAAGAAGATTCTAACATGTGATGACCACGCGAACATGCCAATGCCATGAATATATATACATATATATTTTAGACACCACATTATAGGCCCCCTAAGTCTCTCCTTAGGTCCCTAGCACTTCCCCATTTCAATACAAACCCTAGCTCGCACTACGAGTACCGATCTATAGGCCATCGGGCGCCCTCGGGCCCTGTTTGGCTCTGGTAAGCTCTATAATCAAAGTGAAATATCTTTGAATCCACAAAAGGCTTTGAATCCCCTTTCCAACGGTCCACCCCATGCATGAATAAGCATAACTGTTCAGATAAACAAACCATTTTACTATCGAAAATCGATTCAGAGGCCATCGGGCGCTCCCCGACCACGATTGAAACCCAAAAAACTTCTTTTTTTGAGAAAAATCTCTTTGAATCTTCGAAGGTCACCGATATCCCTTTCTAACGGTCTTCCCCGTGCATGAAATGCCATAACCGTTCGGATGAATAATTAGTTTTCCATTAAAAAGTAATTTGAAGGCCACCGGTCACTCCTGGGTTTCGTTTGACTAGAGATAACTCTTAATATTGCATGATAATAAATGAATATATGAAGCTCACAATATTCCCTTTCCAACGGTCTTCCCCGTGCGTGATTTTGACTTAAAGTGTGGACAATTGGTTCATTTTACTCCGAGAGGTCACCGGGCGCTTCCGGGCCCCGGTTGACCAAGGTCAACTTTACGAACCATGAAAAATTCTTTCGAATGTCAAAGTAGATCTCCTAAATGTTCCAACGGTCTGACCCATATGTGATTCTGATTTACCATGCGGACGAACGATCCGTTTTCTTCCAACGATCTCCCGTCCATAAGATCGGCGTGCGCTTCCGAGCCACATTTGATCCAGAGTTATCTCCCGAACCTGGGAGAGATTTAAAGGACTCTTGAAGGTATCTGAAGTAACTTTATAAAGGTATGACATGTGCATGATTCAGATCAATAGATTACGTCCTACGACCATTTTTCCAGAAAACTTTGCACGAGACTACCAATTGGCAGGTCCAGTTCCCTGTCGATCTGTAGTGTGTCAAGGGTCACCTTCCGATGGACAGGACTAGGTAAATGTTTTTTGGAACCACCCCTCACCCTATAAATAGAGGGTATAACGTCACTCCCAACACACCTGAGGTTCATCATCATTTGTGATCTCATCAACATTCTCTCGAAATTAGCAAAGTTCCTCCATGTGAAGTTCCATTTAAGTTTATATTCCCATCCTTTTCATACCCAATTTGGAAAAATGTCATTCCCTCTCATCCAACATTAATCTCATACTCAAGGGAGATCATCCAAGACCAAATATCAAGTTTCAAAGAAGGTCCAATTCCTTCCCTCTCTCTTTAAATTCCTTGTTTTGCATAAACTTCATTAGATTCATAATCTAGTTATTACTTTATTTCATACACATTAATATCTACATTTTTATTAGTATATTGTACATACTTTATTTTCTATAAAAAATCCAAAACAAACAAAAAGTGGGTTTCACGCATAAATTCCGAACATGACTATCCATCACACTTTTTGAAAACTAAAACGCATTTTTCTACAAACACACTCATAATAAAATCTCGTTCGAATCTATGGGGTAAACCTCACCCCCACACCACATTCGAACTACGTGGACTTTAATTCCTTTATAGGATACGTAGGTATCTTGGATTAAAACCCAAGACTCAAGTCTAATTTTCTAACTTTTCCAAATTTCCAAAATTCCAAAATTCCCCATTTCCACACTTATCATATTCTTGCATTAATATACATATTATGTTTGTTAGCGTTTCATCCAACACATATTATAGTTTCATCATAACGGTCAATATCGCGATAAATGCATCAATCATATTTTCTACACATTATTTTGGGAACATTCCTATGGATGACCTCACTCTATCTCTTCCATGGTATGAGTTGGGTGATTCCGATCTCCATTACGTATACATCAGTTCATGGAGAAATAAAGGAAAATAATAGCACTAGTCCATGAGAGATCGAAAGGGAGGGAAGGTTGCCTAAGACCTTCCCATTTCGTAATTTAGCCCCCGAACCTTTGAACTATTATTTTGTATGCATCAGTTTGTCCCTGATGCCGCTCTCTAGGTAGCAACATGTTATTTTGCCTATTTTTGCCAAATAGGTTGGCGACTCAATCTCGTTACATTTACCCCACATTAACGATCATTGAAGCGTTCCCACGTAGGGCGCGAGACCTTTCAATCCCGCATTCCTTCCCTATTCACCCCCACCCCCGCTTAGGGAGGCAGAAGAGAGGAGGCTCGGCGCGCGATCTCGATCAGGATGGCCACACTGGCGACTTCGCTGGGGAAATTTTCATAAGAGGGCTAGACTTTGTTTGCATGGGTATTTTGTTTTCTTGTGTGCATATGAACCTACCTGTATATACCCTTTCTCTCCTTTATTATTTCTTGCAGATATATACCTCATTCTTGTATCACTATTCACTCACACACTCGTAAATTCTCCATTTACACTTCACACCACGTGCACCTAGGATCACTTATATCCACATGTTGCACACATCACTTCAACATCCATGCTTAGGTGTCAATA
The DNA here is from genome assembly GCA_949130495.1 of Sambucus nigra. NCBI lineage: Eukaryota > Viridiplantae > Streptophyta > Magnoliopsida > Dipsacales > Adoxaceae > Sambucus > Sambucus nigra. The sequence continues at coordinate 616,336,577 of OX422207.1, forward strand.
ACACACATCTCCACATATCACACTTGCATATATCCATGCTCACTCACACTTATCACACACCACTTGTAGTTGATCCATGCTTAGGTTCACTAACACTCACTCACTTGTAGATAATTACACACCACTCACTCTCACATATCCATGCTTAGTATAGATTTACTTACATTCACCGTATTCCCTGCTTAGCATGATCAATAAATATACACTCTCCATAAAATATTAATTAAGAATCATTAATATTGCACACTACATCACAAAAGAGCATTGAAATTGAACAAATTTTGTCTTGTAACTGGGGGGTCACTTCGTGATTGGCGTTGGTCCGGCAGGGCGCAGTCAGCCTAAGCGATATGACTCTCACCTTTCATTGGCCAAGTACCCTCGACGTATATCGAACGATTCCCCCTTCATCGTACCACTTGACCAAAGTCATGACATCAGGTATATAACAGGGAACTCATTCACATACGTCGAATAAATCGAATTCGCTCTCACACATATTGTCCCCACGAGGTATATAGTGAGGCAATTCACGTACACTCAGGTATATCAAATGGCTTGTCCACACATACCAATTGCCCTAAGAAGTAAGGCGTATATTGTGGAAGTCTTGCCAACGAGGAGAACACATTCAAATTAACCCAACAACTGCATACCCACATATAGGTGTCAAACCTAGGACACTCATATTTAGTTTGTCGGTTTCTACCCTAAACTCTGCCGAAATGAAGGGTCGGCATGCCGCCTAAATTTTTACGTAATTTTTAAAATGGGACATTGCCCATGTGCCCGGTAACAAGTCCAACCATAATTTTATAAATTCTTCAAACCTAATTTTTCTAGGCTCGGGTCCCATCTAGCATTTATTTTTTCATTTAGGTAAACCTAATAAGTGAGAACCTAATAAACATAATAATCCCCCTAAGGCCCGTCTCTCATCTTTTTTTTCTTTCTTTTTCCAAAAGGTGGCCCAATTTTTTTTTCTCTTTTAGCAAAAATAACAAAAATATTTTCCCTCCTTATATAAAAAATATTTTCCTTCTTTTTACCTAAAAGAACATTTTGTCCTCATCTTTTCCAAAAATGTCAAAAATATTTTTCCTTCTTTCCTCTTTTCCAAAAATAAATCCTAATTTTTCTCTTTCTCAAATCGATCGCATACCCTTGGCCTTTCTCCCTATTGGCTTAGATCTTCAGTCGAACCAACCCGAAGCTCCATCAGTCCCCTCACTTCCTCTGAGTTCGGAATTCATCGCTCTCCATGAAGAACACGAACCATGTATCGAATGTCCAGTCTGATTTGATGACGGTCCTGGTTCAACTCACTATCAAGATTGACAACCGTCAAACCGAGGTTCCTGAGATGCAACGAAACTGGGTTCCTATTCTTGAAGAGCCCGAGGTCCTCTTTACTCGTGCTATGGCTCCGCCCACACATGATCCTATCTGGGTTCTCGAGGAATACCAGTGTGCTCCGCGTGCTCCTCCTGCTAAAGGGACACCGCCAACCAAGCTTCCTATGCCGAATCTTGCCAATCTAGGGGATAACTTACCCATGACCTTTGATCTAAACAAGGAAGAGTTGAACCAGGTCAAGAAAGACCTTGATATGTTGACCAAGAAATTCCACCAAGTCAGACTCTCTGGAAACTACATGGACTACACCCACATGTCTCCCTATCCTAAATAAAGGTTACCAAAAAAGTTCAAGATGCCCAACATCAAGATATTTGGGGGTAGCTGTGATAACCCGCTCACCAAAATATGGGGTGGCTAGCCCGATACTCCAATATAATGGGAATCATGGATGGAGTCATTCTCAGCATCACAACAATATAAAAAGTATAATGGATAACCACTCCATATTTCAGAAAAATGGGTTGCCAAAAATTTTGATTTTAAAGTTAAGGAAAGAATTTAAATGACCCAATTTAAAAAGAAAGTGGAACCCCAAAGATATAATATGACATACCCATCAAATATACAATAAGGGACCAAATATGTTGTCAGTCAACAGGCTCTTACAACAATGATATTAAACAAGTTCAGTAAAGTACATAATACATTACATTAGACAATTACAAAAGATTGGGCCTCACGCCCGAGTAAATGACCCGATCATAACTAGAGTACAAAAATGATAGTGTCTATACCAAGTATCCCGTAATATCCACAAAGTATCACAGCTCCCCAAAGATATCAGAATAGGAAAGTCAGAACGGGCGTCCTTGCGGCGGAGCACCTGAGCGTATGTAAGATTCATGCACGACAAGAAATATGAACTGGTCAGGGCCCGATTTTATATGATAACTAGATGAATAAAGAGTATGACAATTATGAACAGTAAATTAAGACTAACAGGAATAAAAAATCTACCTACACAATTTCATGCATAAGTTAAGACATTTTAAATAATCATAGATCTAATTTAATTAAACAGGAGAATAAGAATGATTAGCATTAATTTAAGAGCTTTCATCAAGAACACTAATCCATTTCATAGTTTCGTTCCTCATCAGTAAATATAATCATAATTATAAGTTCTTTGTGCCTTTCCATTCCTTATTTAGAATATCATCATTTTCATATGCTCTATGTGGCATTTATCATACATTAAGTCCCACTTGATTAAGAATTTTTATATTCATATACATATAACGATTCTAAGACCATCCCTCCGGGTTTCCCCACTGGACGCGCCCCTAAAAGACTATCATCTTCCAGGGCCTATCAAATAAGACAACCTGGGTACCAATAACGCAAGACGTCGGGAAGCGGCCATATGCCTGCGGGAGAGTCATGACCACACCCAGAATCACCGCACTAGCGCAGAAACATACAATAATCGCTCATATAGCCTAGGACTATATCCACCCTGCATTGATTATCAAAGGGGCATCACCTCACGCGCGAACTTCCCTTATGATAGCATTTAGAGAGGTGTGTTTAAGTAAATTATCATTTACCATATTCATGATTAAGTGAATTATCATTTACCGTAATCGTTACCATTTTGATTTCATTTTCCTTTACCCTTTTTCATATGTATGTTTCATTTTATACGATACCATAGTCATTTACATTTTTGTAAATAACTCATATTTTACCCGGAGCCATACTTAATACATCTTATCATTGTAACCTCAGTGGATGAATATACTTACAATTTATTCTCCCAAGATTCGATTGTGGTGTTTTTGTAAGCCATCAAGACTAACGTAGCTCAATTGAGCTTCTAAAGTCTCCCAATATGATACTACAACTCCTAGTCTCATAATAATCCACTAAAAAGAAAACAATGCCCTAACATCAATTGGCATACCCCCGGAACAACCCTATATAATTCATTTCTATTCTAGGGTACTTACCCCACTCATCTAGGACTCTAGGACTCTAAGTTTACTTCATACAAGAAGGTTCCTAGGTCCTAAGCCTAAGGAAAAAGAACAAAAATTGAGTTAGAAAAACAACTCAAAAATAGCTTGATTCCGAATCGATTCACCCAAGGGACGAATCGATTCGCCCTAGGCAGCGAATCGATTCTCCCAAAAGAGAATCGATTCGGATGATAAAACCAACATTTTGCAATTGGCCGAATCGTTTCGGCCTTAACCCGAATCGATTTGGGTTTATAGACCTATAAGCTGACCCCCTTAGCGAATCGATTCGCCCTAGGGCCGAATCGATTTTCCCCTGCGAATTTTCCATGAATGGGTTACGGGTTATAAACCCTAGTTTTTCCCCAAAACTCAAATCTCTTCCATTTTTACACACATCCAACAACATTAAACTACCCCAAATCATCCTATATGATTATTAACTACTAAAACCCACAATTTCATCATCATAAACTAAGATTAGGGTTAAAACACCATAAATTCCATTTTTTATCCATAAATGTTAATACACAACTATCACACAATTTACTCATCTTAAATCATATATTAGCAAGTAGAAAACTTGCCTTGAAGTATAAATCTCAGATTTTCTCTTCGTAGATCTCTCTTCTTTCTCCTCTTTTATCTTCCTCTCTCTTTCTCTCTTTTTCTCTCTATGTTTAATACATATAATAGGGAAATTATGGAATTTAGAAGACTAATAATCAGGGCTTAACACAAGTCTCCCACTTAAAAATGCTAATGATCCATAAAAATGACTCGTAGCTACACATTTAAGTTAAAACCAGTCAAAAGTGCCCCAGAACCTAAAAATATAATATGGCACATATTTTGACTGTCTCGCACATTTCGGGACTAAGTACGCCCTCTAAAATGGCATCCGATAATTTTATAATTCATTTTAAGTTTCGGTTTCATTTAAACCATAATGTCATTTAAAACACATGACACTATAAAACATGCAACATGATGATATTTACTTACACATACAGTAAATATGCAACAATCTAGTAAATATTAACTTTCAACTCATTTAATTAATATTTACTCCAGTTCCAATATTTTATATAATTACTTCATGCGATGAATTAATATAAAATGAGTCTCTTAAAAGCGAGGGTTGTTACAGTAGAATCATTCATCTCCATAGGTATCACCGAGCCATGACTCTCTTAGGGTCCTTCGAGGAAATAATTGCCCAAATGTTCCAACATAACTTGAAGGATAGCGTGATTCGTTGGTTCTTATCTCTCGAGGAGTACAAACTCTCCAGTTAGGACGATGTTGCCTGCGAATTCATGTCATAGTACAAGTACAACGAACAGATAGAGGTTACCCATCGTGATTTAGAGTTTCTCAAGCAGAATCCTAGGGAGTCATTCAGTAACTTCATAGTAATGTGGAGAGAGAAAGCATCCACCATGACCAACCAACCTTTTGAAGAGGAGGAAGTTAATATTGTGAAGAAAAACTTCCTACCCCATCTTCGAGCAATGATGGGAGGACCGTACTACCCTAATTTTTTAGCCCTCCGAGAAGAAGGACTGAATATCGAAGAAGGACTTTCCAAGACAAAAGTTGAACCAAAGAAAGCCTCTGAATAGTTCGCTCCTAAAAGGTTTGAAATGTTAGTCAGTACCGCAGTTTCAACCATTAACAACATCTCTCGGCTTTCCACTTCATGGGCACCAAAAATTCACCCTAACCTAGTCCGGAAGGAATACATTGATATTTACGCTCCCCTATCCAAAGTTTAACAGGCCCTCTTGATCCAAAATCTTATCAAGCCCTTATGAACTCATCCATTACTAAACACACTTCCAAGAAATTTCAAACCAGATGCCCATTGTGACTTTCACCAAACTATCGGCCATACCACTGACCAATGTTTCCACCTTTGAAATTTTATCCAAGGCTTGATTGACCGGGGTGTCATCTCCCCACCACCCAATCCTAAACCAAACACTACCCAAAATCCACTTCTGAATCATACAAATGCCATCTTTCGAGAAGAAAACCCAGAATTTTACCCATTTCCCAGATCATACCAAGAAAATTACCAATCATACCCATATACTCTCCTAAACCTCTTCAAACATGCCCATACTTTCTCCTACACCCTACCGACTTCGCTAATCAGACCCTATCACTCCTTACCAGAGCATGCATCATTGTCCGCACCCATTTTCAGATAAAGATATGGAATTAACAGAAGTGTTGAACCAACTCCTAGAGTTCAGACTGAAATTACCCTCGCATATGATCGTTGACTATCAGAGATTTAGTGTGTTGTTCTTAGAATCTCAAAAATGGGACTCAAAGTCAGACAATTGTGTGGTACCGACTAATGAAGTCTGTTTAGATGATATGGTCCATATCATGGGGGATTCATTCTGACAGACATGTGATATTTGTAGTATATTAGAGTTACTCTATGCTTTGAAACTACAAGGGCATCTGGTCCCTTCGCTTTTATATCTTCCTGATGAATGGGAGGATTTATACAAAGAAGCTATTGAACTTACGAATTGTATTGAATTATAATGGAAAGATAATGTTGTGTCTACAGGATGGGTGGATGAATTTAATGATTCAGAGAAAGGTCCAAAAAAGGCTAGTTCGATAGTCGACAAATGTGGGATGATATCATTAGAGGAGATATTAGGAGAGATCAATAAGGTGGATTAAGAACCCGAGATCGATGATGAAATAGGGTTTCTATTTTCCCCCTCTTTCGTAAACCAATGAGCAGGCCAGGGAGGCACTACCAAACCCCAAGCCTGCAGGCATCAGCAAACGATAAAGGAAAGGGTGTTGAGAATCTTCTTATGCCATACATGACCCCTGAGGAAATTAACACCCTTGATCAGTTTAAGAAAACCCAAGGCAACATCACTATGTGGGGACTTTTTGTGTCTTACTAGCCACACTGAAATGCTTTGATTAAGCTACTCATAGGACCCACAGTTCCTCCTTCTACCACACCAAAAGAAGCAGTGAATCTGGTCAGATCTTTAACCTATACTAGAATGATGTCTTTCTCTGAAGAAGAAATCCACATCATTAGTCCAATTCACAATTATGCTCTCAACATCTCTGTTGAAGTCATAGGAAAGACTGTCTCGCTCTTTCTTATTGATAATGGATCTGCTCTGAATGTCTGCCCATTAAGAACCCTCAGTTGTTTTGGACTAAAATTCAGCGACCTTGTCCCAACCTTTTCCATAATACGGGCCTACGATAATACCCACAGAGAACTGATCGGATCTATAAAGCTTGCAATAGGGGTTGGACCTATAAATCTCATTATTTAATTCCAAGTCATCGATATCACAGCTTGTTTCAATCTGTCACTGGGACGATCGTGGCACCATAGCATGAAGGCGGTGTCTTCTTCCCTTCATCATAAACTGAAGTTCTTCACCAATGGGCAGGTCATTACCATTTTAGGCAACAATAACAATGTTGAGAATGCAGGCACCAGTAATCCATCACTAGAGGTACATCGTATGACAAATGATATGCTTCTGTCAGGTTTCTAGGTTAAACCATTTATACTCCCAGTAGTGGACGATTTCAAAGATAGGGATTCCCCATAATATAACCCCCATGGAAATTTTATTATAATCCATATGTTCAATAACTTGTAGTTCATACATGGAGTAGGGCTCGGATGATGATAGCAGGGGATACTTGAACCCATTATGTTGAAGAAAGATTTTCCTCCCTATGTCTTGGGCTATCAATCATGAGAAGAATAAATCATAATGATCCATTATTCTCAACTAAAGAAAAGGTTAGAATGTGCCAAGACTGTCTCAAGATATTCCTTAAACGGAAGATTCATCAAAAAAGGTGAACATTTCCCCTTCTGCGTCTTTCCTGAACCGTGGTACGATCATCTGGATAAGAAGATGAAACCTGCAATGGAAATATTTTTCCAAGACAGCTAGAGATTCTCATAAAACTGACTCTGAGGATTCTTTTAATTTGCAAACACTAGGGCTGGAACTCTGTATGATTCACTCAGGGGCTACATCGTCGGATCCATCCCATCTGTTCAAAGGTGTTGGTGCATCTCTCCTCAACTGTCATGCTACACTAGTGCCACCTACTAACATTCAACCTAAACCTTACATTTATCCCCGTTCTTCTTCCCTAGACGTTCCTCATTACTCTAATGTAATCGAGACCTCATTTGATGAGGTTCTCAATGATGTTTTTCATATCAATGAAATAAAAGAAGAGTTTGAGTATCTTGTTGTGCCTTACATTAATTGTCTTTATTCTAATCGAACTCTTAAGGATGATGATTTTGTAAATGAATAATTCTTAACTAATCTAAATAAGGTTAATATTAAACAACATAACCGCATTCAAGATAATGAATATGAGATTGTTGTTATTAATCTCAGTTCTAGTAGCCAAGTGTGCGAGATTAGAATAGGGGCTACCCTTGACAATTATGAGCGCGCACAACTCGAGGAATTACTATAGGAATTTATGGATGTCTTCGCATCGTCCTATGATGACATGCCCGATATTGACCTTGAGATAGATCATCATGAGATTCCCACTCTCCCCGAATGCAAACTAGTCAAACAGAAACTTCACCGAATGGTGGCTCAAAGTTAAAGAAGGAATGGTAAAACAGTTGAACATGTGTTTCATTTGTACGATTGAATATCCCATATGGCTAGCCAATAACATACTTGTGCTAAAATCAGGAGGGAAGGTTTGCATGTGCGTCGACTACCAAGACTTTAATAAGGCCTCTCCAAAGGATGATTACCCTCTACCCAATATCGACATGATTATGGATAGCACGACCAATCACGCTCTCAAGTCATTCGTTGATGGGTTTGCTAGATATAATCATATCAATATGCACCCAGATCATCAAGAGAAAATAACATTCATCACCTATTTGGGGAACCATTTGCTACATCGTCCTGCCATTTGGTCTAAAAAATGTAGGGGCTACCTAGTAGAGGGCTCCCACAACTATATTTCATTATCTAATACATAAGGAAGTTTAGGTCTATGTGGATGATATGATTATCGAGTATAAGATTAGGGAAGGTCATGTTCCTGCTCGTCAAAAGTTCATTGAATGACTGTGACAATATCAGATGCAACTTAACCCACAAAAATGTGTCTTAGGCGTTACCAAAGGAAAACTCTTGGGATTCATGGTTAGTAAGAAAAGGATATAAGCAGATTTTGCCAAGATGAAACCCATACTCAAAATGCCACCACCCCGAACGAAGAAGGAAATCTGGGGATTCCTCGGGAAATTATAGTATATCAGCCGATTCACCAGCTAGTTGACTTTCATTTATGAACCCATCTTCAAACTCCTTTGAAAGGATTTGACCAAGGTTTGGAATGAAGCTTGCCAGTAAGACTTTGATCGAATAAAGAAATACCTAACCCGACCTCCGGTACTCATTCCACCACAGCCTGGTCTTCCCCTACTCCTACACCTAACCATGATAGATACTGCAACTCGGGCTTTTCTAGCCCAATACCTTGAACAAAACAACAAAGATAGATCTATATACTATGGTAGTCATAAGTCGATCGGGTACGAAGTTAACTACACAGCTCTGGAGAAAGCATGTGTCACTCTTGTTTGGGTCACCTAAAATCTGCGGAACTAGATGCTCGAATTTCCTATCAAACTCATATCCCGAATGGATTCCATCAAATACCTACTTAAGAAGCCCACCTTGTCCAGTCAAATGGCCCGTTGGTTGATGCTTCTAGACGAATTTGATATTGTATATGTCATCCAAAAATCTATCAAAGGAAGATCCATCAGAAGAAGCTCATGTCTATATTTTTGAATTCCCGTATGAGAATATCCTCTATACATCCCAAAAAGACCTTCGATAGCAAATTTTCTTTAACGACACTACAAACAAGAAAGGGTATGGCATTGGGATCCTCCTAATTTCCCTTGATAGCTCTCACACTCCCATTGCCATCAAACTAGCTTTTCCTTCAAGAAAGGAATTCGATACCTTGATGTCTATGAGGATTCATCCCCAATCATCGATCAAGTACTCAAAAAATAGAAAGTCAAGGATGAGAAACTCCTACCCTTCCATGCCCACTTAGGAGAGTTAGCTTCCCAATTCTAAGAAGTCACCTTCCATTACCTGCCCCCAAGAAAAAACAACCTAGCCAATGCCCTGTCTACCATAGCCTCTATAATTGACATGCTCGAAGGAATAACCATGGACCATTTCCTTATCTAAAAGCAAGATAAACTAACCCAATACTACCGTATTGATCTTAACATAGAAGAAGACCATGAGATATCCAACTACCGTTACTATGATATTTGGCACCTCCTTTAGCATAGTAAGTATTCCTAAGGTTATGACAATAAAGAGTGAGAAACCCCTCATAGACTGGTTGCCCGATACATTATATGTGATAAAGCACTATTCAAGAGAAACTTTGATGGAACCCTTTTGCACCACATCACAAGGGCTGACATTGAAGAGATAATGCAGAGAATCCACAATGGGGTATGTGGACGCCACATGAATGGACAAATGCTCACCAAGAAAATCATTCGATAGGGTTACTACTGGACTACCATGGTTCAGGATTGCACAACCTACATTCGAAGATGCCTCAAATATAAGCAATTTTCCTACCTACAACGCTTGCATCCACAGGAATTGTACAACATGACTTCTCCTTGGCCATTCTCCATATGGGGCATTGACATCATAGGGAAAGTTACACCCAAAGCGTCCAATGGGCAGGAATTCATCCCAGTTTCCATTGACTACTTCACTAAATGGGTTAAAGTTGAACCATACACAGTTCTGAATGACAAAAAGGTGGCCAAGTTCATTTGAAAAAACATCGTTTTCCAATATGTGGTCCCGCACGAGCTGGTATCGAACAATGGATTACACTTTTAGGTAGAAGTTACAAAGGTTGTCGATAAGTATGGGATTCAGATACATAAATCCTTTCCCTACTGACCTCAAACCAATGGAGCAGTTGAAGCAACCAATAAGAACCTAAAATCCATTATTAGTAAGATGATCGAGAGTTATTAAGATTGGGCCAACCGGATCCCATACGCCCTCTGGGGCTACCACATTTTAGTTTGAACCACTACTGGAGCTACCAATAACTTTCTAGTCTATGATATGGTAGCATTCCTACCCATAGAGCTGGAAATTCCTTCGTTGCGCATCACACTTGAAAGAAAAATCAGGGAGGAAGACTGGTACTAAAGCCGGCTTGACGAGTTATCACTCTTGGATAAAAGGAGGATGAAAGCTCTATATCACATACAAGGGTACCATCGACGTATAGTGCTAAGAGAGTCAAGGGTCACGGTGTTGGAGAATGGGACTTATCCCTTAAAGAGATAGTAGAGTCCATCTGGGACCCCAGAGGGAAATCCAAGCCCAATTAGAGTGCCCCTACAATGTTAAGAAGATCCTGTCAATCGACACTGCTATGCTTACTGATCTTGATGGAAAAGAGATGGAACGTCTAGTCGACCTGAACCATCTCAAGAAAGTATACCCCTAGTCTGAAATCTCAGCGTGCTATGATTCTTCTCATTTCCCTTCTATTGTAAAAATAATCATCTACTCAAAACTACGTGGGGCCAGATCCTCTAAAAATCCTTTTTCTTTCAAAAATGAATATTAGAAAATTTTCAGAACCCCCAAAGGTACGTAGGCAGTTCATAACCTTTACATGAGCAAGGCCCCCTTATTTTTCATAAAATGCTATTCTCTTCTTATCACCGAGATAGACAATTCATTTTAATGTATACATTAATAAAAGGATTATGTATTCCTTAGCAATTGGTATAGGTAATTCAAATGCAAAACTCATCAAGAGGCACAACTAGATGATCAAAGGCTCCTATATTTCATTATTCAAAATTTTAGTACGATTACATCGACATAGGGAGTCAAATGACTTCCCTTGTCAGCCTACTTCTACCCTCCCAAAACCAAAATAAAAACATGTACCAATACACCTAAAATAACATTCAAATTATTCTCAAACACCCATTACAAAAGCTTCACACTACCTACCCGCAGCTACCAGAAGAACCAAAACCATCATCACCTAAATCTTGGGGTCCCCAAACTTCCCCTGCCTGAATTTAGTCCCGCAGGCACTTCATAGAGAGATAAGCTCGGACTAGCTTCAGGAAAACAATAACATCTCCCTCCTTGGTGTCAGACATGGCGAACCACCTTTGCCTAGTCTCCTCATCCAGCATCTTGGAAACTACTATTCTCTGTAACCACTTCATGTAGTCCCCTGAGATATTACAGACTCTTCCAACAAATTCGGATGGACGGGTCGACATTCAGTGATTCTCCCACAAATAGACAATATGGATGCGCATATGCTCTATCAGATCCTCCACGGGAAATAAGTCCTATGTCCGTGGTGGCATAATTTATTCATAACAAAATTTGCAGATACGCAACCGGGGAAAGTAAAAATAGGTTTGTCAGAGGCCAACTAACCGAACATACTTGTATTCTCGAAGTTCTAGAATGGGTAAAAACTTCCCCCCATAAACGAACTGACCAACACAAACCTCGAGCCCCGTGCTTCATGAACCAATTTTCGTAGGTCTCAATGTACAGACCTAAATTGATGAAATAATTTGTAAAGAAGTTTGGAACCACTGACAAATGATACTAAGGTAGGACCTCCATACAAAACCTCTCTGATAGCCACATGAACAACATTACAGGTCAACCACTTAGAAAGTCGACAGGCATCCAAACCATTCAATGTCTCTTCCAGTATCATTGTTGTAGGATTGCAACAGTACGACATCTAGGAATGAATAGCGACAAGTTAGGGGTCCTAGAGAATTTCCCTAGATACCAATACAAATGTTGAAACTAAGCCCAAAATGGCAGCACCAGCATAGCCGACATCACCAACATCCTGCAAATGTAAAGACTGCAGCACCACAGGAAGAGAAATCAATCCTCCCTTAACCAACGACATGGATGTCAAAGGTTAAATCTGGATAAGTCCCAAAACCGGGAGACCCGGGACTACACGGTCAGTTCCAACAAGTCATATTGGTCCCGTGCGAGGTGTTCATGCCTCTTATTGGGTCGTTTGGGGCTGGTTTGGGTTTTCACCCTTTAACGGCTTATTTTTAAGTCTAAGTGTGATTTTTGCAAATTATCATCATACACTCAAGCCGGGAGACCCGGGACTACGCAGTCAGTTCCTACAAGTTACATTAGTCTCGTTCGAGGTGTTCGTGCCTCCTACGGGGTGGTTTGACGGCTGGTTTGGGTTTTCACCCTTTAATGCCTTATTTTTAAGTCTAAGTGTGATTTTTGCAAATTATCATCATACTCTCAAACCGGGAGACCCGGGACTATGCGGTCAGTTCCTACAAGTTACATTGGTCCCGTGCGAGGTGTTCGTGCCTCCTACGGGGTCGTTTGGGGGATGGTTTTGGTTTTCACCCTTTAACGGCTTGTTTTTAAGTCTAAGTGTGATTTTTGCAAATTATCGTCATACTCTCAAACCGGGAGACCCGGGACTACACGATCAGTTCCTACAAGTTATATTGGTCCTGTGCGAGGTGTTCGTGCCTCCTACGGGGTCGTTTGGGGGCCGATTTGGGTTTTCACCCTTTAACGGCTTGTTTTCAAGTCTAAGTGTGATTTATCCAAATTATCATCATACTCTCAAACCGACAGACCCGGGACTACGCGATCAGTTCCTACAAGTTACATTGGTCCCGTGCGAGGTGTCCGTGCCTCCTACGGGGTCGTTTGAGGGTTGGTTTGGGGTTTCACCCTTTAACGGCTTGTTTTTAAGTCTAAGTGTGATTTTTCCAAATTATCAACATACTCTCAAACCGGGAGAGCCGGGACTATGCTGTCAGTTCCTGCATATTATATTGTTCCCGTACGAAGTGTTCATGCCTCATACAAGGTCATTTGAGGGATGGTTTGGGTTTTCACCCTTTAACGGCTTGTTTTTAAGTCTAAGTGTGATGTTTGCAAATTATCTTCATACTCTCAAATCGAGAGACCCGGGACTACGCGATCAGTTCCTACAAGTTAAATTGGTCCCATGCGAGGTGTTCGTGCCCCCTATGGGGTTGTATGGGGGTTGGTTTGGGTTTTCACCCTTTAACGCCTTGTTTTTAAGTCTAAGTGTGACTTTTGCAAATTATCGTCATACTCTCAAACCGGGAAACCTGCGACTACGTGATCAGTTTCTACAAGTTACATTGGTCCCGTGCGAGGTGTTCCTGCCTCCTACGGGGTCGTTTGGTGGCTGGTTGGGGCTTTCACCCTTTAACGGCTTGTTTTTAAGTCTAAGTGTGACTTTTGCAAATTATCATCATACTCTCAAATTAGGAGACCCGGGACTACGCGGTTAGTTCCAATAAGTTACATTGGTCCCGTGCGAGGTGTTCGTGCCTCCTACGGGGACGTTCGGGGGATGGTTTGGGTTTTCAACCTTTAACGGCTTGTCTTTACGTCTAATTGTGATTTTTGCAAATTATCGTCATACTCTCACATCGGGAGACCCGGGAATATGCGATCAGTTCTTACAAGTTACATTGGTCCCGTGATTCGTGCCTCCTACGGGGTCGTTTGGGGGATGGTTTGGGTTTTCACCCTTTAATGGCTTATTTTTAAGTCTAAGTGTGATTTTTCCACATTATCGTCATACTCTCAAACTGGCAGACCCGGGACTACGCAGTCAGTTCCTACAAGTTACATTGGTCCCATGCGAGGTATCCGTGCCTCTTACGGGATCGTTTGGGGCTGGTTTGGGTTTTCACCCTTTAACGATTTGTTTTTAAGTCTAAGTGTGATTTTTGCAAATTATCGTCATACTCTCAAACCTGGAGACCCGGGACTACACAGTCATTTCCAACAACTTACGTTGGTCCCGTGCGAGGTGTTCGTACCTCATACGGGGTCGTTTGGTGGATGGTTTGGGTTTTCACCCTTTAACGACTTGTTTTCACGTCTAAGTGTGATTTTTGCAAATTATCATCATACTCGGAAATCGGGAGACTTGGGACTATGCGGTCAGTTCCTATAAGTTACATTGGTCCCGTGCGAGGTGTTTGTGCCTCCTACGGGGTCGTTTGGGGGCTGGTTTGGGTTTTCACCCTTTAACGACTTATTTTTAAGTCTAAGTGTGATTTTGGGAAATTATCGTCATACTCTCATATCGGGAGACCCGGGTCTACGCGGTCAGTTCCAACAAGTTACATTGGCCCCGTGTGAGGTGTTCGTGCCTCCTACGGGGTCGTTTGGGTACTGGTTTCGGTTTTCACCCTTTAACGGCTTATTTTTAAGTCTAAGTGTGTTTTTTGTAAATTATCATCATACTCTCAAACCGGGAGACCCGGGACTACGCGGTCAGTTCCTACAAGTTACATTGGTCCCGTGCGAGGTGTTCGTGCCTCCTACGGGGTCGTTTTGGGGGCTGGTTTGGGTTTTCACCCTTTAATGGCTTGTTTTTAAGTCTAAGTGTGATTTTTGAAAATTATCGTCATACTCTTAAATCGGGAGACCCGAGACTACGCGGTCAGTTCTAGCAAGTTACATTGGTCCCATGCGAGGTGTTCGTACCTCCTACGGGGTCGTTTGGGGGATGGTTTGGGTTTTCACCGTTTAATGACTTGTTTTCAAGTCTAAGTGTGATTTTTGCAAATTATTGCCATACTCTCAAACTGGGAGACCCGGAACTACGCGATCAGTTCCTACAAGTTACATTGGTCCCGTGTGAGGTGTTCGTGCCTCCTATGGGGTCGTTTGGGGGCTGGTTTGGGTTTTCACCCTTTAATGACTTGTTTTTAAGTCTAAGTGTGACTTTTGCAAATTATTGTCACACTCTCAAATCGGGAGACCCGGGACTACGCGTTCAGTTCCTACAAGTTACATTGGTCCCGTGCAAGGTGTTCGTGCCTCCTACGGGGTCGTTTGGGGGTTGGTTTGGATTTTCATCCTTTAACGCCTTATTTTTAAGTTTAAGTGTTGATTTTTGCAAATTATCGTCATATTCTCAAACCGAGAGACCTGAAACTACGCGATCAGTTCCTACAAGTTACATTAGTCCAGTGCGAGGTGTTCGTGCCTCTTACGGGGTCATTTGGGGGCTGGTTCGGGTTTTCACCCTTTAACGGCTTGTTTTCAAGCCTAATCTACATTAATTGAAATTATCGTCATTATCTCAAATCGGGAGACCCGGGACTACGTGGTAAGTTCTTATAAGTTGTATTGGTCCCGTGCGAGGTGTTCATGCCTCCTGCAGGGTCGTTTGAGGGTTAGTTTGGGTTTTCACCCTTTAATGTCTTATTTTTAAGTCTAAGTGTGATTTTTGCAATTTATCATCATACTCTCAAACCGGGAGACCCGGGACTAGGCGGTCAGTTCCTATAAGTTACATTGGTCCCGTGCGAGGTGTTCGTGCCTCTTACGGGTCCGTTAGGGGGTTGGTTTGGGTTTTCACCCTCAAACGGGTTATTTTCAAGCATAATCTACATATTTTGAAATTATTGTCATATTCTCAAATCGGGTGACCCGTGACTACGCGTTCAGTTCGTACAAGTTATATTGATCCCGTGCAAGGTGTTAGTGCCTCTTGCAGGGTCATATGGGGGCTAGTTTGGGTTTTCACCCTTCAACGACTTGTTTCTAAGCCTAATCTATATATTTTTGAATTATTGTCATATTCTCAAATCGAGAGGCTCGTTACTACGCTGTCAATTCCTACGAGTTACATTGGTCCCGTACAAGGTGTTAATGCCTCTTACGGGGCCCGTGACTACGCGGTTAGGCCTTTGACGATTTCAATAGTAATGGTTTATCCAAGTTTGCATTACAATTATTAGCATTTTCATTTGTATAAAAGGAAATTATTATTTTTTAATTAAACATGTATGTTTTTTAATATTTCTAGCTCATTTAATTAGACAACTATAACCACAACCACAAGATGAATCAATTGAACATGAACATAAAAAAAATTACAAACCTGTAGAACCGGTGTGTCGATTTCAACAAAGCCTATATATTCCGTCGTCTTGCGTATCTCCAATGCAATCTAAATAAGGAAAACATAGGTCAACCAACATCCCTGTGGCATATGTATTAAAAGAAACCATAACCTTGCAAAAGAGAAACAAAGTTGCAAGCAGTAGCATATACCAAAGTACATAGGTGACTGATATGGGAAACATAAAATAAACCATATAACCAAGTTACTAAAATTAAAGTCATCGCTGTCACTTACAAAAGTAAAGACGACACATATATACAACCACCATTTGAGGGACTTAGAAAAAAAAACCAATAAATCAATGTATAAATTTAAAAAAAAATACTTATTATCAAACACTAAAAACTCCACTTCAGTCAGTACCTCAATTTCTATTTATTATATTGTCACTTATACAAGAAGGTTTTTTCGCCTCTTCTAGGCCGATTTTATTTCAGATCATAACAATGGATTTTTATCGACCTTTTTCGGATCGTACCCATTTATTTACATCTAATAGTTGATGTAGATACAATTTTTTGCTTCCATTTATGAATAAATGTTTTCTACCGAAGTGTCCTTGACAAAATATGTATCTGTCAGATTTAGGTATTCAACCCCTGGAGCATCTCTTTCACTCTTAATCTACTACGTTCGAAAGACATAGTTCAATTCCTACTATAACAGAATCTTCAGGAACAGGAAACTTAGAAACAAGCTTACTAATGCACTCATCATTTAAATATTTAACCTTATGCATACTTATTATCTTTAAATTGGGGAAACTAGGGGACACTGCTATGCGAATGTTGGCTGCACAGTTAACGTGCTTAATCAATAGTATCATTAATATGTCGCATACATGTTTACTTAAGATAAAAAGTACAGTAAATAATGCAGACCATAGTATTATTTCTAAATAGATGTCTGTATATATCTGTTTGTATACAAATATATATAGCAACTAATATAAAAACTAATATTTGGGTCAATTCAATTTCAGACCATATACTTTTCAAACTAATCAATTTATATAGCAACTATAGTAGTTTGAATAGCATCTATAGCAGCTAATATGGCAAGTACTGCTATAGCACATCAGTTTGTGCAGCCGCTAATTAATGAATATGGCAAGTACTTCTATAACACATCAGTTTGTACTGCTATAGACAAAAGGCAAGTTATAGTGCCAACGGAATACAATTAACGAAATTATCAATTAATGAATGTGATCAACTAGTAACTTGAGTGAACAATCATTATGAATTAATGAATGTGCTCAACTAGTAACGAAATTATCAATTAATGAATGTGATCAACTAGTAACGAAATTATCAATTAATGAATGTTATCAATGTGTATGTATGTATGTATGTATGAGTATGATCACTATGAGAGAACTTGATCTTTACTTATCTTTTCGCTCCACTTCGTTTGGCTCTCACTCAGGTCAGTAGTTGATCACATCTATGTTTATGCATGTATGCATGACGTACAGTGTTTTTTTTCATACGAGATCAAGATCTTTACTTTTGACTAATGAGGCAGCGGAATGCAATGCGTTCAGTTGACCGAAATGGAAAAGTCCCTTCAAACCTTACATGAACACCATCAAAGTTCACAATCACGTCCCCCTGAAAAAGTATGAAATTTACAAGTATGATTTGACCTTATAGAATATGCATATCTATATATAGAAATGAATTCATATCATATTATGCGATGACATTAGGACCCTTGGAGTACTTAACTGCCTTTGGAGGAAGACGATTTATCCAATCATATAGAATTTCAATTGAAATAACAAGTGACATAAGAATCTTATCTTCACAAAAAAGTATTTAAAAAAATTGGTAAGGAATGGATAAAAACATTTACTCTATAGAATAAGTAATATAAGAATTATGGGTGAGTAGCATACCTGAGATGAAATTCAAGGATCCATAATTGAACTAATGGTGATGAGAAAAAAGGAAAGAGGAATGACATACTACGAGAGTGTTATTGACCCTAGTTCTGAACCTCTTTTCGCAACATATTGAAACAGACACGAGCTCCGCCACATGGGTTTGGTCTAAATTGAGCCCCTAAACCATAAACAGGTTGTACTTGTGTCATAAATATGAAATTATAAAAAAACATACCACAACTACATCGTTCCCAATAATTCATCTCAACTCATATATATTTACGCTTAGATGGTCAAGAGTTAGGTAGACTAGTCATCATTTCAGGAAGCATAACTAATCCCTCTTAGTACTCATTCTAATAGAAAAAATAACTTGTTATATACACATAAAAAACGGGGGGGAGGAATTCACTTACTTATTCTATCATTAATTACTAGTGAGGTGGCATACTTAGGTTGTCTATAAGTAATGATGAAGATCATAGCACTGCGACATTCATATACAAAAAAGTGAGTACATATTGTGCAGCAAGTCAGTTTGTTCTCAATTGGTACTCCTAAAATATCACCCTTAGCTATATCATATTGCTCCTCCCCTACCTCATAAGTTACTGAAGCTAAACTATAATCATGTTACTTTCTCCGATCTTTACGTACACCATAAATGAGAGAATAATGATTTGATGAGTATGATAATGATTAGATCACTTCCTCTGTTGTTTAGACATAGTTCCCTAGAGCTATTTAACTGGTGTTTGTTCTATTCAACCTATCAACACTAAATTCTGAAGCTGTATTTCAAATGAAAGCTCTGTGACACTTATTTGTTCTTTGTATTAATAAACATCTGAAAAGTATGGCCATAGAAATAAAAACATCTCTGGACGGATATCGTTTATTTAAATATTTTAGATTGTTAAAGCTGAATTCATGCCACAAATTTAAACATTTTGTGATCTTTATCTACACCACAAATGTGTGTTTTGGTTATCTAGATGTAAAACAAAGTGTACATAGTAGTCAATAGCCACCAAAGGAGAAGGAAGAAATATTCTTGAAAATTTTGAAATATGTTATATATTCTAATCCTTCAATTCAATGGCCTCTTTGTAACATTTTACTTAAGAACTCAACTCAAAATAACCTTAATAATACTGAGGGTTATAGTGCATGAATGTATTTACTTCAATAGCCACCAAATCACAGAAACCATGCTAGGTCCGGGCACTTTTGAGTAATTATAATTGATGTTCAAATTTTCTTCTAAATCCTTGTAATACATTAAGTGTCAAACAAAAGAAAACCAAATTATATTAGGAGAGACAAACGTATAACATAGAGTCTAGCCTAAATGAAAAAGGGAAGTGAAAAATAAACACAAACGAACTCTTATATAGAGATGTACTAAATGCAAATAATAAAGAGCCCCTAATGTATTTACTGAATTCAAGCTTTATATACATTAATATGTACCAAATGCAAATAATAACATAAAGCTTTAAGTTTTGAAATTCTAGATAAATCCATCCAAGACTTCGAATAAAAAGAACTCAAGCTAATAAATATAAGCTTCAGTTTGAAATTAAAAAAAAAATATTACCGGTATTTTCAACTTTGATGTCGTAGATTAGTAATCCCCTAGTCATTTATAAATTCTTCTAAGAGGATATGGACCGAAATTCAATGCGCATCAACTGTGCAAGCATACAGGCCGATAAACACGTCTGATAGTAGGCACCTATCTTCGATTCTTTCTATTCTCACAACCAACAATAGAAAGATTATGTCTGTTAGGAAAAAAACAATATAGTTCAAGATAATAGTTATAATGTCAAACAAAATAATAAAGATTTTGGGGTTGGGCTAAACAACCATTGATGTTTTGAAAATGATCTCAAAAAATAAAACTCGAGTACAAAAAACATAATAGCAAATATAAATCGTTATATTACAAATGTATAAGCACAGTCCAAATCTATATCCAACTTTGTTAGAAATTTCACTCTTAAAAAACATCATGGATAAATTATAATATAAACTTAATACCAAACCAAATTGCATTGTTAGAAAGAACACTGCTGAATTCATCACAAACTAAAGTTTTCTAACTAGTGAATTCATTACAAACCAAAAATAACTAATTGTTAACTGCTGAATTCATTACTAGAAAAAAATATAAACACAAAATCACAAATAAACTTAGCTCACCCGTGAACCTAGAGCCATATCGAAAAACAACCCATTAGCTTAAATCCGGCCACCCATCTACCTTACACATGCGACCATGACGAAAACTAGACCCATTACAACTCCACCCATTTACCTACAACTGTCGCCGGAGATCTATTCAGACTGCATATTCGGCCACAAATTTTCCCCTGCCTTCTAACCCCATAACCAACAACCAATCGTGACCCAACACCTGCCCATTTAACCCTTAAATCTCGACCTCCAGCCAAATCCACAGGACTTCCATATCCAGTTCCCATTTATTCACCCAAAACCATATGCCCCTACCATCGGATTTCCCTACCCGATATCATATACGGATTTCTGTAACTGAGTGCCTGCGTGAGAGAGGGAGAGATGAAGGTTACCTGAGTGCTTGCGTGAGAGATAGGGAGAGATAAGGTTTGGGTTTGAGCGGGAGGATCAAAAGTGAAGGAGTCTAATTTTTTTAGTGTATTTTATATTTTAGTAAGTGTACTCAATTTTGGTACACATAAAAACAGTGCCAAATTTTTGCACTTTTTTAAAGTGTGCCAAATTTTCATTAAACCGTGCCAGAATTTGGCACTGTTTTAAACTGTGCCAAAATTTTAACATCAAGGTGTGCTAAATTGCTGTTTTTGGTGTAGTGCCTCTATCTTAAGCTCGCATAATTGGCTATGACCCGAAGAATTGGTCATTTCTATATTAAGCCCGCAAAATTGTCTTTGACCCACATAATTGGTCATCTCTATCTTAATCCTACAAAATTGGTCACCTCTAACTTATGTCCTCAGAATTGGTTTTTGACCCGCAGAAGTGGTCGCTACAACGTAGGTCCTTTAAATTGACCTCGCCAAAAAGAATTGGTCGCTCCTTACCTTTGACCTCAGTCAGAACCCCCTTTAGGTCCTCAGAATCGTCCATCCCCAACTTTTCGTTTGGGTCCTCATAATCGACCTCGCCCTCTAAACCGATCATCCTCGTCCCTTAGGTTCTTAGAATCAACCTCTTTCCAAATACATCATGTGTGTCTATTCGATGGCTTTCACTTGTTACAAGATCACCCATCGAGGGGCTCTATATAAAACACAATCTATCCCCCCCTAAGTCTCTCCTTAGGTCCCTAGTATTTCCCTATTTCACTACAAACCCTAGGTCGCACTCCGAGTACCGATCTAGAGTCCATTAGGAACTTTTGGGCCCCATTTGGCTCTAGTCAACTCTATTTTCAGAGCGAAAGACCTTTGAATCCTCAAAGGGATATGAATCCCCTTTCCAACGGTCCACCCCATTCACTAATATGCATAACGGTTCGGACGAACGAACCATTTTACTACCAAAAATTGATTCGGAGGCCATTAGGCGCTCACGTGCCCCTGTTTGACCCCAAAAAACTTCATTGTCAGAGCGAAAGATCTTTGAATCTTTGAAGTGAACTGAAACCCCTTTCCAACAGTCCACCCCATATGCAAAACGGCATAACCATTTGAACGAACGGTCAGTTTTCCCCCCAAAATTGATCCTGAGGCCACCAGGCCCTCCTGGGCTCCATTTGGCCAAATTTAACTCTTTAGCTCACATGAGACTGATTTAATCTCTAAATTTCACTGAATACCCTTTCTAACGTTCCTCCCCTTGTGTGATTTTGACTTACGGTGCGGCCGAACGATCCATTTTACTTCAAGAGGTCATCGGGTTCTTTCGGGCCCCGGTTGACCAAGGTTAACTTTTCGAACCAAGAAAAACTCTTTGGAATGCCAAATTAAATCTACTAAACCTTCCAAAGGTCCACCCCATGCATGATTATCACTTACCATGCGGACGAACGATCTGTTTCCGTTTGATGATCTCCCGTCCAAAAGATTGGTGTGTGCTTTCGAGCCACATTTGAACCAAAGTTAACTCCCGAATCCGGGAGTGGTCCAAAGGAATATTTGAGTAATATTAAGTAACTTTCTAATGGTATGCCTCATGCACACTTTGGATTAACTTATTACGAATTACGATCATTTTTCCAAAAAAAATTGCACGAGACTACCAATTGGCAGGTCTAGTTCCCTGCCTATCGGTAATGTGTCTATGTTCACCTGTCGATGGGCAGGAGTAGGGAAATGATGATCAAGAACCACCCCTCACCTTATAAATAGATGGCTTGACCTCACGCCCAACACACCTAAGATCCATCAGCATCAGTGATATTATCAACGTTCCCTCGAAATCAGCGAAGTTCCTCCTTATGAAGTTCCATTCAAGTTTATATTCCCATCCTTTTCATACCCAATTTTGCAAAACCGCATTCTCTCTCATCCAACATTCATCTCATACTCATGGGAGTTTATCCTATATCAAACTTCAAAGAAGGTCCAATTCCTTCCCTTTCTCTTAAAATTCCTTATTTTACATAAACTTCATTAGATTCATAATCTAGTTCTTACTTTATGTCATACACATTAATATCTACATTTTTATTAGTATATTTCACATACTTTATTTTCTATAAAAAAAAGAAACAAAAAGAGGGTTTCACCCATAAATTCCAAATGATATTAACCATCCCACTTTTTTAAAACTAAAGAAAAATTCTACACACACACCCATGATAAAATCCCGTTCGAATCTGTGGGATAAACCCCACCCCCACGTCGACTTCGAACTATGTGGACTTTATTTTCTTTTTAGGCTACGTAGGCATCTTGGATTAAACTCCGAGAGTCGAGTCCATTTTTTTATTTTTTTCAAATTTCTAAATTTCCCAAATTCCCCATTTACATATTACGTTTGTTAGCATTTCATCCAACACATATTGTTGTTTCATCATAAAGATCAATATCGTGATATTTACATAAATCATATTCTCTATATATTATTTTGGGAAAATTCCTATGGATGACCTCACTCTATCTCTTCCATTGTATGAGTTGGGTGATTCCGATCTCCATCATATATACACGCACACACACTTCACGAAGAAATAAGGAAAAATAATAACACTAGGACATGAGATACCAAAAAAGTGGGATAGGTGCCTAACACCTTCCCATTAAATAACTTATCCCTCGAACCTTCGAACTATTGGCTTCGTATGCATCAGTTTGTCTCTGATGCCACTCTCTCAAGAGGAAACATGTAATTTTGCCTATTTTTTGCAAAATAGGTTGGCGACTCCATATCTTTACATTTACCCCACATTATTGAAGCATTTCCAAGTAGGGCGCAAGACCTTTCGATCCCGCCTTCCTTCCCTACCCCCCCCCCCCTCCCGAGAGGCAGAGGGCAGTAGTCCCGGCACGCGATCTCGATCGGGATGTCCACACATATACATATACTTAATGCATGAAACCGTTTTACTTTCAAAAACATTATATATCCCAATTAATTCACCCTAATCTTTTAAAAGACTTCATTTTTTCTCATTTTGACATTTATTCCTTTATTTAACACATACGGTTAAATAAATTAAACAACTACACTTGGTTTGATCGAAAGTCATTTCTTTATCAAAATTACCCT
Organism: Sambucus nigra; assembly: GCA_949130495.1. NCBI lineage: Eukaryota > Viridiplantae > Streptophyta > Magnoliopsida > Dipsacales > Adoxaceae > Sambucus > Sambucus nigra. Next base: position 616,360,655 of record OX422207.1, read on the forward strand.
TTTCATTTTAACAAATCCATATCAGTATTTTCATTGAAAATCATCATTTCAACACGCACGAACTCCTTGTTAGAAAGTACTTATTTAGCCTTTGAAAACCTATCATAATGCACCTTTGTGTTAATTATGGGTGGAGCCACTTAGGTTTCTTAAAAACCTATATAATCACTTAACTTTACTTTTTGTTCACCTCATGGACATTAATCGATTCACGCATTTTTTGTCGACTTTAACCTTTACCCGAACATTTATTAATTCATTCAAGTTATTTTCTCTTAAAATATTTTCACTGCACAACCCATTTCTTAAGATTCTCCTATTCCTTTATCTTTTTCTCATAATCTTCCGATAAACTGTGTACTTTAACGGGCTCCACACAGCCGGTGATGCTACCATATGCTCTGGCCAGTGATTTTGGGTCTTTCATCGCATGGTTATAGGCCATCCTTAATTTTTTGGGTGTCATTCGAGTACTTATTAATGTGTTTTAATATTTTTCAAATGTCCACATTATTTCACTTTTCCTTTTAGCCGACCAAAGCCAAAACCCGAGGCTTCATCTCCAACTTGTGTCACACTTTGAAAATCATTATCTCATGTCCCTTATACTTTAGCTTTGATTTTATTCCAAATTCATATTCATTTGGACCATCATGTGTAACACCCTTTCCAACATTTTTATTTAAAAATGTTCCACTTTACGTAAAATTATCATTTTACCCATTGGTTTTCAAACCCCTCTTTTATTCTATTTTCATAAGTATAATTTCCCAAAACACCCTTAAGTTATCCACACTAACTTCTTAAGTATTTTAAATACCTTAACACCTTTTTAACCTCTTAGAGTAACATTCATCTCAATTAGAAATATCTTTATTTCAATATCTTTATTTCCAAGAATCATAGATCATATAAGATTACTTTATGAGAAAATACCTTTTCCTTTTTATTAACACGTGTAGTCTTACAACCTTACACTTTCTCACCTATAAATCATTTTTTACACACTTTGAAGACTTGAATTTCTATTTTTCTTATTTCATGTTCAAACCCAACAAAATCATCTTTAAACTTGTTTACATGCCCATAATCTAACTACTACAAGTTTATATGAATGAGAAGATGGATTTTTAATCCCAAAATCCTATTAAATGGGTTAAACAAACATATCATTCTAGAAATTCCTAATATTTAAAAAATGAAATTTCAAGACACAAAAGACATTTTATTTCCTCAAACTCAACAAATGTCCCACTTTCATAAAATCTTCATTTTTCAAGAGACTTTGTGACATTATTTCATAAAACATTTATTAGCAAGATCAATACCATCTTTTCAAAATATTTTTTCATAAAATGTTTAACTTCAAACTTCTAGAAATACCCTTTTAACAAAAAGGCCTGAACATAGTTTCTTTTCAAGAAAACTTTGAAATATTTACTCATCGTTTATTTCCAATAGAACAATATTTTGCCAACATTTTTATTCCATAAAAATGTTTAATACAATTCTACTAGAAACTCATCATTTTATTAACATGCATTCTACTCTTGAATTCTAACAACAAGACTATTAATACACAAAATATATTCTTAAACTAAGATTAGTTTATCCCAACTTAAATGGAGCTACCACAAAGGAAGGTACACAATGTCTAAAAAATGGCAACCTCCCACCTACTAAGGTGGCATCAAGGAGGCTGCGTAGATCCGCCATGCTTATCTGTATGAAAGCTTCATCAAAAACCCTCTTCAAGCTCCATGACACTCCCATCTTCATCTTATTCAAAACCCCTAACAACATCTCAAAAATTTGTATATATACCCGATAATGGAAAAAATAGGTATTTAAAGCTTGGATATGGGGAATACTAGAAGTGTATGATGGTTTAAGGTGGATATTTGGTGGTTTGAGGTGGAGAGATGCTCAACAACGATGGATGATCCACTATTATTTCTCTTTCTCTTTTTCTAACTCTAAATAACCCAAATGAACTTAAACCCAAAAGCCTTAAAATCCTACTTTTACCCAATTTGGGTTCACCAGAGCTCGATAGCTCATGCATCCAACGGTCCATAATGATACAACACACTAGGGTAACTTTATATAAAAATCTGAATGACCTCGTTCAAACGATACTTTCACCTTATTCAAATAAGAAAAGCATCTTATTCGAACCTTGTTCAATCCATCCTTCTAACAACCTTCGAACAGCTTAGGACTGTTATTCAGTGAGATCTCATTCGATCCTCGTTTCATCTCCACTTCGAACTGTAACAACCCGTCCTTTTTGGAGACGATTAAATTCCATAATTAATTATAAATTGGAGATTTGAGGAATTTTCCTAAATAGTAATTTTTGGGATTTTCGAGGATTGAATGTTTTTCGATGGGTGCTGTAATTATTTTTGGGACTATATAGGTCGAAATATTTTAATTATATGTCGTCGTTGAGTAAAGCGACACGAGGTAAGATTTTTAATTGGAAAACCCGCATTTATTTATTTTGGGTTGGAATAGTGATTTGCGGTCAAGTACCTCGGATGGGAATTTTGACTGCGCCATAATTCTCAAAATGTCCGAGATAGTCGGAAAAGAGTGTCCGATTGTCGAAAATGAGTTTCGGGTAATTTTAGAGGTAAAAGTAACTCGTAATTGGGTAAACGAGTCGTTTTGGGGTTTTAAGGGTTAAAAACCCTTTTCTTCCTATATAAAGAGGGAAAGAAAAGAGAAGGAAAGAAAGAAAAGAGAGAGAAGAGAGAGAGGAAGGAGAAAGAGGAGGAGAAATGGAGATCTCGGGCCAACCCCGCCGGATTCGACTCGAGAACGTCGGATTTTATCCACGAAGCAAGTGTTTACTTGCTTTATTTATCTTTTCGCATAAATATCTCATACCGTAGTTTGGTATATAAACAAACCCTAATGGTTTTGGGGTGGGTTATCGTGGATAAAACGGGTTTTTGGGAGTTAAAACAATTAAACCCCAATAATATTTCAATTTTGTGGAACTTAGGTTTTAATCCAAATTAATTGGTGGTTTGGGGTTCTAGGATGTTTAGAACCCATAATATATGTGTATTTGTTGTTGGTTGAGGTTGTAGGACGTTGGGTGAGGCGACAAAAGCTTGGGAGAAGCTTTAATGGCCGAAATCGTCTCGAAGGAGACGATGAGTAGTAAACCCGTCACCTTAGGGGGCCTTTTTGGCCAGGAAAAGAATTGATTTAGCTTTCGGCCAAAAAACAAAAGTTGTATATCTTTTCGATACGGTCGCGTGGGCATCGACCGCGTATTTTTCTGATTTTTCTACGATTTGATATGATTTTTACAAGATGACAGCTCCGGGTTAAAATCATCAACTCGGAAATCAAATCGGGAATTGGAAAAATTACGGCTAGAATTATTTCCGTAGATGTTCGGGATAATTTTTGGGGTAGTTTAGAAACCCCGATAATGAATTTGGGCTGTTGGTTAAGGGACTTCCAAAGTAGAAATTTATGGAGGGTTATGTCCTAAAGGACTTGAGGAATTGGGAGTTTATATATGTGTGTATTCACTTAGAGTGAATTAGCATAATTGGACATATCCAAGTGAATCCATAGATGGGATTTTGGTATATATTATTTATTAAAATAAGAATATACTTTGGGTTTAGTATTATGCATATATGAATGCATGATTAAGATTCTTTGAGAGAATCTTTGGGATTATTGGTCATCGATAGATGGTTTGGCATATATGGCCATTAAATATATATATATATATATATATATTCTAGGAGGGATATATGGTATATGTATATATATATGATATGATGGAAATGATTTTGAAAATATAAAAATGAATATTTTCAAAATGGAAAGATAAATGATTTTCATAATTAATGAAAATATGGATTATACACACCTCCCTAAATCGCTATCATAAGGAAAGTTGCGCGCGTTGTGGTGAAGCCTTCCTGGATGTTGACTAGGTTGGATATAGTCCCTAGGCCATATGGGCGGTTATTTATTTTTCTGCGCTGGTTAGGGGATTCTGGGTGTGGTCCTGACTTTCCCGCAGGCAATATGGCCGCTTCCCGACGTTGGTAGGTTCCCAGGTTGTCTTGTATAGATAGGCCCTGGAATATGATTGCCATTTAGGGGCGCGTCCAGTGGGGAAACCTGGACGGGCGGTCTTAGATTTATTAAAGCAATTCATGATAATGGATTGGCTTTAATTTACATTTCCTGAGTATAAAAAGGGAAATGGGATAAAGGTTTGGCTTCGGTAACACTCCCGGATGGAAGAAGGGATTTGATCAAAGCATTTTCATTACAATGGAAATGTCTTTGGGGGATGACATATAAAGAAAAATCATTTTTATGATAATAAAACTGGCTTTTAAAAGCAATATGATTTGGTAAAGCAATTCATGATAATGAATTGGCTTTTATATTTACATTTCCTGAGTATAAAAAGGGAAATGGGAAGTTTTGAGAAAATGAATAGTATTAATAAAATACTTGTATATAAATCCTCAGTCCGGGAGATAGATCCGGATGTATATTGTAATATGAATATGTATATATAGATGAATCGAGTACCGAGGGTCTAATGGATCCCGACGATCTACCGTGCCGCGTAGTAGTGTATCGGGGGGGTTCCTTGTTTGGATTTCGCTTTGCGAGACACCCCACGAACAAACATGGCATAACATTGAGATTGGGGAGAAGCTTAGCCCTTAGTACATTACTTGGACTATCTAGGGTAGATAGTGGTGGGGTGATAGACTAGTTTAGCAGGGTAGCTTGACAAGAATGTTCTAGATAGATGCGCTAGGAGTGCACTATTAGCGGAGAGGTGAGGGGTATCTCATAGGAGTGCGATACCAAACTTAAATATGAGATAAAACCTTTTTCAAAATAATAAGGCATTTATGCACTTGCAAAATATTTTCAAAAACTCGGGCTCTGACCCGATTACCTACTTTTCCTTTCTTGCTATATTATATATATACATAGGTGTCCAGACACAGGGACGCCTGGATGAAAATTCTTTCGAGTCAGACGTCAGCTGCAGCAGCTGTGGATGCGTGCAGGTTTTTGATAGCCGCTTCCATCGTTGTACTCTAGATAGGAGGTACTGTATAAATATTCGGGCCAATGGTCCAATTGCATTTATTTACTCTTTCAGTACAACATTCGATTTGGTTGTATAATTTGAACCGAGTGTTCGGTTATTTTAATTTATTTCAGTTTCATTTACGCATTAAATTGTGGATGTTTTATTTTAATCGTTAAAAAGAGTAGAAGTAAAAGTTTTTAACGCTCGCCTAATAGGATATTAGTAATTAAATGGATTTTCGACAGTGATGCTAAGGATGATCCATATGTGACTCCTGTTTTAATTTGATACAGGAGTGACGAATGTAAATTCATGTTCGGACATCTTAATTTCTCTAATTTTTCTCACTTTTTACCTAAAACTTCCAACAATTATCATCAAGCCCTGAAGCAGTCAAATAAGAATAGAAACCTCGACATAATTGTTAAAATCTTATTGTTTATGTAAAAAATTAGATCACTCTAATAATTCAATCACAGATAAATAAATGAGACAAAAGATTTTAAAGTGGTTTAGCCTTATAAGAATGGCCTACGTCCACTGTTGTTTTATTGCTGAGTGTTTGGGAATTCTCAATTACAAGAAATTATGTTCTGGATCCCAAAGTTTGGATTCAGGATTCGATCCTCTACAATGAGGATTGTACAATGTATTTATAGCCCTGAGGTTGTAATGGGAAAGGGTAATACATTTAATGATATACTTATGAAAGGGTAATACATTTAATTCCCTCTTTGCGTGTGCGTCTGAATGATAAGCATTTAATGAACCAGTTGAACTGTTGGTTATCCAGCTATTAATGCTTTGTTCGAGATGTAGCTCGGACCGCCTGAGCTTCTCGGTGCTAATGAGTTCCTCGGAGAGGTCTTGTTCCTCGGAGCATAAGAGTTCCTCGGAGATGTTTTATTCCTCGGTGCATAAGAGTTCCTCGGATCGTATGATTATCTCAGAAGTGCTTGTTGTTGCCATGTAGATAGCTACGTGTCTTCATATGGTTGGTCCAAGTCAGCAGACTAAATTTGGTATCAACAGAAGCTCCCAATGTTTCGTAGATCAAAATTTGAGGAGTATGGAACATTCTTTCCTAGAATACGGTAGCTTTAAATAGTTCTTCCTGATTTTTAGGATCATCTCCCTTGTATTTATTTCTCCATCTCAATCGTAGAATCATGCTTTTTGGACTTTTCTGCTCGCTTCGTTTCCCGCGTCACTTTTTGACTTTTTGGCCGCTATTATTCGCTTAGATTCCCGCGCCAATATTTAATGCCTTTTTAGCCGCCGGTAATGTAATCGTCCTTTTTATAATCATTACTTCGCCAGTTCCCAAGGCAAGGTATTTAAACTTCACAGAGACTTCCATCGTCTTCTATCTTTTCAAATTTTCATCTTAGAGTTTTTCATCGTCTTCTACTCTCTTGTGTACTCATCTCTTTCATCGTCTGTCGTCATTAGCTCTACTCTTTTCCTGTAAGATCTTCTTCCTTCATCTTTATTTCTTTATTCACCATGGTTTATCCTGTTGAGTCTCTTGAGAAATTTTGTTCTGATTTTTCCATTCCCTCTTGGGTCGTCTTGGAAGAGCTTTCTCAGCCTTCCAACTATTTCAATTTGGCTGAGGGACATTGGTTCCCCAGTCTCTTTTTTGCTGAGTGTGGATTTTCTTTTCCACCAAATCCTCTGTGTCTGGAATTTGGTAGGCACTTTGATGTTGTTCCTGCACGAATAGCCCCCAAAACATGGAGAATAGTTAATGGGGTGCATAAATTAAATCAAGTGCATATAACTCGTTTAGGAATTCCAGAAATCATGTACTGCTATAGATGGGCAGTTAATGATAATATTTACTATTTGAAAACTAGGTTTATAAATAGGCCCTTAGTAGTCAATCTCCCTGATGCCAATAGGGATTATTTTGAACATGGGGTTGTTGTAAAAAATTGGCAACACCCTCCTTTAACCGGAGATGATGTTTACCAGGGTCCCAGATGTCCTCCTTATGGCAATGGGATAGGTTATTTTTATTTATCTTGAAATCGTATTTGTTTTGTGTTTGATAAAATGTGTTACTGATAACAATGTCTGTTTATTTGCAGTTGATAGCAAGAGAAAGTGCCCAAAAGAAACAGATGTCAATATAAGGCATTTGGGACTTATCTGGGGTCTACACAAAAGGGTTGCTGACAAGCACATTCGATCAGCCTCATATCTGCTCCAATACAAGAGCTATACAACTTCTTTCACTGCTCGTCCAGTGATCAGTGAAGCAGAGCCAGTACCACGCTCTACAAGTTCTTCACCAGAATCTCACGTTTCGTTGAGCGAAAAGATGAAGAAGAGAAGGACTCCTGCTCTGTTTGAGAAAACTGCCTCCGGTTCTGGGGAGGTAAAAAGGGTCAAGATTAATGTCCCAAAGGAGGGGACAAAGAAGACTGGTGTAGTTCCTTCAACTGCTCCTGCTAAAGTCTCCGAGAAGGTTGCTGACAAGCCCGCAGTGGCTCCGAGCAGCTCTGCTGCTCCTGGAAAGGTGATTGTGATATCACCGACCAAGGAGTCTTCCTTGGTTATACCCGTTCCCCCGAGGAGACTAAAGAAGAGCTCCTCGGTTAATTTGGCTGACGTCACCATTCAGCCCCCTACTGATGGGACTAAGGTTCCCACATCTGTTCCTCCGAGCTCTGACGTGAGCTCGGTAAAGTCCTTAACCATTCTTGAGGTGCAACGTAATGAAGATAACCGTACTTGGGATATGGTTACTTCTTTGGCTGTCGTCATCTTGCTTCAGTAAGTACCTTTACTTTGAACTTTTCATATTTTCTTTTGTTATTTCTCATATCTGTTTCTGACTTTGCTTTCTTTTTCTGTTTACAGTTGACGAGTTTCTTCAACATAATCCTCAAGAAGGATGAAGCAATCAAGGATTCCTGCTCCCCGTCCAGTGTGGAGGGAGCTCTGGAATAAGCTACCAAGTCCTTGGAGGAATCTCGCCAGAAGTACACTACTGATAAGGCAGTCTGGGAGAATAAACTTACTTCCTTCGAGCAGGAGAAAACTCAGGTTGCTGAGGCCTCCAGGGATGTGGAGAAGAAAGTGAATGCCTTGGAGAAGGCTAATAAAGAGCTTGAGGTGAAGCTCAAGGCTGCTGAGGAGTTTGAAAATAAACTTAAGGATGTTGAGGAGAGGTTGGTCCAACTCCAGGAAGTAAATCGGCAGAAGGAGGAAGCTGAACAAAAATTGAAAACTGCTGATGTTTTGCTGTCCGAGAAGCTCACCTTGGAGAAGGCCAAAAGGAAAGCTGCCGTGAAGAAGTCCTTCAGCTCTGGCTGGGGTAAAGGTTGGGATAAGAGATGTGCTGCCATGGTCTCTTAAGTGGATTATGGCAGTGTAAAGTATTTCAGGGACGGATGGGTTGCTCCCCTTCAGGAATTGAAGGTCGGCGAGTCATCCGAGCTCTTCCAAAGACATATCCCTGGCCCCCTCCTACTCCAGAAGAATTAGGAGAGGACGAAGCTACCTCTGAAGAATCTTCAATGGTAATGGGAGAGAATGCCCTAACCAGTCAACATGCTGTCGAGCAAGGAGTTTCTTCTTCCGAGCAACAGTTGGTGCTCTCCGAGCAAGTCACAATTCCCTCCGAGCAACCTGCATCCTCTTCCCATCATCCCGAGAAGGTTTTGGGAGATAAGGAAAAGGTGTAGTGTTGTTCGGTTTTCTCTCTCAATTTTTCTTCTTTGTCAAGTGTAACCAAGATCTTTGTAACTCGGCACTATGATCTAATAAAATTTGAGTTTTCCCCTCTATACGATTGTATCTTTTCTATTTGTACTCTATCTTGGTCTTCATTTTTATGATTGTCTTTTCTTTCTCTGCTAGTTTCTGTCCAGGATGGATATGCTATCTTTCAATGATACAAAGCTGATGCAGCAATGTAATAAATATTATAAGGCTGGTCACACAGACCTGAGTGCATCAGAAGTTGTCGACATCCTTGGTCATGATGCTTCAGAACAGGCAGTCGAAGCTTATCAGTACCTGAAGTGCTTACTTGACCGAGCTGTTGCCAATAATGTGGCTTACTATGAAATGATCTAGGATCTTCAATGTACCCTAGAAGACCTTCAGAATCAGTACAAGGACTCATCTGCCCTGTTGCATGAAGAGTATGAGAAGAGGTATCAGCATCTTTCCGCTGAGAAGGGCTACGAGAAACTCATCGCTGGGTACGATGTTAGAGAGAGAACCCTAAAGGGTGAAGTTGAAGCATGTAGACAGATTGCCGAGCTGTTGGAGCAAGAGAATAACAATTTGCAGAAAGAGCTAGCACAGTTGAAGTCTGCAGCCTCTTCTTCAACAGCTATAATCCCAGTGACTGAAGAGGGATTTTCATTTTTAGAAGTTGAGAATGCCAAATTGAGGCAAGAGTTGGACACATTGAGGAGGTCAGGGACTTCCACATCTCCTCGGGGACGAGCAAGAGCTTCTCGGGGTCGAGGAAGAGCAGTTCAGGTTCTTGTCGAGGAACAAAGGACAACATCTGCCTTAGTGAACCAGGCCTTCCAACTAGAGGCGAAGAACCAGGCGTTATCTTATATGTCAAAGAAGATTCGAGATTTGGAAAAATAACTCTCTGCAAAGATATCAGTGTTGGAGACTAATGATATTTTTGTCAAAAGTCTCCACGAGAAGCTTGAGAGGCTAACGTATCAATTCCACAAACAGCCCATGGAATTTTGGATGGCTGGATACAACGAAGCATTATTCCACTTGGATGATCGTATCCAGAACGCCAATAATGAGGGCTACAAACAAGGCTGGCTGAATGCCTTAGGCGTGCTGAAGCTCGAACAAGAACATTATCTGTGGGACTACCATGATCCCGGGGTGCTCGACTTGCTTGTGCCACCATACAATCTGGACATGGAATGGATCCCAGCTCGTGCCATTCCTCGGAGTTTAATTGCAAAATACCTCGGTGACTACAATCTTCATTCTCAAATCGAGGTATCTCATCCCGAGCATCTATTAGATCGACCTTCTGTGATGAACGTCAGGATGCTGAAGGATTTGAACTTCATCAATTCTCCTCAGTCTTTCAATGATCTGCCTGCTGGCGAGGAACCTGTATCGAAAGCTGAGGGGAAAAGACCAATAGAATAGGAATTTTTGATGTAACAGTTAGTATACATGTAATTTTCATTATCAATGTAACTCGTAATTTATTTCGAATTTAATAAAAAAAACTTTCATTATTGCTTGTAAATCTTAATTGCTATTGTTTTGTAAATATCAATAACTTTACATTTATGCATATCTTTAAAAAGATAACAAGTATTGTATTGTTTGTCGACCATTTCAATAATAATTGAAAAGCTACAAGTATTAGTAATGTTGCTCGATAATAAAGTAATGAGTATAAAAATGTTTAAAATTTTTCCAACCAACCAAGGTTGTTAAATTGTGTTCGTCGACCAATTATAACTACTGAGAGTTTATCCCCGCCTAACCATACTTGGTAATTTTTTGTCTTTTTCATAAAATGTGCCAATAAATTCTCCTCGTTGACCAACTAAGTTGGTACAGTTTGGAATATTTTCTCCTCGTCGACCAACTAAGTTGGTATAGTTCGGAATATTTCGTTTCCTAGCCAAACAGGTTGGCATTTTTAGGAATATTTCTCCTCGTCGACCAACTAAGTTAGTACAGTTTGGAATATTTTCTCCTCGTCGACCAACTAAGTTGGTACAGTTTGGAATATTTCGTTTCCTAGCCAAACAGGTTGGCATTTTTAGGAATATTTCTCCTCGTCGACCAACTAAGTTGGTACAGTTTGGAATATTTTCTCTTCGTCGACCAACTAAGTTGGTACAGTTTGAAATATTTCGTTTCCTAGCCAAACAGGTTGGCATTTTTAGGAATATTTCTCCTCGTCGACCAACTAAGTTGGTACAGTTTGGAATTTTTTGTTGAGTAGTTTGCTGAGCTTTGCCGAGTAGTGCATAGCACTAGTATTCCCCAAAAAAATTTCAATAAATAGAGAAACTTGCAGAATATTTTATTCATACTGATGGAAACTGTGTTACATATACATCACTGATAATACTTACGCAGATGCTCTGCATTCCATGCATTCTTAAACTCTTCGCCTTCTAAAGTGGATATTCGATATGTTCCTAGTCGAACAACTTCTGTAACTCGGTACGGTCCATGCCAGTTTGCCTCCAGTTTATTATGCTTTTGAATTACTTTCTTCAGCACATAGTCTCCTTCTTTCAGGTCGCACTTCTTTACCCTCTTATTGTAGAACAAAGCTTTTCGCTGCTGGTAAGCAGCATTTCTAATGGCTGCTTCTTCTCTAACTTCCTCGAGCATGTTTAGATCCAATCTTCTCATTAATTCGTTGATAGGGGAATTGAACTTCAGTACCCTATGTGTTGGGAGGCCCAACTCGGTAGGTATGACAACTTCACTCCCAAACTCCAGTATGTATGGTGATTCTCCAGTTGCTACTCGGGGAGTAGTTCGGTAAGCCCAAAGTACTGATTGTAGCTCATTGATCCAGTTTTCTTTCGCATCATCCAATCTTTTCTTCAAACCGTTCAGCAGCGTCCTGTTCGTCACTTCAATTTGACCATTGCTTTGAGGATGGCCTGGTGCTGAGTGGACCTTCAAAATATTTGAATGATGACAATAGGCGGCAAACTCTTCATTATCAAATTGTGTCCCATGGTCTGTGATGAAGGCATAAGGGAGACCATATCGGAAAATGATGTTCTTCCAAACAAATTGGTACACCTTCTTGTATGTCATATCAATGAGTGGCTCAGCTTCTACCCACTTAGTAAAATAATCCACTGCGACGACGAGGTACTTGAACCTTCCTCAGGTCGTTGGCAGTGGTCCAACCAAATCAATTCCCCACATGTTAAATGACCAAGGGGAATTTATGGGTGACAACAATGCTTGTGGAGTTATTCAGATGGAGGAATAGCGTTGGCACTTGTCACATTTCTTGGCATAGGCTATACAATCTTCCCTCATCGTCGGCCAGTAGTATCCCTGCGTCATCACTCTTTGTAAAAGTGTCCGACCTACTACATGTGCTCCACAAGACCCTTCGTGAATCTCTTCAATCAAATATTTCACCTCGATGGGATGTACACATCTTTGCAATCCTGCCATAATTCCTCGTCTATATAAAACACCATTAGTTAATACATACCGAGCAACTTTGAACTTTAATTTCTTGGCTGCAAGCCTGTCAACTGGTAGTTCTCCTTCCTCGATATATACCCTGATGGGATCCATCCAAGACGGTCCTAAATCAAGGGTGATAAAATTCATCTTCAGATCTTCATCTATACTCTGACCAGTCAACACTTCAATTGGGATTGTTCGTCGTAGCTCGGTGCGAGTAGTTGATACTAGTCGAGCTAGGGCGTCTGCTCTTGCATTCTCCATTCTGGTATTCTGACCAGCTGAATAGTGGAAAATTCTGACAACAGCTCCTTTTCCTTTGCATGATATCTGATCATTAATTCTCCTCTAAATGCATATACTCCCACCATTTGGTTTACAATCAATTGAGAGTCACTGAAGATCACAACCTGCTCCGCCTCCATAATTTTTGCCAAATTAATCCCTACAATCATGGCCTCATATTCTGCTTCATTGTTGGATGCTTTGAATTGGAAACGCAAGGCGTATTCCATATCGACCTCGTCCGGAGTGCTCAGAACTATTCCCGCGCCACATCCTGCAGTGCAAGGTGAGCCATCTACATATAGCCTCCATATAGGTAACTAATCTTCAAATTTTTGATCAGTCAAAGTTCCTCAGTGAAATATTTGCTGCTTCCTTTCATCCTCCCTGGATTTTTCTCGCTCCTCATCGATCATCTTTTCTTGCCCTTTACCAACCGAGGTGGGTCTGAGCTCGAATTTAATGATCCTGTAACATCCACTTGCCCTTTTACGAACCGGAGTCGGTCTGAGCCAGTGTTTGTCGATCCTGTAACATCCATAGGTTGATCAGAGAGGAACTTCTGCTCCTCGGGGGTATCAGGATAGGTGAACTCCGCTATGAAATCTGCTACAGCTTTCCCTTTTAGTGATGACCTTGGTTCATAGATTATATCATATTCTCCGAGGTCTATTTACCAGTACATCAATCTCCCTGATTTCTCTGGCTTATGAAGGGCTTGTCTCAATGGCACATCGGTGTATACTACTATAGTATGAGCCTGGAAGTACGGCCTCATTCTCCTACTCGCCTCAATCAGCGCCAGTGCTAATTTCTCCAGCCTTGGATATCTGATCTCTGCTCCTCGGAAGGCCTTACTCGTGTAATAAATTGGCTTTTGTACTCCATTTTCCACTCTGATCAACGCCGAGCTAACTGCATTCTCGGATACTGCAAGGTACAAATACAATTTCTCTCCCATCACCGGCCTGGACAATAGTGGGGGTGCTCCCAAGTATTTCTTCAAGTCTTGAAAAGACTTCTCACATTCGTCATTCCACTCAAAAGTCTTTCTGAGTGTCTTGAAGAATGGGAGACATCTGTCAGTTGCTCGTGACACAAATCTATTGAGTGCTGCTACTCGTCCAATGAGACTCTGTACTTCCTTCTTCGTTGTTGGAGATCGCAGCCCTAATAGAGCTTTGATCTTTTCAGGATTGGCTTCAATGCCTCGCTGATTGACAATGTACCCGAGAAACATGCCTTCTTGTACTCCAAAGACGCACTTCGTCGGGTTCATCTTCATTTGATATTTATCTAGTTGATCAAAAGTTTGACTTAAGTCAACTAGATGATCTGTAGCTTTCTTGCTTTTCGTCAGTATGTTGTCAACATAGACTTCCATATTGTCACTGATTTGTTCAGCAAAGACCTTATTCATCAGCCTCTGATATGTCGCACCTGCATTTTTTAAACCAAAAGGCATAACATTATAAAAATAAGTTCCCCTAGGGGTAATTAAAGAAGTACTCTCCCTGTCTTCAGGTTAAATTTTGATCTGATTATAACCAGAATAAGCATCCATGAAGCTCAGCAACTCGTGTCCCGAGGTAGCATCCACCAGTTGATCAATTCGGGGCAGTGGAAAATGATCTTTTGGGCATGCTTTGTTGAGGTCGGTGAAGTCTACACACATCCTCCCCTTGTTGTTTTTCTTCTTTACCATCACCACATTGGCTAACCAATCTGGATATTTTACATCTTCAATGAAACAAGCTTTCTGGAGCTTCTCTACTTCCTCCTGTATAGCTTGATTCTTCTCGGGACTGAATACTCTTCTTCTCTGCTTCACAGGCTTGATCTCCTTATTCGCATTGAGCTCGTGACATAAGAAGTTAGGATCAATCCCAAGCATATCTTCATGACTCCAAGCAAAAGTTTATTTTCTGCTTCTAAGGAAAGTTGTCAATTCCTGTTTTAGTGAGGCTTCCAATGACGAACCTATTTGAGTAGTTCGTTCAAGGTGTTCGTCGTCCAGAATGATATTTTCAGTAGCTTCCACCACTTGACCCTTCACGAGTTGCGACTCATCCCGAGGATCCAAGGTTTCAATTTCTGCACCTTCATCCACTTGATAAGTAGTAATCTTTTTCTTTGATTCTTCCAATTCATCTTGTTCGAGGGATGAATAATAGCACTCCCGAGCTACTTTCTGATCACCTTTCATAACTCCTACTCCAAAGTTTGTTGGAAATTTTAGGCATTGATGCACTGTAGATGGTACAGCCTTGAACTTCTTCAACCCTACTCTTCCCATGATGATATTTTACGATGACTGGACATTCTTATCCATCACCAAAAAGCGTATTTTTTCTGTCCGACAAACAGGCCACGTACCAATGAATATATCCAACTTGATCGTCCCAAGTGGAAATACTTTTTCGCCAGCAAAACCGATGAGGGGCCTGTGGTAAGGCTCCAGTTGAGATAGCTTCAAATTCAAACTATCGAAACACGAGTAGAACATGATGTCTGCCGAGCTACCGTTGTCGACTAACACTCTTGAGATCATTACCTCCTTCATTCTAATTTTGATCACTAGTGGGTCATCATGAGGATATATAACTCCTGCAAGATCATTCTTTGAAAACACAATGACCAATTTTTCTTTGTTCACCTTTCTCGGGTGATCTTCCTCAGCTAAATTTATTCGCTGAATGTACGAGCAAGCTTGAGCCTCTCCATGGTAAGCTTTTCTTTCTGCAGTAAGGTCTCCTCCTCCTGCATCTCCTCCTGTAATGACATTACAATCAAATGACCCAAAGCGTATTGAAAATACCTCTCATTATGGTTGCCTTGGTTTCTTGGGAAGATCGGGGTCATCATCTGGATTATCTTCATGGTTCCTCTTCTTTTTCTCCTCTGCTCAACGAGGAGATCTAGACCTCTCTCTAATTCGGTCATTATTTCTTCTTTCGCCTCCCGATCAACATATTTTGCTAGCTTTCCTCTTCGGATGAGTGTTTCAATCTCGTTCTGAAGAGCTATGCAATTTTTGGTCATATGGCCATGATCCTTATGGAACTCGCAATATTTCTCCCTATTCCTCGTGTCAGGGTCTGACCTCATTTTCTTTGGCCAGTTTAACTCCTCACCGTTCTTAATTTCTTCCAGGACGTGGTTGATATTTGCCTTCAAAGGCATGTAGTTATCAAATTTCTTCAAGACCTCCCATGACGACCGACTTTTGGAATGTTTGTCATCACCATTGTTCTTATGCTCTTTCTTCTTAGCTTTATCACCTTCCCCCTTGGTTTCTTTGGAGTCCATATTCTTCTTCGCAGACATAGCCTCCTCGACATTCATAATCTTGGACGCTTTTCCCATCAGTTCTGATATGGTTCGAGGTGGGTCTTTGGCCAAAGTATAGTACAACTTGTTTGGCAGTAGTCCACTCATCAAAGCAGTAATCGATGTCTTCTCCTCATAATCAATGACTTCGAGCTTCTCATTATTAAAACGAGTTATATAGTCTCTAATACTCTCACCAACTTTTTGTCTAACACTTAACAAATGTGCTACTCGTTTAACTGGCTTTGCTCAAAAGAAGAAATTCCCAATGAATAACTCGGCCAGTTAAAGAAAAGTTGAAATCTTATGCCGAGGAAGATTATTATACCATATCTGAGCAGATCCGTTAAGAGTTCTCGAGAATGCCCTGCATCTCATCTCGTCTGGGACAACATAGATGTCGGCAGCAGCTTGATATTGCTCTATATGAAGGACAGGGTCAGTCTTCCCATCATACTTGGGAGTCACAACTGGTGCTTTGAACTTTTATGGTGTTAGAAAATCAATAATATCCTGGACAAAAGGTGTTCCTCGAACAAAGGTTCGTTGTAGAGGGTTATTGGCCTTATCCATTTCCCCTAATCTATCCTCCAGCCTCTGAATAGATCCTTTCCAAGCATCGTTTCCTTCCTTGGTCCTATTTGTTCGAGCAACTGATCGCGTTGAAGTGGCTTCCTGGGATTTATCATGGCGAGCAGCTGATCGGTCAGCAGATACATCTCGACGAATAACTGGTCGTGACTGGGCAGATCCTTCCCTTAAATCTGATGGTCGTTGAAAGATCCTTGACGCTGCATTAAGAGGACTTTTGTTCCTCCGAGGGCCTAATCGATCAAAAGGAGAGGCCCTGCTTAATCTTTTCAATGCACTGGCCTTTTCTGGGGAGAGGGTGACACGTTGTTCTGTATCAGTGGCTCGCATTGACGAAGTTTGTCCTGGTTGATAAGAAAAATCTTCAGATTCATCATTGCAATATGAATTAACACGCCTAGTACGCGTAGAAGGCGCACGGGTATTTCTTTGGATGTTTCGTGATCCGGAATGGGCTGGTGCACCGCCATGGAGGGTTTGGATGAGTTGTCGCATTGTTTCTTGCATGGAGGTCTGGCCCTGAGCCAAATTTGCCATTATTCCAGTCAGATCTGGAATGATTGGTGGTGCAGATGGGTTTGGAGGGGTTCCGGCGTTTTGATTGCTGGATTCCGGCACATCAGCCATTGGTATTGGATTTTTATTGGTGAGAAAATGATATTACCAGTCGTTTCCCACAGACGGCACCAATCTGTTGATGTAAAAAATTAGATCACTCTAATAATTCAATCATAGATAAATAAATGAGACAAAATATTTTAAAGTGGTTCAGCCTTATAAGAATGGCCTGCGTCCTCTGTTGTTTTATTGCTGAGTGTTTGGGAATTCTCAATTATAAGAAATTCCGTTCTGGATCCCAAAGTTTGGATTCAGGATTCGATCCTCTACAATGAGGATTGTACAATGTATTTATAACCCTGAGGCTGTAATGTGAAAGTGTAATAAATTTAATGAGTTACATATGAAAGGGTAATACATTTAATGCCCTCTTTGCGTGTGCGTCTGAATGATAAGCATTTAATGAACCAGTTGAACTGTTGGTTATCCAGCTATTAATTCTTTATTCGAGATGCAGCTCGGACCGCCTGAGTAGCTCGGACCGCCTGAGCTTCTCGGTGCTAATGAGTTCCTCGGAGAGGTCTTGTTCCTCGGAGCGTAAGATTTCCTCGGAGATGTTTTGTTCCTCGGTGCATAAGAGTTCCTCGGATCGTATGATCATCTTGGAAGTGCTTGTTGTTGCCATGTAGATAGCTACGTGTCTTCATATGATTGGTCCAAGTCAGCAGACTAAATTTGGTATCAACACTTATTATCTTCTTAGTCTTACAGCTTATGCCAGAACATAAGTAAAATATTGGGGCGGGGTATTAAAAACTTACCTCCTTGAGAAATTTCATGCCGGAAATTTTCTCAACTCTTAGAACTACACGCTCTGCTTGTTCACACACTTTTGGATCTTCTTGACCATATAGCGTCATTAAAACTTGGCATTAATCTCATATCTTTAGTCACTCACATCAAGGTTAACACACTTTTAAGTCTCAAAACCATGCGTTTGACTAATACTCCTTTCACAGGATCCTCAGATAAATCCAAGATCTCTCTAGGTATCTAACTAAGGATCACACGCCTGAGTATCCCATAATCCACTCACGTGGATAAAAAACACCTAGTGTTGTGTTTTAGCGAGTTCTAACATTCTACGATGACCTCATCTTTTCATCTTGCCCTTTTGTAATAAGAACCCTTAACTACCATGCTGGATAAATCTTAGGTCGCCATGCCTAAGGAGAGAGAATACTATGAGAAACTGTGCAGCCGAAAGCGTAGTCACCTGCACATAGGGCTTAGTGTACTAGCTAGAATAAATAGACAAGGGCTCATTCAATTAATGAGCTGAATTGGCCATACTAATTCCACCTGCAATCTACTAAGATAAACCGCACAATGCTATATCGCGGTATAAGTTCGAGCTATCACAACTGTGAGGATTACAACTCCAACATCCAAGAGGAAGGGAAACACAAGAAGAAGAGAATAATAATAAACCTGATAGAAGCCCACTCACATCTAACTGTGATGGTTTATGAAGAGAGAATCTATTCCATATATTTGGGTCCACATCCCATCCCGAGTGAAATCAATGGATCCTATCCTATATATACACCTTTTCTTATCAATCGTGATGAACCTAAAATCAACCCACTCATTTTCTTAAGAACAAAGTAACACATGAACCTAATGTTCTCTACAAAGTCACATGTTGGACTTCCATCCTTAATAATAAGGCTTCCTCCTTATATCTTTGGCTAAACGAGTCACTCCGATCGATAAATATCAATGCCTTTACCAGAACTAACCTCGTCCATATAATTACTGAAGACGTTATAAACCTAAAACACTTAAGCTACTATTTCTCCCTATCGTACATGATCATACCCAATGTCTCCTTAGGCATGGCCTGATCTATCAAAACATGTACCTTATCACAATGATCATCGTCATAAGGTTATTATTGCCTATCCATATTTCAATTTAAATTGACTTCACATGACGGTCAATTGATCGTCACTAACACTACGAGGGTAACAAGTAAGTACGATTCGTACGTAAATCCTTGACTCCACATGAGTCTAGCATGACAACCCAAGGTCTAAATGTTTATTCACTAGTGTTATTCTAACATATACTATCGATTCTCGTTGACACACTCGTTATGCCTCAACATATCTTTAAATTTTCTACATGTAGGGCCTAAATCATCATATCATCGGCCCTAACCTCAAATGTATTTCCCGTTATTGATAAAAAATATGATACAAGTCTTTTTACACCGATCTCATGAAGACAACGGGTATTATACCCAGTCATGAAATAAATATCTAATTTCACCTCAGGAAATTACACCACCTATCTATATTAAATTTCTCGTCGGTCTCACCCAAGGCCATTTAAGTGACTCGCTTGAACTTAACCGATAACCCAATGTCATTATCAAACCGTCCACATCCTATTATCGGACACACACAAATTCCATAAGTCGAACCCGATCGGTTCCCTAAGGACGCTAAGTATTTCGAAGCAACTATCACCAAGACTAGATGAGACTTCACAATTTCCACAAAGTGGATATGCCCTATGATTCTTGATATTTACTCCATTAATTTCCAACCACTTACCAGAGATTTATGGTAGGTCATAGATGTAAGACACCTCAAGGCATCATGAAAATTTTACCTTTCATCCCAAGGGTATTCTGAGGACCTCCTCATAAAAACTAATGTTATGCACCGTGCATTGAACCATAAGATGACACTGCTAAGGATTCTAGCAGGATACATGACATTGTGTATAATGAGTACATATCCAGGTCTGCACCACCGATGTCTCCAAAGATCCTATTCATCGAATGTTGCATCATTTTTTCAAAAACTACCATGTAAGTCTACCTATGGTTCATTCCCATATCATCGCTACTCATCATTGTTACACAAATGATACGTTTTCCATAAATGGCTCGTAATTCTAATAATGGATTATGAGACACATATATCGGCAAACAATCAGTGAGGCATTCACCCACAAGGATAGCATCATATCGCCTACTGAGTGTACATATCCTCGAGCATTGACCCAGACAATTTCATATGTTTCTTAAACTATCCATTACTCAGGTATTAGCCAAAGGATCTAATTTCCCTAATTACATCATTGGCATTAACCATCCATAAGTGCCGCACCTAAGGGCTATATGCATTTTAATCACCAGTCATCATTACTTAGTCACGACACCGTAACTATCAACCTCTATCAATGACTATACAAAACTCGTGCCATTGATACGACTCAAATATTGCGTTTTTCATCCGTCGAACCTACGCATTTTAGGCCCCTCGGGTGCCTTAATCCCTATATTTAAGCCCATTAACCAGACAACCTCGGTTTATATTGTTAAGATGCTATATGAGGTATAATTGGGCTTTTGTAGGTATTTAAGTACCAAGTATGATATCCGAACGCATTTCGCTCGATTTCTGTACACTATCGCACGCGCAAGGGCATTTTAGTCTTTTGACAGTTTGGGCACCTGGCCCGACATCTCCACGGAAGTTGTAGCTCTCCTCGCTAGCTTCGCGTGGCCACGAACGGTGCGAGATTCCGAGTCTGTATGACATAGTTACGGCGATTTGAGCGACGATGGATTGTATGCCAATGCAGGGGAAATTGCAGGATGCCCTTGATCGATCGATCGATCGAGCCTTATTATTTTTTCCATGAATTACAATGTCGATCGATCGACCACAGGGGTCGATCGATCGATCCCCTGTTTTTCCCCTGCAGATATTTTCTTTCTTTTCTTTCTTCTTTTCTTTTATTCAAACTTACTATATAAGATAGCTTTTGTTGTAATAAAAAGAGGACTCATATATTCTGATTTAGATATTTTTAGTTAGGGTTTGGTTTTGGAGAGTTCATTTTCTCTTCTTCTTGTATTGACAACCCCTGTGGTTTTGTAAGATTGAGCTATTCACTTCCTCTCCATTAATATAGTTTGTTCTTCATCTTTTCTTGCATTGTAATTTAGTTTCCATGCTTGCTAACTAGTTTACATGCTTTAATTCTTGCTTTCCTAGTTTAATTAACATAATTTAATTTAGTTCACTATGCACCCTTAGATAAATAGGGTCGGGATTTCATTTCCGCCATTTTCGAGCCCCGAGCTCCGAAAACTAGGTTTCGTGCAAAATCGCGTTTAATTGAAACCGCGTGTATTAAAGTTGGATTGTTATGTGTTTAACTTTATTTGTCACGCAACTTTAGTGTTTATAGCGACAATCCGAATTTAATCCGCGTGCGACCATTTTCCATTAAATGTTTAATCTCGCAACTTTGGCTTAAATTCCTTATTGCGTGATGTTTATGCTTAATTGAAAATGATCGATTAAATGTTTTCGAACCGAAATCCTAATTAGTAGTTGTTTCGATCCGTTTGGTAGGATGCGATCCCGATCCTCGCTTTACTTTAATTTAGCGTAACTTCTCTTTTTATTTATTCACGACAACCAACCATCACCTTTTCATTTATTTATTTTACACTTTTATTCCTGAAGTAATTAAACAATTAACATCTAAAATTCAATCACTCCCTGTGGATTTACGAAATCCGACTTACCGCTGTACTTTCTTGTCAAGTGTAGTAGTAGCTTAGGTTTTATCTTTTGTATCGCGGAGGCGAAATACACGACGATTGTGCACTTTACACGCGCACACTTTTTCCGCCCGACCACAAAATGGCGCCGTTGCCGGGGAGTTTGTTTTAGATAGTAATTGTTTTATTATTTCGTAATATTTTTCCTTTTGTATTTGTATTCTTTGTTTTAACCTTTTTTTGCAGGATAGCATATTTGAGCGCTAAGAAACTTTGATTCAAGGTTGCTCACTTTCTTGCTCGGATTCTCCATCTACAAACAACGAGGTAATCATGTCCTACTTTTATAGTTATAGCGGTCATTCTAATGATTCTTACTTTGGGAATAGTTTTCAAGTTTTTTATTTTCATGATTTTCTTGAAAATGAAAGACTTGAAAACATTTATCAGAATGAAAATCGTTATTGGGAGCTTGAGTTGGATTCATTATTCGAATCCAATGACGATTCTCATTTCATTACTTTCCAAGACGAGTTTCAACCAAATGAGGAGTCTGAGGCTCTTGAGCCGAGGAAGCCTACTTTGGAAGAGACTTTTCTTCTTTACTCCCAAGGTTTGGAAAGCCTAAATGATGCTGGAACGAGACTTGGTGCACTTTGCGATGAGATGAATTCTTATGCACAAAACAATGAGGAGGTGGAAACTTGTGTTTCACCTCAATTTTTCAGAGAATTTCTCATCGAATGTGAATCTCTCTCCCCCGAAATTCAATTTCCTTCCGACGATGAGTCGATTGAGATTCAATTTGTTTCATCACCATATACGTTTTCCGTCATCGAACCATTAGAATTACCGTTTGATTCCTATGAGTCGGTAGAAATTAAAATTTCTACACTTTTTGCCGATGAGGACTCCTTGCCGGACTTGTTTTCGATGGATGGTATCCCGACGTGTGCACCATCTCCCATTCCGTTTGAAAAATCTTTGGGAGATGAGTTAAATTTTTTTGGACCTCAGGTGTACTTTTCCCCCTTGTTATCCAAATCCCCCATCGTCCGCCCAGAATTTCAAATTGGCGATGGTTCATTTCTTTCACCGCCCACATGTCTTCCTTTGTTCAAACGAAATTCCTATTTTTCGGGAGGCATGCATGTTCGGGAGGGTCCACCGTTGATCCGCCAAATCCAAATTGTGTTTTGGATGGACCCTCAAAAGTTTAAACTTTTGGTATATAGTTAATTGCATATCCTAAGTGTAGGTTGTATATACTAACTTCTTCATTTTTGTTTTTCTTAATTTTTGCCTAGTGTAATTACTTAATCTCTTTTTATTTCTTTTTGTATGCTTGGTTCTAACTCTTTTGTAGGTTCAACGGACTTGAATTTGCAGAGACTATGCATCCCGGCACAGATTTCTTAAGAAAACAATCAAAAAAGTCACAAAAACATTTTTTTTCCTTTGTTTTTCACACTCGCATTCTCACGCATTTGCATTTGTTTTTCTTTTTTTTTATTGTTTTATTTTATTTTTCATTTTGTCGTGACCATGCGTGCGTGTTGCTCCTTGTACATATTTTTATTTTTTTTAGCATAGGCCTTTTTGTGTGTATATGTATGCCTATGTGTATTTATTTTAATTTTATTTTTATTTTTCTATTTTTATTTCATATTTATATGTATACTTATATATACTATATTTATAGTTATTTTATATTTAGACCCCATATATATCCCTGAATTGCAATTCCCCCCCCCCCCCCCCCATTTAAAATTGGATGCAGTGTGTCTGGCCCTGTTCGATCGATCGATCGACCAGGTTAATGCCGAGGGCTGCTACTTTAAACCCCACTTTTCTCTTATTCTCTCCTCTCCTCTTTCAAACTGATTTCGTGCCCTACTTTCCCCACACCATATTTCTACCATTTTTCTTCCAATTGCTGCATATTCAAGGTATAATCTTCACTACTTTTACATGAATTTGTAGTTTTTGTTAGATTTTTGTCACTAATTACTTGTTTAAACCCTAGGTTGACATATGTTAGTTTGTGGTTGTTTCCCCCTGATTTTTTGTTGTTCCAACTGCATTTTTGCATGATTCTTGATATAAATCCACTCATGAACATGTTTAGATTGTTGCATTGTTGTTTGTTCATGATTCGAGTGATTTCGTTGGTTCAACTCGGTATTTTCAAACTTGACGCACACTGCGCACGCCAAGTGTTCGTCAAAATGCCTAAAACAGATTTCAATCCATATTTTGACACACAGTTGGGTGATTTTCATGCCTTGTTGCATTCCGACAATTTTTATCGCAATGTTGCATATTTTCACCTCGGTTTTGCGCACTTGCACCACCATTTCAACTTTTACACTACTAACCATAAATTGTTCTTACACTTGCTTTGTATTGTGTAATTTGTCTTTTGTAGGTTGAAATGGCACCGAAAAAATACAGCTCTACTAGGTGTGTGCCCGCTGGGGGCGTTGATGGTTTCCGCTCCGAACAGGAGCGTCATTGGTTTCGTGCGCACTTTCATACTTCCGAGCGACCTCTTGGTTTTCATTTTGCGTGGGTCCTTGAGGACATACCGAGGGAGGCGCGAGTTCTGTTGCGCCGTCAGGGGTGGGATCCCTTTCTTTCTACTAACGGGCGTGTCAACGAGGAATTGGTTCGAATATTCTACGCGACGTTAGTAGAGGTGAAGAGCAGCAGTGGGCCAAGTACATATGAGGCCTTGGTTCTTGGGGTGAGGATTCCATTCAGCATTTCAGACTTGGCAGATTTTATGGATGTTCCTCTCCCCGTGGATTCAGTCAATTTTCTAGATGGGACTATTTTCGGTCGAGGGACATTGATAGAGGCCCTTGCACCGGGCGAGGCGTGGAAGAGGGGTGCTTTCCGCTCGGCTGCGATGGAGGACTTGCCTCGATTACTACACTACATCAATGTCCATTCCTTCATGGTGACGAACAATCGGTCTGAGGTCCGTCACAAACATGCTGCATTGATCTACACGATGATTAATGGATTGGGCAGTATCAGCTTGCCCAGTATTTTTCTAGATATGATGTGCGCTACTGCGAAGGAGATCGCCTGGAGATTTTCCCTTCCTTTTCCTGCCCTTATCACGAGGATATGTATTTCACACGGTTGCCCGGAGATGGACGCAGACCATAGGCATGTGCCACTCGGGCTTCTCTCTAATTACAACATCTCAAAAATGCTGAAGCACGAGTGGGGGCAACCGGCGGGTAAGAGACAGAGGGCAGAGATGGCTGATGTGCCTGACGAGGAGGAGGATGAGATCAGGGAGATGGAGATGGGTGAGGGTTCTCACGCGCCACACACTGAGGATGATGCCCACTTTGCGGCATTCCAGGCCGTGCAGGACCAGCGCTGGGAGGAGACCCAGCTCAGGTGGGCGACTTGGGAGTCCCACCTGGATCAGCAGCAGGCTCAGCAGGAGCAGTTTTATGCCGAGCAGCAGCAGGAGTGGGCCGTACAGAGGCAGGCGAGGGCACAGAGCAGACAGGATTACCGGATAATGCAGCAGATGATGAGAGATCTTTATCTGCAGCGCAGTGATTCCGACTCACCAGTGCCTCCTCATTTTCAGGACCCCTCTGATCCTAGTGGTTCTGGCCACTAGGCTGTTGCTGTACTGGGTTTCATTTTTGTATTATGGGATCGGATAGTATATTGTACTTTTTATTTTTATTTTTATTTTTATTTGTATTTGTATTTCTTTTATTTCAGGAGTTGTAATGTATTTAGTGATTTTGTATTGAACTTATGAAATGAGAAATGAAAATGTAGTTTTTGGTTGTTTATTGGATTTTGATGTGTGACCTTCCATTTTATAAAATCAAAAAGTTCACCATCAATTTATCTAGTATTTGCACTTCAGCCCCTTTATATTATTGTGACTTGTGACATAGATTCTCTTAACTTAATACATCGGTACATATTCTTCATATGCTTTATACTAACTTGTTTTCCAGCTTCATTTGGACTTGTAATTATTGAGATCGCTCCACATGTGGGTAATATCATTCTTTTCCTAGCTTTGTGTTGTGTTCTTTAATGGACGCATTGGGGCCAATGCAACATTTAAGTTAGGTGGTGTAGGATATTCTATCCATTTTGCTATTTAGTCCTTGGATTTGATTACAATTTAGTTACAAAGCATGTTTTTGTTAAAAATTTGAAAAATTTCAAAAATATTTTCTTTCTTTTTTCTCCTTTATTGGGCATTTTGCCTTGTTTCCGATGATAAATTTTAATAATTTCCCGATCAAATTGACAATTCAACGATGCATGTTCTCGATTTTAGAAGTTATTAGATTTTAGTCCCTAAATCATTGATATTATGAATAACTTCATGAATTAAACTTTAATCCGTGAGCACATGCACCATTCTTGTTATATTGATTTGGTTTAAGATTTTTATAACTCGGTATGCTTTTCTTGCATTGTATATACTTACACCGAGTGATATTAGAGACTTATCTTCATTTGTGAGTGTATACACTATTCTTTCCTCTTTGAAAACGTTGAATTCGTCGGTAATCTCTTTATTCTTTCATTGACCGTTCATTAATTGAGTTCATCCTTGAAATGTGTTACTTGAGCATGATTTTCTTATATTGTTTTGACTAGAGAATTGCGTATACTTTGTGAAATGATCATAGGCCCTCTTTGTTTTATCGCCCATATGACCTTCACCTCACCTTTTATATGTTCCCAAGTCAACCCACTTGAGCCTAAATACTAGCCTTTCTTTTCATTACCCAAAATTCCATAACCAACTCCAAATTGGAGTTTTATACCATATATATTACCTTACATACCCTTGTTTGGATTATTGCTTGGAATTGAATGTTATTATTGTTGTGTGGTTGCAATTTGAGTATGAAAAGAGTAAGAAGTGAAAAGAAAAAGAAAGAAAAAGAGTGAAAAAGAGAAAGCAGAAAGCAAAAGAAAACAAAAGGAGAAAAAGCCAGAAAAAGGAAGAAAAGAAAAAGAAAGAGAAAGTTGTTTATATTGTTTGTAGTGTTTCAATAAGATTTGATTACTCTCTCTATTGTTATATCTAATGCTCATTTGTACATCTTTGTCCAACTTTTGATATTGCCCACTTTTTCACATTATTCCGAGTTTCATCCCCAAACACTTTGAATCCGTATATACATCCCTTTAATTTCGTACCCTAACCTAGCCTACATTACAACCCTTTACAAGTCCTATGTGATCTTAAGTAGATGTAATTCAAATGTTTAAATAGTTTTGATAATCTGTGAAAATGCATTTCGCCTCTTTTATATGTGCGGTATCCTTTCACTAAGATTGCAATTTTTATTTCCTATATAGCGTTCTTCATTAGTGACATGTGTGCGGCCTAGTTTCCATTTACATTTACTCTTTATGCCCGCATGTCCCGTGTGTTACCTCCCTGTTTCAAGTGAATTCATTTGATGAGTGTGATGCCCGTGAGGATTGAATTTATGCATGCTTTGATATTTTGTATTCGAGTTATTTAAGTTTTTTGCCAAATCATACTTTGCATATGTTCACTCCCATCCCACATGTTAGAGTTTCAATTCATTGAGGTGCATTCGATAATGTTAATAACTACGGACTTCTCATGCGAATTCGTTTTCTATGCTAATAACATGTTGAAATCTTGTTCGCACTGATGAGTCTGTCTTACTTGATTGGGCATATTTTGAGGAAACTTTATGATGTTTGTGGGTTCCATCACTGAAAACCCTCACGAGATGACACTCGTCCACTAGGGTAACCTAGGGGTTTAACGGATTATTGCATACGTTAAATGCAATAGTTCGCCCGCAAAAGTGGCCTTATCTTTTTATTGCTTTTATACCATACTTTTGTACTCTCTCCTGTGTTGGTTTACTTGTTCTTCTTGTTGCATCCTATTTCATTGCTAGGGACTCGCAATGTGTAAGTTAGGGGGTGTGATACGACGCAAATATTGCGTTTTTCATCCGTCGAACCTACGCATTTTAGCCCCCTCAGGTGCCTTAATCGCTATATTTAAGCCCGTTAACCAGACAACCTCGGTTTATATTGTTAACATGCTATATGAGGTATAATTGGGCTTTTGAAGGTATTTAGGTACCAAGTATGAGATCCGGACGCATTCCGCTCGATTTCCGTACACTATCGCACGCATAAGGGCATTTTAGTCTTTTGACAGTTTGGGCACCTGGCCCGACATCTACACGGAAGTTGTATGCGAACGGTGCGAGATTCCGAGTCCGTATGACATAGTTACGGCAATTTGAGCGACGATGGATTGTATGCCAATGCAGGGGAAATTGCAGGCTGCCCCTGCTTGATCGATCGATCGAGCCTGAGGGTCGATCGATCGAGCCTTATTATTTTTGCCAAGAATTACAATGTCGATCGATCGACCACAGGGGTCGATCGATCGATCCCCTGTTTTTCCTCTGCAGATATTTTCTTTCTTTTCTTTCTTCTTTTCTTTTATTCAAACTTACTATATAAGATAGCTTTTGTTGTAATAAAAAGAGGACTCATACATTCTGATTTAGATAGTTTTAGTTAGGGTTTGGTTTTGGAGAGTTCATTTTCTCT
The DNA here is from genome assembly GCA_949130495.1 of Sambucus nigra. Classification (NCBI taxonomy): domain Eukaryota; kingdom Viridiplantae; phylum Streptophyta; class Magnoliopsida; order Dipsacales; family Adoxaceae; genus Sambucus; species Sambucus nigra. Next base: position 616,388,926 of record OX422207.1, read on the forward strand.
TCTTCTTGGATTGACAACCCATGTGGTTTTGTAAGATTGAGCTATTCACTTCCTCTCCATTAATATAGTTTGTTCTTCATCTTTTCTTGCCTTGTAATTTAGTTTCCATGATTGCTAACTAGTTTACATGCTTTAATTCTTTCTTTCCTAGTTTAATTAACATAATTTAGTTTAGTTCACTATGCACCCTTAGATAAATAGGGTTGGGATTTCATTTTTGCCATTTTCGGGCCCCGAGCTCCGAAAACTAGGTTTTGTACAAAATCGCGTTTAATTGAAACCACGTGTATTAAAGTTGGATTGTTATGCGTTTAACTTTATTTGTCACGCAACTTTAGTGTTTATAGCGACAATCCGAATTTAATCCGCGTGCGACCATTTTCCATTAAATGTTTAATCTCGCAACTTTGGCTTAAATTCCTTATTGCGTGATGTTTATGCTTAATTGAAAATGATCGATTAAATGTTTTCGAACCGAAATCCTAATTAGTAGTTGTTTCGATCCGTTTGGTTGGATGCGATCCCGATCGTAGCTTTACTTTAATTTAGCGTAACTTCTCTTTTTATTTATTCACGACAATTAACCATCACCTTTTCATTTATTTATTTTACACTTTTATTCCTGAAGTAATTAAACAATTAACATCTACAATTCAATCACTCCCTGTGGATTTATGAAACCCGACTTACCGCTGTACTTGCTTGTCAAGTGTAGTAGTAGCTTTGGTTTTATCTTTTGTATCGCGGCGGCGAAACACACGACGATTGTGCACTTTACACGCGCACACTTTTTCCACCCGGCCAGCCACCTACGTAATGGACGTCAACTCACTCTATTAACATCTTTAAAGACTATACATCATCAAAGGTTGAAACACAACCACCTCACACTACAACCCACCATGTTGGCTTGCTTGGACACCCGTAATTTACTAACATATCTAATTAAAAGCACGGAAGAGATTAATAAAAAATAACTTAGTTGTGTGCCACTTAGCATGAATTATTCGGTCTACTAACCTCTTGACTTCATCCTCGAGGACACAAACTAAACCATCACCAAACTAGCTTGACCATCTCAAACCAACACCGACGTTAAAAGATCCACTACTGACCTCACCACGTCACTCCTGAAAAGAACCTTGAACCTAGAGATCTGATACCACTTGTAATGCCTAGGTCCGGATGTATGGGTCACCCGTGGTCAACTCGGTCCCACTTGAGAGTTAGATGTGAAGTGTAATGAACAACCTAAATTATGTTGCTAGTCTGGTTTTATTTAATTATCATTTTACTTATTTATCATGAGATTTCAATTTCAAATAAAACTACATTAGGGACCCGTCGGAAACATCCTCGGAGTCTAAGAATATAGAGCTACTAACATAAAATAAAATAGAGTACTTACCTATATAACGCTCTCAAAAATAAAAAATGGCACCCGTTCTGCCATAACAAAAGGAGGGAGTTATCTGAATGCTCAGTGAAAAATATACAACAATGCAATATAGAATCGAATGGCAGAAATAAGACTCTAACACGTTATACCTACATGCACATGCAACGACCTTGTGTATATATACTTAATGCATGAAACCATTTTTCTTTAAAAAACATTATTTATCCCGATTAATTCACCTTAATCTCGTAAAAGGCTTCCTTTTTCTTATTTTTACATTTATACCTTTGTTTAACACCAAATGGTTAAATACTCAAAACAACTACACTTGGTTTGATCGAAAGATATTCCTTTACCTAAATTATCCTTTCCATTTTAACCAATCCATATTAGTATTTTCATTGAAAATTACCATTTTAACACACGCGAACACCGTGTTAGAAAATACCCATTTAGCCTTTGAAAACCTTTTAGAACACACATTTGTGTTAATTATGGGTTGAACCACTTAGGTTGCTCAACAACCCATTTAATCACTTAACTTTACCTTTTCTTCACCTTATGGAGATTAATGAATTCACACATTTCTTGTCCACTTTAACCTTAGAGGGATCATTTATTAATCCATTCATGTTAGGCTGTCTTAATAAATTTTCACCACATAACTCATTTCTTGACATGTTCCTTATTCCTTTATCTTTTTCTTAGAATCGTCTAATAAATTGCGTACTTTAATGCGCTCCACACCGCCACCGATGCCACCATATACTCTGGCCAGTGATTTTGGGCATTTCACTCCGGGCTCCAGGCCCTCCTTAATTTTTTCGATGTCATCGTCGTTATTAATTGGTTTTAACATTTTGTAAATGTCCACATTATTTCAGTTTTCCTTTTATTCGACCGAACCCAAAAACTGGGGTTTCACCCCCAACTTTTGTTACACTTTGAAAATCATCATTTCATGTCCTTTACACTTTAGCTTTGACTTTATTCCAAAATGATGTCCATTTAGGACCATCATGTGTAACACTCTTTCCAACATTTTTATTTCATAAAAATGTTTTACTTTATGTAAAATTATCATTTTACCCATTGGTTTTCAAGCTCCTCTTTTACTTCATTTTCACAAGTCTTAATATCCCAAAACACCCTTAAGTTAACCGTACTAACTTCTTAAGTGTTTTTAGTACCTTAACACCTTTTTAACCTCTTGGAGTAATATTCTTCTCAATTGGAAATATCTTTATTTCAATACCTTTATTTTCAAGAATCATAGAACATATAAGACTACTTAATAAGAAAATTCCTTTTTTTTTTATTAACACATCGAGTGTTACAACCTTACATTTATCACACCTATAACTCCTTTTTCATACACTTTGAACACTAGAATTTCTATTTTTCTTATTTCATGTTCAAACCCAACAAAACCTTCTTTAAACTTTGTATATGTCCATTATCTAAATGCTATAAGTTTATATGCATGAAAAGATGGATTTTAATCCCAAAATCGTATTAAATGGATTAAACATACATTTAATTCTAGAAATTAATAATATTTGCAAAATGCACTTTCAAGACACAAAGTACATTTTATTTCTTTAAACTCAACAAATGTGCCACTTTCATAAAAACCTTCATTTCTCAAGAGACTTTGGGACATTATTTCACCAAACATTTTTAGCAAGATCAACATCATTTTCTGAAAAAAATTTGTTTCATTAAATGTTTAACTTCAAAGTTCTTGAAATACAATTTTCATAAAAAGGCCCAAACTTAGTTTCTTTTCAAGAAAACTTTGATTTATTTACTTATCCTTTACTTTGAACAAAACATTATTTTGCCAATATTTTTATTCCATAAAAATATTTAATTCAAATCAACTAGAAATTCATCATTTTATTCATTTGAATTATACTCTAACATTCTAACAACAAGACTACTTATACACAAAATAGAGTCTTAAACTAAGAGTATGTTTACCACCTTAAATGGAGCTCCCACAAAGTAAGGCGTGAAATGTTTAAGAAGATGGAAACCTCTTACTCCTAAAGTGGCCTCAATGAGGTTTCTTATCTCCACCAAGCTTGTCTTCATGAAAGATCCATCAAAAACCCTCTTCAAGCTTTATGACACTCCTATCTTCATCTTCTTCAAAAACCCCCCAAAATTCGTATTTATTCTCGACAATCGTACAAATGGGTATCTAAAGCTTGGTTATGGTGAAGACTAAAAGAATATGATGGTTTAAGGTGGATATTTGGCGGCGAAATGGTGGTTTGAGGTGCAGAGATGCTTAATAATGATGAAATACCCACCCTTCTTTCTCTCTCTCTTCTTCCAACTCTAAATGACCCAAATGAACATAAAACCCCTTATAATTATACCCAAAAGACTTAAAATCTCATTTTTACCCAATCTAGGTTCACCGGAGCTCGACATCTCATCAATCCAACGACAACGCGCAATAAAATCTGAATGACCTTATTCGAACGAGATTCACCCCTCATTCGAACAATAAAGGCATCTTGTTCAATCCCCACTTCGATCGACTTTCGAACAACCTAGGCCTGTTATTCAATGGGATATCATTAGAACCTCATTCGATCCCCAATTTGAACGAGTCTAGGTCCTCATTCGGATGACTCCTCTTTCATTCGAACGACCCTTCTAATATCTCCAATTTTTCTCTATTTTTATCCCAAACTTCCAACAATTATCATCAAGCCCCCAAAATAGTCAAATAAGAATATAAACCCAGTTATAATTGTTCAAATCTTATTATCTTCATATTTTTACAACTTATGCGTGAAAATAAGTGAAATAATGGGGCGAGGTATTACATGTTTGGTTTTATTTCTCCTTTTTATATTTTTATGTAAAAAATATGATTAATTTATGGTGAAATGCTAAGATATATCCATTAAAATCATATGCGAAATATATTTGTTATGAAGCAATGTGAAATTTCACAGTTTAATTTTTAAATTATTTTTTTATTTGTATGTTCACAATGTGACTAACATGAACTTTACACATAATCATATTAGTTTTTAAAATATTTCGCAAATCACGACCTTTTTGGTACATGACAATGACCCATTTTTTCTTTTTTCTGGGGGGTGGTGGTGCAAAATGGCACATGACCCATATGAATTTTTAGGTTAGAATCTTAATGAAATAGTACATTTAATCAGTGGACCTTCTATATACGATAATTTCATAAATTAGTTTTGAGTTTATCAATTTTGCACAAACTACAAGAATATTAATTTTTCCCTACATAAATTAAATGCCAAAAAAGCACTAAAAATGTCAGTAACACATTTTGCGAAACATTTGGCGGCATTTCCACAAGTGCGGTAATAGACAATGTGGTAAAAGAACAACGACATTTTAAAAAATGAGGCAAAAACTTAACGGCACTTTTGGTGGCATTTCCACAAGTGCGATAGCCAATGTGGTAAAAGAACAACGGCATTTTAAAAAATGCTGCAAAAAGTTAGCATCATTCATATTAATGCTGGTAATAACCTTTTAATGGCATTAAAAATATTGATAATAACCTTTTGCGACACCTATTAAATGTTCAACATACTTTTGGCGGCACTAAAAAAATGCCTAGAATAAATATAGAGGCATCAAACAAAATGTTGACATTATTTTGTAATATATATGACTGTGAACAAGCGTTAAAAAAATTAATTATAAAAGTACTATATTTATGTGTAAATACATTACCATAATATTAAATTAAGGGGGAAGTAATCAAATTAAAACGTCATTAAATTAAAACCAGTAGCGTTCATCGTAAATAAATATAATAGTTCTTGGAACAATTATTCATCCACAAAATAAAATGTATCATTTGTCCCATAAGAAAAAGCGGAGAAACATGAGCAAAATGAATTTTTTTATAATGTACTCCTCTTCGACCTACAAATAAAAAAGTCAATCGTTAGTCATTGATACTTATTCTTTAGTATTTTAAATAAAAATAAAAATTAAAAATTAGTACATTAGCAATATGCCACGCTATAGTTGAATGATATGCATCTCCAATTGTGGACTTGTTTTCATAAGGTCTAAGCAATGGTTCATTTGTTATAAATGTTTTCTCAATATATACTTCCCAAAAGTCTTCACCCAGTGGCTTACCCCCTACTTTTGTTGAAGGGTCCTTTCTCACAATGAATCCATGTGCCACAACGACTTTTGGAAGTTCTAAAGTAATAAGGTCTACAATTTTAGGAAGTGAATTATTTGAGACCTTTTGTCGTGGTTGATGGTGCTTCATCTTCTTATTTGATGGTTCTTTCTACAAACAAGATGAATATGTCATCAACGATGTATTTTTGGAAAAAAATCGGAAGAGTTTTATTTGTTTTTAAGACATCCCAAAACTTTTAAGACTATATACAACGAAATAAACCAACAACCTAGTGTCAAGTATACATAAACTCTCCAAGAAAGCGCATATATATTGTGCTATTTAAAATCCATTAAATTAGTAACATACCTTAATTGAAGTAGCATTCGTTTGCTCACTAACACGAATAGAAGTCTCGGGGATAGCCAAGTGTTTAGAATTTGCAGTCTATAAAAAATGAATTATTTCAGTCATGAAAACTTATAGTCTTGAATTATGATTTTAGAAATTAGTCATCTACGTACCTGTTGAGATGTAACTAAATGGCGATCGGATTGTGGTACCACTACAGATTGAAAATTGGTTGGTTTCTTCTAATTGTTGCTCGGTTTACGAAATAGACCTATACGATCGTATGTTTTGCTCGTTGGAGGATTAAGGAACCTGTTAATAGCATAATTTAAAATTAGAACATACATTTATATATATATATATATATATACATATATATATATATATATATATATATATATATATACATGATAATTAAGCACAAAAGATAAAAATGTGTACTTATTAACCTGTTCGGATACAACGGAAGGGAAAATCATCATGTGTGTGCGTATCAAATCAAACTGAGCCTCTAAATGATCAAATTTATCCTGAAATTCAGATCTAATCTCATATCTTAGTCGCTCATACTCTTTTTCATTAACCTTCATCCGCTTAGTTTCATGCACATTGGTTTGATATGGTCCATGCCCATAAGCTCAACAACGACCGTGTTTATTAGGTACCAGGACTTCATAAAAAATCTAGTCTTTATGACTGACGAATTCATTACAATTTGACAGAAGTTGGTCCACTTTTTGCCTCATTTTTTACTGAAATGAAACGATTCTCATTATATAAAACAAAATTATAACCATTCGTTCACAAAACCAAAACAGAATAAAGATCGCAGCATCTCCCCACAACTAATTTTAAATGGTTCACATAATAATTTCATGCATAATTTTAACTTTCATAAATAATAAACTTATTTAAATGTATGATATATATTATGGTTTTAACGATATGACACAATATCCTGCATGTTGCCCTTTATAATGGTTGATAAACATAATAAGAATTTTGATTAATAGGTAAAATGATGTCGTTGAGATTTAAAAAGAAGGGAGGGAACATGGATGATATTTTTGTACCATTGCTTCCGCGGAATCCTTATCGATGGCTGAGCCATCGCTCCTCTCATGTGTTTTGATGTAAACATCAACCAACGAAACCTTTTTCCCTTGACAAGCATTCATCTCCATAAAACCAATGACTCATAAGTCGTTATATAATTAAGTTTGATAACATAAAATAATATTGACAATTAAAATCTCTTATAAAACACCTTATGAGAAACATTCGCATGACTCTTTCTTCCAAAAGTATGTGGTGTTCTTTGCTTCTTATGAGTTCAACGATTTCTTCGAATCGTTCTCTATTACAAAAATATATTTAAAATATATGTTTAACTTGAATTTATGAAGCTTTACTGTTAGTAATACATTCATACCCTTGCCTCACGAGTTCCCTAATACTTGTGTGCGACCATTAATCTAGCTTTACTCTAGGTGGACAATATTTCAATCTCTCTTCGTCGGTATCAAAGGCACGGTAATGTTTCTTCACCTCTGATTTCCAATTATTCCATATCTTTCCAACCTTCTTCATGCACATTTTTTTGAATTCTTCAGGGGAATCAGTGCTCTCCTATATAATTACAATGTATAGAAAAACAAGTCATCTATTACACATATGATTTTAGCTTACATAATTATCTTTGTAAAGAATTCAAATTTTCAATTCATTTGCCACAAATCATGGTATCATTTTATTTTACCTTCACCTCTCACCAAACATGTTCCTTGTATGGATCCTTGTATCTCCAATCTTTCAAACCCAACGGTAACCTATTCAGCATCGATATAATATTAAATTAGTAACCTGTTACATCGATTGAATAATCATCTTTAAATTATCATGAGATAACATAGAGTATTGCAAAGAGTATTCTAATAAGAGTTGTGTTACATGGAAATTTACAAAAGAAAGTTTACATGTTCCCATCGTGAACTGAAATGCATAAATGGGTAGATAGTCTATCTGCGGTATCTCCAACTGGCTGATAGAAATCGTTGAAGTGAAGCTCTAAGAATTTTCCCGTACCCCATAATTCACCCAACTTTGCAATGCCTCTACATTTAGTGGCATATTGTGCTGAAGCTGAATCGTAAAAATTGAAAAAATAGGTTAACTTCAATCTACACAGTTAATTAAGAACATATAAATCTAATAACATTGAGTACATTCTTCATGTGAATGGGCATTTTGGTTATGTAAAGGCTCACTCTCCGTCAAGCTACTATCGCTTTCACTGTTAGTTGAGTTTGATCGTTAGATCAAGCTATAATTTGAAAGGGAATGATAATTGGGCTAACATTGCGGCTAAAATGGTGGTTGGAGATTGGATTGTGAGTGCAAGAGAGACTGTGAATGAGAATGTGCCCGCGAGAGGGATTTACTCTGCTCATGCGATGTCATAGAAACCAACAATAATAAAAATTCATCACTGAGTTTAGAAGAGTAGTGCTTATCCAAGCCAAGATGTTCTAAAATTGTGAGGTACAAAAACCTTTTCTAATTTCATGGGCAAACAATAAAAAAGTTGGTAAATTCAGTGCTCAAACTAAAAATTATTGGACCTGTTTATGCTTTACATGATAAATTGTTTATCTCAATAAAAACTCAATGCAAGATAAACTATTAACAACATGAGAAGGATATTTTAAAATCGACAATATTTATCATTCATTCGCAGGGTTGGACATATGGCCTGGTGTAGTAATATTTTGACCGAACTTGCACTATATTACGACATTATACTATTAAAAAGAAAAATGAAGAGGTGGTCCAAAAGGTAGTAAAGGATCCGGTACCACATGAATCATGCCCATGGGGTGGGGATGGTGGGAACGCATCGGATAACGTTGATTGAGTTGGAAATTTCACACTGCATACACACATCGCACATAACTTCATATAATTTCACACACACCACCACTTAAAATTTCACACACACATTGCACATAGACATTCGCAAACATAGTTTCACATACACACTACACATATAGCTTCGCGCATACACACAGTTTCATAAACACAAATGACATCACATTGAGAGTTTCACACACTGCACTCACAGTTTTAGCAACACCCCCACTACCTACTCACCCACCCACCCATTATACATTGTGTGCACACACAATTTATACAAATGAGAAGTGAAATAATCTTGTTTTATTAACTGTTAACCATAAAATAAATCAGGTTTGTACTTGATGAAATCAAAAGTCTCGATTCTCTTGGTTTGAGTGGTGACAAATGTAATTTATGTCGAATGCATGAACTAGATTAGATTTTGTATTATTATTTAGATTTCAATTTAGGATAAAACGTATAATTTAGGGAAGTATTGCTCTTTTAATTTATAGGCAGACCTCATAAAAAGTATTATAATTTAGCGAACTTAGCTCCTTAGTGGTCATGGTGAGATGAGCTACCTGCTCGCGCCTTTGGACGGGAAAAATAAGGATAGTGTATTTTCGAGCCAAAACTCCACATAATTAACTCAATGAATTAAGGAAAAAAACTGAAGAAAAATAAAAAAGAAAAAGGAGGGATTCTAATGAACTTCGGTTTTGGAGTTTTCCTAATTAAAAATTATAATGGAGAAAAATTGAAAAAAATAACTGTGCATACTCCCTTAAGAATTAGGATCCTTGTGGTACTCTAAAACTATAAGCAAGCATGGGTTGAATAATGAGGATTTAGATTCTGAGATTCTTATTGAATTCTTCAAAGTTTATTTAAACTATGCATCAAACGTCCATGTGGGTTGATAATCTAGTGACTAGGAACAATGTTATGAGGAACGAACTAATGGACAAGAACAACCAAGGTAACGTTGATTGGGTTGCTATTTAAGGATGGGAAGTTCAGTCATGTTGTTTACTGCACTAAAAGATAAAGCGCAGTTCACGTGTTTAAATGGGCATACTGGCATTTATAGTCCTGTACAAACTTTTGGATGTCTAGCATGCTTAGAGGTCGCCTTTTATAGGTTACGTCATTGTTTCTGTTTATGCTACTTGAGTGGAATGGTCTGCTTTTTCATTGTAAATGTTTAGTTATGTTTAATGAAAGTTTTTATTTCCAATAAAAAATATGGCACATATATAAGTGAGATTTGTGTAAAATCGTACAATAAATTTTCAAATTTAGAGATGGAAAATGTGAGTTTTTTAATTAAGAAGAAAAATGTGATTTCCTCATCTTGTTATTATACTTAATTCGTTGAATGAGTGTAAAATATGACATATCTTCTTTAGCACTGATAGAAATGAGGAAGAAAATAAATCATTAGTAATAATGTGAGTGACAAGAAAATGATGCACAAAACTTAAATTTCTTGGCAAAACAAGAACATTTTAAAGAGAACAGCTTAACTTGATATCTAATCATTAAAATCAGATATTAATTTGTATTAATTTGGATGGGAGGATGGTGTTGCCTATTACTGCGTGTGATGGCCACGTGGAGGTGTTGAAGGTGTTGTTGAGCCGAAAGGCGAATACTAATGCGAGGGATAGTTGGGGGAGTATGGCAGCTGCTGATGCTAAGCACTATGGACATACAGAGGCTTACCATATTTTGAAGGCATAGGGAGAGAAAACTCCTAAAACTAGAAAAACGCTAATGTTAGTTGCAAATCCTCGAGAAGTTCCAGAGTATGAACTCAATCCTCCAGAGCTTCAAGTTTGCAGAAGTGATGGTATCTAGGCTGTCAAAAATTTCACCTGACAAAGAAAAAGTAATACAGCCCGATAACTATGAACAAGGATGGTTGAGAGACACATTCAAGTTCTCTTGGTAATAAAAAAAGTCCTTTGTTCAATTAAAATTGGAAAGATTTCGATTAGGTAATCTACCGAGACTCGAGTTTTTGGATCTTCACGTGTTGATTAATTTAGAAAGGAACTTAGAACTGATAATCGATTAATTAGGCAATGTAGTTAACAGTTGATATTCAACTGTAATATGCATAACATGCATATCACAATCTATAATGCATATTATCCTTGTAATATGCATACTACATTGCATATTTTAACTTTAATATTACATTCTATACATTCCATTTTCCAAGAATTCAATTATCAATATTAGTTACAGTTTTTTGGCGACCGTGATTTATACATCACGCCTTACCATCTCCCAACGTTTGTCTATATAAGGGATAATTGGGAAAGGTTGTAAGGAATTGAATTCAAGCTATCTTTGTCTTTGTGAATTATGGAGCATAGTAAACAAAATCCATTCGTAAGAGAGTTAGGACTTCCTACTTTTACTTAAAGAACTTGAAATCTTTGCAAACAAGTTGAATTTGAAATGGAGAAAATACAAAGAGAAGAAAACCAAGGACAATAAAAAAAAAAGAATTGAACTCCTCAAATACAGTATTCAACACTGTTCAAATCCAGCCTACAAAACAAATCAAGAAACCAAAGATTATTCCATTTGATCCTATTTTTCAAACAATCACTAGAGGTAAAATCAGTAACTTATCCTTCTTTTTCTTAATGACTAATTTTATACATTGAAATATGAGAAGAGTTGCTAACAAATCCACCAATATAAGAATCAAAAGATTAGTCAGATCATACAATTTATTTGCTATAGCTCTTATGGAATGTAAAGTCTTGGCCAACAAATTAAGCTTGTATTAGAACAAGTTGAATTTGCATAATGGTGTCTCCAATAGTTCTCACAAAATTTGGTTCATGTGGAATAGTTAAGTCCAAATGAGTATGCTTAAGAGTGAAGATCAACTATTGTGTCTGCAATTTGATTTAGAGTCCCTGAATAAAAAAGTTTATATTGTGATTTTGTATGCCAAGTGTTATACTGCTTAAAGGAGATTGATTTGGGACAACATTGAAGAGATAGTCCTCCAAACCACTCCTCACTCTTTGATGGTGATTAAGGATTTCAATATGGTTACAAGTGAGGGAGAAACATTAAGGGGAAATGAACTAGAATTCCATGCCATTCAGAATTTCAATGAGATAATTCCTACTTTCTCTCTTGTGGACTTGGGATTCTATGGATTTAGAATCACTTTGGCAAATGGTTATTGGTACCATCTTCAGTAGACTTGACAGGGGTCTCGCTAATAATCAATGGTTGATAGTTTTTCTAACTCCAATATTTATCATCTTCATAGAAACTTCTCAGACCATAACAGTCCACTACTTCTCTCAATTAAAATTGTTACAGATTATTGTCCTAAGCCTTTAAAGTTAGTTCATTGATTCTAATATCAAGTCCACTGTCCAAGACTATTGGTCTCCTATTTAAATAGCTTCCCCCATGGACTTATTTTATCAAAAACATAAATGATTGAAGATCACTCTAAAAGAGTTGAAAAAATCTCAGTTCAATAACATCTTTCAAAATATCAAAGATTTAGAAGACTCCCTTCTCATCAAAGAAAATTATTTTGAGAATGATCATAATCCAGCAACTAGAAGTGAGGTGTTTGAGACTGGTTCCAAACATAACACATCTCCGAAGAGAAACAAAATGTTATTCACTATAATGTCATCCATTACCATATCCCCATTCAATAGAATTAGTAATTAAACGTTTCTAAAATTAGCTTCACCGCTACCCTATGAAGCACCGACACTCTTCCGGAAGCCACGAGTCAGCTTTGACATGAGTCCGACATGCGACACACTCCGACATATTCCTGACATGCTAGGACACACTGGGACATGTTTGGACACATTGTTGACACGCTGGGACACGTTGTCGATAAACTGGCCAACACGCTGGGACACGTTGTCGATAAACTGGACAACACGCTAGGACACGTAAAATGACATTTTTTTATTTTTAAATTTTTTTTCTTATGTGATTATGATTCTGTCTTATTTATTATTTTTAATGTTAAAGTGTGTTCGAATTTTGTTTTATCTGGTCCATTTTGATAATGTCATGTTAAGAATGCTCTAATAATGTATTTTATGGAAAAAAATGTGTTTTATTTCATTAATATATATATATATATACAGTCCTGCTCTTGTGCGGACTAGTTCGCATTTTAAGAATGCGGACTGGACATGTGTCACCTGGCGGTGACCCCAGAAAAGAGAGAGTGTGCCTATAATTTAGGCGGTAATTTCTAGGCGCACCTTTAGGCGACACATGTCCGGTCCGTATTCTTAAAATGCGGACTAGTCCGCACAGGAGCATATATATATATATATATATATATATATATTAACATATATTAAATATTATACGTATCCTAGCACGTCGTATCCTAGTTTTTGAAAAAATCACGTATCACGTGTTGTGTCGAAACACGTATTATGTCTTGAGTCCGTGATTCATAGACGCTGCCTCAAAAAGGTCACGAAGGCTTTAACACGAATCTCTTTTAACAAGGTTGATTCCACCAATTAGTTTTGACAAAATTATTCAGGTTATATCTTTGGAAAGAACCAAAAACAGACGAACTTGCATATAAACACTGAATTTTTGGTTTTAGACTTACTGTTTGGTATGTGTGTGCGCTTATGTTTTCTTTTTCCAATTTTTACAAGAAATTTCCTTATTGAAAAATAAAGGAACATTAATACAAACTCTAAACTTTTTAGACTTATTGTTTTGTACATGTGTGCTTATGTTTGGTACGTGTGCACACTATTCCTATTACTTGTTGAATAGACAAATCGTAGACTAACCCATAAAATGTAAATACATTACAGAAGGTTGTATACGAGAATGCAAAAATGAAAACACTACATTTAAGTCTCCCAAATTGGTCCCAATGTTTCGAGTTCTCTACGATCTCTCTTGGAATATGGTATGCGTTATCTTTAGTTACATGGAGTCACTCAATTTTGTGTTGTTTATTTAATATCGTGACTATTTCATAACATATATGTAAAAGGCCATTCCATTCAATTGACAAGAAGTTAGAATGCCAAATATTTGTTGTTCTTTAATTGAAAAATCCATTCCATCAATGCCAAATATAACAGTAAGGTCTATTCGGCAGATGGGGAAACCATTGTAAGATGTTATCTCATATTAGGTTATAAAATTGAACAACCAAGAAATACATCGATCAAGATTGCCACTAGATCATGCTGAGATGATAATGGGTGGAACACATGTTTGCAATGAATGTTATGAAAAATTAGTCGCATTCCTCTTGTACTAGTTCCGAATTTCATTTCATTGCCAAGATATCGTTTCCCACAAGATGCATCTAAAAGGGAATATAGTTGGTACTGGTATGCTCGTCAAACGCAACAGCACAGTGAGGAACATGCACAATAACTATAGAGCATGGACAGAGTACTATAGACATGAAGCTGACATTGAAGACATGACAAATCTAAAGAAATTAGGACATGACAGGAGGAAGACACAACACAATTTAGGATATGACTCCTAAATGTCATTTTCAAGTGTATACTAGTTAAGTTCATCAAATAAGAGTTCGGTGAGGACACGATCCTTTCCTCGGGTTACATCGATACCTTTGGAGTTATTACCGACTTTTTTCATGCCACTTAATTCAAGTTTTTAGCCTCCAAAACTCACTTTTAATCCCAAAACGAGCATTTTCTATTCAATTTCAAAAACAAACGTTTACTAGTTAACTTAAAAAATCAAGTCCAATGAGAATACGTGGCCAAACCTCGTAAAGATGAACCTTTAGAAATGAAAAGGCCTCCTATATCTCAAAGAAGTATAACAAGGTCAGTTTCACTGCAAACAGAAACACTACTTAGCCTTTAAAGTACAGTTGCCTAGTCACACATCTAAAAGTGTTAACACTTGGCCATTACAATGTAGACTAGTGAACATAGATTAAAGAAATTTAATTTTTGCACAATCTAAAATGGGGGGAGACTCGTGTAATACTCATGGGCACACTGGGAAGACAAAACAATCGGTTGAAAGTACCATATTGCAACATGGGAATCGTCCGATGTCATTCTACACGGAATAACGAGGCAGGTTCGGCTAAAAGTGACCCCGTTACTTCGCCCTGCCCCAAACCTGTTTAAAAACACCGCGAGGGCCTAAACCCACCCCAAAACGTTTTTTATGATATTTTCTAATTTATTTTATTCAGTCTTTTAACGAAATTCAAGTTTTTTCATGTTAAACTAATAAAAAATTGAAGTCCTCTAACTAAGAGTGCATTAATTTATTATTATGTCAAACCAACTAAGGTGCATAGATTTAAGCAAAATATTTGTTATAATACCCATTATTAGGCTTGGCTCAGCTGTATGGTTTTTATTTGTTTGATTTGATAAGGATGGTTTAGAATTCTGTATATATTTTGGGTGAATATACTTTGGTTAAGAGGTTGCATAATGGCTTTTAGTGTCATATCTATTTTTTGGACTTTGTTTATTATTCTAGAACATATAATATCATTTGGAATATTAGATATGAGAAAATTAACTATTATACCTCATCATTTCATCCACCGTCTGTTGAAGGTGTTGTATAAGTTGTTGATCCTGCTCCAAGAAGATAGTTGAGTTAAGAAGCTCTTTATTTGTTAAAATCTCCTCTTATGTTTAGGATGAATAGTTTATGTTACTTTATCAGGGATAAAGATACCAATACTTTGTAATATTACTCTTGACACTTTAAATCTATTATTGTATCTAAATATTCAACCACAACAGTCAAAAGATATCTTAAATCTGTTGTCCACCAAACTTATAGCCTATAGGAATAAACCAGCTAACTACCCTGGAGTTATTTCATTGACGATTACATAAACGTTAGATGCACATGGATGAGAAGGAATCTCGTTCGCTTTTCTTGGAAGAGAACCTTGACAAAGGTCTTCGTGCCGATGACAAGCATAAATTTGTCTCTTTTGTTAAAGATGTAATGGATTATGATATACCTACTTTCAGAAAGTTCCTAGTATGTACACCTGAACTTTTAAGGGGCAACATGTGAATGGAATTTAGTTACTTATGCCATTGCACTGATCGATGGAGAAATGGGTCAAAATGTGGATATTAATTATCCATATAATATAGGATTTTATCCGCTACATCATGCAGCCAAATTTTTGTCCCTGAATTAATAGAACAATTTCTTTCTCATGGAGCTCAAACGAATCTCAGATGCCTGCTCAACCAGAAACTCCCACTCCACGTGGCAATTAAAAGTTTTTTTAGGTGAAAACTATCCTTTTAGGACTCTCATTTAATCATGAATGTCATTGAGACAGTAGTTAAATTTTACTCAGCAAAGTAGGCTTGTCCTTGCCTAGATTTTTTCCTGTTAAATACATATCCAACTTTTCTAAATCTAGAAATGAATTTGGTAAAATGACAGCAGCTACTGCGAAATTTCTATGTTAGGGAATAATTGATCTCTGCTTTACATTACAGTTTTCTAATTCAACTCCTCAGTAATCTAGATTGCATGGACCCAGTTCAATTGCAGGAAAAGGAGGTACCCTTTTATGAGACAAAGTTACAGTAATGCTAGCTTTTTCGAGCTTCCCATCCTTCTACAAGCCTTCAAGTAGCTTATAGATACTATCCACACTTGGAATCCAATTCTTTGTCATACTATCTTTACACATTGTATACGCCAAATCAAACTCACCTCATTTACAAAGATCGAATCATGGTTTGATAAATTTTGACATTGGTCTTGTAACCCTTTTCGTGCAAAGTAGAATAAACCATTTTTCCCATTTCAATATAACCAGCCCGGCAAAATCCTTTGATCAACAAATTATACGTAACCTCATCAGGAGTTATTTTATTATGGTGCATCACTTTCATCAAACTGTTAGCTTTCCATGCCCTCCCCATGTTCACCAAATACTGAATCCTAACATTAAACGTGGTTGGGCCAACATTTTCTATGAATCATAAGATTCTATAACCCATTGCCAATCTCACATTGATTAATTTTATAAAATGTCGATATAAGTGTAGTCTATGTAATCACATCAGGTAATAGTCCCACTTTTTCCATATCTACCATGACCAAGCAAGCTTTATCTGGTATACCTTTATCGCAAACAGGCTTGATAACCATATTAACAGAAAACAAATCTAATTTAATGTCGATTTTTGAAGGAACCTCCCTGAGAAATGACTCAATTGCATTAAAATCACAAGCTTGTGTCAAAACCTTGAGTGCAGCATTGAAAGACTTAGCTATCCTACAACATCCATATAAATTTACATCATAAAAAGTATCAATAGCATGCTTAGTCATTTCAGCCTTACCATACAACATTCTAATCCTCACAATAAACCCTTCACGTCGACCCTGTGGCAAATCCTTTTGATACTCAAGTAGCTTCTCTATGTAATCGAATCGGCGTGCCCCCCCCCCCCCCACCGACTAACCGAGAAATCGTGTCCTCAAATAAAAAAACGGTTTTCTATAACAAGCCTATTATGGTCATTAGCCCTAAATAAGTGAAAGATCTTTTATGGGTTTCTCTCAAATTTTAGCTTAATAAGGGCAGGTTCCTCTAAAGTTATAGGGTTTGTAGTGGTAGTGGTTATAAGTGCAGCTAGGGTGGCATGATTCATTATGCCAAATTTGTGAACCATATCCAGAGAGAGCATATTCTAGTATTTATCTATGATTAAACCAAGCCCACCAACAAATATTAAGGTACTGGACAATGTTGTAACATAATAATCATTACCCATCAAGAAATAAGGTCAACCCAATGATTTTAAGGAACATAATTGAAAAGGGGTGTGTTTATTGTATAAATATATAATGATCCCAGAAATTTTGTTTGTTATAGAGTGAGAGAGAGAGGTGGTTTTGATCTTCAATTTCTACACACCCCTCTTGGCAGTTAAAAGCTTGCGTTTTTTGGATGAATTGAAAGAAGGGACTCCCAAACTGTCAATTATCAAGTTTCTATGTTTACTATGCCTACCTAAAATGAAAAATTTAATGAATATATTTGAATTTCTTGCGTAGAAAACAAATGGGACTGAAGATAAAATTTTGCATTATACAAGGAATGGTAAACTAGTGGAGCTTGCTGCCCTGCTCATTGTGGCCTCGGAAAATCTTGCTGATCCTATTGCAACAGTTTGTGAACATATTTCGACGTATAATGCATGTGTTGAACCATGAGGATAAGAAAGCAGTGAATGTGTCTGGACAACATTTACCCGAGGTGTTTGAGAGGGCAGGGGAGGCTATCCAGGCATATTTTCGGCATGATAAAATTGAGCTTAGCAACATACAAGCGATGACAAAAGTTAAGGATTTTCTTCGACTGGAAGGATTTCTTGTAAACCCACAAGATACTTTTGGTGATTTGAAGTGGTTTAAGACTTTTACTCTTTGGTCATGTCATCCATTTATTTGGGTTTTCTTTCTTATTACACTTTGCTTATTTATTGTTTAAAATCTAAGACTTCCTAATATTTTCTTTGTGCCACATTACCTTATGATTGGATTGAGAAAGTTTTAGAGATGATACACCTTTTACTAAAAGGCTTCTTCCTCATGGAGATTGGATAATCTCATCAAGGGATCTTGGCATGTCATTGTGACACTATTCAGGGACAGGTCATAAATGGCCTTGCAAATTATCTAATGATCGATTATAGTTTCAAAGTGCTGTTGAAGCTGAAGTAAAACATGGTAGAGCCTTATCTACCAAATGTATCTCGAAGAAATTCATGGGAATTAGAAATGCCAGTTATCAACAGGTGGTTAAGGTGCATATGATTACAATAACTGCCAAGTTTATGGTATGGATGTTAACTCCAGCTTCTGATTTTATTTGATTTTGTTTATTCTTTTCTTCTGATTGTGTGGGTTTAAACTTATATTAGTTTATGAATCGAATTTGAATCTGTGAATTGGAGGGTTTTTTTGCATTGTTTTTTTATTCAATTAAATTTGGTTGAAAAGGGACATCCTCTAAGGAATATAATAGAGTAGGATAATAATATGCATTTGTCATGTGAACACATGGAGTAACTCGATTTTGTAACCAATCCTTTGATCTTATGACAATAGAGATGTACGTAAGAAATTTTTCTGTGTATGGTGCGCATGCAACTTGTGGATTGCTGACGGGGTTGTAACGAGAAATAAACAATTCTTGTTTTTGTTTTCATACAATGCAAGTCTTTTACAGTTTTACACGATATTATCTCCAATGTGTTGTACTTTATGAAGGATTTATCTTATCTCCCACCCCCAATCACCCCAAAGATCAAAAGTACGAATGAATGACCCCCTCCATCACAACCAATAATATAAATAAAATAACTGCTTGATCACAGCAGCGCAGTAGGGAAGAACATAACTTCTTGTTCCCCTCTAAGCAATACAACATGATATTTCCAACACATGAAAATACTCCATAGCTTTGGACCATTTCCTACTTTCTCTTTGGCACAGCTCTAGCTTCCGAAAACCGATCCAAAGGGGCATTAAAACCCTAGGGTGTAATAAATTTCATGTGCAAAACTGAGTACATCAAAATAGATATGACCCACCCCCAAACTAAACAACAACTTAAACCCACCCACATCTCCACCACTCAACCTCATCGCCATCTCTAACACAACACGCTATTTTAGGCTCTGTGTAAAATATGAGGAACATAACATATTACAGTAGTAGATGTAATCGTCAATAAAATGCAAGAAATATAAGATGCAGCCATTCATTAATCAGCAATAAATACATAAATTAAACTCAAAACAAGAAGAACTTTACTCTCCATCATTATTCATTCATTCATACATATGATGTGAAACAAATAAAATGCATTCATTCATTACTCATTTAAAAAATATATGACTAAGAAAAGAATGTCAACTTTCGTGAACATAAAAGCATCCTTAAAAAATAAAACCATTCATAACTAGAAAGTTCTTGTCAATTGTCATTTTTATCCATGTCATCATCACAATCATCACTTTTAATATTATAATCATCACTGGTCTCCTCATTTTCATCACTTTCATCTATATCACTCTCATTAGCTTCCTTATCCGCATATGAATCATCTTCTTAAGTCTCAGAAACATCCTCATCAATACAATCTACATCAATAAAAACACGGATATCATCACCTCCATTTATATAAAGTATGTTGTCAATAGTCGTTCCATCCACACCAGCCCTAACCCATGTAATATCCCCGTCATGGTTGATTAGAGTTTCATCCCGTTAATGGATGTTGTACGGATCAACTTCTGCATCTATTTTGTCATCTCCATAAGTATCTTTACCATACATGTCATATAAATCTCTCGGTGTCATCTTCACTACAGCATGCCAATCTTCTTCAATCGGGTCTCGCGCATACCAAATTTGTTTAGCCTGAGATGCTAATATAAACGGTTCATCTGACAGTCGATTATGCTTGTGCGAATGTTTGAAGTTCACTAATGTGAACTCAAAATAATCCTTTGTTATCCCCGAATGGGTATCATCCCAATCACACTTGAATGGCTCAAACTTGAAATTATTTGAATAGTGTAATTCAAATATATCTGTTAATGCTCCACAATATGTTACATCCCCCGAAATAGGTCATTTGTCCTTTGCACTTGCAAAATTTTTAGGGGTGGCATGAAGCATAACTCCACTATTTCGAGTATTCAATCTTCTCTCACGCTGCTATGTACGAAACCTAAACCCATTTACAATATATCCCGTGTATCTTCTAGCCTATTGGGAGGGGCCTGAAGACAAAATTGTAACTTCCTTTAACACCTCCCCCTCATTTAGATTATCTACCTAAATTTTTCCATATGATTGAGTAATAAAAATTAAATGTGTAAAAATTAAATTTTCCATTAGCATATTAAAATGTGGTTACATATAAATAAAAAGATGACTTACATGATCCCTAAACCAATGATGAAACGTTTCGTTGTGAATGCGATTAATTTCGTAGTGTCCCACACGAGGTCTTCCATGTTTTAGCATTGTTATGTGTTTCATGTAAAACATGTATCTACAAATTGAATAACATATAGGGATATTTAATTACATAAAGTTTAAAATCCATTCAAATGTTATCTTACTCGCAAAAAGGATTCACTGCGACGGAGTCGAATAACACGTACCGATGTGCTTGTGAGAATGAAGTGTCATCAAGCATAAATGCTACTCCTTTACCTAATGTACGACCTATTGAAATTGAGTTGTCATCGACTTCATCATTTCGTAAAGGTCGATTAACTTACTCTCAACATCACCCAAGTACCTCACATAGAATGTCGTGCATTCCTCTGCTAGGTATCCTTTAGCAATTGAACCTTCTGGACGACTTTGGTTACAAGCATATTCTTTTAGTGTGAATAAAAACCAATTCGTCATTATAAAAAAATTAAAGTAGTATTCATGCGCATTAATTTAGGTGACACAGACATAATGCATACACGTAACATACCTCTCGATGGGATACATCCATCGAAATTGTACTGGTCCAGCAATCATTGCCTCCTTAGCTAAATGGATTGCCAAATGCTCCATAACATCAAAAACATTTGGGGGGGAAGATTTTCTCAAGATGACATAGTGTAAGAGCAACATGATCTTGCAAATATTCATAGTCTCTGAAGGTCATTGTCTTTGAACAGAGCTGTCGATAAAAATTACATAATTTAATCAAAGATGTTGATACATTCGTAGGCAATGATTTCCGTACTGCTATCGGGAGAAGTTGTTGCATTATGATATGATTATCGTGGCTCTTAAGTCAAAAAATATTACAGTCTTTAATGTTTACACTCTGTGAAATATTACATGAATAACCATCAGGGACTTTGATATTCTTTAAAAACTTACAAAATATGTCTTTATCACTTTTACTCATTGTGAAGCATGCTGGTGGTAAATATACTTTGCTATCTGGCAAGCTCTTAGGGTGAAATGCTTTTCGAATACCCATGTTCTAAAGGTCTCTATGAGCCTTTATATTATCTGTTGATTTTCCATCAACATTTAATAATGTCCGAAGTATGTTATCGCATATATTTTTCTCTACATGCATAACATCAAGATTGTGATGAATAAAGTGATCCTTCCAGTATGGCAACTGAAAGAATATGCTTTTTTTCTTCCAATTTAGAGAACTATCACAATTCCCTTCACCATCGATACTCGTTTTCTCTTCTTCTTCACCGATGAGTGACCCTTCTCGTTATTTCTTTCCATTACCTCTAATTTCTCCAAGATATCATCCCCAGATACTTGAGTGGGCTTGAATTCTCTTTCAACTTTCCTAGCAAAAGCTACGGTATCAAATATGAATTTATGGTTGTGATCCAACCACCGACGATGACCCATATAGCAAAATTTCTGCCCATTCTTTAACCACTGTGAACGAGTGTTCTTGTTGCAACAAGGACAAGCTAATCTTCCTTTTGTACTCCAACCTGACAAGTTTTCATACGCATTAAAGTCACTAATTGTCCATATTAACGCTGCACGCATAAAAAAAATCAATTATTGCATCGTAAGTAAGTATGACATCATTCCACAATTCCTTCAACTCGTCGATGAGAGGCTGCAAGTAAATATCAATATTATTTCCTAGGCCATGTGGACCGTCAATAAACCTAGACAGTATAAGATAAGGCTATTTCATACACATCCACTGAGGTAAGATATATATCATCAAAACAACGGTCACGTGCTATGAGATATGCTCATTATTTTAAAAGGATTGAAGCCATTGGCTTCTAGTCCGAGCCTAACATTGCGCGAGTCACTAGAAAAATTAGGATTTCGTTGATTGAAGGTTTTCCATGATTTAAAATCAGTCGGGTGTCTTAATATGTCGTAGTCATCGCGTTCCTTTGCATTCCATCTCATGAGGGAGGATGTTTTCAATGAAATAAATAATCTCTGAAGCCTTTGTTTTATTGTAAAGTACCTAGAAACCGTTGCAGGAATTTTTTGACCCCTACCTTCTTCATCATCAGACTCACCCAAAAATTGCTTCCATCTTGATATATGACATACTATGCAATCCTTACGATTTTTGTTCTCTTTCAAATACAACATACAATCATTTGGACATGCATGAATTTTTTTATATTCAAACCCCAAATGATTAACCATCTTTCTTACTTGAGAGTATGAACCTGGTAGTTTCTCACCCTCCGAAAGTGCCTCTTTTAAGAATTGAATCAATGTTGTAAACGACGTGTGGCTCCACTTATAAAGTGTTTCATATGAAATAGCTAAAAAATAAATGAAAGTGATGACAAATATTTGCAGCCAAGGTATAACTCATGTTCCCCATCTTTTAACAACTTGAAAAATGCTGATGCATTTTCATCCTTCCCATCCCAGTCATCATACGGGTTGTTACATCGCATACCCTCTTCATTTCGATTTCTGAATATATCATCTAGTAGTCCACACATATCATATCTTGTATTCGAGTCATGAACTTTGTCCGCTCCACTAATTCTCATTGTGTATAGAGCACCTTTTACGTGATAAATCCACCTAGTGTAATTCTTATCAAACCCATGTACGATGAGATGCTCATAAACAACTTCTATTTTATGGCTAATGGTATTTCGACATTTCTTACACGGTAACTTGATCACTAGCTCGGGGTATTTATTGTCAAATGCAAAATCAAGAAACCCATTAACTCCATTAATATAAGGATGAAAAACTCTTGAAAATTCCATCCAACTCTTATCGCTATCCATTTGAAAAGATTGTTGATTACCTCACACTATTACAAAAATTGTTGTTACATTCATTAGGAAAATTCATAAAAAAAGACAATAAATAAAAAAAATGTTAAAACATAAATCATTAATATGCTCCTTAAAAGCTATGTAAATTTATAAATAGTAAGTCTTTAATTATAACACCATTTGCATATCTCATTATATGAAAACTACCAATATTTAGTGATATAAAATGAAGAAACTTAACTATCAATATATTTTAACCTTAATTAGTTAACAGAAATTAAAAAAACTCACTCGTAACATAACCAGTTACTAAAATATATGAATGTAGTAATGAATCATGACACATTAAGAAGAAGACTACGCCTAATCCCTAAACACTTTAGCATAACGAGAACAATGTACAACTACTGAATACTCCAACTCAACAACTTACGTCAAGACTAAATTTTCTAAAAGCTAAAAAGATTAAACACAAAATAATGCATAAGGCCCTCGCTTAAAACACAACTTTAGTAAAAAAATAATCATTACGAAAAATAAATCTCCTTGTCAATAATGAGATAGCATAATTAAATCATAGAATCTAGATGAAAACACTACTAAATCAAATTTTTCAAATTATAAAGTAATATTAAAACTTGTTTGTTATCTTAAAATTCAACACATATTGAATGAATAAAGGGGCTTACTAAATTCAACTACAATGTAAAAACCTAATTTTGTAAAGATACCATCACAACAACATTAATTACAAAACATAAAATATACAAACTAAGTTGAGTAACTGAAAACATTGTAAAAAATGTTCTTACATCTATTTGGGACTACAAGTATCTTGTCAGACTCTGACAATTATCTCTAACTTGCAGCCTGGACATTTTCATATAGAAGTAAGATAAACTAGTAACTCTAAAATAGATTAAGTCAAGATGAATAAAGACATATAGACACATATAATTTTGATTTAGAGATGGTAAGTTTTGTAATATCAAACTAACATGATAATGTGATACATATATACCTGCTCACATAACAACACACATACACATGAGAAATAATATGTACATATCAAACTAAAAGGCTAATGTGGCACATACATACCCTCACATGAATGAACGCATACATAAACATGGGAAAATATATATATAACCCCCTATTGTATAAAAAACAAATCGATTTTGTTGATTCAAATAATACTAATCAATTAAAACAAGGGTATATGAGTTACACAAAGATGATATCATAGGGAGTGATTTAAGTTTACGTTTAACTACGTTAAACTCGGCTTTTTTAATCAATTGAAATAAATGAAATAGTGAAAAAAATTGGTAGTTACCAAAAATAGATGAGAAGATCCAACTAAATATTCTAGGTCGTGGATAAATCTCATCTTATCTATACTTCATCTAATTATATAAATAGAATAAAAAAAATAGCGACGACTCAGAAACAAGGCCAACGTAAACAATAATATTAATATAACAATGATTTCAAATTTCCTAGAAATTTGTACTTTGACATTCTCAAGATTCAAAGCAACAATTCTAGATATTTTATAAAAACTCCATAAAAATGGTCATTGAAATTGAGTATAAATTTCACCAACTTGAACCAAAACAGTAGTGAATTGTCTAATTTTGATTGATAACCAAAAAAAGAAAAAAAAATGCATTGAATGATATTCAAGCCATTTACCAAAAAATATATCTAAAATAAGCCGCCAAAGTAGAACTGGCAAACCTCGCCCATTTAAGGTGAGTCCACCCAAAACAGCCCCCATGTTAAAGTCATGATGCCCATATTTTGAAACTCGGGCTGAATATAGCCCCCCCCCCCCCCAAAAAAAAAAAAAAAAAAAAAACATCAATGATCCAACAATGACTAAAAAAATGGCAATAATCTAAGAAAACTATACCGAAATAAAGAATAAAAATTATGCAACTTACCTAGGACGAACAAGTCCAAGCTGTCTTCAAAAAGAAAAACACGACCCAACCAAGAAAGTGACATTGTCTTCAAAGAACGAAATTGTAAGAGTTGTCCCAACCAAGAGGATTGAGGATTATTAGGTCAAATTAATTGAGGGGAGAGAGGTTTTGGAAGGATTAGGATGTTGGAGATTCTTCTAGAGGAAGAGACGTGATGGAAGAGGGTAAGTTGCAGCTCATACAAAAGAAACGTGGATATTTGTTTTACCAAAAAACAAACACCCGCCAAAAACTAAGGAATTGGCATTTTTTTTTACTTTTAGTGGCATTAGTTATATAATGCCTAAAAAATATCACATTTATTTCACCATTAATTAAAAAATGTTGTATTTATGCGGCACATGAATATAAATGCTGTAAATTTTCAATACTTAAAAATAAATGCTGGTAAAAAAAATTTCTCATCATTTTTAAATAATACCGAGAAAAAAGTGTCGAAAAAAATTAGTTTTCTTATAGTGAATACATGACATGACTCCTTAATATGTAACTTGAAGAAGACCCAAATGTGACAAGAACCCGATAAGACGTGACACATTAGACATGAAAGGTAAAAATGTCCATGTTTTGGTGGAGTTGATTTTGTCCATTGAAACTCGACATGACATGACATGTTGACAGTTAGTATTAATTAAATATTTTAAAATATGCAACTTTTATATATTATCAACCAAAAGACCAACGAATATTTTTTTTGAATATTATTGTATGGCAGTGTAAATTTTCATTATCTAGTTGTTTCAAAATTTGAAAATATGAAATTTCATAGTGTAAGCTATGAATTTCACAGCTTATCCCATTTTTATTAGAATTTTTTTATCAAATACAACCACATTTTAAACATAGCAACAAAATCTATCACATTATACATGTTGAATTAACAAAAAAATGATTTTTTTTAATTACTCCCTCTTACATATATTTTCTTGGGTTTAAGACACATATAAAAGATTTCAAAATAAGGTCCAAGAATACTCAAGTGATTTTTTATTTTCTTTTGTAATTTATACATGTTTTTTTTGTTAACGTATACGTGAATATTTTTAAGTATGTAAGTGTATTTATATAACGTATACGTGTTAGGTTTTTGTATACAAGGGTGAGAAAATTTATTAGTGGAAAAATATGTTATCGAATGAGAAACAAAAAAGGTATGATTGATTACCATTATTTTCATGGGAAATGAAGTTTTCTAAATTATTTACCATCTTTTAAAAAGTTTAATTAACAAAATTCTACGTAATTATTTTGCATAAAAATTGCTCACATGTCCCATTTTACATCAAAAGTGGATAACCAATTATTTGCTACCCTCAAATGATTCTCTTTCAGGTAGAATTTTTCCAATCAAGTTTCCTTATTCAGCTCAAACATCGACACTCTCCTCTAAACCTATCTCTCTTCTCTCAGATGAAAGATCTCTCTCATGTCATGTCTTATTTCATAAACACATCATCTAACTCCATTGTTCTTAGTTTCATTACTATGAACACACATAACATATCTGCAGAAATAGTCATACATTAATGTATTTAATATTCTAATAAAAAAAAGAATTTGTTGACTTCATACCCACTTCTTAATTGTCTATTTAAGTTAATCCCCATTTTTTTAATCTCTTTGACATAACTCAAAAAATATAGCACCATTAGAGATCTTTTAAAAATCTTAATTTGTTAATTAGACTTAGCCCCCAAGATATATTTTGGACCAAAATACCCTACTGCTAGACAAAATCCTATCTCACTTCATCTTCCTACACAAATCAAAACCCTAATTTTTCATCAAAACCTGCATTATAAAATCAAATCAGACTAATAAATGAAAGATAATGATTACAAAATGTAATAACCCTTACTTTTGAGTAATTGAATTTATATTAATTTACCATGTGAGGTAATTATATAAAATATTGGAGGATGGAGTAAATAATATTTAAGTGAGTAAGAGATAATATTTACTTGATTCTTGCATATTTACTATTATGTGAATGTAAATAGCATCATGCTTTATTTTGTAATGTCATGTGTTAAAAACGACAGTTATGGTTTAAAATGAAGTGGGATATGAAAATGATTCATATTATTCTGGATGCCAGTTTAGAGGGCGTAGTTAGGCCCTAAATGTTCAAGATGGTCAAAATAAGTGCCATATTGAATTTTTGGAGTTCCAAGCATTTTTTTGATAGGTTATGACTTAATTGTGTCATTACGAGTCATTTCAATGGTGTATAAACATTTAAGGTTAGAAATAAGTGTTAAGTGAACGATTTAAGTCTTCCAACCCTTTTATTACTCTTATATATTCCTAAACCTAGATAGAGAGAGAGAGATCGAGAATTGTGGAGAAAAAGAAGAGAAAGGAAAAGAATTGAAGAAATTGGGGTGTGATCTTGCATCTACCTCCCGGAAATCCGAGATTTCATCTTAAGGCAAGTTTCTAACTTTCTAATATATGATTTAATGTGAGTAATTTGTTGTGATAGTTGTATAATTGGATAATGGGAACAAATAGTAAGTTTTTTGATAAATTTTGGATGTTTAACCCTTGAATCTTGGAGTTGTATGGATTAATTTAATTATATGGATTTATTGAGGTTTAAAATTGATGTGGTTATGTGGTTGGGAGATGAGAATGAAGGAAGTGTAAGAATAAGAAGTGTGGGTTTTGGATTCAATCTTGTAAAAGAAGAGAAAGTCGAGGGTTGCTAGGCGCGGTCGATCGCGGTCCTAGGACCGGTCGACCGAGCCTTTAAAGGAAAGCATATTGCTTTATTATATAGGTATAAAATTTGACCGCGGTCGACCGTGGTCACAGGACCGGTTAACCGGGATTCCCAAACTAAGCCTACTGCATTCATTTGTAGAAAAAAACCATTGAGGCGTGGTCGACTGCGTTCCATGACCGGTCGACCCATCCCGTGTTTTTCACTCTTAAATGCCTAATTCTTTCTAACTTATTTCTTTTAAGATAGGGACTTAGTAACCTTATGGAATGAAGTAAAACTAGAGTGTTAGAGTCTAATAGTAAGGTATTTAAGAACCTTAGTAGAAATGAGAGTTGGAGCTTAGTTCGAGAATCAATTTAGTTAGTTAAATTAGGGGAAGGCAAATGATTCGTTATTACAATGAACTAGTCTATACCTAAGGAAAATTAGAGTGAGTTAATGTCGACTTTTAGAATTGTATTGAAGAATATCATACATGAGGGGTTATAGATGGAATGTTAATTAAGGGATATTTATATTGGGGATAATTAAACATTAAGGTTTTTAATGATGACATTAAATGCTTACGGCCCTAGATAAAATGTAATGCATGCTTGATAAAGTAAATAACTTGTGAATGATAAATTTGCATATACACACCTCTCTAAATGCTATCATAGGGGAAGTTAAGCATATGAGGTGAAGTTCCCTGGCTAGTGAATGCAGGGCGAATATAGTCCTTAGCCATAGGACCGGTTATATTATATTGTGTGATTATTATTCGAAGTGAGGTAATTCTGGGTGTGGTTATGACTCATTGTCGAAGGTATATGGCCACTTCCCGACGTTATGCGATGTAGGATGCCCAGGTTGTCTTCGTGACAGTCCCTGAAAGATGATAGCTATTTAGGGGCACGTCCAGTGGGGAAACCTGGAAGGTCGGTCTTAGAATCCTTATATTTTGTGAAATATAACTATTCATATTAAAGTGGGATATGATTGATGGAAAAGCACTTTATGAATTAAACTACTTTGAAAGCGTTTCCTAAAGGGATATGGAACGTTGAAATGAAATTGTCCAAAACAGGAATTGAATCCTATTTCGTAATATTTTTATTCATATTCTATTACATAATTAAAATGTGTTCATGCTTTTACATTGAGTAGTTATATTCTTATCATTATTCATGATGATTAGATTGTCCAAAACTGTCATGCTTTTTATTCACATGGTGATCATATAAAATGAGGCCCTGGCCTGTTCATATTTTTTTTGTTTTGCATGAATCTAACATTCGCCCAGGTGCTCCTACGCAAGGACGCCCGTGTTGACTTTTCTGTCCCAGTGTCTTGGAGCTATAACGCTTTGTGGATGTTACAAGATATTTTTATATAATCGCTTGAATCTTTTGTATTCTAGTTATGATCGGTTACACGTTCGAGCATGTTGCCCAAGTTTTATACTTGTATGATATTATGAAATGTTATACTTTAATACTCAGTGTAATATTGTTGTAAGTGTTTGTTAACCGACACCTTATTCGGTTATTTTGATGTATATGATGGTTTGTAGATTATCTATCTTAGTTATATCGACCTTCTTATTAATTGGGATTTTTTTAGTGCTTTATTTACCTTACTAAATAAATTTTGACAATCCGTTTTATAAAATAATGGGTGGTTGTCTCATATAATTATTATATTACTGTGATGCTAAGATTTGACCATCTATGATTCCTGTTAATATTGGAGTATCGGGCAGGCCAATTCTTATTTTAATAAGAGGGGTGGCACAGATGATATCAAAGCATCAGGTTCTAGAGTCTTTAGGATCTATGAGGACTTATCATGTTCTACCATAGCGTTCTTTGATATAGATCCCTATTAATAGGATTGTTTTGTTTTGTATGGTTGCGATTTTCTGTCAAGATAATTGTTCTATATGGTATTCTAATTCAATTATTTCTTTTCTCAGATGCCGCATAAGAGGGGTCGCCCTGCGAGAAGAAATAGAGTTGTAAAAGATAATGTAGGTCCTCCACCACCACAACAAGGAACTATAAATTCCACTGAGGTAGCTAATATAGTTGCCCAGATGGTCAATGTTGCGATGACTGCCATGGTTCAACAATTTCCTCAAGCCCAATAATTGATGGCGCAAGCTCAAATGGGACCTTCTCCATGGGAAAGGGTGAGATAGTCTTTCTTGAAGTGTCATCCGTCAGAATTACAGGGTAGTTATGATGTAGTAGTTGCAAATCAGTGGAAAAAGGATATCCAGCGTTATCTTCGTATGGTAGACTATAGTGAGGACCGAAACAAATCCTTGCTACCTGATGATGCTAAAAATAACACCACCCTTCAAGGTGTTTGTAAGATCAATTCAACGTAAATAATGGCAGCATAAGAGTACATACACACATAGTAGAAGGAGGTGAGGAGAAGGGGATTCACACCGAAATATAAGTAGTTCAGCCAATCTGTCCTACGTCCACTTTGCAAGTGTATGATGTGTATCACTATATGAGGTCTCTAATGGCCATAGATACAATATCTCAAGATTTCTCTCTCTACTATGTCTTTGAATAGATTTTCAGCTAGGGTTGCTAATTTTGGATCCCTTTGCAAGGTAGAGGATAACCTCTATATATAGTCCCTAGGGGGTGCAATGTACCCCCTATGCATGCAATGAGCATGTGTGTGTTGATCTAGCCAATCTGATGAAGACATCTGTCACTATCACATGTAGAGAATGAGGATGAAATATTCCTGCCACGTGGGGGGAATGGTTTGTTATAACTAATTTGTGTCTACGTGTCCTTATCCACATGTCAATAAGTGCTCGGCCTGTGCTTGGTCATGACCTTGGCCTGGAAGAGTCTGAGGTTGATAAGGCCGAGGTTAAGATGGCATGTGCATGGAACATCGACTGATTTACTAATGAGGTCGACCTTTTGAGGAAGTATGGCTCCTCACGACCTCGGCCTACCCCTGATCGAGGTTGTCATTCCCAGGTGAGCTAAAGAGTTGCTGACCCTTATGATACATGCAGTGTCCCCTTGATGAGTTTGGTGGTAGTGTCGGCCAGGGCCGACCTTGCTATGGCCGAGGTCTGTTCTCACGGAACCAAGGCATTCCCAACCTCGACAATGTCTTGGTCGAGGCTGTAGTTTCTGAGCTGAGGTGACACTTGGGGCATATCAATTACCCTCAGCCCTTAGTTACATGTGAGAGCAGGTGACTGGGGGATCTCTATACCTCCAAGATCTTTCTGCTATGTGCCAATGTTCAATTAACACTTGTCCATTACTGAAGTGTGGCTTGCCTAGAAAGCATGTTTTATAAGTCGTCCTTTGGGTCTCCCAATGCAATGATGGGCCTTGGGAATCGTGCCCCCATATTTAAGGGTTTAAAACCCCATTTTCTCTCTTTCTTCTCTGCTTCTCTCATTTCTGGCGTGATTCATTTCTACAGCTTTTTCTCTCTAGAAAAGCTTTGGTTCGAGGTATTTTTGTTGGTGATTCCTCGCAGTCTCTTCATTCCCTCCTACTATTTCTTCTTCAGGTATCCTCTGCCATCCTTTTCTCTTCATTTTCCCTATTTTCCCCTTACTTTTGTGTTTTTCGGTGAGTTTGGGAGTTTTTCGACGAGGTCTCCATATTTTCAGGCGAACTGTTCTTGGTGTTCTTCATAGTAGGCCTTTAAATTTTTGTAGTTTGATCCTTAGGTGAATCATTCCATTAACCAGTCCTGTTTGTAGTTTTAGGAGAGTTACAAGTGTAGGGTCGGCCTCTAATGCTCAGACCCCTTTACCAACTTTTAGAGGAGTTCCCTTCTTTGAGGGAGAAAACTATAGAGAAAATTAGGAAAATAGAAAAATAGAAAGAGCACAGGAGGAGGCTTGTAGGTCACAGGAATTCCCCCTTAGACATATCTTTCCACCTCCTCTGAAGGTAGTATACTCTGAACCATTGGAACCAATTATCCCAGCAGAGGTCCCTATTGAACCCATACCGACGTCTGAGTCTGAGTCTTCCACATCAGACCCTATGTTTGAGGATTCCTTCCAAGAGGCCATAGACTTCACAACTCAACAAGATCAGGCCCCTGATCAAGCCGCGGTCTCTAGTCGGGCCTCGTCCCATAAAAATTCAAGCACATCGTCCTTTTCCTCAGAGGTTGAGATTGTTGCACCGAGTGTGGCTATTCCACCAATACTTGATGCCATTCCTCTATCGGCCATCACTGGGACTGAGTTCGCTTAGAGGTTCCTAAGTAATCCCCCAACATCTGCCCAGGCCGATATTGAGTTAGGAAATGACGATAATGATGATGTCGAGAGTGATGTCGATGTCTCTGAGGCGGCCGATACTGAGAGTTCAGTTACTGAGGTAGACCTTCTTTTCTTTAGATATCTATTCTCCATCAGCCCTTTCATAAAGCTCTAGAGACCTCTGAGGGAAGAGAGGGCTTACCATGACCGAGATGGTGAGATCTTCTTATATGAGGAGATGTTCAAGTTAGGGTTTTATTTTTCCCATCCATCCCATCATCAGGTATATCCTAGCCTACAT
Organism: Sambucus nigra; assembly: GCA_949130495.1. Classification (NCBI taxonomy): domain Eukaryota; kingdom Viridiplantae; phylum Streptophyta; class Magnoliopsida; order Dipsacales; family Adoxaceae; genus Sambucus; species Sambucus nigra. The sequence goes on from OX422207.1 coordinate 616,421,818, forward strand.
CAATTTAGCCCCTTCCCAATTGTCACCTAATGCTTGGAGGGTCATAATTGGGGCCATAGTCCTATGGAGGGTTATTCACCACTCAGACCTTCTAGTCCAGGTCTTTGTAGGATGTTACGTCCATTTATTTGGCAAAGACCATCTGAGTTACTATCATTTTATAGCTCAGAAGCCTGAGAAGAAGATGCTCCAAATAACTCAGACTTCCAACCATAACTGGAAGCCTCGATATTTCTTTGCTTCAGGGCCATGGGATTTGGTCCATGTGCTCCCTCTTCCCTGCTAGAGCCGAGGATGCCCCTAAGATGGGGTAAGGTAATGATGTCTACCAAGGCCAACCCTGGTCTGAGTCTGCAAACCCTTCAGAAGGTCAAGGACCTTTAGGACAAGGGGATGCATGGTCTGCTCATTAAGTTTGAACATCTGATGACCCCCCACTACCTCTCTGATACTAGTTTAGGGGGAAGCCCTCTTACAGATTTTAGTAAGTGTTTTTTATTCAAGTTATACCTCTGAGCTTATGTATATATGACTCACTAACTCAAACCTTTTAATTTTGTAGAGCGTCCAAAGGGCATATCAGATGAACTTTTGGAAATGGCAGCACCAAGACTGACCAAGCTTGCTAAGAAGGAAGGTCTGAATGCTCCTCCTCGTCCTCCTTCAACCTCAAAGGCTCAGGCCACAAAAAATAGAGGTGCTAGCAACCCTGCCTCTGAAGATCAGAGGCAGAAGAAGAAAGGCGGGGATTGTGCCATCCCCATATCCTCTGCAGATGCATTGGCAGCTCGTATAGAGCAACTGAAGATCAATAACAGCATCATATGCTATAGTCTACAGGCTCTGGATGCTATCGTCTCTTCCATGACCGAGGCTGACAAGATTTTTGTAGGTCTATGGACACACCTCTGCTAATTGACTTTAGCCTCCATATATCAATTCAGGTATGACTTCAGGTTTCTGTATAGCTTCAAAATGTAACCTCTGATTTGAATTTCAACTCATATACACAACCACATTATTTGTAGGGTCTGGCTACCATGCATCATCTCGTCAATTAGACTCTGAGGAAGTTACCCCTCATCCAGAAGGGTCAAGAGGCTGAGAAGGTACCGAACTCTCTGAATGCAGAGTTTGACCGCCTGAAATCTGCATTTGATGGGTCTGACAAGAAGGTGAAGGAGCTAGAAAAAGAGATCTCCAAGCTTAAAAAGGACCATGTTGTGTCTCTGAAGGCCAAGGATGATGTGCTCCAGTAAAAGGTCGACTCTGTGATGAAGGCAGCCCTTGAAAATGCCTCTGAGGAGATTTTAGAAGACTACAAAGTCTCGAACGAGTTCATGAGCTTTGGCTTTGAATACCTTGAAAGAGGTATAAAGGCTACTATCAAATGGGCAGTTGCCAAAGAGAAGGAGGCAGGGAGTCCGAAGGCCTCTGACTTCGTAGGTCTGGGTTTTACTTACCCTCAGTTTGCCCATGCACTTCAGGAGGTTGAATAGGAGGTCGCTGACCCTGTAGATATTGTGCCCCTGGATGGTACAGAGACAGGCAGAGATAATCACGAAGATGACGAGGCCGAGGTGACAAACATTGACCAAGAAAATCAGGCCGAGGATGCAAGCACTCTTCCTTCTAATCCTTAGGCTTAATTATGAAGCTTTACTTTGTAACCCCTGACTATTTGTAATCTCTGAGGAACATCATTAACTCATATTTTTTGGAATCTCATAATTGTATGACAACCTCTGAGGACGATTTTCACTTCACTTGTTTTGTTGAATGCTTCTTTGTCATGTGATGTTTTAGCTTTGAAGACTTATTGTAATGATATATGTTTAAACTTAATCAATAGTCTTACCTCAGACCTTGTCACCATAGTGATGTTATAATGTCTGAGGTCATCAACTAAGATATTATCTTCATCATTAATTTCACAAAATTAATGATGTTAAGGATCTGAGGTCATCACCTAAGATGTTATCCTCATTAATTCTTCAGCAAATTAATGATTTTAAGGGCCTGAGGTCGTCCAATTATGGTGTCTGACTTCAGACCTTGTCACCACTTAATGATGTTGTAAGGTTCTGAGGTCATCACCTAGGACATTGCACTCATAATTAATCTCACCAAATTAATGATGTTAAGGGTTTGAGGTTGTCCAATTATGGTGTCTGACTTCAGACCTTATCACCACTTAATGATGTAGTAAGGGTCTGAGGTCATCACCTAGGATGTTACCCTCAGAATTAATCTCACCAAATTAATGATGTTAAGGGTCTGAGGTCGTCCAATTATGGTGTCTGACTTCAGACCTTGTCACCATTTAATGATGTTGTGAGGGTCTGAGGTCATCACCTAGGATGTTACCCTTATAAGTAATCTCACCAAATTAATGATGTTAAGGGTCTGAGGTCATCCAATTATGGTGTCTGACCTCAGACCTTATCACCACTTAGTGATGTTGTAAGGGTCTAAGGTCATCACCTAAGATGTTATCCTCATAATTAATCTCACCAAATTAATGATGTTAAGGGTCTGAGGTCATCCAATTATATTATCTGACCTCAGACCTTGTCACCACTAAATGATGTTATAAGGGTCTGAGGTCATCACCTAGGATGTTGCCCTCATAATTAATCTCACCAAATTAATGATGTTAAGGGTCTGAGGTCGTCCAATTATGGTGTCCGACTTCAGACCTTGTCACCACTTAATGATGTTGTAAGGGTCTGAGGTCATCACCTAGGATGTTACCCTCATAATTAATCTCACCAAATTAATGATGTTAAGGGTCTAAGGTAATCCAATTATGGTGTCTGAATTCAGACCTTGTCACCACTTAATGATGTTTTAAGGGTCTGAGGTCATCACCTAGGATGTTACCCTCATAATTAATCTCACCAAATTAATAATGTTAAGGGTCTGAGGTCGTCCAATTATGGTTTCTGACTTCAGACCTTCTCACCACTTAATGATGTTATAAGGGTCTGAGGTCATCACCTAGGATATTACCCTCATAATTAATCTCACCAAATTAATGATGTTAAGGGTATGAGGTCATCTAATTATGGTATCTGACTTTAGACCTTGTCACCACTTAATGATGTTGTAAGGGTCTGAGGTCATCACCTAGGATGTTACCCTCATTGTTAATCTCACCAAATTAATGATGCTAAGGGTCTGAGGTCGTCCAATTATGGTGTCTGACTTCAGACCTTGTCACCACTTAATGATGTTGTAAGGGTCTGAGGTCATCACCTAGGATGTTACCATCATAATTCCTACCATTAGAGCAAAATGAAGCATGAACTGTCATGGAAACTGATCTCTTATTAATAATCTGTTCATAAGATGGTACATTTACATAACTTTTTGTAACATCATATGTAATACTTCTTCAGATGATCAACATTCCAGGGATTGGCAAAAAGTTCTCCTTCTAGATTTTCTAGCCTGTACGTCCCGGGTACAACCTCTTCTATTACTTTATAGGGGCCATGCCAGTTTGGGTGGAGTTTGTTTATTTTCTGTAAGGTCTCCTTTAGTACCAAGTCTCCCACAGTAGTGGGTCTTGACTTCACCCTCTGATTGTAGAATTTTGCTGCTCTCTGCTGGTAAGCTTCTTGTCTGATTTCTGCATTTTCTCTTCTCTCTTCAATCAAATCTAGGTCTAGTCTCCTCTCTTCCTCATTTTTATCAGGGTCATAGGTCTAAACCATATGGGTAGGAAGTCCCACTTCTGTTGGTATAACAGCCTCTGAGCCATGGGCTAGCATGAACGGGGTTTCTCCTGTGGTGTCCTTATCGTGGTCCTGTAGGCCCATTGCACAACGTAAACCTCTTCAGTCCATCTTCCCTTTGCTTCTTCTAACCTCTTCTTGATTCCATCGAGGATTGTTCTATTTATGACCTCGGTCTGACCATTTGCCTGATGTCGGCCAGGAGATGAGAAGAATTACTTTATCCCAACTCTTATGCAATACTTTTCTAAAGAGGAGTTCTTGAACTAGGTTCCATTATTTGAGATGAGAGTGTTTGGGAGGCCATTTCTGCATATGATGTTCCTCCAAATAAATTGGAAGGTATTTTGTTCTGTGATCGTTATCATCGGCTCTGCCTCCACCCACTTTGAGAAGTTGTCAATGGCCACTATCAGGAACCGGTAATTGTTGGCAGCTCTTGGTAGGGGTCCTACTAAGCCAATTCCCCATAATGCAAATGGACATGGAGAGGTGATGGACGTCATAGGTTGATGAGGTTTATGAGGAATAATGGCAAATCTCTGACATTTATCACACCTCTTCACGTAAGTTGTAGCATCTTTGGCCAAGGTTGGCCACCAGTATCCCTGTGTAATGATTTTCTTGGCCAAGGGTCTTCCTCCTATGTGACTAGATCAAGAACCCTCATGAACTTCCTATAAGACTCGGGGAACTTCGGTGGGATGAACACATCTAAGGAGAGGCAACAGAAATCCCTTCTTGTACAGGACGTTTCCTACTATAGAGAACTTGGCGGCCCTATATCTCAATTTCCTCCTTTCTAGCTTGGATTTGGGTAGCTCTCCCTCTTTGATATATATGACGAGGGGGTCCATCCATGAGTCTCCTAGGTTCAAATTGAGACAAGGTTTACATACCTCTTATTCCTCAATGGTCTCTTTTCCTAAGACCTCGACCGGAACTGTCCTTCTGACGTCTATCTTCGTCGCCGAGGCCAACCTTGCCAACGCGTCTACGTAGCTATTACTTTATCAAGGTACTCTCTTCAGTTTTATCTATTCAAAATATTCTAACATCATTCTCACCCTCTTCAGATACTTGTCCATACTTTCATCTTTAGCCTCATAGACTCCCAACACTTGATTGACAACCAACCTTGAGTCTCTATGAAGTAGGAGTCGTCTTACACCCTTAGTCTTTGCCAATGAGAGACCTGCTATCATAGCTTCATATTCTGACTTGTTGTTAGATGCCTTGAAGTTGAACCTCAAAGCGTACTCAATGTTGGCGCCATCTGGAGCTGAAAGTATCAGCCCTGCGCCGCTTCCACTGTCACAGGAGGAACTATCAACAAAGAGATTCCAAATGTTTGTATGTGATGATAAGGCCCCTTTTGACATGATTTCTTACCTGAAGAGGTACCGATCCTCCTCGTTCTCTGCCATTCTGCCCCTAATCTTTTTGGATACGACCTCTTCCTGGCCCTGGAAGACGTTTGGTGCCATCTCTTCCTGTTCTCGGAAGACGTTTGGTGTCATCTTTTCCTGCTCTCGAAAGACACTGTCGTTTGACCCTTCAGCACCAATCTGGTCATTCTCTGCCTCGGCCTCTTCCGATGTAAACTCAGCAACAAAGTCTGGGAGGGCCTGCCCTTTGACGGCTGTCTTAGGTTGGTAGGTAAGGTCACACTCCCCCAACTCAATGGTCCAAGTAATCAACCTTCCAGATTTCTCAGGTTTATGCAGGACCTGTCTTAGTGGGGAGTCGGTGAGGACTACCATAGAATGGGCTTGGAAGTAGGGCTTCATCTTCCTTAAAGCATGTATTAGGGCGTAGGATAACTTTTCCATACGAGAGTAATTTTGTTCAGACCCTTAAAGGGCTTTACTGTTGAAGTACACAGGCCTTTGGATTCCAACGTCTTCTTGTACCATGGCTGCACTGATAGCCGACTCAGAGACTGCTAGGTACACGTATAATTTCTCTCCTACTATGGGCTGAGATAATAACAAGGGAGACCCAAGGTAAGACTTGAGCTAGTTAAAAGCTTCTTCGCACTCTTCGTCCCACTGGAAGGCCTTTCTGAGCAGCTTAAAGAACGAAAGACACTTGTCCGTTGCTTTGGAAATAAATCTGTTGAGCGTGGCCACTCTCCCAGTGAGTCTTTGGACGTCCTTGATACTCCTCGGTGTTTTCATATCAAGCAAAGCCTTGATCTTCTCTGGGTTTGCTTGAATTCTTCTTTTATTGATGATGAATCTAAGAAACTTCCCATCTAGGTTGAGTTTCATTCTGTAAAAGTCCATAGTATCAAAGGTCTTTTAAAGGTCTGCCACATAAGTGCAGGCCTTTAAGCTCTTTGTCAGCATATCGTCTACATACACTTCCATGGTTTTGCCTATTTGGTCTTCGAACATGTTATTCACAAGACGTTGGTACGTCGCCCCTGCATTTTTTAGACCGGAGGGCATCACCTTGTAGCAGTACGTCCCTTTGTCGGTAATGAAGGTTGTCTTCTCTAAGTCTTTTTTATCCATAAAGATCTGATTGTAGCCTGAATACGCGTCCATGAAACTCATGAGCTCATGCCCTGCAGTAGCATCTACAATCTTATCTATCCGAGGTAAGGGATAGCTGTCATTTGGGCAAGACCTATTCAGGTCAGTGAAATCAACGCACATTCTCCACTTCCCATTGGCTTTGGGCACGATAACTGCATTTGACAACCACTCCGGGTATATGACTTCTCTTATAAACTCAGCCTCTTCTAATTTTTTGACCTCTTCCCGGATGACGTCGTACTTATCTCTGGAGTAAACTCTTCGTCTTTATCTGATAGGCTTGGCCTCTTTGGTTACATTGAGCTTGTGACTCATAACTTTAGGGTTGATACCTGGTATGTCTGCGTAACTCCAAGCGAAGACACTCTGTCTCTTCTTGAGGAAGTTTATCAGCTCTTCCTTGATTTATGTCTTTAAGGCTTTGCTGACCTGGATGGTTTTTTTCGGTTCGTCCTCAATGAGGACGATGGATTCTACCTCTTCCACAGCCTCTCCCTTCTTCAACTTTGTTTCATCTCTCGAGTCCAATGTATCAATGCTATAGGTGGTGGTTTCCCTCTTATGGGCTTCCCTCTCTTCGGTCGAGTTGAAGTAACATTCTCGTGCTATGGTCTGGTCACCCTGCACTTCCCCTACCCTATAGGGGGTCAAAAATTTTAGCATCTGGTGGACCATCGACGGCACAACTTCAAACTCCTTAAAGTCCACTCTTCCTATGATGAGGTTATAGATCGAGAAGACGTTTTCGTCCATTATAAAAAAAAATTTATCTTTCGGGTCAACCTCTTAGGCCACTCGTCACCCATCCGTACGTCCATCTCATACATGCCCAATGGGTGGACCTTTTTGCCGCTGAAGCCCATTAAAGGATGATGATAGGGTACCAGCCTAGCTCTGCTAAGACCTAGGCTCTTGAAGCAAGGCCAAAACATTACGTCTGCTGAACTCCCTCCATCCACGAGGATCCTCTACACCTCGCACCCATGAACTCTTGTTGTTATTACCAAAGGCTCATCATGCGAGGCTAAGATACCTTTGAAGTTTAGTCAGTAGAACCCAACTATAAGGGTGTCCATGTCCACCTTCTTTCTCTTCTGTGCTGTATCGGAAGACATTAGATTTACAACCTCAAGTTTGGCCACCGACTTGTCCTCTGCCACATGAGCTTTCCTGTCAGCCACTTCAGAACTATCTCCCGCAAGTCCTCCGCATATGGTGTCAACACCAAAGGAGATCATGACAACCCTCTTCACCGGGGTGTTTTCATCTTTCGGCGGAAGGTTCGGAGCGTCTTCATCATCATCTTCCGAGTCATTACCTCTTCTAGCTGGGGCATCATCATGGCATCTGTCGTTTCTCCTTTTCTTAGGGTCATCTCTTCCCCCCTTAGGAGCTTTGCCATCAATATACTTCCTCAGCTTTCAGGATTTTAACATCTTCTCAATCTCATCCTTCAAGGCGAAGCACATGTCTGTAATATGGCCATGGTCCTGGAGGAACTCACACCACAAGTTTTTGTTCCTCTTATGCGGAGGGGCTTTCAGTTTCTCTGTCCATCTTAGAGTCCTATCATTCTTGATCTCGTTGAGGATATGCTCACAGCTCACGGTTAGAGGAGTATAATGAGCGAACTTGTCATCGGGTGACCTCTTCTTTCCATTTTTCTTTCTTTGGGACTTCCCGTTACTGCCGCGGTTCTCATCCTCATACTTGGCGGCCATTGCCTCTTCGACATTCATGACTTTTCCCACAGTTTCCAGTAGCTCTGCCATGGACCTGGAAGGGTCTTTCGCGAGTTTCCACAATAACTTCCCTTTCTGAAGACCTCCTATGAGGGCGGTCATAGCTATATTCTCTTCGTAATCTTCAACCTCAAGTTTCTCTTTGTTGAACCTGGCGATGTAGTCCCTTAGGCTCTCGTCCTTTCCTTACTTGACATATAGTAGATGAGTGGTCTTATTTTGAGGTCTTACCCCAAAGCAGTAGTTGTGAATGAATCATTCGGCCAAGCCCTTGAAGTTCTCAATTGTATTATTTGGAAGAGATGTGAACCAGCTGTGCGCTACTCCTGTCAAGGTCCCAGAGAAGGCCCTACACTTCATCTCATTCGGTATCGAGTAGATGTCTGCCGCCGACTGATACATCTTAATGTGATATACAGGGTTGGTGCTACCATCATACTTGGGAGACACCACTGGTGGTTTGAACTTAGTAGGGGTCGGGAAGCTCACTATCTTAGCTACGAATGGAGAGCCCTCTGAGTAGCCCCTTTGCAGTGGATCCCTACTTTTGATGAGGTCTCCTATCTTCTCCTCAAGATTTTGCATAGAGTCATTCCACGGTCTCCTACCATCGGCCTGGTTGAGGTTGTCCCCAGCCACCTCCAAGGGATGGACAGAGGGTTCCCCTGTCACAGCACGACGTCAACTATTGACCTCTTCGTGGTCTTTGCCCCTTCCTTCATGGGGTCCGCCTTGATCAGGCTGAACTTATCTGTCTCCTCTTTGGGAGCCGTCTACACTTCTCGACCTTGATAACATCTATCTTAGGTCATTCACTGGGGCCAACCTCTCAGGGGCTGACCCTCTACTCAATCGATAAAAGCTGATCCTCTTTGTTGGGCCTCTTCACCTCTTCGACCGATACTGCCTTGGCTCTGCTGAAGAGGATGTACCGTATTATTCGAAACCTCATACGGATCCCAACAATCCTCCGGGACCTCTTCCGCATCTAGTGAGTCATACATGTCCTCCGGGCAAGGGTTTCCTTACCTCCCTAGGCATAAGCGCCTAGGGTCAGCAACGTCCCTCCTCCGCTGGGGTGCTGGTTGGTCCTTTATTGGTGCCTAGGGTAGTCCCCTGGTGTCAGGATGAGGCTGGACAGCCGTCGGAGTGATCATTTCTGGTGAAACTCTAGGTGGCCTCATCATAGTTTGGCTGAGCTGTGCAAATTGCTCCTGCATAGCTTGTTGCGTTGTAGCCAAATACCTCAAGGCTGCAGCTACCTCCGCAATTTCTGACTGAGGCGGTGCCTGGCTGCAACTAGTCCCTCCCCCACGAGGCGGCGGAAGAGGCGGTGGTAACTCTGGTGCCATGTGTTAATAATAAAGAGCTTGAGTTTAATACCTTAAAGGACCTCTTTCAATGGTGAAGCAGCTCCATGCAAGAGTGGGGCCTGGTTCACCACCAGAGTCTCCGGTGAGGTTAAGCTGAAGAAGAGGAAGAGATAACTTCTCTCTTCCCACAGATGGCGCCAAAATGATGATGGTAGAAATAGCACAACCCTTTAAGGTGTTTGTAAGCTCAATTCAATGTTAACAATGGCAGCATAAGAGTACATACACACATAGTAGAAGGAGGTGAGGAGAAGGGGATTCACACCGAAATATAATGTGGTTCAGCCAATCTGGACTACGTCCACTATGCAAGTGTATGATGTGTATCACTGTATGAGGGCTCTAATGGCCATAGATACAATCTCTCAAGCTTTCTCTCTCTACTGTGTGTTTGAATAGAGTTTTAGCTAGGGCTGCTAATTTTGGATCCCTTTGCAAGGTAGAGGATGACCTCTATATGTAGTCCCTAGGGGGTGCAATGTACCCCCTATGCATGTAATGAGCATGTGTGTGTTGATCTAGCTAATCTGATGAAGACATCTGTCATTGTCACATGTAGGGAATGATGATGAAATATTCCTCCCACATGGGGGGAATGATTTGTTATAACTGATTTGTGTCTACGTGTCCTTATCCACATGTCAATAAGTGCTCGACCTGTGCTTGGTCATGACCTCGGCCTGAAAGAGTCCGAGGTTGATAAGGTCCTGTTGCTCATTCAATCTGAGTTGAGCCACTAAGGTCTCGGCCTAAGTTAAGCCGAGGTAAGGAGTTAGGGTCGTCCTGGGCCGAGGTTAAGATGGCATGTGCATGGAACATCACTAGGCCCAACCTCTCAGGGGCTGACCCTCTACTCAATCGATAAAAAGTTGATCCTCTTTGTTGGGCCTCTTCACCTCTTCGGTCGATACTGCCTCGGCTCTGCTGAAGAGGATGTACCGTATTATTCAAAACCTCATACGGATCCCAACAATCCTCCGGGACCTCTTCCGCATCTAGTGAGTCATACCTGTCCTCCGGGCAAGGGTTTCCTTACCTCCCTAGGCATAAGCGCCTAGGGTCAGCAACGTCCCTCCTCCGCTGGGGTGCTGGTTGGTCCTTTATTGGTGCCTAGGGTGGTCCCCTGGTGTCAAGATGAGGCTGGACAACCGTCGGAGTGATCATTTCTGGTAAAACTCTAGGTTGCCTCATCATAGTTTGGCTGAGCTGTGCAAACTGCTCCTGCATAGCTTGTTGCGTTGTAGCCAAATAGCTCAAGGCTACAGCTACCTCCGCCATTTCTGAATGAGGCGGTGCCTAGCTGGAACTAGTCCCTCCCCCACCAGGCGGCGAAAGAGGCGGTGGTAACTCTGGTTCCATGTGTTAACAATAAAGAGCTTGAGCTTAATACCTTAAAGGACCTCTTTCAATGGTGAAGCAGCTCCATGCAAGGGTGGCGCCTGGTTCACCACCAGAGTCTCCGGTGAGGTTAAGCTGAAGAAGAGGAAGAGACAACTTCTTTCTTCCCACAGATGGTACCAAAATGATGATGCTGGAAATAGCACCACCCTTTAAGGTGTTTGTAAGCTCAATTCAATGTTAACAATGGCAGCATAAGAGTACATACACACATAGTAGAAGGAGGTGAGGAGAAGGGGATTCACACCGAAATATAATGTGGTTCAGCCAATCTGGCCTACGTCCACTATGCAAGTGTATGATGTGTATCACTGTATGAGGGCTCTAATGGCCATAGATACAATCTCTCAAGCTTTCTCTCTCTAATGTTTGTTTGAATAGAGTTTCAGCTAGGGCTGCTAATTTTGGATCCCTTTGCAGGGTAGAGGATGACCTCTGTATGTAGTCCCTAGGGGGTGCAATGTACCTCCTATGCATGCAATAAGCATGTGTGTGTTGATCTAGCTAATCTGATGAAGACATCTGTCATTGTCACATGTAGGGAATGATGATGAAATATTCCTCCCACATGGGGGGAATGATTTGTTATAACTGATTTGTGTCTACGTGTCCTTATCCACATGTCAATAAGTGCTCGACCTGTGCTTGGTCATGACCTCGGCCTGGAAGAGTCCGAGGTTGATAAGGTCCTGTTGCTCATTCAATCTGAGTTGAGCCATTAAGGTCTCGGCCTAAGTGAAGCCGAGGTAAGGAGTTAGGGTCGTCCTGGGCCGAGGTTAAGCTGTTATGTGCATGGAACATCGGTTGAATTACTGATTAGGTCGACCTTTTGGGGAAGTATGACTCCTCGCGACCTCGGCTTACCCCTGGCCGAGGTTGTCATTCCCAGGTGAGATGAAAAGCTGCTGACCCTTATGATACATATAGTGTCGCCTTGATGAGTTTGGTGGTAGTGTCGGCCAGGGCGGACCTTGCTATGGCCGAGGTTTGTTCTCACGGAACCAAGGCATTCCCAACCTCGGCAATGTCTTGGCCGAGGTTGTAGTTTCTGAGCCGAGGTGACACTTTGGGCATATCACTACCTTTAAACTAGTTGGAGAAGCGTAGCACTGGTGGGAGTCAATGAACACTCCCGAACAAAGAGATACAATGATGATATCAGACTTTTGTTTTTTTTACCGAAAGTACTTTCCTCCAGTAATTCAAGATGTAGTTCAAGGTGAGCGTTTTGTGGATGAATACGAGGAGGAATTCACTCGTTTGGCTAGTTTTGTGCCAGATGAGGTGACTCCAAAGGAGAGGACAATATCAAAGTTTATTAGAGGCTTACACTGGAGAATTCAGAAACACTTGCTGGGGAATCCATCTTTACAAACATTCGGGGACGTTATGAATGCTTCTTTACTCCATTCTCAAGATCATCGATTGCATGTATAAGGAAGAAAAAAAGCTTCAGTTGCGGGGAAAACAATTAAGCCAGGAGTAAATTGTGCGAGAGGGGGAGAACTATCCTCATCCCAATCATCAGGAGGTAAGTAAAAGGAGAGGGACGCCCAACAAGGGTATTTTTCCAAAAGACAGCATTTCAGGGGACTTAATTTAGGTAGCGAGAAATTTTAGGCATGATCAAGGTGCCCAGCAACAGCAGCAAGTAGGCCAGGAAGGTCGGGATAATAATGGGGGTCGAGGCCATCCGGGCCAAGGCCTTAGGCAGTTCAGAAATAATAGAGGTCGTAATTAGAAAATATGGCAGGTCGTTGTTTTCTTTGTGGGGAGTCAGGCCATTATAGGAAATCTTATCCACAGTTGATTAGGGGATAGTTTCCTATAATTTCGTAGCATCAGCAGGTACAGTTACCACCACCAGGGCTCAATCTAGTCATCCCTCCCCAACAGGGACAGTTACAGTATGGCCGTGTATACCACATACAGGATGCTATGCTTCCTCCAGCCCAGCCAGCGCCGCCGACAATTTAGGGTAATTTTCTCATTCCTGGACATATTGGTCATGTACTATTTCATACGGGGGCGACGCACTCCTTTATTTCTAGAAGTTTTGATCAGCCTACAGGGTTAATAAAATATGCGGAGAGTATTTTTACTAGTGTTGAATCTTCTATGGGTGATGGTTCCCTTATTTTCTTTGTTTGTAAAAGGGTCGAGATAAATCTTAGCAATTTGTGTTTAGAAGGCGATTTGCTTGTCCTTGATATGACAGGGTATGAGATCATCTTGGGTATGGATTAGTTAATGAAATATCACGCAATAATAAATTGTTACGGGGAAAGTATAGTTTTTACTATTCTGAGGCAAGAAATGTTTTTAGTGGCTATGCCTCTTTCGAAAGGAGGTTCTAGCACGTATTTATATTGTATTGCGGAGGAGACTTCTCATGATGTAGTCGTTTCCATAGATTCAATTTTTGTTGTTAGAGAATTTGCGTATGTTTTTTGGTAGACCCCGAGTTTGCCTCCAAGTAGGGAGATTGAGTTCGTGATTGATTTAGCACCGGGAACACGACCGATCCCTAGAGCTCCATATCGTATGGCTCTTGTTGAGATGAGGGAGTTAAGAGATCAAATTCAAACGTTCTTGGAGCAGGGATTTATTAGGCGTAGTACGTCGTCATGGGGAGATCCTGTATTATTTATAAAGAAGAGAGATGGTTCCCTCCGGTTGTGTGTTGACTACCGGGAATTAAATAAGGTTACCATAAAGAACAAATACCCACTGCCTCGGATCAATGATTCGTTTAATCAATTAAGGGGAGCGTCGTACCTCTCCAAAATAGATTTGAGGATGGGGTATCACCAGCTGCGGATATGAGAGCAGGATGTGTCCAAAACTGTGTTCCTAACTAGATATGGGTCCTACAAATTTTTGGTTATGCCTTTTGGACTAACTAATGCTCATGTCGTGTTTATGGACCTCATGAATAGAGTGTTTTGAGACTTCCTGGTCCAGTTTGTTATCGTGTTCATTGATGACATCCTTGTGTATTCTCAAATGGAGGCCGATCATGCTAAGCATTTACGGTTGGTTTTGTAGACGTTGAGGGATCATCAATTGTATGAAAAATTTGAGAAGTGTGGTTTTTGACTACAGGAAGTGAAGTTTCTGAGTCACATTGTGACAACTCAGGGTATTTTCGTGGATCCGAGTAAAGTTATTACGGTGAGAGAGTGGGGTCAGCCCATGACACCTATTGAAATTTGCAATTTTCTGGGTTTGGCTGGCTATTACCGTTAATTTATTAAGGGCTTTTCTAAGCTTGCTAGCCCTTTGATAAATTTCACTCGGAAGGGACTGAGGTTTGTTTGGGATGATTCTTGTCAACTAGCTTTTGACGAGCTGAAAGATAGATTAACTTCTGCTCCAGTACTTGCATTACCGAGGCCAGGGGTGGAATATTTGTTTATACTGACGCATCTCTACAAGGGTTGGGAGGTGTGTTACAATAAGAGCATCGGGCTATTGCTTATGCTTCTCGCAAGCTAAAGCCACATGAGAAGAATTATCTAGTTCATGATTTGGAACTTGTTGTCATGCTTTTTGCCTTGAAGATTTGGAGACATTACCTCCCGAGGGAGAAGTTTAGTCTTTTCACGAACCACAAATTGTTGCAATATTTATTTTCGCTGAAGGATTTGAATATGAGACAACATTAATCATTAGAGTTTGTGAAAGACTACCAATTTGATATTCATTATCACCCGGGTAAGGCTAATGTAGTGACAGATGAATTGAGTCAAAAACTCGAGGGGGAATTAGCAAGAGTATGGAAGGCTAAATGGAAAGAACTTAGCCAGGAGGACGATGTTACAAGGGCGTTTATGTCAGTATTGACCATTACACCTACGATGATGACGAGTTGTGGAAGCCTTAATAAGGGACAAAGATTATCAGGACCGTATACGCCAATTATTAATAGAGGGAGAGGAATCGTACTCTATAATTTCTAACGGTGGGTTACGTTTCCAGGGGAGGCTTGTTGTCCCGGATGAAGGGGATTTGAGGCGGGCCATAATAACAGAATCTCACGGGTCCAAGTTTGCAGTACATCCTGGTGGAGTCAAAATGTACCAAGACATGCGCCGTCAATATTGGTGGATGGGTATGAAACGTGACATTTCTCAATTTGTTTCCCAATTTACTACTTGTCAACTGGTGAAAATAGATCATCAACGACCAACGGTATTGCTACAACCCTTAGAAATATCGGTGTGGAAATGGGAAAGCATCTTGATGGATTTCATCATAGAATTGGTAGCATCACAGAGCGGTCATGATTCCATTTGGGTGATTATCGATCATTTAACCAAGTCGACACATTTCTTACCAGTACGTACAAATTATAACGCGTCTCTCTATGTTTGGCTATTTATTACGGAGATTGTCAGACTCCACGGGGTGACCATTAATATAGTCTCTGATCGAGACAAGATCTTTACTTCCCATTTATGGCAAATTTTCCAAGAAGCTATGGAGACCGAATTGAAGTTGAGTACCTTTTATCACCCTCAAACAGATGGACACACTGAACGAGCCAAACAAATGTTGGAGGACATGATCAAAATGTGTGTGCTTGATTTTAAAGGAGGTTGGGAACAATATCTTCCCTTGGTAAAATTTTATTATAATAATTCGTACCAATACAATATAGTGATGGAACCCTATGAAGCATTACATGGTCGACCGTGTAGATCACCTACTTGTTGGTTGGAAGTAGGAGATAATAAATTTCTTGGACCAGAAATGATCCAAGATACTTCTTCCAAGATTGAGCTCATACGCAGTCGCATCTGAATAGCTTAAGATCGTCAAAAGAGTTATACTAATGCAAATAGAAGGCACGTGGAACTCGAAGTTGGAGATCAAGTTTTGGTACGGGTATCACCAATGAAAGGTATAACGCGATTTGGGAAGAAGGGGAAGATTACGCCTCGCTATGCAGGCCCTTTTCCCATTATTGTTAAAGTAGGACCTGTAGCTTATCAACTTGCTTTGATGGAACGCCTACAACAGATTTATGATGTGTTTCATGTATCTTTGTTGAAAAAGTACAAAAGGTGTGATGGAGTTCACTGACATATTCCCTTAGATGATATCGATTTGCAGCCCGATATTTCAAACGAGGAACAACCAGTTGAAATTTTAGATCACAGGGAGCGTAGGCTAAGATCTAGAGTTGTACCTTTGGTTCAGGTCGAATGGGGACATCACAATATTGAGGAGTCAACCTAGGAATGTGAGGATGCTATGCGGGAAAAGTATCCACATCTCTTTTTGCAAGGTACGCCTGAATTTTGAGGGCAAAATTCCCTTATAGGGGGGAGTATGTAATAACCATTACTTTTGAGTAATTGAATTTATATTAATTTACCATGTGAGGTAATTATATAAAATACTGGAGGATGGAGTGAATAATATCTAAGTGAGTAAAATATAATATTTACTAGATTCTTGCATACTTACTATTATGTGAATGTAAATAGCATCATGTTTTATTTTGTAATGTCGTGTGTTAAAAATGACAGTTATGGTTTAAAATGAAGTGGGATATGAAAATGATTTATATTATTTCGGATGCCAGTTTAGAGGGCGTAATTAGTCGTGAAATGTCCAAGATAGTCAAAATAAGTGTCATATTGTATTTTTGGAGTTCCAGGCATTTTTTTGACAGGTTATGACATAATAGTGTAGTTACGAGTCATTGTAATGGTGTATTAACATTTAAGGTTAGAAATAAGTGTTAAGTGCACGATTTAAGCCTTCCAACCCTTTTATTCCTCTTATATGTTCCTAAACCTAGAGAGAAAGAGAGAGAAAGAGAGAGAAAGAGAATTGTGGAGAAAAAGAATTGAAAGGAGACGAATTGAAGAAATTGGGGTGTGATCTTGCATCTGCCTCCCAGGATTCTGAGATTTCAGCTTAAGGCAAGTTTCTAACATGCTAATATATGATTTAATGTAAGTAATTTGTTGTGATAGTTGTGTAATTGGAGAATGGGAACAAATAGTAAGTTTTTTGATAAATTTTGGATGTTTGACCCATGAATCTTGGAGTTGTATGGATTAAGTTAATTATATGGATTTACTGGGGTGTAAAATTGTTGTGGTTATGTGGTTGGGTGATGAGAATGAAGTGTAAGAATAAGGAGTTTAGGTTTTGGATTCAATATTGTATAAGAAGATAAAGTCGAGGGTCTGCTAGGCACGGTCGACCGCGGTCCCAGGACCGATCGATCGTGCCTTCAGGGGAAAGCCTACTACTTTCTTATATAAGTATAAAATTTGAGCGCGGTTGACTGTAGTCCTAGGATCGATCGATCGGGCTTCCAAAACTGAGCTTACTTCATTATTTTGTGGACAAAACCGTTGAGGCGTGGTCGACCGCGGTTCCATGACTGGTCGACCGGTCCCCTTTTTTTCACTTTTAAATCCCTAATTCTTTCTATCTTATTTCTTTTAAGATATGGACTTAGGAACCTTCATGAATGAAGTAAAACTAGAGTATTAGAGTCTAGTAGTAAGGTATGTAAGAACCTGAGTAGAAATGAGAATTAAGGCTTAGTTCGGGAATCAATTTAGTTAGTTAAATTAGAGGAAGACAAATGATTCTTTATTCGAATGAACTAGTCTATACCTGAGGAAAATTAGAGTGAGTTAATGTCGACTTTTAGAATTGTATTGTAGAAGATCATACATGAGGGGTTATAGATGGAATGTTAATTAAAGGAGAATTATATTGGGGATAATTAAATATTATGGTTTATAATGATGACATTATATGCTTATGGCTCCGGATAAAATGTAATGCATGCTTGATAAAGTAAATAACTTGTGAATGATAAATTTGCATATACAGACCTCTATAAATGTTATCATAGGGGAAGTTACGCGTATGAGGTGAAGTCCCCTGGCTAGTGCATGCAGAGCGAATATAATCCTCGGCCATAGGAACGGTTATATTACATTCTGTGATTATTGTTCAAAGTGAGGTAATTCCGGGTGTGGTTATGACTCATTGTCGAAGGTATATGTCTGCTTCCCGACGTTATGCGATGCGGGATGCCCAGGTTGTCTTGGTGATAGGCCCTGGAAGATGATATCTATTTAGGGGTGCATCTAGTGGGGAAACCTAGAAGGGAGGTCTTAGAATCCGTATATGTTGTGAAATATAACTATTTATATTAAAGTGGGATATGATTAATGGAAAACCACTCTATGAATTAAACTTATTTGAAAACGTCTCCTAAAGAGATATGGAACGTTGAAATGAAATTGTCCAAAAAAGGGAATTGAATCCTATTACGTAATATTTTTATTCATATTCTATTGCATAATTAAAATGTGTTCATTCTTTTAGATTGAGTAGTTAAATTCTTATCATTATTCATGATGATTAGATTATCCAAAACTGTCATGCTTTTTATTCACATGGTGATCATATAAAATCAGGCCCTGATATGTTCATATTTTTTTTTGCATGAATCTAACATTTCGCCCAGCTGCTCCGCCGCAAGGACGCCCGTGTTGACTTTTCTATCCCAGTGTTTTGGAGATGTAACACTTTGTGGATGTTACGAGATATGTTGATATAGCCTCTTCCATCTTGTGTATTCTAGTTATGATCGGTTACACATTCGGGCATGTTGCCCAAGTTTTGTACTTGTATGATATTATGAAATTTTATACTTTAATACTCAGTGTAACCTTGTTGTAAGTGTCCGTTACCTGACAACTTATTCGATTATTTTGATGTATATGATGGTTGGTAGATTATCTGTTTTAGTTATATCCACTTTCTTTTTAATTGGGATTGTTTAAATGCCTTCTTTACCTTACTAAATAAATTTTGACAATCCGTTTTCTAAAATAATGGGTGGTTGTCTCGTATAATTATTATATTATTGTGATGTTAAGAATGGACAATCTATGATTCATGTTAATATTGGAGTATCGGGTTGGCCACCTCTTATTTTAATAAGCGGGGTGTCACACAAAAATACTAAATATTTTTCTAAATTAGAGTACCGAATAAGATTTATTTATCCCAAAGTATTCTTATACCTAGTTATGAAAGGAATATTGAAAAATTTTCAAAATCCTGTATCAGGATCTACATACCAAGAAATCATGGTATTTTGTTGGACTACCATTGTCAGCTAGAAGAAAATTAAAAATTAAAAGCGATATTATTGTGGGTGTACTTGATACGTGTTAAATAAATTCATTCAAATTCAATGTTTTTATGTGCTTAAGTATCATTTTTTTTGGGATTTGAATGCCCATAAGTACTCATTGTTATTATATGTTGGAGATGGTGGTTGTGATTCCTAACTTAGTGAAAACTCGTGAACATATTCTTTAGGATATTTACGAATTTTCAAAACAGATTTTATTGAACATTGGGTAATCCTTATCTTAAATTTATTATTTTGATTTGATTTTACAATTGAGGATTTGATGAACAATTGGGGATTTGATATGGGGAAGAAGTTGAAGTTGGGTGAGGTTTTGTTTAAAAGAAGGGTATTTTGGTCCAAAATATATGTGGGGGGTAATGTCTAATTAGCAAATTGAGATTTTTAATAAATTTCTACTGGAATTAAAAATTTGGGAGTTATGTCCAAGAGATTGACAAAGTGAGGGTGAAATAACCTAAACACCCTCAAGTGTTATAGTTAAAAATAAACTCCAACTCTTTTAAATTTAATTAGAAAAAACTTGATTGAAACCTTTATACTTAAATACACAAATGAAAATACAAATTGATGATGTTGGTACTGAAATAAAGATAATCAGAATGGGATGAGGAAAAGTATATAGTGATGCAATATTTGTTCTCGAGGAACCCACTATAGTGGTAAACCCCTTGTCCCTAGTCTCAAGAAAACACACACACCCAAGTTCACTATTACTAATTACAAGTTACAGATTACAGTTTCCAAGTCGACAAAGAATTAAACTAAGCAAATACACACCCGTACAACCAGCCTAGTATAAAACAACCGAACTTGACTGAAAATCAGTCAACTCAATCAATCCAGGTAATAGTTACTATCACTCACTCACTACACACGCACAACAACACAATCAAACCCGAGCCCCCGTAAAGTTGTTCAACACACAAATTTATAAAGTTTGTTTTTTAAAAAAATTATTTTGTTTTATAAATAAAGACTAAACACAATCGAGGTTAAGACTATTTTTGCCAACAAAATAAACTACCAACCAGTGACTAAGTGACTGGTAGAAACAGATTCAAATACACTAATCTAAAATGGTTTTTTCACAAGCCAAAACGCACTAAAAATTAATCTGATTTAAAATAAAATAAATATGTTCTAATTATTTCAAACAAAATCAATTGACTTTAGATATCTTACAAACTAAATCACCCACACAAGTAGGATTACAGACAATCAAAATCCAATTTTAGTTATGTCCAAATCCAGTCCAAAATCAGTCCAATAAAAGTCCAAGTGAAGTTAAGACTATATAAAAGGTAAAGTAAGTTTTGGTTCAAGTTGATTCAGTGAGTTATGTCCGAGTTCAATCCGAGTCCAGCCCAAGTTAGGGTCTAAGTTAAACCAAGATAAAGTCTGAGTTAAACCGAGCTTAAGTTGAGTCAAACACTCACATACACACGGGGTAACTCTAAACACATGCACAGATCACAAATCTAAAATACACACATATCCAAACCATAACAGTACCAAACACACACACACGGAGCAGTTCACTAACACGCACACACAAGGTGGCAGATAACACACGCGAACACCACTGAAAACACAAACACGCGGATTTGAGCTAAAACACAAATTTATATATATATATATATATATATATATATATATATATATCAAGATTCTAAAAAACGCGGGGCATGATCGAGGCGCGGAGGCCAAGCCTTAAGTCTCAGAAGCCTAGGCGGGCCTTAGACGGAAAAAGGCGTTTAGGCCTTTTTAATATATTTTAATATTTTTTTACCATAACAAGGCTATTAAAATACTAAAATTGTACATATCATAAAAATATGTCTGAATATTTGTTAATTAAAATAATGTTTGATTCTTTTGGATGAGATAATTTTTCAGGTTGTAAAAGAATCTTTAAAAGGCGATATCGTTTCACTAAATCATTGTTGTTTTTAGAAAAAAGTGCGCCTTAAGGTTTTTACAAAGAATGAGGCGTAAAAAGCTTTAGGCAGGGCGTTTCTCCCAAGCCTCAAGCCTAGGCGCGCCTAAGCAGAGCCTAGGCGGGTTTTTTAGAAAACTGATATATATATATATATATATATATATATATATATATATATGTGTGTGTGTGTGTGTGTGTGTGTGTGGCAGTATGACAGCGTGTATATGTATGTATGTATATCTTGAGAGAGGGTAAGAAAAGTTACCATGAAAATAAAAAAAATGCAGATCTGAGAAGAAACCAGACCAAGCAAAACTCCTCAATCAACAAACCAACGAGATCCCAACAATCGATCCAAGCAGTTACGTCCCAAAAAAAAAATTTCTTTGTTTAAGCCGCGGAGAAGGGAAC
Source organism: Sambucus nigra (assembly GCA_949130495.1). NCBI lineage: Eukaryota > Viridiplantae > Streptophyta > Magnoliopsida > Dipsacales > Adoxaceae > Sambucus > Sambucus nigra. The sequence continues at coordinate 616,443,173 of OX422207.1, forward strand.
CACACCAGAGATCGTGTATATAAAGAGGGAATGATTTCGTGTATAAAGAAGGAACAATTTTTGGCAGGAAAAATCTCTCACGAAACAAACTGTGTTTAGTAAACAAATGTAGAGAGAGAAAGTAAAGAGAGAAAATGTTGGTTGCAAAGGAAATCTCAAACCCTAAAAAAAATAAAGAGCCTATCGCAAGGTATATAAGAGACACCCAAAATGGCATGGTCTGTGAATAAAAATAATACACTTAACAAGGCAATCTCGACATTCCCCTTAGGCGGTTGGGGCTAAGAAAGGAACAACCAAAAGCCAAGGACACTAACGACATTTTGCAAAATGGATAAGGGCCAAAATGGGCAAACAACTATGGGCATTAAGACAACTTATACACGCAAAACAGATCTCGATTTTGCCAAAGCCGACGGACCACCACTTACACAAGGTGCCAACAAACAGAAAAACAGTAACAACGCGACACCCAAAAAAATAAAATAATTGTAGCCATTTTAATTTTTCGTTTAAACAATTATAATAAATCAATTAGGTTTTGTTTATTACACAAAATGTTTAAACATAAACAAACAAATAGGTCAAATAAAGAGATCTATATATTATACAATAAATAAATATTAAACAAAAATTCATGACAGATTCTCAAAAAAAATCAAGATAATTTAAAATTACAAATATGAGATTGAGTAAAATTAATAAAGTTATAGGGCACACTAAAAATGTTGTAAGAGGAATAAAGTCTGAAAATTGAGACAAACAACAAGGGCGATTTCAGAGGATTAAGTCAAATAATGCATTAATAAGTAAGGGTTAAATAATTTTAAGCGAACACACAAAATAAACGCATTTGGTGTGACACACACAAAACAAAGTGGGTGCGACACATTTACTTGTAGCATCAAATGTTTTTTTTTTTTTTTTGTCGGTGTAGAATGATCCTTTGTAAAATGGAGTTGTGTATAGTTAGGCAAGGTTTACCGATTATTCTCTTTTTTATTGTATAAGTACACAATATATATATATATATATATATATATATATATATATATATATATATATATAGAGAGAGAGAGAGAGAGAGAGAGAGAGAGAGAGAGAGAGAGTACTATTCTTACTTATTTAATACCAACTAATAATCCAACATTGAAACTTACCGATACAACTTTTCTCACTTTTGTAATCTTTAGTAGTAGAGTAACAGTGATAACGAGACTCCCATGTCCATCCTGACTTCCTCTTTTCTCTTTCTCTCTAAATTTCACATCTTTGCCTCCCTCTCTTTCGCTCTCCTCAGAAACAAGACGATTTGGATTCAATAATATTGTAAAAAAATGGTAGATCACTTAGTTATGTGGCTTTAATTTAATGTGTTACATTCTCTGTATAGACTAAAATAATTGTGTTGCTTTACATTTGGCCTTTTTTTTTTTAAAAAAGGAATTTTTATGTAACTTGGTCTAATGAAGTGTTTATTTTCTGGTCTGAAAATAATGCTAATTAAACAATAAAAATTAAAAAATACCTAGTTTTACACGTAGAAAGCAAATAAACTCGAGCAATCCATATAATTAATTTCTATGGAATTTTTTTCCTTATAATTATTTTCAATAGAAGTCTTTTCTTTTCAATTTATTTTTCAACTTTGTAATCAAACACATCCAATTAACTACGGAATAAATGAAGCTAACATACCATGACAACTCAATTATTGCGTAAATTGCTCTCAGCAACATAAGAACCACCTAATGTTGAAGCCCCACATTCTCTCCTAAGTTTATATACACCAAAATACTGTACCTCTATGTGATCACGTATGCTTTGTATCAGTCATCTCCGTTTTTTCGGATTTTTTCTTTGGAAAAGAAATAAGTAAATCAATCAATGTCATGCACTTGGATTTGTGAGAGATAAAGAGATAATGCCAACTCCATTATGGAATATCGAAAATGATGATAATTAAACGATTCCCCAAAGCAAATCCCAATTCTCTTTAAGATGAACAGAATAACATGCTATTAAGCCCAGGGATGCGGCCTAACGCAGCATGAAATAGAACATTAAAAGATTTTGTTCCCTATTGTTGATTAGTTTTAACATGTTATTCTTTTTAACTGTCCAAGTGGAAAGAGCCAAACAGAATAAGGAATTGTGCTAAAGTTGAACAAAGGTGTCCCATTTTTTCAACTTTGCACTTGCTAATGTACTCTCTAAAAGAAGATTGATGGTAAATTATTCGAAAGCTCACTTATTGGGAATTGCCACTTCATTATTCCCAGCTGCCAATTCAACAACGCAATACTTGTTTTTGAAGAGTGGGCATCTTTGCTTTCCACTCAAATCGATTTTATGGTGACATCTCATGTGCGTTTGTGTCATGTTTTTTATTAATCGTCCCAAATGGGATTTCATTAACGTAATGTAGGGTAACAAAAAAGAAGAATAACATAATTCAATCAGGCTCGAGTTAAGTAGAAGAGAGAAGATAAAATAACGTATAACAAACATGAAAATTAGGACAAAACCTAACAAAAAACTTAAAATGCAATCGACAAATTTTGGGGTCTGCTCACGACATATCGCAGTAACAAAACCAAGAAACTGGTACCAAAGGCACCAGATGCGAGCCGCTCCGAACAAAGTCTGGGCACAAGGCAAACAAACGGTATAATAATGTCAGACCAACACGTCAAAAACACCAGCGCCAAGGAGGGAGGCTCAAACTCTAAGGGGCCTAAAAATAGGCGGACCTTAGTAAAGGTGGGAGAAACCCAAAAAGTCACGGAGACCTTTTGAGTCTCAACAGGAGAGGAACAACCGCTGGGACAGTCGAAACCAAACCCCCAAAACCTGACAGTTATACCTAAAGTGGATAAAACACTCACGAATGAGACGAAAGAAAGAATTCCAAACGGAACCTGCAAATACAGCAATAAATAACAAAAACCAAAAACATAACCAAACAACCTATCTTCAAAATCACAACTCCGAACTACCACCAAAAGGGTAGTCCTTGTCGCAACCATTTCGATCTATTCTTTGAGCGGATCTTTCACAGTTGAAGACATCCCGACGACTGATTAAACTGGGAAAGACCCACTAGACGGGTTTGGGTTTTTTGGAACGCTGCTTATCCACCTTTTGGATTTTAGGAACACTTGCGGGCCTCGCCCACTCTCGCCGGAAGTGAGAGGGGTGGGGGGGTGGGGGGGTGGGGGGGGGGAACGAGTGGAGATGGTTGGGTTTTTAGGGCCAGCTGCTATTTCTTTTTTCTAGAGAGAGGTGAGAGCTTTTTTGTGTTTCTGTATCTGTTTGTGTCATGTTTGGTCCCGTCAATTTGGGTATATCTTTATTAAAAAATAATTTTGACATTGCATATTTAATTAATTATGTTAAATGATCTCGTCCTAGCTAAAAAATAATAAAAATGAAAATACATGAAGGAAGAAAAATGTCATGTTCAGTCGTATCACTTTGAGTTTGTATTGTGTATTAAATAATTGCGAACTAACATGTTTAATTAAGTGTTATTCACTCAAATGACCAACAATTTTACCCATTTTTCACATTAGTCATCAAACTTTTTTCTCATGGCGTTTTAGACTCTAAAGTTTCATTTTATTTTCACTGTTAAATTTTATGTGAAATACACGGTTTGGTGACGTGACAGTTAACTTTTTGAATTAATATTGTATTTTAGTTAAACCAAAATAAAAAATATATTTACACCCCCAAAAGAAACACACACACACACACACACACACACACACACATAAAGGTTAACACCACCACCACTTTGTCGCCACCACCCAATCATCTTTTCCACCACCTCGCAAAACCCAACCACCATCTGAGTCATCTTTGCGTGGCCGCTGACGGTGCACGATTGCGATCAATAATGAAGAAGTTACGGGATTACTTGCGGAAGAAAAACAACACCAAAATAATTTAGGGCAAATCATTTTTTTTATCTTTATTTATTTTACCACTTGTTACTTAAGTGGGTTTCTGTGTATTTGAAGACATCTCTCCCATAATCAATAAAATATCTTCATTATCTTCTTTTATCAAGTTTTTCTAGTTAGGTTAGAGGAAGAAGAGTGTTGGGGTGATTTTGGGTTATTGCTTCTCTCTCTCGTAGGGTTTGTCCCTTTGGTTGTGTAAGAACACTATTCGTTATCTTCTCCATTTATTCAAGCTTCTATTGTTAATTTATTGCTTTACTTCTTTGATCTCTTGCTTTGAAGTTACTTTTCTTGTTTGATTAATTACTTTTTGGTAGTTTATTGGTTGTTTCATTTATAAATTAGTTGTTTTAATTACTTTATTCATTTTTAGTACCTAGTTTAAGGGTTGGGGTCATGTGTCCGCCATTAATGGGTCTCGAGCTCTGAAAGTTACGTTTTGTATAAAATCGAATTTAATTAAAACCTCGTGTATAAAAGTTGGAATATCATGAATTTAACTTTTTTTGTCACGCAACGTTAGTGTTTATTGCGATATTCCGAATTTAATCCATGCGTGACCATTTTTTGATTAAATATTTTATCTCACATTTTTGGTTTAAATTCCTTGATGTGTAATGTTTATAATTAATTGAACATGCTCGGTTAAATATTTTTGATTGAAATTCTAATTATACGATGTTTAGTCCATGGCGGGGATGTGATCGCGACTCTCGTTTTATTAATTCCTATTTAGAGTTAACTTCTTGTTTTCCCCCTTTTCACCACAACCTACCTATCACCTTTTGCACTTTTATTCTTGAAGTAATGAATCGATTAAGATCTATACGACATTACTTGTGGATTTCTTATGATACCCGACTTTCCACTATACTTGTATCGCAAGTGTAGTTGTAGTTTAGATTTTTGCATTAAGACGGCAAATTGAAAACAATGACAATGCTTCTACACGAACACGCTATTCGCGCTCGATCACCCCGTGACATCCTGTGCAACAAATTTGAATTTCATGTCTTCGACCGATTGAGATGACGGGGATAGAAGTAAGGATGGAGTAAATAATTAGGTAGATGAGACCTCATCTTAGTTTATTTTGGTTCTTAGAGATTCCACTAAGGAATCCCTCCATTCCAATGCCCTTCATCCTCACCCAGCTCGCCTACGGTGGTGTTTGCGGAGCCTGTGAATCCACTCTTTTAAACTCTAATATCTTGTACGATCCATAAAAAAATTACGTTTCCAATTATGCGTGTGATATTACTTTGGCCAAACTCGGGAATTATAGAGATATCTATAGTATCCTACTCAGTTTTACCTATAGATTACCTGATGAGGATGAGAGGGCGTATGATTGAGTAAGTTTTGACAATATTTCTATCTCCTTATCAACCTTAGATATTTGACTTTGGTTTCCCTTTGATCCTATCATTCGAGGGATATTAAATGGTTATGGAGAGGCCCCCAATCAACTCGACCCCAACACTTATCGGATGCTTCTACGGTTCATGATGTATTGGAAGGAGGTGTTAGGCTTTGACATAATCGAGGATATTTGTATACACATCCATGGAATAAAGGATAATGTCGAAGCCCCCGAATACTATCACATTTATCCTCGAAAGTCCCAAAAGAAATTAGTCAGGGTCGCCCAGACTAACAATCATTTTCAGAAATAATTTTTTTCTTTCTCAAGGGAAATGGGAGTCTAGCTTAAATAAAGTCGAATAAAATGTGGGGGTTACTCGTGACTCGAGTGGGACTAAATCCAATAATAATTCCCCTTTTACTATATTAGGTATCCATTTTGTTTGTCTACCTTAGATCTTATCTTGTCTTGGATTATCTGTAGCGAAGATGACTTCCACCAAGAGGAGATTGGTGAATAAATATTGTGAATCCTATCCTCTTGTGTTTGAGAATATTTTTCCATTCAACAAACTAACTGAGTTTAGACACTATAAATGCAGTATTCGAAGTGAGGCTAATTCTTAGGTTGATGCTGAAGAGGCCAGGTTGTTATATTTCCAGGTGTCGATTAGTTACTTTTTTCTTCTCTTGAACTTGTTATTTACTGAAATATGTTCCTGCCTTAGGTAATGTTGACTCCTTCCACCTCACTGTTTCACACATGCTCTACTTGTGGAATGGCACCTAAAGCTACAGATTGAGTTTCCATCACCCTCCTTCAAAATCCGCAAGATTAGGATAAGAAGACATCCACTGAGCCTCAAACTGAGCCTAATAAAAAGATGGTGGGTGAAACTTTTACTACTTTTCCCGATACTAATAAGGACATAAACGTGTTTGATGGGACGAATGTTGTCGAGATGAATTCAAACAAGCTGACCACTACTCTGGATCTCGAGGCTACTGCCTACGAGGTTTGTTAAGATACTTCCAATATTTATACTTTGGCTTCTAGTCCCTCTACCCATCCTCCAACATCCCGAGATTCCATTTGACTTTTCATCAATAACCCTTTGCGAGGAGCTTTTGCATTCTATCAACATTTTTGTAATTGCTGAAGATTTTCACTATGCATTTGTTCTTGGTTAATGTAGTCAATTACTTTTTTTTATTGATGAATCCATTTTTTTAATCCTTATTATTGATGTTTTACTTCATGTTTATATATCTGATTAATCTTTCTTATTCCCCAAGCTTTTATCACACTTTATACAGTTATGCTATATGGTTTGCAAACATTTTGGTAGGATGAGTCATATTCTTGTCTTAGGTTTTCCAATCATTTAGACGATTTTTAATCTCTCTTTTTAAGGTCTGAAAGTATTTCGCCATTTGTTGCTCATTAGTCGACTCATAACCAATTTTTCCTATTGACTACTAACTACCAATGGACAAATGATACTGATGTATTGACCTCTCCAAAGCTATAAATCAACCACGAGATGTTGTTATGACAGGGTTGTTTTGTTTATAAAGTTAACTTATTATTCCCTTATCTCGTATTCGTGCACTATCTTTGGTTGTGGTCGATAACATGCTCGGGTTGTTCTAAGGTTTGCCACAGCTTTAGCCAATAATTGTCCTTTTGGTCAGCTCATAGTAAATCTGACATATTGACAACATCGATTACCTAATGATTGAACAATTTCAAGCCCCGACCTGTCCAAAGGACTAGACCGTTCATGGAATGTGATTTTTTAATTAGTGAATTCTTCTCATCTTTTTTTAAATAACTTCAGTTGAAGACCTTCACCCATCTCTTTGAGGCTGAGATTACTTACAACTTATGATAAATAGTATGATATTGAATAGTAGAAATTTATAGAGATGAACTGAACTTTTCATTGATGATTATGACCGTTGAAGCTTTACTGTTTACATTACACTTTCTATTTTAATTAAATATTGTTGTTTATATCATAGTACTTGCAAAGTTTTTTGATAGTCCAAGGATTATTAAAGGCTTCTCCCTCTAAATTTTTGATCAGGTACATTCATGGACGCACCACAGAGCTAAATCAACAAGGCTTGTGCCAATTTTCCTCCAACTTGTTACCTTTCTGTATCACCTTTTTTAGTACTCAATCACCCTCCTTTAACGTTCTATCCTTGATCATTTTATAGTAAGATTGGGTTGTTTTATGATGATATGCTACCACTATGAACGCAATTTGTTCTCTCACTTCTTCCACAAAATATAGGTCGATCTGATCCATTAAGTCAATCATTAGGGAGTTGAAATTTAGCACGCTGTGACTATGCAAACTGACTTTCGTCAAGACTATTTCTTCAGACCCAAATTCCAATATAAAAGGTGTCTATTCGGTAGGAATTCTAGGGGTCGTCCTAGAAGCCCACATGACATTATGAAGAACATTTATCCAATTGGTCTTAGAATTTTCCAATATGCTTCTTCATTCCATCCAAGAATGATTGTTGGTGATATCCATCTGAACATTGGATTGTGGGTGCCGAGGGATAGAATGCAACTTCCTGATCTTGGACTTGATGGAATAAGCACTTAATTAATCTCTATCGAAATGATTATCATGAGCATTGATGAATCATTAGGAATGCCATATTGGCAACTTATATTATTCTCGATGAATTAGAAGGTATTTGATTGGCTTATCTTTATCCTCAGCTCGGCCACCACCTATTTTGTGAAGTAGTCGACCACCACTATAAGGTACTTAAATATTCCTTCAGTCTTGTAAAATATCCCCACCAAGTCTTTTCCCCACACACAGTAAACCTCCAAGGGGAGGTAATAGGTGTTAGATCCACTACTGGAGTTCAGCTAATCAAAGAAAACCTTTGGAACTTGTCGCACTTTCTCACATAATTGGCATAGCCTTCCTTCATGGTGAGCCTATAGTAGCCCTATATCACCACTCATTTGACCAGTGATCTCCTAGCTACATAAAGCCCGTGTGATTCTTCATGCACTTCTTTTATTAGAGCCTAAACCTTTTTAGAATAAACATAGAGGAGGAATATTAACACAAACCTCCTTTTAAATAGGACCCCTCCATCCATCACATAAATTATTGCCTTGTACTGTAGCCTCTTTTCTTCCTTGGTATTGGATAAAATTTTATCAGTTCTCAAATAAAACATGAGTGGATTCATCTAGGATGGTACTTGGTCAAACTCCCATACATGTACATTTTATTCTTCAATATTATGGTGCAATAGGATATGCACTAGGATGGTCATTGTTAGTTCGACTCTGGTTTCCAAAGCCAGGTGATCTAGAGCATTAGCTCATGAGTTTCTACCCGGGATATTCTAACTATTTTTACTACAATAAATCTCGATAGAAACTTTATTACTTTTCCAGATACTTTTCCATATTTTATTTTCTCGTATCATATACATCGAACACCTGATTCATAAATAATTTTAAGTGACTATGAGCAAAAAATTATTGAGCCCCCAAGGACTAGGTCAATCCCAATCCTTCTATTAAGGCTTCATACTTGACCTCGTTATTGGAAGCTTCAAAGTTCAATATCAAGGAATATTCCACATTGGCTTCAAAGTTTCATACTCGACCTCATTTTTGCCTCTTTGGATTTCATTTTTAACCTCTCTTTTTCATCTCCCTTTCCTTATAATCACATATAATATTCCTTATATAGGCCCTCTCTCAAACCCTAGCTTGGAGACTAAGCTAACGCATATTACTAGATTGCCCTTTAATTCAAAATTATAAACTTGACATATTTAAACCATTACAAAATGTCCAAAAATAACTTAAATTTAAATGTTTGATTCGATTTTAAACCAAAATAAATTATATTATCCCCGATTAATAAAATAATAATATTACTAAAATCATATACCATATTCATAAATAAATTCCTCAAAATTACGGGGTATTACAGTGTCCTTACTTGAAAGCTCATCTAATCCAAACCTTTCATACCTATAAAAATATATCAATACTAGAGTGCAATGGTAAGTAAGGGAATCAATCTAAATCTAACGGTGAAACATACAATAGAGGCATGCAATTCATTTGTTTATTTTCTTTTTGGACATTTTCCCTTTTCTATTTTTTTTAGCTTTTCTTAATATTAAAACAATTTTTTTGATGAGAAATAAATAAAGCTAAACTAAATCAAAGATCTAAATAACTAACTAAAAAGTGACTAAATTGATGAACAGAGTTTAACACTAAAATAAGAGATAAGGTGAGGTAAATAAATTTGAGAAAAATCAAGGAGTGGGGCAACACAACAAATTCTAGCTATTTTAACTAAATAATTTAATTATCTGAATTCTCCCAAATTAATATCAAAACTACAAATCAACTGTCGTTGCAAATCTAATTTTAATAGTAACCTTTTTAGAAAATTAATTTTAACCCCCCACAACTCTAGAAAATAGATCTACACTCCTTTTAATTAATCACCCGCTAGGATTGATTTATCAAAATTGGTATAAATCATAGAAAATTAAATTTAGAGTTGAAATGCAAGGAGTAATACCACATATAATAAACCCCCTTCTGTAGTTCGAATCTAAAATGGTTATTATATCTTGAATTTCGATTTTCTCTCGAAAATGTAACAACCCTCGCATTTGAGAACCTATTTTATATTTATTTACTACGTGAAGTAATTATATATAAAATGTTGGAATGTGGAGTAAATATTAATTTAATGAAGACAAAAGTTAATATTTACTAAAATGTTGCATATTTACCTTATGTGGAGGTAAATATCACCATGTTGTGTTTTATTATGACATAAGATTTAAAATGACATTATGGTTTAAAATGAAACCGGAATTTGAAATGAGTTATAAAATTTCCAAATGATAATTTGGAGGACGTAGTTAGTCCCGAAATGTGCGAGATAGTCGAAATAAGTGTCATATTGTATTTTAATGTTTCGGGCACTTTTGACTAGTTATAGCTTAAATGTGTAGTTGCGAGTAATTTTATCGCGGTATTAATAATTTAAGTTGGAATTTTGACCTAAGCTACGATTTTTAGGTCTTGCATTTCATTTATTTCTCTTAAGTGCATTTAGTGACCTAGAGAGAAAGAGAGACGAAGAGAACTTTGGAGAAAAGAGAGAGATTCAAGCTTGGAGATTGTTGCTACTACAAGAAAATCTGAGATTCCTACACCAAGTTAAGTTTTTTACTTGCTACTATGTGATTTAAGATGAATAATTAGTATTGATAGTTGTGTATTAGTTATGGTTTAACAAAGTTAGGGTTTTTATGGATTTATAGGTTTTGAATCCTTGGAGGTTGATTTGGATGGGTATTGGTGTAAATCATTATTGTTTGATGCATTAATAATCAGTTGGTGGCAATAAATGATCTTAGTTTGGGTTGATTGGAGTTGTGGTAATTTGGGAGTCTAAGACTCCATAGCCAAACTTGGGAAATTCGCAGGGCCGAATCGATTCGGCCATGTCCGAATCGATTCGCCCAAGGTGAAGTTTATAGGTCTGAATGGACCGAATCGATTCGGCGTGTCTTAATCGATTAGACAATTATGCAAAAACCTAGATTTCTTCACCGAATCAATTTCGGATGGTCCGAATCGATTCGCCTTTCGGGACGAATAGATTCGGCCAGGACGAATCTATTCGAAAATCTTGCACTTTTAGGAGATTTTTCTTAGTTTAATTCCAACCCTTTTCTTTAGTTTTAGGACCTAGGAACCCTCTTGTCTGAAGTAAACTTGGAGTCCTAGAGTTTTAGTTGAGTTGAGTCATTACCCTACGTTAGGAATGGGTTAAACGGGGCTTATTCCTGAGGTGTACAAATTGAGGTTAAGGCATTCCTTTCCTTCAGTACATTATTAGGAGTTTAGGAGTTGTAAGCCCATACTTGGAGACTTTAGGGGCTCACCGGAGGTATATAAAAACTTGGGACTTTTAGAATTATTGTGATTACATGGAGAATAATTCGGGACTTAAAATATGATGTATATTAATGAGCATTTTCAATGATTATGGTTTAGGATAAAATGAAAACATGTTTATGAATACTGGAAACGAAAAAAATGAGATTTAAATGGTAAATGCATATTTACTTAAACACACCTCTATAAATTCTATCATAAGGGAAGCTCGCGCATGAGGTGATGCCCCCTAACTAATGAATGCAGGGATACTATCGTCCCCGGCCATATGAGGGATTGTTATAAGTTTTATTCTGCACTAGTGATGTAATTTCGGGTGTGGTTATGACTCACTCGCAGGCATATGGCCACTTCCCGACGTACGTTAGGTGCCCAGGTTGTCTTGTTTGATAGGCCCATGAAGATGATAGTCATTTAGGGCCGCGCCTAGTGGGGAAACTCGGAGGAGTGGTCTTAGAGTCGTTATATATATAAGAATATAACCATTCTAAATCAAGTGGGACTTGAAATATGTGAAATGCCATAAGCGCATATGATGGTAATTATATTCCTGTTAAGGAATAAACAATTGAAGTGAAATGATGAATAATGAAGGAGAGTTTTAATTAATGAGGTTTAATTATATTTTCTTGCTTAATTGAATAAAAGTTATAATCATTTAAGTTGCCTTCTCATGCTTGAAAATTATGTTGATAGATTCTCATCTTCATCATTCATGATTGACTATTCATAACTATCATGCTTTTATTCATATGGTAATCATATAAAACTGGGCCCTGACCCGTTCATTTTCCTTGTTATGCATGATATTGTATCCGCTCAGGTGCTCCATCGCAAGGGCGCCCATTTTGATATTCCTACTCCAATGCTTTTGAGGAGCTGTAAGATTTTGCGGATATTACATGATGTGTTGTTAGACGCCTTCATTTCTTTATTCTAGATATGATCGGGTCTTTCACTCGGGCATGTGGCCCAATCTTTTGTAACTGTTTAATGAATGTATTATGTAACTTATTGAACTGTGGAAATACGTTGTATGTAACTGTTGACCGACAGCATATTCGGTCCTCTTATTGTATATTTGTTATGGATGTAATATAAGCTCTTTTGGAATTCCACTTTCTCTTCAGATTGGGTTGTTTAAATTATTTTCTTAACTTGTAATAAAACTAAATTAAAAATTTTTGGCGACCCGTTTTCTGAATTATTGGGTGGTTTTCCCATATACTTATTATATTGTCATGATGCTGAGAATGATTCCATCCATGATTCCGTTTTATTGGAGTATCGGGCCGGCCACCCCTTATTTCGGATCACGGGTTGTCACAGATACTATCAGAGCATCAGGTTCTAGAGTCTTTAGGATCTATGCGGACTTGTCACGTTCAACCGTAGCGTTCTTTGATATAGAGCCTAATGTTAGGACTGCTTCGTTACCTATATTTGTGATCTTATACAAGATATATTGTTTTTAATAGTATTCTAACTCTATTGTTTCATCATCTCAGATGCCGCCTAAGAGAGGTCTCCCAGCGAGACGTAATAGGGTTATAGAAGACGATGTTGATCCTCCACCGCCGCCACAAGGAACCATTAACATTGAGGATGTAGCAAATATTATGTCTCAAGCTGTTAATGCGGCTATGATCACAGTGGCTCAGCAAATGCCACAAGATCAACAACGAGCGCATGATGCACAAGCTCCTACAGGACCTTCTCCGTGGGAGAGAGTTAGAGAGATCTTTTTAAAGGGCCATCCCCCTAAATTTGATGGAGGTTTTGATGTTATTAGAGCTAATCAGAGGAAGAAGGATATGCAACGCCATCTGTGAATCGAGGAATGTAGTGAGGAGAAGAAACAAGTACTTGCTACTTTTAAACTTTTTGGGGCCGTGTTGCGTTGATGGGAGTCGATGACTACACCAGAACAAAGAGATACCATGACTATCACTGATTTCTAGGTCTTGTTTGATCAAAAGTATTTCCCTCCCGCAGTTCAAAGGGAGATGAGAATGAGGCTTCAGGATGTGGTGCGAGGTGAGAGATCCGTGGTGGAATATGAAGAGGAGTTCACCCGGTTATTAAGTTTTATACTGGATGAGGTGACTCTGGAAGAGAGGAAGGTTTCGAAGTTTATGGGAGGTTTGAACTGGAGAATTCGGCAACATTTGCTGGGTAATCCAGCCTTGCAAACTTTTGGTGAGGTAATGAATGCAGCCTTGCTCCATTGCCAAGAACATCGGTTGTACATGCAGAGTGGCAAGAAAGCTACCGTAGTGCGGCAAGCGGGAAAACCAGGAGGTAGTGGGACTGGAGGAGGAGCATTTCCCTCGTCCCAATCTTCGGGTAACAAGTAACGTGAAAGGGATCCCCAGCAAGGGGACTTGTCAAAAAGGCAACGGTCGGGTGGGTTTAATTTGGGTGGAAATAATAATCGGCACGGTCAGGGTGACCCACAACAACAAACATGCCAGGTTGGTAAAGGGGATAGGGGCCATCCGGGCCAAAGTTTTAACCAATTTAGAAATAATCGGGGCCGAAATACGGAGAGAATGGCGTGACGGTGTTTCCAATGCAGAGAGGCGGGTCATTACAAAAAGGAGTGTCCTCACTTGGTTGGGGGTCGGCTTCCTAGGGTTTCTCAGCAGGCACAGGTTCAGCTACTATCGATGGTACCTAATCTAGTTGCCCCTCAGCAGCAGGGTCAACTATAGTATGGGAGAGTTTATCATATCCAGGATGCTATGCTTCCTCCGGCTCCACCGGCACCGCGAGCCATTGAGGGTAATTTCCTTATTCAGGGGCACATGGGTCGCTTTTTGTTTGATACGGGTGCTACACACTCATTTATTTTTAGAAGTTTTGCTCAGTCTACAGAGTTGATAAAATTTGTAGAGAGTACTTTCACTATCGTTGAGTCCTCTATGGGTGATGGTTCACTCATTTTCTTTGTTTGTAAACAAATAGGAATTTCTCTTCTTAATTTATGCTTTAAGGCTGATTTGCTCGTCCTAGACATGGTCTGGTATGATGTGATATTGGGTATGGATAGTCTAGTGAAGTATCATGCGATAGTTAATTATTACGGGAAGAGTATAGTCTTTGCCATTCCGGAACAAGAAATATTCTTGGTAGTTATGCCTCGTTTAGAAGGAGGTGTTAGTACTTATTTGTATTGTATCGCAGAGGAGACTTCTCGGGATGTAGTTATTCCCTTAGATTCTATTTCGATTGTTAGATATTTTTAGGATGTTTTCCGGGAAATACCGGGTTTGCCTCCGAGTCAGGAGATCGAGTTTGTGATCAATTTAGCGCTAGAACGAGATCGATTGCGAGAGCTCCCTATCGCATGTATCCTGTGGAAATGAGGGAGTTAAAAGATCAAATTTAGCAGTTATTGGAGCAGGGATTCATTAGGCGTAGCACGTCGCCGTGGGGTGCTCCGGTGTTGTTTGTGAAGAAAAGGGACGGTTCTCTCCGGTTATGCGTTGACTACAAAGAGTTGAATAAAGTCACCATCCGGAATAAATACCCTTTACCTCGTATCGATGACTTATTTGATCAACTTAGGGGAGCGTCGTACTTCTCTAAAATCGATTTAAGGACGGGGTATCACGAGTTGAGAATACGGGAGCATGACGTATCCAAGACTACTTTTCTGATGAGGTATGGATCCTATGAATTTTTGGTTATGCCCTTTTGACTAAGCAATGCCCCCGCCGTATTTATGGATCTCATGAATAGGGTATTTTGGGACTTCCTGGACCAATTTGTTATTGTATTCATCGATAACATCTTAGTTAATTCTCGAACGAAATCTGATCATGATATTCATTTGAGGTTGGTCCTACAAAAGGTTGAGGGATCACCAATTGTATGATAAGTTCAATAAGTGCGGCTTTTGGTTATAGGAGGTACAGTTTTTGGGACATATTGTTACATCCCAGGGTATATCGGTGGATTTGAGCAAGGTGGTTGTTGTGAGGGAGTGGGGTCAGCCCATGACACCTACCAAGATTCGTAGTTTTCTAGGTTTGGCGGTTTATTACCGTCGGTTTATAAAGGGTTTCTTAAAAATTGTTAGCCCTTTGATAAATTCAACCTGAAAAGGAGTGAGGTTTGTATGGGATGATTCTTGTCAGGCTGCGTTTGACGAGATCAAATATAGGTTGACCTCGACTCCAGTCCTTGCATTGCCAAAGCCAGGGTTGGAATATCTAGTCTTCACTGATGCATCTCTACAATGATTAGGAGGTGTACTTCAACAAAAGCGACGGGCTATTGCTTATGCTTCCCGCAAGCTTAAGCCCCATGAAAGAAATTATCTGTTGCATAACTTAGAACTTGTCGCGGTTGTCTTTGCCTTAAAGATTTGGAGGCACAATCTCCTAGGGGAGAAATTCAGTCTTTTCACGGACCATAAATCACTACAATATTTATTTTCACAGAAGGGTTTAAATATGCGACAACGTCGATGGTAGGAGTTTGTGAAAGACTATCAGTTTGACATACACTATCATCTGGGAAAGGCAAACGTAGTAGCAGATGTTTTGAGTAGAAAGCCCGAGGGAGAGTTAGCTGATGTATGGAAAGCTAAATGGAAAGAGCTCAGTCGGAAGGATGCATTGGCGAGAGCGTTCATGTCGGTGATAACCGTTACGCCTACAATTGTGGTAAGGGTTGTAGAAGCCCAAGGAAGGGATAAGGGTTTCCAGGACCATATACGCCGATTACTATCCGAGGGAGCAGAATTATGCTCGATAAGTTCAGAGGGTGGATTACATTTTCACGGGAGACTCATTGTCCCAGAGGAGGGGGAACTAAGAAGGGCGGTGATGGTAGAATCTCACGGGTTTAAATTTACGGTACATCCTGGTGGGGACAAGATGTATCAAGACATGCACCGTCAGTATTGGTGGCCAGGCATGAAGAGGGATATTTTTGAGTTTGTATCCCAATGCACTATTTGTCAATTGGTCAAGATAGATCATCAGTGACCGACAGGTTTGTTGCAACTGTTAGAGATTCCGGTGTGAAAGTGGGAGAGCATACCGATGGACTTTATTACAGTTTTGCCATGGTCACATAGTGGTTATGATTCTATTTAGGTGATTGTCAGCCGCTTGACTAACTCGGCACACTTCCTACCCGTGCATACCGACTATGACACTGCTCGCTATGCCCGATTATTCATCGCGGAGATTGTTAGACTCCATGGGGTGCCCTTAAATATAGTTTTCGACCAAGATAAGATTTTTGTTTCCCACTTTTGGAGAAGTTTCCAAGAGGCTATGGGGACCGAATTGAAGTTAAGCACTTCTTATCATCCTCAAACAGATAGGCAGACTAAAAGAGTCAACAAAATGTTGGAGGATATGCTCCGTATGTGTATGCTTGATTTCAAGGGTGGTTGGGAACAGTATCTCCCTTTGGTCAATTTTGCTTATAACAACTCGTACCAATTTACTATTGGAATGGCGCCCTATGAAGCACTTTATGGCCGGCCTTGTAGATCACCCACTTGTTGGTTGGAAGTGGGGGATAGTAAATTCCTTGGACCTAAAATGATCCAAGATACTTCTAAGATTGAACTCATTCGGAGTCGCATTCTGATAGCTCAAGACCGCCAAAAGAGTTATGCTGATGCAAATAAAAGGCACATAGAGTTGGAGATTGGGGACCAAGTCTTGGTGCCAATGTCGCCAGTGAAAGGTGTCAAGCGTTTCGGGAAGAAAGGAAAGCTTACGCTGCGTTTTGTTGGAACTTTTCCTATTATTGCTAAGGTGGGTCCAGTGGCGTATCAACTTGCCTTATCAGAACCTTTAAAAAAAATTCATGATGTGTTCCATATCTCCTCTTTGAAGAAGTATAAGAGGTGTGAAGGTGCCCTTTGGCAAATTCATGATGAATTCGGATGGTCCGAATCGATTCGCCTTTCTGGCCGAATCGATTCGGCTAGGCTGAATCTATTCAAAAATCCTGCACTTTTAGGAGATTTTTCTTAGTTTAATTCCAGCCCTTTTCTTTAGGTTTAGGACCTAAGAACCCTCTTGTATGAAGTAAACTTAGAGTCCTAGAGTTTTAGTTGAGTTGAGTCATTACCCTACGTTAGGAATGGGTTAAACGGGGCTTATTCCTAAGGTGGACAAATTGAGGTTAGGGCATTCCTTTCTTTTTGTACATTATTAGGAGTTTAGAAGTTGTAAGCCCATACTTGGAGACTTTAGGGGCTCACTGGAGGTATATAAAACCTTGGGACTTGTAGAATTATTTTGATCACTTAGAGAATAATTCGGGACTTAAAATATGATGGATATTAATGAGAGTATTCAATGATTATGGTTTAGGATAAAATGAAAACATTTGTATGAATAATGGAAATGAAAAAATGAGATTTAAATGGTAAATGCTAATTTACTTAAACACACCTCTCCAAATGTTATCATAAGGGAAGTTCGCGCATTAGGTGATGTCCCCTGACTAATGAATGCAGGGAGACTATCGTCCTCAACCATATGCGGGATTGTCATATGTTTTATTCTGCACTAGTGAGATAATTTCGGGTGTGGTTATGACTCACTCGTAGGCATATGGCCACTTCCTGATGTACGTTAGGTGCCCATGTTGTCTTGTTTGATAGGACCTAGAAGATGATAGTAATTTAAGGGCGCGCCCAGTGGGGAAACTCTAAGCGCATATGATGGTAATTATATTCCTGTTAAGGAATAAAAAATTGAAATGAAATGATGAATAATGAAGGAGACTTTTAATTAATGAGGTTTAATTATATTTTCTTGCGTAATTGAATAAAAGTTATAATCATTTAAGTTGCCTTCTCATGCTTGAAAATTATGTTGTTAGATTCTCATCTTCATCATTCATGATTAACTATTCATAACTATCATGCTTTTATTCATCCGGTAATCTTATAAAACCGGGCCCTGACCCATTCATTTTCCTTTTTATGCAGGATATTGTATCCGCTCAGGTGCTCCGCCGCAAGGGCGCCCATTTTTATATTCCTGCTCCTATTCTTTTGAAGAGCTGTAAGATTTTGCCGATATTATAGGATGTGTTGTTAGACGCCTTCATTTTTGTATTCTAGATATGATCGGGTCTTTCACTCGGACGTGTGGTCCAAACTTTTGTAACTGTTTAATGAATGTATTTTGAACTGTAGAAATACGTTGTATGTACCTGTTGACCAACAGCATATTCGGTCCTCTTGTTATATATTTCTTGTGGATGTAATATAAGCTCTTTTGGAATTCCACTTTCTCTTCAGATTGGTTGTTTAAATTATTTTCTTAACTTGTAATAAAACTAAATTAAAATTTTTTGGCAACCCTTTTTCTGAATTATTGGGTATTTTTTCGTATACTTGTTATATTGTCATGATGCTGAGAATGATTCCATCCATGATTCCATTTTATTGGAGTATCGGGCTGGTCACCCCTTATTTTGGATCACAGGTTGTCACAGAAAATTATTTACCCTCTCTCGGGGCGTAAATTTAAGGGTGAAGGATCAAAATTTACATTCAAATGGAATTTTTAAATAATCAGACTAATTAAATCAAAATAACATCAAATAAGGGCTCACCCCACCCCTTGAAGGGGGGGTTTAGCCTAACATGATATCAAAATTGACAAACTAATAATCAAAGGCATTAAAATAGATGAGAAGATAAGAGAACAATCAAACTCAATCTCTTGATGCGTAATTGAACTCCAATTTTTGTGATTAAATTTGCATACCTAAATTTGAATGATCCAACCAAAATTACATATAAAAAAACACTCAAATTAATCCTCACAAGAATTTATTTTTCCTCACTATATAAAAAATAAAATAAAATTCTAATCTAACCTAATTTATTTTTTACTTAAAGCTCTCTCTTTCTTCTCTCTAAAACCCTAGATGAGTTTCTAGATTCTTAGATGGGTCTTCAAATGGCCTTGAGTCTTCTTATATAGTGCATATGGAGATAAGGGGTAAATTGGGAAATGATTAAACTTAGGTGCATGTGGTTGATGAGGTAATGGGTGAGTGGGGATAAGTTGGGGGTAATTTTGGAATTGGGTAAAAAGGGTTAAAAGACATGTAGGTTATATCTAGTTTATTTTTTTGGCTTGGCTTTGTTTTGTGAGCTGGTGGGAAAATAGTGTAAGGTTTTTTTGGGAAGGAAAATGGGTATTGGGTTGAAAATGGGAGTTATGAACTCAGTTGAGGCAGGGTTGGATTTCATAATGGGTTGGACAGGGTCACGGGTTATTGGGTTACATTTATGGGTTTGGGTGATGGGATGGCAGGTGGTTTCGGGTCTGAAACGGGATGACTCGGGTCGCCGATTTCGGGCTAAGGAAGGCAGGTTGGTGCTTTTCGTGGAGTTGGGCCGGATGTGGTCGCGGGTAGGAGAAATGGGATTGCTGGTTTGGAGGGGGACGCGGACGGGTATTCACGATCGGGTTGAGGGGTTAGAGACGGGTCTGACCAGATTTGGGTTAGGGACTTATGGGTCTAGGTGGTGGTGGTGTTCGGTTATGGTGGAGGTTTGATTGGTGGGTGTGAGGTGAGTGAGTGAGAAGGTGGGTTTTATGTTAATGGAATAGGAGAGAGAGAGAGAGTTGGGTGGAGAAGATGACTTGGGGGTGATATGGTGTGGTGAGATGTAGGGTGTATGTGTGAGGTGTATGGTATAAGATAGTGTGTTTGTGGTGTAGGTTAGGTAAGATGGGGGTTTGTGATTTGTATGTTAGATTGTACCTAATCTAAAAATAAAACTACCTAAAAATAAAACTAACAAACTAAAAAAATTAAAATCAACTAAAAATAAAATCCTAATCTATAAAATAAAACTGAAGTAATAAAATAAAAGAAATAATAATAAAAAATAAATATAAATAAAAACTAAACTACTAAAAAAATACAATGTAATAAAACTAAAAATAAACTCCTAAAAACTCATCCTAAAAAAAATATTAAAAATGAAAAATCAAAATAAAACATTACAAAATAAAAAGAAATTTAAAAATAGAAAATAAATCCTAGAAATTCTAAATAAATCTAAAAATGAAAATCTGAAAATAAAATGATTCAAAATAAAAAATCTAAAAAAACTAAATAAAAGTATAAACTAGACACACACGAGGTTCAGGTAATGGATTGGGATTGGTTATGGTTACGGGATACGGTAAAAGGGACGGGGGTTAGGGTTTAGCATCTTTTAACGCGCATTTTCACTGAAATAAGCATTCGAACTCCGCAAATAGTGATCAAGCCTGCACATTAAACATCAAAGCATATAAGACCCACCTTGCCGAGAATTAGCAACTAAAATACGTCTATTCTGGGTATAAAATATACACTTTTGGGTGCTTATCAGGCTCAATGAATAAAGGCCTCATCCCTCTAACTATATGCCTCGGCTTCAATAAATCAATGCCTCACCTTATACCTTGGTCTGTATGCATTATCCTTAACAAATTAAGATCTAATCTCACTTCCCGACTTTAACCAATCAATGCCTCATCTCATGCCCTGGCCTCAATAAATAAATTCATCATGTTATGCCTTGATATTAACAAATCAAGTCCTCACTTAATGCTTTTTTCTATATACCTTTTCCTTAACAAATTAAGGTCGCACCTGATGCCTCGTCCTATATGTATTTCATTCCTCATATTATATGTCTCGACCTGAAAAAATCAACGGCTCAACTCAACACACATAATTTTAACCCTTGATCAAAATACCTTATGAAGCAACCACAGCCTCTAACCTTCCATTGCATTCAAAATTGCTCAAGAAATTAAACCCTATGAGGTATTTATGATCACAGTAATGACCTTTTATGTACGATGAGTAAAAATGACACTCGTCCATTAACCCTTATCCACCCACCATTGTTCATAATAGGTTCGACCATTCTTCATAGGAAGGCATAAAATGTGCAGATCTGTCTAGATTTGGCATTTTAGTCATTTTTTATTGTCATTAACATGTGCACAGATCATAATAGCATGTGAGGTAATAATCATGCATCCATGCATATATTCTATATGGATACATGGAAGCTTCTTAGAGGCTCTCAAAAGACGAAGAGAATGTTATGTGCCTTGGGGTGACCATTACACCCCAAGACCCATATATAAATCCATTATTCACTATTTATACTCGATGTAAAGTAAGTTATTATAAATGATACTAAAATTCTATCAAATTGTACACTAAAGGGTGACAGATCCTAAACAAGCTTGTACAACCCTATAAACATGGTGATTCATCATTCTTGGTAGTGATATATAATTTTACTTTATAATGGATGTAGGATTAATTTGGTGCACCACTTAAATTTGTACGTTTTGATCCTTTTCTCCTTTTATCTCTCCATAATTACTATTAATATTCATACGGTGATGACCATGTTCATGCTTTTTTATTGAGTTCTTGTTCATATTTTGTTATCTGAGTTGATCCTAATATTAGGCATCATCAGGGTCTCTTATTCGAATGACAGAAATAAACCAATTCCCCTCTTGTAAACTTTACAAAAAATGTGAAAACATTATCCTGACATTTAAAAATCTTTATTCATTTCAATTTTCTACATAAAAGTAAACTGAAGAAAATTACGAAAATGTGAAATTCTTACCAAACCTCCGATCGCAAGAATATATGAATATGTCCGGCTACGTAGATATTTATTGCAATGCTTTTTATTTTTCTTAAATAGTATAACATTTACAACTCAATACAAAAAATACACGTATACATGTAAGGGAAAGTAATTTAGCTTAGACCAAGTATTTATTTTAATTGAACTTAGGCTTGGCGTATCTCGAAACAAATCGTCACCTATGGTCACAAGAAACTAACTCCAAGATTAAAGATTTCCCTACATCCCGCAAAGGTATAAATAACTTTGTTTTTAAATTTATTCCTGAAATTTATTTTGGGATGTTTTATTTTTATTAAACTGAAATAATATTTTTTAAGTTTAAATATCGAGGCATATTTTTTATTCATTTTTTTTAAAGTTCATTGACCTTCTTTAAACGAGAAGGCATTCTAATTCAAACGAGATGTCAAACTAATTCAAATCATCATTTCATCTCTATATATAACGTAAATATAATGAGGGAATACTATTTTGAATCATTTAAGGTCGTTTGAAGTTGGTTAAAATGAGATGGCCTTGCCATTCGAATGAACTTTGATTTCGTTCAGAAGAACTTCCTTTCTCGATCGAAGAAGCCTCATTTTCATTCAAATGAAAAAACCACCTCAAATGTTTTACATGAACTATAAATAGCTGTTTCATTTCAAAATTTCAGGGGACTTTTGCTGAATCGATTTCTACACATCTATTCCAAAGGTTTTCGCCCCTTTTGGTTTATAAAACACATTTGATTCACAACACACATTCCCAAATATATTTTTTTGCTAATACTTTTGAACCTTATTGATATATACTTTTTGGAGAGATTATCGCTACGACTAACTTCTAAACTCGGGGGGATCACGACTGAAGACTGAAGGTTAAAGGCTGATCGGTGGATGTCGAAAGTGGACCACAACCTCTGCACTGCTCAGAATCAAATTATATTCTTTAGAGATTCTACAAATACCGCACGTTGTAATTGTGGGTCATATCAAGTATCTTTTTAGGTCGACTCTCTTGTAAAGTTTCTAAAGTGCTGACAAAGGTTTTGCCCTAAAAAAGGATTTTTCCTTAGTTGTCATGAAACTACATGTCTTATTTATCTCTTATAACTTAAATGCATGCCTTGGGATAATAAGATACAATCGGATTTGTGTTTGGAAATTTAATTATATATATCTTTCCATTAAGTGCTCAAAAGTGCACTCTCAAATTGGTATCAGAGCCGATTACACAAAAAAACTTCGTGATCCATTTTTCACAATTTTTTTCTTTGATAATAATTTTCTTGAAAAGTCGGATTTTAATGGATAATTTGTATAATGGAATACCCATCTTTGATGGATCCAATCAGGCTTACTAGAAAACTAGGATAAGGTCTGCCTTAAAAAACATAGATGGCCATGTTTTATTAATTTGTGTAAGATGGTGGAGTCCTCCCACTGTTACTGTTGATAATGTCGTTGGCCCCAAATTCATGGACCGATGATGAATTTTAGTGAAGTAATTTTAACTCTCGTGGACTTAATGTTATTTTTAGAGCCGTCAACCCTCATAAGTCTCGTCGTAAGATTGGGATACATTTCAGCTCACACACGAGGGTACCAACACTGTAAAGGTATCTAAGATTCAAAATTTGACCACCCAATTTGTGACCATTACTATGCTAGAGTCCGAGTTATTTGATGACGTTTATGTAACTTTGTTAGACATAGTTAATTCTAGTTTTAAATTTGGTGATAAGATTCCTTATATCCCTACCAGCTTTATTCCTAAGGTCACCGTATTTAATTCATTAAGGATCCTAGACACACTTAGGTTAGAAAACTTGTAGGAGATCATCAAACATATGATATTTATATGTTCCCTGAAACCATTACACATTGGGAAGTAGGGATTTATTTAAAGACTCAAACTAAGAAAAAAAAAACATTTTTGAGCTTGAATTTAAGGTCAATCTTGATTTTGATGACTTGGCTCTTTTTGCAAAAAAATAAAAATCAATAAGTTTCTCAAATTTTTGAAAGAAAATTCTTCCGAAGAAAATATTTTTGCAAAAAATAATAATAAAAAAGAGGGAACAAGTGAAGGAGAGAAAGAGAGAGATTAGGTGTTATGAATTATTGTTAAGTGCACAAATCACAAGAATGTCCCACTAGGATAAAGAGAAAGAGCAATAAAATTTCGAATAAATCCACTCTTAGCAATATTGACATGGAGTTAGTTGATTCAGGGGGAGAATAACCACATCAACCGTGTGTGGCATTCATAGCTAGTCATGTTAGCACTTCTAGTTTGTCCCACGACGATGATGACTTATCTAAACTTGAAATCCTTGATGATACTTATATTCATTCTTGAGATAGTGAGTCTGAGGATGATATTTTGTGTTCGGTAGAAGGTGGTGTCTTAAAGGCTTTTAGTTATCTTTAAACACAGACTTTTAAAACTGAAAAGGTTAATATATATTTATCTCTTAGGTGTTAGATTTGTGGAAAGAGGTGAATGTTTTAAGAGAGTGTGAGGTGCCACTGAGTCAACTCAAGAATTTGATGATTTATTTATGCGAACCGTTGATTGTTTAAGGCTGGGAAAAGACCGATTTGACCAACATCGTGGCTAGTCTTATAGGAGATCTTCAATCTGTATTAGAGACTAGTGAGAAACTCAAAGCCCGTGTATCCAAACTCAAGAGAGATCTCAAACGTGTCCTGGAGGTCAAGATCACTTTAGAGGACACATATCACAAGGTAGGAAATATACTCCTCGGTCTTGCGATAGGTAACATCGAGAGGCATAGATTAGGTTATGAATGTGCTTACACTTACCATGCCTCACCCGATCTAGTTCTCAAGTTTGTTTTGGATCCTTATGTTTCTCGACCTAACACACCTATGAGAGATCATCCTAGACGTTTTGAGGAAGGTGGACCCAAGCCCATTTATGTTTGTTCCCATTGCAAACAAATAGGTCACCTTAGAGAGTATTGTTTTAACCTAGGGATGGTGTCTTATAGTTATTTTCCCCAATTTTGTCATACATGAGTTCCTTCAGGCACTCCCACACACTTTATTTCGCATGCTCCTGCACATCACGTGAGAGATTTTTAGTGTTTTTCAAGGACAAGTATAGTATTTAGTTAAGACTTCACAAAAACTAAATGGAGGTTTTTCATAAGGTGTCATCTCCTTCAGCGAACCCCTCCGGTCCTAATGATTGATGTTTCAATGTGTTTTTTAGCATAGGGTTCTTATCTTGTTCATATCTTATATCCCTATTTCTAGGGTGTACTATCATTGTATTTGTATTTTTTATTTTGATATGTTTTAAAAAAAATCGAAAAAGTGATTTGTTTTCTAAAAAATTTTGAAAAATAAAAAAAGATTTTTGATTTCTTTCTAAGTAAAAGATGAAAAATAAAAAGAGATTTTATTTGATAAAAAATTTTAACAATCCAAAAAGAGTTGTCTATTTTTTTACACCATATATGGATGAACATTAAAGATGTCTGAGACCCATTCATTCCATATCCATGCGACTATTTTATAGTGTTTTAAGATGTCACATCATTTTATTTATGTTCTTTATAATGTGTGGAGTCATTAAGATTTGATTTGATGACAACTTGATTCTTGTTTGACTCATTATCTCCTTTAATGTACATGAGAGCGAGCTTATTTGAGTATTGCACTTTCCTATCACATTTCGATCGTAGTGTTTTCATATCAATTTTTCTTTAAAGACGAATCAAGTGTGAAAAATATGATAACAAAGAGTTGTGCACGTAAGAACCATTGTTCGGATTTAAAAAATCATTTTTCTCGTAAAATTGTTATATATTAGGCAATGGAATTGGGCTGCGAAAGACAAAGTCTTTGCATGAAAAGACAACATTTGCAAGAAAAAGAGCCTAAAAAGATTAAAGGCACATAAAAATAGAAGCGTTAGGTCATTTGCTTGAACATTGATGCTTCGCTACAAATGAGCATTAATTTCTTCAAAATAATAGAGAGTATAATTGCTATATGTGATATTTTGAGGGAGTTAAATCTATCATCAATGGGTTTGCACATTCTATGAAAATATCAAAAAAATATTATATAGTTTTGACCGTTATTGGTGTGAAAATCACTTACGGTCTTGATTTGCTGATTAGGTTAAGTCAATTTCACACGAGTTCACCGTTTTTACACCTAAGGTAGACTTTGAGATCTTTCGTTAGTGGTGTCTCAATCCTTCGTTCACATGTTTTATATTTATCTACGTTGATTAACATATGGAATATGTTCACACCCCTACATTTTTTTTTTCATGATTCAAGTATTTTTGTCTTTCTCTATGGTGTGTTGTATTTGTAAAAATTTTACACTTCAAAAATTTATAAAAAAATTCCAAATGTGAGCCTTTGAGATTATCATTGCACATGGATTATTTATATCTTTTTTGATGATATCTTCTTTATTCGTGATGCTTTTCAATTCATGATTATGTTTACTC
This sequence comes from Sambucus nigra, assembly GCA_949130495.1. Taxonomy (NCBI): domain Eukaryota; kingdom Viridiplantae; phylum Streptophyta; class Magnoliopsida; order Dipsacales; family Adoxaceae; genus Sambucus; species Sambucus nigra. Next base: position 616,469,658 of record OX422207.1, read on the forward strand.
CTTTGTCTATTTCGTACAAAAGGGGCAAAACAAATTAAGGGGGGCACTTATTAATTTGATGATGAGTTTGAATTATGGGGTAGATTGCTTTATTGCTTTATTTCTTTATGATTTTGGTATTCTATTTCAAACTCAATGCATCACGGGGTATTTTGGTTTGGTTCACGTGTGTACGTATTTTATCACATCGGATGAAGTCAATTTATAGGGATATTTTATGTAACTTGGATCTCGATTTGGTTTGAATAGTTTTGTACCGAAATAGCGAAAGGGGGATATTTATAAGGGAAAATAATTTAGATTAGGCGGAGTATTTATTTTCTTTGCACTTAGGTTAGTTTGGCGTATCCTAATACATAGTGTCACGTACCGTCACGACAAATCAACTCCAAGATTAAAGATTTCCCTACATCCCGCAAAGTTATAAATCAACTTGTGTGTAAATTTATCCTTGAAATTTATTTTGGGATGTTTTATTTTTATTAACTCTGAAACATGATTTTTTTAAGCTTAAATATCGAGGCATATTTTTTATTCATTTTTTAAAAATTTGCTGACCTTGTTCAAACGAGAAGGCATTCTCGTTCGAATGAGATTTCAAAGTCATTCGAAGCATTGTATGATCCCTAAATCTAACATGCATCTAACAAGGGTGTACTATTTTGCATCGTTTGAAGGTAGTTTGAAGCTGGTTCAAAGGATATGACCTTTTCATTTAAACGAACTTTGTTTTCGTTAAAACGAACTGCCTTTTTTTTTGAATGAGCATCATTTTTATTCGAACGAACTGCCTCCTCGAATTTTATGCACGAACTATAAATAACCGTTTTGTTTACTAATTTTATGTGAATTTTACCCAATATATTTTTTCTCATCTGTTGCAAAGGTTTCACCCCTTTTGGTTTATAAAACACTTTTTTTTCAAAAACACATCCCCAAATATATTTTTTTGTGAATCCTTCTGAACTTTGTTGAGATATACTTTGTGGAGAGATCATATCGACGACTGACTTGGGAACTTGAGAGGATCAAGGCTAAAGACAAAAGGCTAAAGGCTGGAGGAAGATCGGTGGATACGAAGGATGGACCGCCACATGTGGACTGCTTATGATTGAGTAGTATTCTTTTGAGATTCTATGAAGACTACCATTTCTACTTGTGGGTCATATCAAGTAGCATTGCGAGTCATTTGTCATGTGATATTTCTAAAGTGCTTAAAATTTTTTTTCTCAAAAAAGGGATTCTTCCTCAGTAGCCATGTGACTGCATGTCTTATTTATCTCTTATCACTTAGATGAATGTCTTAGGATAATAAGATAAAATTGAATTTTTGGTTGGACATTTAATTATATAAATCATTCCATTAAGATTGAAAAAACACACTCTCAATACATTTTGTTATTCTTGTTTCTGGATAAAACCAAAACCAAAATAAGGAGGATAAACCAATGTCCTTATAGAAACACCCAAAACCCAACCACTCATCCCAGAAAAACACATTGAGCTAGAAAATCAAATTTTAGTCAACTAAAATATAACAAATGGAACTGCTTCATTCAATAAAATTTGAAACTTTACTTAACCAATGGTTTGGGAGTTTTAATCTACTAATGAAGTCATTACTCTAATGATTTTTTTTTCAAAATTCAAAAACCCATTGTTCCGAACTTTACAAATCTACCCTCCAAAGACCAGTTTCTTTTGAAACCCGTAAATGAAACCCTTTGATTCCTTACCATAACATGAAGGCTCATTAAAATAACATGAAAATAGTAATTTCAAAACTTTTGTCAACCATTCTTCAATTTTCTAGTGATAAGAACAAAGACCCATTTCCAAATGAGTGAGATTTCAACCCAAAATATTCATTAGAACAAGGCTCTAAACCAAAACCCATTTGAGCTAACAGTTTCAAACCTAGCCCCTTATTTAGAAAATTTATGAATCCAAAACTTACTTATATTAGATAATTAATGACAAAATATGTCATGAGAAAAATATTTGTGGTTGACATAAAAGTTCCATCCATTTACATGGTCATATGATTTCATTGTTGTTTAATGTATTATGGTTTAAAATTAATTGTATCTTCATTGAATGTAATTTTTTGTTATGGGAAGTGAAGACATAATATGACCTTGGTATTTCTTATTTTGTGTTGGGAAATGAAGGAGGTACTTCCCTTATCGGTTACGAGTTTAATGGCATTATATTTCCTTGAAAGGTTTTGATTGATCCTTTGTGAATTGGAAACAGTGAAGTTACACATGTATATTCTCGATTGTGGATGTAGGGAAGGCCAAATCACGTTAAAAACAACAATTTGCAAATTGTTATGAACTCTCCCTCTCTCTCTCTCTCTCTCTCTCTCTCTCTATATATATATATATATATATATATATATATATATATATATATATATATATATATATATATATCACTCTCCCCCCCTCTCGCACACATAAATATTTATATTATTTCTAGCACTCATGTTGATATATACGTTTGAAATTAATTAAAGTGAAAGTTTTGAAAAATTCCATTGATTTTAGGGGCATATACCGAATAGTCTCTCGAACATTTTTTAATACACATTTAGTCCAAGCCTTTTAATTTTGTTCCAAAAAGTTCCTCACCACATGAAAACACCGAAAAAATGGACACACACAAAATCATTTACCCACCTCCCTCCCCTCCCCCACTGCAAGAGCTCTGACAGCCCCCATCATAACTCTAGTGAGGGTCGCCAAAGCTCCGAAAAGGTCTTATGAAGCTCCGAACGAGAGGGGTTGGTGGTTGGGGGTGGGGATGGAAGTGGGGAGGGGGTGCTGCTAGCGCGAACATATAAAAATAAGAGAATATTGGGTAAATGGGTGTTTGAGGGATCAAATGTGTTAAACTAAAAATATGGGTCTTTAAAAAAATGTGTGTTTATGTTGGGGACTATTTGATAATTGACCCTTGATTTTATATAGGCCTAATCTGCCCCCCTCTTGGGGATATTTTATGGGCCAATATTATTATTCTTCGGAGCTTGTTTTGGAGTACCATATTTTTTATAAATTAAGAAGTTGTCTTGAGTTCTTGATAAGCTCCTCCCATATTTCTTTGGTATTAAAATTTCATATAGGTTACGTTCGAAAAATATAGAGTTTTTATGAATAGATGAGGGTTCACAACTTATTGAAAACTAAGCAATTCCTAACTCCGTTTCTCTCATGAATAAGGTTGCCCATTATGGTTGGACTTGTTTCATTTTTTGTTCTTTATCAAGAACTAACATCTCGTCATAATTGGTGTGATTTATACTCTTTGGGGGTATTTAATTGAAAATTTTCTAGGTATGGATTTGTATTCCTTTCACTTATGTATTATATCGCCTTTTCCTTTTCACGAACAACTATAGGAGGGCCAATGTCTTCACTAGTGCATTGTGAGTCTAAACACATCCAGGAAACATTATCAACCATTTTATGTCATTCATGAATACTAGTAATCCCTCATGTTTCTTGCTTGTGTATACACACCATGTTTTCAAATTAATTATTAATATTTAAAAAATTTAATAAGAATTGAGACTTCTTTCAGTTTCTTTATGAGATCAATGGCTTGCTCTTTATCATTTAGAGCTTTGGATCTTTAAACTCAAATTCAAATTGTTTAGAACTTTTATACACTTTATAATTACATTACCATTTAGCCTACAACCATTACAATATTGTAATTTGCCTTCAAAATTAATCTTTAGCCTTTGGTAGTAACACTTAATCCCACCCATATTCTAACAGTTGAGCAAGATCTTAAGTTATCGCATCGACATATAAAATTTCCAAAAGATGTTATAGTTATTAACTCGAACATTGGATGATAAATAATGTCCATGGTATATGAGGAAGCCTTACACATAATTCTATAATAGGAGTTAGTGTCAAAACAATGAACATGGAAGCCCAGCGTGAAACAAGAAGATTGACTTTTCAATATTATGGGTGCCTCCCTCCCATATGATGGAAAAATATTTTTTTATTATAAATGTAATCATCACTTGTATTGGATCTAAACATAAAAAATAGGGGGAATTGAGAGATTCATTTTATGACGTGATCCTTAATGACATGACCTTAGGTCTTCAAATAGTGAACTTTGAAACTATACTATGAGTAAAACACGATGCAAGTTGAATTACTTCCATCGAGAAAATGATACATATATTTATTATTTATGGGGTGGAAAAGGTTAAGGAATAGCAAGGGTAACACGAAGATCATTATGAAGAGGAAAATTAAATCGAGATTAGAGATGAATAGAGATCGGTACTGTAAATGATATCGACGGTGAAAAAGAAGATAATATAATTTAATGACATAAGGATGATTATGGAAACAGGAAAATTCGGGGATAGAATCTAGAGTGTGGGAAGACGATGGTGGGAGGGGTTATTAGGAGTGGATGAGGAACGGAAGGGAGGAAAATTATATAAATAGATTGGCCCCGGGAGGATTCAATTTTTTATGATGAAAATTGAGTTTTTGTTATGACTAACAAAATGAAATAAAGTGTATTTAACTCTAAGGTTTTCATTCAAAGACCAACTATATGGTCTAATAAATTTTTGGATGAAACCCCACCACAAACAGTGGTAGGTGTTGAAATTATGTGCGACCTCAAACCCAACAGTTACCCCCACATGACCTGATATGAGTTAGTGGGGAGAGGTGCCAAAGTGATAAACAAGTATATAAATTGATTTTGACATTAGATGAGGATTCTATGTGAACTGTAAAAAGGGGTTTCACTTTATATTGGATAATAAAAGGAATATTACAATCTGGAAGACCTCTTGAGCTTTGGCCAAGAGAGTCCGAGGGCACTGCGATCTTTGTCACAAAGATAGAGGACCTTACGAAGTAACTACTGGGCTTCTCTAAGGGTTACTAAGTTTTAGTTTAGAACTCAACATGGTAGACAATATCTAATACAATTGAAAATGATCACAATTATAGTGATATGCTAAAAATAGTGGGTTGATAGTGTGTGTTACAATGAGTAGATGTTTGTTGGATCTATTTTTAATTCATTCTACTATTTGTATTGTGATTCTAGTCAATATTAGATTTTATTCAACTTTTAACAATCATTCCTTATATATTCATTCACTGGGAGAAAGAATGAGTGGACAACAGTAATATGGTCGGGTCCTCCTTTGAGTTTTGATGGATATATTAGCAAGGTAGAGTGTGGGAGAAAGACTTGCATGTGGTCTAAGGTAGTTGATGTCATCTAATGGATGGGAATCATCAATGCTAGTGGAAATGAATAACGGAAGTAAGTAGAAGAATGTCTATCATTTTAAACCTACCCACCAAATAAGGCACACAAGCTTAGCTGGATATTTTAGGGGTATAGAATTGGAAGAGGTTCCTCCTTAGGTGTTGCCGTGGTATGGTGCAAAAATAACTTTCGAGAAAAGTGGTTCGATGACCTTTAGAAGTCGTTTATTTTTAAATCGAGGTCCGATCTACGTGTCAAATATGGTTGGCCACTAGTGCTGAGGTCTCAGAACTTGGTTATTGAGATGTGATGGAACGACTGAGTATTTTGGAGGAGTAATGAGGCATTTGAGGCCTATGATGCTATTGTGGTTCTTTCCTCAAGGCAACAATGGTGTTAGGTTCTTAGTTATGGTTAGAAAAAGATATGTCCTAGATTTATGGACCTCCTCTCTTACACGAGTGAAGATGAAAGGGTTGAGAATCCTAATAATTGTAATTTTAAAATATGGTATCATTAATAGACCCTATTTCTCTTTACAAGAATTGCAAAGGAAATATTTATCCGTTTAAGTAAGTTGGGGGTAGCAGCGTAACTAACCACCAAGATTTTGATCATAATGATATTACATTGGGAAGGAACCCACATAGACGGTTTAAGGGGCTGAGGCTACTGATGAGATAGGACTTAAAGGCTATAAAGGAGACTCTTGGGCTGGTTAGAAGTCATCACCACTCTCATTAACAAGTATTTTTCTTTTATCTTTCCATACAACAAAATTTTCTTTCCCTTTTATTCATAAAAGATGTCTTCTGAAAATTTTTCCCTGCTAATGGTCTTGAACCTCATGCCCCTTTCTGTTTTGGAAGCCTATGTCTCTCTACCTTCAATGACAGAGCAAGGGGTCTAGGACATTTGCCTAGCCTATCAAGTGGTCCATTCCCATTGTACTCATGTTTACAATTACCTAAGGACAAATAACCCAACCTTTCTGGTGAATCCGAGGTGGCTTCATGGATTACTATATTGGATATGGTGGAAATCAGGGAAAAGAATCAAAAGTTTGTCACTTTGAGGGATGCAAAGCCTGAAGAAAGTGCATGTTTTTTTTCTCTAAATACGCCATCTTCAATGTGTTCTTCTAGATCCATTGAGCCAAGTTTCCATTACCTCTGTCGATGGTGGAAATATTAAAGGCAATAGTGGTACCCCTTTATCAAATAGTGGAGAACTCTTGGAGGTCTCTCATGGTCATAGTCTTGGACTTTTGAAAATCTAGTGGGGGATAATATAATGTCACTCTAGCCCTATTTTTTAAATTACACAACATTGAGGAGCAAAGTAAGACAAAGGATACAAGGATGAAGTACTTTGCCTCTAAGGACCCAATGGTCTTTTCTAAGGATAAGAACAAGCCCTCGAAGCAATGGAAGTAAAGGTTCATCTTTATTAGGGGATCTTGGAAAAGATAGGCTTCCTAACCTTCTAGTGTTGTCCTCTGACCATGGGTAAGTTATCATTTATCTTTAAACTTGTATTTGAACTCGTCTTTTAACCTATTATTAGAGTTTTGGCGATGCTTTTCCTTTTTGTAGTGTTGTCTGACCTCACTAAAGAGGAGGATGATAGGATGTTTTAGTCTCTTAATTTGGAATATATTCCCTTTTTGTCCTTTATAACCCCCAACTTTCTCTTCAGTAATGATCGTAGTTCTAAGCCCAAGGCTATGGCATCTGGTGGCATACCTCCGGCCCCTACAATAATTGTTAAGGAGTTTATGGGGATTGATGCCTTTATATTATTTCCCAGGAGGTAGGAGACTTTTGTTGATAGTATCTCATAAGTTCCTAAGGCCACTGATAGTGAAAAAGATATAGCTAATGGAGGAGTTGATCTTCCTCATAAGATCGAGGGTGTTCTACCCACAATTGAGGGGATATTTTTTGTGGACTTTGATTATTATCCAAGTTAGTGTCTCAACCTATTTTTCACTTATTTATTTAATTTTTTACTTAGACCTAAGTAGTGACTCTAAAATCTTGTGGATTCAATAAATGAAAGCAAGGAACGAACGATTCCCTCCTCTTGTCCATGCGAAGATCTATTACACTTGTTGTGAATAAAGTCAAGAGGTTCAAGTCCACTAAGAACCTTAAATTAAGCAATGTGATGGACATTCCTATCCATTATGTCAAATTAGTGGAAGATCCTAAGCTGAAGTATGATCCAAAAGAAGGCTCGTTCTTGGAATCAGCTATGAAAGTCCTACCCCTAATACAAGAATCATTGGGAGAAGGTGGGACCTCTTATGTAACCTAGAATGGTCCTTCTATTTGGGATTACATGAATCCCCCACTCTCAAATTTTATGGAAAAGTCTAATGTCCCCCTACCAAAGGTGAAATAAGTTGTTGTGTCCCCTCAGAAGGAGGTGGGCCAGCCCACTAGGTCAACTAAAGGTGAATATGGGAGAGTGAAGTTCTCCTAGGTAAGAAAATACTCCAGGACCTCCTCGTATATGGAGAGGAACTCATATGCCTCACTAGTGGAGGCTTTAACATCAATGAACATAACTAAATGTTTGTGATGGTGGCCACATTGAGGAGCGGGGGGGACCTTAGCCGACTTAAAGGAGTTGGTACATCTTCTCGGTAAGGTATCCCAGTACTTTTTATTTAGTTAGTTAGTTTATTTCTATCTGACATACCTCATCCTCATACCTTTTTTTATTTTAGCAGGCCCATCACTTGATGAAGGCTCTTATTGTTGATGTTATCGAGGGTTAGAAGGTATGGAACAAAGATCTGGCAATGGTTGATCAATGGGGCTTAAGAAAGTTAGAGTGATACCATATAGTTTGTAATCAAAGTATAGAAATAGACGCCTTAGTGGATGAGAGGGAGAGTTTCATACTGCAGATCAATGCTCCTAAGCGAACTTAAATTTTAAACTAAATGACCATTACGGATAGTGCCTTTATACTCATTATTGCCCAAGAGTCCTTAATTAAGGATGAGAAGGCTAGTCGTAAGTCTTTGATTGAGCACATTGTAGTTATAGGGGCCTTCTAAGGTCAAGTTCTCAGGCTTTAAGGTTACCATGTTAACTTCTCCACTCTGTTGTGGATATGGAACTTCTAACTCGATAGATTATTGACCTTAATGTCATAAAGGACTGACATCCGAGGACCAAAAATTATAGAAGGATCAATCTAAACTTGAAGTCAATTATGTTAAGCTTTAGGGAATGATTAACTCTATAGTGAAGAAACAACCAAATGCATACCTCTAGTCGGAAGCCTACCAAAATTTCCTTTTTAATAAAAATGCTTTAGGTTCGAAGGCTTGCAAAGAAAAATTCTGGGTGATCTTCCCAAAGTCGACGCTTATGGTATTTTCATGGAGACCCCAACTCTATTGAATAAAGATCTAAAAATAAAAGAAGTAGTGGGTGTGAAGCTGTTACGGTCTCTACTTTGAAAGATGAGGAGGGAAAAGGCCAAGAATAGAGCCCTAGTTTTTCTATTTGTGCCCATCAATAAAGACTTTATTCCCCTATTCGTGTCAAGACCGTACTGAAGGAACATATAACCCATGATAAAGAACTTGATGTGAATACCAAATTATTTTAAATGTTTTGTTTTGGTTGTCGATGGGCCACTTGATGTAATCTCCCATCTTTTTAAATGAATGACAATCGATTTTGTTGAACTTCTAACTTATTCCTTGTTGTTATTTCATTTACTTTTCTTTACAAAGGAATGTTTGCATTTTCATATGTTTATCTGAGGTCTACCAAGTATGGGATTTTACCTTACACCCCAACTATTTCTTGGTAAAGCGAAAAATGAGTATTAGCCCTTCCGAGGATGATATGAGGGTCCATAGACCTTTGTTATGTTAGTATGGAATGCTTTGAAGTTAAAACTAAAGCTCTTGAGTGATTCATAAGACCTTAAGACAATAAAAGCCTTGGAAGTTTTATAAATGGCACGTATTTAAGACTAGGTGTCTCAAATGTTTTTCCCATAAATAGTTAGATCCCCTAATTGTTTTAGAATGGAAGTCAAATAGTAAATAAATTTAGGGTCCAAAGACCTTAGATTCACGGTTAACTTAAGGGTAAGAGCTTTCGATTTAAAAATTTGTTCCGTAAAGGGTCCTAAGACCTCTGAAACATCTTTACTATTGATGAAAACCTTAGAGGTTAAAAATTTAAAGTCCCACAAAGGGTCTTAAGACATTTAGAATTAACCTAACTAAGGATGAAAGCCTTAGAAGTTTACAATATGAGGAGCCTCACAGGGTCCTAAGACCTTTGGACTATAATCAACTAGGATGAAAGCCTTATGGTATACAATCTAAGGTTCCACAATGGATCCTAGGACCTTTGAACAATTGTCCACTAGGATAAAATCCTTATAGTATAAAATCTGAGGTTCCACGATGGGTCTTAATACATCTTAACAACATTAATTTAGTATACATGCCCTGAAGAGTTGGGACTTTGTACTTTTGTTTTAAAATTGAATCTCTAGAATAAAATAATTACATATTAACACTTAGGCCCCTAAGAAATTTTGATAATGGAAGTTTTTTTCTTTATATTTTTCATCTATTTTAATAGTGGGCTTCTTCAAAGGCTTAAAAAATGATAGCTGAAAAAGTGTACAGAAGTGGTTCCTAATATTCGTGAATTTTTTTTCTCAACTTTTGTTTTAAAAAAATATTATTTATGTGTAATAGAGGTCATTTATGTGGAAGTTCTTAGGTCCTCTGACCTTAGTCAACTTAAGTGGAATTATTTATTAAAGTCTTGGTAATTCCTTTAGTCTATTTGTGGTCATTATACATCTAGTTTTTTATTCGAGTCAACGATAAATTCCTTCCAACTCTTTCTGGGTCGTTTAAGACATTATGGAGTTTGGTATTCAAGGATGAAATCCTTACAACTCAAGAGTCTTCTGTCTTGGACTCCAGAACCTCAACCAGTTTATTTAGAGCGAAGGATAGAAGCCCTGCCACTCGTATTGGGTCCTCAAACCTTAGGCTTTAGCCAAGGATTGAATCCTTGTAACTCACGCGGTGTCTATAGACCTTAGGTCAAACCTTGAGCCAAGTATGGAAGTCTTGTAAGTCATATGGGGTCCTTAGACTTTAGGTAAAACCTTGAGCTAGGGATTGAAGCCTTGTAACTCACATAGAGCACTATATTGAGACATCATATGCAATAAAAAAGGTTCGTTTTAATTTCATTTCAATAGTAGAATACATCATTGGAAGTATTTTTTGATATGTTCTACATTCAAAGGGTGAGGTAGTTCATCTCCATGCCTATTCTTTAATAAATAATACCATGGCATTATTATTTGGACCATTACATAAGAGACTTCCTAACTGGGGCACAACTCTCCTTTATTAGGTTTCTGGTGGCACTCGTGGCCTCTCTCAAGACCATGCACCCCACTTTGAGGTCTCTATGGAAAACTTTCTTATTAAAGTAGGAATTAATCCTTTGTTTTTAAGTATCCATTCTGACTAGTGCAACCTCTTATATTTCTTTCAGTTCCCTTCATCATTACTCTTGACTTTAGACTAAGCATCAATCTTTGTTGGTATATCAATTGCAACTAGGATAATTACTTTGGTACTAAAGGTTAAGGATAATGGGGTTTCCTTATTTAGACCTTTTACTGTTCTTCAATAAGCTCATAAAATGCTTTGAAGCTCCTCAACCCATACACCCTTAACCTTATCCATTCATTTCATTAAGCTGTGAAAAATGGTTCAGTTGGTCACCTCAACTTGGCCATTTGACCGTGGATGTACTAAGATAAATAATTTTTTTTATACCATTTTTTGTGAAAAAATCTCGAAAGGATGGGTAATCAAATTTTTTCCCGTTGTTAGAGATGATGACTCTTGATAAGAGAAATATACAAATGATTCTCTTTTTGATAAAGCTGGTGGTATTCTTTTCTATAATTGTGGCCAAAGGTTCAAGCCCATCCAACTTTGTGAAGTAATTAATTGCCATAATACATAACTTTGTCTGTCCTTTCCTAAGAGGCAGAGGCCATACTAAATCCACCCCCCAATGAGAAAAAATTAATGGACTCATCATTGAGGATATTTGCTCTGTCGATTTATTTAAAATGAAGGCAAACCTCTTACACTTATCACAACATTAAACCAAATCTTTAGATTCTTCCCCCTAGTAGGCCAGAAGTATCCCTACCTCGAGACCTTTTAAACTAAGGTCTTAGGGAATATGTGAGTACCACACTCAAGTGACTCACTGTTTGCATTCTTGAATAGGACCCCATTCTCAAAATAGTATCTAGACACTATAAACATCATCCATCTTGATTGAAGCTTTTCCTAAGGAAGTAATCCATATCTGAGGTATGCCTTAATGGTAGTGGCCGAGTAGGAAATTTTTCCAACCCTTACAATGTTGATATAAAGCTGGGTGATGCTTCGTTACTCCAAGATGACAATCAATACGTTAGGATTTTAATGAGGCCACTTGTGCGAGGTTATCGGCCTCAGGATTTTTTACTCCTAGAATTCTTCTAATACCAAAAATAGAGAGTCTATTGATGAAGTTATTTATAATTGCAAAGTGAATCTTCATTCCATCACCCTTAGTCTCATAGACCTCGGTTACTTTATTAACCACTTAGCTTTCAAATTAATGTCCAAACCTTGGCCTTCCACTAAGGCCTTATACTCTGCCTCATCGTAAGAGGCTTTGAATGGAAAATGGAGGAGAAAGAAATTATACCTCCATCTGTGATCACTAGAAGAAGTCCATCTCTGCTACATGAGCTTTTTGAAGTTCCATATTCATGCAAGACCTATGTTGGAAGGTTCAAGCCTACATCTTAGAACAATGGCTTCTTTGGTTCCTTTGGTATTGTTTCTCCTATTTTTGAGCTCTTGGTATCCTCCTCCACTTCCTTTAGGTGAGTAAACTCCACAATGAAGTGATCTAAAGTCTGACTTTGATGGCACTATATGGCTAGTACTTTATGTCAAATTCTCACAACTCCATAAACCAATTCATAATACTTACTGAGGTATCAAGATTGCATAGGATATACCGATGGGGTTTATCAATGATGACCATGATGGTGTGTAATTGGAAGTAAGGTCTCAAAAGTCCAACTAAGGTAATGAGGCAGAATGAAAGATTTTCCATCCTTTATTTGCTTTCATCCCTTTGTAGAGCGTGTCTAACATAATATAATGGTTATTAGAACCCAAATTCTTCTCGGATCATGGTTGAGTTAAAAGTTATTAGAGAATCAACAAGGTATAAGTAAAAGTCTTCCCCGATGATGGTACACGACAACAGAGGTGGAGACCCCAGATACATCTTCAGACTTTGAAAAACTTCATCATCATCTAGAGTTCATTGGAAGTACTTATTTAGTATATAGAAAAAAGGAAAACACTTGTCCATAGAATTAGAGATAAATAGGGTGAGGGAGTCCACTCTCCCAACAAGACTTTGGAGCTCTTTAACTTTTATTGAGAACTCTATATATAGTAGTTCTTGGATCTTCTTTGGGTTGGCATTTATGCCATGTCCGGTGAACGAAATGACCATAAACTTGCCTCAAACTACCCTAAAATTATATTTCTTTTGGTTGAATCTCATATAATTCCTTTTTAGGATGACTAAGGTCTCTTTGAGGTTCTGTACTTTGTCTAGATCTTCTAGAATTTTAACTAGCATATCATTGACATAAAGTTCTAAGGACTTTCCAATTAGGCATTTGAAGATGGAATTCACAACCCTTTGGTACATTGCACCTACATTATTAAATCCAAAAGTCATAACATTATAGCAACAGGTACCTTTAATTATAATAAATAAGGTTTTTTCTTCATCAACGAGAGCTATTTTCATTTGGTTGTACCTAGAATAGGACTCTATGAAGAAGAGGAGCTCATGGCCAGCAATTGATTCTACCAAAGTGTTAATGTGAGGCAGTGGATAACTATTTTGTGTAAATGCTTTACTGAGGTTAGTGAAGTCAATGCATATCCATTATTTCTTATTGGCTTTGGGCATTAGCACCACATCTGGGAGGCATTATAAATACTGTATTTCCATAATGAAATTGGCCACCAAGAGTTTATCAACCTCCTTAATAACACTAGTGTTTCTCTTAGGGCCAAGCAACCTCTTTTTTTTCTAACATTATTGTGGTTTGGGTCTACGCTAAGGTGGTGGACCATGACCTCGAAATCTACCCCAATCATGTCTAAGTGACTCCAAGCAAACACATCTCTATTTTCCTTCACGGACTATATGAGCTCCTCTCTGAGGAAGGATCTTATACTAACCTCAATATGCATGACCTTGGTGGGATCCTATGAATCAATGCAAACAGTGACAAGAGCATCATTTGTCTTACCTAAATGTTCCTTTTCTTTATCTTATGGATTGAAAGTATCCACATCATCATTTATATGCCTAGAATATCTATCGAGAGCTTTGGTATCTCAAGTGGAAGAGGTAGGGCCTCTGCCGAGACTACAACACCTATTTTTAAGATTTTTAGGACATCAGGAAATCTTTGAGAGGTCTCAAGTGGTTTCTTATTCTCTCTAATGAAATTTTTGTAACACTTCCTGACCTTCATTACTTATCCCACACCCATGGGGTGTGGGAACCTTATTTACACACTTCAAATTTACATGGGAAGGTCCAAATAATTTAACAAAATCCTGCTCAAAGATCAAATTATAGGCTGAGGGTAGATCCATATCTCAGAACTTGTTCTAAATGGTAGAGAAATGGTCTTTTGAACCAATTGTAAAGGGGAAAGTGACATAACCCATGTAATAGATCTCTTATCCATTAAACATAATAAAAGGAATGGTGATTGGATGCATGTGCTTAATGGTGAGGCACATGGAATTTGAAGTATCTCAGAACATGATATTAGCTGGGATTTTGGTATCTACCAATACCCTTTTCATGTTAGAAATACCTATGATAGTCGTGGTGACCAAAGGGTCATCATGAGGGACGAGGATCCTCCCGAGGTTTCTATTTGGAACTCCCTTTAAGGAATTTTTTTAGTGTGGGACACTATTAACTTGCACACCTTCACTCTTAATGTTTATGAGGTGAGCTTTCCTGGACGTGGAAGAGGGTCCACCGTCGAAAAAACCTCCAGAGATGGTATTCACATGAATAAGAGGGACATCGTGTTTATTTTTGTTTTTATTGTTATTCTGTTGACCTTTACCTATGTCTTTTACATAACTCTTTTAGGTAACCCCTCTTGAATACTCCTTCAATGGATTCTTTGAGTTTGGAGCAACCATTGGTATTGTGCCCATGATTTGTCTGAAACCTGAAATACTTAGATTTGTCCCTCCTATCGTCTATTGCCCTAATGGGATTTGGTAAATGTAGGAGGTACTTGGATTCCCTCACAACGAAGACTTATTCTATAGTGTCATTGAATAGAATGAAGTGTTTGTGTCTAGGATGTCCTTTCCAGTTACCTTTGTTATCCTTTTCTAGGCTGCGGTTGCCTCTAGGGATTCACCAAGGCGAGATAATAAATATTTCCTCTTTCCCTGTTGGGGGGAGACCATGGAATGCCTTTCTATGATTTTAACCTTAGCATTCTTGTATTTCTAACATCCCTCAACAAGTTTAGTTATGGATATAGGGGGTCTTTTGCTAAAATACCACACTAGATCCTCTCATAAGAGGCTTGAGATAAAGGTTGCCACGCAAATGTCTTTTCTCTAAATATTCATATCAACGAGTGTTGAAAAAAGTATCTAGATCAATTGACATCTCACTATGTACAACACATGTGGCAGAAAGTTCATGAAATCTGGAGTGTTTGGGGGAGGTCGAGGTACGTGATCTTGATTTTGGAGACATAAGATAGCCTGAAATAACACACCAAGACACAAACCCCAAAATCCTAAAATAAATAAAAATGAAGACCAAGGATCCTATTCTAGCGCTATGAGCGGACAAACCTAAAAATGTAAAACAGAAGCTATACAAACTAAAAGCTACTCTAGAGATTCAATCTAAAATCAAGATAAGTATAAACTCAACAATCATAAAGAAGATATCACCCAAATCTAACAAAACAACTATAATCAAACCCCAACCCGAAAACAAAAACTAAATCAGAAAATCTCTAACTTAAAACCTTATTAAGATGATGATTTAATCCCTAGAGAGGTAAAGACAACCTAAAAGACATCCAAGATATAAAATGGAAGGGAGACAAGAGGTTTATTTGAATGGTTCGAGTCGTTTTGAGAGAAAAGTGGGAAAATGATTCAAACAATTCGATTTGGCGAGAAAGTTCTGGTAGGATGCTCCATTATTACGGAAGTGAAACTCTAGCAATATAGGTCGCGCCACCTTCAAGTGAATAAAAGTTGTGTAGAAATAACAAAAACTAAAAGAAAATCTATAAATAAATTATTATCTATAAATAAGGTATATTTTAATCCCTAAAATACCATTTTGAATGACAAAATAAGTAAAGTAAAGATTATACAATGGTTCTTGGTTATGCCAAATATTCCATAAAAATAATGGTTTTAGCATTCTATAGCCTAAGGTCAAATTAAAGATGTGGTATAAAAAAATATCACAATAAAAGTCTACGAAGAACAATCACAATCAATAAAGAAAGCAGAAAATCACTCACACAACACAGTTTTGTATGTGGTTCGACAACTTGCCTACATCCACGGAGAGGTCTACTATTTTATTATATATCTCTCAATATGTTTGGTTAATTGCTGATATGACCCCAACCAGGGGTTACAATTTATAGATGTAGATTTTGTGACAACCCGGTATCCGAAATAAGGGGTGGCCAGCCCGATACTCCACTAATACATGAATCATAGATGAAATCATTCTCAGCATCGTGACAACATAAAGAGTATAAGGGATAACCACACAATATTTCAGAAAACGAGTTGTCAATTTTTTTTTTATAATTTAAAGAAATCATTTTAAACAACCCATAATTGAAAAATAAAGTGGAAACCCCAAGAACAATATACACTAACAGCAGGTATACAATAAGAGTACCGAATGAAATGTCGGTCAATAGAATTTCATAAAATGTACAACAAGTTCAATAAATTACATATTACATTCATTACACATTTATAAAAGTTAGGCCACACGCCCGAATAAATACCCGAACATAACTAGAAAACAACAATGAAGGCGTCTACACAAAATATCCCGTGATATCCGCAAAATGTCACGGCTCCTCTAAAAGACACTGGAGTGGGGAGGTCATTACAAGCGTCCTTGTGGTGGAGCACCTGATCGGTTACAATATTTATGCACAACAAGAAAGAAGAACGGGTCAGGGCCCGGTTTTATGTGATCACCAGATAAATAACAAGTATGACAATTATGAACAGTTAATCATGGATGATAAAGATAATATTCTAACATGGTGACCTCATATAATAAACTAAGACAAATAAATGATTATGAAGTAAAATTCCATCATGCAAGAGGATATGTATAATCATCATTAATCTAAAATATTTATCATTATTCACCTTTTCATTTTATCTTTCCATTCCCTATCAGGAATACAAATTTTATCATGTGCTCTTTGTGGCACGTATCTCAATTGTATGCTCTTTGTGGCATGTACTATGATCTTTACGGCATTGCGTTATGCTCTTTATGGAATTAATATCCATCAAGTCCCACTTGATGTTAGAATAGTTATAAGTCTACATATATAACGATTCTAGGATCGCCCGTCCGGGTTTCCCACCAGTGCGCGCCCTTAAATAACCATCATCTTCTAGGGGCTATCATCAAGACAACCTGGGATCCTATCGAACGTCAGGAAGCGTCCATAAGCCTGTGGGGTAGTCATAACCACACCCGGAATTACCTACCCATCGTAGAAAAATATACAATAAGCGCTCATATGGACTAGGACTATATCCACCTTGCATTCATTATCCAGGGGGCTTCACCTTATGCACGAACTTCCCTTAAGATGGTATTTAGAGAGGGTGTGTTCCAACAATATTATTAATTAACATGACATGATTTAGTAAATTATCATTTATTTTATCGATTTACATTTTATCAAATGCAATATGGTTGTCCGGAACTATACGTTCTTTGCATCATCATAATAACCTCGATGAATATTTAAGCTCCCAAGTTAATTTTTCCAATTCTCCTTTTGGGCTTTAAAATAAACCATCATAGCTCAAATTAACTTCTAAAATCTCCAAACACAACTTAGTAATCTCCTAGACTCCTACTAGTTATAAAAGGAAAGTAATGCCTGAACATCACTTCGCGCACCCTCGAAATAAATCCCATACATACCAATTCTAATCTACGGTTGTAAACTCACCTAGAACTCTAGGACTCTAAGTTCACTTCATACAATAAGGTGCCTAAGTCCTAAGTCTAGATAAAAAGGGTTGAAATAGAAAAAGAAAAACAATTTAAAAATGCAGGATTTCCGAATCGATTCAGCCAGGCCAAATTGATTCGGCCATAAAATATGAGGTTCTGCATAAATGCCGAATCGATTTGGACCATCCGAATCGATTCGGTCAGGAAAATTGCGTTTCTGCATAAATGCCGAATCGATTCGGACTAGACGAATCGATTCGGTTCACTTAGACCTGGAAATTGTCCCTATGTGAATCGATTCGGCCTGGCCGAATCGATTCGCCCCTACGAATTTTGCCAATTTTAGCTATGGAGTCTTGGACTTCAAATTTACCCCCAACTCAAATTCATTCAAACCAAACTCATTTATTGTCAACAATACATTATAAATACCACTAACTACAACCATAACCATCAATAATCATCCAAATCATTCTTGAATGATTCAAGACCCACAAATCCACAAAAACCCTAAAATAGTTAAACCATGATTAATACACAATTATCACAACTAATCATTTATCCTAAACCACATATAGCGAGTAGAAAAATTGCCTCAATCTTGCCAATTCAGATTTTCCTTGTGTAGTAGCAAGAATCCAACCTCAATCTTCAATCTCTTCTCCTTTCTCTACTCTTTCTCTTCCTCTCTCTTTCTCTCTAGGTTAGGAAGACAATTTGGGGAAAATAAAAGACTTAAGAAGAATAAATTGTGCCTTTAGTAAAAAATTCCAACTTAAATGATCAATACCGCGATAAAATAACACGCAACTGCATAATTAAAGTATAACCAGTCAAAAGTGCCCGAAACCTCAAAATACAATATGGCACACATTTTGACTGTCTCGCACGTTCCGGAACCAACTACAGCCTCCAAATTATCATTTGGATATTTTATAATTCATTTTAAGTTTCGGTTCCATTTTAAACCATGATGTCATTTTAAATCTTATGACACTATAAAATTCAACATGAGGATATTTACATACACATATAGTAAATATACAACAAGTTAGTAAATATAAACTTTTCTTCATTAAATTAATACTTACTCCATATTCCAACATTTTATATATAGTTACTTCACATAGTAAGTAAATATAAAATAGGTTTGCATAAGCAAGGGTTGTTTCATACTCCCCCCTTATGAGGGATTTTTTCCCCCAAAATTCAAGCGTACCTTGTAAGAAGAGATGCAGATACTTTTCCCGCATGTCGTCCTCACGTTCCCACATCGATTCATTAGCATTGTGATGACTCCATTGGACTCTCACCAAGGGCACCACACGAGACCTCAACTTACGCTCCCCATGATCTAAGATAGAAACCGGTTATTTTTCATATGAAATGTCGGGTTGCAAGTCAATATCCTCGAAATGGATATGCCGAAGGGCACCTTCACATCTCTTATACTTCTTCAGAGGGGAAATATGGAATACATCGTGAATTTTTTGCAAAGGTTCCGATAAGGCAAGTTGATACGCCACTGGACCAACTTTCGCAATAATTGGAAAAGGTCCAATAAAACGCGGCGCAAGCTTTCCTTTCTTCTCAAAACGCTTAATGCCCTTTATTGGTGACACTCGCACCAAGACTTAGTCCCCAATATCCAACTCCATGTGTCTTCTACACGCATTGACATAGATCTTTTGGAAATCTTGGGCTATCCGAATGCGATTCTGAATGAGTTTAATCTTAGAAGAAGTATCTTGGATCATTTGAGGTCCAAGGAATTATTATCACCCACTTTCAACCAACAAGTGGGTGACCTACATGGCCAGCCATAAAGAGATTTCTAGGGCGCCATTCCAATAGTAAATTGGTATGAGTTGTTGTAAGCGAACTCAACCAATGGGAGGTATTGTTCCCAACCACCCTTGAAATCAAGCAGGCACATACGGAGTGTATCCTCCAACATTTGGTTTACTCTTTCAGTCTAACCATCTATTTTAGGATGATAAGAAGTGCTTAACCTCAATTCGGTCCCCATGGCCTCTTGAAAACTTTGCCAAAAGTGGGAAACAAAGATCTTGTCTCGGTCAAAAACTATATTTAAAGGTACCCCATTCTTGATGAACAATCGAGCATAGCGAGTAGTGTCATAATCAGTAAGCATGGGTAGGAAGTGTGCCGACTTAGTTAAGCGTTTGACACTCACGCAAATAGAATCATAACCCCTATATGACCTTGGTAAGCCCATAATAAAGTCCATCGATATGCTCTCTCATTTCCACACCGGAAACTCTAATGGTTGCAACAAACATGTCGGTCGCTGATGATCGATCTTGACCAATTGACAAGTAGTGCATTGGGATACACACTCATAAATATCCCGCTTCATGTCGGGCCACCAATACTGGCAGCGCATGTCTTGATACATTTTGTCCCCACCAGGATGTAATGTAAATTTTGACCAATGAGATTCTGCCATTACCGCCTGTCTCAATAAGTCTTCCATGGAAGTGTAATCCACCCTCTGAACTTATCGAGTAGGATTCCTCTCCCTCAGACAGTAATCGGTGTATACGGTCCTGACAGCCCTTATCCCTTCCTTGGGCTTCTACAACCCTTGCCACAATGGTAGGAGTAACGGTCATCACTGACATGAACGCTCTCACCACCGCATCCTCCTGACTGAGATCTTTCCACTTAGCCTTCCAAACATCAGCTAACTCTCTCTCAGGCCTCCTACTCAAGGCATCCTCCACTACTTTCGCCTTGCCCAGATGATAATGGATATCAAATTAATAATCTTTCACAAACTCCAACCATCGGTGATGACGCATATTCAAATCTTTCTGTGAAAATAAATATTGTAGCGATTTATGGTCCGTGAAAAAGATGAATTTCTCCCCTAAGAGATAATGCCTCCAAATCTTCAAGGTATAGACAACCATGACAAGTTCTAAGTCATGCACCGGATAGTTCCTTTCATGAGGCTTTAGCTTGCGGGAAGCATAAGCAATAGCCCGTCTCTCTTATTGAAGCACACCTCCTAATCCTTGAAGAGATGAATCGGTGAAGACTAGATATTCCAATCTCGATTTTGGCAATGACAGGACTGGAGCTGAAGTTAACCTATCTTTAAGCTCGTCAAAAGAAGCCTGACAAGAGTTATCCCAAACAAATCTCACCCCTTTCCGGGTCAAATTTATCAAAGGTCTTGTGATTTTAGAGAAACCCTTGATAAACTGACGGTAATAACCCGCCAAACTCAGAAAACTATAAATCTCGGTAGGTGTCATGGGTTGACCCCACTCCCTCACTGCAACCACCTTACTCGGATCCACCGATATACCCTAGGATGACACAACATGGCCCAAAAACTGAACTTCCTTAAACCAAAAGCCACACTTCTTGAACTTTGCATAGCATTGGTGATCCCTCAATCTTTGAAAGACCAACCATAAGTGAGTAGCATGGTCAGATTCAGTCTGAGAATAGACTAAGATGTCATCGATGAATACAATGAGAAATTGGTCAAGGAAATCCCTAAACACCCTATTCATGAGATCCATAAATGCAATGGGGGCATTGGTTAGTCCAAAGGGCATAACCAAGAATTCATAGGATCTATATCTGGTCAGAAATGCAGTCTTGGATACAACATGCTCCCGTATCCTCAATTGGTGATACCCCGTCCTCAAATCGATCTTAGAGAAGTACAATTCTCCCCTAAGTTGGTCAAACAAATCATCAATATGATGCAAAGGGTATTTATTCCGGATGGTGACTTTATTCAACTCTCTATAGTCCGCACATAACCAGAGAGAACCGTCTCTTTTCTTTATAAAAAACACCGGATCACCCAGGGCGATGTACTACGCCTAATAAATCCCTGTTCCAACAATTGTCTGATTTGATCTCTCAACTCCCTCATATCCACAGGAGTCATGCGATATGGAGCTATCACAATCGGTCGAGTTCCCGGTGCTAAATCAATCACAAACTCAATCTCTCGGCTCAGAGGTAATACCGGTATTTCTCGAAAAACATCTTCAAAATCTCTAAGAATCGGAATAGAATCCAGGGGAACAACTACATTCCTAGAAGTCTCCTCCGGAATACAATATAAATAGGTACTCGTACCTCCTTCCAAACTAGGCATAACTACCAAGAACATTTCTTGTCCCGAAATGATGAAGACTATACTCTTCCCGTAACAATTTACTATCGTGTGATATTTCATTAACGAATCCATGCCCAAAATCACGTCATACCCGACTATGTCAAGGATGAGCAAATCGGCCTCAAAGCACAAATTACCAAGATTAAATCCTATGTTTTTACAAACAAAGAAAATCAATGAACTATCACCCATAGAAGATTCAACGCTAGTGAAAGTACTCTCAAAAGATTTTATCAACTCTGTGGTCTGAGCAAAACTCCTAGACATGAAAGAGTGTGTCACACCCGTATCAAATAATACCCGACCCAAATGCCCTTGGATGAGAAATTTACCCTCAATTGTTGGCGGTGATGGAGAGGTCGGAGAAAGCATAGTCTGTTGAATGTGATAAACCCGTCCATACTGTAGCTATCCCTACTGTGGAGGAACAAACGGATTTGGAACCTGTGGTGGAAACTGAACATATGGTTGTTATGGAGCCATAGGAAGATGTCCTCCAATCAACTGAGGACACGACCTCTTATAATGGCCTAGCTCTCCGCACTGAAAACATTTGTTCGTCACATTCTCTTGGTTCCGCCCCTGATTATTTTGGAACTGCCCAAAACCTCGGCCTTGATGGCCTCTACCTCCATTCCCACATCTACCTGCTTGTTGTTGTGGCGGTCCACCTTGACCTGGCCTATTGTTGTTACCACCCGCATTAAATCCACCAAAGCGTTAGCGTTTAGATAAATCCCCTTTCTAGGGTCCCCCTCTCTTTGCTTACTCCCCGAAGATTGGGAGGAACGAGATGCTCATACCCCAATCCCATTCCCTCCAGGTTTTCCCACTTTCCCCATCGCTGTAGCCTTCTTTCTATTTTGCACAAATAATCTATGCTCTTGGCAATGAAGTAATGCCGCATTCATCACATCCCCAAAGGTTTGTAAAGACGAATTTCCCAACAAATGTTGTTTTATCTGCCACTATAACCTCCCACAAACTTTGAGATTCTCCTCTCTTCTGGAGTCACCTCATCCGGTATAAAACCTTCCAACCGGGTGAACTCCTCTTCATACTCTACAACAGATCTCGCTCCTTATACTACGTCCTGAAGCTTCCTTCGCATCTCCCTTTGAACTGCGGGAGGGAAGTACTTTCGATCAAACAAGGCCCAAAAATCAGTGATTGTTATCGTATCCCTCTGCTCTGGTGTAGCCATCGACTCCCACCCATGTAATGCCAATCCGACAAGCTTGAAAGTAACAAGGATTTGATTTTTCTCCTCACTACATTCTACCATTCGAAGATGGCATTCATTTTCTTTCTTCCACTGATTTACACTTATAACATCCAAGCCTCCATCGGAGTCCGGGGGATGGCCCTTTAGAAAAGATTCCCTAACTCTTTTCCACGGAGAAGGTCCGGTAGGAGCTTGTTCCTCTTGCGCTCGTGGTTGAGCTTGTGACATTTGTTGTACCACTGCGGTCATCGCTGCATTAACTGCTTGGGCCACTATGTTTGCTACATCAGCATCATTTATACTCCCCGGCGGTGGCGGTGGAGGACCAACCTCCTCTTCCACAACTCTATTTCGTCGAGCGGGACGACCTCTCTTGGGCGGAATCTGAGATGGAGAAATAATAGAGTTAAAAATACTATAAAAACAATCTATCTTGCAGAAGATCGTAAGTACAAGCAACAAAGCAGTCCTAACATTAGGCTCTATATCAAATAATGCTACGGTAGAACGTGACAAGTCCACATAGATCCTAAAGACTCTATAACATGATGCTCTGATGCCATTTGTAACAACCCGGTATCCGAAATAAGGGGTGGCCAGCCCGATACTCCAATAATACAAGAATCATAGATGAAATCATTCTCAACATCGTGACAACATAAAGAGTACAAGAGATAACCACACAATATTTCAGAAAACGGGTTGTCAAAAATTTTATTTTATAATTAAAGAAAGCATTTTAAACAACCCATAATTGAAAAAGAAAGTGGAAACCCCAAGAACAATATACACTAACAACAGGTATACAATAAGAGGACCGAATGAAATGTCGGTCAATAGAATTTCATACAATGTACAACAAGTTCAATAAATTACATATTACTTTCATTACACATTTATTAAAGTTAGGCCAGACGCCCGAATAAAGACCCGAACATAACTAGAAAACAACAATGAAGGCGTCTACACAAAATATCCATGATATCCGCAAAATGTCACAGCTGCTCCGAAAGACACTGGAGTGGGGAGGTCAATACGGGAGTGAAAATCTGTTACTAAAACCGTTTAATAAAATTAAACTATTTAAGTAACTCTGAACAGTTTTTTGAAGAAACTCTTTTCTTAAAAACAAAAACTATTTGAACACAAGATGTGTTTAATAAAAGTATGTACGAGATCTGTTCAAGATTTGATCAACAGGTTTATAAAATAGTTTAAACAAACTTTAAACCCAGCTTAACCAAGAATGAGATGAGGAGATGTAGAAAGATTAAGAACAAGATTTTTTACGTGGTAAAACCTCACCCAACTGAGGAAACATCCACGAATCCCTCTACGGAGTAAAACAAAAAAAATATTCCACTATAAACAAATCTTAACAGTTACAAACTATATAACAAACATACATACAACTCAGACCTATATAAGTTTAGGAATGTACCCTCTGGTGTCCTTATAACTTCTCTGCAGTTCTGATTGTTGATGTTGTTCTCCCAGTTTGCTAACTTCCAATTTAATTAATCTCTTTATGTCAACTATTTTTCTCAAGATCTTATTACCAACACCTTTAGTGGGGTAGAGTGAAAGTGTTTGTGGAGGTTCTCTCTAACACATGCATGCACACACACACACTTATTAAGTACAAATAGTCCTAAAAAATTACATATAAGTCTATATGCTGTGATTTTTCTTTTTCTCTATTTTCATAAAACTTAACCTTATTTAACCTTTATAACAATGCTAGAATCCACGGCTATCTTGCTCAGAAGACGTATCAAGATCTTAATCAATCTCATGTTTTGAAAAGATTTTTGAGATTGAAAATAACCAAGTGTGATTCCAAACTAGGTCAAAGGTCTTGTTTCAAGAGAACTAGAACTAGAAACAGAAAACATTATTATTTATATTAAAGTTAAAAACATTTACAGAAAGCAAATCAACAATATATTTCTTAAGCTGAGAAACGAAATATGTAAACCTAGTGTAATGTAACATGCAGTACTTAGATCTGAAATATCTATAAAGCAGAAAGTAGATCAAAGACACAATGTTTAAGTTGGGTACAAGATCTAAAGAACAAAGAGGTTACAGCATCAAATCAGCTACCAACAACAGCTCTCAAACACTCAAACGCTCAAGGTGGTGTTTGGAATGTACAAGACTTTTGAAAGGGGTTTGTGGATTGAAATGGATTTGACGATTTAGGGTTAGGGTTAGGGTTTCTAACTCTTTATCTCTCTTCAATTTTCTTTCTTCTCTCTCTTTTCTATCTCTTCTCTTTGTACTCTCTTTATTCTCTTAAAAGGACAAAATGGCAAAAGTCTGAGGAGGCTTAGTGAAGGGGTCCTTTTATAGGATGCTGAGAAGGTTCGAGAGTATCGTTCAAAATGAAGGGTTCAAATTTAGTCAAGGTTGCTTGACTTAGATCCAAGGGTTCACGATACGCGGTGGTTAAAAGTCATCTGATTGGTTCTTAAGGGGTTCACAAGAATCATGAAAGGGCGCATGCAGGTCGTTGATAAAAACGATCCAAGGGTTGAAAAACAGACGCTGGTTTACTCTCTATAAACAAACACACTAACCACCAATCAAAAGGCAACAAGTGTTGGACAGATAGAATAGATAAAACGTGCATCTAAAATAATTAAAATCACACCCTGAAGTCTCTGCCTCTTTCGGATTCTACCCAAGGCAACTTTAATTCAATATAACCATCAATGTTAAATTGCAGATTGACCCCAAAAACCTTTAAAACAAGTTTTAATTAATTAAAACCTTATTTTAAAATGTTTATAAAATCCCAAAAAATATTTAAAAAGCTATATTAGGGATTTAAACACACTCAACATATGTACACACAATTTTATGCAATATGACATGAATATGATCCATTCTACTATGTGTGAGAGTTGGTAATATGGTCTAGATCAATTAATCAAGAAGGAGAAATAGTAGTGCAAGCTCTGGGGTTCTTTGGATTCTAGGTTAGACATAATTTTGTCCCAATTTCCAAACTAGATGAACACTTATACAATATAGACTCAAGTGAGTTAAGAGTATAAGGTTCTTCAATCTCCCCCTTTGGAAATATGAGACAAAATCTCCTTTGAGTTATCTAGAACTCGTAGGGCAACAAAAGAAAGGAAGCCTATTCCTACCAAAATATATATCTTCCCAAATCCTAGAAAGCAAAAGTACATAACTCAACTATTTACAATTAATTACCCAGAATACTAACTGTACATAAATTTGCAATGAATCACTAAGATTAAACTGTTTAGCATAAACTCAAATTTATAAACTCAAATTTCTCCCCCATTTTGTCTCAAATGGACAAAGGGAAAATAAAGAGATCAAAGAGATTAATCAGCACACACCATACCAATAGATTTATGCAAAGAGATAAATCGATTGTAATCTAAAGGCTTTGTAAACATATCTGCGAGTTGCAAATCAGTTGGAAGACAATTGATTTCTAATTCCATAGTTTCAACAAAATTCGCGTATAAAGTGATGTCTTATTTTTATATGTTTTGTTCGCGAGTGTTGAACAGGGTTTTTAGAAATATTGATCGCACTTTAATTATCATAATAGAGATGCAATTGGTTTTCTTGAATACCATAATCACTTAGCATTTGTTTAAGCCACAGTAATTGAGCACAACAGCTGCCAGCGGCTATGTATTCAGATTCAGCTGATGAGAGTGATGTGCAGTTTTGTTTCTTACTACTCCATCCTACCAAGTTATTACCTATATAGTAACATGCTCCTGATGTGCTTTTACTATCATCTGTACACCCAGCCCAGTCAGCATCAGTATATCCAATTATAGTGCTTGGTGTGTCATTAGTGTACCAAAGTCCTAGATTCAGAGTGCCTTTTACATATTTAATGATTCGTTTAATAGAATTCAAATGGCTCTCTTTAGGGTTATTTTGATAACGAGCACATACACACACAACATACATAATATCAGTACGCGAGGCAGTAAGGTATAGTAAGGTCCCTATCATACTATGATATAGAGTTGGATCTATGGATTTTCCAGTTTCGTCTTTAGATAGTTTTACCGTAGTACTCATGGGTGTTTTAGCATCTTTAGCACTCTCAAGGCCAAATTTCTTTACTATTTATAAAGCGTACTAAGATTGCAAGATAAATAATCCTTATGAATTTTGTTTGACTTGAAGACCTAAGAAAAATTGCAACTCCCCCATAAGAGACATTTGAAACTCCTTGTGCATAATTTCAGAGAAGGATTTTACTTCTGAGGGAGAAGTTGATCCAAAGATAATATCGTCAACATAAACTTGAGCAATAATGATATGTTTTGCCAAAATGTTTGACAAAAAGGGTTTGATCATTTCCACCTCTTTTGAAATCTTTATCTAAGAGGAAGCTGGAAAGATGCTCATACCAGGCTCTAGGCGCTTGTTTAAGGCCATATAAAGCCTTTTTAAGACGAAATACATGATTTGGATATTGAGGGTCAATGAACCCTTTAGGTTGTTCTACATAGGTATCTTCAATCAATATTCCATTAAGGAATGCAGATTTGACATCCATTTGGTAGAGTGTAAAATGCAAGTGGCAAGCTATAGCTAAGAGAAGACGAATAGATTCTAAGTGAGTAACAGGAGCAAAGGTCTCGTTAAAATCTATTCCTTCAATTTTAGAGTATCCTTGAGCAACTAATCTAGCTTTATTTCTAATGATTATCCCACTTTCATCAGACTTATTTATAAAAATCCAACGTGTGCCAATAACCTGTTTGTGATCCGACCTAGGTACAAGACACCAAACATCATGAATGACAAATTGAAGAAGTTCTTCCTGCATAGCAGAAATCTAGTGTGAGTCATTCAATGTCTCATTTACATTCTTTGGTTCCACTAGGGAAACAAAACATGCATAATGTGCATAATTTCTTAATTGAGATCTTGTATGCACTGGCTCACTAGGGTTACCAACTACGTTATTTATGGGATGATCTTTAGAAACCCAATTAGGCACTTCGGGTATCTCAATTGTTAAAGAATCATCTAATTCCGGAGAGTCAATCTTTAAAACATTTGTAGGCTCTTCCTCAATAGTTGATTCACCAGTCTTACTCTCTACAGTAGTGTCACTCACTATTACATTTATGGATTACATCATGGATTTAATGCGATGATTATACACTCGATAGGCTCTACTATTAGGCGAGTATCCTAAAAATATAGATTTATCTCCCTGGCTCTCAAATTTGGACAAGTGTTCCCTATCTTTGCATATATAACAACTATTACCAAAGGTTCTAATGTACTTAAGATTGGGATTTTTCTTATACCAAAGTTCGTAAGGGGTTTGTTTGGAATTCTTTCTAAGATAGACCCTATTTATAATGTGACACGCAGTATGAATAAATTCTACCCAAAAATATTTAGGCAAATTCTTGGCATGCAACATGACTCGTGCCATCTCTTGAAGGGTACGATTCTTTCTCTCGGTGATTCCATTTTGTTGAGGAGTCTTAGGAGAACTAAACTCGTGTTTGTACCCATTATAGTCACAATACTCTATTATACCAGTGTCTTTGAATTCTCCACCTCTATCACTACGAATTCTATTTACTTGAGTGTCCTTATCGTTTTATATCCGAAGAAGTATTTTTAATAAAGTTTGAAAAGTGTCAGACTTTTGTTTTAAGAAGGACACCCATGTAAATTTGGTGAAGTCATCAACCATAACTTGAATATAACTGTGTCCACAGAGACTAACAGTTTGGGAGGGACCCATTAGGTCCATATGGATGAGATCCAAAGGATTAGAGGTAAGAATATCTTTAACTTTCTTGTGAGGAGCTTTAACAATTTTTCCTTTCTGACAGGGACCACAAACAATGTTAGAAATAGATTTGATTTTTGAAACTCCTCTAACTATTTCTTGATAGGTCAACCTACTAAGATTATCGTAATTTATGTGACCCATTCTGTTATGCCATATTTCGTTGTCATCCATTCTGGCAACATTACAGATTTCAGAATTGTCCATGACAGTATAACAATTGTCAGGAGTCCTGAATCCTGTAATTATCCATTCACCTTTTTCATTTAAAATTTTTCAATTGTTCTTTGAAAAGGTAACAGTATGATTTGAGTCACAAAATTGCGAGATACTAAGTAGATTGGCCTTAAGACCTTTAACTAGGAGAACATTTTTGAGAACTGGAAGTCCATCTTCTTGGAGAGTTCCTTTGCCTATGATTTGAGATGATACTCCATCACCAAAAATAACTTTTCCACCAGCAAAGCTGGTTTTGTTCAAAAGTTTTGTATCATCCCCAGTCATGTGCTTAGAATATCCAGAGTCTAAATACCAACCAGATGATGTGTGTTCAGCTTTTAAAGAAGTAATAATTATATTA
The DNA here is from genome assembly GCA_949130495.1 of Sambucus nigra. Classification (NCBI taxonomy): domain Eukaryota; kingdom Viridiplantae; phylum Streptophyta; class Magnoliopsida; order Dipsacales; family Adoxaceae; genus Sambucus; species Sambucus nigra. The sequence continues at coordinate 616,499,148 of OX422207.1, forward strand.
CACTTCATCTGAGGTAATAGATCATCTTTTCTAACCCATATTGCTCTAATTTTTATTTTGCGCTTATTAGCTCTCAACTGATAAAATCTGCGAGCATTCGATTTTTGTTGAAAAATGTTTTGTGCATGATTTTGAGATTTATGAAATATATGAGCATTTGGTTTAGGAAAGTGCTTATGAATATTTCTAGGAAATGTTCTTTTATGTTTGGTCTTTCTCTTCCTATAATTAGAGTTTTTGCCTGGTTGTCTAGGAACTACATAATTGTTGCGGCTCCTCCTAGAATAGTTAAAGTCTTGATAGATAGGAGGATTACAGACAGGTTTAACTAGTCTCCTAGCATAGTAACTATCAAAATAGTGACCGTATATATCACAGTAAGAGCAATAAAGATTGCTCAAGGTTGGGGTCTCCTTAGGAAAGTTTGTAAACAAAGGTTTTGAGGAATTTTGAGGTTGAACTCTATTCCTAGGTAGGACAGTCTTGAATGTAGACTCACTCTTCCTAATAGAGGGTCGGATGTAATTAGCCTTAGGTGAACTTTCATGTTTAGAGAAACTTGATTCCCCAATGTTAATGTTTTGATGTTTTGATTCAAACTCAGCTTTTAGAGAATGAAAATCTGGGCAAGTTTCAATAGGTCTTTTACCTCCTGACACAAACTTGATAGATTCAAAAGATTTTGTTTATGTCTTCAAATTGGGGAAAAATCCTATTCCAGTTCGATCATTAGAATTGGTTTTTGATTCAACAATAAATTCATCAAAACAGTTTGAGTTATTTTCAAATTTTGTAATTTTTTTTAAAACAGTTGTTGTCTTTTCTTTAGTTTGTTCCAATTCTGACAATGTACCTTTGTATTTTTTCTCCAGATTTTCATTTGTTTTAGTCAAATCTCTGAGTTTTTGATCAAACATTTTAATTTCACTTTCATGAGTTAAACATTTGGTAGTATACTCTTCAGCATTTAGTTTGACCATTAGGCTTAGATCTTCTAGTTTTTTAGTGAGATCTTTCACAATCTTTTCTAGTCTAGTGCTTTTCTTGAGAGTTTTAGCATATAGTGTGTGAATATCTAGGAGGTCTTCATTGTCCGAGTCACTAAGTGTAGTGTGTGAAGTGACCCCTAGGGCTTCATTCTTTGGACTCACACACCCATTGACATCGTCATTATCGCTTTCCCTTGGACTCACACACCCCGAGGAAGAGAGAGCAATATTCTCAGTAATCAAAGCATCTAAACCAGTAACAACATGATTCAAAACATCAGAAGTAGAATTACTAGATTCATCCTCACTAACAAACATAGGCATATCATCATTATAGATAATCTTGGCAAAGAAAGATATGAAAGGGTTAAAAACTTCAGATGACTCAAGTTCCTCATTGTCAGAATCGCTTGAATCATCCCAAGTCTTACAAATGTTGGCTCTAGTGTTTTTTTTTGAGTGTTCAAGTAAATCTACAGTCATGTGCAATGTGTCCTAGTTTACCACATCTAAAGAATTCAGTCTTCTTAAGGTCTCTGTTAGGTCTAATGTGAGAGTCCTTGTGATATTTGTCATGACTTTTCTCATGAGGTATGTGATTAAAGGGAGTTGGATAATTGGACTTGCCTTGTTTATTTGCCATGTTATTTCTAAATTTAATGATTTTCTTAAACTGTTTTGACATTAAGGCAATCTGATTGTCCAAACTCTCTATATCGCATTCCTCATCAGAGTCACCATTGGAAGTGTTAAACTCAGGCTTAATCAATTTAGAAGAGAAGCTTAGATTGGAACTAATATGTTTCCTATGGGACTGGGTCAATTGTTTCTTAAATTCCAGTTCCATTTCTAAAATTCTTAATTTACTACTGAGTAATTCAAGAGTGAGATTGATATCACACATTTCCTCAATAGCATATCTTTTGTTATCAAATTTCTGTGGTAATGATCTCAGAATCTTAGATACAATTTCTTGTCTATCATATGTTATCCCATTAGCATGCAGTTTTGTCACAATATCAGTCACGTTCATATATAAGTCATCAAATGACTCAGTCTCAGACATAATTAAAGAGTTATACTGCTGAATGAGCATTTCAGTTTTAGCAGCCTTAACTCTAGTTTCACCTTCATGAGCAGTAACCAAAGTGTCCCAAGCTTCCTTAGAAGTGGTACAGGATGAGATTCTTTTGAACTCGTGTTCATTTATGGACATAAATATGGCATTCTTTCCTTTGTTATTGTTGCGAGAAACTTGTTTCTCTTCTTGTGTGAACTCACTTAACACTTTCTTAACCCTCTCATTACTTCCTTCAGTGGCTGGTTTGTCGGAATAATGTAACCATTTTCAACAATGTCCCAGATATCATCTCCCAAGTTTCTTTGAATGAAAGTAATCATCCTTACATTCCAGTAAGGAAAATTGGTTCCATCAAAGATAAGAGGTCTGGTCAAGTTACCAAATCTTTCATTTTTCTCTTCCATATTTGATTTTCAGAAAACAATTTCAGAAACACAGGATCTCTTTAAAAGAATTTTACAAAGCTCTGATACCAATTGAAATTCTGTTACTAAAGTCGTTAAATAAAATTAAACTATTTAAGTAACTCCGAACAGTTTTTTGAAGAAACTCTTTTCTTAAAAACCAAAACTATTTGAACACAAGATGTGTTTAATAAAAGTATGTACGAGATCTGTTCAAGATTTGATCAACATGTTTATAAAATAGTTTAAACAAACCTTAAACCCAGCACAACCAAGAATGAGATGAGTAGATGTAGAAAGATTAAGAACAAGATTTTTTACGTGGTAAAACCTCACCCAACTGAGGAAACATACACGACTCCCTCTACGGAGTAAAACAAAAAAATATTCCACTATAATCAAATCTTAATAGTTACAAACTATATAACAAACATGCATATAACTCAGACCTATATAAGTTTAGGAATGTACCCTCTGGTGTCCTTATAACTTCTCTGCAGTTCTGATTGTTGATGTTGTTCTCCCAGTTTGCTAACTTCGAATTTGTTCAAGCTCTTTTCGTCGAATCTTTTTCTCAAGATCTTATTACCAACACTTTTTGGGTGGTAGAGTGAAAGTGTTTGTGGAGGTGCTCTCTAACACATGCATGCACACACACACACACACACTTATTAAGTACAAATAGTCCTAACAAATTACATATAAATCTATATGCTGTGATTTTTCTTTTTCTCTCTTCTCATAAAACATAACCTTATTTGACCTTTATAAAAATCCCAGAATCCACGGCTATCTTGCTCAAAAGATGTATCAAGATCTTAATCAATCTCGGGTTTTGAAAAGATTTTTGAGATTGAAAATCACCAAGTGCGATTCCAAACTAGGTCAAAGGTCTTGTTTCAAGAGAACTAGAAACTGAAAACCTTATTGTTTATATTAAAGTTAAAAACATTTATAGAAAGAAAATGAACAATATATTTCTCAAGCTGAGAAATGAAATATGTAAACCTAGTTCAATGTAACATGCAGTACTTAGATCTGAAATATCTATAAAGTAGAAAGTAGATCAAAGACACAGTGTTTAAGTTGGGTACAAGATCTAAATAACAAAGAGCTTACAGCATCAAATGAGCTACCAACAACAGCTCGCAAACACTCAAAACACTCAAGGTGGTGTTGGGAATGTACAGGACTTTTGAAAAGGATTTTTGGTTTGAAATGGATTTGACGATTTAGGGTTAGGGTTAGGGTTTCTAACTCTTTAACTCTCTTCAACTTTCTCTCTTCTCTCTCTTTTCTCTCTCTTCTCTTTCTACTCCATTTATTCTCTTAAAAGGACAAAATGGCAAAAGTCTGAGGAGGCTTAGTGAAGGGGTCCTTTTATAGGATGCTGAGAAGGTTCGAGAGTATCATTCAAAATCAAGGTTTCAAATTTAGTCAAGGTTGATTGACTTAGATCCAAGGGTTCACAATACGCGGTGGTTAAAACTCATCTGATTGGTTCTTAAGGGGTTCACAAGAATCATGAAAGGGCGCATGTAGGTCGTTGATAAAAATGATCCAAGGGTTGAAAAACAGACGCTGGTTTACTCTCTATAAACAAACACACTAACCACCAATCAGAAGGCAACAAGTGTTGGACAAATAGAAGAGATAAAAAGTGCATCTAAAATAATTAAAATCACACCCTGAAGTCTCTGCCTCTTTCGAATTCTACCCAAGGGAACTTTAAGTCAAAATAACCATCAATGTTAAATTGCAGATTGACCCCAAAAACCTTTAAAACAAGTTTTAATTAATTAAAACCTTATTTTAAAATGTTTATAAAATCCCAAAAAATATTTAAAAAGCTATATTAGGTATTTAAACACACTCAACATATGTACACACAATTTTATGCAATATGACATGAATATGATCCATTCTACTATGTGTGAGAGTTGGTAATATGGTCTAGATCAATCAATCAAGAAGGAGAAATAGTAGTGCAAGCTCTGGGGTTCTTTGGATTCTAGGTTAGACATAATTTTATCACAATTTCCAAACTAGATGAACACTTATACAATATAGACTCAAGTGAGTCAAGAGTATAAGGTGCTTCATCCTTGCGGTGGAGCACCTAAGCGGTTACAATATTTCACAACAAGAAAGAAGAACGGGCCAGGGCCCGGTTTTATGTGATCACTAGATAAATAACAAGTATGACAATTATGAACAATAAATCTTATATGATAAAGATGATATTCTAATATGGTGAGCTCATATAATAAACTAAGACAAATAAATGATTATGAAGTGAAATTCCATCATGCAAGAGGATATGTATAATCATCATTAATATTAAATCTTTATCATTATTCACCTTTTCATTTTATCTTTCCTTTCCCTATCAGGAATACAAATTTTATCATGTGCTCTTTGTGGCACGTATCTCAATTGTATGCTCTTTGTGGCATGTACTATTCTCTTTATGGAATTGCGTTATGCTCTTTATGGCATTAATATCCATCAAGTCCCACTTGATATTAGAATAGTTATATGTATACATATATAACGATTCTAGGACCGCCCGTCCGGGTTTCCCCACTGTGCGCCCCTAAATAACCATCATCTTCCAGGACCTATCATCAAGACAACCTGGGATCCTATCGAATGTCAGGAAGCGGCCATATGCCTGCGGGGTAGTCATAACCACACCCAGAATTACCTACACATCGCAGAAAAATATACAATAAGCGCTCGTATGGCCTAGGACTATATCCACCCTGCATTCATTAGCCAGGGGGCTTCACCTTACGCACGAACTTCCCTTAAGATGGTATTTAGAGAGGGTGTGTTACAACCATTTTATTAATTACCATGACATGATTTAGTAAATTATCATTTACTTTATCCATTTACATTTTATCAAATGCATTATGGTTATCCTGAACTATACGTGCTTCATGTCATCAGAATAACCTCGATGAATATTTAAACTCCCAAGTTAATTTTTCCAATTATCCTTTTTGGCTTTATAATAAACCATCATACCTCAAATTAACTTCTAAAATCTCCAAACACAACTTAGTAATCTCCTAGACTCCTACTAGTTATAAAAGGAAAGTAATGCCTGAACATCACTTCGCGCACCCTCGAAATAATTCCCATATATACCAATTCTAATCTAGGGCAGTAAAGTAACTCACCTAGAACTCTAGGACTCTAAGTTGACTTCATACAAGAAGGTTCATAAGTCATAAGTCTAGAGAAAAAGCGTTGAAATTGGAAAAGAAAAAAAAATTAAAAAGAAGGATGTTCGAATCAATTCGGCCAGAAAATATGAGGTTCTGCATAAATGTCGAATCGATTCGGACCATCTGAATCGATTTGGTCCGGAAAATTGGGTTTTTGCATAAATGCCGAATCAAGTCAGACTAGCCGAATTGATTCAGTTCACTTAGACCTGGAAACTGTCCATATGCGAATCGATTCGTCCTGGCCGAATTGATTCGCCCCTACGAATTTTGCCAATTTTGGCTATGGAGTCTTGGACTCCGAATTTACCCCGAACTCAAATTCATTCAAACCAAACTCATTTATTGTCACCAATACATCATAAATAGCACTAACTACTACTATAACCATCAATAATCATCCAAATCATTCTTGAATGATTCAAGACCCTCAAATCCACAAAAACCCTAAAATAGTTAAACCATGATTAATACACAATTATCACAACTAATCATTTATCTAAAACCACATATATCAAGTAGAAAACTTGCCTCAATCTTGCCAATTCCTATTTTCCTTGTGTAGTAGCAAGAATCCAACCTCAATCTTCAATCTCTTCTCCTTTCTCTACTCCTTCTCTTCCTCTCTCTTTCTCTCTAGGTTAGGAAGACAATTTGGGGAAAATAGAAGACTTAACAAGAATAAATCGTGCCTTTAGTAAAAAATTCCAACTTAAATGATCAATACCGCGATAAAATAACACGCAACTGCATAATTAAAGTATAACCAGTGAAAAGTACCCGAAACCTCAAAATACAATATGACACATATTTTGACTATCTTGCGCATTCCGGAACCAACTACAGCCTCCAAATTATCATTTGGATATTTTATAATTCATTTTAAGTTCGAGTTCCATTTTTAACCATGATGTCATTTTAAATCTTATGACACTATAAAACTCAACATGAGGATATTTACATACACATACAATAAATATACAATAAGTTAGTAAATACTAACTTTTCTTCATTAAATTAATACTTACTCCATATTCCAACATTTTATATATAATTACTTCACATAGTAAGTAAATATAAAATAGGTTCTTGTAAGCGAGGGTTGTTACAGAATCCTCATTGTCCAAGTAACTCCTTGATTCCCATTATGATCCATGAATCCATTGAATATCTACATGAGATTATAGGGGATTGATTTGGTTTGGGGCAGTGTGGACTGTACATGCATGTATCTTCTTTTTATGATTTGAGGCGATCCTGCTTCCTAAATCTCTTTGGCTAGGTTAACCGTTGTTGTGGGCAAAGAATAAAATATGGTCCCCACATTTTCCCCTAAAATCCGTGGGCCATTGCTTAGGTCGATGGATTTTACATGTGGCCAAGGGTGAAGCTTTGCTAGGGGCATATTCATAATTTAATGAAGCAAGAGAGGTCCACTTATATTTCTATATGATATTGAAGCGCCAAATCTTCCTCGAGAAGTGAAAGACATCACTTGAGTGTTTGAAACTTATTTTGTCAAAAACCCAACTGTTAGTTCATCGTCTCTGTTCATTTTTGCGTAAAATGTGTACTCGGGCTTCATTCCTTACTCCCACTCTTCAAAATAAAGACTTTCTCATCTTTAAAAGTCCCCTATTTGTCTCATAAGTTTCATCTTTATTCTTTTTCCAGTTTTCTTTCTTCTATGCATCGATCTTCTACTACAACTAGGGTTTTTGTGTTTTCTCTCATGGAGATGCTTGATAATATGTCTCTGCCTGAGTTTAGGAAGTGTTATAATTTATCTGATTAGGTGGAGATAGAGTGTACGTTAGTCCCAGAAATGTTCGTGATGTAGAAGATGGTCACGGGATCCATGTTATGATAGTTTCACAAGGGGGTTAATTTTCCCCCCTAACCCTCTATTTTTACATTTTTCCAATACTTGAACATAGTACCTTCTCAATGTTCTGCAAACATGACGAAGATTATTAATGGATTTCATAGGATAAACTAGCTTTATGGAACCAACTTAGGATTATTTTAGATTTTCTATTGCTATTCCTTCTCTCGCACTAGTGGGGGTCTTCTGTACTTGAAGGCAAGAAGTCCTAATAGGGTGTTGGTAGTAAATCTACCTAATTACCATAAATACTATTGGTCTAAAGGTTTTATTGCCAAGAATTAACAATTTCCTCCCCAATTAGGGGGCATAAGGTACTTGGGACCTCGAATCCTTAACATTGGGGAGGAATACATAGGTTAGTATCTCTATATCTATTTTATTTCTTATTTGCCTTCTTCTGTCTATATTCTTTTCGATCTTTCCTTCCATTTCTTTTATAGGGAAAGCCAAGAATTAATAGCCAAATCTTTGCAAGATCCAAGCTACTGAACTTCTAAAATCTTGGAGGATAAGAGATATTGTTGCTAAAGGGAAACATCCTTGGTCTGTTGTATTTTTTTGGAATATAAGAATACTACTTCTAGATTTATTGCTCGTCCAGTAGACACAATCCCTCATCTGGAGGTTCCAGGAGAAGAAGTTGCTGGTACCTCTGAACCCATTGATTTAGAAGAAGAGGAAGAGAGTAGATTATGGGAGGATCAGGTATAAGTTAGCAAGGAAGGGAGTGGTTAAGGTGAGAGAAGCAAAGAAGAGTCTAGTGAAGGGGAGTCCAACAAAGAAGAGTTGGGCCCTCCAAGGAGAAGAGTCTTAATCTAGGATGATAATGATGACAATTTTTTTATCCAATAGGATGAAGTTCCTCAAGAAGAAGGATGGAGACTCTATTGGTAGCTCTGAGGTCATTGCTCAAGTGAAGGAGGTGGAGAGAAAGAAGAAAGAAGAAGAGGAGAAGCGGGAGAGAGAGACAGAGTAAGAGAAAAAGAGATAAGTAAAGGAGAGAAGGGCATTGGACTCAAAGGCCTCAAAAATGCCTTCTATTTTTATTGTTGAGGGAGCCTCGATGGTTATTTCTCCTTAACTTACCATCACCCATGCTACTAGTGAAAGCAGTGCTCACGACTGACCGTGAGCGCTCATCGAGCATGGGGGAGACCAGTTAGCCCTTAAGTCTTCCCAAAATCTTGTTTTGGTAAGTGTTACTTTCTCTATACTTCTTTGTTTTATGTTTTCCTCTAACATCTCGTGCTTATCATATGTTTTTTCTATTTTGCAATTTGTCTCTGACTACACTGTGCTGCTATGTGGTTGAGTTGAGCTGTCGAAGAGGAACTGAGAGCTAGATGAATCTCTAAAGCCTTCAGAGAAGGTCCTTGCTGACACGAAGGATACATTTGACAAAGAGAGGGATAAGTCTATTAAGTAAATGTTAGACCTTCACAAAGCTTATTGTGTCGTGATTACGGACAAGCGACAGTGGCAGAGGAAAATAAGGGGCTGTTCACGGAGGTGGAGAAGTTGAAGGGGGAGGCAACAACCATTCAAGAAAGTGAATATAATGAAGGTTAGGATACAACATATGACGATGCCGAATGCCATATTTCTTAACTTCGGCGAGCATTTTCCAAGAATGACTGGGATAAAGCCTTGACTACTGCTGAGGTTGCGACTGATTCCCCCCTCTTCGCTCAACATCATCCTGGTCGTAATCATGTTCAAGAGTCTCCCTCTACCAAATCAGATGCTCATGATGGCATGGGTCTCATTGATACTACTATTGGGGATGCACTTGTCAATCCAGAGGGGGGAATTATCCCAGTAGAAGGATCTACCCCAGGTGCTGGTGAAGGGGAAGTGCCTGTTGAGCAAGCTGCTGATAAAGGGAAAAGGCTCTCCACATCTGACTAGGGTGAGGACGCTTCGGAATTTTAGGTCTTCCTATTATTTTTTTTCTCTTGTTGTATTTTTGCTTCTTACATTCGTTGTACTGGCCTGTGCCCTTTGATTTAATGAAAACTAAAACTTTTTGTTTCATTACTGATTCTTTCTACCCATGTTGCTTGTTTGGTTGGTCGTAGCTCATTCACTTGAAAAAATACCACTTAAGTCGTTTAATTCAAGATTAAACTATCTAAATGTTTCTAAATAGTTTGGTGAAGAAACTCTTTTCTTAAAACAAATATTAAACACAAGATGTGTAAAACAGTATGAACGAGTTATTTCAGTTAGAGGTTTACCAGTTTTGAAAATCAAAACGTATGAAAATTAAATCAACACATCCTTAAGAAAGAGGTGGGAGTAAGAGGAAGTATACACGAGTAATTTTAACGTGGTAAACCCCCACCTAATTGGAGAAACATCCACGGTGACCTATATATCACAAAATCAAAAATCCACTAAAGTAAGAGTAACAAATTACAAGCTATATAACAATAAAGACACACAATCAAACCTAAATCTAAGTTCAGAAATTGTACTAACTCCTCTAAAAATTTGTGTCTTCTCCCTAGGTTCTGATGTTGTTATTGTTCTCCTTGATTCGTAACTCCACTCCTTTTAGCTTTACGTCGACTCTAAAGTCAAATATATCAATATCAACACTTTTCAGTGTAGTAGTGTGAAGGTGTATGTCGTGATGTGCTCTAAATCACATGCATGCAACTCACACACACTTAATTACATACAGTATGAGTAACAAGTTACAAATAGATCACTTAATATGAAATATTTCCAAAATCAATTTAGTCAAAGTAATCAGACTTTGGATCTTTAATATCCACAACAGATCAAGAGGGAATATTTCTATAAAAATTAGCCAAGATCCTATGCACTTTCCTTATAAAATATGTACTTATTTCACAAAATGTGAAATATTTGAAAGTGAAATCCCCAATCAAGATCTAAACTAGATCTAAGTGTGAATATTTTAGTAAACTGAATTTAGAAAAGATTTTGTTGGTTTAGGGTTTGAAATCAACATATTAGTTTGAAAATAACCAACAAAACAAGATTTCTCGAAATAAGAAATCAAGACTAAGAACTATCTAAGTGAACTGTATCACAGAGGCGTAATCTCAAGATTTTATGAAAAGAAATAAAGATTTAACCAACGTGATTAAGTTGGGAAAGAGATAAAGAACAATAGAGGATAAACTTCTCAAATATCAAACTATTTACTCTCATAAAACTGTTTTCTGGTGATATTTGGGTTGAGTTAGGTTTAGGCTTTCATTTATCTCTCTAACTCTTTTTCCCTTTCTCACACTAACACGTATCTTCCCTCTATTTTGGATGAAGGGGAAAAGTAGCAAATGGATGAGGCTTAGGTAATTTATATAGTGAGTGAGGAAGGATCGAAAAACTCAGAGGCAATCCAATGGTTGAGATTGATCTTGACTAGTTGACTAAAGATCTAATAGTTAAAATAATGCGGTGGAAATAGACAATAATGATTGGTCAAGGGTTCTCAAGGAAACATAGTTTTGTGCGAGTAAAGAAACACATAATCAACCAATGCAAGAGCAGTACGTGTTGACAAAATCATTTTAAAAATCTTAGAAATTATATAACACATCCCAAAATTACTAAAAAAATATTTAAGGGATTTAACTCACACAAAAAAAATTAAAGCATAAGACAATGTATGTATGCAGTCCTAGTGTGTGGTGTGGGTATACTAACTTTAGGAACTTACAGTGGAATCAGGTATAGAGTCTGAGGTTCTTTGTAAAAAATGACGGGACTCAAATTTTGTCACTATTTCCAAACTAGATGAGCACCTATAAAATATAGACTCAAGTAAGTCAAAGATATATGGTGCTTCATCACTTAGATGAATATATCCCCGTTAACTCCCGTCTAAGACAGATTATTGGTTTGAACATAAGCGCTCAAGTGCGTAGTGCTTTTATAAGGATTTGTAAACCCCTGAGGGAGAGAAACTAAGATTAGAAGAATCAGTTTGAGGTGGTCGCTAAGCTAAAGGATAGGCTTGAGGAGATGGAGGGAATAGGTTGCTCTGTGTAGGAGGAGATGGATGCCTTAAAAGCAAAGCTTCTGGATGCATCCGAAATCAACCAGGTGCGGTAATTGCTGCAAAGATAAAATAAAGATTTGAGGAGATGAATTTCTCGCCTAAAAGAAAACAATCCATCTACTCTTCCTTTGGTGCTATGAGGCTCCTCCTCATTGTTTGCTGTGGTTGCTTATACTGAAAATCAAGCTTCTAGGAGGGAGATTGCCAAGCTGAAAGAAGATGTTCATTGAGCATATGTGATTGTTGCTGGTCTTCAAAGGGACGTCACACGATTGAGACAGTTATTCTGAAAGGATCCTTAGTAGTTTTGGGCTGATGGGTATAACCAAGGTTGGACAGATGCCCTAGTAATACTGAAAGAGATCAAAGGATGATCGATGGCTAAATGTTTTCAGGAATTAAAATTTCGTAAGGAATCATCCCTGTGGTATAAATATCAGACTCTTCGCTCATCTATTCTGCGAAATCCCCTCTCAAAGGATGATCGATGGATCCTAATAGATGCTAACCTGGTGCAACTTCTATAGCCATACACAGAGAGCTTTGAAATAAACTTAGTTTCTCATCCTGATGATGGTTGAAGAGCTCGAGTAAAGGACTACCTTGCTTGTCGTGCTGGGCCATCGTAGGTCTTTACGATAGATTTATATGTACACAAAAGTATGATTCTTAATGATAGATAAGATGATTATTTATGTTTTGAGAACGTATTGACTAAACATGTATAAATATTACTTGTTGGTTGCTTGGTATCAGTGTTTGAATTTAAAAAGGTGCTTGATAAATCTGATCATAGTATAAATGAGTTAATACAAAACTTCAATCATTTTGGGCTTCTCAACCGACTAAATGACATTGATTTGTGTTATCTTGTGTTTAAAAATTCTCCTAGTCCAATATGCCTTTTCCATATCATTTCATCCCACTTTACCTTTTAGGTTGTGTCATCACACTTCCTTAGGCCTAAGTCGAGTGATGGTGAGAATGCACCTGGTTAAGGTGATATTGGTCCAAAAAGGATTTTTTAACCATCCTAAGTTGGTGACCAACCTTGAGTTGAATTTATTGCCTAAAGATCCCCTGTTCATCTTTCATTGTTGCCAGAGTAACTTAGGAGGCCAATTATGTTTTTGATAAAGACTTGAGGAAGGTTAATCGGAACCTTGATTTATATATTTTTTATGTGGCACACTATAGGAGCTATGTTCTTTGACAGGAGAAAGTTGATCAACTTGTTATTTCTGTTATATTTTGAGGGGGTGCATATTGCTTAGAAAGGATGTGTATTGAAGTTTGACCAAGAGGTATTAAACAATCAAGATTTTCAGAATGTATGGGCCAATTGACCTTTATTGATTAAAAATGATAAATAAAATGCAGCATTAGCTTGTAAATGAAGATTTGCCTAAACTAATGAAGCTGAAAAATAAAAAATATAGAAGTCTAAAAGTATAACTTCTTAAGGTTGGATGCATTCTAGCGTTTCTAAGTGATAGGCTCCCTGTAAGTCATTTCTTATTATCTTGAAAGGTCCCTCCCAATTAAGTCCTAGTTTTTTGTCTGATGATCTCACAGAACTACCTAGGACTTTCCTTTGGACGTAATCTCCTAGTAGAAATTTCCTTGGATTGAACTTTTATTGTATTGTTTGTCCAGTTACTGTTGGTAAGATGCCAACTTAGCTAGTGCCAGTTCTCGTCATTCATAAGATAAGTTAAGCTCAGTGAGTATTGCTTCATCACTGATGCCATGGTCTACCAAGGTAGTCCTCATAGTAGGGAGTCCTGCTTCTAGTGGGATGACTGCCTCCATTCCATAGGTGAGCGCGAACGAGGTTTCTCCCATTGATCTCCTTGGAGTTGTACAATATTCCCATAAAACATGAGGTAGTTCATCTACCTAGGCACCTTTGAGTCTTTTCATCCATTTTTTAGTCCTTCGATCATTATCTTGTTGGAAGCTTCATGTTTCCCGTTGCTGTGATATGCTACAGAAATAAAGTGGTGCTTGATGCCATGCCCATCGCAAAAGCCTTCAAAGAATCCACTTTAGAATTACATTCCATTGTCAGTGATGATCGTCATTGGTGTCCCAAAGCGGGAGATGATGTTCTTTCATATGAACCTCGTCATGTTAGAGTACCGAATGTTTACGAGTGGTTCTGTCTCTACCCATTTGGTAAAGTAGTCAGTACTTACCAACAGGTACTTGCGATTTCCAGATGCAGTAGGCAGAGGCCCTACAATATCCAAGCCCCAATGGGAAAATGACGATGGTATTCTAAATGACTTGAGGTCACTACCTATTTGATGGACCATAGGGAGTGCTTCTAGCACTTGTCACATTTACAAACATAAACTCCAGCATCCTTCTGCATGTATGGACACGAGTATCCTTTCTTGATCGTTCGAAAAGCCAATGATCTTCCTCCTTCATGGCTCCCAAAAATGCCTTCATGAAGTTCACTAAGAACCTACTCGACATCTTCTAAGTAAACGCACTAGAGGTAGGGGACAATGAAAGACTTTCTGTACATTTTTCCTTCAAGAGATAAGTGAAAGCGAGCACCCTTGACTCTTACCTGGTGCGCCGATCTTTTGTCGCCTGGCAGTGTGTCACTCAATAGGTAAGTTATGATGGGATCCATCCAACTGGGTGCCTTCTCTATGCAAAGGACTTTCTCTGTGATTGTTTGGTTAATGCTTGATTTCACGAAGAATTATATCTCAATGGTCCTCCTTAAGTCGGAGTCAATGGAAGAGCTTAGAGCTGCTAGGGCATCGACATAACTGTTTCATCCCCTAAGGAACTGCTGAACATCAATTCTATCAAACTTTTCCATACATCCTCGTACAACAGCGAGTTAAGCTGACATCCTTTCATCCTTGGAGCTAAAGTTTCCACTTATCTTCTTGAACGCTAGCTTTGAATCGCTAAATACCTGAAGGAATTTTCCCCTTAGCAATTTTACTTTGAACAGGCCGGTGATAAGTGCTTTATATTCCTCTTCATTGTTGGAGGCTTTAAATCCTATCATGATCCCTTGTTTGAGCGTAGTCTTCTCTGGAGGCTCCGTCAATGTAAATGGTCCAGTCGAAGGTTTTTGCTTCCGCTTTTGTTGGTTGCTCGATTTTTAACTGTGCATTAGGCTACATCCCCCTGAACTCAGCGATAAAATATGCTAAAATTTTCTCCTTAATTTTTGTCCTTATTTAAAAGTGGATATTGAATCTTCCAAGCTCCACCGACCACTTTGACACTTAAACGGAGAGGTCAGTTTTTCGTAGAATAGCTTTGAGGTGGTGCGAGGTGATTACGATGATGGAATGAGCCTTAAAGTAATGCTTCATCTTCCTTGAGGCTACTACTAGGGCATATGCAAACTTCTCTAGGGGCAAATAACATTCATCAACATCAAGGAGCATCTTTCTTGTGCAATAAATCGGGTGTTGGCCTCCTTCCTTCTCCCATACCAAGGCGAAGCTCATAGCGTGGTCTGACACTATAAGATAGAGATATAAGGGTTTGCCTTCACCTGGGATTACCAGCAAGGGTGGCTTGCTGAGGTAAGACTTGAGCTCTTTTAGGGCTTTAGAGAATTCACCGTTACATACTAATCCCTTATATTTCTTCAATAGTTGGAAGAATGGTCGATAATGCTCCGAAGACTTAGATAAGAAGTGGTTGAGTACGGTAAGCGTGTCGGTAAGATTATGGACATCTCTAATCGTCTGAGGGGGCTGGACTATTCATATGTCGTCGATTTGATCAAGGTTTTCTCCAATCCCTCTTTTGCTGACTAGTTCTGTTAGGAACTTTTCTAACTGGACACCGAATGAGCACTTATTAGCATTAAGTTTCATTCGGTATTTCCTGAGGATCTCAAAGGTTCCTGCTAGGTCTAAAAGATGGTTTCCCTTGAGTTTAATTTTTATGAGCATGTCGTCGATGTAAACCTCCATTGTTTATCCTATTTGTTTGTCAAACATCCTAGTGACTAGTCACTGATAAGTCTGTCCTAAATTTTTGAGGCCGAACGACATGAATTTATAACAATATAACCTAATAGGATTTATAAAGGTTGTCTTATCTTCATCTGGCTTATAAAACTTGGTTTTGGTGGTATCCGGAGTAAGCATCCAGAAATCTCATTTTTTTCATGTGTTGTAGTGGCGTAGACCAACTGGTCTATCTTTTGGAGAGGAAAAATGTCATTTGGACAGGCCCTATTAAGATCGGTAAAGTCAATACATACTCTCCAGCTTTCGTTTCTTTTGGGTACTAAAACTGGGTTGGATAGCCATTTGGGTAATTGAACTTCCCGAATAGAACCTGTATCCAGTAACTTTCCTACCTCTTTATCTACTGCCTTCGCCTTTTTTAGGCCTATTCGGCGAGCCTTCTGAGTGATTGGTTTGAATATTGGTTTGACGTACAGTCGATGGCATGAAATTGATGGGTATATCCCAGGTAGCTCTTATGGTTTCCAGGAGAAAACATCTAGATTTCTCTGGAGGAACGTAGTGAGATCCTTCTTTTCTTGGTCGGTGAGGGAGGCTCCGATTAGAAATCTTCTTTCGGGCAAGTTGACTCCAGGTGTAACCTCTTTCAGGTCTTTGATGACTATTTACGGGTTGGCCCCTAGTTTCCCCACCCTTAATCGGTCATACCATAATTACTATTTTAAAGGGAACACGCCTTCTTGGGCTTCTTCCTGTACTTTATTCTCTTCTTTTTTCTTCTCGTGCTTGGGGCGGATAGCTGTGATGAAGCATTTTCTGGCTAAATCTTAGTCGTTATGGATCTTAAACTCTCCCCAATCTGTTATGAACTTCAGTTTATGATGATATGAGGATTGAACGACCTTCATAGCATGGAGCCAGTCCCTTCCTATAATGGCGAGGTAGTGGGATTCGATATCCACCACCAAAAACTCGATCAACTTTGAAATGCTGCATGACCTGACTAGAAAGACTATCTTTCCCAGTGGCATGGTTATTTTTCCTGCAAAGCCGATAATCAAAATAGTAACCTCTTTGATATCGGAGATATTCTAATTTAATTTGTGGAATAAGTCTAGGTACATCACGTCAAAAGAGCTACCTTGGTCAATGAGCAACTAGTAAATGTCCCAATTAGCTATCCTGAGTGTGATGACCAGTGCATCACGGTGAGGGTTCTGTCACCCCAACTAAGTCATCATCAGTAAACATAATGTGTTTGTTGTAGTTGACATCTTCTGGTCACTGACACTTCCTGATCTGAGTCTTGGCAGGGTCAATTTGAAAGGCTTGCATAAAGGTAGTGAGATTCTTGACTTCCATCCGAATGACGTTTCCTTGTACCTGCTTGTGGTCTGATGCCCCATGAATTACTATGAACTTGTGGCCTATCTCATCCTCGAAGAAGTTGTCTGTATTTTGGTTGCCACTGACTATGAGTTTTTCTTCCTTCTTATTAATGAACTCATTAAGTTAACTAGATTGGTCCATCTCCTCGAGATTATATTTGAATTCTCTACACTGTACACTCTTGTGACTGCCCTCTTTATGGAACGCGCACCTCAGAGCGTTATTGAATTTCATTGGATCTTCTCCCATCTTCTTGGGCCATTTGACAAATGGGTCTTCCTTGATCTGGGCGAGGATTTTCTATATCGGTTCCTTTAAGAATGTGTTAATAGCCTGGAATGATTTCAAGGGGTCATTTTTGGTGCCATTACTGCCCCCATTCTTGTTTCCTGTCTTTTGAGAATCATTCTTCTTTGTTCATTTATTCGTCTTCAAGCGACCATTATCCACCGCATTAAGATGGATTACATCTTCAACTTTCGCTTATTTTTCAATACGTTCCAGATTCACTGGACCAATAATAGGGTGATAGGAACCATTTTTAGCAGGATGGATAGGGGATTAGTTAATTATCAATGGCTTACTGAGTTCCCAAATGCCAGTATAAGCCATCTCCTGATGTCAATTTTAAAACATGTGGTGTTTGGATAGTTATCTTAACTTTGTGGGGAAAGACACTTGGAGTTCTAATGTAAAGGCTGCTCATATGAACTATTTTTCTCTCAAGTTAAAAATAATCAAGAATAGATTGAAGGAATAGAATGCCTCCCATGTTAAAAATATTTTCCAAAATGTCAAAGATTTGGAAGATCAAGTGATGATTAAAGAGGAAAACTTTGAATCTGATCCATCTAGCCTCACTGGGAGTGATATCCAACAATGTAAGGAAAAGTTGAACCATGCCCTAAAAATCAAGGAAAGTCTTTGGCAAAAAAAAAAATATAAGATTAAATGGCTCAAAGAAGGTGACTATAACACTAAACAGTTTCATACTACAGTTAAGGAAAAGATGAAACTTTTATTGATCAACCAAATCAAAAACCATGATGTTATTATGGAAGATAGAAAAGAAGGTTCAAATCAAACTTTCATCAACCATTTATCCAATCTTTTGAAAGCTGAATTATTGAGTATGGGGTATGATTACTTGAGCATCATATCTCAAGCCATGAAATATGAAGAGAATGATGCGTTATCTGATATTCCTAATGAGGATGAAATCTATAAAAACCATAAATGGAGATAGTGCCCCGGGTCCAGATGGTTTTGGAGGTATGGTTTATACTAAATTTTGGAGATTATTAAGCATGAGTTCATTAAAGACATTCAAAGTTTTTTCAATGGTGTTGAAATGCCCCTATGTTGGTCTAGCACCAACATCATGCTAATTCCTTAGGTGAGTAACCCCTACAACTGTTCTAATTTCAGACCCATAAGACTATAATTTCTCTAATAAAGTCATCTCTAAAATCCTTTGTGATAGATTAGCTCATAGTATTCCTTCAATTATTTCTTAAAACCAAAGTGGATTCATTAAATGCAAAAATATTCAAGATAACATCTTGTTGGACGAAGAAATTATCCAATCTCTTGGTAAAAAATCTCATGGAGGAAACAATATATTTAAATTAGATATGGGAAAAGCAGATGACAGGGTCTATTGGCCATTCTTGTGCTCCACTATAAGGAAATTTGGATTTGGTGAAGTCCTCATTGACATGATTTGGAGATTGATTGGTGATAATTATTTCTCAATCATCATAAATGGTCAAAGTGATGGTTTTCTTAATTCTACAAGGGGGATTGGACAAGGATACCCTTTGTCTCCTAGTCTCCTCACCATTACCACTGAAGTACTAAGTATAAAATTGAATAATTTGTTTGAGTCTAAGCTAGCCATTCCTTTCTCACATCCTCCAAGAAGTGTCATCCTTACTCACTTGGGATTTGAAGACGACTTAATTACTTCAGTAATGCAAGGAAAATATCTATAAAATCTTTATTTAAAGTGGTAGCACAGTTTAAAAATGCTTAAGGGAAACTTATTAATATAAATAAAAGTATTTTTTCATGTCTAAGAAGACCAAGAAGTGAAATACAAAATAAATTGTATCCTTAACTGGCCTCCATCATAGGTCATTCCCTATTAAATACCTAGGGTGCCCACTTATCCCAGGAAGGAGGAAAATAGATCATTTCTCAGAACTTATAAACAACGTTAGAAACAAGATATTTGGTTGGTAAATAAAGATTCTTTCTCAATGAGTAAGACTCATTCTTATCAAATATGTCTTGTCTTCTATCCCTATCCATATATTATATGTAACCTCTCCTCCTAAAGCAGTGCTAAATAGAATTAAAGCTATATTTAGCAACTTTTTATGGGGAAGCTACTCAAATGAAAATCATCACCGATGGATCATATGGGAAAATGGTCGCTATTTTATTGAGAAAGGAGTAATAATATTAGAAATTTGGATGATATTATAGAAGCTACAAGCCTTAAACTTAACTGGAAATGGAGATTTGATAAAGGTGTATGGGGGAATTTTACGAGAAACAAATTTAAAGCCCCCGAAGCTCTCCTTAAAGGATCTCTAACTTTCAGAAGAATAGCAGGAGTTCATGAAGTGGTAGAGTAGTTGATAAATGAAGTAAAAGAACTGTGCCTGCCTACCACCTGAGGGGAGTTTAATATAATGTTAGCATATGGAACTATTAGAAAGGATAGGCATTCAACTCAGAGTTGGAAGTTCATCTAGAGCCATCATTATCCAACTAGGATCGGTATCTTTATGTGGAAAGTCATGCAGAATGCTATTCCTACAGACTATTGGCATTAGATTATCTTCAACCTGCAAAAATTATGAATCAAATCTTGAAAGCATTGCCCACTTGTTTAGTATATGTTCTATAGCTAATAAGGTTTAGACATTCTTTGGCCGTATGATTGGTATTTCTGTGAAGTTTGAGACTTACAAACCTCTAATTATGTCTTACTGGCTATCCATGCCAACTAGGGATCATGCAGATTTCATTATTTCTAATCCTCCCAAGTTGATTATGTGGAAATTTGGAGGAAGGTTAGAAAACTAAAGAATTTTTAAAATGTTATAGTGAACTCAACAATAATCATTAACAATGTGATTATGTCTCTGACTGATATGGCTTATTTATAGGTGTTCAAAGACAGCTGCAATAATGAAGATATGTATGCAATATCTTGGTACAAGATGAAAGTTAGACCTGTTGAAGTTAAAATGTAGAAATTTGTGCAGTTAAAACCTCGTGAATGGACTTTCAAAATCAATACGGATACTGCCTCTAAAGGCAATCCAGGGTTATTGATATTTTTGGACTCATCAAAGACTACGAAGGTGTATTTATAACAAGATTTGGTATAGCTTTGGGGCTCAAATATTCAATATATACTGAGGTAAAATCTATTATTAAAGGCCTTAAATTATAGAGGCAACTTAATCTATGTAATGTTTTAGTTGAATCAGATTCTAAAACGATTGAAGATGGCCTTACAACCATCTTAAAGATCAGAATCTTATAGCTCTTTTTCATCCCTTCTAAGCCTTATTAAAGGATTTATTTTGTTGGATAGAATCCTCAAATTAGGAAGAAAATATTGTAATTTCTTTATATATAAAATCCCACATTTATTGTTTTCCTCATCTTTGTGTCAGGTGGATATTTATAAATCCCCCTATTTTTAGTTTTCAAGCTAGAGTTGTGGGCTCAACCTGTAGTTTCTTTTGTTAGAGATATTGTCTTGGAGTGGCTTTGATTATATATAAAATTTGTGGGGGTACTGTCCTTTTTTGATAAAAAAAAGAAAACACGATTGGACTTGTTTTTAGGCTCACGAATGGGGTCCTGTCGAAAAAAATACGAAATAGAGCGAAAATTCGGGTGGTACGCTAACCCGGAATTTTGATAGAGTTTTGCATGGTAAATGGAAAAATAAATACGAGTGCCCTAAATTTTGACATCTATATGTGGTTTATACACTTGTTGGGTTAGGGAAAGGGTTTCCCCATTTGGCATGACTTTCTCGATATAGCTCTTGCCAATAAGGGCAATCAGTCATCAGTACGTGTGGACATGCCATTTGATATACCTAAGTATACGTGAATTGCCTCATTATATACCATGTGAGGATCGTATGTGTGAGAGAAAATTTGATATACTCAATGTATGTGAACGACTTCCCTACTATGTACCTCCCGTAGTGAGTTCCGTCAAGCCGTACGATGCGCAGGGGAGGGGGGGGACTGTTTGATATATGTTGAAGGCACGAGGACAATGGAAGGTGAAAGTCATATTGCTTATTCTAGTTTAAACCCACATTACCAGATCACATCACAAAGTGACCCGTAGTATGGGACAAAATTTTGGTCAATATAGCCATTCTCTTGGTAATGTAGTATGTAAAACTGCATGAGCCTTAATTAACATATAGTGGAGAGAGAGTATTTTTTTTATCATTTTTTATTTGCATGATGAGTAAAGGGAATACTATACTAATGGTGAGTATATATAAGTATTACGACATGTAAAGCTATCATGGAGACTATACTACGCATGGATACATGTGAGTAAGTGACATAGGGATATATGCAAGTGAGTGTGTGTGGTAGTGAGCCTATACATGGATCAACTAAAAGTGATTTGTGATATGTATAAGTCAGCATATATACAAGTTTGGGAAGTGTGGTTGTGTTCTAGTGAATCCTAAGAATGGATATTCTAAGTGGTGTGTGAAGCATCTGAGTTTAAAGTGAAACTAAGTGTAAGTGTGTGAAGTGTACATGGAGAGTATATACAATTGTGTGAGGTGTATATGTGATTGGAAAGTGATATATATTTGAGAGAGATGTAGAAAAAGGTAAATAGAGGAGAAAATGGAACATACAGGTAGGTTCATATGCACAAATGCAGAAAAGAATAACACCCATGTTGGAATAGAGTTTAGTCCTCTTAAAATAGACCCTAGCAGAATCGCCACTATGTCCATTCAGAGGGTTTTTCTAGGGGTCTAGGGGTTTATCTCCCAAGGTGGATCCATCGTTTCTTTTCCCTTTTTTCAGAATGCACATGGGATTGTTTCCTTTCTCAAGGTTCTTGGTCATCGTCGTTGTGGGGTGATATGTAAAAATAGCATTGCCAGCCTATTTGGCACAAAATAGGAAAAAGAAATGGTATTGCCTCCAGAGAACGACATTAAGGACAATACTGATGCTTGTGAAACCATGTAGTCAAAGGGTCCGGTGACTAAGTTACGAAATGGGGAGGTGTTAGGAACCCATCTAGACTTTCGATGTCTCATGGTCATATGTTAATCTTATCCTATTGAACTCCGTGAGGTGTGTCCTTATATGCATAATATAAATGGAGGATGGAACCATTCGTCTCATGTAATGGATAAAGGAGGAGAGAGGTAATCCTGAGTAGTGTTCCAAGAATAGTAATTAAAAGTATGATGCAAGTGTTTGTCAATTCACAAGTCATCATACAAAAACGATTACGTATATTGGGCAAGACACGAGAAAGCAAGAATATAAAATATATATGATGAATGTATGATAAGAACAAATTAATAAATGTATGTAGGAGGACTTGAGTCTAGGGATTTACTCAGGATGCCTAAGTATACGAGATTTAGTTTGACCCATAAATTCAACCGGGGACTTTTATTATATGTGTGTGTACAAAAATATGTTTTAGTGTGAACAAAGATGGTGAGAAATCCCTATTTGGAATTTACATGTAAACCCTCTTTTTTCTTGTTGTTAGGTTTTCTTATGAAAATAAAGTATATGAGAATACTAATAATAAACATTTGAAATTTAGGTGTGTGATGTAATGAAGTGAAGTACTAAAGTGAAAATGAAGTAACTAATGCAAAAATAAGAGAATTTAAAGACAAGTGGGAAGAATTAGTCCGCCTAATGAAGACTTGAAGTGGATCTTGATTGTAGATGCACTGATCTCACAATGAGATGATGATGGTATTAGGAAATGGGTGAGAATTTACTCAAAAGAGTATGAAGAAGATGGAAGGAATATGGGTAATGGGCTTTTACATGGGGGAACAACTCTGAATTCAAGAAAATTCTCTCTGAATTGCTAAGAGGGATGTTCGGGGTACTTGTCAAAGTGAGGTCATCGACTCTATTTATAGGGACAGGGGTTGCCAATCAGCATGGTCCTAGAAGTTCTTATCAACATAGAATCCAAGACACACTGTCGATAGGCAAGGTGCTAGGGTTGCCATTCGGCAGTTTGAGGCAGGTTTTTTAGGAAAACGACCGTACAACGCGAACCATAAGTCAGGATCATGCACAGAGTTTATGGTTGGAAAGGGTATTTAAATCCCTTTAATAATCCATCGAGCCACTATCGGGTTCGGGAGTTGATCGAAGTGAAACGGGGCTCAGAAGTGCCCATTGGTCACTAGACAAGAAATTTTTGGAGGAAAATGGATCGTTCGTCTAAGCCATGAGGACGATTCATTCACGGGACGAATTCTTGTAAGATTATTTATTGTCCTTAAAAAATTAGTTCATCCTCGTTCAGTTTGTAGAGTTGACCAAAGTTAAATAGGTCCCGAAAGGGCTCGATGACACTTCAAAATAAAAAGGGTCTTTCCTCTGTACTGTAAGGCTGATTCGTACATGAGACTGACCATTGGAAAGTGTGTTTAGATCCCTTCAAAGATTCATTTATCTTATTTCGAGATAAATATTTGACATGAGTCAAACGTGTTCTAAGAGCGCTCGATGGACTATAGATCAGTTTCGAGATAAAACAGATCGTTCATTAGAACCTAAGGCCGATTTATGCATGGGGAAGATTATTGGAAAGGTGATTCAGATACCTTCGAAAATTCATAGAGCTTTTTGATAGAAGGTAAAGTTGACCAGAGTCAAACGGAGCCCAGGAACGCCTGATGGCCTCCAGATCAGTTTTAGGGATAAAATGGATCGTTCGTCCGAAACATAAGGTCGATTCATGCACGGAGTGGACCATTGGAAAGGGAATTCTGATCCATTATAAGATTCATTGAGATTTCTCTTAGGAGAGAAAGTTTACTAGAGTTAAACGGGGCCTGGGAGCATCTGGTTGTCTCTAAATCAATTTTCGATAGTAAAACGGACAACTCTTTCAAATCGTAAGGCCGATTTGTGCATCGGATGGGACTTTGGAAAGGATATTCATATTATTTCGAATATTCATTGAGTTTTTTCTCAAGAGAGAAATTTGGTTGGAGTCAAACGGGGCTCAGCAGCGCCTGGTGGCCTCTAAATGAATATTCGATAGTAAAATTGATCATTCATTTGACCCGTAAGGGCAATTCGCACACTGGGTGGACCATTGGAAAGGGTATTCAGTTCCCTTTGAAGATTCATTGATATTTTCTTGAGATGATAAAGTTAATCAAAGTTAGAGTGGCCCAAGAATGCTCGATTGCTTGTAGATTGGTACTCAGAGCATAACCTAGGTTTTATGGTGAATGGGTGAGTGTTATGGACCTAAGGAGCTGCCTAGGGGGTCTAAGGATGGGATGTCTACCGCAAGTAACCCATCTAAGGTTTAGTGGGGGAACCTATTGGGTCTGAGGTATCACAAGATTTTAACACCCACTAATTTAGTGCCGCCTTTGGGAACGACAAGTTCCATTTCATTTCTGTGGGTACCATTTTTCCCACCACGGGCCCGAACAAGTAGCCTGGTAAAGGCCCAAAGTCTGGGAGCCACGCATCCCTACCAAAATTACTTATAACTTAGTCTCTTCCTAAAATTTCGTAAGGAGATATTCTAGGGATGAACTAATGTGGGGGAGTCCAACACCCCCATTCCCCGAGAACAAGCATGTATATAACAAATCCTAAGCCTGGGGCAAAAGGCATGTAATATATTTCCTGTAAAACACTCTCTGGAGTAAAAATAAATAATATTGAGAGCACCAACGTGGACGTAGGCATTCTTGCTGAACCACGTACATACTATGTTGTGTGATTGGCATTCTTTACATTCCTTATTTGCTTTGGTGACTATATTTTCCTATCAATTTGTGTTGAACTTAATAGTCACCACAATTGGCGCCGTCTATGGGAAACATTTGTATTCCTTTAAGAAAGCCCTCACCAACAAAGAACTTGAAATGTCTGGACACAGCAGCAACACCCCTCAAGCAGGGGATATCTAAGAACAACCTGCCCCTCACAGGATCAAATCTGAAGTTCAACGTTCAGATCAAAGGGGTCGCGCAGAGCGGCAGGCCTCAGAAGAAAGTCAGGGACCATCGAGGTCCACACAAATCTCCAGGTTGATGGATGCCTATGAGGCAACGCTCTAAGAGAAATGAGAGGCCTCTGGCAAGCAGGAGGCTGAGAATGATCACCCCAAAAGGAGATTGGAGAGGATGGATAGGGAAATCCATCGCAACACTCGGTGATGTCCATACTGCACTCCTAGTCCTCAGGCGAGCAAGACTCGTAGCCGAGGAAGGATCCCTAGACGTGGATCCCAGAGATTTGAGGGGGACAAGTCAGATGACGACTTGCTTGAACAATAGTGACCAGTTCGCCATTACAGGATCCCAGCTCGAGGTGATGAGGGATGGACCAGCACCCAGCACATCGGGGTGCCCGATCAACTAGAGGACTTGCTCGTCGTGCTCTCATGACCCAGATGAAATCCCATTTCTCAAGGGAGATTAAAGAAGAAGAAGCCCCCAAGAAGTTTTCTATTCCGAGATTTAAGATCTGTGATGGAAAAACTAACCCTATCGATCACGTTAGGCAGTACAGGCAGACCATGACTCTCTAGAACCATCGGAATGCACTAATATGTCGGATTTTCCCTTTGAGCCAGCACGATGTGGCCTAAAAATGGTTCGAGAGGCTCCCTCATAGGTTCATCAGGAAATTCAAGTCCCTGGATGAGCTCTTCATGGATCGCTTCATTACCAGCTGCTCCCATCCAAAGAGGATGGATTCTTTGCTAACAATGAAGAAGACACCACAGGAGAGACTCCGGGACTACGCAAAGAGGTACTAGGAGTTGTTCAACGAGGTTGAGAAATGCTCGGAATAGGTAGCAGTGGCCTCTTTGAAGATCGGCGTGCCATGCTCTTGCCTTCTGTACCAATCCCTAACGAAGAAGGAGGCGACAACCATTGATGATCTGATGGCTCGTATCAAGAAGTACGCAAAGGTGGAAGATGTGACCCGCCTTAGTGTAGGGGAGAATGGACATGATAAGCTCACTGCCAAGGGAAACGATAATGTCGAGAACTAGAAGAAAGGAGGCAAGAATGGGGGAAAGGGTGTCTCCAATAATGGAGGTAAGAACGATGTTTCTAAATCATTTCAACCAGTAAACATTATCTTCAAAGAAACAATCTACAAGATCCTAGAGAAGATCAAAGACGAGCCATTTGTTAAGTGGCCCTGGAAAATGGGGGGAGACCCCTCAAAGAGAAACACCGTGCTGAGATGTGATTTTCACAAAGAGGGAGGGCATAAGACTGAGCACTACAAGGCTATCAAGTCTCACCTTGAAGAGATGGCCCAAACTGGGCATCTGAACGAGTTTTTTGAGAAGAAGGCAGAGAAGGTTGCTGCCAATGGAGACACAAGGCCTGCCAACGTGCTAGAGGATGATGATGGCCATGAATTTGTTATAATTCATGAGGCATCTGACATAAAGAAGATTCAAAGTAATTCAGCTCGAATGGAGGTGAAAAATCTTACAGCAGTAATGCAAGCTTTTCAGATCGATCCAGCGAAGACACAGTCAGGAAAGCGTCGACGAGCAGATGACATCATCTACAGCAAACACATCGTGTTTATATATGAAGATAAAGTAGGGGTGAGAACCCCGCATCATGACGCATTGATAATTACGCTCAGGATAGCCAACTATGATGTCAAAAAGTTTCTCGTCGACTAGGGAAGTTCATCCAAGGTAATGTATCTCGACCTATTCAGAAAGTCGAAATTAAGCATTTCCAACTTGAAGGAAGCCACTATCCCTCTAGTTGGCTTCTCTGGAAAAGTGATTGTTCCATTTGGAAAGATTGTGTTGCCGATAAGGGCCGGGAGTGTATCCAAGATGATCGAGTTTCTGGTAGTCGACATTGACTCGCCATACCAAGCAATCCTCGACAGAGGGTGGCTACATGCAATGAAGGCAATCCCCTCGACCTACCATTAGAAACTCAAGTACGTGACTGAGCGAGGATTTATGGAGATCCACGGAGATCAAGTAATGGCAAGAAGGTGCTTCATATCAGCCATCCACCCGAAACCAGAGAAGAAGGATGAGAAGGCCAAAGAAAAGGTCGAGGAGAAAGAAAATTCGATACCTTCAAAATAGTAGTTAAATTATGGGAGACCCAGAGTGGAGGATACCAGGCTCTTCCCCTCTGAGTGGGTCATTAAGAACCTGGAAGAAGTCATAACCGATGGTAAGAAAAAATACAGGAGTTTCTTGATTGTAAGATCTCTCACAGATAAAGAGAAGAGAGAATTGACAATGCTACTAAGGAGTAACCTAGATGTTTTCGCGTGGGAACCATACGAGCTACTGTGACACCCCGCCTAATTAAATACCAGGCGATCACTCCTTTATTAAATTAAATCAAGGTAAACAGTTGGTTCATTCTCAGCATCACTGTCGATAAAAATAATTTTCCAATTTAACACCCTATATAATTAAGCTAAGTGTCAAAACATTTTCATACATAACTTTCCAAATTTTATTTAAAGAAAAAGATTTATTTATTTTATTTTATTAACAACATTCCAACAATTAAGAATCACATCACAAAAACCTGGAACACAAAATCCAATGAATATAATACATTCGTCAATCGAATATCCACATACGAAAAATAAAGTCACAAGTCCAAACTGAATAAAACCTATAGTAGCAATACTGGAAATAACTGAAATACAAATATCCCAACAATAATGAAATAATGGAAAGGGCGACACATGCCCAATAAATGAGAATGCTAGAAGTGGAGTCAATAAAGGAAGCCGCCTACGCAAGTGACCTGCAACTCCCACCTAAGCTCCAACACGTTCCTCTCAAGGGATCCAAAGCAAGACGCCCCTGTGGCTGGGCACCTGAAATATATACATATATATACAAGAGAGAGAGAGAAAAAGAAACGGGTCAGAGCCCGAAAGTGTGTTTGATTTTAAAATACGTTAAGCAAGTATTTAAATTGATACAGGCCAATGCAACAACATATTAGAGCGTCACTCTCTTGAGAAATACTCACCTCTCTTCTAATGTGCACACCTATCGCACTAACCTTCCCAAGGGTTTATCTTATCATTTATCATACTAACCTTCCCAATAATTCATCTCATCATTTTACTTACTCATAAGATTTCAAACCGAACAATATATTTGTTTAAAAAGAATACATCCAATTAGTAGCACAACTCTTGTTTTAGCTTTTATTCATTTATAAAGTTTCCCAGTGTCATATTATACTCTCGCAAAACAAGTACTTACTATATGTGTCATCAACCATGTCCTACTTACCAAATCACAGTAGGCAGTTTCAAATTTCCAAATCTCATATATATATATATACTACTAGTATAATATATATAAATAATAGCACCCCGAATAAAACTATGGTGTGTGCATACTTCTACTATCCAAACCCCATACTACTCATATCAAGGGGAATACAAGTTCAGAATCACTCTCCAACTGTATTAACACATACACAAACAATATCGAGGCGAAGCATAGATTCCAAGTCTCTAAGAGGATGGCACATACTCGCGTCTCTTAGGACCGTCTGAACTATCGATTCCATAGCCTGTACCAAGGATATCTATCTTCTAGGGTACAAGTAAATATCCCCCATAAAGGTCCCATCGAGATAAGACTGTCCCAGTGCGGTAACCTCAAGGATAGCAAGTAGCGCGGTATGTTTTTCACATGCATATAATATATGTACACACAATCATATAATTATAACACTTTATCATATTAATATAGGTTCTTCTCGTCACCCATAATTATACCATTTATCCTTAATTTCACATTTATAGAATTACGTATAAGGTTTCATCTCTAACCTTAACTCGAAGGGTTTTCTCACTTAATACGTGACATTCATTGACTCTATCCTTCCAAGTAGGAAAATTCAGTAGGTATACCTCTATTTACTATCGTAGCTATTCGTCGCATTCTCTCACTTGAAATACGTAGTTTCATTGTTCAATATATAATTATCCCAAAAACAAGATTCTCGTCTTATAATAAAGTTCTCAACATTTATTCATATGTCCTATTAGTCTTTCCTATCTCCCAAAACATTTCATTAAGGATACCTAAGAATTATTTCATGATAAATTCAATTTAACTAAGTAAACAAGGGAAATAAGAGTCTGCCAGGAGGGGTCGATCGATCGAAGTTTGGGACTCGATCGATCGAACCTTCGATCGATCGAAGCTCTAGGCTCGATCGATCGATCAAGCAGGTCTGCGAAAATTCTGCAGAAATGCAGTTACAAGTTCTACCAAATTTCTTCAGCCAAAACCATGTTTTTCCATTCTAAACGTCCCAAAAATCCTACTACTATCATTATAACGTTATACCAGATGTTTTCAACGTAAAGCATGTGCATATCTAACATTAAACATGGATAATTAACCCAAAATTCCATCTAATCATCAAGAACCCTAGGGTTTTTCTTAATCAAGGTTCTAATCTATTTTTACCAAAATTTCCTTCTAATATATCATCAAAATTTCATGGGTTATATTCTTCTACATGGCAAGGATTCCAGAATTTCATATAAATCATTTCTTCATGCATTTTCCTAACCCAAATTGGGTGCTCTTCCATATTTATCATCTCTAATCAATCCTAAACCAATATGAAGATTGCATTAACGAAAATACGCAAGTTAAACACTTTCCTGGGATTTTTGGTATTCTGATTCACGGCTGATTTTGGTATGGCTGGGTTCCTCGTCTCGCGATCTACGCGGTGGTGGTGGCGGCGGTGCAAACCGGTGACTTTTTGGCCTTGAATTGCCTTGGAGCTCTCTCCTCTCTTCTCCAATGGCCGTAACTTGATTTCTGGATATTCTAACCCCAAAAAGCTAACCTAAATGGCTCATATAGGTTGCTAAATTTCGTGGGTTTAATTACCGAATTATGTAAAATGACTAAAATGCCCTCCCGGGGTATTAATTAGGCCTAAAAATGCCCCGAGACCCAAACTACACCCCCGGGTACACTTTTCTGACTATCTCCACCCTACCGGATGCGTTGGCGCACTCAAAACGAACATAAGGGCAACTTATAAAATATTCACTTTTTATTTAACAAAATTAGTCCCGACGTGACATGAGCACGTTCCGACTTAAATTTCCGAAATCGTCATTTAATTCACTCATGACATTCAATATAACCAATATAATATATTACTTTGCTCATTAGTAATATTCAACCAATTTTCCCATAATTACTAACTCTCGTGACGTTAATAATTATAACATAATTAATTTCCGGATTTTTATTAAATAAATCATCCACTTTAAATTTAATAAATCCCCAATTAATATAGTATAAAAATACGGGGTATTACATACTTCCCCCCTAATAACGAAATTTCGTCCCGAAATTCGGAAAATAAGGCATACCTGGTAAAAACAACTCTGGATATCTCTCGCGCATATCTGTCTCACCCTCCCAAGTGGATTCCTCCACGTTATGATGCTCCCACTGGACTCGCACTAGTGGAACTATCTTCGACCTCAATCCCCTCTCACTATAGTCTAGAATAGCCACTGGTCTCTCCTCGTAAGAGCTATCAGGCTGTAAGTCGATCTCATCTATCGCAATGTGAGTATAGGCCATATCATCCCGAAGATATCGTCTCAACGACGAGATGTGGAATACATCGTGGATGCGATGTAAATGTTCTGGCAATCCCAACCTGTATGCAACCGGCCCAATTCTCTCGATGATGGGAAATGGTCCTACGTACCTCGGAGCCAATTTCCCCTTCTTCCCGAACCTCATCACCCCCTTCATAGGAGATACTCTCAATAACACTTGGTCTCCCACATTAAACTCCCGAAAGAACCGTTTCGCATCGGCGTAGCTCTTCTGCCTGTCCTGGGCTACCCGAATACGACTCCTGATCATCTCAATCCTCGCGGAGGTCTCCTGAATCACTTCTGGCCCTAGAAACTTGTTGTCCCCCACCTCGAGCCAACAAGTTGGAGAACGACAAGGCCTGCCATATAAAGCCTCAAATGGGGCCATACCAATCGTAAACTGATAAGAGTTATTATAAGCAAACTCTATCAGTGGAAGATGTGTCTCCCAACCTCCTCCAAAATTGAGAACACACATGCGTAGCATATCCTCTAACATCTAATTAGTACGCTCTGTCTGTCCTTCTGTCTGTGGGTGGTAAGCTGAACTCAACCTCAATTCAGTACCCATAGCCTCTTGAAAGCTTTCACAAAAATGAGACACGAAAATCTTATCTCTATCTGACACAATATTCAGGGGCACCCCATGTAATTTGACAATCTCCGCGATGAACAACTGAGCATACTGACCCGTGGTATAATCTGTTCGCACCGGCAGAAAATGAGCCACCTTGGTCAAACGGTCTACAATCACCCAGATAGAATCGTGGCCCCACTATGATGTAGGCAACCCTGTAATAAAATCTATAGAAATACTCTCCCACTTCCACGCGGGTACTTCCAATGGCTGAAGCAATCCTGACGGTTTCTGATGGTCTACCTTCACCAGCTGGCAGGTAGAACACTTGGACACGAATTCAACAATGTCCTTCTTCACCCCACTCCACCAGTATTGGCTCCTCATATCCTGGTACATCTTATCTCCTCCAGGATGTACTGCAAATCGGGACCCATGAGAGTGAGTCATCACTGCATGACGTAATTCTGCTCCTTCTGGAACCACCAATCTCCCATTAAACCACAAACCTCCATCAGAACTAAGAGAATAGGACTCGGCACCCTTGGCTAGAAGTCGCACAATCTGCTCCTGGAAAAATGGGTCTGTAGTCTGTGCCTGTATCACCCTCGTAACAATCTAGGGTGTGACTGACATCACGGATATGAAAGATCGTGCCACTGCGTCCTGGTGACCCAACTCCTTCCACTTTGCTTTCCAGACGTTCGCTACATCGTCTACCGGTCTACGGCTCAACGCATCAGCAACTACGTTGGCCTTCCTCGGATGATACTGTATATCGAACTGGTAGTCCTTCACAAACTCTAGCCATCTGCGCTGACGCATATTCAGCTCTCGCTGAGTGAACAGGTACTGCAGTGACTTATGGTCTGTGAATAAACAGAATTTCTCCCCCAATAAATAGTGCCTCCATATCCTCAATGCAAAGACGACCGCTGCTAACTCTAGGTCGTTGGTGGGGTAATTCTTCTCATGCGGCTTAAGCTTGCGGGAAGCAAAAGCT
Source organism: Sambucus nigra (assembly GCA_949130495.1). Lineage (NCBI taxonomy): Eukaryota > Viridiplantae > Streptophyta > Magnoliopsida > Dipsacales > Adoxaceae > Sambucus > Sambucus nigra. The sequence goes on from OX422207.1 coordinate 616,531,653, forward strand.
ATAGCCTTCTCCTCCTGCTGAAGTACTCCCCCAAGTCCCCGTAAGGACGCATCGGTGTAAACCAGGTACTCTACACCCGACTTCGATAACGCAAGGATTGGCGCTGAAGTAAGCTTGTCTTTCAGCTCATCGAAAGCCAATTGACAAGCGTCATCCCAAACATATGGTACTCCCTTGCGAGTCAGATTCGTCAATGGACCCGCTATTTTGGAGAATCCCCGAATGAATCTCCTGTAGTAACCAGCTAACCCCAAGAAACTACGCACTTTCTTCGGTGTCGTGGGCGGTCCCCACTCCCTCACCGCGGACACTTTGCTCGGGTCAACTGCAATCCATTGCTCAGAAATAACATGGCCCAAGAACTGTACTTCTCGCAACAAGAATCCACACTTCTCGTACTTACCATACAACTGATGCTCTCGTAGAGTCTGAAGAACCTGCCTCAAGTGTTCGTCATGCTCCTCCTCAGAGTGTGAATATATCAAGATGTCATCTATGAAGATGATGACAAACTGATCCAAGAACTCTCTGAATACTCGGTTCATCAAGTCCATGAAAATGGCTGGCGCATTTGTGAGTCCGAACGGCATCACCCTGAACTCATAGGACCCACATCTCGATAAGAAGGCAGTCTTTGAAACATCCTGCTCTCTAATACGTAACTGATGGTACCCCGACCTCAGATCTATCTTCGAAAAGAAAGTTGCTCCCCTCAACTGGTCGAACAGATCATTGATTCGAGGCAACGTATACTTATTCCGTATCGTTACCTTGTTCAGCTCCCGGTAGTCCACACACAATCTCAGTGAACCATCTCTCTTCTTTACAAACAAGACTGGAGCGTCCCAAGGTGAGGTACTCCTACGAATGAAGCCCTGACCTAACAGATGCTCTATCTGATCTCGTAGCTCTCACATCTCTGCCGGAGCCATACGGTATGGTGCGCGTGCTATAGGTCTCGTATCTGGAAATAAATCTATAACAAAGTCTATCTCACGACTGGGCGGTAGGCCTGGTATCTCCTGAAACATATCGGAATACTCCTTGACAACAGGGATCGGATCTAAGGGAATCACAACCTCTTTAGATGTATCCTCCTCTATGTAATACAAATGAGCGGTCGAACCTCCCTCTGGGCGAGGCATCGCCACTACAAACATCTCTTGCCCCGGAATGGCAAAAACAATGCTCCCACCGAAGCAATCAATCATAGCTCTATAAGCTGCGAGCCAATCCATACCAATAATCACATCATGCTCGTGCATATCTAAGACTAACATGTCTGCAGGTAATACCAAGCTACCAATCTCTACCTCCACTCTCATGCATATAAAGAAAATAAGTGACCCACTCCCCAGTGGTGAGTCGACACACGTCACGGTGCTCTCTGCTGTGGCTAACAACCCTAAGGACTTCGCAAAATGCATACCTATAAAACAATGCGTTGCCCCCGTATGAAACAAAACCCGACCCATAGTACCATGGATAGGAAACATACCCTCAATCGCGGGTGGTGCCTGTGGAGCTGCTGCCTGGTGGACGTTATAGACATGTCCATACTGTAATTTCCCCTGTTGTACTGGAGCCGCTGGAATGGCTGGTAGGGCTGGCACCTGGGCTGGAGCTGGGAGGGCAGGTGGGAAAAGTGGTCTCTGCGGCTCATTTCGGGCTCCCTGCTGCTGTGAGGCCCTATCGCCCTCTGGGCAATCCTGGCCCCTATGGCCATGTTTACCGCACCCAAAGCATCGGACTTTGAAGTTACCTCCCCTCTGACCCTGCTGTCCATAGCCTTGCTGGCCGTTACCTCCGCGCCACTGGCCCTGTTGGCCCTGATGTGCACGCTGTTGGCCTTGCTGGCCCTGCTGCTGTCCCTGTGGTCGGTGTTGGCCCTGCTGATTAGGCTGGCCCTGATGGCCCTGCCTGAAACCCCCGAATCCCTGCCTAGAATCACATGAACGGAATCGCTTAGCAGGGTCCCCCTGATGGGAACTCTGCTCGTGCTGACGAGTCTGTCCATGAGTTGGTGCCCCACTGGCACTATTACCCCCGGTCCTGCCCTGCTGGCTGGACTCTCCTGCTCTCTTGCTTCCCTGCAGATGGAAGCGGTGATCCTGGCAATGTAGCAATGCGACATTGAGTACATCAGTAAAAGTACTCGGGGATAAATTCCCAATAAGGTGTTGACGGATCCTCCAAGCTAACCCGTCGACAAACAACAAAATCTTCTTGCTCTCAGTAGGTGCCTCATCAGGCACAATTGTGAGAAGTCTCGTGAAATCCTCCTCATACTCACAGCTACAGTAAGGTTCTCCTGCTTTAGATTTAGTAGTTTCCGCCTCATCTCAGTCTGCACTGCGGGTGGAAAATACTTGCGGTCAAACCGCTCCTAGAACGACTGAATAGGGATCGTGTCTCTCTCCTCCAAAGTAGTAGTGGACTCCCACAACTGTAAGGCGGCTCCCACCAGCTTAAAGGAAGCCAATAACTGCTTTTGCACGTCAGTGTACTCATACATACGGAGATGCCGCTGGATGTCCTTGTTCCATTGGCTAACTGTAATAATATCCGAGCTACCAGAAAACTCAGGGGGATGCGCTTTCTGAAAAGCATCCCGAACCCTCTCCCATGCAGATGGAAGTTGTGCTGGTACTGGCGCCACTGCCTGAACCTGGGGTGGAGCCTGCTGAATCACCGCTATTGCAGCATTCACCGCCTGAGCAACAATGGCGGCTACTTCGTTTGTATTCATTGTGCCTGGTACCGGGGCTGCAGGCGACTCGGCTTGGGCACGCCTATCTTTCGGAGCACGTCTCGGAGGCATCTGAAACGTGGACAAGTTTATTAGTCTACAGTTATCATCAAATCTCAAATAGATGAAGACTTTAACGTAAAAGCAGGAATACAACAATCCTAAAAATAGGGCTCTATAGCAATAACGCTAAGCTGAAAGCGAAATAAGCCGTACAGATCCTATGGACACTAGAACCTGATGCTCTGATACCACCTGTGACACCACTCCTAATTAAATACCGGGCGATCACTCCTTTATTAAATTAAATCAAGGTAAACAGTTGGTTCATTCTCGGCATCACTGTCGATAAAAATAATTTTCCAATTTAACACCCTATATAATTATGCTAAGTGTCAAAACATTTTCATACATAACTTTCCAAATTTTATTTCAAGAAAAAGATTTATTTATTTTATTTTATTAACAACATTGCAACAATTAAGAATCACATCACAAAAACCTGGAACACAAAATCCATTGAATATAATACATTCGTCAATCGAATGTCCACATACGAAAAATAAAGTCACAAGTCCAAACTGAATAAAACCCATAGTAACAATACTGGAAATAACAGAAATACAAATATCCCAACAATAATGAAATAATGGAAAGGGCGACACATGCCCAATAAATGAGAATGCTAGAAGTGGAGTCAATAAAGGAAGCCGTCTACGCAAGTGACCTGCAACTCCCACCTAAGCTGCAGCACGTTCCTCTCAAGGGATCCTAAGCAAGACGCCCCTGTGGTTGGGCACCTGAAATATATACATATATATTCAAGAGAGAGAGAGAAAAAGAAACGGGTCAGAGCCCGAAAGTGTGTTTGATTTTAAAATACGTTAAGCAAGTATTTAAATGGATACAGGCCAATGCAACAACATATTAGAGCATCACTCTCTTGAGAAATACTCACCTCTCTTCTAATGTGCACACCTATCGCACTAACCTTCCCAAGGGTTTATCTTATCATTTATCATACTAATCTTCCCAATAATTTATCTCATCATTTTACTTACTCATAAGATTTCAAACCTAACAATATTTTTGTTTAAAAAGAATACTTCCAATTAGTAGCACAACTCTTCTTTTAGCTTTTATTCATTTATAAAGTTTCCCAGTGTCATATTATACTCTCACAAAACAAGTACTTACTATATGTGTCATCAACCATGTCCTACTTACCAAATCACAATAGGCTGTTTCAAATTTCCAAATCTCATATATATATATACTACTAGTATAATATATATAAATAACAGCAGCCCGAATAAAACTATGGTGCGTGCATACTTCTACTATCCAAACCCCATACCACTCATATCAAGGGGAATACAAGTTCGGAATCACTCTCGAACTGTATTAACACATACACAAACAATATCGAGGCGAAGCATAGATTCCAAGTCTCTAAGAGGATGGCACATACTCGCGTCTCTTAGGACCGTCTGAACTATCGATTCCATAGCCTGTACCAAGGATATCTATCTTCTAGGGTACAAGTAAATATCCCCCATAAAGGTCCCATCGAGATAAGACTGTCCCAGTGCGGTAACATCAAGGATAGCAAGTAGCGCGGTATGTTTTTCACATGCATATAATATATGTACACACAATCATATAATTATACCACTTTATCATATTAATATAGGTTCTTCTCGTCACCCATAATTATACCATTTATCCTTAATTTCACATTTATAGAATTACGTATAAGGTTTCATCTCTAACCTTAACTCGAAGGGTTTTCTCACTTAATACGTGACATTCATTGACTCTATCCTTCCAAGTAGGAAAATTCAGTAGGTATACCTCTATTTACTATCGTAGCTATTCGTCGCATTCTCTCACTTGAAATACGTAGTTTCATTGTTCAATATATAATTATCCCAAAAACAAGATTCTCGTCTTATAATAAAGTTCTCAACATTTATTCATATGTCCTATTGGTCTTTCCTATCTCCCAAAACATTTCATTAAGGATACCCAAGAATTATTTCAGGATAAATTCAATTTAACTAAGTAAACAAGGGAAATAAGAGTCTTCCAGGAGGGGTCGATCGATCGAAGTTTGGGACTCGATCGATCGAACCTTCGATCGATCGAAGCTCTAGGCTCGATCGATCGATCAAGCAGGTCTGCGAAAATTCTGCAGAAATGCAGTTACAGGTTCTACCAAATTTCTTCATCCAAAACAATATTTTTCCATTCTAAACGTCCCAAAAATCCTACTACTATCATTATAACGTTATACCAGATGTTTTCAACGTAAAGCATGTGTATATCTAACATTAAACATGGATAATTAACCCAAAATTCCATCTAATCATCAAGAACCCTAGAGTTTTTCTTAATCAAGGTTCTAATCTGTTTTTACCAAAATTTCCTTCTAATATATCATCAAAATTTCGTGGGTTATATTCTTCTACATGGCAAGGATTCCAGAATTTCATATAAATCATTTCTACATGCATTTTCCTAACCCAAATTGGGTGTTCTTCCATATTTATCATCTCTAATCAATCCTAAACCAATATGAAGATTGCATTAACGAAAATATGCAAGTTAAACACTTGCCTGGGATTTTTGGTATTCTGATTCACGGCTGATTTTGGTATGGATGCGTTCCTCGTCTCGCGATCTACGCGGTGGTGGCGGCGGCGGTGCAAACCGGTGACTTTTTGGCCTTGAATTGCCTTGGAGCTCTCTCCTCTCTTCTCCAATGGCCGTCACTTGATTTCTGGATATTCTAACCCTAAAAACTAACCTAAATGGCTGATATAGGTTGCTGAATTTCGTGGGTTTAATTACCCAATTATGTAAAATGACTAAAATGCCCTCCCGGGGTATTAATTAGGCCTAAAAATGCCCCGAGACCCAAACTACACCCCCTGGTACACTTTTCTGACTATCTCGACCCTACCGGACGCGTTGGCGCACTCAAAACGACCATACGAGCAACTTATAAAATATTCACTTTTTATTTAACAAAATTAGTCCCGACGTGACACGAGCACGTTCCGACTTAAATTTCCGAAATCATCATTTAATTCACTCATGACATTCAATATAACCAATATAATATATTACTTTGCTCATTAGTAGTATTCAACCAATTTTCCCATAATTACTAACTCTCGTCACGTTAATAATTATAACATAATTAATTTTCGGATTTTTATTAAATAAATCATCCACGTTAAATTTAATAAATCCCCAATTAATATAGTATAAAAATATGGGGTATTACAGCTACGTGGAATTAATCCTAGTGTGGTTTGTCATCGGTTGCACGTCGACCCCACTTTCAGACCTATCGCTCAGAAGGCACGTCAAAAAAGGCCAAGGCTGTAGAAATGGAAGTAAAGAAGATGCTAGATGCAGGATCCATACGGGAAGTTCAATTCCCTAAATGGTTGTCCAACCCAGTAGTGGTTTCGAAGAACAATGGGAAATGTAGAGTTTGTATCGATTTCACTGACCTAAACAAGTCATGACCTATGGACAACTTCCCTCTCCCAAACATCAACCAATTGGTAGACGCTATAGTAGCTCATGAGATAATGAGTTTTGTAGACGCATATTCGGGGTATCACCAGATTCCTCTATATGCACCAGACCAAGACAAGACCGCATTCATTACCACCGTCGGTTTATACTATTATAAAATTATGTCGTTTGGGCTCAAGAATGCAGGAGCAATTTACCAAAGGCTAGTCACCAAGATGTTCAAAGACCAAATGGGAGACACCATGGAGGTCTACATTGACGATATGCTCGTCAAGAGGAAGAACAAAGTGGACCATCGCTTAGACCTATCAAATACCTATGAGATCCTCAGGAAATACTAAATAAAACTCAACGCGAGCAAGTTTTCGATTTCCAGTCAGGAAAATTCCTCGGTTATTTGATTAGCGAGAGGGGCATTAAGGCCAACCCGAACCAGATCGATGCGATCAATAGGGTACAATCCCATCGCACGATATGAGACATAAAAAAGCTCACGGGCATGCTCGCTGCATTAAATCATTTCGTCTCGAAGTCCTCTAAAAAGTGCAAGTCGTTCTTCCAGCTCTTGAAAGGAAACAAGACAGTAGAGTGGACTCAATATTGCTCGAAAGCACTGGAAGAACTCAAGGCATATCTCAGCACACCACCCTTTCTCGTCATACCTCAAGAAAGTGATTCCCTGTACTTATACCTCACCATCTCTATCCATGCCGTCATTTCTGCATTAGTGTGCGAAAAAGCAGGAATTCAGCACCCAGTCTACTACACGAGCAAGACCTTATTGGACGCCAAGCAACGGTACCTACCACTAGAAAAACTCGCATTTGCACTAGTGATAGATTCGAGGAAGCTAAAGCACTACTTCAAAGCCCACACTATCATCATCCTTACATCACACCCCCTTAAAGCAATCATGCGAAAAGCAGATATGTCTGGCAGGCTATCCAAGTGGTCAGTCGAGCTCGGATGATTTGACATCCAATTTCAATCGAGGAATCCAATGAAGGGGGCAGGTCCTCGCTGATTTCATCAAGAAGTTCACGGGGGAGAAGATTTATGACCAACCTACGCCCATGAAGAGAAAGTAATATCACTCATCAGAAGGGGTTTGGCGATTGCTTGTTGATGGAGCCTCCAACTCAAAGGGGGAAGGAGTAGGCATTGTACTTTTTACTCCAGAAAATACAATCCTTGAGCAGGGAACTAGACTTGGATTTGAAGCCTCCAACAACGAGGAAGAATATGAGGCTCTGATAGCCGGCCTGCAGAAGGCATAGGCGTTGGGGGAAAAGAACCTGCAGATGTTTGGTGAATCATAATTATTCTCCAATCAGATAAGTGGGGACTTTAATGTAAGAGACGAAAGAATTTAAGCCTACCTCGCCATAGCAAAGAAGTTAATGTTCATCTTTGAGGAAGTCAGTGTCCAACAGTTTCCCAGAGGACGGATTATCCATGTCGATGCCCTGGCAACCCTGAGTTCAGTAATTGATTCTGACTTAAAGATAACAATCCCCATCGACTTCCTCGCCCATCCAAGCATCAACCAGAGCGACGAGCTACCGAACATGGGATACATGCTCCAGATTGAGTCAACACCTAGCTAGATGGACCCCCTGAGGGACTATTTGAAGGAAGATTCACTTCCAGGCGATAAGAAGGTCGCTCATTAGATAAGAGTCAAAGTTGTTCGCTTTCACTTATCTCCTAAGGGTAGACTATATAAGAGATCATTCACCGGACCTTAACTTCAATGTTTTCACCCAAAGGATGTCGAGCAAGTTCTTCGCGAGCTTCATGATGGAATCTGTGGAAGCCATATTGGAGGAAGGTCATTAGCTTTCTGAGCAATGAAAGAAGGCTATTAGTGGCCATACATGTAGAGAGATTATGTGGTATATGCTCGCAAGTACGGGAAATGTCAACTACATGATCCTATGATCCACTAACCTGCCAGCGATCTAAAATCACTTACCAGCCCCTGGACTTTCACTCAATGGGGAATGGACATCGTAGACCCTCTTTCTACCGCTGCCGACAATCACAAGTATTTGTTGTTCACAAGAGATTACTTTACCAAATGGATCGAGGCAGAGCCACTGGCGAACATCAAAGATGCAGATATGATTAGATTCATATTGAAAAATATAATTACCCGCTTTGAAATCCCCAGAACCATCATCACTTACAACGAATGCAGTTCCAGAGTAGCCCCTTTTAGAACTTTTGCAACGAACACAGGATAAATCAGCATTTCATCTTGGTGGCCTACCCCCAGATTAATGATCAAGCCAAAGCTTCCAATAAAACAGTGATCGATGGGCTGAAGAAACGACTAGAGCGAGCCACGGGCGCATGGGTGAGCGAGCTGCCACATATTCTGTGGGCCTACCGCACTATCCCACGGCGAGAAACTAGGGAAACCCAATTCTCCCTTAACTTATGGAATGGAAGAAATCATGCCTTTAGAAGGTGGCCTACCAACCGTGAGTTCCAACCAGGTCGACCAGGGCTAGAATGATGCAGCACTACTTGATGAACTTGACCTAGCTGATGAATGCAGGGAACTAGCCTTATTGAGACTAGCGAGCTATCAATAACAGCTCACGAAACACTATAACAAGAGGGTCAATCTAAGAACATTCCAGGTTGGGGACTATGTCCTAAGGAAAGTCCTTGGCAGCACAGTGAAACCATCAGATGGCAAGTTAGGATCGAACTGGGAAGGACCATTCAAGGTAACAAGAGATGATCTAAAAGGAGCCTATCACTTAGAAATGCTGGAGGGCAGAGATATACCCCGAGCTTGGAATGCTACCAACCTGAAAAAAATATATTTCTATCTTTTCTTCATTTATCTTTTATTACATTATTTGAAGTGGCAACTCATTTTTTATTAATAAAAGACTATTTGGCAATGGCATTTTATGAAGTGTTAATTCCTTATTAGGAACTTTATAACTTGCACATCTTTCCCAAGCAACATGAACCTTACTCAAAGCATAAAATCAGGGTCTCACCCTCATCCGATTTTTGTTATGACACACGAACAACCTCCTACCATTGCCTTGGCTATAAATGAAGCCCTACAGGGGATCGTTAGGCTGCTCGACCAAATCAAATTGGTCACCAAACTATGTTTGTTTCAGAAAACCTAATCGGATAGAACATCCAACACTAGGTGTATCCTCGCCATTGCCACACTTAGGCCTAAGGTAGTGTGACGACATGACCTAAAAGGTAAAGTGAGGTAGAATGGTATCCCAAAAGCATACTGGACTGGGAGGGTAATCACTCAAGGAAACAACCCTATAAATCTAATCGACTACGAAGGGCCCAAAATAATCAAGTGGGAAATAAATGAAGTAAAAAATATACAACGCATGTTTAGTCGGCAAAATCTCCCAAGACATAAATATTACATTACTTCATTACAAGTACAATGAGTTACATTCGGTAAAATTTTATTGAGGGTTAGGCCACTGAATAAGATAATCAGCCACTTGTGCCCTTCGACCGTCACCCAAATGAGGAGCCAACTCCTCCTCGACCTCATTCACATCTGGCTCTGATAGCTGACTGGGGATATCATCTATAGGGATCCACTGGTCGTCCGTCCTAAAAGGATTAGGACTCAAAGTTGAAGGAGAGATCTCATGGCGGTACCAAAGTACTGAGTTCCTTAGGACTTGCAGCTCCCTAAGGGCACTCAACCATCCCCTAATAAAGTATAATTCTTTAAACTCTACCAGCCTTGTTAGAGCATCTATCCAACCTTGTTCATAACCGTCAGCCCACACTCGCCGAGGACCTTTCTTGAACAGATGCCTCAGCTGTGTGGTGTCCCTTTGAAGCCCCCAAACAATCAAGTATGCTCAATTAACATCTTCTCGAAGTTCTTCCATCTCCCCAACTGGACCCCCTACATATGTACCAGCTCACGGACCAGCTGATGGGGTAGAACCTCATAAAGCTTGAGGGGCGGTGCTCGACCCTATGATAGCTCGCATAACACTCGATAAAGAGGAACCTCGCAAAACTCAAGGTGTGACGCTCAGTGCATGCTCCCTGAGTTGTGACACCTCCCTCCTCATAGTTTCATTCTCCAGTTGAAGAACTTCTCCGACTTGGTTGATTTTGGAGGCATACATAATCTTGGCTCTCAAAGTATTTACTTCTTCTTGGACAGAGGTGCCAACTTCTTCCTTCTCCTGAAGTTTATCCTTTAGTTTGGCCACGAGCTCAGACTGGTCCTTGAAACACTTATTTCTCGACCTGAGAGACATGCAAATCCTAACGAAGGCCCGACGAACTTGGATGCTCACGTTAGCACTAAGGATCCTTCCCAGTTGAGAGGTGGAAGGTATATACTCATCTAAATCAATCAACTATAAACCATACAAGCAGTAAGAAGCGGAAGAATTAGTGCGCAGAAAAGAAAGTACTTTCATTTCATTCAAATAAAGGGGTCCAAGTGCATCGATAACTAAAAAGGAGCAGTATAAATAAAGTAAAAGATACAGAAGAAAATCCTAAGAATAGGCTAGCTATCAACCTTAGTTTGTTCAGAGGTCGCTAGTTGTTTTCCCTTATCGATAGAAGCAGAGACAGCTCCATCGGATGGAACAACTGATGTTCCCTAAGTAGGAGAAGCACCAATAGGAACAGTCTGAGAAGTAGGGACTACACCTTCAATGGTTGGGGCAGGCGCATCATCTACAATAGGCTTTGGGCCTGGATCATGCTCATCAAACAAGGGTGAGTCAATATCCACCCCGACAGCCAGAAGAGCCTTATTCCAGCCCTTCTTAAAGTTCAAACGGCTGATGTAGCCTATCTGAATATCAACGTCCTCATATGCGGCAGCTCATTAAAAATTATACGAACTTTCCTTAATAGTGGCTTCCTTGGATTCCATCTTCTACACCTTCTCTGCCAGCGCCTTATTTTCCTCGATCACGGCCAGCTTGCTTGTGTAGACCAGATTGTAGGACCGTCGTAACTCATTTAGCTCATTGATCGTCGCGTCCTTCGCTCTGTTGGCTTCAGCGAGGGCGAGATCAAAGGACTTCTGGGCTTTATTGGCAGCCTTTAAACTGGCCTTTAGCTCGACACCTTTCCCCTTTAGTTCAACATTTTGATTCTCTAAATTTGCATTCCTACTCACCAGCTCTTCGTGAGTACGGTAGAGAACGAAAAATTCGGTCACAAACTGTAAGAAAAGAGAGAGCATTAGAAGAAGGCATTGAACAGAATATTAGAAATATTAAAAAAAGGAAATAGACTTACCAAGGCTAGCCACTAACTCGCTTGCAGGTCTTACTAGTCAGTCCACATTGCCCTCTGTCAATCAGCAGGCAAAACTTCTCTCTAGAGCAGTGCAAGAGCCAATTGGGGAGAGTTGGCGACAAAGGCCCCCTCAGGTTATGAGGACATGGGCACCAAAGCTTTCTCGGCCTTCATCCTCGCATCCACTATCCTTCTCTCCTTTTCCCTCTCAGCTCTCATTCTTTCTTCCATCTTCTTCTTCTCTTCTGCCTTTTTTCTCTCCTCTTACCTTTTTCTTTGTTTCTCTCGCAACTGTTCTTCCTCCCTCCTCTTCTTTTCCTGCTAAATGGAGAAACTTCTCCACTACCATACTTTTTCTTTTTTGACCTCGTAGAAATAAGCACATCATCCTCATCGTCATCATTCCTGATAAGATTTCTTCTGGGAGGAGCCATTTCTGCCTCGCAAGAACTGCTCGACTCGTTGAAAGACTCTCGATCCTCTGAAACCTCTTCCGAGATAGAAGACTCTTCACCAGAGCTCTCTACACTGTAACCACCATCAGTAGCACCCCTATTGTCACACTCACTATCCTCACGAGAACTTCTCTCTTCCTTGTCTAATTGGATAGGGTCTGCAGCAACTTCTTTAGTGATATCAAGATCGGGGATACCATCTACAGGTCGTGTGATGAAACTAAACCCAATATTCTTTTACTCTAGAAGAAAACCAGCTGACCAAGGATGATCACCATCAGCCAAAGGTTCTTTGATGTTCCAAGCTTTAATCAGCTCGGTAGCTCGAACCTCACTGAGAGCAGGTTCCAAATTCTTTGTCCTCGCTGAAAAGAAGAGAGAAGAATATTAGAGAAGTCATATATTAACAAGATAATAGAAGATCAGAACTAAAATTAAGCCTACCTATGTACTCCTCCCCATAAAATTGACCGTGAACCTGTCAGACCTCGACCCCTCGATATGGGGAGGAAATTGCCAATTCCTAGCAAGAAAACCCTTTTGCCAGTAATCCTTGTGGGAATCAGGTAGATTTACTACCAATACCCTGTCAGTACTCTTGTCCTTGAGGTAAAGAAGACCATAACTTGTACGCAAGAAAGAGTAGAAGAAGCATATCTCAGGAAGTCCTAGATTGGTTCCATGAAGCTGATTTATTCTATGAACACCATTAAATATCTTCCAAACATTGGGCGAGCACTGTGCGGGGACAATATTGAAATAACCAAATAAGTGCAAAAACAAATTACTTGGGGGAAAGTGACCCCCTTTGGGACAATAAAATGACATGGATCCAGTGAGGACCCTCTATTTCTCTAACACTTTTAGGGACAGGGGCACACTCAATGTCTACCCAATCCGGGATGTTGTAATATTTCCTAAATTCAGTTACCGGCCTATTGACTATTTTCGCCATTTGCAAAACCCTAACTACAAATGCGAGGAGATTGCTAAAGAAAAAAAGCATAGAGAGAGAACAAGAAGAACTTATGAAATAAAAACTTGGATTGGGACGATGCGAAGTCACAAGCGAAACCAATGGAGGAGATTGCGATTGAAAGATGATGACTAGGGAACGAGGGAGAAACGATAGGACCTTAGAGAAGATGAGAAAATTTGAAAAAGTTTGAAACGACAACTACAAACTGCTATTCCAAAGGACTTTTAAATGCTTCCAATCATCGTGCACAGGACACGAAGCAAGTTGCCGCCTAAATCAATTTTCAATCCTATGAAGAGCTGCACAATTTACAAGGAAGCCATTATGACAAATAATTTAAATTTATTGAGCCCAAAGTGTGGCCCAACAACTTTAGAGGCAATTGTGGGTACCATTTTTGCCACCACGGGCCCAGAAAAGTAGCCGGGTAAAGGCCCAAAGTTTTGGAGCCCCGCATCCCTACCGAAATTAGTTATGACTTAGTCTCTTCCTAAAATCTCGTAAGGAGATATTATAGGAAGTGATGGACTAACGTGGGGGAGTCCAACACCCCCACTCCTCGAGAACAAGCATGTATATAACAAACCCTAAGCCTGGGGAAAAAGGCACGTAATATATTTCATGTAAAATACTCTCAGGAGTAAAAAGAAACAATACTAAGAACACCACCGTGGACGTGGGCATTCTTGCTGAACCACGTACATACTCTGTTGTGTCATTGGCATTCTTTACATTCCTTATTTTCTTTGGTGATTATCTTTTCCTATTAATTTGTGTTGAACTTAATAGTCACCACAGTTTCATATACAAACTTTAACTTTGTTGGATAATAACCAATGCTAGGTTAGCTCGCTCTCTCAAATATATTCATGCTCGATAAAAGGTGATTCTATAACAACTCAACGATATTCTTTAAAGGTGTGAGAGTATAGTATACTCAATGTGCGCCATGTAATAGATAGTCTGAATTCCTTGATGAAAACATGTAAAAGGTCATGAGAAACCTTCATTAAGGAATCCAATTCACTCACTATCGAACCTCAAGCACACCACTTAAGCAATGATATAATACTTAGTGAACCTATATCTACCTTAATTTATCTGTTTTTTATAATTGTTTTTTTAAAAATTTACCTTGGTTTTATAATTCTGTCAAATACACAAGAAAATATAATTTTAATACATAAAATATTATTTTATATAGAAATATGAATGCTCACGTGAGAAAAAAACATACTCTGAGTTTGCCTAAAAACTATTTTTAAAAATCTTTTAAGAAAAATTGGACAAAATCTCTGGACACACGTGCGACCTATGTCGCCTGAGCTTGTAACTCCCCGATCCAGTTTTGGGTTACAGATGGAATAACCCGCATCAAGTAAAGGTGTTAACGAGGAGGTAACTTCAATTCATTTTATTAGGATAAACATTTGCCTGATTATTCTAAAAAAAGTATTAACTCATTTTATTATGAATAGTTGACCACTTATCATGCAAATTACGCTCATTAATAATTTACTCAAGAAAACATTCATTGCAATTAAACCATCAAATAAATAAATAAATGCCATGTATTATTACATCATAATGTTCAAGTTAAAATTACAGTCCAACATTTCAATTAGAGTACATTAACATGATAAAATATTAAATGATAAAGTGTGGCACGGTGCTCTAACGTCGTCTAGTAACCTCAGCGGCCTTACCGTTGTCCTTTCCCACAACTCCGCCTGACACACCTAGGGGGTTTCGATTTTACTAAAAGGGTAGGAGAAAAATGCCCAGCAGGGTGGGAATTACTAAGCCATAATTTTTATAAACAAAATACCATACATATACGATGTATTTTAGTATTTCCAAAAACATTAACCCTATTTTTACATGGTAGTGCACCTACATGCAATGCACCCAGGCTACATGACAAAACTCACACTTAACATTTTCGGTGTCTCATTCCAGGGTGATGATGGATTCCAATTATGTTATCCACGTCATTATTAATGAATTATTTTTTACTCATTATTTTAAGTTTCATGAATTTTCCTCATTCATTACTTAACGTTATCTTTGGGATTCGACAAACATACACTCACGGATTTCATGGCCTCACACCACTAATCTTCCCCACCATATACTATTACAGTTGGTTTGGGGTCTTTCACTATTAGGTACGTCATGCCCTCCTTAATTATTTAATTCTGGCGTCATCTGAATATCATTTATCCTTCCACTGTTACATTATTCTTAATGTTCACAACTAACTCTCCATTACATTAATGGCCATTAATTCCTATTAAGCTGAGGATGTCATCTAATTTCAACACCATGTCACTAACGTACTGATTTTTGTCGTTCTTTACTTTATTTCATTAAAAATACTTTCTTATATTGACATTTCATCAAAAGTATTTTCGTAGCATTTTCTAAGTAACGAGCACCATTTTTTTTATAATTTTCCACTTATTTACCGAATCTTCCACTAAGGCATTTTCATCAAATATTCACCTTTTAAAATTGTTTTTGAGTATAATAACACTTCTTATTTGTACTATAATGTTTCAACAATATTTCTACCCATGCTAGTGATGATCTAACAACTAACATTACAAATTTTAATGACTGTTGAAAAATGAAGATTAATGGAGCTTTCATCCATATTTCACCATTTAGGCTATCTTTCTATCAAGGTTAAAATTCAATTGTTTTTAATCAATTACTTAAAATATGATTATCTTCATTTTTTAAACACTAATCATCTTCATTGGCAAGAATAAAGGATACTACAATGTTCAACACATGAAAATGGGTCTCTATTAAAGAAAACCCATCAGATGCAACTATGGTATTCAACCTATGTAGTACTTCATATTTATCATCTTTTTCTAATAACTAGTTTTAATCATGTATTGATCTAACAATAATATTCAGAAATTTATCAAGTGATTTTCAACACTTTATTTCAACACAAATAAAATGGGTTTTGAATATACTAGAAAATGGACATGAATAAAGGTACCTAGCATGTATTTCAACTAACTACTCATGCATTTGCATTTGAAAAAAAGAGTTTAGTTTAGGAAAACCCTACTTATTGATGGAGAGTGAGTTTTAGAGGTAAGGATGATAAAGAAAAAGCTTCAAATAAATCCACTCAGAAGCTCCAAACTATGCCTTCATCAAGCTCCAAAGCCCATTACAAGAACTCTTACTAGATCTTCGAACTTTGGTTAGGACTTTAATGTTGTTTGGAGGTCTCTATGATGGTGTTTATGTCGTGGGAAATTAAGGGGAAGTGGAATTACGAATTTGAGATGAACTTGGCTTGCTAAGACACAAGAGTGAGAAGGAAACAATTTGAGAAAATGTTCTAAGTTTTTTTCTAACATCCATGGTTTTCTCACCCTATCTCTTTTATAGACTATAAGAAGTACCCTTCCAACATTGACCCAAAATTCATAAGTTAGAGTGTCCCAAAAGGTGTAAAACTCTTTCTAAAGACTCAAAGGTTGAGATGGATAAAGACCCAACGCTACCACCCATCTAACGCCTCACAATGCCCAGCCCTAAGGGTTTCCATCCAAGGGGCATAAACTTATATATTTTTTTTGCAACTTTAAACCTTTAGACATTAATCCTTACATTATTGTGAGACCATATATTTATTCAGAATTTTTTTCAAACCTCCCAATCGTCCTATACAAGGCGTACTAGAGTTTGTACCACCGAAAAAAATAACTTTTTTTCAATTTTTATTTACATGATATTTTTCCTTATATTTTTATGAGTTTATATATATGGTAAAATTACTTTTTTGACTTACCAATTGTTTTAAACAATTTGCACGAAACTGGACTTCCGCAGTGTCGCTCACTATAAAAAACTGCTAAATTAATTTTGATTTTATTTTATTTTTTCTCTACATCATACTTTTCCTTATATTTTTAGAGTTACAAATATTTGGTCACACCATTTTTATGCCTCACTAATTGTCCTAAACAATTCGCGCAAAGTTTGATTTTCAAAGCATCGTGCGCTGGAAAAATCGCAATATACTAATCACAATCGTGTTACAATTATTCCCTTGTATTTTCATGTCAAACTTAACCAATATAATGATATATATCATATGAACAAAAATACGCAACCATTCATACCATACAACATAGGAATTTTATAAATGAAGTTTCGGTACAATAATGACACTTATAGGATAACCGACATAAAGTACATCTCAAAAGGTACAAGTATTATATTTTCTCCTGCATCTTATCTTCTCTCTCCCAAGTGGCACCTTCGATGCCCTGTGACTCCCAGAGGACTTTCACCAATGGGGTAACGTTGTTACGCAGAACTCGATCCTCTTAATCCAATATAGATATGGGTCCTGTTAGGAACGTAGTATCTTCCTCCAGCTCGATGTTATGTCAATTAACAACATGGGGAGGGTCATGTAAATACTTTTTCAGCATAGAGACGTGGAAAATATTATGAACATGCATCAGTTGTGACAGTAGCACTAGAAGATAGGAGACATTACCAATCCGCTCCAAAATCTCAAGGGACCGATATACCGAGGGTCAAGATTTCCCTTTTGGAGAAATCTCAGATCATCGATACAAGCCCTGGCCTTCAACAACACATAATCTCCAACTCTGAACTCTAGCAATATACGATGGTTATTGGCATAATTATCCTGTCTACCCTGCATTGTAATAAGTCTCTCTCAAATCAACTCAACCTTCTTCGTTATCTCCATAATCATGTCAGAGTTTGTGATATTCTTCTCACCAACTTTCACCCAACACACTAGAGAACGACATGGTCTCCCATTCAAAGCCTTGAAGGGGTCCATCTCAATACTAGTTCGATGACTATTGTTTTATGAGAACTCCACGATAGGAAAATTCTCATCCCAACTACCCTGAAAGTCACATGCTTGCAACAAGTCATACAAAATGTAAAGAGTACGCTCTACCTGTTCGTCTATCTCAGGATGCTACGTCGTACTCAAATTCAGATCAGTACCCAACTCTTATTGAACTTTCCTCCAAAACCGCAAAATGAATTGGGGATCTCTATAAAAAATAATGGTTAGAGGCACATCATGGAGTCGAATAATCAATTGTATGTATAATTTGGCCAATATTGCTACACTGTCCATGATCCTGATCGTTAAAATGTGTGCACACTTCATGAGGTGATCCACAATAACCAAGACTGCATCATGACACCGGTCAGATATAGTTAATGCAGTGACAAAGTCTAGAGTGATGTGCTCTCGCTTCCACTCGACTATTAAAACTGGATGCAATAACCCGATTGGCTTTTTATGCTTGGATGTCAATTGCTGGCATGCATAGCACTTAGCCACAAATAAGACTACATCTCTTTTCATCCCATACCGCCAAAATTATCTATATAGGTCCTTATACATATTTGTATCACCCAAATGTATGCTGAATTATGAATGATTTCACTCTGTGAGAATCTCTGCCTGAAACTCCTCAATGATTGGCACAATCAACGTGCCCATTTGTCAAACACCTCCATCGCTATCAACTTTGAAGGTGTCAAATTCTTCACCACTGAGAATAAGATTTCGTAAGTGAAAAATATCCTCATCACGTGATTGTGCATCCTAGACCTTCTGATGGACAAATGCTATTTCCATCATTCACCATAGGTAGGCCCTATCATTTCCCGTTGCGACATTTGGTCCTCAACCCTGTATATCACTATAAATCTTCCAGTGGTAACATTTTATCGTTGACAAGGAGATATCTGACTTTATACTGAGAGCGTCTGCCACTACATTGGCTTTTCCTAGATGGTATTCCAACATGAATTCCTAATCCTTTAAGAGCTCAATACCCCTCCCTTGCCAAAGGTTGAGATCTCGTTGGGTTAAAATGTATCAGAGACTCTTGTGGTCAGTGAACACTTCAAACTTCTCACCATATAAATGATACCATTGATGTTTAAGCAAACACCACTATGGCCAACTCTAGATCGTGGGTGGGGTAGTTACTATCATGCGTCTTAACCTAACGGTACGCATAAGAAACCAATTGACCCTCCTATATGAGGATTGTTCCAAGACCAAATTTGGAGGCATCAGAATAATTGTATACCCATTTCCTCGCTCGAAACTAATGAGGGTGGGTGTCGAGGTACGCCTGAACTTCAACTCCTTAAAGGAAGCCTTGCACTCTTCTGTCCACTCGAGGTGGACACCTATTTATGCCAACCATATGAGAGGCGATGAAATTCTTGAGAAATCCTGAATAAGTATTCGGTACTAATCGGGCAAGCCAAGGAAACTTCATATCTTCATGACTTTCTTCGATCTATCCCATTCGAGGACGGCTTTAACCTTAGACGATTGGAGTGAAATACCTATTCCAGATACTACATGTCCAAGAAAATTGACCTCATCCATCCAGAATTGACATTTGCTGAACTTCACATACAACTGATTCTTCCTATGAACCTAAAGGGATATATACAAATGATCCTCATAGTTGACATTCAAAGCTGAGTACGCAAAGATATCATACACAAAGACCACTATGAACCGATCCAAGTACGGATAACAGATGCAATTTATGAGATCCATGAACGCCGTTGGGGCATTAGTCAAATCGAAATGCATGACCAAGAACTCATAATATCCATACCGCGTACCGAAGAATGTCTTTGGAATATCATAATCCTCGACCCTCAACTCAAGGTAACCCTAAAGGAGATCGATCTTGGAAAACCACTTGGCTCCCAGAAGCATGTCAAATAAATTGTCGATCCAAGGCATTAGATACTTATTCTTCACTATCACCCGATTCAACTATTGGTAGTCAACGTAGAGTCAGAGTGAGTTTTTCTTCTTCATAGCAAAAATGACCGACGCTCCCTATGAGGACACTGGGCATATGAAGCCCTTGCTTATAAAGTTGTCCAACTAAGTCCTCAACTCTAGTAACTCTGTTGGTGCCATCCTATAATGAGGGATGGAAATAGGTGACACACCATGATGACTAATCCCTAAACTCTAGTAATTGTGTCAGTGCCATCCTATGAGGGATGGAAATAGATGACACACCATGATAAATTTTGATGCAAAAATCAATCTCTCGACTCAGAAGCTAGCCCAAAAGATCCTCAGGAATACATCAGGAAAATCCCGAACAACAGGATAGTCTATTACCATATGGTATGGCTCTTCCTGTGCCACGCTGCTACTCAACCATCCAAAGAATTTATTCTTCTCTTGGGTAGTAGAAACCATGCATGGATACTTAATATGTTGCTCACAATCTAAATGATACCGAGATATATCTAGTATCAAAACACTATCCCGATGGCCCTCGATGGTGACATCAAAGATAGACAGTAAGTCCATATCGAGGATCACATCAAAGCCATCCATGCCCATCATGACCAAATCGTACTCTAGAATGTAGTCTCCTGCAATGACTACACTGTTCGGATAGATCTTACACAAGAATATACCACCACTAATGGGCAATCCCTTAAAAATTGGAGGACGAAGCTCATAAACTTCTAATCCTATAGATAAAGCTAATGAACTGGATATGAACAAATGCGATGCACCAAAATCGAACAATGCTCTAACCCAAGTACTGAACATTAAGATAATACCTTCCATCATGGATGGATTATGGGTAAGAACTAACTGCTACATGAGGGCATAAGCTCAACCCTAGTTGAATCTGTTACCCTAACCACCTGGCATAGTTTGTCCATGATTTCCCTATCCCTAACTAGGGTTTGAATTGTCAACACCTTACTAGGCCTGCTGCTGATAACTAGGAAAAGGCTACTATTATTACTGCTGTTGGTACTTAGTGGGGCACGTATAGCTCAAGTTTCACCCAGATTCGAAACTAGTGCCCTACTGACCAATCCACTGCTCTCTAATTGTAAACTCTGGATAGTTCTACAAAAAATTATTGGGCAACCCATAAATGAAGTATCTCTTGGGGGTAGGTGAATTGGGCTCTGATCACTGCTACACTGACCAGGATTGGTGATACTTATTGCAACCTTGAGGTTGTCAAGAAACCACCCCCTCCTGATCCTCTTATTGCTAATTTCGCTAGACGCACCGACCTAACTATTATGTGTCCCAACAAATTCCTTCTTTTTGTCTCTAATAGCTAGAGAATCCTCTGTAACACCCCACCTGCCCGGGGAGAGCGAACGGAGCGCTAATGCGATAAAACTAAAATAAATCCACAATATAACAAGGTATAAAGCATCTAAGTCCCACAACAACAAAAGAGGAAACCACTAATCTCAAATCTCTTCAAATAAATACAACAAATCTCTCGAATTAAAATTACAACTATCGAACTCGAATAAAAATACAAATCTCTGAAGCTCTATACATCAAAATAATACAAATCTTTCCCAAACAATCCTAGCTAAAATCAATCTCCATAGCGCCCCAAAATCCGCGCTAACATGCCACTAAAAGAACATATGGGGAAGTACACAATACGACAGGAAAGATGCTCAACAAATATGTGTTAGCAATGAATAAAACGTAACAACACGAGCACGAATATTCAAATCAAAATGCAAATCTCAAAGCATTTATCAATATAATTTCTCAACAACACTTTAACCAGGTCACCAGGCCTCACCACATCCGTATATGCTTTATCAAGCCATAGCCCGGGAAACAGGAATTTTAGCGGGTGCCCAACATCCGTGCCATATTAAAATCTCATGACAACGTGCTCATCAACAATTTAATGATACCACATGAATCAAAATAATTTCAACAATTATTTTCCAGATTTCAAATATGAGCTCAATTAATAAGAATTCAAAGAGAATGACACTGGAGAGATTTAAGGAGCATATTGTGTAAAACCCCATACCTCAAACCATGATGAGAAACCAATGATAAATCTGCCCAGAAATCATAATCACATCCTCAAGATCAACACAAAAGATCTACAAAATCTCCTCCAAGAACCTCCAACAAAATAGCCCCAAGAACACCTCTAATCTAAGGTTGGAACTCACAAATCTCAAGGGTCAATGTGTATATAAACAGAAGAGGAATATAAAATATATTTTCTGCCAAAATTTGTGCCAAAAGTATGATAAAAAGGTTTCCCACGACTTCCTTTTATAATGTAAAGAAATGAAGAGTTGGAATCCAAAAGACTCCTTTAAATAAGTCAAAGAAATTAAGAGTTGGAAGTCAAAGCAACTCCAAGAGTTAAAAACATTTAAAAATCATTTTAAAATCCGTTTTAACTTCATTTTCAAAACCGTTTGAAATTCTCTCCTTTAAAAATAATATTCAACATATTTGAGCAATAAAAATAATTTTATCAAAAACTTTATTTTCCTCCATTTTCCAAAAATTAATTAAAATAGCCCAAAATTACGCGAGTTGTTACATCCTCTGCCTCGAGCTCAATTTAGATGGACTTATTTACGGCCTCTCCAAACCTCAAATGGTCAAAACCAACCATCAACCTATGGATATGGGCCTTCTCTGATTTGTTTGTTGTGACTATCGTAACATGGTTCGACAGACTCTCAAAATGCACCAAGTACTCATTGATCGATAACTTTCATTCAATTAACTGGGAAAATCCATCATTCTTGGCGTCTTTCTACGCCTGAGGGAAGTACCTATCCAAAAAAGCAACTCTGAAATAATCCCAATCCATCAGCTTAGTCAAATTGGCTAGGTGCGTGGCCAACCATTGTTGGGCCTATTCGGTCAGCTGAAATATGGCCAGCTTGACCTTGGGCCCTATCGGCATGTCAAAGATTTCCATGATCTGGGTCACTTCATCAAGCCACTTATCCGCAACGTGAAGTCCATTTGTACCACTGAAAGTGGATGGGTCCAACTGCGAGAACTCCTTAAGGATAGAGTCTGCAGTAGTACTCTTGATTGTCTCACTACGTTTACCCCACTAGTGCTGGGATATTATGTACGCAAACTAGCATACAACCTGCTCCATCCTCCTCAGTTCGATGTTTCTTGTAGAAGCATGTCTTGTAGGGGCCCAACCTATATGATTGAGGAATTTGGTATAATAGTTATACGAGGAACGTAAAAAGAACTAAAAATGAGAAATTACTCGGTCACACCCGTGGATCCTAAGGATCTAATACAAATTTATAACTCCCCGACCTGGTTTTGGGTTACCATTGGAATAACCTGCATCCAATTGAAGGTGTTAAAGGGGAGGGGGAAACTTCAATTCATTTTAACAGGAAAAACATTTGCCTCATTTTACTCAACAAAAGTATTTACCAATTTTATTATGAAAAGGTGACCACTTATCGTATGAATTATGTTAATTTCGTTATTTACCCAAGAAAACATTCATTGCAATTAAACCATCAAATAAAGAAATAAATGCCCTGTATTATTACATCATAAAGTTCAAGTTCAAATTACAGCCCGACATTTAAATCAGAGTACAATAACATGATAAAGTCTCAAATCATAAAGTGGGTCACAGATCTCTAACGTCAGCTAGTACCCTCAGCGGCCTCACCGTTGTGCTTCCTCAAAACTTCACCTGACACACCTTGGGGGGGGGGGGGGGGGGATGTTGGGATTTTACAAAAAGGGTATGAGCGAAATGCCCAGCGAGGTGGGAAATACTAATCCATAATTTTAGTAAATAAAATACTATATATATATACAATGTATTTTAGTGTTTTCAAAAACATTAACCTTATTTTTACATGTTAATCACCCATATGAAATGCACCCGGGCTGCGTGCCCAAACTCACACTTAACATTTTTGGTGTCCCGTGCCGGGGACATGATTAATTCCAATTATGTTATCCACATAATTATTAATTAATTCTTCTTCACTCGTTATTTTAAGTTTCATGAATTTTGCTCATTCATTAATTAACATTATATTTGGGATTCGACAAACATACACTCACGGATATCGTGACCTCACACCACTGGTCTCTACCGCCATATACTACTACAGTATGTTTGGGGTCTTTCACCACCAGGGACGTCATTCCCTCCTTAATTATTTTCTTCCGACATCATCTGAATATCATTTATCTTTCCATGTGCTACATTATTCTTGATGTTCAGAACTAACTCATCCGGTGTTATTTTTCTCCATTTCATTAATGGCCATTAGTTCTTATGAAGCCTAGAAGGCAATCTAATTTCAACACCATGCCACTAACATAATCTTTTTTTTCGTTCCTTACTTTATTTCATTAAAAATACTTTCTTACACTTTCATCAAAAGTATTTCCGTAGCATTTTCAAGCCATTTTCTAAGTAAACAACAGTATTTTTTATAGTTTTCCACTTATTTACTGAATCTTCCACTAAGGCATTTTTAGCAAATATTGACTTTTTAAAATGGGGTTTTAGTACAATAACACTTCTTCTTTATACTATAATGTTCCGATAATATTTCGACCCATTGTAATGATGATTTAAAAACTAACAATATAACTTTTAGTGGTTTTTCAAAAATGAAGATTAAAAGTGGGATTTTTTAATCAATTCTTTAAAACATAATTATCTTCATTTACTTCAACACTAATCATCTTCATTAGCAAGAATAAACGATACTACAATGTTCAACCCATGAAAATGGGTATCTACAAGTGAAAACTCACACGATGCAACTATGGTGTTAAACTTATGTAGTACTTCTTATTTATCATATTTTTCTTGCAATAACTAGTTTTAATCACGTATTTATCTAAGAATAACATTCTTAAAATTTTCAAGTGATTTTTAACACTTTATTTCAACACAAATAAATTGGGGTTTCAATATACTAGAAAATAGACAGGAACAAAGTTACGTAGCATGAATTTCAACTAACTACTCATGGATTTACATTTGAAAATAAGAGTTTAGTTAAGTAAAAACCTACTTCTTAATGGAGAGTGAGTTGTAGAGTTGAGGATGATGAAGAAAAATCTTCCAAGAAATCCACCCAAAAGATCCCAACTAGGCCTTCTTCAATCTCCAAAATATACTACAAGAACTCCTACTAGGTGTCCAAACTTTGGTTGGAACTTTAATGGAGATTAGAGGTATAGATGATGATGTTTAGGAGGTGGTAAATTCAAGGGAATTGAAGTTGTGAATTTGAGTTGAACTTATCTTGCTAGGACACAAGAGTGAAAAGCAAACAATCTGAGAAAATGCTCCATGTTTTTTTGAACATCCATGGATTTATCCCTCTCTCTCTCTCTCTCTCTCTCTCTAATAGACTATAAGAAGCATCCTTAATACCTTTACCCAAAATTCATAAGTTAATGTGTCCCAAAATGGGTAAAACTCTTCCCAAAGTTTAAAAGGCAGAGATGGACAAAGACCCAACACAACCACCAATTTAACACATCATAGTGGCTATACCTACGGGATGCTAGCCAAGGGGCATCAACTTCTATGTTATTTTGCAACTTTAAACCTTTAGACATTATTCCTTACAATTTTTAAGTCCATATATGTATTCGGAATATTTTTTGAACCTCCCAATCATCCTATACAAGGCGCACAAGAGTTTGTACCTCCGAACAAATATCCTTTTTTTTCAATTTTTCTTTAAACGGTATTTTTCCTTATGTTTTTATGAGTTTAAATATATGGCCAAATTAGTTTTTTGACTTACCAATTGTTTTAAACGATTCACACGAAACTAGGCTTCCGTACTGTCGCGCACCGTCAAATTTTTATTTTATTTTATTTTTTCTCTACATGGTAAATTTCCTTATATTTTTAGAGTTCCAAATATATGGTAACACTATTTTTATGCCTCACTAACTATCATAAACAATTCATGCAAAGTTGGGTTTTTGTAGCGCCGTACGCTGGAAAAATCACGATATACTAATCACAATCTTGTCATAATTATTCCTTGAATTTTTTTCCTCAAACTTAACAAATACACTAATATATATCATATGAACACAAATACGCAACCATGCATACCATGAAACGTAGGAATTTTATAAATGACGTGTTGGTAGTATAATGACATTTATAGGATATCCTACATAATATACATCTCGAAAGGGGCAGGTATTACAGAGCTTTACCATGACGAAGGCTGGCCTCGCTTAATCAAAACTTTTTGTTGCCATTTTCATGTCCAAATTTCATAAGCTCTAGATAAAGGCACACCTTGCTTCGTAGCATTCCTCCTACAACGATGGTCCTCCTCTCTACAGTGACATTGTCTCGCTAGTGTCTTGTGTCCCATGTAAAAAGTATTAACTAGGGCGCGACTTATATCATTTCAGTCTCTCCGTAGCGACGCAATAGCCTTTTCCAACAACCTCGTGACAACACGCATTTGACAGCACTGAAAGTCACCTTTTCATAAGATATTTCTTTAGTATCTTCTTGGACACTGATGTGACTACTTGACACCTTAAGTACAAATTTTCGGGTGACTAATACCCTGATGTGACTACTTAAAATCTTAAGAGTGTGACACCTAAAATTTGGTCCTTTAAACAACTTTTAATCAAAAGGCTATAAGTTAAGTTGTTGTCTTTTATTCTAAACTAAGAGTGCGATCGTTGAAAAAAAAAGATTACTGATCAAAACGTTTCATATATTTTAGATTATATTTTTTAAATCTTCTTCTTTGAGTTCTTGCAATACTTTGTTTTTAATAGAGGTATATTTGATCACATGGTCCAAAAATCTAATCTTCATTGGCGAGTAAATACTTTCTCTTCCTTGGCTTGGAAGAACAATTTTTTATATTTAAGGACCACACCCCTTTTTTGAAAGAGTTGGCGCTTGCGTTCAATTAAGAAATAATATAATAACTTCCATTTTTAACCCAAATTAACCCTAAGCATGCAACTAGGTGTGATTGAAACAATATGAAATCATGCACAAGATATTCAACACACAAAGTTAAGGAAAAATCCCCCACAGGGGCAAAACCATTTGTATATTCACTATAATTTGTAAAAGACGGTTTACAATCGGATTACAATGAAATACAGGTTGACTAAGAATTACCCTCGGGTATTGGATTCTATAGTCGCGGCTGGAATATCCCTTTCCAGTAGGGTTGGCGGCTGGAACTATCCCTGCCCAGTAGGGCCGCAATGAAGAGGAAGAAGCGGTCCACTTCACAAAGGGTTGAACATCAATGGTGTTCTTGGGTTACCAAAAGTGACTCACAAATGTATGGAATTTGTGTGAATCAAGGGTATGAATCAATGGACTCAAATACCATGAAGACTTAAGAGTTATGGAACTCAGAAAATCGTGTATTAGTCTTAAGAAAACCAACTCCCCGATCGTGGTATAAATAAGAATTCATTTGCCCTAAAAATCTGCACACGATCTGTTCGTGGTTATCCAGGGCGGACCGGTCCGGGCCTTAGGCGGATCGGTCCGATGGCGGACCGGTTCTTTTATTTTGAGGCTGATTTGGTTCGCATTTGGTCCGGGGCTTACTGGTCTTCTAAGAGCAAGGCGGATCGGTCCGGGTCTCAGCGGATCGGTCCGGGGCGGATCGGTTCGTTTTAATTTCAGGCGGACCGATCCGGCTGACTGGATTTCTGAATTCTTCCTTTCTTTTGATCTTCGGATTCCGTTGATGATGAATGGACTTTGAATCTTTGCAACGGTGTTACGGCTAATGACATATACAAGTATGTTGGACAAAAATGTCCTTACAAATCTCCCCCTGTGTCTATGCCGGAACAAACATAAAAAATCCGAATTATCAAGTATGAACAATGCCTATACAAATCTACCCTTCCATGAACCCAAAACTGAAAGAGGTACAAATGACTAAGGCTGCATCATTTGTTCTTCGAATCTTCAGAAATCTCACCGCTTTTCTCATCAGGGTGTGCATCAATGGATTATCAAGGATGTACCTACACACATGAGACAAAGCAAATACCAAGTGACGTATCGAGTTTGAAATGAGATAAACATAAGCATATATATCCATTTAAGATGATATTCTCAGAATTTCAAAACTAAACTCCCCCATAATCAGATAATTCATTCTCCCCCTTTTTATGATGTCCCCGAATAGACAAATGAGAGAAATAAATCAAGCAATCAAGTACCGGGGTGACACAAGGCATAAAATCACACCATGAATGAACATAAAACAACCAAGTCGGTGATAGAGTAAAAGAATGGGTGTGATCAAAATTCGATAGGAAAATCAAAGCATACAAACATGACATATGTGCACGATGAATATTGTATATTCCTAACGAATGAACTCAAATGCTTTCTTTGGTGTAAAAGAATGGAAATATACGACATTGACTATATCAAATCTACAAATCAAAGCTCAAAGTGATTTCTACACCAATAACGTCCAAAATGATTTTCATGCTTTTTCAGGACTTTCAAGGAAGTGCAAACCCGTTTTTCAATCTCCAACCAAACTCCCTCAGATTTATATTTTGAATAGAGGTATACTAAATTCTCAAACTTTGGAGAATTGATGGTGAAACTTAAATGGCCCATATATGGCATGTATTGCTTTTTATTGCCTTTTCAATTTTTTCGGGCTCTTTTAACCTCTTAGGACCTCGGATATTAAAATTCCTCCATTTTTTAGGTCCTTTGTAACGGTGGCTTTTGCGCAAAGGATAAGAATCAACTTTCGCAGCCCCTCCCCGTTATGAAAATATACACACAGTCTCACCAACACGGTTTTTACATGCATTCCAATCTTGTCAAGTTTTATCGCATTTTATTCATTGTATAGACAGGATTGAGATGGAAACACTCAAGCCAACATGAGATTGACAAGTGCAACAATCAAATATAGCCGTGCAGGTGTGCAATAAAGGATATAGGAGTCAAGCATGTAGGAAATATCACTAATTACATCTCAAGGACTCCAATCAATGTTAAGCACATGGATGAAATGATGTAGCCTCTCAAATCTCTAGCAAACAGTCACATGGAAAAAAGGAATGAAGTTGTGACTTGGCTATCTTAAATGCTCATCCATGAAAGGTAAATCTCTTTTTGGATTTTTTCAAAAAATTTTATCAAAATAAAATCTTTTTGTGTTTTTCTAAATAAATTTTAAAAAAAAAATATATACAAAAATGATACATACTAGCAATAGGCAAACAATGTCATCATGAAAATCACCCTATGCTAGTAAACAAGACTAGATCTCAACCGGGAGTAACGGTGGAGTTTTCCAAAGATGGTGACATCTTTTGAACCAACTCCACTAGATCATGTGTAGTCCTGATCAAAAACTTCACTTGCTCGCGAATATGTGCAAACTCTCTATCAAAATGAGTAGGTAAAGAATCATGAGTGGGTGTATGTGCATGAATGTGTGAAGTGGCATGATGTGGCACAAAACCCAACATAGAAAAGAACTCCCTAAGATGTCCTCGCTTCTTGCAGTGGGAACAAACATAAAGTGGTCTAGGAAGTAATTTGTCAACAATTTTGGGATGAACATTCCTAGACGGACACCCATGGGACTCACTCACCATGGTGGATATAGGCTCGGGAGCATTCTCTAATGTGACTTGGACCTCCTGTGCTTGTTTGAGGTCATCCTCGAGATGGGATACACGTGTCGTCAGACTAGACACTGTGTTGGACAAGTCACCTTTTTCCCTTTTTAGCTCATTACTTTCTACCTTTAACTCACGAATTCAAAGACCTAGGATCCTATTTGACCTTTTTGTTTCCATGGTCTCGATAAACAACTTTCTAAAGGCATTTTGGATCAACCTATCATCACCATTCTCATCCTCACTATCGCTTGGAGAGGTGGGCATGGCAACTTTCTTGCGCTCTCTCCAAAGATTAGAAGGACACTCAAATTTCTTGTGCCCTATCCCATTGCACTCAAAACATCTTATCTTCTCACGATCTTTCTTTCTCTTTCTCTCTTTTCCATTCTCACAAACACTCTCTCTCTCTCCAAACAATCTTAACTCTTTCTCTAGGACAGTGACCCTAAGGACTAAAGCATTGTTTCGCTTCTTGGTTTCAAAAGACTCGGAATATAGTTCAGTGTAGGCGTGTTGAAGATCACACTCGCTCTCACTAGCCTCATCATCCTCCCCCTCACACTCTTCGCTCTCACTGTCGAGGTGTCCCTGTGAATCAGCAACCTCATCGTTGTGAGGTGCACTAGAAATACTCACATGACTAGCCATGAACGCGGTGAAGTTACGCTCATGCGGTGACTCATCTCCCGAGTCCACCGACTCGACATCACTGTCGTCACTAAGGGTAGCATTCAGGACAACTTTTCCCTTTTTCCCTATTAAGACGAGTGGCACACTCAAAGGCTCTATGACCCCTACATTCACATTCAAAGCACCTCTCACTGTCTTTGATGGGAGGATTTTTAAAATCTTTTTCATTTTTCTTTTCAAAATTATTTTTCTCAAAATTCCTTTTATCATTGAAATTTCCATTTTTCTTGAATTTGAGAATTCTTTTGAAATTTTTTGCAAACAAGACCA
The DNA here is from genome assembly GCA_949130495.1 of Sambucus nigra. Taxonomy (NCBI): domain Eukaryota; kingdom Viridiplantae; phylum Streptophyta; class Magnoliopsida; order Dipsacales; family Adoxaceae; genus Sambucus; species Sambucus nigra. The sequence continues at coordinate 616,562,180 of OX422207.1, forward strand.
AGTTATCTATGTCAAGATCACACTCAGAAACAGACTCCAAAACTTTTTCTTTCTTTTTCTTAAAATGAATCTTTAAAGCAATGCCATTATCGTTAGCCTTAATGGTTTTGGGAAACATGTCAATCTCATAGGTTTGAAGATCTCCTACAAGTTCTTCCAACTTAAGTGATTTCAAATTTCCCAAAGAGTTCAAAACAGTGACTTTAGGAATAAAGCGTTTTGGGAGAGATCTCAAAATCTTTTTAACGACACGCGTGTTATCAATCTCCTCACCCAAATTGAAACAAGTGTTGACTATGTCCGACAAACGTGCATAAAACTCATCAAAGCATTCGGACTCAGACATGGTGATAGTCTCAAATTGGGTGGCCAGATTTTGTAATTTTGACTCTTTAACCAAGTTCGTACCCTCATGTGTCAATTTCAAAACATCCCAAGCCTCTTTAGACGTGGTGCACGTCATAATTCGACGAAACTCATCAGGAGAGACAGCTCCAGAAATAGCACTCAGACCACGGGAATTAAAATTGGACAGTTTATAATCATCTTCAGTCCAGGATGACACGGGTTTTAAAGTGGTGATGTTATTAATAGTGACCGTAGGAGGATTCCAACCATTTTCGCAAAGCAACCAAACACGCTCGTCAATAGATTTTAAAATCGATTTCATACGAGCTTTACAATAGGCATAATTAGACCCGTCAAAAATAGACATATTATAATATGATTTCTCCATTTGAACACGCACTTTTTCAAAAATCAATTTAATTCAGAAATCGATATCTTTAGAAAAATTTTACGGAAGTAAGGAATACGCGATAGATTAGCGTAACCTGCTCTGATACCAATTTGAAAGAGTTGGCGCTTGCGTTCAATTAAGAAATAATATAATAACTGCCATTTTTAACCCAAATTAACCCTAAGCATGCAACTAGGTGTGATTGAAACAATATGAAATCATGCACAAGATATTCAACACACAAAGTTAAGGAAAAATCCCCCACAGGGCAAAACCATTTGTATATTCACTATAATTTGTAAAAGACGGTTTACAATCGGATTACAATGAAATACAGGTTGACTAAGAATTACCCTCGGGTATCGGATTCTATAGTCGCGGCTGGAATATCCCTTTCCAGTAGGGTTGGCGGCTGGAACTATCCCTGTCCAGTAGGGCTGTAATGAAGAGGAAGAAGCGGTCCACTTCACAAAGGGTTGAACATCAATGGTGTTCTTGGGTTACCAAAAGTGACTCACAAATGTATGGAATTTGTGTGAATCAAGGTTATGAATCAATGGACTCAAATACCATGAAGACTTAAGAGTTATGGAACTCAGAAAATCGTGTATAAGTCTTAAGAAAACCAACTCCCCGATCGTGGTATAAATAAGAATTCATTTGCCCTAAACATTTGCACACGATCTGTTCGTGGTTATCCAGGGCGGACCGGTCCGAGCCTTAGGCGGATCGGTCCGATGGCGGACCGGTTCTTTTATTTTGAGGTTGATTCGGTTCGCATTCGGTCCGGGGCTTACTGGTCTTCTAAGAACAAGGCGGATCGGTCCGGGTCTCAGCGGATCGGTCCGGGGCGGATCGGTTCGTTTTAATTTCAGGCGGACCGGTCCGGCTGACTGGATTTCTGAATTCTTCCTTTCTTTTGATCTTCGGATTCCGTTGATGATGAATGGACTTTGAATCTTTGCAACGGTGTTACGGCTAATGATATATATAAGTATGTTGGACAAAAATGTCCTTACAAACCTTTTTCAAACACCCCAACACACGTATCTATAGGATTCCCTTAAAGATCCTAAGTGTAGCATTATGGTTTCTTGAAGGTTTCGTCCTGGAACAATAAAGTTTTTCTTCAAATTCTAAAAAAAGAAAGTTGTCTCTACTTTGAAGAAGAATGCTTTAGCTAGAGGATTTAAAGGCAATGGTTTCATACTAAAACCGATTATGGTTATGAAACATACTCCAACTATTGGTACTCTCTACGGAGTATATGGTGGGAATGAGTGTTTAGTCGGATGTAGCTTCATGAGGCTGCATGTCCATTTCTTCTAGTTGTAAAACTCTACCATAGTGAATTTGTTATTCTTATTAGCTCGAGATTTTTTCATTAGTGGGTTTTTCACTCCGATCTTGTGCTTATTTGACTATTTTCACATATTTTAGAATCATTGTCTTAGTTAAGAAGATAAAACTTAAAGAGATTCTAAAATTAGGTAAAATATTTTGTCCATTGAGTTTTGTATTGTTAAACCTTTTGTAGTAATAAATTAACAAACACTTTTCTTGAATTAGGTGAATTTATTTTTACTTGAGTATCTACGTTCAAGAGGCGAACTCTCAACTCGTATCAGAGAGTATCTCCATGTTTAAGGTGTAAAAACCTAGGTATAGATCCGTTTTGTGTGTAGTGGATGGAAGTTTAACCCCTCGCCCCCCAACCACCTCCATTTGATGGTAGCAATTTTTGTTATTGGAAAACCCGTATGAAAACATGTTTAATGTATATCGATAATCATATATGGAATAGTGTTCTTATCATATGGACTTGTCCTAAAATCGTTGTTGATGATGTTCAACTTGATAAGATTAGGTCTCATTTGGACGACAAAGATTTAAAGGAGAGTGGTTGGAACATGAAGGGAAATAATGCTAATTTTGGTTGTGTGTCCCTGAGTCATATGATGTCTTAGGAGGCATATGATGTTTTACAAACAACCTACTAAGGAAACTCCACCATGAAGCTCTCTAAGCTTCAACGACTTACCACCTGTTTGGAACTTCTTACTACGAATAAGAACGAAAATTTAGAAAAATTCTATTCTGAGATCAATGGCATATATACCATTGTATTTTCTTTGGGAAAGACTATAAAAGATCATAAAATTATAGGATCCTTGGAAAAATCTATGCCATTGAAGAGGTTAGAGCCTTCCTTTTGAAACCACTATATGTAGAAGAATTGGTTAATTCTCTCCAAACATATGAGGCAAATTTGTCTTATCTCAAAGGAATTCCTCTTAAAGAAAGGGTTAAAAATCTAGATTTTGTGGCTAATAATGAATCTCTCGATTTTAGTTCCCATGATGTTAGTGAGGATGATATGGCATTTCTCAAAAATTTGCCAAGAAGTGGAAAAATCATTTGAGTCTAGAGGCGCACCAAAAAATTATTCGCCTATACTTGCGATTGGTCATGGAAGTTGAGAAAAACAAAGATAAGCCTCTAAGAACCTCATGTGTTTTAGGCGTGGTGGTCGAGGGAATATGTCAAATAAATGTCCCTCAAATATGAGTCATGATGATGGTAAAAATTCATATCAAATTACTTTGGTGATGATGTCTCGGACTCCAAAGATGACTCTCAAGAATGAAACTACACCGCATTTAAGGCATAATTGAAATTTGACGAGTTAGATGATTTTGATAATTTTGAAGAAATGATAATTCCTAGCTCCATTTTGAGGAGTATTAATTAAGGATAGGAAAATGATCTTGTCCTGGACTATATTAGTCTTTACGAGGACTCCAAAGACCTTTAAAGGGATAACATGGAATTCTCCACTACGCTATCTAAGGCCAAAAATCAAATTCATATGGTGAGTGAGAGTTGTGTGAGTGATTTTGTTGCTCCACATGTGGTGACTAGTGCACCAGATTTTATTTAAAGTTCCATTGACTTTATTTACATAGAGATTGAGTTACTTAGGATGTCTCTACATGAGAGTGAAAACTTAAGGATACTTCCAGGGAACCAAATCTCTTTGCTCGAGACCAAACTATAACATGAGACAACTTTTAAGATAAATATGGAGGGTAGGTCTCAAAAGTTGGATAAGATACTTTTTGTACCAATTTTTCCATTAAGGATAAATAAGTACTTGATTTTCAATGTGATGGTTTTATATCTAACCAAGCTTTTATGGTATCCCGATCCATTTTTCCAAGTCCTATTGGTGAATCTTTAACTCATTTTATACCCGAATAAATAACGAGAAATGTGACTTTCTTATGTTTTTATTACAATAAGAAGTAGAACTGAAGGAGTTTTCTTTAAAATTAGGAAGAAATAACTCAAGCTCCCCGTCGACCCATAACCCCTTAGGTGAATAAATAATCATAAGTTATGGAATATTAAGGAGTTTTTCATTTTGTTTCAGCCAAAGTCACACTTAGATGATTTGATAAGGGTAGAAAGGTCGATAGGGAAGGAATGAAAAAGGTAGAAGCCCTTCAAAAGGTTTCTTCCAAAGAAAGGGTAATGTAAAAATGATTAATCCTCCCACACTTCCCAAGTTGGTTCCTATATAAAAATCTTATATATTAGATCTAGATATGGTTTTAAAACAAGTTACTGATAGAGTAGAACTAGATCCATAGAAAAACATGCCAAGGCTTGGTCCTTATTTCTGAAAAAATAAAATTATCTTGGTATAAGTGACTTAGAGTGTTTGGTTTACTCTTTTTGGATATGAATCTTGTTTTTTCTCTATCACTAATTTTGATCTTTAGATATTATATTGGATATACATCTTGGTCTTCTATTCTTGTTAAGTATTATTTTGTCTCATAAACATAAATACAAACATGCATGCTTAGTTATTGTACTATTGGCTTTATTTATGGGTTTTAACACTCCATACTTAAACTTTATATCTTGAATTGCCTTAGTAAATTGATCTTAAGCACTCCAGCAACCACGAATGAAAAGAATATTATAAGAAGAAAATACTATTTCAAGATACTCTTTGAACGAAAGGTTTATCAAGGAGGGTAAACACTTCCCTTTCTATGACTTCCCTGAACCATGGTATGACCATGCCGATAAGAAGATGAAATTGGGGCTAGAAATCTTCTTTGAAGACATCAACTCTTAGGCCAAAGACACTGGAGCTGAGTCTTTTTATGATCCACACTGATACAATGTCGTCGAGCTCGTCTACTCAAATTAGAGTTACTAACATACCTTTCCTTACTTGGAACATCGTGCCTACCTAACCCACTGAGATTCAAACTGACCTTGTTATTCATCCTATCTTAATATCTTCACCTGATGTTGTTATTCCTTTTTCTTATATCAATGTAACTGAGAACCCTTTTGATGAGGTTCTCAATTCTGTTTTTCCCAAAAAATGAAATAATCAAAGATTTCGAGTATCTTGACGTGCTTTAAATCATTTGTCTTTGTTCTAATCAGACCTTTGATGTTGATGATTTTATAAATGAACAATTCTTAACTAATATTAATAAGGAGAATAAAAAATTACATAACTGCATTCAAATAAATGATAATGATACTGTTGTTATTAATATCGATTCTAGTAGCCATCAGCGCGAGATTAGGATAGGTTCCACCCTTAACAAGCATGAGCGTGCGCAATTTGAAGAAATATCGAAGGAATTCATGGACGTCTTTTCATGGTCATATGATGACATGCCCAACATTGACCCCGAAATAGCTCGACAAAAGATCCCAACATTCCTAGAATGCAAGTCGGGTGAACAGAATCTAAGGAAGTTCTGTATTGAATGGTCACTCAAAGTCAAAGAGGAAGTGGTCAATTAATTTAACATGGGTGTCATTCGGATAGTTGAATATCCTATATGGCTCGCTAATATCATCCCCATACTAAAATTAGGAAGAAATGTCTGCATGTGCATCGACTATCAGTATTTGAATAAAGCATCCCAGAGGATGATTACCCAATGCCCAACATCAACATGATTATGGACAAGAAGGCTACCATGACCTTAATTCATTTCTTGATGGATTCGTAGGATATAACCAGATCAAGAAGAATCACGACCATTAGGGGAAAACCTCTTGTATCACCCCGTGGGGAACTTTTTGCTATATTGGCATGCCATTCGGATTCAAGAACGTTAGGGCAACCGATAAATGGGTTTTTACAACCATCCTGCATGACCTTATTCACAAAGAGGTAAAGGTCTACGTATACGATCTTAACATCATGTCTGGTACTCGAAAAGTTCATATTCTCTCCCTTCAAAAGTGTTTTGAGTTAATACGAAAATACCAGATGCGACTAAACCCACAGAAATGCATTTTTGACATTAGTAAAGGAAAACTCTTAGGATTCATGGTCAGTGAGAAGGGAATTGAAGAAGACCCTTCCAAGGTAAAAACCATACTTGAGAGTCCATCACCACGGATGGATAAGGAAGTCCAAGGATTCCTCGATAAACTTTAATGCATAACCTAGTTCATCAGCCAACTGACTTCTATTTACGAACCCATTTTCTAACATCTTCGAAGGGATGCAACTAAATTTTACTATGAGGCCTGTCAATAACCCTTTGATCGAATCAAGTGATACCTTACCCGACCTCCGGTACTTATGCCTTCGCATCCTAGTCGCCTCCTCCTCCTCTTGTACTTGACCATAACAGATACTACAGTGAGGGCTTTGCTAGCCTAAGACATTAAATAATCCCATATAGAAAGAGCCATTTATTATGCCAATTGGATATTGGTCGGGTACTAAGTCAACTACACTGATTTGGTGAAATCATTTCTCACCCTGGTTTGGGTCATGCAGAAGTTATGACACTACATGTTTTCCTTCCACATTAGACTAATATCCCGTACGGAACCCATCAAATACTTGCTATAGAAGCCCTCTTTATCAAGTTGAATGACCTCTTGGTTGATGTTGCTAGCCTAATTCAATATTCTGTACGTCACTTAAAAACCTATAAAAGGGAGATCCATATCCGACTACCTCTCTAATTACACCATGGAAGAAGTCGGTGTTTAAGTCTTTAAATTCCTAGATGATGGTATTCTATACACCTCTCATGAGGACCTCAGATGGAAGATGTTCTTTGATGAAGCTTCCAACAAACGATACGGCATTGGGATACTCATAATCGCCCCTGATGACTCTCACACCCCCATTGCCATCAAATTAAACTTTCTCTACACCGACAACATGCTTGAGTATAAGGCATTCACTTTAGGAATTAATATCTCCTTAAGAACATAATCCAACATCTAGACATCTATATAGACTCTACCCTCATCTTCGGCCAAGTCCTCAAAAATTGAATGTCAAGGACGAAAAGCTCCTACACTTTCACACCCACTTAGAAGAGTTGGATTACCAATTAAAATATATCACCTTCCATTACTTGACTCGTGCAAAGAATACCTTAGATGATGCCCTTGCTACCCCAGACTCTATAGTCAATATGCCTTAAGGAATAACAATGGCCTCTTTCCAGGCTCAGAAACAAGCTAAGCCCTCTCACTACTACCAAATTGAACTCGTTACTGATGAAGATTTTGATTTGGCCGAGTTATGGTACTATGACATTTGGCAACTCCTCAAACATGGTGAGTATCCCAAGAAGACAATAAGAAAGACCATGCGAAGTTTTGCAAACAGGATGCCTAGTACAACATCTACAATAAGGCACTCTTCAAGAAAAACTTTGATCCAACCCATTTGCACCGCATAGTAGGGGGATGAAGTTGAAGAAATAATACAAAAGATCCATAGTGGGGAATATGGGACTCAAATGAATGGTCACATGCTTGTAAAAATGATCATCTCTTAAGGATACTATTAGACCATGATGGTTTAAGATTTCACGGCCAATATCTGAAGATGCCTCAAATGTCAAAAGTTTTCCAATCTCCAGCAGTTGCCTCCCCCAGAACTCTATATATTTCTGTCTCCTTGGCCCTTCTCCACCTGGTGCATTGGCATCATAGGGAAGGTTACTCCTTAAGATTCAAATGACCGTCAATTCATCATAGTCTCCATTGATTACCTCACTAAATGGGCCGAAGCCGAGTCATATGTAGTGTTAAATAACAAGAAAGTGGCCAAGTTTATCAAAAAGAACATCATCTACCGATATGGAGTTCTCCAGAAGTTAGTGTGAGATAATGAGCTCTATTTTGTAGTTGAGGTCAAAGAACTAGTCACTGAGTAAGGTATTCAAAAACATAAATCTTCTCCCTACCAACCCCAAACCAATGGTTCCATTGAAGCCGCCTATAAAATCCTCAAAACAATAATCATCAAGATGACTAAGAGTTGAAGAGAGTAGGATAACCAAAACCCTTATGCCCTCTGGGGGCTACCGCACTTTGATCAGAACGCCTATTGGGGATACCCTTTATTCTCTAGTGTAAGACATGGAATAAGTCCTACTCATTAAGTTGGAAATACTTTCCTTTTGAATCCTACTAGAAACAAAAAATTAGCAAAGAAGAATGGCATCAGAGGCACTTGGAGGAACTATCACTGTTGGATGAAAAGAGGCTAAAGGTTGTATATTTTATACAGGGGTACCATCGCTAGATAGCATTAACATTCAATCAAAAAGTCAAGGAATGTGGTGTCTAAGAAGGAGACCTTGTCCTTAAAGAGATCATAGAGATCGTCTGGGACCCCAGAAGGAACCTCAAATCGAATTGGAGCGAACCTTACATCGTAAAGAAAATTCTCCTAGGAGGTGCCGCTATGGTCGCAGACCTTATTGGGTAAGAGATGGCATGTCCAGCCAACTTGGACCATGTCATGAAATTTCACCCTTATTCTGAAATCTCGATGCTCTATGACTCTTCGCATTTCCTTCCATTCTCTAAAAAAATTCTTGATGTACCCTTACAAAGAACAACATGAGACCTGATCCTCGCGAAAACCTTTTCTTTTCAAAATGAAACTCGTAAGAATTTTCAAAAACCCTTGAGGTATGTAGGCATCCCATACGACATACATGGGTTCGTTCCCCTTATTTTTCCCAAAATGCTCTTACTTTCTAAGCTCCTAGAATAGTGGTCCATTTTATAATTTATATGAACAAAAGGATTATGTGTGCCTTAGCGTTTTTTATATAAAAATCAAATGTAAAACTCATTAATGGGCACAACAAAATATGATCAAAATCAATTTTTATTTCTAATAAGGAATACAACATTTTTATATGAAGTATCACCGAATGGAGTTAAACAAACCACCCCTTTCCACTAACCAAACCATTCTAAAACAAACCTAACCCTAAACCAAGTTACAACCAAAAATTATTACCAATATCCTAAAGACACCAACACTTCAACTTATGATAATTTTACAGAGTTTGCCTAAGGTTTGTATTTTTTAGATTCCTTTCCCAGGAAAGAGATGACAAGTATATATAGTGCTTGCCCAAGCATGTAAGAAGAATGTCAAAGGTGAAGCTTTCAATGGGGTCTTGACACCTATCCCGGCACAAGTATGTCATGATGATGGAATATTCCCTCATGTCCTCATGGAGATATTATAATAACTTCCCGCCCAAGTGAACTTGTTATGCTGGAACCCTATGTTACACATGAGATACATGTCATCTTGAGAGTTCTCTGGTGGAGACAAACATGTTCAACGTCCTAGTGAGCTATTGCTGAGTTGGGCTGATGTATAGTCTCGAGTGTCTAGCTGATACCAAGCCGAGACGAGAATAGTGAGGTACTGATGGGCCAACTGATAGTTCTCGGCCTAAGAGACTAGTACGAGGCCAAGACTATAAGGGAAAATTATATTTAGATGGACGCATGACTACGTGACTTGATGGACAAGTAATGTCGGTTTAGTTGAGCTGAGGCCGACTGAGGATGAGGCTACACTTAGGTATATCAATCACATTGAAGAAAAGAATCTTCAATGTGAGTGGAAGTTTAAGGGGTAAAAATGCCTAAGAGTAGATGTTGATTAGACTTTTTTAATTTAGGGTTGATATGTCCTTTCAATGTCAGGTCTAAAAGGTTGAATAAGAGCCCTTGAGTGGACACTTGACAATTAATAGATGGGTTGGTGTGTTGCCCAAGAATGACGACTTGAAGCTTGTGTTATGGAGTTTTACCTAATGGTAACTTGATGGGAAAATGTGCATAATCATTAAACCTATTTAAATGGTTTAAAGATTCTTTTCTCTTTTTTATCCACCTTTATTCACGCTCAAACTCTCTTTGTCTATAAATCCAGTCACTTCTCTTTCTCGTTCCTCAATTTGAGCTTTTTCGGCCAGTTTTAGAGCCTTTTACTTTCATTTTCGTACTTCTCTTAGGTCTGTGTAACCTCCCTTCTTTCTTTTCCTTATCATTTCAAGGGTTTTGGTGGTTTTTTCCTATTATTTATTTTTTGTAGTGAGTTTTGATTTTTTTTTCGGTGACCTTGACTGGTGGTTTTAGAGTCCTTTTAGAGGTTTTAGTGGTGGTTTTGAGGTTTAAGTGAGTCTCTTATGTTTTTTGGGCTACCCACCACCTCTTTTTCCCACTGTGAGAGTCACCGTACTTGCACTTGTCATTATCTCCAGTGAGCTTCAATCCAATATTCTTACTATTCATCAATAAAATTATTCACATTCCTACTTTTAATCTGTTGGTCAACTAAGTCAAACCATTTGGATATTTAAAACTTTGTATGAACTCCTTGATCAATATCCCCATCTTCAGGGTCATATTGTTAGGGAAGTACGAAAGGTTGAGGAATATATCGAGGCTAAAAGAAGAGTCAAGGCCGACCTTACAGACCCTATATTTCCTATTCCCTGAGTTGTCATTCATCCTTCAATAATAGATATTAGTGAGGTTTCCATGAGTGCAAACTCATCTCAGAGCTCCCACTCATATTCGTCTTCCCATGGCTATAACCCCTCTGCCTCCAAGGTATCTGGGGAGGTTAACTCTTATAAGGAGGCTACGCGAGTACCTCCTTCTCATAATGAGGACTCGGGGGCCGTCAGGTCGAGTGATCACGACCATACTACTGATGCTTCGTTCCCTAAGGCCCAAGAGTAACTGTTGCCCAACCTCCTCTCCAAACAAAAGTTCCTCTCTCGGCTAGGACCGAGTGATAATTTAGAAATATTTTTCACAGTGGAGTACCAACCGTAGAACCACTAGATATGTCTTATGCTCAAACCTTAAAGAGCACTGTGAGATACATCAACCTTTTGTATTGGATGCATTTGTACGAGATTAATCCCGATATCCTCATGAGGGTTCCTTAGGAGGTCTAGAGGGCATTTTATGGTCGTGATGGTGAGATTGTTGTCTATGAACAAATGCCCAAGGTCACCTTCTGCCTTCTCATCCACCTTATTGTGCGGACGATACTCGCTAGTATGGGCTTGGCTCCTACCCAACATTCTCCCAATGCATGGAGGATTTTTCTCAGCTTTATATCTCTATGGAAGTTCTTTTTTATCTACGAGCTTCTAATTAGAGAATTCAAAGTGTGCTACACTATCTCTTGCACCAAAGCCCAACTTGGTTACTACTACCATGTGGCCAGGAAGTCTATAAAGACAGTTATTCACGTTAACCAAACATCTAACCATTACCGGAAGCTATAATATATTCTCATCTCTGGTGCATAGGAGTTTCCATCGAATGTCGTTTTCTCTACCTCAAAGCCAAGGGTCCCATAAAAATGGGCAACAACTTCAATGTCTTCCAAGATTGACTCCGGCTTAAGAAGAGACGATCGGGATAAAATTAAACAAATTTCAGAAAAGGGGAATGATGGTGGACTCATCCAATTTAAGCGTCTAATGACCCCTGAAATCCTGGCCAGGATGATAATGGGTGTCGACCCTTTTACTGAATTGCATAAGTTTCACATGTTAACTATAATGTCATATCTATTTTTCTTTTCTAATAACATCATTATTTTTTCTTCTGAAATGTAGTGTCATCTTTGTTTCTATCACCTGTGATATTAACATCTCCTAATTTTTTGTAGATCATCCAGAAGCTAGCTAGAAGACGGTCACTCCAAATATGTTTTCCATGTTAAATAAATATGGGAAGAGGTCAGCACCCCCAGCCCCGACAAAGAAAATGACTGTCAGCGGCCCTAGGCATGCCGAGTCTTCCAAGAAAATAAAAGAGGCAGTGGATGATACTCTTATCCATATATGATCAAAGAAGAACAATAAGGACGTCCCATCTAATGGGAGATCCTACAAATCGATCCCCATCTCGTCTGATGCTTCTCAGGAAGATCTTCTTGAACAGCTGAACCACAGTGACGAGTTTTTGATTGGCGACGCTAAGTAATCCAGTTCAGCCTTCATAAGGTTAATTAGGTAATTATTTCAAACTTTTTGCTCTTTCTTGTTGGAACTGTTGTATCGTACTAACCCATTTCCTTTGTTGTTTTTTAAGTCTCTACTCACCTTAACATGCCCCATTGAGTGGGTTTAAAGGAATGTCCTATTGATCCAAAAGGGCAAGGAGGCCCAAAAAATTTGAGAGGGATTTGAGAACATAGATGGACTTGAAGGATGTGGATTACCAAAAGGCCATGGACGCGATCTAGCAGTAGCATTCCGATGTTTTGAATAAGCTCAATATGGATCATGACAATGCCCTCAAGGTCCTAGCTAATAAGCAAAAGGATGACACTAATGATGTAGTGAAGAAGGCCTTGTAGGAAGCAAGGGACAAGTGGTGGCCGATTTCAAGGCTTTCGAGGAGTTCATGGGGTATTCCTTTCAATACCTCAAAAGGTGAGTAAGGATAGCTTGTCGTTGGGCCATCCTTAAACTTTTTGAGGTTGGAACATTGGTGCCCAAGGAATTTAAATCCCTTGGTCTCTCAGATTCACACATCGGTGTTGCTTTGGATGAGGTGGAAGTTGGTGTGGTTGCCCCAGTATAGACAACTAAGCAGGTCGAGGTCGAAACGACTGAGTAGGCAAGCACAGAGATGACTGAGGGTGCCCCTAATGATGATGAAGCTAAAACTTAGCATTTTGTGGACAAGTTGTCTCCAACTAGGTGGAGGTTCTTCCACAGGAGACAACATGATCTGTTTTCCGTTATAATTACTGGGCGACCGCTTGTGGCCTGACTATGTCCATTACTCTTGTATCACAAGGGTAATATTTTTTAACAACATCTGAACATCTATAACATGGTCCTTAACTTATGTCTGTTTTACTTTTTGATAAATATTTCTCTTGGTTGTTACTTATAATGTGATGAGATGAGTTCTAATGAAAGAATATTTTGTTCTCAATACAATTTCGTAGTGTATTGTTTGTATCTATATAACTATCAATGAACTTGCAAGTTTACCCTCATTTCAGCTGATAGGGGTCACCATCTAATGATATTTGTATAACCCAAACTGATTTTTAACTGTATGCACTACTCTCATCTCATCCGACAGAGATAACCAATATTGTCTTAGCCGAGAGAGTTATAAATTTGAGACTACAAAGTTAATGGTTTTAATCCCAATTCCACTCTCCTCTCAACCGATAGAGGTCACCACTTTTCAGTGTATATATAACCAATGAATGATTATTAATATGAGACCACTAATTTAATGGTGTTAATCCCTAGTCCCCTCTCGACTTTTTTGGAAGTGTATGGACTATTTTTATCTCTTCATACACTCTTGTCTTCGCCGAGGGAGAGACTAAATTTAATGCCACCAAGTCAATGATGTTTGAAACAACCACAATAAATTGATTTTTAATAGATTTTTTTATGTTTTTCACCACCTAAGGGATGTTGTCACACTATCCTCCCTTTTTGGTGTTATTGAGAGATTATAGACAAGATATGATGATATTTAATTCACCATACGAATGATGATATTTAACTTAGAGAAATTCAAATCATGAATTTGGACAATTGAACAAAAAGATAAAAGGAAACACATATTTTATTTTATTAATTACTTTGAGATATTCCATGTACAAAGAATATGGTACATAAATTGTGTACAAGCCTATTGATAATATTTCTTTAAGTGATCTGCATTCCATGGATTGGAGTAAGGTTATCCCTCTAAGTTCTCCAGCATGTAGGTCCAAGGGATAACCTTTTCAGTGTATGGGCCATGCCAGTTTTGATGCAACTTGTTTGGCTTCTACCAAACCATTTTTACTAGCAGATTTGCCACGACAATTGGCCTTGCCCTTACCCTCTTATTCTAGAATTTAGTCATCCTTTATTGATATACTGCTTATGTGACCTCAGCATATTCTCTTCTTTCTTCTATCAAGTCCAAGTCCCGACTTCTTCCTTCATTGTTGGTCTCTCGGTTGAAAGTCTTGACTATGTGATCGTGTAAGTGAGTTCAATTAGGAATACTTCCCCTGACCAATAGGTTGGTATGAAAGATGTCTCCCTTATAGGTGACCTCTCTATCATCCTGTAAGCCCACAGGACTCCATGCAACTCGTCTATCCAAAGACCCTTAGTATGTTCTAACTTTTTCTTGATTTTGTCCAATATTATTTTATTGGTGACCTCGATTTATCTGTTGTCTTGGAGTGAGATTGGTGCTGATTAAAATAGCCTCATGTCGACCCTTTCGCAATAGGCCTCTAGGGACCTATTTTTGAACTTCTTTCCATTATTAAAAATTAAGGTGTGGGGTAAACCATATCTACAGATGATGTTAGTCCAAATGAACTTGAAGATCTTCATCTCAGTTATGGAAATCATGGCCTCGGCGTCCACCGACTTTAAAAAGTAGTCAATTGCCACAATTAGATATCTATAGTTACATGCGTCCTTGGGTAAAGGTCCCACGAAGACGATTCACCATACTAAAAATGGTTAGGGTAATGTGATGGACAACAAGGGTTGATTAGGATAATGGGGAATCTAGGCATATCTCTCACATTTATCACATGTCTTTATATATTCGGACGCGTCCTTGGATAGGGTCAACCACCATTAGCCTTGCATCACAATCCTTTTTCCCAAAGATCGTTCCCTAATTTCATTTGAGCATGACCCCTCCTGCATATCTCCTAACAGGTATTCCACAACAGTGGGGTGAACACATCGGAGTAAGGGACTAAAAAGCCTTTTTTGTATAGGATGTCCATTATAATGGTGAACTTCATCACTCGAGCTCTCAGTCCCTGATATATCTGATGACAGGATCCATCCATGAAGCTCTGAGGTTCAAATTCAAGACAAATTCAATCTTAGTGTCATATTTATAAATACTTGGCTTATATAAGATTTAAACTGGGACAGTTCTCCTGATCTCTATTATTATTGTAGGGGCTAATCGTGTTAACACATTGTCTTGGCTATTTGCAAGTCGAGGGAATCTCTTTACCTTCACATCTCTGAATTTGGTTAAAACCTTCTTTACACTGGCTAAAAACTTAACCATCTTCTTATCTTTAGCTTCATTGATCCCTATGATTTTGTTCACTAATAACTGAGAGTCACTGTGTACTATCATATGGCCGACGTTCAACACTTTGGCCAAGGATAGACCTTCCAATGAAGCCTCATACTTAGATTCATTGTTTGAAGCTTTGAAACAGAATCTCAATGCATATTCAATATCCGTCATGTCTAAAAATGACGGTATGAGTCCTACCCCATTACCACTTTCATGTGAGGATCCACCCACAAACAAACTCCAGACTGGGCTATAATCCGAGAAAGGAACTTCATCTATTGCCCCATTTCTGAATAAAACATCTTTTTTAGTAAAGTCGACTCTCTCACCGTCGACCATGGTTGGGCCTAGGGTTGCCTTCGTAGGCTATACCACAATCTCATCTTCTTTAATATCGGCCTCAACCTAAGTGAGCTCAACTATAAAATCATCTAATGCCTACCCCATAATTTCAGTCCTTGGCTGATAAACGAAGTAAAACTCTCATAACTCGATTGATAAAGCCATCAGCATACCCGATTTCTCAGGTTTATGGATGACTTGCCTTAACGGAGTGTCAATGAGTACCACCATAGTATGGGATTTAAAATAGGGCTTCATTTTCTGGAGGCATGGATTAGATCATCTGCCAATTTTTTGATCTTTGAGTATTTTATCTTGGCCCTTTGAAGAGCCTTTTTGTTGAAGTACGTAGGCTTATAAACCCCTTTATTATCTAGGACAATAGTTGTATTTATGATCGATTATGACACTGCCTAGTATAGGAATAATATCTCACCCTAAATAGGCCAATATTTAAGCATTAGGGATCCCAAATAATCTTTAAGCTCTTGAAACTATTTCTCACACTCTTCATCCCAGACCAATTCTCTTCTCAAGATTTTTAAGAAAGGTAGGAACTTATCTGTGGTCTTGGAGATAAAGAGGTTGAGAGCAACGATGCTTCCTGTCAACCTCTGCACAACGCTTATAGTCTTCGTCATCTTTATTTCTATCAACGCCTTGATTTTATCTTGGTTTTCCTTAATCTCCCTTTGATTGAATATGAAGCCAAGGAACTTTCCTGCCCCGACACCAAACATGCATTTTGAATATTTTAACTTCATCTTGTAGAGGTCCATGGTGTCGAATGTCCTCTCAAGGTCGGTCATATGGTCCTCCGCCTTGAGGCTCTTCGTTATCATATCATGGACATAAACCTCCATTGATTTACTGATCTGATCCTCAAACATTGTAAGGACATAAATTTCCAATTAAGTCCTTTGTTGTTTTGGCTCAATTACGTACAAAAAAGTTTGAGTCATAGGATAGAGTTCTTGACCATCCTTCAAGACTATGACATACTAAAGTTGAAGATGTAGAGGCCAAGTTTAAAGCTTCATCAAAATGCCGAGTTTATTGTGCCTCATTTCTACGTCAACAACATTTGTTTCATTTACTTCTAAGGTATAAATGCACTACGTATTTACATAGGAGCTTGGAACAATTAGTATTGGGTGTAAGTTTTGTTTAAACTGTTGTTTATTTTTAGAAAGTTTCTTTAAAACTTTAAAATAAAGTTTTGGGGCTAAAATTAAATTTTTGAACATTCTGGAAAGTCGTTCGAACGAGAATATTGTTCGAACGAGGTTTGCCAACGATCTTGCCTCTGGAACTTCGTTCGAACGAGTTGGTTTGTTCAAACGAGAATGTCATTCGAACGAGTTTGGCAATGAGATTTTCTATCAGGCCACTAAAACTTCGTTAGAAGGGTAATTTGAACGAGATTTTTGAGATTTCCCATCAGGCCACTAAAACTTCGTTAGAAGGGTAGTTTGAATGAGATTTCCCATCAGGCCACTAAAACTTCGTTCGAACGAGATTTCCGACGGGAAATTAAAATGGCAGTTTTTAATAGTTTTTCCCACCTCTTTTCCCCACTAACTTTTGACTGACTTATGTAGTGCGGGAACCAACTCTTTTGAATTAAGTTTTTCATACCCTACCATCTCCAAGAGAGAGTTTGAGATCAAAAT
The DNA here is from genome assembly GCA_949130495.1 of Sambucus nigra. Lineage (NCBI taxonomy): Eukaryota > Viridiplantae > Streptophyta > Magnoliopsida > Dipsacales > Adoxaceae > Sambucus > Sambucus nigra. The sequence goes on from OX422207.1 coordinate 616,579,385, forward strand.
TCAAAGAAGAAAATTTTCATGTTTGAGTATTCATTTTTCAAACAAAAATCTTTAAAACAATTCTGTTTTACACCCATAGTTTGTTTATTCCAAGCTTCCATATAAATATCTTTCTTGGAGTGTTTGCCACCGGTTTATCTCTACACCTTGAAGAAAAGAAGTTTAGGTTTACTTCTACATCCATCAAAGAAGAAGTTCGTTGTTTTGCTGCGGCATTCTCACATAGTGAAAGGCACCATGTGTGGTTGACGGTGTACCTAAAGTCTCATTGGTGAATTCCAAGATTCTGGTGGAGCTCCGGGGATGTCTACTAGGCGAAGGTATTTAAAAGAAGGTGCGTCAAGGCTTGAAAGGGGTCGAGTCGAGGAAGTAAGTCATATGTCTTGTAATTGTAAAAGCATACTTAGTGGACTTAAGTCTAGGGTCGTTCGAGGTTTTTTCCCATTGTGGATTTTTCCTCAAACATCACGGCATAATGGTTCTTTGTTTATTTTATCTTTTGAAAATTCACCTAGAACGCATGCTTAGGTAAAAAGATAAAATTGGTTTAAGTCATAACTCATGTTTAATATGGTGCTACATAATTAATTTGGGTAATGTGTATGTTAATTTAATTCAAGTCATCACTTAATTTAGTAAAATTGGTTTGGCCTAATTTGTGAATATTAAAAATATGACTTTGGCAAATATTTAGGACTTCGGTTAAAATGGTTTAAGTGAAAAATGTATTTTCGTTTAATATAATTTCACTTTGTTTAATTTTAATTCGAAAAGAAATTAAAATTAGTTAATTTGTTTAATTTGAACCATCTCGCTTCCACATCTTTAAAAGGAAATTACTTTTTGTGCAGTAAAGAGTTTAAAATTGGGGTCCTCTCCTTTTCAAATTGGTATTAGAGCGGGATCGCTAAGTTATTGCATTTAAGAACCTTTACACAGTTTTTTGAAAAAAATTGAATTTTCTCCATTTTCAAAATTTCCTATTTTTGATGGTTCTAACTACGTGTATTGGAAAGCACACATGAAATCGACAATAAAATCTATCGAAGAGAGAGTTTGGTTGTATGTTGTTAATGGGTGGTCTCCACCTACTAATTTAATAGATAATTAGCGTGTTCCCAAACTCTCTGATAGATGGAGTGAGAACGAATTTAAACTTGCGAACTTTAATTCCCAAGACTTAAATGCCTTGTTTAGCACTGTCACATCGGATGAATTCGGATGCATTATGAAGTGTGAATCTGCTAAAGAAGCTTGGGATGTTTTACAACTCACTCATAAAGGAACTAGTGTCGTTAAAGCTCCGAAACTACAAAACCTCACCACTGAATTTGAAACCATCAAAATGAATGAAAAAGAAACTTTTGATGAATTTTATGCTAGACTGTCCGATATTGTTAATTCATCTTTTAACTTGGGAGAGAAAATACTGGACAACCGAGTAGTAAAGAAAATTTTAAGGTCCCTGCCCGATAGATTCATTCCAAAGGTGACCAAGTTAAATTCTTTACCCACTTTAGCCTATACAAAATTAGAAGAGCTCGTAGGTGATTTACAAACCTATGAACTAGACATGTTTCCCTCTAAAACTCAAAAGAAAATAGATAAGAGCGTTGCTTTGAAAGCCTGAAAGGAGGAAAAACAAGTAGTAGAGAGTGAAAGTGTAATGCCCTAAAACATGATTAGTAAGTTTAATTACATGATTAAGTATAAGTTATGAGTTATAAGTTATAAATTGGTGATTTGTGTTAAACATGTTAATTATCATGTTTAGGGGATGCATGTTCATGTGAGATATATGTGGTTTATATTAGATGCTAATCAAGCACATGATCGGGGATAACATGTTTAGAGAATATGATTAGTTATGTGTTTAAATGAATCATAAATTATGTTTTTAATGCACGGTTATGTTTATAAAAGTTAATTAGGGTGTTGATACGAAATTGGCAATGTTTGGTCGCCAAATGTGAAAGTTTTGAGATTTTCGGTAAATTGTTACTTTCCTGTTCGAAGCCCAAATTAGGCATACTAGTTTATGATTTTGGGAAAACAAAAATTATTAAATTTTTAGATATATGAATTAATGTTATAACATAACAAAATATGGGTTAAACGGAGGCTCGTATAAGAAGTTATATCGAAAGTACGAAACAAGGGCAAATTTGTACATCCCTTAAGTGACATTTGTCTTATTAGCACACGATGTGCTATTTTTTGATTGGTTAAAGGGTGGGTGATGGTTTGGCCGACTTAAAATTTTTGAAACAACTCACTTGTTTATCCAATACATCCATGAACAAGAGTTTTGCCTAAAGAGAGAGAAAGAGAAGAAAGTTAAGGAAGAAATCTTCGAAAAGCTTCTATAAATCGAGGAATCCTCGTAAGGTAATAACTTCTTTATTAAAGTTGGTCACATTGATCAGTTATATACTTAGCATATTATTATTTTTGATTTGGATAAATATTTTAATGATACCCATATTGCTAATTGTGTTGGAACAAGGATGTTTTAAGAACATGTGTAAGAACGTGTACTAGGATCGTAAATGTTAAGTTTAAAGTTAACATGATTTAAATTTCCTCCTCGTTATGCTTTTTAACATAGAAAATAGAGTTTTTTTTATGTGTATATATGGTGAAACATGTTTATTATATGTTTCCATGATTGATACCCAAGGTGTAGGTTATGTATGCTTAAAAATGTTAAGTTATGCTTTAATGTTCGTTTTTGACCTAGTTGTACTAAAAAGGGCTTAAATCATGGAATACTTATTGGAATTGAGTGATTCTAGTTGTAGAGTAAACTATACTCATAAATGTATAATATATTCTAAAATTATGTAAAAATACCAAGTAATGAACCATTGGAGATAGTTTGAAGTTTTGGTTTAAAATCTTCCCTAAATGAGCAAGAAAGCATACTAGGTGTTTGACGTTTTGCTCGACATGGAAAATGAGCCCTAAAAATTAGGAAAAATTAATTTGTATTATTCAATGTATTTACTGATATTTGGTGGAATATCATGCAAAGTTATGATGTATAAAAATTATGCAAATTCTAGGAAGTTGAAGTTGTGTTGGTGTTTTTCTTGAGAAACGATTTGGAAAAGGTTGTAATAAAATGGCCATAACTTTGTCTAGCGAATTCGTAATTTAATTCTGTAAATTGTGTTAGAACCCTAATTAATTGGGTGTTATATAAATGTGAAATATGTTATTTAATTCCTCCTTAGTTATTTCTGATTTACCAAATGATGTGATGTATTACTGGGTTTGATGTTAATTAGTGTATTCAAATACTAATGACATTGACTTGTTTGGTGGGGAAACAACTAATACTAACATACCAAGGAAGTAGTTGGTATTAATCTTAGCACTAAATACAAGATGAGTGACCTTCCTTATGAAATATAAATGCTTATAATTTCAAATGGAAATGTGTAGTTGAATACATGTGTTTGAATGTTTATGGAGTGATGTGGTATTTATGAAACATATGCATATGATTAAAAATGTTAAGCAATGTTATTTAATGTTATGGACTGTGGAGGGTCCTTTATCTAATGTTAAGGACTGTGGTGGGTTCTACGGGATGTGGAGGTCCAGTTAAACCAACTCAAAGGTTTGTGTACTTGGGACTAATAAGGGGATGTGGTGGTCCCCAATAATTGTGGTGGGTTAATTGGACTGTGGCGGATCCGGGCTTTCAAGAGTTTCACAATTCCTGTTGGGTTATAGCATTAGAACACAATAAAAATTGTTATTTAAATTTGTTATGTGTGTGGTATATGGTCATTCACAAATCCTTTATAGCTTACACTCCTATAATATTTTTTTCCAGGTATGATTATCATTTGGAGTTCACTGCCAAGTTAGGACCTTAAAACGGGGGAGTGAAGGATATCTAATATGGTTTGAATGTCAAGAAGATTTTTGTGTGAATGTTAAACTAAGGATCTTGGGTATGTAAAGTTAATTGTATTGCAATGAGTAATGGATCCACACGAGCCGCATGATAAAGCAGAGGGTGAGTAATTTTATATTCCTAATAGTCAGTAAGGACATAGAGATATTGAAGTGGAAGAACTAGAAGTGCAAAAATAACCTATTGATGATGTGGGAAGAATATTACACGATGTGGAGCAATTAATGGAACAAGCAAGAGGTGGAGAACATGGAAGGGATAGGGATAAATTTCATAAGAGGTTCATGAAGTTAAATCCGCCAGCATTTACTGGGACTACTAATCCGTTAGTGGCAGATGGGGGATTAGAAAGATGGAAACAATATTCAAGGTGATGGAAGTGAGATATGAACAAAAGGTTTTGTTGGCAACCTTTAGGTTAGAAGATGATGGAAAGTTATGGTGGGATGCAATAGAAATGTTACTTACTACAATGGGTGGAGTGGTGCCAATAAATCCTCCACGAATTACATGGGAGAGGTTTGTGAAGGTGTTCTTTGAAAAATATTTCCCAAGGCTTTATAGTAAAGAGAAAGAGAAAGAGTTTATCACGTTGAAACAGTGGAACCGAATAGTGGCAGAGTATTAAGCTTTATTTATATCCTTATCTAGATTTGCTCTTGACTTGGTGAGGATGAAAGAAAGTAAATGTGATCAGTTTCAAACCGGATTGAGTGTAAATATAAAAATCATGGTTGCTAATAAGAAGATCACAGATTATGTGGACTTGGTGGATAGGGCTGGTGTCAGAAAAGTCAATGAAAGAAATTCAAGATAAACACTCTAAGAAAGCTAGACACGATTCTATAAGATCATATGGATGGGGGACGGGAACCTCAACTCAGAGTTTATCACGAGGAGTACCTAAGGGCCAAGAATTTTAAAATAATAGAAGTGCACGTGGAATATTTCAAGATCGAGGTGGAAGGACTGAGATGAATCGGTCAGAAAATGCATCCGTGTTGGTACCAAGGGCGATATTTTTTTATTGATTTGGTGGTCAAGAGAACATGTCTCAAGAGTGTACAATAACTGAGACGATACATTTATATTTCCATTGTCATCAACCATGGCACTTACGAAAGAATTGTTCAATGATGGGAGCTGCAACATTAGTTGGGAGTGTGGCAATAGGAGGTAGGAGTTCTACACAGAATGTACCCAGGGGAGGTAGAGGAGGTATATCGCAAAGTTAAGGTCAAGGCAGAGTGTTTTCACTAACGCAACAAGATGCACAAGCTATGGCGAACTTAGTGAGAGGTACACTTCCTATTGGTGATAAAGATGCTTATGTGTTGATAGATCATGGTTCTACACATTATTTTGTGTCTTTTATTTATCTATTGCATCTTAATAAACCATTATCATCATTTGATTCTTGTTTAGCTATTGTTACTCCAGTAGGGGGTTGGTTTTTATTGAGAGGATATATAGGGAGTGTGTGGTGCGAGTGGGTGAAAAAGAATTACTAGCTGACTTCTTACCTCTCGATATGCGTGACTTTGATGTGATACTCGGAATGTATTAGTTGGCCTCATATCATGTATATTTAGATTAATTTAGAAAGGAGGTAGTGTTTCATTTACCAGGTGAGCCTGAATTCAAATTTGTTGGGGAATGAAATGTCACTGTAACATGTTTGATTTCTGCTACCAAATCTTATGAATTGTTAAGGAAATGGTGTCAGGGTTATCTTGCCCATGTGGTGGACATACGACAAGAGGCTGGAAAACTATCAGATATACCGGTAGTTAATTAGTTTGCAGATGTCTTCCCAGAAGAACTCCCAGGGTTAGAACCAGACCGTGAGGTAGAATTTGCAATTGAATTGGTACCAGGCACTGCACTGATATCTATTTCACCATATCGCATGGCACCTGCAGAATTAAAGGAGCTAAACACAGATGCAAGATTTGTTAGATCGTGGTTTTATAAGGCCTAGTGTATCACCGTGGGGAGCCCCAATATTGTTTGTGAAGAAGAAAGATGGAACCATGAGACTGTGCATCGATTATTGTCAATTGAACAAGGTGACTATCCGTAACAAATACCCACTACCCCGCATTGATGACTTGTTTAATCAATTGCAAGGAGCCAAAGTGTTTTCCAAAATTGATCTCGGATCCGGGTATAATCAATTGAAAGTAAGAGATTGTGACTTTTCTAAAACATCTTTTCGTTCCAAGTATGGACATTATGAATTTCTTGTCATGCCATTTGGGTTAACAAATGCACCAGATGTATTCAAGGATTTGATGAACCATATATTTCACCCATACGTGGATTCTTTTGTTATTGTCTTCATTGATGATATTTTGATATATTCTCATAGTAGGGATGAGCATGAACACCACCTGTGTATTATTTTATAGACCTTGTGAGAGAAGCAATTGTATGCTAAGTTTTCTAAGTGTGAATTTTGGCTAGTATTTTTGGGGCATGCTATTAGTGCTGATGGTATCTGTGTTGATCCCAAGAAGGTAAAAGCAGTAATGAATTGGGAAAGGCCAACTAATGTGATTGAGGTACATAGCTTTTTGGGATTGGCGGGGTATTACACGAGGTTTATACTGGGGTTTTCTTCTATTGCATTGACATTTAATAAGCTTACTAGAAAGGAGAACACGTTTGTGTGGAGTGGTGATTGTGATAAAAGATTTGAAAATTTAAAGGGTAAGTTGACATAAGCTCCAGTGTTGACTATCCCAACAGGCACAAAAGGTTTAGTTATTTATAGTGATGCTTCGTATTAAGGACTTGGATGTGTATTAATGCAGCATGGAAAGGTAATTGCTTTTTCTTCTCAACAGCTAAAGATATAAGAAGACAACTACCCTACTCATGATCTTGAGTCAGCTGCAATAGTTTTTGCACTAAAGATCTGGAGACATTACTTATATGGTGTTAGTTGTGAAATTTTACTGACCATCAAAGCTTAAAATACTTGTTAACTCAAAAAGACTTAAACTTGAGGCAAAGAATGTGGATGGAACTTATAAAATATTATGATTGCACGATACATCACCATCCGGGTAAAGCTAATGTTGTTGTTGATGCTTTGAGTAGAAAATCTCTAGGCATAGTATCTTATATTTATTGTATTCGAGTTGACCTACCGAGAGAGTTAGCTTTAATGCGGGTGGAATTAACTTTGAATGAGTCTTACGGAATATTAGCACATTTAAATGTTAGACCCACGTTGCTAGACTGGATAAAATAAGCATGGGTAGGAGATACAGAATTGAAGAAAGTTAGAGATAATATAAAAAAGGGTAAAGCAAATGAATTTTTTATTCGTGATGATGACATTGTTATGTACGGTAATCGTTTGTGTGTACCTAATGTGTTTGATTTGAGAAGAACCATGTTATAGGAAGCGCACTGTTCTTTATATGCTATCCATCCAGGGAGCACAAAACTGTATTGAGATTGGAAATAATGTTATTGGTGTCCGGGAATGAAACACGACATTGTAGATTTTTTTACTAGATGTCTAGTTTGACAATAGGTGAAGGAAGAGCATCGGAAGCCGAGTGGTTTACTACCACCCTTACCTATTCCCGAGTGGAAATGGGAGCATGTTACTACAGATTTTATTATAGGTTTACCAAAATCATCACTAGGGTTTGATTCTATATGGATTATCATTGATAGGTTGACTAAGTCTGCACATTTTCTTCCTGTAAAAAATACTTACTCCATGGATAGATATGGAAAAATATATGTGGATGAGATTATTAGATTGCATGGTGCAACTATTTCTATTATCTATGACTGAGATCCAAAGTTTACTTCTCACTTTTGGCCTAGTTTACAACAAGCTTTGGAGTCTAAATTGAAATTTAGTAAAGCTTTTCATCCTCAGACTGGTGGGCAGTCAGAAAGAACGATCCAGACACTCGAAGACATGATACGATTTTGTGTATTGGAGTTCAAGGGCAGTGGGGATGAACACTTATCACTACAATAGAGTTTGTTTATAATGATATCTATCATTCGATTATTGAGATGGATCCTTATGAAGCTTTGTATGGGAGAAAATGCAGGACTCTAGTGTGTTGCACTGAAGTAGGATAACGAAAACTACTTGGGCCAAAAATTATGCAGTAGACTACTCAAAAATAAATCTTATACATAGTCACTCGAATGTGGCGCAAAGTAGACATAAAAGTTATGTAGATAACAGAATGAAATAATTGAAATTTGAGGAAGGTGATCGAGTATTCCTACGTGTTTTTCCTTGGAAAAGTGTTATGAGATTTGGGAAGAAGGGAAAGTTAAGTTCTAGGTACATTGGCCCTTACGAGATAGTGAAGTAGGTTGGAGGTGTAGCTTATAAGTTAGCATTACCACCAGAATTTTCTCGGATACACAATGTTTTCCATATATCCATGTTATGGAATTATATGGACGATCCTTCACATAATTGGATTTCACAACCGATAGAGCTTCAAGATGACTTGACCTACGTGGAGGAACCCATTGTTATTGTAGATCGAAAGGAGAAAGTGTTACATAATAAAACCATTTCACTAATTAAGGTGATGTAGAGAAGTGAGAATGTGGAGTATGCCACCTGTGAAGGAGAGAATAACATGAAGAATCAATATCCTCATCTATTTGGTAAGTTCCTTATGTGTTAAATTTTTAGGACGAAATTTTTATAAGAGGGGTAGAATTGTAAGGCCCTAAAACACGATTAGTAAGGTTAATTCCATGATTAAGTATAAGTTATAAGTTATAAATTGGTTATGTATGTTAAACATGTTAATTATCATGTTTAGGGGATGCATGCTCATGTGAGATATATACGGTTTATATTAGATGCTAATCAAGCTTATGATCGTGGTGTAACAACCCATCCTTTTGGAGACAATTAAATTCCATTATTAAGTATAAATTGGAATTTGGAGATTTTCCCTAAATAGTGATTTTTGGAATTTTTGAGGATAAGATGATTTTCGATAGGTGTTGTAATTACTTTTGGGACTATATAGGTCGCAATAATTTAATTATATGTCGCCGTGGAGAAAAGTGACCAAAAAGGTCAGATTTTAGTTGGAAAACCCGCATAAATTTATTTTGGGTTAGAATAGTGATTTGCGGTCAAGTACCTCGGATGGAAATTTCGACTGCACCATGAGTCTCGGAATGTTCGAGATAGTCGGAAAAGAGTGTCCGATTGTCGAAATTGAGTTTCGGGGAATTTTAGAGTTAAATGGGCTCGTAATTGAGTAAACGAGTCGTTTTTGGGTTTTAAGGGGTATAACCCTTTTTCTTTCTTTATAAAGATATGGAAAGGGAGAAAAGAAGAAAGAAAGGAAGAAAAGAGAGAGAAGGGAGAGAAGAGAGAGAGAGAGGAGGAGAGAAAAGAGGAGAAAAGAGGAGGTTCCGGCCAAACTCCGCGGGATTCGGCTCGAGGTCGTCGGATTATATCCACGAGGCAAGTGTTTACTAGCTTTATTTACTTTTGAGCATAAATATCATATCGTAGTTTGATATAAACAAACCCTAAAGATTTTGGATTGGGTATTCGTGAATAAAATGGGTTTTCGGGAGTTAAAACGAATAAACCCCTAAAATTTGTTAATCGGAGAAACGTAGGTTTTAACCTAAATCAATTGGTGGTTTAGGGTTCTAGGATGTTTAGAACCCTTAATATATGTGTATTTGTAGTTGGTTGAGGATGTAGGACATTAAGGAGGCGGCAAAAGCTTGAGAGAAGCTATAATGGCCGAAACCGTCTCGGAGAAGATGATGAATAGTAGGACCTGTGCCTTAACCGAATTGATTCGGCCAAGGAGAATCGATTCGGCTCTTGGTAAAAAAATAAATTTTTTAGATCTCTTCGACGCGGTCGCGTGGGAGCTAACCACGTATTTTTTTATTTATTTTTTATTTATAGTGATTTTTCTACGGAAAGACGTCCCAGATCGAAATCGCTAGTTAGAAATTAAGGATAGAACTTTGGAGATAAATATTAGGGGTTCCGAAAAAAGAATGTTAGGACCTCTAAAGAATTTGATGAGAGATGAAAACTTTAGGTTGGTAGGAATAAATCCGACTTATAGTTTAAATGATGAGTGATTAAATTTTGGGTATTGGGTTATATATAAAACCCTAAGCAGATTTGGGAATTTCGGACCAGTCGAATCGATTCGGACAGGCCGAATCGATTCGGTAAGAGACAGTTTGAAAGTAGAACCTTTTCGAATCGATTCGGACAGGGCAAATCGATTCGGTGGCCAGCAAATCGATTCCGGCAGGCCGAATCGATTCGGTCATGGAAAATTTTTGAGGTTTTCTCCTTTTAAATTTTGGGATACTTAAATTGTGGTTTTGGAGATTATTATAGGAGTTTCTACATGGAATATTAGGACTCCTAGATGATGATTTGAGGAGGATAAAAAAACCTCAGATTAATTTAAACTGTGATCCGAGGTATGGAGTTAATTAATGTTTTGGGATAAGAGACATTTGGGTTATTGTATAAGTCCTTAAATGAAATTAAGGTATTTTGTTAGCTATAAAAGTAAGAGAATACTTTGGGTTTAGTATCATGCATATATGAATGCATGATTATGATTATTTGAGAGAATCTTTGGGATTATTTGTCATCGATAGATGGTTTGGCAAATATGGCCATTTTTATATATTCAGGGAGGAATATATGGTATATATATATACTACGTGATTAAGTATATATGACATGATGTAAATGATTTTGAAAATATAAAAATGAATATTTTCATAATGGAAAGATAAATGATTTTCATAATTGATCAATTATGGATTACACACCTCCCTAAATCGCTATCATAAGGGAAGTTGCGTGCGTTGTGGTGATGCCCCCTGGCTAATGAATGCAGGGTGGCTATAGTCCTATAGGCCATATGGGCGATTATTGTTTACTGCACTGGTTAGGGGATTTTGGGTGTGCTCTTGACTTTCCCGCAGGCAATATGGCCGCTTCCCGACGTTGGTAGGTTCCCAGGTTGTCTTGTATAGATAGGCTCTGGAAGATGATAGCCATTTAGGGGCGCTTCTAGTGGGGAAACCCGGAGGGGTGGTCTTAGTTTTATTAAAGAAATTTATGATAATAAATTGGCTTTAATTTACATTTCGTGAGTATAAAAAGGGAAATGGGATAAAGGTTTGGCTTCGGTAACACTCCCGGATGGAAGAAGGTATGTGGAATCATGGTTGATCAAAGCATTTTCATGCTAATGGGAATGGATTTGGGTACATTTCCTGAGTGTAAAAAGGGAAATGGGATGATATAAAACAGAAAAGCATTTTTATGATAATAAAATTGGCTTTTAAAAGTATATGATTTGTTAAAGAAATTCATGATAATGAATTGGCTTTAATATTTACATTTCCTGAGTATAAAAAGGGAAATGGGAAGTTTTTATAAAAATCAAAGTATTGATAAATACTTTATACATGAATCCTCAGTCTGGGAGATAGATCCGGATGGTTATGGTAAAGTGTATATATATGTGCATGAATCGAGTACCGAGGGTCTAATGGATCCCGACGATCGACCTTGCCATATAGTAGTGTATCGGGGGGGGTTCCTTGTTTGGATTTCGCTTTGCGAGACACCCCACGCACGAATATGGCAACGTGTTGAGACTGGGGAGAAGTTTAATCCTTAGTGCTCTTATATTATTAATTCTTATGGTATATATATTTATATATATCTTTCTGTACTGAGGGACTGGCGAATCTCGACGATCGACCGTGCCGCGTAGTAGTGTATCGGGGGGTGTTCCTTGTTTGGACTTCTCTTTGCGAGACACCCCACGCACGAACATGGCATAGCATTGAGACTGGGGTGAAGTTTAGCCCTTAGTACATTTCTTGGACTATCTAGGGCGGATAGTGGTTGGATGATAGACTAGTTTAGTCGGGTAGCTTGACTAGGATGTTTAGAGGGATGCGCTAGGAGTGCATTATTAGTGGAGAGGTGAGGGGTATCTTATGGGAGTGTGATACCAAACTTAAATATGAGGTAAAACCTTTTTCAAAATAATAAGGCATTTATGCACTTGATAAATATTTTCAAAACTTGGGCTCTGACCCGTTTATCTACTTTTCCTTTCTTGCTATATTATTTATATATATAGGTGTCCAGACACAGGGATGCCTGGATGGCACTTCTTTAGAGTCAAACGTCTGCTGTAGCAGCTGTGGATGCGTGCAGGTTTTTTATAGCCGCTTCCATTCTTGTACTCTAGATAGGAGGTACTGTATAAATATTCGGTCCAATGGTCCAATTGCATTTATTTATTCTTTGCGTTCAGCATTCGATATGGTTGTATATTTTTGACCGAGTGTTCGATTATTTTATTTTATTTCAGTTTCATTTCCGCAAAATTGTGTAGATGATTTATTTACAGTTGTTAAAAAGAGTAGTAAAGTTAAAATTTTGACACCGGCCTAATAGGTTATTAGTAATTAAATGGATTTTCGACAGTGATGCTAAGAATGATCCATATGAGACTCCTGATTTAATTTAATATTGGAGTGATCGCCCGGTATCTTATTAGGCGGGGTGTCACACGGGGATACCATGTTTAGAGAATATGATTAGTTATGTGGTGAAATGCATCATAAATTTTCAATTTAATTCATGATTCTGTTTATAAAATTAAATTAGGGTGGTGATACGAAATTGGCAATGTTTGGTCGCCAAATGTGAAAGTTTTGAGATTTTCGATAAATTGCTACTTTCCTGTTCGAGGCCCAAATTAGGCGTACTAGTTTATGATTTTGGGAAAACACAAATTATTAAAGTTTTATATATATGAATTAGTGTTATAACAAAACAAATTGTGGATTAAATGGAGACTCGTACAAGAAGTTATACCAAAAGTGCGAAACAAGGGCAAATATGTCCATCTCTTAAGTGACATTTGTCTTATTAGCACACTATGTGCTATTTTTTGATTGGTTAAAGGGTGGGTGATGGTTTTTCCTAATTAAACTTGTTAAAACAACTCACTTTTTCATCCAATTCATTGATGAACAAGAGTTTTGCCTAAAGAGAGAGAAAGAAAAGAAAGTTAAGGAAGAAATCTTCGAAAAATTTCTATAAATCGAGGAATCCTCGTAAGGTAATTACTTCTTTATTAAAGTTGGTCACATGGATGAGTTCTAAAATTGGCATATTATTATTTTTTATTTTGATAAATATTTTAATGATACCCATATTGCTAATTGTGTTGGAACAAGGATGTTTTAAGAACATGTGTAAGAACATGTACTAGGATCGTAAATGTTAACTTTAAAGTTAACATGATTTAAATTTCCGCCTCGTGATGCTTTTTAAATTAGAAAATTGAGTTTTTTATGTTTATATATGTTGAAACATGTTTATTATATGTTTCCATGATTGATACCCAAGGTGGAGGTTATGTATGCTTAAAATGGTAAGTTATGCTTTAATGTTCGTTTTCGAACTAGTTGTACTAAAAATTTCATAAATCATGGAATACTTATTGGAATTGAGTGATTTTAATTGTAAAGTAAACTATACTCATACATGTATAACATATCCAAAAAATGCACAAAAATACCAAGGAATGAACCTTTGGTGATAGTTTGAAGTTTTGGTTTAAAATCTTCCCTAAATGAGCAAGAATGCAAACCAGGTGTTTGATGTTTTGCTCGACATAACAAATGAGCCCTAAAAATTATGAAACATTAATTTTGTATTATTAAATGTGTTTAATGATATTTGGTGGAACATCATGAAAATTTATGATGTATAAAAATTAGGCAAATTCCAGGAAGTTGAAGTTGTGTTGCTGTTTTTCTTGAGAAACGATTTGGAAAAGGTTGTAATAAAAAGGCCATAACTTTGCTAGCGAATTCGTAATTTAATTCCGTAAATTGTGTTAGAACCCTAATTACTTGGGTGTTATATAAATGTGAAATATGATATTTTATTCCTCATTAGTTATTTCTGATTGGCCAAATGATGTTTTGTATTACTAGGTTTGATGTTAATTAGTGTATTCAAATACTAATGACATTAACTTGTTAGGTGGGGAAGCAGCTAATACTAACATACCAAGGAAGTATTTGGTATTAATCTTAGCACCAAATCCAAGGTGATTGACCTTCCTTATGAAATATAAATGCTTATAATTTCATATGGAAATGTGTAGTTGAATACATGTGTTAGAATGTTTATGGAGTGATGTGGTATTTATGAAACATATGCATATGATTAAAAATGTTAAGCAATGTTATTTAATGTTATGGACTGTGGCGGGTCCTTTATATAATGTTAAGGACTGTGGTGGGTCATATAGGATGTGGTGGTCCTATTAATCCAACTCAAAGGTTTGTATACTCGGGGCTAATAAAGGGATGCGGTGGTCCCCAATAACTGTGGTTGGTTAATCGGACTTTGGCGGGTCCAGCCTTGCGAGAGTTTCACAATTCCTGTTGGGTTATAGCATTAGAACAAAATAAAAATGGTTTTTTAAATTGGTTATATTTGTGGTATATGGTCATTCACTAAGCCTTTATAGCTTACACTCCTATAATGTTTTTTTTTCATGTATGATTATCATTTGGAGTTCACTGCCAAGTTAGGACCTTAAAACGGGGGAGTGACGGATGTCTAATATGGTTTGAATGTCAAGAAGATTTTTGTGTAAATGTTAAAATAAGGATCTTGGGTATGTAAAGTTGTATGGTACTTATAAGTTACATGTAAAAGTAGTTATGTTTTCATCTACACTTGCCATTGAAAAAAAAAACTTATGCTATTTTTCATGAGAGATTTAAAGTAAAAAGCATTGTTTAAAGGAAGTTATCTCTAAACAAAATAATGACTTTAACATAATTAAATCGAGGTACGACAGAAAGTGATAGTGACTCGAAAAATATGTCTATGTTTGCTAGAAAGTTTCGAAAATTTCTTAAATTTAACAAAGATAAATTTAAAAATGATTATAAGAAATTTGAAAAATCTACGAATGACAAAGCCGAGAAGATCCCTAAAACTATTAATGAAAACCTAAATAGGGACGAGTCAAATAGGTGTTATGGTTGTGAAGGGTATGACCATAGGGCAAAAGAGTGCCCCACTAAACTAAGGGGAGAGGGTATATATTTTAATCCAACCCTTAGTGATTCCCGATTCCCCCTTTGAGTGCAACTTTACTACGTTCATTGCTAGTTATGTGAGTGATAGTGAGCACTCGTCTATTGGTGAAATTTTAACACATGACACTTCCGATGTCAAAGTTTATGATTCCCTTATTTTTTATGGTAGTGAGAGTGGAGAAGAAAGAGAGGGGGAAAATGAAGAAGAGGTTGATGTGAGTGAACTTCAAAATGTTTTTCAAGAACTTTATGAAGAATCAATTAAATTAAAAAGAGAAAATTTGAAGTTAGAAGATTGTTTGAGAGAGCGTGTCAAGGTCGTTGATGATAGTGTGTTGATTGAAGACCTTAGGACACATGAGGGAGATCTTCATGAGAATCTTGTGGAACAGTCCAAATTAAAAATGAAACTTGTGTTTAAAGCTTCAATACTTGTAATGAATCAACTCATAAAGACAAAATCAATATTTTAGGAGAATCACCTAGGAAAGCTTTTAGAGATCATTTCTTTGGTAAGTCTTTTCGCCGAGTCTTTAAGTGCTCACATTGTAGTCGAAAAGGCCATCTTAGGAAAAAAAAATTGATCTTAAACGAGTTCCTAGAAAATCCAAATGTAAGACCACCGAGGTAGCTAAGATTCCTACACCCCGAGATCGTCATTCGTCATTAGTTTGAGTTAGTAGATCCGACTTGGTAGCTTTACAAGATAAGGTTTTTTATTCTCATTTACTATCACATGCTTCCTCACTTGCTAAATCTAAAGGTTGAGTGTGTTAGATGTTTCCATACTCTAGCTTTGTGTGCTTCATATTATATATCATTGCTAGGTGTATGCATGTTTAATCATTTTCTAGTCTATTCTCCATGCTTTATAACATGTTAGAATTATGATTCTTGTTTATCTTTTGTATTACACTTCTTTCATTTTAGTTTGCATTAAATGAAAATTATAAAAATATTTTTGTTTATCATTTGGGTCTTTATCTCTTGGTAATTTAAGCTTAATGAAAAATTCAAATGATTTTTGTTTGTCTTTTGAGTATATATTTTTTATTTTTGGTTAAAAATTTCAAAAACTCAAAAAGATTTTTTTGTGTGTATTTTAGTTTGACACACTCTATGTGGCATTTACTTGTGTTATAATTACTTCTTTTTCTCTCCCATGTGGCTAGAACTTTTGGTTAATATTGTCAATCCTTAAAATGTTCTTTACCATGCTTATATGGAGTAATTGGATTTTTTATTGCTTAAATGGATTCTATTTTTGTATGCCTCAATGCACACATGCACGAGCTCTTTTGAAATTTATTTATCACATGTTATATTTGATCTTTGTGAGGTGTTCTCCTATCAATTTTGTCATCTACATATTTGTGATCTAGGAGGACTAGTGCATGTTAAAATCCGTCGCACGTGAGATTTGTGTGAGATATAAAAATAAAATATATAAATGTGCACGAGGAAGGGCTCCGAAAAGATTTATTATCCTTTGCGAATAGTAAGCCACTGTTTGCTTGGACCTATTTTGTTTAGTTGACCTATTCATTCAAAAGATTAAACACTATGTGCTTAAACTGAGGGAGTTTGGATGGTTTATCAATGGTTTGCACAATGTCCTTCTATCCTAGTTGTCCTTTCAATGTCAGGACTCTATTGGTTTGTAGAATCATCAAAAGTCTAGGCTTGTATACATTGTGTATGTTTGTTCATTGACTTCAATCTATATTATCACATGAGGTTATATTCAAATGTGATGAAGTTTGCAATCAATTGAGAACTCCGTGAACATGTTTTAAGTGATTGGGTCTAAATTTAATTGTTGCTAGTTCACACCCCAACACTTTCGTTTCCATATGACACATTTTTTCCATACGATTATGAAAAGCTTATTTTATTTTGTGTCATGTGTGGTATTTATACCTAGTATATGTGCATGTGCGCTAATTATACTTATTATGTTATCATTGTTGATGTAAAAAATTAGGTCACTCTAATTATTCAATCACAGATAAATAAATGAGACAAAGAATTTTTAAAGTGGTTCAGCCTTATAAGAATGGCCTACGTCCACTGTTTTGGTATTGTTGTTTGTATGGGAATTCTCGATTACAAGTTCTATCAAGAAATTCCGGTCCGGGGACCGGTCCCCCTTACAATGAGGATTGTACAATGTATTTATAGCCCTCAGGCTATAATATGAAAGGGTAATACATTAAATGGGATACATGTGAAAGGGTAATACATTTAATGCCCCTTAAGCGTGTGCGTCTAAATGATAAGCATTTAATGAATCAGTTGAACTGTTGGTTATCCCGCTATTAATGCTTTGTTTGAGGTGCATCTCGGACTGCCTGAGTTTCTCGGACCGCCTAAGCTTCTTGGTACTTCAGAGTTCCTCGGTGAGGTCTTGTTCCTCGGAGCGTATGAGTTCCTCGGGGAAGCAGTGTTCCTCGGAGCGTATGAGTTCCTCGGGGAAGCAGTGTTCCTCGGGGAAATAGTCTTCCTCGTTGTTATCTTATTCCTCGGAGCGTGTGAGTTCCTCGGAAGTGTTTGTTGTTGCCATGTAGATTGCCACGTGTCTTCATTCAATTGGGTCATGTCAGCAGACTAGATTTGGTATCAACAGAAGCCCCCAATGTTTCATAGTTCGAAATTTGAGGAGTATGGAACATTCTTTCTCGGAATATGGTAACTTTAAATGGTCCTCCTGATTTTTAGGAGTGTTTCCTTTGTATTTATTTCTCCTTCTAAATTCGTAGCATCATGCTTTTTTTTTTGAATTTTTATAACTGCCTCGATTTCTGCGTATTTTTTGTCATTTTAGCCGTTGTTGCCCTCTTTGATTCTCGCGCCCCTTTTCGTCTTTTTAACCGATGTTGCCCGCTTTGATTCCCGCGCCCCTTTTCATTTTTTTAGCCGTCGGTAACGTAATCATCCTTTTTTGTAATCATTACTTCACCATTTCCCAAGGCAAGGTATTTAAACTTTACAAACACTCCCATCGTCTTCTACCTTTTCAAATTTTTATCTTAGAGTTTTCCGTCGTCTCTTTCTCTCCTGTGTATTTATCTCTTCCATCGTCCGTTGTCATCAGATCCACTCTTTTTCTGTAAGATTTTCTTCCTTCTTCTTCATCATGGTTTACCCTGTTGAATCTCTTGATAAATTTCGCTCTGATTTTTCCATTCCCTCTTGGGTTGTCTTGGAAGAGCTTTCTGAGCCTTCTGACTATTTCCATTTGGCTGAGGGACATTGGTTCCCCAGCCTATTTATTGCTGAGTGTGGATTTTCTTTTCCACCAAATCCCTTGTGTCTGGAATTCTGTCATTACTTTGACGTTGTTCCTGCAAGAATAGCCCCCAACACATGGAGAATAGTTAATGGGGTGCATAGATTAAATCAGATCCATGGAACTCGCATAGGAATTCTTGAGATTATGTTTTTTTATAGATGGGCAGTTAATGATAACATTTTTTATTTAAAAACTAGAATTTTGAATAGAGCCTTAGTAGTCAATCTCCCTGATGCCAATAGGGATTATTTTGAACACGGGGTTGTCATAAAAAATTGGCAACACCCTCCATTAACTAGAGATGAGGTTTACTAGGGTCCCAGATGCCCTCCTTATGGCAATGGGATAGGTTCTTTTTATTTCGTTTTATTTATTTTGAAATTATGCTTCCTTTATGTTTGATAAAATGTGTCACTGATGGCAATGTTTATTTATTTGCAGTTGATAACAAAAGAAAGTGTCCAAAGGAAGCAGACGTGAATATAAGACATCTGAAACTTATCTGGAGTCTGCATCAATCTGTTGTCGACGAGCATATCAGGTCGGCTTCATATCTGCTACAATACAAGAGTCATACCACTTCATTTACTGCTCGTCCAGTAATAAGTGACGCAGAGCCAGTACCAGCTTCCACCAGCTCCTCGCCTGAATCTCACGTCCTTTTAAGCGAAAGGATGAAGAGAAGAAGACCTCCCACTCTGTTCGAGAATCCTGCCTCTGGTTCTGGTGAGGTAAAAAGAAGTAAAGTTGATGTCCCAGGGGAGGGGACAAAGAAGAATGATGTGCCTTCCTCGGCTGCTGTCGTAAAGGTTGTAGAGAAGCCCGCAGTGGCTCCGAGCAGGTCTGCTGATCCTGGACAGGTGATTGTAATATCACCAACCAAGGGTTCTTCCTCGGTTGAATCTATTCCTGTTCCCCGGAGGTGGCTGAAGAAGAGCTCCTCGGTCAATTTGGCTGACACTATTACTCAGCCCCCAGCTACTGGAACTAGGGTTCCAACTTTTGTTTCCCCGAGCTCTGCCATGAGCTCGGTAAAGTTCTGGATCATTCCCGAGGTCCAAGGTACTGAAGAAAACCTTACTCGACACATGGTCAGTTCGTTAGATGCTCGTCATCTTGCTTCTGTAAGTCTTCTTACTTTGAACTTTTCATATTTCCTTTGTTATTTCTGTTTCTGACTTGCTTTCTTTTTACTTTCATAGTTGACGAGCTGCTTTAATATAATTCTGAAGAAAGATGAAGCAATTAAAGCTTCATGCTCCTTGTCCAGTGTGGAGGGAGCTTTGGAAGAAGTTATCAAGTCTTTGGACGATTCTCGCTAGACATATGCTACTGACAAGGCTGTCTGGGAGAAGAAGCTTGCCTCCACCGAGCAAGAGAAAGCTCGAGTTGTGGATGCCTCCAAGGAGTTGGAGAAGAGAATAAATGCCCTGGAGAAGATAAATAAGGAGCTCGGAGAGAAACTCAAAACTGCTGGCTCAAGCCTGCTGAGGAGGAGCTGGCTCCACTTAGGGAAGTAGGTTGGCAGAAGGAGGAGATTGAAAATAAATTAAAAGCTGTTGATAACCTGCTGTCCGAGAAGCTCTCCTCGGAGAAATTGAAGAGGAAGATGGTTGTGAAGAAGTCCTTCAGTGCTGGCTAGGACAATGGGTGGAACTCGGGGTTGGCTGCTATGGTGTCGCAAGTGGATTATAGCAGTCTTAAATACTTTAGGGATGGATGGGTTGCTGCTCTCCAGGAAATGAAAGTTGATGAATCTTCTGAGATTTTCCAGCAACACATTCCTGGTCCCCCTACAACCCTAGAAGATCTTGAAGAGGACGAAGCTTCCTCAGAAGAGTCTTCTATGGTGATGGGAGATCATCCCCCAGCCATTCATCCTGCTGCCGAGGAACTTCAGCAGATTGTTACTTCCTCCGAACAACTGCCAGTTCTCCCTGAGAAACTATCCATTCCCTCCGAGCTACCTACTTCCTCGTCCCAGCCTCCTGAGAAGGTTTTGGGAGACAAGGAAAAGGTGTATAGTTGTTTGGGTTTATCTTTACATTTTTCTTTTGTCAATTGTAACCCATCATATGTAACTCTGAACTTTATGATCTAATAAAACTTGGACTTTTCTGCATACTGTTGTTTATCTTCTATTCATAATCTGTTTATATTTCTTATTGATGATTGCTCTTTCTTTCTCTGCTAGTTTCTGGCCAGGATGGAATTACTATCTGCCCATGATACTAAGTTGCTGCGATAATATAATGAATATTTTAAAGCTGGTCACACAGACCTGAGTGCAGCACAAGTTGTAGACATCCTCGGCCAAGATGCTTCAGAACAGGTAGTGGAAGCATATCAATATCATAAGTGTCTGCTTGATAGAGCGGTGGCCAATAATGTGGCCTATTATGATATGATCGAGGATCTCCAAGGCACCCTCGAAGACCTTCAGCTTCAATACAAAGAATCCACTGCCCTGTTACATAAGGGGTACGAGAAGAAGTGCAAGCTGATCATTGCCGATAAGGGCTAAGAGAAGCTTTTTGCTGGGGACGATGTGAGGGAGAGAACTCTGAAAGGTGAGGTCGAGGAATGCAGACAGATTGCCGAGTTGCTGGATCAAGAGAACAACAACTTGCAGAAAGAGCTATCACAGTTGAAGTCTTGAGCCTCTTCTTCAAAAGCCTTAATCCTAGTGACCGATGAGGGATTTTCATTCCTGGAAGTTGAGAATTCCAACTTGAGGGACGAGTTGGAAACTTTGAAGAGGTCTGGCCCTTCCACATCTTCTCGGGGACGAGGAAGAGCACCTCGGGGATGAGCTAGAGCAGCTCGGATTCCTGTCGAAGAACAGAGGACTCAGTCTGCCCTAGAGAACCAAGCCTTCCAGTTAATGGAGAAGAACCAGGCGTTGGCTGAAATGTCAAAGAAGATCAGGGACTTGGAAGAGCAGCTCTCTGAGCACAAATCTACCTTGGAGAACAAAGAGCTCTTCGTTAAATATCTCCACGAGCAGCTGGGCAGATTAACATATCAGTTCCATAAACATCCCAGGGAGTTCTGGATGGCTGGATACAACGAAGTTCTCTTTCACTTGGACGATCGTATCCAGAATGCCAATAATGAGGGCTACAAGCAAGGCTGGTTGAATGCCTTAGGTGTGCTGCAGCTCAAACAGGGTCATTACCTGTGGGACTACCATGATCTCGGGCTTCTCGACTTACCCGTGCCACTATTCAAACTGGATATGAGTTGGATCCCTGCTCGGGCCATTCCTCGGAGCTTGATTTCTAAGTATCTCAGCGACTACAATCTCCATTCAATTGTTGAAGTTTCTTGTCCCGAGCATCTTGTAGATCGACCATCCGTAATGAATGTCAGGATGTTAAAGGATCTCAACTTCATAAGTTCTCCTCTGGCTTTAAATGATCCACCTGCTGGCGAGGAACCTCTGTCAAAAACAGAGGGGAAAAGACCAGTAGAATAGGAATTTGGATGTAATTGTTAGTATACATATCAATGTAACTTTCATTTTATTATCAATGTAATTCATTTTGAATTCAATGAAAGACTTTCATTTTTATTCGCTATTGTCTTATAACACTTTATATTTGTGCATGCATATCTGATAAAAAGATAACAATATTGTGTAGTTTGAACTTGTGATAGTCATTTGGCAAAAACAACATTTTGTTTCTCGACCAACTTAGTAACAATTACGAGTATCAAAAATGTTGCTCGATCATTTAATAATAAAGTTTTGTTTCTCGATCAACTTAGCAATAAAGTAATAAGTATAAAAATGTTTAAAATGTTTCCAACCAACCAAGGTTGTTGAATTCTTCATGTCAACCAACTACAGTTAGTGGGTTTTTATCCCCGACCAGCTATAGTTAGTCTTTTTGAAATAATTTTGCCCATAAAATGTTTCCGACCAACCAAGGTCGGTAAATTTTTCTTGTCGACCAACTACAGTTGGTGGGTTTTTATCCCCAACCAGCCATAGTTAGTAGACTTTGGCGCTTTCTGGAATAATTTTACCTCCCGACCAACATAAGTTGGCATTTTTGAGAATATATTTACCTCCCGACCAACATAAGTTGGCATTTTCGAGAATATATTTACTTCCTAACCAACATAAGTTAGCATTTTTAGGAATATTTTGTTTCCTAGCCAAACAAGTTGGCATTTTTAGGAATATTTTGTTTCCTAGCCAAACAGGTTGGCATTTTTAGGAATATTTTGTTTCTTAGCCAAACAGGTTGGCATTTTTAGGAATATTTTGTTTCCTAACCAAGCAGGTTGGCATTTTTAGGAATATTTTGTTTCCTAACCAACCAAGGTTGGCATTTTTAGGAATATTTTGTTTCCTAACCAACCGAGGTTGGCATTTTTAGGAATATTTTTGCTGAGTAGTCTGATCTTTACCGAGTTTTGTCGAGTAGTGTGTAGCACTAGTATTCCCCGAAAAATTCTCAATAAAAGGAAAAACTTTAGCAGAATATCTTCATTTTATTCATATTGCTGGAACTGCATTAAATGGGAATATACATCACTGATAATACTTGCGCAGGTGCTCTGCGTTCCATGCATTCTTAAACTCCTCCCCCTCTAGAGTTGCTATTTGGTAAGTTCCTGGTCGAACAACTTCTGTAACTCGGTATGGTCCATGCCAATTTGCCTCCAGTTTATTATGCTTTTGAATTACTTTCTTCAGCACGTAGTCTCCTTCTTTTAGGTCGCATTTCTTCACCCTCTTATTGTAAAACAAAGTTGTTCGCTGCTGGTATGCAGCATTTTTTATGGTTGCTTCTTCTCTAACTTCCTCGAGCATGTCTAAATCCAATCTTCTCATTAAGTCGCTGAAAGGGAAATTGAAATTCAGTACCTTGTGTGTTTGGAGTCCCAACTCGGCAGGTATAACAACTTCACTGCCAAACGCCAGCATATATGGTGATTCTCCTGTTGATACTCGGGGAGTAGTTTGGTAAGCCCAAAGTACTGATTGTAGCTCGTTGATCCAGTTTGCTTTCGCATCATCCAGTCTTTTCTTCAAACCATTCAGTAGCGTTCTGTTTGTTACTTCAGTTTGTCCATTGCTTTGAGGATGACCTGGTGCTGAGTGGACCTTCAAAATGTTTGACTGATGGCAATAGGCAGCGAAGTCCTCATTTTCAAATTGTGTTCCATGGTCTGTGATGAAAGCATGAGGAAGACCATATCGACAAATGATGTTATTCCAAACAAATTGGTACACCTTCTCGTACGTCATATCAATGAGTGGCTCAGCTTCTACCCACTTAGTAAAATAATCTACTGCGACGATGAGGTATTTGAATCTTCCTCGGGTCGTTGGCAGTGGACCAACCAAATCAATTCCCCATAAGGCAAATGGCCAAGGGGAAGTTATGGGTGTCAACAATGCTTATGGAGTTCTTCGGATGGAGGAAAAGCGCTGGCACTTGTCACATTTCTTGGCATAAGCTATACAATCAGCCCTCATCGTTGGACAATAGTATCCCTCCGTCATCACCCTTTGTAAAATCGTTCGACCTGCTACATGTGCTCCACAGGACTCTTCATGGATCTCTTCAATCAATTCGTTAACCTTGGAGGGATGTACACATCTCTGTAAACCTCCCATAATTCCTCGTCTATATAAAACACCATTAGTTAATACATACCGAGCAGCTTTAGAATTCAATTTCTTGGCTGCGAGCTTGTCAATTGGTAATTCTCCCTCTTCAATATATGCCCTGATGGGATCCATCCAAGATGGTCCTAAATCAAGGGTGATAAAGTTCATTGTCAGGTCTTTATCTATACTCCGACCAGCTAACACTTCAATTGGGATTATTCATCGTAACTCGGTACGAGTGGCTGATGCTAGTCGACCTAGGGCATCTTCTCTCGCATTCTCCATTCTTGGTATTCTGACCAGCTGAACAGCGGCAAATTCTGACACCAGCTCCTTTGCCTTTTCATGATATCTGATCATTAATTCTCCTCTAACAGCATATACTCCCAACATTTGATTTACGATCAATTAATAATCACTGAAGACCATAACCTGTTGCGCCTCCATAATTTTTGCCAAACTAAGACTTGCAATCATTGCCTCGTACTCAACTTCATTATTGGAAGCTTTGAATTGGAAACGTAGGGCGTATTCCATGTCGACCTCGTCCGGAGTGCTCAAAACTATCCCCGCGCCACATCCTGTAGTGCAAGATGAGCCATCTACATATAGCCTCCATATAGGTAACTCGTCTTCAAATTTTTGATCAGTTAGAGTTCCTCGGTGAAATATTTGTTATTTCCTTTCATCCTCCCCGGATATTTCTCGCTCTTCGTCGATCATTTTTTCGTGCCCTTTTACCAACCCGAGTTGGTCTGAGCTCGAATTTAATAATCCTGTAACATCCACTCGCCCTTTTACCAACCGGAGTTGGTCTGAGCTAGTGTTTGTTGAACCTGTAACATCCATAGGTTGATCAGCGAGCAACTTTTTCTCCTCGGGGGTATCAGGATAAGTGAACTCTGCTATAAAATCTGCAACAGCTTTCCCTTTTAGCGATGATCTGGGTTCATAGACTATATCGTATTCACCGAGTTCTATTGCCCAGTACATCAATCTCCCTGATTTTTCTGGCTTATGAAGGTCTTGCCTCAATGGCATATCAGTATATACGACTATAGTATGAGCCTGAAAGTATGGCCTCATGCTCCTACTCGCGTCAATCAACGCCAGTGCTAACTTTTCCAGCCTTGGATATCTGATCTCTGCTCCTCGAAAGGCCTTACTTGTGTAGTAAATTGGTTTTTGCACTCCATTCTCCACTCTGATCAATGCCGAGCTAACTGCATTCTCGGACACTGCAAGATACAAGTACAATTTTTCTCCCATCACTGGCCTGGACAACAGTGGAGGTGCTCCCAAGTATTTCTTCAAGTCTTGAAAATGCCTTCTCGCATTCATCATTCCACTCAAAAGTCTTTCTGAGTGTCTTGAAGAATGTGAGACATCTATCAGTTGCTCGCGATACAAATCTGTTGAGTGTTGCTACTCGTCCTGTAAGACTTTGCACCTCTTTCTTCGTCATTGGAGATCGCAGCCCTAATAGAGCTTTGATCTTTTCAGGATTTGCCTCAATTCCTCGTTGATTGACAATGTACCCGAATAACATGCCTTCTCGTACTCCAAATATGCACTTCGTCGGGTTTAACTTCATTTGATATTTATCCAGTTGATCAAAAGTCTGACTTAAGTCAACTAGATGGTCGACAGCTTTCTTGCTTTTTGTCAGCATATCGTCAACATAGACTTCCATATTGCAACTGATTTGTTCAGCAAGAACCTTGTTCATCAGCCACTGATAGGTCGCACCTGCATTTTTTAAACCAAAAGGCATAACATTATAACAATAAGTTACCCGAGGGGTAATGAAAGAAGTACTCTCCCTGTCTTCAAGTTTCATTTTGATCTGATTGTAGCCAGAATAAGCATCCATAAAGCTCAGCAACTCGTGTCCCGAGGTAGTATCCACCAGTTAATCAATTCGGGGCAGTGGAAAGTGATCCTTTGGCCATGCTTTGTTGAGGTCGGTGAAGTCTACACACATCCTCCACTTATTGTTTTTCTTCTTTACCATCACCACATTGGCTAACCAGTCTGGATATTTAACATCTTCAATTAAAGAAGCCTTATGCAGCTTCTCGACTTCCTCCTATATAGCTTGATTCTTCTCGGGACTAAATACTCTTCTTCTCTGCTTCACAGGCTTGATCTCCTTATTCACATTGAGTTTGTGACATCAGAAGTTTGGGTCTATCCCAGGCATATCTTCATGACTCCATGCAAAAGTTTGTCATTTGCTTCTAAGGAAAGTTATCAATTCCTGTTTTAATGAGGCTTCCAACGACGAACCTACTTGAGTAGTTCACTCAGGGTGTTCGTCGTCCAGAATGATGATTTCAGTAGCTTCCACCACTTGACCCTTCACGAGTTGCGACTCATCTCGAGGATCCAATGTTTTAATCTCTGCACCTTCATAGACTTGATAGGTAGTAGTCTTTTTCTTTGATTCCTCCAATTCTTCTTGCTCGGTGGATGAATAACAGCATCCCCGAACTACTTTCTGATCACCTTTCATAACTCCTACTCCAAAGTTTGTTGGAAATTTTAGGCACTGATGCACTGTAGATGGTACAGCCTCGAACTTCTTCAATCCTACTCTTCCTATGATGATATTGTACGATGATTGGACATTCTTATCCATCACGAAGAAACGTATTCTTTATGTCCGACAAGCAGGCCACGTAACAATGAATATATCCAACTTGATCGTCCCAAGTGGGAATACTTTCTCGCCAATAAAACCGATGAGGGGTCTGTGGTAAGGCTCCAGTTGAGATAGCTTTAGATTTAAACTATCGAGGCACAAGTAGAACATGATGTCTGTCGAGCTACCATTGTCGACCAGTACACTTGAAATCATAACTTCCTTCATCCTCATTTTGATCACCAGTGGATCATCGTGAGGATATAGAACACCTTCGAGGTCATTTTTTGAGAACCCAATGACCAACTTCTCTTTGTTCACCTTTCTCGAGCGATCCTCCTCAGTTAGATTTATTCGCTGAATGTACGAGTAAGATTGAGCCTCACTGAGGTAAGCTTTTCTCTCTGCAGCAAGGTCTCCTCCTCCTGCATCTCCACCTGTTATAACATTACAGTCAAACGACCCAAAGCGTGTTGAAAATACCTCTCGTTCTGGCTGCCTTGGTCTCTTGGGAAGATCGGGGTCATCTTCTGGATCAACTTCATGGTTTCTTTTCTTATTCTCCTCTGCTCGACTAGGAGATTTAGACCTCTATCTTGCTCGGTCGTTGTTTCTTCTTTCGTTTCCACAATCAACATACTTTGACAGCTTTCCTCGTCGGATGAGTGTTTCGATCTCATTCTGAAGAGCTATGCAATTTTTGGTCATATGTCCATGATCTTTGTGAAACTCGCAATATTTTTCCCTATTCCTCATGTCAGGGCCTGCCTTCATTTTCTTTGGCCAGTTTAACTCCTCGTTGTTCTTAATTTCTTCCAGGACGTGGTTGATATCTACCTTCAAAGGAGTGTAATTATCAAATTTCTTCAATACCTCCCATGACGACCTATTTTTGGATTGTTTGTCACCACCATTGTTCTTATGTTCTTTCTTCTTGGTTTTATCGACTTCCACCTTGGTTTCTTTATCCATATTCTTCTTCGCAGCCATAGCCTCCTCGGCATTCATGATTTTGGCCGCTTTTGCCATCAATTCTGACATAGTTGTGGATGGATCTTTGGCCAAAGTGTAATACAACTTGTTAGGCAACATCCCACTCATCAAGGCAGTGATCGTTGTCTTTTCCTCATAATCAATGACTTCAAGTTTCTCGTTATTAAAACGAGTTATATAATCTGTGGTACTTTCACCAGATTTTTGTCTAACACTTAACAGATGTGCTACTTGTTTAACTGGCTTTTCCCCAAAGCATAAATTTACAATGAATAACTCGGCCAGTTGAAAGAAAGTTGAGATCTTGCCCCGAGGAAGATTATTATACCATATTTGAGCAGATCCGGTAAGAGTTCCTGAGAATGCCCTGCATCTCATCTCGTCTAGGACAACATAGATGTCGACAACAGCTTGATATTGTTAATATGAAGAACAGGGTCAGTCTTTCCATCATATTTGGGGGTCACAACAGGTGCTTTTAACTTTGATGGTGTTGGAAAATCTATAATGGCCTGGACAAAAGGTGTTCCTCGAACAAAGGTTTGTTGTGGAGGGTTCTTGGTTTTAACCATTTCCCCTAATCTATCCTCCAGCCTTTGAATAGAGCCTTTCCATGCATCATTTCCTTCTTCAGGCCTGTTCGTTCGAGCAGCTAATCACGTTGAAGTGGCTTCCTGGGATCTATCCTGATGAGCAGCTGGTCGTGACTGGGCAGATCCTTCCCTTAAGGTTGTTGATCGTCGAAAGATCCTCGACGCTGCATTAAGAGTACTTTTGTTCCTCCTAGGGCCTAGTCGGTCGAAAGGAGAAACCCTACTTAATCTTTCCAATGCACTGGTCCTTTATGGGGAGAGAGTGACACGTTGTTTAGTATTTGTGGCTCGCACTGACGAAGTTCGCCCAGGTTGATAAGAGAATTCATCAGATTCCTCATTGTGATATGAATTGGTACGCCTAGTACGTGAGGATGGTGCACGGGTGTTTCTTTGAATACTTGGTGGTCCTGAATGGGCTGACGCACCGCCATGGAGAGTTTGGATGAGTTTTCTTATTATTTCTTGCATGACGGTCTGGCCCTGAGCCAGATTTGTCATTATTCCAGCCAGATCTGGAATATTTGGCGGAGCAGATGGGTTTGGAAGGGTTACAATGTTGCGATTACTAGATTCAGGAATATCAGCCATTTGTGATGGATTGTTTTTGGTGAGAAAACGATATTACCAGTCGTTTCCCACAGACGGCGCCAATCTGTTGATGTAAAAAATTAGATCACTCTAATTATTCAATCACAGATAAATAAATGAGACAAAGAATTTTTAAAGTGGTTCAGCCTTATAAGAATGGCCTACGTCCACTGTTTTGGTATTGCTATTTGTATGGGAATTCTCGATTACAAGTTCTGTCAATAAATTCCGATCCGGGGACCGGTCCCCCTTACAATGAGGATTGTACAATGTATTTATAGCCCACAGGCTGTAATATGAAAGGTTAATACATTAAATGGGATACATGTGAAAGGGTAATACATTTAATGCCCCTTAAGCGTGTGCGTCTGAATGATAAGCATTTAATGAATCAGTTGAACTATTGGTTATCCCGCTATTAATGCTTTGTTCGAGGTGCAGCTCGGACCGCTTGAGTTGCTCGGACCGCCTAAGCTTCTTGGTACTTAAGAGTTCCTCGGTGAGGTCTTGTTCCTCGGAGCGTATGAGTTCCTCGGGGAAGCAGTGTTCCTCGGGGAAATAGTCTTCCTCGTTGTTATCTTATTCCTCAGAGCGTGTGAGTTCCTCGGAAGTGTTTGTTGTTTCCATGTAGATTGCCACGTGTCTTCATTCAATTGGGCCATGTCAGCAGACTAAATTTGCTATCAACAATCATATATGAGGTATTCTATTTGTCTTTGCCTTGTTTTCTAGTCCATCTATGCTTATACTTCAAGATTGGTATCTATCTTGTTGCATTCTTTATTGTTATGACATGCTTATTCTTTATGTATCATATTGGTATAATTTATTACATCGTAGTAGGTATCCTTTATTAACTTTATGTGGATTGATTGATTTTGTTGCTCATAGGCTTTCATGTTCTTATCATTCTAAGCATCATGTTTAAATTAGTTATATTCTTTGTTTATTCCTAATCGAAAAGAGGGAGAATGATAGGGAGATAAACGGTATGTAATCCTATTGTAATATTATCTTGTATAAGAGATTTAACGTAGGGGGAGCACTATCTTCTTAGGTTGATCATAGTTGATAAAGGGGAGAATTAATTTAAGCGGAGTACTTATTTTAATTGCATTTAATATTTTGATATTCCCTTTGCATTTGATAGTTTGCTTAAGTGTGCAGGAATCCTTCTAAATGGCTACTTTCATCATTGGCAAAGATATTTATCCTTGGGTTATTTGAGTCAAGTTTTTTTTTTGGAGGGACATTTTTATAAGTCTAGTAGAGCTTGACGGCCCTTTAGGATTTTAGTTCGTTTTTGGCCCGGAATAGCCAGAGGGGGAGATTTGTAAGGACACAAATTTCTAATTGAGTCCTTTGTTGTTTTGGCTCAATTCCGGACAAAAACGTTTGAGTCATAGGATAGAGTTCTTGACCATCCTTCAAACGTATGACATACTAAAGTTGAAGACGTAGCAGCTAAGTTTAAAGCTTCATCAAAATGTCGAGTTTCTTGTGCCTCGTTTCTAAGTCAACAACATTTGTTCTGTCACTCCTAAGGTATGAATGCACTACATATTTATATAGGATCTTGGAACAAATAGTATTGGGTGTATCTTTTGTTTAAACTGTTGTTTATTTTCAGAAAGTTTCTTTAAAACTTTAAAATACAGATTCTGGGCTAAAATTGAATTTTTGAACATTCTCGGATGTTATTCGATATTGTCGTTCAAATAAGTTTTTCGTTCAAACGAGAATATCGTTCGAACGAGGTTTACCAACGATCTTTCCTCTGGAAATTCATTCGATATTATCGTTCGAACGAGTTGGTTTGTTAAAACAAGAATGTCGTTTGAACGAGTTTGGCAACAAGATTTCCCATCAGGCCATTGAAATTTTGTTAGAAGGGTCGTTTGAACGAAACTTCGTTCGAACGAAAATCTCATTCGAACGAGATTTTCGGCGGGAAATTAAAATGACTGTTTTGGGCAGTTTTTGACAATTTTTACCACTACTTTTCCCCACTAACTTTTGACTGTCTTATGTAGTGCGGGAACCAACTATTTTGAATTAACGTTTCCAAACCCTACCATCTCCAAGAGAGAGTTTGAGTGCAAAATTCAAAGAAGAAAAAGTTCATGTTCGAGTGTTCATTTTTCAAAGAAATTTTTTTAAAACACTTATGTTTTACACCCATAGTTTGTTTATTCCAAGCTTCCATATAAATATCTTACTTGGAGTGTTTGGAACCAGTTTATCTTTACACCTTGAAGAAGAGAAGTTTGGGTTTACTTCTACATCCCTCTAAGAAGAATTTCGTTGTTTTGCTGCGGCATTCTCACATGGTGAAAGGCACCATTTGTGGTTGACGATGTACCTAATGTCTCATTGGTGAATTCCAAGATTTCGATGGAGCTATGGGGTTGTCGACTAGGCGGATGTGTTTAGAATAAGACACATCAGGGCTTGAAAGGGGTCGAGTTGAGGAAGTAAGTCATCTGTCTTTTAATGGTAAAGGCATACTTAGTGGACTTAAGGCTAGGGCCGTTCGAGGTTCTTTCCCGTTGTGGGTTTTTCCTCGTACATCGCGGCGTAGTGTTTCTTTGTTTATTTTATCTTTGTCAAATTCACCTAGAATGCATTCTTAGGTAAAAATATAAAATTGGTTTAATTCACTAATGTTTAATTTGGTGCTACATAATTAATTTGGGTAATGTTTATGTTAATTTAATTCAAGTCATCACTTAATTTCATAAAATTGATTTGGCCTAATTTGGGAATATTGAAAATATGACTTAGGCAAATTTTTAGGACTTGGGTTAAATTGGTTTAAGTGAAAAATTTATTTTCGTTTAATCTAATTTCATTTTGTTTAATTTGAATTTGAGAAGATATTAAAATTAGTTAATTTGATTTATTTTAACCTTCTCGCTTCCGCATCTTTAAAAGGAAATTACTTTTTGTTTAGTAAAGACTTTAAAATTGGGGTGCTCTCCTTTTCAAACATTTTATAGAACAACCTTTGGTAGGTTCCCCTTGCATTCTGAAGGCCGAATGGTAAGACCTTATAAAAATTGGTTCCTTTCTCCGTGATATAGGAAGTCATATCTGCATCAGCTTCGTCCCTAAAGATCTAGTTGTATCCTGAGTATGTGTCTATAAAGCTCATCATCTCGTGCCCGGTCGTGGAATGTACTATTTGATCTATACGAGGAAAAGGAAAATAGACTTTTGGGCAGACCTTATCTAAATATGTGAAATCTACACACATTCTCTATTTTTTATTGGCTTTTAGCACATCCGAAAATTACATAACCAATCAAGGTAGTGTACCTTATGAATAAACTCAGCCGATCAAAGCTTCTTGACCTCTTCCTGGATGAATTTATACCTATCTCTAGCATAGGTATTTCTCATTTCCTTCACTGGCTTTTCATCCTTATTAATATTTAAACGATGGAAGAAAACTTAGGGGTCAATCCCAGGTATATCCCCATGGCTCCACTCGAAGATGATTTGTTTCATCCCTAACAACTCTATTAACCTTTCTTTCACCTCTTTTTTTCAATGAGGAGACAATTTGGTTTGTTTTTTGATTCGCCATCATTGAGGATAATAGATTCTACCTCCTCTTCAGCCTCACCCTTCTTTAATTTCCTCTTGTTCCTTGGTTAAAGATTGTCAATATTGTATGAGGTTGTGAATTTCTTGTGAGCCTCTTTCTCTTCTCTCGAGCTGAAGTAACACGCTTCTGCCTCTACCTAGTCACCCTGGACTTACCTTTATCCTATAAGGAGTCGAGAATTTCACCATTTGGTGAATGGTGGAGGGAACTGCTTCAAATTCTTTGAGTGCTACTCTACCAAGGATGTTATTGTAGGCCAAAAATACATTCTCATCCATCACAAAAAAAATAAACTTTCATTATTATGCAGCTCAGCCAGGAACCTATGCAAACATCCATTTTAAACACCCTAAGCGGGTGAACCTTTTCTCCACTCAACCCTATCAAAGGTTCATAATAAGGATCTAACCTCTTCTTACTAATCTTCAACTCTTTGAATCAATCCCAGAACATGACATCGGTTGAGTTATCGTCGTCCACCAGTGTTCTAGACACATTGTACCCATAAACCCTTATGATGATTACCATAGGGTCATCATGGGGTTCTAGGATGCCCTTGAAATCTAATCGTGTGAAGCCCACCACCAATTTATCCATATCTACGTTTTTCAATTTTCCCGGCTTTGGCTTTAAAGCATCCGTGTTCGCTTCCATCCATTTAGGTGCAGACTTTGCTTCCACGACGTGTGCCTTCTAGTCAGCTGGATCAGTTCCTTCTCTCGACATCCCTCCACTGATAATCTTAACACCCAATGAAATCATATACATACGCCCTTTTGGTTCAAGGATCTTAGGAGGGAGGCATGGGTTCTCTTCATCACTATACGACTTTTCATCTTTTTTCTCGGCCTGGTACTATCACCTCAGTCTATTATCTTTTGGCCCATCTTTTTTATGTCTGGCCTCATCCTTGGAACCATTCAAGTCAACACACATCTCTAGCTTCCCTTGCATTAAAACTTTCTCTATATCGTGTTTGAGCGCAAAACACTTATCTATCGTATGGTCGTGGTCTTGGTAAAACTCACACCACTTTCTTTTGTCCCTCTTGTGAGGAGGGGACTTAAGCTTTTGAGGACACTTGAGAGTTCTGTTATCTTTAATCTCATTCAAGATCAAGTCAAGACTTACTATCAATGGAGTGTAGCTGGAAAACTTGTGCTTAATCGACATTTACTCCCACTGGCTTCCTTCTCGTCCTCTCCCTTGGTCGTCATGGCCTTCTCTGTGTTCATGATTCTCTCGTCGTAGCCGGAAGTTCTTCCATGGACATAATATGATCTTCGACTAGCTCGTAGAGTAGCTTACCTTTATGTATTTTAACCATGAGGGATTTAATTCAAATATTTTATTAATAATCCTTCACCACAAGATTCTCCTTATTGAACTGTGTAATAGAGTCTCTTAGCATCTCATTCTTCTCTTATTTTGCATACAAGAGATAGGTCACTTTTTATGAAGCTTCATGCCAAAGAAAAATTATTAATGAACTTCTCAGCCAGTTACTTGAAATTCTCAATTGAGTTCTTAGGAAGACAATTGTACCATATATGAGATGCGCTAGTGAGAGCTTCAAAAAAAGCTCGTCATCTCATCTCATCCGAGACGGAGTGAATGTTGTCCACAGACTCATACAACTCATTGTGATGTATAAGATTCGTACTCCCATCATACTTGGGAGTGACAGTTGGAGGTTGAAATTTGGTTGGATTGGAAAATCTCACAATCCTTTCTACGAAGGGAGAACCTTCCACATACTCCCTTTTGATGGGGTCTCGACTTTTCAAAAGGTTATCGATCTTGACTTCCAGCCTTTGGATTGAACTATTCCATGATTTCTTAATAGTCATTGTATTATCTCCTACTCTTTATCTATCAGTTGGGTTAAGCACAGTCTCTCGGTCAACAGTCATCTGTCAGCTATTTATTTCCCTATGTACCCCCTCTCGGCCCTGTTGGGGCCGACTATCAGCACATTCTCCATTCCTTTTGGATACAGCAATGTTATGAGATCGAGAAATAATCTCCTCGATCTCCTATCATGCTGAGATGGTCAAAGGATAACTCTATACTTATTTTGTGAAATGTTGAAGTCCTTGATCGACCTCTCAGGTCAGTTTTGCACTATTACCCCTACAAGCTACTGCTGGATGAAATATATCACCAGAGATTTGTTACGATTCCCAACAGTCTCCCTCATCATAATCAACATCATCTAGACCTTCATACACTTGTTTTTTTTGTGGAGTCTTCTCGAATTAACCACGTTTCTCCACCTCTAGTGGCATTTATCCTCCTTATGTGGGGTCGGGGGTGTTCCCTCTGTCGCTGCATACACACTATCTCTGGAGGCCAGAGTAATTTTCTCTACCGCAACACCTGGAGTCCTAGCCATAATGGTCTCTCTAATAGCTATAAACTGTTCTTGCATTTTCTATTGATTGGCCAATGATGAGCGTAGGGTAACCGCCACATAAACCATTTATGACTAAGGTGGTGCCTGGCTAGAGATGGGGACAACACGCGAAGGTAGATCAAAAGACATCTCTACGGTTACAAGAGCAGATGAACTGCGTGAGTTGGAAAATCTTGAATATCTCAACTAGAGCTCTTTTAATGGAGATTTAAGTCCAACAAGGGTGGAACTCGCTCACCATCAGAGAGTCGAGTGATAGTCAAGATAAAAAAACAGAAGAAGAAGAACCTTCATTCCCACATATGGTGCCAAAATGATGACACCCAAAAGATACCAACAATTAAACTTATGAGCTCATACGAGTAAATCTATAAAGAGATGATGAACAAAAGAAATCATATAGAAGAAGATGAGGATAAGAGGATGAACACTAATATGTAAGTTGTTCGGCCATTGGCCTACTCCAGTGTGCAGGTAATGAGTGTTTTCTACTAAATCAAATCAGCTCTAATGGCTCTAGTTACTATTTTAGCACTTTCTCTCTCTCTACAGATGATTTTACAAAGCCTGACTAGGGTTTTTATTTTTCATATCCTTTCCAAGGAAGGAGATTACAATTATATATAGTGATTGGGGTGCGCATTATACCCCCAAGCTTATAAGAAGCATGTCTACGGTGAAGCTTCCAATAGGGTCTTAACACCTGTCATAGCACAAGTATGTCATGATGATGCAATATTCCCTCACGTGCTCATGGATATCTTGTTATAACTTCCCGCCCACATGAACTAGTCATGCTGGAACCCTGTGTCACATGTGAGATACATATCATCCTATGAGGTCTCGGCTTCGTCGAGACTGACACGTTCGACGTCCTGGTGAGCTATTGCTGAGCTGGACTAAAGTATGGTTTCAGCTATCAGGGGGTTACCAAGTCGAGATGAGACTTGTGAGGTACTGATGGGCTAGTTGATAAGTCTCGGCCTAAGAGACAAGTACGAGGTCGAGACTTCCAGGAAAGAGACGCTCCAGAGGGACCCACGACTCCCTAACTTAATGGGCAAGTAATTTATGCTAGACTAAGCTTAGGCCTACTGAGGATGAGGCTACACTTGGGTATATTAATTATTCCAAACCCCCCCAAAACACAAAACACCAAAATCACCATAATTTCTCAAAAAATCACTCAAGATTCACAAAATATTGCCTTCTACTAACTGATGGCCCTGCTTCATCAAT
This sequence comes from Sambucus nigra, assembly GCA_949130495.1. Lineage (NCBI taxonomy): Eukaryota > Viridiplantae > Streptophyta > Magnoliopsida > Dipsacales > Adoxaceae > Sambucus > Sambucus nigra. The sequence continues at coordinate 616,615,486 of OX422207.1, forward strand.
GTTACCAGCCCCTGGAGATCCCTAAGTTTCCCACTCCTTGTTGACATTCTATATGCTCTCCATGGAGTAGTAATCCCTTACAATCCTGGACAAAACCACAACGCCACCTTCCATGTTATCAAAGGTAATGGTCTCTTCCGCCACTATTTTCTCTACTACTCGCTTCCACAACCATTTCAAGTAGTCCCTAGACACATGTTAGACCCTGCCACATATTATGACAGATGGACAGATGGCCGACGGCGCTACCTCAAAGACCCCACTATCATCCTCGATGATTCAGTCAAATCCTCAATTGAGAATAAGTTTGTTATGTAAGAGGGCATAATTTGTTCCCACCCAACTGGGCATAGAAGATGCTAGGTGAAATAGAAGGAAGTTTGACGATGGCCTACCAACCGCACATACCGATAGTCTTCAAGCCGTAAGACAGGAAGCAGGTTCCCCACTATGTCACTGGCCAATGAAGACATCGGACTCAGTGTTCTACAAACTACTAAACCTAGCTCTCTACATATGGGGTGAAACTAAAGAAAGTCCAAACAAAGAAATTTGGCAAAAAACCTGCAAGGGATACTCAGGAGGGGCCTCCAGACGAAACCTCTCTAGAAGCCACATGAACAAAATTATTGAGCTCCCACTCAAAAAGTCAAAACGACCCTCCTTCCAAGCATCCATACCATTCAGGGTCTCAGCCAGCACCACCGCCACTGAATTAGGGCGGTAAGACAGTCAGGCCATTATTGTAATAATTTAGGGATCCGCTTTCAAGTGTCCTGTGACCAGTAAAAGGCTTGTAGTAAGGCCTAAGGTAAAGCTATAGAAAATCCATCATCTTTAAAACCCCTCAAGAGCACTGAATACATAACCGCCGAAAAGGAAATATCCCCTCCGAAAAGAAATGGTCGACCCGCCAAGAGAGAAATGTGAAGAAACTTTGAGAGGAATACTCGGGGATAATAGTAAAGATCATGAATAACTTCAACCACACTGGGAATGATGCCTAACATGATCGAGAATGCCTCGTAGGTGGGACATACCTCGCCTAGTCAAAATGGAAGACATGGTCCTCGAGTACTATAATTGTACCACCACCTTCTGCAAAACCAACATCACAAAGATCCCTTCAACACACTAGAATCAACATAACTCAACAAAGGAAACAACTCCACTTTACATCATGATTTCTATCTCCTAATCCCCATATTAACCAAGCCTCCAAGGACTTCTTCTATCAAAAAATTTCCAAAAACACATTTTTTGTTCAAATAATCCCCTTCAAATAAAAACTCCTTGCAACCAGGCCTCCAAGGCTTTCCTCTATTCAAAAAATTCTACAAAACACATTCTCCTATTTTTTTACAAAAAATATCTCAACAACAAATTAAGGTGCATGTAGACTAAGCCACTAAAGCAGGAGGGAGATCAGGTTTTTTTGAAGATCTCTCCCTTGGATTTAACAATTAATTAATTCCCCCCACCCTAAGCAAGAAATTTCATCCTCAAAATTTGATCCACCTTTCCATCTTACTCGCGAGTCTAAGAATATCTTGCTTGCATAGCGTCCTCACAAAATATCAAGGGCTCCACTATCTCCTTGACCTAATATAAACAAAGGTCTCTCGCCGTACAACGTGTTTGAATAATACTCAAACCAAACTATTCTAATCATTTAAATGTCAAATTGTCCTTCAGGAATTCCTTACGTCATGTACCCATTAAAGACATCGTTCATATGTTGATGGTCAACAGGTAAGGTCAAGTGACATAGGCCTCACCATATTTAAGATTGTTAAAAGAACCTACGTATCAAAAATCCAAATTCTTTTCGTTCCCGAACTTAACAATTCCCTTAGTGGTAGAGATCTTCGAAAGCTCTTGATCTCCCTCTTGGGACCCCAAACCATGCTTCTGCTCATAGCTAAATTTATTTGACTGCTCCAGCAATTTTCATACACTTAATTATGAATATCACCTCCTTTGAGGTATTCCAAACACACTCTAATATGAATAACTTGATAAATCATAGTTCTAATTATCTTGGTGAATATAACTCAAATGACCTAGATGACTTCATGTCTCCTTAGAAACCTGTGTATCCCACAAGAAAATCAAAGGATATACTATCCCACTCAACACTTGAATCACTAACAACTATAATTCTTATAATGTACCTAGTATTCCACCTTTATTGTAGGTAGGGGTCCCCGAACACAAACTATGTTAATGTCTTCGTCACTTAATCCCTAACACTTACTCATCAACTTATGATGCACCTGGTGACCCTTAGGTATACAATGGACCTTGGATCACGTGCCTTGATCCAGACTTCCTTTTCTAGTTTATGACCATTTAGTAAAAAACATTTCCCTTAAAAACACACTTCCCACTCTTTATAAAAAGAAGAAATCCTAATAATAATTTTAATACCAACACCTGGTAAAAAGTTCAATGGTTGGTCCTGAACCACCCACGAGGCAAAATCAGGTGTAACGACCACCACTATTACCAAACCTTACACTTCAATAGTATGTCGTCTCTAAACACAATGAACTAATATCCGTGCGGTCCAATTGTACTACATGGCAACTTCATAATCATGGGTGGAGCATTGGTTAGCCCACTAGCATGACATGCATGCACATGTTACATACTGTGTCAAAAACTTCCATCGGAAAATCATTCTCTCGATTCTATAATTGGTGATAACTGGATCACAATACAATCATCACAACAAAGACATTTCCCTCAAATGACCCAATGAGTTGTTGACACACAGTAACGAACATGTGTTCTGAATCATGACCTTGTCAGCTTTTTATGATCCACACAAACTAAGTGAATCTTTCATTTTTAATAAAGAGGACTGTTTCTTTTCTAAACTAACATACAACTCGAATATCTTATTGGCTCAAAATTCTGGTGTTTATTCCCATGTCACTCTATCCTATCCAACAGAGACAAACCAACAATAATTCCCCCGAGAAAGCCTAATGTTAATGCCAACCCTAAGGCCAAAACTAATATTTGGTGTAGGTGGTAACTCAATACCTATAACAATACAATATAAAATTTTCAAAAATATCAGTAACAGATCCAAGAAGTTGTAACACTCTATGGTGTGTTAATATCTATAACATACCCATATATGTTAGGCCTTCCCCAGAGACTAAACGTAACTAAAATAAGTAACCCTGGATAAAATGGAAAACAGAAAAGCCTACATGCGGTAGTCGATATCAGTATAAAACATATTTACTAATCAATGCTCAATAATAAAAATCATAAAACCACATGTCTAAATAAATAAAGCGGCTGAATACCAAGCCGACCAAATATACTGCTACGAGTCCACAATCATGACAAAAGGCAACAACCCCACCTGTTGGGGTATCAAGATATAAGGAAAAACTATGTGATAAAAATATTTATATCTCAGAATCTTTGTGAACATACTACGGCTTGTGCATGTGGGACATAAACATAATCGCAACACTCCCATGGTGTTACCCCAATAATTATGTGTTTCCCCTAAGGAATTGACTAACTAATTGGCCTCACTCGCCACAAATATAACAGTTCCCTCTAAAGGACTCATCGAAATAGACGTTATACTGGCGTCCTTACTGACCTAATATCTACCATTGGTTTAGCTATTATCTATCTATTCATGATAGGGTCAGCACCCTAGTAAAATATTTTAAAAATATTTAGCAAGTATTTAAATCACAATTTAAATAGGTCATTTATTACACATTTGTTATCCAAGTACACTCACTTGAGATCATCATCTCTCAACTAATGTACACGCTTAACGTATTCTACCGAGCTAGTATCCCATGTCCAACTAGCTAAGGTATCTGACTACTCTCGAGAAGTTTAACTCTCAAGCATATCCCCATAATAGTTCAACTCTCAATTTAATGTTGAATAACATAATTTAAGTTTCACTGCTTAATATCCTTTTCAGATATTCATCAATTATCAATTCTACTCTTTCACATAAGTAGATATATTACACTAATATATATATATATATATATATATATATATATATATATATATATTCATCACCCACATAATATATACACAATTATAGCATCCCTGGAATGACCCCACGTGACGCTGGCATACTTTTTATCAAGTCCATGTATCTCTCATACTCAAATAAGGACTATTGATTCGGTATGTCACCTTGAACCCAAAATTAATCAATATAACAGTGGAGGTGAACATGGTTCTAAGTCTTTGGGATACGCACATACCTGACGTACCCAAATGACCTGCCAATCCTACTAATACACGACACATATTGGACCACCCTAAGTTCCATTTATGGGACACTAATATAGACCTCACTGAAATCGTCATGGTGAGAACGCCCTTTGCACATAAACCTCATGATAGCACGCAGCGTAGGTATGTTCACACACATACTCAAATAATATTTATAGGTATTCACACAACCTATTTATATTTTAATAAGTATACGCACAACCCAATTTCTTGAACTCGTACTTAGTCTATATTTCTTTTTTTTTACATACCATAATTTCCAATTAAACTTCAAATTTGTACAATTTCAAGTATCGCTCACTTTAATATTCCTAATCACGAGTTCTGAAATCATTACTTATTCCCATCGTATCATACTGGTCATAATATTAGTTCATTCATCTTTTTTTTCAAACTAAGAGGGATGGAACCCCCTTGAAGAATTTATTAATGAGAGGAGAAAAAGTCTCTCCCAAGTGGTTATCACAAAATGAAAGCTAAACTTGAAAAAATAAATATGGGACATTATGCTAGTCCCATTATAATGAAATCTTTGAATATTTCCTAATATAATGACACCCCATCTTGTCCAGTTCGAGAGAACCTCTAGCAATTGTGGGAAGATCCAAAACATTGTGAAAAATTAGCAGGGAGTCAAGTCCAAGACCATATTTTGCAAGAGCATCAGCTAACATGTTGGATTCTCTGATACAATGAGTCAAAGTGAAGTTGAGGAGCTTTAAATTCTCCAAAATTTCTTCAACAAAATCAAATTACCTTTGAGAATCGTAGCATTGATTACCTTTGAGAATCATATTAGAAATACACTTGTCCTTCACTTTATTTAGGTTCCTCCATGTGTGAGAGACTCCAATTGAGGCTTGAGAGCAGTTCTTGTACCTATTATGTATGTATGCACACCATAGAGAGTGACCTGTAGACATTTTCTAGTATTGTTTCATGAATGAAGTAGAGAATAAGTAATGAAGTTTCACCATGCAAAGACCTCCTTTCTTTAAATCCATGCTAATAGTTTCCCAACTCTTCCATTGATGCTTACATACTTGGTCTTCATTGTCTCCCCATAAGAACTTGTTAAAAATGCTATGAATTTTTGTAATCGCTATTTTGGGAGGAGATATTGATGCCAGAAGGTAAGCATGAATGGATGAAAGAACATGTTTGATGAGAATAATGTTTCCACCACTTGAGAGATATCTATTTTTCCAACTTGCAATTTTAGATCTCAAAGAATTGATGAGGCTAAAATAGTATTTAACCAAGTTACTACCATTAAAAAGAGGGCACCCAAGGTATTTAAGAGACAGGTCTTTGCACTTCAGGCCTGTGATATTTGCTACTTTGGATTTAAATTAAGGTATTCACTTCTCATCAATGGTAAAACAGCTTTTGTTGACATTAATTTTCTGACCTGACCATTTACAATAGTTTAAGAGTAACTCATTTATATTCTTTAAGATATTTTTATCACCTCTCCAAAAAATGATTAAGTCATCTACAAAAGCAAGGTGTGAGATTGGAGGATTACCAATTGGATGATAGCAAGGTTTAATGGCCTGAGTAGACATAAGATTATTTAATCCTCTATTGAGAAAATCAGGAGCCATGATAAAAAAACTTAGAGATAGAGGATCTCTTTGTTTTAATACCCTTGTTGACTTGAAGAAACCTTCTAATTGGCCATTGATGACAATTGAGAAATTGTTATTTCAGATGCTTATCCACACAAGATCTATCCATCTTTCACCAAATCCAAAAGCCCTTAAACTCTCATAAAAAAATCCCAAGTGAACCCTCTCATATTCTTTCTCCACATCTAAATTAATCATTACATTTCCGCCATGATATTTATTCCCTAAGTTATGAATATTTCCTTAGCAAGAAGGACATCTTCTTAAACGGATCTACCTTGGATGAAAACACTTTGATTAAGGGAAACCATCTTTGGAAGGAAGTTGGACAGTCTATTTGAGAGAATTTTGGTGATAATCTTAAATGAATAGTTGCATAGACATATAGGTCTCAGATCTCCACAAGTCTTGGGCTATTTCACTTTAGGAATCAAGATAATAGAAGTGTTGTTCCATCTTTGAGGAAGATTTGCACCTGCAAAATAAGACTTAATAGCCATAAAAAGATCATATTTAATGATATTCTAGCATTTTTTATAGAAGTAGCCCCCCAAACCATCAGGTCATGGGAATGATTCTTCATTGAGCCCCATCAATAGGTGCTAGAACCTCCTCTTCATCCTTAAAAGTTTCTAGAACCTCATTTTCTTTTGTGGTTAAAAGAGAGGGGATTCGGGTGGAAACATCTACAAGAGGGACCTCCAGATCTGATTGCAACTTTTTCTTGTAGAAATTGAGAATGTGAGTCTTTAAGGATACTTGGTGATTAATCAAAATACCTTCTTAATCATGTACAAATTGAATCTTCAATTTTTGATGTTTTGATCTCACACACTGATGGAAAAACTTTGAGTTTGCATCACCATCCTGAAGCCACTTGGTGGAAGACTTTTGTTTCCAAAAAATTTATTTAGTCTTGTAGGATCTCAGTAAGCCTTATTTAGCATTATTCATAGCTTCCCTATTCTCTTCACTGTTATCAAGTTCATATGTAAGTTCAAGCTCTAAATTTAGGTCTTCAAGATCTTTCACCACTTCGAAAATATCTTTGAAATTCTTTTTGTTCAACAACTTAAGAAATCCACTAAGTCTATTCAACTTCTTAGCAAATTTGTGTAGGCCTATCTCAGTGGTATCCTCATTCCACGATTGTTGAAATACACCAAGAAAATCATTGTGATTATACCATATATTTTGAAACTTGAAAGGCTTTGGGGAGGTATCTACTATAGAGTTGATTGAAATCAGAAAAGGAGAATGATCTTCAGCTTCTCTATTTAGGTGTTTAACATTTGAATTAGAAAACTCATAAATGAAGTGTTTATTAACTAAGAATCAATAAAGTCTGGCTATAATAAGATCTTCATATTTTATGTGATTACACTAAGTGTATCTAGTTCTTGTATATCCCATATCAGTGAGCCCATTATCTTCAAAAGCTTGTATAAAATCCTCCACTACAATTTGGTCTATGTCATTTGCTCCCAACTTTTCTTCTTAAGAAGCAACTATATTGAAATCCCTAATAACAAGATGGGGTTGTGATTGGAAATTGGTAGATAAAGAACTTAATTGTTCCCAAACCTCTTTCCTTTCCTCTTTGGAACATTTATCACACATTATAGTAAGAATTAAAGGGGAATGCATTGTTGAATGACTCAATTTCAGGATTATATGTTGTGGATGATCAATAAGTAATTGACCTTGCACATCAAACCTCCAAAAAGTCCATATTTTTCCATTGATATTGCTACAACACCCTTAAAAGGCCCATTTAAACTTGTATTTTTCAATTTTTTTTAATCCACCTTTAGCTCTAAAAGAGATAAAAAGGCATTTTGTGTATCTTTTTTAGGATACTAATTCTTCTAGTTGAGGAATTCTCGGCAGCCCCTCGAATATTCCAAATAAGAAAATTGATCATTCAGGCTTTGAGGAGGTATAGTGAGTGGTACCTTTGTTATTTGATCTTGTGAGTTTTCTGAACAGTGGATCTTGCTTCTTTGTTTGATGTTTCTTCAACTTCTCAGGCTCTGATTGCTAATTTTCCAACTTCTCAGTTTCTCATTATCTACTGAATCATTCTCAGGAACTAAATTTTGTTCGTTAACACTCAGTTTTTTGTCAATTTTCTTGGTAAACATTTGCAGCTCCCCAATGAAAGGTGTGTGGTGTAAATGTTCATCTTCAACATCAGTCAGATACAGTGATTTGGCAGCATGATTTTTGTAAAATTTGGGGATAGCTGTTTGTTTTGAAAATAAGGCACCTTGTTCCACAATTCTCACATCTTCAGCATTCAGCTCTTTATTGTTAATTTTGTTGATATGGTCTTGGATATTGGTACATTTCCTCCTTCATTGAAGGCTATTATTGATCTCAGTGTGCCTCTTGTGTGATTTTTGAACATTGACATTTGCCACTTCTTGATCATCTGCATTGTGAATCATAGGAGAATCTTGTATCGGATCATTAATTCGCTCATTGATTTTTTCTTCCTTTATGGATAAAATGTTTTCAATATCAGTCTGTGGTACACCTCTTGCCTCATTACATTTGTCTTCAGGTTGGTCTTTTTCCTCTCATATCGTTGTAAGATCTTCTTGGGTCTAATCTCAGTACTTATTTTTTATTGGGGATCTCTTTTATCCATGAGTAAAATGCAAGAATCCTCATCACGGTCTTTCTTTACACAATTCTTACAATATTTAGGTTTGTTCTCCATTTGGACCTCCTGGAAAAATCCCTTGACATCTCTTCGTAATTCGTCTCGAATTTCCTTCCTTTATAATTTTGGAGAATTTGTCATTTATCCTAATTCTTAAATCCTCTCAATTTCTATTAACATAATCCTTACTGTAAGTCAACTGACATTTTTTCATCCATTAGTTAAAATTGTCCCAAATGTTTTCTTATGAATTATCCACAATTTTAGGGTTTAAAACTAAAAAAATTTAATTCTAGGCAAATTGAATCGATTCCCCCTACGGCCGAATCGATTCAAAATCTAGGAGGTGCCTTCTTCTTTTCATATCTGTTAAAAATTTATATACTATCTAAATCCTCAAACTTTCATAGTAACATCCGGATTTCTAAATTAACATAACTAAACATCAAAGATATATATAAGGATGATTTCTAACGTAAATCATGAATAAAACCCATACAATTTCATTATATAGTCAGATTTAACACCTCATAATCATAAATCCTATAATTTTGTGTTCTTCATATAAATTTACCAAAAATCCAGATTTAATCTATGATTCAACTCCCAAAATTCTTGATTTTTGTTTCTCCATGTAATTGGATTTAGTTTACATCAAATCATGTTCCCAATTATAATTTTACTCATCAAATTATAAGTGTAGCATCAATTGTTCTTAATACAAGGTTCGTATTCTACATGGGTATGATAACTAATAAAATTTTCAAGATAAATACTTGCTTTATACTGGAGTGGCCAGATTTGATCCTCTTTGATGGAGCTTCTCTTTTAATCCTTCCTACAAGAGTGGTTGTGATGCTAAAATGAGCTTGAACTCTCCAAAACCCTTCCTTGAGCTCCAAGAAAACTCTTCCTCTTCTCTCTACTGACCTCCAATTGTTATTTAATCTCTTTACCCAACTCTCACATCACCATAACTATATATAATACTCGAAATCATGAAATTTCCTTAACCCTAAGTTATAAAATGGTAAAAATGCCCTATCAGTTTGTCAATTATGTCTAAAACTGTCCCAGGACCCAAACACACACCCAGGTATACTATTTTAACTGTTTCAATCCTTTTGAAGTCTACCGTGACCTCTAAATCATCATTCGAGTTACTCATAATTTATTTTCTATCTCTACCTTATTTAATCCTCTTACGACATTCGATTGAGATATTATATTGTGACATCACTAGCACTCGTTATGACATCAACTATATAATTAAAATTCACTTACTAATTTTATTCAATAAACATTAATCATTTCTCTCCGATTAATAATTTAATCAACCCATCATATTTAGTTTCCATTAAATTATGTCACACGTGTAATTTAAATTTTAACCAAATTCATTCCTTTTTAACTCTTCAGCTCGAATGAAACTAAATGGATATTCGAAGGGCTCTAAATACCCTTTCGAAGGGTCACCGGACATTTTTTAGGCCCCGTTTGACCTTGGTCAACTCTCCGAACTGAATGAAATCTTGAAGGGAATTGATGTCATATATATATATATATATATATATTATGTTTGCTTGCTTGTGTTTTTCTCGATATACGCAATCATTCTTCTATGACGAATTGTGAATCGACAAATACTTATACCATACTTTTACTTACTGTTTTGGGAACACTCCTAAGGACGACCTCACTCCAGTTTTATCCATGACGGGAGCCGATCAATTTCGTCCTCCATTTATATTATGCACATAAGCACACACATCACGGAGTTTGATAAACTTGTCTTTTGTGTGGATGTCGTTGTTGAAACAAAGTTAATCAAAACCTTTATCACCTATACAAAAATATAACAAACTAGAATAGAGCTAAGTATGTCAATCCATATCAAGGTGGTAAAGTGAGGGGAAAGTAATTGTAATTCATTTTTATTTTCTTTTTGGGTTTTTTTGGTTTTTCTACTTTTTTATGCCTTTTTTAATATTAAAACAATTTTTAGGAGTGATTGGTGAAATAACACTAAACTAAAATAAAAGATCAAAACAAGTGACTAAAAGTGACTAAAAATAATAAACAAAGTCTAACATTAAAATAAAATAATAAGTGAGGAAGTAAATGTGAGAACAATCAAGGAATGGAATTACACCACAAATTTTAGCTATTCTAACTAATTAATTTAATTCTTTAAATTCTTCCAAATTAATATCAAAATTACAAGCCAACTCTAATTGCAAATGTAATTTTAATAATAATATTTTAGAAATTTAAGTTTAAGCCCCACAACTCTAGAAAATAAATCTACACTACTTTTAACTAATCACCCACTAGGATCGATTCATCAAAATTTATGTACATCCTAGAAAATGAAAATATAGTTGAAATTCAAGTAATAATACCACGCATAAGAAACCCCTATCTCTAGTTCGAATCTAAAATTGGTATTATAACTAGAATTTCGATTTTCTCTCGAAAATCATTTACCCTATCTCGAGGCGTAAATTTAAGGGTGAGGGATCAAAATTAACATTCAAAGGGAATTTTCAATTAATCAAACTAATTAAATCAAAATAACATCAAATAAGGGTTCACCCAACCCCTTGAAAGGAGATTTGGCCTAACATCATATTAAACATAATCATCAAATAATCAAAGGCTAACAAAAGGAAATGAAAGAGAAGAGAACAATCAAACCCAATCTCTTGAAGTGAAATTAAACTCTAATTTCTTTGAAATCAAGCACCATCCATCCAATATGAGCATCCAACAATAATCAATTCAATATAATACTCAATTGAATTACTCACAATTTATCCTCACAAATCTCTAAAAATAAAATTAAAAACTATTTACAAAATATTTCCCTAATTTATTTTCTACTCTAACTCTCTCTAGAATTCTCTCTACAAAATCTTCCTTCTTGAATGGTCTTCATCTTCTTTAAATTGTAGACATGGAGCTAAGGGTAAATTGGGTAAGGATAAAATGTGGGTGATCATGGGGTGTGTGCACACGAGGTTTGAGAGTTGTGAGGTCATAAAAATATGATTCGGGTGAGGGTAATTTTAGGACAAAAGAAGGTGCATGTGGGAAGTGGTTGTTTGGGGGTAATATTGGAAAAACGTTTAAAAGGGTTTTTCAAAACATGTGGAGTTATTTTGTTGGTAGGTGACACGATTTGTCTTATGAGAAACGGGTTCATGGCTTTTGTTCTTGTTTTATGTTTGGGAATAGGACAACGGGTTTGAAATCGGTTTGGGTTCAGGCCGAAAATGGGGTTAGCTCGGGTCGGCAGCGTGGGCCTGAAATGGAGGTCGGTAGAGGGGCTCAAAATCGAGTATGGCTCGGGTTGGTGGATTTGGGATTGTAGCAGCGGGTTGAGCCTATGGCAGGTCTTGGATCACCGGCGGGTCGCCCTAATCTAGTTTCGATTTTGGGTTTGTGACAGGGGTTGTCCGAGTTCGGGTCTTGGAAGTTGGGCTAAGGGGTTGCTGTTTGGCATCGTCGCCGGCAGCCGAGATGTGCAGGTGGGAAGACCGGAATGCCAGGTTTTGTCTTGGATTTCAGGGCAGAAGGAGTGGAGAGGAGAGGGAGTGGGGAAATGGGTGGTAATGGGTTGTAATGTTGGTGAGAGAAAGAGGTGGTATGTGTTGGGTTTGTTAATGGTGGGAGAGGAGAGAGAAGTGGGTGTTGTTGGAGGTTGAAGATGAGTGGGGTTGGTTTAGTGTGTGTGAGGGTGTAAGAAATTAGGGCGAGGGGTTAGTTATGTGGATGAGTGTGTATGATAGGGTGTGAGAGGTTGTGTGTGTGTTTAACTTATGACCCTTACAAAATAAAATAAAAATAAAGAAAAATAAAAATAACAAACTAAAAAAAAATAAAATCAACTAAAAATAAATTCCCACTCTATAAAATAAAATAGAAATAAAAAATATAATAAAAATAAAAACTAAAGTCCTAAAAAAATGTAAAACAAAATAAAACTAAAAATAAATGAATTCCTAAAAAAACTAATCCTAACAAAAACTAAAAACTAATAAAAATCAAAATCAAAATAAAACTACACTAAATAAGAAAAAGAAATAGAAAATTAGAAAATAAATCCAAGAAAATTCTAAATAAATAAAAAAATAAAAACGAACTCAAATAAAAATTAAAAATATAAAATAAAATAAAAATGGAACAAATCAAACACACACGGCTTGGGACAGGGTTTAGGCTAGGCTAGGGTTATGGGATTGGTAATTAGCTACATGGATTGCATATCCGACTTAATTTATTTCTTTTACATCTGCAAGATACAATTGAGCTACAAAATATACATTAACGCCCATAAGACCTAAATTGCCGAGAATTAGCAAATAAAATACTTCTATTTAGGGTATAAAATGTACACTTTGTGTGCTTATCACACCACCCACAAACAGAGAGTTTCTAGTCCTCGAGCAATGAGATAGAGAGAAAGAGAAAGATAAGAAACAAAAAGTGTATCACTTTCGCGGGCACTTGCGATTGCACTTAGCATGTGCAACAAGCCTTTTAACCTATAGGTTACCCTATAGGACGAGTTGTGTCTTGTGAGGGTTTGCAGGGAATATACCCAAAAAATTCTTATTTGCAAATGGCATTCTATCTCTTATTAGACATAGAATAATCGCACACTCCATCATGAGAAAAATATTTTGAGAAATACAAGCTAGAAGGGCACAAAAATTTAGCTATGTGAATACACAAGGCACATTCTTCCTAGAACTCAATGTGTGTAGTGTGAATCAGTCAAAACGGATCAAGTATCACAAGAGTAATTCCTATATTCCCTTTTCGGAATCAACGCTTTAACGTCAAAATCTCACGGGATATATCTCTCTCAAACAAACTCACGAGATGTGGGTTAGTGTATCGCTCTTGTGTGTGAGGAGGTGAGTAAATGTAATCAAGGTCAAATGTCTCACACACGTATAATAAAGAACGAACATATAGAAAGAAAAATGATCTCATGAAAGAATGTTAATCACTATAGTGAGAATGTCGAGTTATTCACCACGTTGACTTTCATTTACCCGAACACCTAGGGGCAATATGGATGTATATGGGTGAGGGGGAAATAAGATGAGAAGAATAGGATGAGGTTAATGATGGAATCGATGGATGATGGATGCGATAGATGTGAAAAGTGTGTACTCTACTTGAAGAACAAATGTCTTCATTAAATAAAAACTAACTACAAACTCTCTTTTTTTTCTTTTTTCTTTTTTCTTTTTTCTTTTTTCTTTTCTCTATCCTTTATTTTTTTTTTTTTTTTAATTTTCTTTTCTTTTTCTTCCTTTTCTTTTCTTTTGATATTTTTTTGTTTTTCTCTCTCTTTTTTTTGGTACTCTTAACACTGAAGACATTTAACATTTGGAATTAACACTCTTTTATTTGAAAAGGAAAGATTATATGGAAATGATAGGTGATGGCGTGGGGAAATATGTGAAAATATAGAAGAGCATGGGAGTTCAATGAGTGAAGTGTGTGAGTGAAAACCTAGTGATCGGGACAAATTTCAAGAAACGTGTTTCTTACTAGTCGAAAGTGATGTCGTTTTTAGTGATCAAGCCAAAATTTAGTGATGAATAATAAGATCATACAACGATTTAAGTGCGAACCCAAAGAAAGTTGAATCAACTTATGACTCGGAGATTGCGTAAAACACTCTGAAAGGGTGAAAGGCGCAAATCTCAGAAGCTAAAGTCTCTACTAGTGATCCTTAAGGTTCTTTTGAGAATTGTAATACTCCTTAACTCTAAACTATAGTGACGTGATGAGTGCGCAATTTTTTGTTGAGTCTAGAAATTCATGGTGAAACATGCCTTGTTATGTATTACATAAGCTATTTAGAAAAATATAAATCCTCTAGCTTGATTTCTAGACTTAAAAAGATAGATGATAGAAAATTCACGTCAATGAGTGAGATGAAAGAAACTGCACGAAATTTTAAAAATCAGGTTTTGAAATCAAAAAATTTCCAAAGAGGTACAATTTTGATAAAATTCCTCACACCCCAAACAAAAAGGAACATCGTCCTCTATGTTAAGTAAAACTATTTTTAAAATTGAGAGCATAAGGTAGGAAAGATATTACCAAAATCAACTGCTAATGAAGTGAACAGATGTAGCCAAAATGAAACCTAATGAAATTATAAGATAAAAATGTGTGTGAGTCTATAAACATGGTAAAGCATTGGGTGGTGTGAAACACCACACCCAAACAGGATGAGATTCATACAATAAATGACGGGTTGCCTCTCGATAGTGCTAAGTTTAACATCTTCAGCCAAACCAAAGGTATCTCACCCTAAAGATAAGATCTAGGAAAGCGTGGCGTGGTAGAAAAATTGGGTGATGAGAATCACCCCCAAATAAGACTGAAGTGACAATCTTGTTGAATAAAGGCTTAAGGGCCAATGCACATGTATGAAAAAATGCATCACATGATGCAAAGCATCAGTGGACCATGGGTGTGGGGGAATTAGGGTAAGGTAAAGGTGAAGAGGTATTGGTCTCGGGCCTTATTGAGCCAGAAGGTGAGGGACACTAGTGCCCTATAAGCGTGGTGCTCTAGTTGTATGGTGAGGCAAAATGGTTTGGAAATTGTAATGGGGTGGGCCTCATATAAATCACACGACCGTTCTATAAATGGATGATAATAACAGTCGCGTTGGGACACTCCAGGGAGATGTCAATGGGAAAAATCAACAGCAAAAGAGAGTGGCGGACAGAGGGTAACAATCTTGGTCTCACGGAAGTGGAGAGTGGCACCATAACTCTCCTGGAAAGTGGAGGATGGTTTCAAGTGAGGATCTAAAAATTTAGATAAAAACATGAAATGTGTAAAATCAAGATCCAAACTAGGTGGTGGGTTGGAAGGGATAATGTGTGGGTCGGGTGGGATAAATGGTGGGGCAAGATGATCCAACTCAAGAGTGGGGGACACACACTCGTCAGGAGGAGTAAATGAATACTCACTAGAGAGTGTGGTATCGAAAGATGGAGTGGTAAACTTCTCCCAAAGAATATCGTCGGTGAATGTGGTGGATAGGTAAGACGAGGCACCAATATCTAAGATAGAGGAATCATTATAAATATTGAGCTCAAAGGGAGCCATGCATGGTGGGAAATCATTCATATCCGGATAGTTAGGAACTATCACGGATTCTATCTCGAGAAAATGACAAGCACTCATAGTCGGAGATAACCTAGGATAAATTTATTCCTTGGGAACACAAGGGTGAAGCTCGATAGGTGTAGACTCGAGAATTGTTTTGGATTCGACGGGAATGGGAAGGTGAACCTCGATGGTAGGTTCATTTGGATATGATGGGACTTGATCAGGCTCAGTATCGATGGATAAGTCAACACAAATGTCAACTTGAGTCCCAAACCATGGTATGATCTCAACATCGAGATTCTTGAGAGGATAGGGTTGGTCACACTCAAAGTCAGTGTCACAAGACAACGCATCATCACTCCATATGGGGGAAACATTGGGTTGACTTGGGGTGAATTCCGACACTGGAGACACTAAATTTCATTTAATATTTGTTCAAGCCGTTGGAGGGCTTCATTTTGTATTTGAGTGGCTTGCTTTTGCTCGAGTATGAACTTTTGCAAGAGGCTTTTGAGAACGGATGTGGATAATGATTGTGGTGGAGTGACAGGTGGTGGTGGTGGTTTAGGTGGACACAACTCGCTATTATCATGACTATATGAAGAATATTGAAAGGAAATGTGTAGAATGGGGTCAAATGCATCATACACGAAATGATCGCCTTCGTGATGGACATCGGTTCGAATTCATATTGCGTCAAAAGTTGCCATGATGACTGTTGGAATGTGTGAGGATCCACAACATCGGGTTTGGATTCATATTGCGTGAAAGGGTGATCAGGTCTCCACGAATAACTAGGGTACTCAGATAACTCAGGAGTAGATACATCATGACAATAGGCCAAGGTGGGTTCCACAACAGTGTCATATGGATACACATGGTCCATGGTGGGTTCGTGTGTATATAGAAAGTATGGACTCACATGGGACATGAAATTCTCATAAGAACAATTGGTGCACAACAAAGTATGCGACACGTCGACACTTGGCACCGAGGGTAATGGAATAGGACGTACATGCATAGATGGTGCAAGAATATCAACGGTTCGCGTGAGAGAGCTGTGACCACTAAGTATGTCTCGGGATCACTCTTACACGTGTCGCGTGTCAATGGAAAATGACCAAAGTAGTCCCGTAAAGGACGTTCTTCGGCCATGAGGAGAAAAATAGTTTTTTGAATTTTTAAATTTTTGCAAAAGGAAAGAATATATTTTTGGATTTGTCTAAAACGACCGAAAATATTTTTGGGTTTTCTAAAAAATAAAGGAAGAAAAAGTTTTGGGATTTTTTGGAAGAAAAGAGCGGGAAAAATATGGACTCTTTGAATTTTGATAAACTCACTAAAATTTACTATTGTCAAATTGAATTGGACACGCACAAGTCAAGGAGAATTCCTAAGTAGCACATAGCTAATTTTTATCTTTAAATTTAAGTGAGAGGGTAGTCAAATTTTAATTAAGTTCGCGGGCGATAAAAAATCACGAAATTATCTGAGTGATCGCCTTTTCAGAAATATTCTCCTATTGGGCTACCTAGTTGATTGATTTTAAATTTAATGATGTCTAGGGTATCACAGAATTAGTTAGCGAGTGAGTCGGGTGATGAAATCCCTTCTCGTGAACGACCGGGTGTAGTTCTTAGCAATTTAATTCATCACACCATTCAAAAATAAATGCGAGAATAAAATCACACAAGAGCACGTAATCACACACAAGATTTGACTCGCTAAAAGGAGAGGCGTGAGGGTCTAAAAATGTACCTCCCATGATTTTTATGCCGTGGGTTGCTGAAAAATTTGAGTCGACTGGGGGAGATCATGCCTATCTCAGTTGGCCCTGAGAGTCCTACCGATCCAAGGTAGATAGGCTTCTAAATCCTCTCCTTTGGACGCCCTCTCTCTACCTTATCCGTTTCCCTATCACGCTTATCTTCTTTTTATTACAAATTTAAAATGAAAAATATGGTGTCTCCAACCATCGCAATACATGCAAGGTAATAAGCTCCTAATTCAATCCTTCTAATAAAATGCAAAAATTGTACTAAAAAGAAACAAAGTTCAAAAAATAAATGAACTACAAAATGAAATCCTCTCCAAGTGCTTCACGCTCCCAAGAATAGCAACGACGCCATTTGATAACTTGTTTTTTTGTGGATGTCGTTGTTGAAGCCAAGTTAATCAAAACCTTTATCACCTATACAAAAATATAATAAACTAGAATAGAAGTATGTAAGGATGTCAATCCATATCAAGGGGGTAAAGCGAGGGGAAAACAATTGTAATTCACTTTTATTTTCTTTTTGGGTTTTTTTGGTTTTCTACTTGTTATGCTTTTTTTAATATTAAAATAATTTTTAGGAGTGGTTGGTGAAATAATACTAAACTAAAATCAAATATTAAAACAAATAACTAGAAAGTGACTAAAAATAATGAACAATGTCTAACACTAAAATAAGAGAATAAGTGAGGAAGTAAATGTGAGAATAATTAAGGAATCGGATTACACCACAAATTTTAGCTATTCTAACTAATTAATTTAATTATTTGAATTCTCCCAAATTAACATCAAAAGTACAAACCAACTCTCATTGCAAGGGTAATTTTAATAGTAATCTGTTAGAAAATTAAGTTTAACCCCCCACGACTAAAAAAAATTGATCTACACTCCTTTTAATTATAAACCCGCTAGGATCGATTCATCAAAGTTTATGTACATCTTAGAAAATGAAAATAGAGTTGAAACTCTAGTAATAATACGAGACTTAAGAAACCCCTATCTCTAGTTCGAATCTAAAATGGGTATTATAACTAGAATTTTGATTTTATCTCGAAAATCATTTATCCTCTCTCGAGGCATAAATTTAAGGGTAAGTGATCAAATTAACATTCAAAGGGGATTTTCAATTAAACAAAGTAATTAAATAAAAAAAACATCAAATAAGGGTTCACCCCACCCCTTGAAAGGGGATTTAGCCTAACATCATATTAAACATGATAATCAAATAATCAAAGTATAACAAAATGAAATAGAAGAGAAGAGAACAATCAAATTCAATCTCTTGAAGTGAAATTGAACTCTAATTTCTTTGAAATCAAGCACCATCCATCCATTATGAGCATCCAACAATAATCAATTCAATATAATACTCGATTGAATTTCTCACAATTTATCCCTGCAAATCTCTAAAAATAAAAATAAAAAATATTTACAAAATATTTTCCTAATTTAGTTTCTACTCTAACTCTCTCTAGAATTCTCTCTACAAAAGCCCCCTTCTTGAATGATCTTCATCTTCTTTAAATAGTAGGCATGGAGATAATGGTAAATTGGGTAAGGATAAAATGTGGGTGATCATGGGGTGTGTGCATATGAGGTTTGAGAGGTGTGAGGTCATAAAAATCTGATTTAGGTGAGGGCAATTTTGGGATAAATGAAGGTGCATGTGGGAAGTGGTTGTTTGGGAGTAATATTGGAAAAGGGTTTTCAAAACATGTGGGGTTAATTTGTTGGCAGGTGACACGATTTGGCTTGAGAGAAATGGGTTCATGGCTTCTGGCCTTGTTTTTAGTTTGTGAATGGGATAGCGGGTTAGAACTCAGTTTGGGTTCAGGACGGAAATGGGGTTAGCTCGGCTCGACGTCGTGGGGCTGAAATGGAAATAGATAGCGGGGCTCAAAACTGGGTATGGCTCGGCTTGGTGGATTTGGGATTGTAACAGTGGGTTGAGCAGGTGGAGGGTCTAGGATCGTCGGCGGGTCACCCAAATTTATTTCTAGTTTTAGGTTTGTGACAGGGGCTGCCCTAGTTAGGGTCTTGGAAGTTGGGTAAAGGGGTTTATGTTTGGCATCATAGCTGGTACTAGAGATGGGCACGAGCAGGTGAGCTGGCCGGAATGGCGGGTTTTGTCTTGGATTTTCGGGCAGAAGGTATGGAGAGGAGAGAGAGGGAGAAATGGGTGGTAATGTTGGTGAAAGAGAGAGGTGGTATGTGTTGGGTTTGTTAATGGAGGGAGAGGAGAGAGAAGTGGGTGTTGTTGGAGGTCGAAGATGAGTGGGGATGGTTTAGAGTGTGTGAGGGTGTAGGAAGTGAGGGTGAGGGTGAGGGTGAGGGTGAGGGGTTAGTTAGGTGTATGAGTGTGTATGATAGTGTAGGGTGTGAGGTGTTGTGTGTGTGTGTTTAACTTATGACCCATAAAAAATAAACTAAAAATAAATAAAAATTAAAGTAACAAACTAAAAACAATTAAAATCAACTAAAAATAAAACCTAATCTATAAAATAAAATAGTAATAAAAACATTAATAAAAATAAAAACTAAAGTCCTAAAAAATGTAAAACAAAATAAAAATAAATGAATTCCTAAAAAAAACTAATCCTAATAAAAACTGAAAATTAATAAAAACCAAAATCAAAATAAAACTACACTAAATAGAAAAAAGAAATAGAAAAATAGATAAAAAAAATCCTAGAAAATTTTAAATAAATATAAAATAAAAACTAAAAAAATAAAAACCAACTCAAATAAAAATTAAATATATAAAATAAAATTAAAAGGGAACAAATCAAATACACACGGTTCGGGACAGGGTTTAGGCTAGGCTAGGGTTATGGGATTTGTAATTAGCTCCATGAATTGCATATCTGACTTGATTTATAGCTTTTACATCCTCAAGACATAATTGACCTATAAAATAAACATTAACGCGCATAAGACCCAAATTGCCGAGAATTAGCAAATAAAATACGTCTAATCGGGGTATAAAATGTACACTTTTGGGTGCTTATCAGAGTTCAACAGGAAAAGATTAAAATATTCCCATGAGAGACTGAAAGGGAAGGATGAGTGCCTAACATTTTCTCATTTCAGAACTTAGTCCGCGGACCCTTGAACTACTTGGTTTCGCAAGCATCGGTACTATCCTTGATTCAGTTCTCTCAAGGCGACAATAATTATTTTTCCAATTTTTAGGAAAATTGGTTGTCGACTCTATCTCTACATATCACCCCACATCGATGATGGTTGAGCGCCTCGAGAAAGGACACAATCCTGCGCGCACAGGGAAAAGACTGGGAGGAAGTAGTGATCCCCTTTAGGAGATAAAATCCCTCGGACCCCCAAAAAGCCCTCGGGATGGCCACAATGGGGAGAAATCTCAAAGTGATAAACAAGTACATAAAGTCATCCAGACCTTAGGTGAGGATCCTACGTCCACTATCAAATGGGTTTTCAATGTATATAAAATCATAAAAGGAATATTACAATCTGGGAAACCTCTTAAGTGTTCTCCAAGAGAGACTAAGGGAACTCTAATCTTTATCACTATCATTGTGGACCTTCTAAAGTAATTAGTGGACTTCTCTAAGAGTTCATAAGTCTTAGTTTAGGACTCAATAGGGTATACACTATCTAAAAGAGTTAGTAATGATCCAAACTGTATCTACATACTAACAACAGTTAGTTGTTAACATGAATTACAATGAGTAGAGGTTTTCTAGATCTATTTTCTCTTTGTTCTGATGGTGTTTTGTGATTTTAACTAGTATTAACATTTCTTCAACAATTCACAAGTCTCCCTTATATATTCCTTCCTTTGGAGAGAGAATGAGTCGACTATAATAATATGGTTGAGTCTTCTTCTGAGTTTCGATGGCTATAGTAGCAAGGTAGAATGTGGGAGACAAATTTTTAGGTGGTGTAATGTAGTTGATAGGTCCATTTAATGTGGATGAGAATCATCAATGCTAGTGGAAATGAGTGGTGGCAGTTGGTGTAAGAGTTTATCTCCTTTCAACCAGCCTTAAAAAAAAGGCGAAGAGGCTTAGCCAGACATCTGAGAGGTCTAGAGTTGGAAGAGGTTCCTTATTAGGTTCCCCTTGGTATGTTCCAAGAATATATATCTAGAAGAGGGGTTAGATGACATTTAGAGGCCATTTTTTTCATGTTGAGGTCCACTGTATGCTTAAAAGATGGAGGGACTCTGGTGCTAAGGTCTCAAGACTTGATTGGTGAGATTTGTTAGAATAACATAATATATTAGAGGAGTAGTTAGCTGGCTGAGGCTTATGAAGCTACTGTGGTTCCTTCCTTAAGGCCATTGGCTGGAGGACATAAAAAATATCGAATCATTTGATTTATATGATAACGTAGATCTAATAAAAAAAAGTTATTATAGTGGATTGACAAAGGATTTTCAAGATCTCATACATTTTTGGTTCCTTCTGTCTTGAACCGTAGATATTTTATTTCTTTCGTGTTACATCGACATGTGTCGTAAATCTTAAGGTGTTACATTCGAGAAATCAAGATGATTTTTTCAAAAATCTTAACAGTATTAAAATGGAAACTTTCTTGAATTTGTATATCTTTCGACCTCGGTGACCAGCAGAAAACATTTCATCCCCATTCGATTAACGGTACTGAAGTTATGGCTCCGACAAGTAGACATTGTGACATGTTACAGGTTTGTTTGGGGAGATGAAATCGTCTATTATTGAATTTCTTTATCCCCAAACTTTCATATCCATCAATCCCATAGTATTATATCATAGTTTGTGTATATTGGAATATTTTCTTTAATATTGAATAAACCTTCTTGATTCGTTCTTGATTCGATTCCAGATTTAATCTGTCCTATCCTCTTTGCTTTGTGAATCACTATTTTGTAAAGATGCATAAAGTAGGAGGATCAAATGATATCCAAATGATTTTGAATTTATTTTTACTCTTCCTCAATGTATCAGGAACCCGTGGTTATAATTTTATAATTTTTGGACTTTCCAATTGATGGAAATCGGGATGTTCCTTCCTATTCCTTTAGGCCAATACATACCATTGGTGTGTGGTCACCAAGGAGAACGACCCTACGACTCCTTTTTAGGTATTTTGTGATGTATAATGATCTCAGAATTCTTAGGAGATAAGGGGTTAATTATATAGGCTAGCATGGGGACCCCCAAGAGAAATAGGAGACTACTTTTCTACAAAATTAAGAATTCTAATTAAAGTCTATAATTTATTCTATAAATCATTATTTATTCCACTAAAGAATAATAATTTCACTCTAGTCTACTATCTAAAAATTATAATTTTGATCTCTTCGTTATAAAATGCTTAATAATATCCCCACATTAAGATTACAAATACATGCCGATTAAATCAAATTACTAATAATTATATTTAATTGATCCCTTGCAAATTCCTTCAGACCGTTTGTTTAACTTATTTCATATGTCGGATAATTAGATCCACCGGATGGGTTTGATATAATCAAAACAAATAACCTACATCAAGAGGGTATCATCAATCTCTATACCAAGACATGGATTCCATTCATAATTAACTTTCACAATACAATGATCACCATTACCCAATCTACCAAGCTTATTGATCCATAAATGAATCTCATCCAATAGCTAAAAGTAATTTACAATTGATGAATGTGTCCATTAATTATGTCCGGATTAAGATTATATGACCTCATAATATAGGATCTTAGTTGTGGTTAGGCAGAGGTCTATGATCGACCTCAGGACTTCCTCTCTTTAAGGAGTGAAGATGAAAGGGTGGAGAAACTTCGGAATTCTAATAGTCATACATGGTATCATCTCTATCTCACACACACATAAAAACACACACTCACACACACACAGAGTTTTCAGGTCATACATTTTTTAATTAAAAAACTATGTAGTTGTTTTATAGTTCATTGATTTAATAAATGGTTTTATAACATGTATACTAATACGAATTTTAAAAGGAATTTTAGATATATAATGAAATTAATGTGTTACACTATAATATGTAGTTGTGTTACAATATGGTTTTATAATATGTAGTTGTGTTATAGACATGATATTATTATTCCTGCTAACCAAATGTGGCGATATATATTCAAATTATTGGTAACATGTTTGTAGGCATTCATTTTCCTATCAATCAAAATTTATTCATAATAATATCCTAGACCAAACTGCCAAGATATATGATATATAAATGAGAAATGTTAACAAACCATCACTCTTAAGAAACCTTATTTGTCAATATTTTCAAGGGATTGATTGCCTCAAATGTTTGAAGATGTGTGTTTAAATAACAAATGTTTACTCTGAAACAAACTTATATAGGGTGAATAGCTTTGATTGCACAATATAGCCAATTTTTTATTCAATTAGAATTTAATTTAAACTGTAATTGTCCTAGCACATGGAAACACTAGATGATGTGAAGAAAGTTTTAGATGAATAAAAAAATTATTTTAGTTAAGAAAATCTAATAGTACTAACTAAAATCAAACACTAAATTCTAATTCTAGAAAATTACACAATATGTAGATGTGATCAACGCGTAGTTTATGATCAAAGTGTAGAATTGAAAAATTAACGATTAGAAGGCATATTTTATGAGAAGAAACCTCTCGTAGGGTAAAAGACCATGATGCAATCCAATTTATATTTCTACTTAAAAAGGACTTTTACACAAAGTAAGAAGGTACCTCTCACTAATTCCCTCAGGAGTAGTTAGGTATCGACTTGGAACATTCCTTAATAGAATGTAGAAATTCACCGCGAGCTCCACAAAGTGAATGAGAAATTCCATTCTTCTCCTTGGAATCATGTCATGCTTCAATTCTTCTAATGAAACGAAGCACCTCTAATATTGTATATAGGAGTGATAGATCACGAAATTAAAAGTGAAGTAGTTTGAATTGAATAAGCTAGTTTAAATTTGAACCAAAAGCACTCCAAATTCTATCTAAAAATCAAATATCAAACATAAATCTAAGTTTTAGGAATTTCGGCGGGAACAAGTGAAATTTTGTAATAGAGAAGCAATGAATATCTCTCAGCCTCGAAAGTGCACCCATAAGTTCTTTTAAATTATGATGTTTTTTTATATTTTAAAATGGGAGGGAAATGGACTTACTTAATAAAAAAATTCAAAAATATTGTACATCGTGTGCACTGTTGACTTTTTTCACGCACCTAATTTGAGGCAGTTATAAAATGTTCTCACAGCCGTGAGCACAAGACAATTCCTTCTTGTGAAAATGGGTATATGCGCACATGTTCAATTTGAACCATGGGAACGATTTGAGGCTGGTAATCTAAAAAAGCCCCAAACAGTGCACTATAATCTAGGTCAATTCCTAAAAGGTTTAGATAACACGATTGAGTAAAAAGTCACGTGTTTATCATTTTAAAAGACACATTTTGAAATATGTTCAAGTGTGTGTAACCTTAAGTTGAATTCACAAAAGTACGAAAAGGATATGTCTTTAAAGTATTTGGCAATGGAAGTCTTGTGTCGTAGTTTGTCTCGCACAATCTTCAAGTTCAAAAATCAATCTAATCTAAATGAATGTGTCTCACTCCACGTATCAAAGCCTATGTGGATCTAATCAATCAAAGACTAAAATATTTAATAAGGAAATTTAGCTGACTTTTACATACAATAATTATAATACAAATGTTACCTTTTCAATATTGTTAAAAAGGGAGTTTATAAAAGTGTGTTAATACATAATGAAAATAATTTCAATAACACCTCGTAAAACCCATAAATAGATTGATCAAGTGTAATACAAAATGCATGGGAATAAAAAAAAGTTTGGAAACTTTCTTATCATAACGAATAAAATAAAATGAAGTACGTAAATGCAATGTCATATAATAACCTACTAAGTACAATGCAACATCTTTGATACCAAACTTTTAAGAGAATCAAAACTCAATTATAGAATATCCATCTTGAAATGCAAGGATAACACATAGAATCTATGACTCCGGAAAAATTTGAAATACATACAACTTCCTGATCTGAAATTTAAATAAATACAAATATGTAAAAAAGATACATTACTCGATGCCTACATCTTAGGGATGATAAATATGACGTCGCTACAGAGGCTCCTCCAACGGATAACCCAAGTCTATGGAAAAACCAATGTCCTACGACCTGTGGAAAATAGTACAATGATGAGGATTAAATTCGGTAATAATAATGCATCTTTCTCTCATATTAAATAAATTTTAATTTCTTCAAGTTACCCAACCCAAATAAGCTAAAATGAATATATGGGTCTACTACTAAAACCTAATGAGTCCCTCGTGTTATATGTTCATCTCTTAATAAAAAATTCTTAACATTTACATTTTTAAGTTCATCTCTTGTATTAAGAATCATTTAATATACGGAAATATCTTATGTTAAAAGAAACTCACTTACTAATCATAATAATCAACTAGACATGATTCTAAAAGAGTGTCTCAAGCCTAATCGTCTCAAATAGTCACATGCTACTGATTTAGTATATATTTCTCTAGTATATTCATTTCATTATTCTTGCATCATAAGCTTATAGTTATACATCACTAGTAAAAATCATAAGCAGGTACATAAATTTTAGTTCCGCAATACATAATCACTATATCAATCATAATCCAATATTATTATCTCAAAGTTCCCCAGTACATAATCACATAATCCAAAATATTTGTGAGAGTACACAACCCTTATAAAATCTAATGGGCTATGCTTGAGCCTGTAATTAAAAGTATGAAGTCCTATCAATATTTCCTTCAGGAATCACTCGTGCGTAATAGGTATAGTTATAAGGCGTCACAGTCCTTCACCTCAAGAATCAGTAAGGGATAATCACTATGCATTCCCATCTACCACTCGACCTCCATACCTAAGGTGATGTGATAGAATTCTATGCTTGTTCCCCCTCAGGAAACACAAGTATGTCAGCCATAGGATCGTGTTAAAAAGGTTATAGGTAAAGACCTTCTCATCATTGTGATTGCCAAGAGTTGTCAAATTCATATATGCCCCATCAAAATCCCTTATAGTACGTCACCCATGATCACTCACACACCATATTGCTACGATTGCACATAATTTAGGTAAAAGTATACTACCCTACACAATCAGGAAAAATAAAAAAGTACAAACCCTACTCAAATTTATTACGCATAAGGACACCCTACTCGACTTAATACGATAAGTTAAAACCCCCGTTAACTAAAATCAGTTGCATATAATATTATCCCGAACTCCTAAGGCTCTCAAAGTCTAGGTAGATCCTCAAACTTAACCTTAAGAAAAAAAAAGGTTCTAACATAATAACTACCATGCTCGATGGGTTATAAACATACTCTAAACTAACGTGTGATCTACATAATCATTACAAATATTTTGAATTCATAAAATACCTCAAAACTCGTCCCTATACTTAAGTTTCTTAAGTAATTATACGAAAATTCCATTTACTCATGGATTCTTTAAAGTGTCATGAGTTCTAATTTAATTAACTTCGATTAATCAAGAACTAATCTCTGAAATTGATATGAGTCGTGTTCAAACCAAAGCTAACATGTTACATCAAAATAACCATAAAATCACAACCTAGGATGTTCCATAAACCCTCACACAACATCGCCACATGAAAACCAACTAGTCTTCTTGTCCAGGCATGCACATGTGGCTAATATTTATCGTGTGCACCGGGTTATTTAATCGTGCGCAGAGGCACCACAAATCTGAACTTTAAAAGTTAGTGGTTTCTTTTTCCCCAAATCCAAAATTACGAACCTAGAAACCCTAATCTTCCATAAATCAACTAACCAATGTTCCTAAAACTTTAAGAACAACCTATTCTGACATCTAAACCCTTATAGATCAAAACCTAACAACTTAAGTTCATAAATTAACAATTTTATGTCAGATTTCATTCCATTATGAAATTAACATGAGGATGACTATGAATTGTCAAATATGATTTAGATTTATATTAATATAATCAGATTTTATAATTTCATGGATCAAATTAAATGTTTCATCATTAAAGTACTCAAGTTTATAAAAAATGATCATGGATTAACATCCACTATAAATCAAATTGAAAAAAGTAATTAGGTGATTAACAATAAAATTTACACAAGTTTTAATCTAGATTCCAATGACTACTACTACAATCTCATACTCCAAATTAAATTATTAATCTAAGTACACTTGCCTTGGACTGATTGGCTAATCAATGTCCTAAAACCCTAATTTCCTCTTCCATCGTGTGCGTCGCTTCTCTCCTTAGTATTAGAGGTTCTTTTAAATGTCTAAAGTGTGTTATTAGGTTTATTTAATATCCTTCTAATCAAGCTTCCCACGAAATTAAGATTATGACCATTATACAGCTCAATCGAATGAGCCCAAATAACACTCCAATTCGTCCAAAACTCTACTCAAGTAATGTACTAACCTAGTGAACTTAAACCCTACCACTTTAAGTAAAAATGGACATTCTAAACATCCTAAAAATCAACCTGAAATAGAACATTTTTTGTAAATTAATTTTCATTATAGGTTCATCAAGCTAAAACTTTATTATTCATCCTTTATGCGTGACTTAACATTATAATAAACTACTCCATGATTTGTGGAACCTGATACGGAGAAAATAATCCAAATAAGGAAACCCCTAACTCATGTTCCCTAACCATTCCATAGTCACTCATAATACTAAGTCATTAACACTATTTAATTATCTTAATTGTCATTTATTAAGACAATTTCCTAAGAGTTTTAATTTAGTAACACATATACAACAACATATAAGAATATCATATCACCATTTAACAATTATAATGAGTGAAATACCAAATGCCACATGAAAATAACGACTCATCATAAATGAATAATAGATTTAATAATTAATTAATTACTACAAATATAGGAGGTATTACATTTCTCCCCCCTTAAACAAGAAATTTCATCCACAAAATTTGATCCGCCATTACACCTAACTCATAAGTCTAAGAATATCTTACCCGTATAGAGTCCTCACACAATATTTAGGGCTCCACTCTCTACCCGACTTAGTAAAACTAAGATCTCTCGTTGTACAACGTGTTCGACTAATACTCAAACCAAATTGTTCTAATCATTTAAACATCAGATTATCCTTTAGAAAAATCATATTATTCTCTCTCTCTCTCTCTCTCTCTCTCTCTCTCTCTCTCTCTGAAGACTTCTAAGAACCCAAGAAACGTAACCCTAATGATGGTACAGCCTTTTGAGCCATCACATCAACCCCTACTTAACACCAAACCTGACCTTAAGCCACCAGATAGAATTGCATGTAAATCGTTTAATGATATATTCCTCCAGAACAAATGCTCTAATTCTGATATACCCATTAACCCTATAGGAAAATATAAAGGCGAGATTGCTTTGCTTTTCAGGGAAGATTACATATCCTCAATGGCATCCCCGTTCAAATGTTCTCTGATTGGAAAGTTTTAGCACAGACGTACCTCAATGGATACGATCAGGAAAAGGTTTATTACCTTCTCACTAAAAGAAAGTTTCTCTATAGGACTGATGGATTCCAAAAATGTTCTCATTCAACTCATGTAGGAAGAATATTTCCATCGCATGTGGCTTAGAGATCTCTGATATATCCATTGATTCACTATGAAGGTTATTAAATGGTCCACATAATTCAAAGAGAATAAAGATATCCCGTTTCTTCCTCTATGTGTCAATTTTTCATATTTTCCTATTTATTATTTCTCCAAACCAACCCTTTTTTCAATGGCAAATGCGATTGGAAACCCTATAAAGACTGATGAAGAAATGAGCACCCTTTCTCTTCCTCACATGGCTAGGATTGGTGTTGAAGTTAATGTGTTAAGAAAACTCCCAAAAGGAATTTGGTTAGGTACGGGGGATAAAGGCTTTTGCTAGAAGATTGTGTATGAAAACTTGCCATATTATCAATTTCGAAGTTGGGTCATAATGCTACAGACTATAAAAGGGAAGATGAAGATCTTATCATTAACAAGGTGGACAGAGGCAAACTAAACTAACACAAGCTCACTCGACCAAAATGGTATAATGGAGACAGCTTAATGAAGGGATCAACATTAAAGAATGAGAAACGTCCTTATCTAATCCAAAGACCATCCTTACAAACCCTAAAGAACATTGTTCATTACCTTCAAACCTTTATAGAAGCAATTACGACCAAACTATTGTGGGGGAAAAATATATGCCTACGTAATAACATGATGTGTGGTGAGCACCCCGATCAAGATGGTGGCGTGCCAGCAATATACGAACGACTAAAGTCCTTAATAAACGAGAAGACCAAGGAGCAGGATCTGATTGGAATCAAACTCCAATGAAGATAGGACTCATCCATATTTGTAACCCTAATGTAACCCCTAACTCTATATAAAGGGGACACCCCCCATTGTGAAAGGGGGATTAGAAGTTAGAGAAACACTCTCATGTAAAACTCTCTGATCATTCTAATGAACCACAACAGCAGCCCCGTGGACGTAGGCCATTTATGGTCGAACCACGTTAATCTTTGTCTCTCTCGTATTTATCTTTATACTTGTATTGTGATGAATTGGCACCCCCCGACGGGTGATATTTTTTGCACCTATAATTGGCGCCGTCTGTGGGAACTGACACGAGAAGTCTTTCCTTCTTATTTACGAGATGGAGATTTACGTTGTGACCTCATGGTGTACATGCACGATAATCAAGAGCTAAGTTTACTTTTCTTTTCTCTCCATATGAATAATTACATATTTTGTATAAACATCGTTCTATTGATGCACAATTCTCTACACATTTGTATTCTTGCATTTTGTGTATTTAATTTTTAAGCATCTGCAAATCTGCATAAATAACTTTGATTCCAAACAATTTTCATTGTTTGATTCAGATAAAATTCACTATCGGAGATGTCTATGAAAACACTCCAAATAAATGGATTCTTTTGATGTTTTTATGCGTATACACGTTATTTTCTGGGTTACATCATATGTTATGATTCCCACATCCCATATTTTGTGTCACGGGATAAGCGTTAAAAGCAGCCCTCTCTCTCTCAGAGATGTTGACCACGTCTTTATGAACATATCTGATGATTCTCTTTCAAGAAGATATTTTTCACAAAGATACACAAAAATTTGGGCACATGATGAGTCATCAATTTCGGTCTCCATCCATATAATTTCCGCGATCTGAATGAAATCGTGGGAGACAGCAATTTTCTGATTATCGCTTCTGGTCAACAATTTTCCCCAACCTATAACTTGGGACTACCACCCACCTGAGAAAATAGTTCATATCAATCTGCAATCACTATACAGCAACTCTCACACAGCATGCTGGGAGTAGCGAGACCCATTTGGGGTTTTGACCATTTTTAACCCATCAGGCAATTAATCACCAAATGTATTATGGAAATCGCCAACTCTGGAAACAAAAACTCATGTGATGTATTTTGGAAATTGATCGAGAACCCCATGATAGGGTCGTGGGAATCTCTCCATGGTCGGCGACCACCATACAGAGGCGTCCACGCGTCAGCAACCTTCCCTACCACCCTTCTTGACCGGTGACGACAAATATTCTACAGCGAGGAGCCAGGAGGGAATTTCTTCAAATTCTGACCAATTTTGCTGGTCGGCTGCAAAAAAAAATGTAATGTAATTTTCTCTCCCATCCCACCTCCGGCTACTCTCCGGCGATGATCACATCAGCGAGCTCACCTCCTATGGTCGAGCTCACCTCCTGTGACATAGAATCAAGCGAGCACACACCCTATGGTCGATCTCACCTCTTGTGACCGAGCATCAAGCGATCTCACCTCCATGTGGTCGAGCTCACCTACGACCAGCAACCTACATGATCAAGCAACCTCTATGGTCGGCTACCTACCGGGGAACTAACAGAGATTCTTCTTTCGTTATCTTCTCGGCCATGATGACCAGTAAAGAAATCCAAGACTTTCGCATCATAATTTCTGATCATCGGCTCCGCCCCAGCTGGTCGGCGAGCAGAAGCAAGCAGCGACGAGCGCCGTCTCGGCTCAGCACCCTCAATGTGTGTGGGTAAAATGTGAATACAGTACCTCTGGGTCTTAGTTCCCCAGACCCATTTAACTTTGCTAAAACATAACTTACAGTTTAGAGGATTTTAGTACACCTCCCTATACTTTCATGCTCCACAACTTTGTGTGAATAAATCTTTGAAACCAAACTTGTATTCGCTAATGGACTTCCAATAATTTACAAAAAGTAATCAAATATATTCCAAGTGTAAGACAAGGGTTAATTTGTGATAAGCCCGGTGTCTTACATTTAAGATATATTTTTGACTAATTTTTGCATTGTTCGGTTCTCTCTAAATTATTTTATGGTTCTAGGCAATTTTATTACAACGATTTTATTTGGCACTTTTTATGCGACCTTATTACAAATTATTTTGCTCATATAAATAAGTGGGGTGCAGTGATATAGCACTCATGTCCTTTATTCAAACATTTTAATTTTCAGTATTGTCATCCATCTACAATAATTTAATCTCACCAGAGCGAGATTATTGGTTATTTAGCTCAGCCCCGACGAATGCTCGGGCACAGTTATCTCAGTGAGATTTTTATGATAAAAATCATTAAATCTTTATTGCATTCATACGCTACTATGAATTTTTTCCGCGGCAAATGGCCAAGCGGATGCATATCTTATATACTTTGTTGAACATATCATTTCTATGATAACTTCTATTTTGATTTAGCCTCAATAGATGGTCGGGGAATTTACTAACTTCCACAGGTACAAGATTCAGTCCCGATGGATGTTCGGCAATAATCTTAAGTCCTGAGAAATCTCATCGATGTTTCGACGGATGCTCGAGCACGAATTGCTCGCCATATCTACTCGGTATTCCACAAGTTTTCCCCGACGGACTATCCAGGCACCACTCATTTTATTAATGCTCCGACAGATAGTCGAGCATACTATAACATTTTAGACCCAAAAATAAATGCTTGGGCAAAATTACTGTTACTTCGATGAAGCTCAGGTTCTATGATTCTTAACCTAAACGACGTTCAGGCATATTCAAGATTCATCTCGGCAAATACTCGGTAAAACTTTTCTATATATTTAGTCCCGAAGATATTTGTCACACATGTCGTACTTTATCCCCAAGGGATGGTTGGTCAGGATAATTCTTATATTTAGCACAACCCCAGTTTATGGATACCCGCATTTATTTGTGCATTGTTCATTTCTGTCTCATAATATCTTATTTGCTCACAAATTATGCTCACGATTTGTGTCATCATAAATTTGTCAGCAGGGGCAATCTACACCGCATACTTCACAATTGTCACTACAAAAATTTTCTGTGAAAATAATTTTTTGAAACCATCTTAATATTAAGTATTTGCTTAAAGCTATTTGCAGAAATTCCAAATTAACTCCTATGTCATACATCTGAATATATTTGATAAATTTTGCACCTTTCATTCGACTTAAATACACTTATTTTGTCTACATAAATATTGGGGCGCACTTATAGAGCACTCATGTCATTTAGTCGATCATTTAATTTTCAATATTGTCGTCTTCCTATTATTGGTTATACCAATGGATAGTCGGTGTAATATCTTTACTAATACTTAGCGTAGCCCCAACGGATGTTCGGGCATAGCCATCCTCATGAGATTTTATCATAGAAATCATGGGATCATTCGTGTCATTCATTCAATGATATGAATCCTTTCCTCGACACATGTTCGGGTAGATGCACATCATATATTCCTTGATTGACTAAACAAATTGCATGATAAATTCTATTTTTAGCCTCGACAAATGGTCGAGCAACTTATTAACTTCCATAGGTACAAGATTTAGTCCCGACGAATGCTCGACCACAATCTTAAGCTCTTGGAAATCTCATTAATACACCGATAGTTGCTCGAGCACGGATCGCTCTCCATATCTACTCGGACCTGTATAACTTCGCCCCGGTGGACCAGCCTGGCACCACTTATTTTGTTAATGCTCCGACAGATGGTCGAGCACTTTACACCACTTTGAACCTAACACATGCTTGGGCAGTATTATTTATAACAAACAGATGCTCGGATGTTGATATTTCTTGAATTTCAAAATGGGTTATCTGGCTCTATGATTCTTGACCTACAGGATGATCAGGCATATTGAAGGCTCATCTCGGAAAATGATCGGTAAAATATTTCTATATATTTAGTCCCGAAGATATTTGCCATACATGTCGCATTTTATCCCCAATAAATGGTTGATCAGGATAATTCTTATATTCAGTCCCGGCGGATGGTTGGCACAGTCGATTCATAATCAACATTGCATTTGTTGGAAGGCATTCAGGCATCATCTATCTTATCAATGCTCTGACAGATGATCGGGAATGGATCATTCGCAACACCTACTAGGTCCTTTACAACTTTGCCTCGATGGACCCTCAGCTTCGATGGATAGTTGACATTGTGTGATCACGTCTCAAGCTCCAATAAACAGTTGGGCAATACCGTTCTTATTTAATTCAACCTCGTCGAATGAAAAGTTGGGCAATCTGTACCACAAAGATTCAATAACACATAAAGTAGTATGAAGAGCAACGATCAACTATATTTATCAACAAGGACGAATCCAACCTATAAGAAGTCACACATCCAGCAAAATCACAGTCAACGAGCAAGACATGTTGATAACACCACTAGACCATCCTGAATGTATCGAGAAACATCGTCAGACAACCCACAGTGATCGATGATCACCAAGCAACGAATTAATACGTCATCAACACTAAGATATCCACTCAAGAGGAACAACATTTCTTGAACTCCATATCAGATCAGCGCATTTCTGCACAAGAACGCTTTGAACTCATATCAATTTCTTTAGGTGCACGAGCTATATGGAATCTTCCATGGCCTCCTGGAACCACGATGCATGGTCAGCGAACAAGTGTGCCCCAAGGAACGATAAAATACGTGAAGCTATACGAGCAAGATAATCCTTAAATATATCCATCTCGACCAACGATCAACGCGATACTCTTCAAAGCAACGAAGCCTCGAGGAGCGATTAGGCACACTTATCATCCCGATTATACAGATCAGATGACCCGATGGACGGTCGGGCAGCCTTCTCTTCACAGACCGATTGGGGGCTCCATAGCAGCGATGACACGTGAATAGATTCACTACAATATTTAAAGAAAAATAGAAGAGGTCAACTCAGGACAGATGCCAACATGGTTAACACCAGAATTAGTCTTTCAAATGACGATCATGATCAATCTTTATTTAGTTACAACGGCCTTCTTACTTGTTCCCACTAAATTAAGTACGTCTATAGGCCTTTATTATCTCCAAACACAAATGGCCTCACGAGTTGCCCAGGCAATAATAAAAGCCCTACGGGGGATCCCTAGGCAAAAAGCCAACTCAGGTTGGACGCCAACTATGTTGGTTGGTTAAAATCCTGAATGGGTGGATGACCCTCAAACCAGGTGCATTTTTGCCATCGCCTTTTAGGCCTAAGGAAGTGTGACGGCACAACCTAAAAGGTAAAATAGGCGGATATTTACATACGACGCATTAGAAAATGGAAAACTGAAAACGTAATTGGTATTACATTAAATTGCAGGAAAAACCTAATGCAGGGTTTTACCCCTACTAGGTACACGCTCGAGCAAGGCTCGACGCATAGGCTTTTGGTCGGCCTCTCCAATTAGACCATATGAAAAACCTAAACAGGGTCTTACCCCTACCAGGTACACGCTCGAGCAAGGCTCGACGCATAGGTTTTTGGCCAGCCTCTCCAATTAGACCATATGAAAAACCTAAGGCATGGTCTTACCCCTACTAGGTACACGCTTGAGCAAGGCTCGATGCATAGGATTTTGGTCGGCCTCGCCAATTGGACCATATGAAAAACCTAAGGCATGGTCTTACCCCTACTAGGTACACGCTCGAGCAAGACTCGACACATAGGCTTTTGGTCGGCCTCTCCAATTGGACCATATGAAAAACCTAAGGCAGGGTCTTACCCCTACTAGGTATACGCTCGAGCAAGGCTCGATGCATAGGCTTTTGGTCGAACCATACGAAAAACCTAAGGCAGGGTCTTACCCCTACTAGGTACACGCTGGAGCAAGGCTCGATGCATAGGCTTTTGGTCGACCTCTCCAATTGGACCATATGAAAAACCTAAGGCAGGGTCTTACCCCTACTAGGTACACGCTCGAGCAAGGCTCGACGCATAGGCTTTTGGTCGGCCTCTCCAATTAAACCATATGAAAAACCTAAGGAAGGGTCTTACCCCTACTAGGTACACGCTTGAGCAAGGCTCGACACATAGGCTTTTGGTCGGCCTCTCCAATGGGACCATATGAAAAACCTAAGGCAGGATTTTACCCCTACTAGGTACACGCTCGAGCAAGGCTCGACACATAGGCTTTTCGTCGGCCTCTCCAATTGGACCATATGAAAAACCTAAGGCAGGGTCTTATCCCTAATAGGTACATGCTCAAGCAAGGCTTGACGCATAGGCTTTTGGTTGGCCTCTCCAATTGGACCATATGAAAAACCTAAGGCAGGGTCTTACCCCTACTAGGTACATTCTCGAGTAAGACTCGACGCGTAGACTTGTGGATGACCTCAGTAAATGGATCATACACGATTAAAATACATGAAAATGCCCTAAACTTGATACACGCTCGAGAAAGCCTCAGCAAACGAATTTTGTACAGGCCTATGGTCAGCCTCACGAATTGGTCCATGCAATAAAATAGACAATAAACTATGTTTGACCTGATCCCAAGAGGGTATGTAGGCAGCTCAACACTCTCGAGTCCGGTTCCCATATCAATTGAACGCCTCTCAACTCAAGCCAAGCAATCCTCTAAAAACCTATGAAGGCGAGAAGATTAATCAAACAAGGCTTAAAAGTTGAACGACAAATCAAAGAATGCCAGTCCAGTTCACACCAACAACTGCATACGCTTAAAGAGGTTGTGGACCAGCTCCCAGCTCATCTCAAAATCAACTCAGTTGAACTGTGACCTGTGGGGATATTATGGGGGAAAAATATATGCCTACGTATTAGCATGAGGTGTGGCGAGCACCCCGATCAAGATGGCGACGTGCCAGCAATATAGGGACGACTAAAGTCCTTAATAAACGAGAAGATCAAGGAGCAGGATTTGATTGGAATCAAACTCCAACGAAGATAGGACTCATCCATATTTGTTACTCATCCATATTTGTAACCCTAATGTAACCCCTAACTCTATATAAAGGGGACACCCCCCATTTTGAAAGGGGGATTAGAAGTTAGAGAAACACTCTCATGTAAAACTCTCTGATCATTCTAATGAACCACACCAGCAGCCCCGTGGACGTAGGCCATTCATGGTCGAACCACTTAAATCTTTGTCTCTCTCGTATTTATCTTTATACTTGTATCGTGATGAATTGGCACCCCCCGATGGGTGAGATTTTTTTCACCTACAACTGCTATTGCCTCGAATACTCAACCTATTTGTGCAACGTCTTTGTGTATTGTTTCAACACGAGAGTATCATATTTTGAATACTAATAAATTTTTCGTATTAGCTATTGAAGAAGCATTGTTGGAAGAAGGTGAGATACCGACCATTGATATTATGAAGGAAGATACTTATCCTAAAACTTCTCAAATTCATAAAAATGTCCCTATGAGAAGATTATATATAGATAGATATGAAGAATGGGATTTTGGCATGGGTGATATTCCTAAAATTCAGAAGACAGTGATGGATCCTTGAACAAAACAAATTATTATATATCTCCTAGGGATCCGAGATTTTTGAGGGGTAATTCAATCATGGAAGACTAGCGCCACTTATATGCCTCTAATTCAGAAGAAGATTTAGTGAGAGAATGTAACGATGATTGGGGAAATTTTCCGTTCGGCATTTCAAAAACATTTCCTCATCTTGGCGATAAATACTTATTTGATGGAACTAAGATGTTGGGAAATTCACTGTGGTGAAAAAAAAAAGACCAAGAAAAAATTTCTCGGCCCTTAAATCATCTAGTATTCAAACACGCTCAGGAGGTAAGGCGACAATCATCTAGTATTTTGGAATGCTGCTAATTACTATACCTGAACAAATACATAATTACTATATTGGAATGCTGATAAAATTTGTATTAGACAAATGCATAATACCTTATTAGAGAGATACTATACCTGTCCAAAGTTCAATAGTCCAAAGTTCAGCAGTCCAAGAATGCATAATTTGTCTAATAAAGAAACCAGTACAAATATGTATCAGGTGACCTATATTTGTCATAGTTTACTATGTGCAAAAAAACCTATCAAATAATACAAATGTGGGTAAACTTGTCTATAAAACTCATTGGACATGGCAGAATAGTCCAACCAAAAGGATTTTAAGTTAATACATCAATCAAATGATCTAATTATAATTTATTTATATTCTTTTGTTCTTAGCACAATACAAATTCCCTCAAAGGATTTAAGACAATTTGTTTTCAAATGTTGGACAAGTATCGTGTCAAAAAGGACTATTATGAGGCATACGACAGTGACATTAATCAACCTGCAAATCTACCTCTCCAAGTTGATCCCGATATATGGCCTAAATTTGTGACTTATTGGGGTAAAAAATATACGGTGGTGTGACATATGTAGAATTACTTTCTATTTATTTATGTTGGTTGTTTATATATATCAAAATTGTAACATTATTTAACTTTTTATATATAAAGTGGTTGCCCAAAACATCGAAAATAGGGCAAACCTTTGTGCCCACCCTAGGATTGGGAGGACGTCAATTCCTCGAGTTGTAGAAAATTTTAACATCATATTTTATGCTTTTATCTTGAGGACGATTATGTTGATTTTCATCATTACTATTAATAACTTAATATGTTTTTTTTCTTATCTTACTTAAAAAAATAGTAGAGGAAAAAATCCAACTTGCCTATCGACAAGCTTAGTGTGTATAGAGAGACTCGAAGGTTGAAGGATAAGTCGTATAGTGTGGAGGATGGAGCGGCTGATATAGAGGTATTATATTTTCAAGTACATTTTTATTACCAAATGTAAAAAATATTACAATAAGCGTTTTATGGTATTGTACAATATTTAAAACTCTTTTCTTAATTTGTAGGAAAGTATACAAAGATAGTTAAATGCGATAGAAGAAGGAGAATAGTAGAATGACCTAAAAGTGAGAGATCAAATCTTTGAGGATGTCATCGGTCGTGACGGACATGGACGTGAATTATGTAGGGGAGTTGGTATTCAATCGCCATCTCTAAGGTCCACGCCTTCTCACTTTTATGATAGAGAGATCGAACGATTGAAAAAGTGGATTGAAGTGGGAGAGAATCATGATTGTGAACATATGGATAAGAGGATTGGGGAGGGAGAGACTTGTCATCATGAAGAGATGGATAAGAGGATTGAGGAGGGAGAAACTCTTCATCATAAGGATATGGATGAGTTGAAAGAACTAATGTCATACAGAACCAACAAATTATTTAGTATGATACAAATGTTGGATTCCTAATACCACCAGATGATTTCCTGAGGACTTCCAATGTGCATCTATAGGGAATAGGTATCCGCATTTCTCATTGTTATCCAATTATAAGGATGAAATTCGTTTGGATATGAATACTAAAAACTTTATTAATAGACTCCGCCTCATCTTGAATATTAGTTGCTAAACTAATCTTCTTAGCAAAGACAAATATAAAACAACCTCCATGTCATATATATCAAATATCAACACTGTCATAGAAGTTCCTACCCCTTCCATGTATGATATGCCCCAAATGTACCACCTTGGCTCAGAGACATCAACCTCGGCTGAGGATAAGGCCGACATTGTAAGGGCCTTGGATCGGTGACCAGCGGCCTCGGCCATAGCAGGTTCGGCCCTGGCCGACACCACTACCAACCTCATTAGGGGATCAACAGCTCGACAGTTCACCCAGGAATGACAACCTCGGTCGGTAGTAGGCTGAGGTTACAAGGAGCCATACTTTTACCAAAGCCAACCCTAATACCTATCCTCGGCTTCACTGAAGCGGAGACCATGATGGCTCATCTCGGTTTGGATGGGTAACTAAACCTTACTAACCTCGGACCCTTCTAGGCCGAGGTTATAACCAAGCATGGAGACCGAGAACTTATTGACATATGTGTGGACAAGGACACGTGGACACAAATCAGTTATAACAAATCATTCCCCCCACGTGGGGGGAATATTTGATCATCATTCTATACATGTGATAGGGACAGATGTCTTAATCATATTGGCTAGATCAACACACACATGTCCTTTACATGCATGGGGGGTACACTACCCCCCCCAGGCACTATAAATACTTGTCTTCTCCTTCTTAGAAAAAGGCCCGAAATTAGCAACTCTAGCTGAAACTCTGTTCGAATACACAGTAGAGAGAGAAAGCTTGAGAGTTTGTATCTATGGCCATTAGATCCCTCATTCAGTGATACACACCATACACTTGCGCAGTGGACGTAGGCCTAATTGGCTGAACCACTTATATTGCGGTGTGATTCCTCTTCTCCTCACCTCATTCTCTTATATTTACTATATACGCGTGCTGCAATTGTTAACATTGAATTGAGCTCACAAACACCTTGAAGGGTGGTGTTATTTCCATCATCATCATTTTGGCGCCATCTGTGGGAACCTGACTCTCCCTCTTCTTCAGCTTAACCTTCCTGGGGACTCTGGTGTTGAACCAGGCACCACCCCTTGCGTGGAGCTGTTTCACTATTGAAAAAGGTCCTTTAAGGTACTAAGCTCATCTGCTAATCAATCTCTTTAGTGTTAAAATATGGCACCAGAGGTACCACCGCCTCTTTTGTCGCCTGGTGCGGGAGGACCTTGTTCCAGCCAGCCACCGCCTCAGTCCGAAATGGCGGAAGTAGCTGCAGCCTTGAGGTCTTTGGCTGCAATGCAATAAGCTATGCAGGAGCAGTTTGCATAGCTCAGCCAAACTATGATGAGGCCACCTGGAATTTCACCGGAAATGATCACTCCGGTGGCTGTCTAGCCTCATCCTGAATGGAGGGGACCACCTCAGGCACCAATGAAGGACCAACTTTCCCCCCAGTGGAGGAGGGACGTTGCTGATCCTAGGCGCTTGCACCTGGGGAGGAAAGGAAACCCTTGCCCGGAGGACAGGTATGACGATCTAGAGGTGGAAGAGGTCCCGAAAGAATGTTGGGAGCCGTATGAGGTTTCAAATAATACTGTGTGTCCTCTTCAGTAGAGCCGAGGCCATGGCAGAAGAGGCCCAACAACGAGGATCAGCTTTTGATTGATTGAGTAGGGGGCCAGCCTTTGAGATGTTAGGCCCAGTAAATGACCTAAGACAGAGGTTATTAAGGACAAGGAGTGCAGCCGGCTCGTAAAGAGGAGATGAACAACGTCGGCCTCACCAAGGCCGACCTCATGTAGGAAGAGGTAGAGACCAGGAGGAGGTCAATAGTCGATGATGCGCTACGGTTGGGTAACTCTCAGTCCACCCCTTGGAGGTGGCTGGGGACAGCCTCGGCCAGGACGATGGAAGGAGACAATGGAATGAATCTATCCAACATCTCGAGGAGAAGATAGGAGACCTCATTAAGAGCTGAGACCCATTGCGAAGAGGTTTCTCGGAGGGCTCACCCTTTGTGATGAGGATAGTGATTTTTCCAACCCCTGCTAAGTTCAAACCACCTGTGGTGTCTCCCAAGTATGACGGTAGCACCAACCCTGTACATCACATTGAGATGCATCAGTCAGCGGCGGACATCTACTCAATACTTGATGATATGAAGTGTCGAGACTTCTCCAGTACTTTGACAGGAGAAGCACACAACTGGTTTACTTCACTTCTAAAGAATTCAATTGAGAACTTCAAGGGCTTGGCTGAACGATTCATTCATAACTTCTGCTTTGGGGTAAGACCTCAAAAGAAGACCACTCATCTACTGTATGTCAAGCAAGGCATGGACGAGAGCCTAAGAGACTACATCGCCAGGTTCAATAAAGAAAAACTTGAGGTTGAAGATTACGAAGAGAATATAGCCATGACCGCCCTCATAGGAGGTCTTCAGAAAGGGAAGTTATTATGGAAACTCGCAAAAGACCCTCCTAGGTCTATGGCAGAGCTACTGGCCACTGCGGGAAAGTTCATGAATGTCGAAGAGGAAATGGCCGCCAAGTATGAGGATGAGAACCGCGGTAGTAGCGGGAAGTCCCAAAGAAAGAAAGACGGAAAGAACGGGTCAACCGACGACAAGTTCGCTCACTATACTCCTCTAACTATGAGCTGTGAGCATATCCTCAACGAGATTAAGAATGACAGGACTCTAAGATGGCCGAAGAAACTGAAAGGCCCTTCCACATAAGCGGAACAAAAACTTATGGTGCGAGTTCCACCATGACCATGGCCATGTTACAGACAGATGCTTCACCCTAAAAGATGAGATTGAAAAGATGTTAATGTCCAGAAAGTTGAGGAAGTATGTTGATGGCAAGGCTCTAAAAGACGGAAGATATGACCCTAAGAAGAGGAGAAATGATAGATGCAGTGATGATGCCCCAGCTAGAAGAGACAATGATTCGGAGGGTGATGATGAAGACGATCCGAACCTTCCACCGAAAGATGACAACACACCGGTGAAGAGGGTTGGCATGATCTCCTTTGGTGTTGACACCATATGCGGAGGACTTGCGGGAGGTGGCTCTGAAGTGGCTGACAAAAAAGCCCATGTGGCAGAGGCCAAGTCAGTTTCCAAACTTGAAGTGGTAAATCTAACGTCTTCCGATATAGCGCAGAAGAGAAAGAAGGTGGACATAGAGACCCTTATAGTTGGGTTCTCCCAACTCGACTTCAAAGGTATCTTAGCCCCACATGATGACCATTTGGTAAT
The DNA here is from genome assembly GCA_949130495.1 of Sambucus nigra. Taxonomy (NCBI): domain Eukaryota; kingdom Viridiplantae; phylum Streptophyta; class Magnoliopsida; order Dipsacales; family Adoxaceae; genus Sambucus; species Sambucus nigra. Next base: position 616,658,050 of record OX422207.1, read on the forward strand.
AACAACAAGGGTGCATGGATGCGAGGTGCAGAGGATCCTCGTGGACGGGGGGAGTTCAGCAGACGTGATGTTTTGGCCTTCCTTCAAGAGCCTAGGTCTTATCAGAGCAATGCTGGTACCCTATCATCATCCTTCAATGGGCTTCAGCGGAAAAAAGGTCCACCCATTGGGCATGTATGAGATGGACGTACGAATGGGTGACGAGTGGCGTAAGAGGTTGACCCGAAAGATAAATTTTTTCGTGATGGATGAAAACGTCTTCTCCGCCTATAACCTCATCATAGGAAGACTGGCCCTTAAGGAGTTTGAGGTCGTGCCGTTGACGGTCCACCAGATGCTGAAATTCCCGACCCCCTATGGGGTAGGGGAAGTATAAGGTGATCAGACCATAGCATGATAATGTTAGTTCAACTCGGCCGAAGAGAGAGAGGCCCATAAGAGGGAAACCACCACTTATAGCATTAATACGCTTAACCCAAGAGATGAAACAAAGTTGAAGAAGGGAGAGGCTGCGGAAGAGGTAGAATCCGTCGTCCTCAAAGAGGACGAATCGGAAAAAACAATCCAGGTCGGCAAAGCCTTAAAAATAGAAATCAAGGAAGAGCTGATAAACTTCTTGAGGAAGAGGCAGAGTGTCTTCTCTTGGAGTCACGCAGACATACCCGGCATTAACCCTGAGGTTATGTGTCACAAGATTAACGTGACCAAAGATGCCAGGCCCATCAAATAAAGACGAAGAGTTTACTCCAGGGAGAAGTATGACGTCATCCGTGAAGAGGTTAAAAAATTGGAAGAGGCTGAGTTTATTAGAGAAGTTATATACCTAGAGTGGTTATCGAGTGCAGTCATCGTGCCCAAGGCTAATGGAAAGTGGAGAATGTGCGTTGATTTCACTGACCTGAACAAGTCCTGCCCAAAAGACGGATATCCCTTACCTTGGATAAACCAGATGGTAGATGCTACTGCAGGGCATGAGCTCATGAGCTTCGTGGACGCGTACTCAGGCTACAATCAGATCTTAATGGATGCGAACTACTTATAGAAGATAGCCTTCATTACCGATAAAGGGATGTACTGCTACAAAGTGATGCCCTTCGATCTAAAAAATGCAGGGGCGACATATCAAGGTCTTGTGAATAAGATATTCGAAGATCAAATAGGCAAGACTATGGAGGTGTATGTAGACGATATGCTGACGAAGAGCTTAAAGGCCTGCACTCATGTGGCAGACCTTGAAAAGACCTTCGATACTATGGACTTGTACAGGATGAAACTCAACCCAGCGAAGTGTCTCTTTGGGGTAGGAGCTGGGAAGTTTCTTGGATTTATCATCAATCAAAGAGGAATCGAAGCAAACCCTGAGAAAATTTAGGCTTTACTTGACATGAAGACGCCAAGGAGTATCAAGGACGTCCAAAGACTCACGGGGAGAGTGGCCACACTCAACAGGTTTGTTTTCCAGAGTAACGGACAAGTGTCTTCCATTCTTTAAAGTGCTTAGAAAGGCCTTCTAGTGGGACGAAGAGTGTGAAGAAGCTTTTAACCAACTAAAAGCTTACCTGGGGTCTCCCTTATTATTATCTCGGCCCATAGTAGGAGAGAAATTGTACATTTATCTAGCAGTCTCAGAATCGGCTATAAGTGCCGCCATAGTAAGAGAAGACGTTGGAATCCAAAGGCCTGTGTATTTCAACAGTAAGGCCCTTCAAGGGTCTGAGCAAAATTATCTTCGTATGGAAAAGTTAGCCTAAGCCCTGATACATGCTTCAAGGAAGATGAAGTCCTACTTCCAAGCCCATTTGATGGTCGTCCTCACCGATTCCCCAATAAAATAGGTCCTCCATAAACCTGAGAAGTCTGGAAGATTGATGACCTGGGCCATTGAGTTGGGGGAGTATGACCTTACTTATCAACCTAGGGCAGCCATCAAAGGGCAGGCCCTCGCAGACTTTGTTATTGAGTTCACGTGGGAAGAGGCCGAGGTAGAGAATGACCTAGTAAATAATGAAGGGTCAAACAACAATGTCTTCTGAAGCCAGGAAGAGGTTGCACCAAACATCTTTTGGAATCGGGAAGAGGTCGTATCCAAGAAGATCAGGAGCAAAGTAACGGAGAACGAGGAGGATCGGTACCTCTTCAAGCGAGGAATCATGTCGGAAGGGACCTTCTCATCAGATACAGACATCTGGAATCTCTTTGTTGATGGTTCTTCCTGTGATAGTGGAAGTGGTGCAGGGATGATTATTTTAGCTCCAGATGGTGCCAACATTGAATACGCTTTGAGGTTTAACTTCAAGGCATCTAATAATGAGTCAGAATATGAGGCCATGATAGCAGGTCTCTCATTGGCAAAGACTCTGGGAGTAAGATAACTCCTACTTCATAGCGACTCAAGGTTAGTTGTCAATCAAGTACTAGGGGTCTATGAGGCCAAAGATGAAAAGATGGCTAAGTATCTGAAGAGGGTGGGAGTGATGTCAGAATAGTTTGAAGAGACAAAACTGAAGAGAGTGCCTCGACAGAATAACATCCATGCATATGCATTAGCAAGGTTGGCTTCAGCAACCAAGACAGACATCAGAAGAACAGTTTCGGTCGAGGTCTTATCAAAAGCGACCATTGAGGAAGAAGAGGTTAGCAACCCTAGGCTCAATTTGAACCTAGGAGACTCATGGATGGACCCCCTCGTCAGATATATCAAAGAGGGAGAGCTACCGAGATCCAAGCTAGAGAGAAGGAAACTAAGATACAGGGCTGCGAAATTCTCCATAGTAGGAGACATCTTGTATAAGAAAGGGTTCATATTGCCCCTCCTCAGATGTGTTTATCCCTTGGAATTTCCTCGCGTCTTGGAGGAGGTATATGAGGGTTCTTAATCTAGTCACATAGGAGGAATACCCCTGACCAAAATAATTATTACACAGGGGTATTGGTGGCCAACCTTGACCAAAGATGCAGCAGCTTACGTGAAGAGGTGAGATAAATGTTAGAGATTCTCCACTATTCCTCACCAGCCTCATCAACCTATGACGTCAATCACTTCCCCGTAGCCATTTTTAGTATGGGGAATTGACTTAGTAGGACCCCTATCAAGAGCTGCCAATAATTATCGATTTCTGATAGTTTCCATTGACTACTTCTCAAAGTGGGTGGAGGCAGAGCCGATGATAACGATCATAGAGAAGAAGACCTTCCAATTTATTTGGAAGAACATCAGATGTATACATGGCCTCCCAAACACTCTCATCTCAGATAATGGAACCCAGTTCAAAAACTCCTCTTTAGAAAAGTATTGCGAAAGAGTGGGGATAAAGCAGTTCTTCTCATCTCCTAGCCGACCTCAGGCAAACGGTCAGATATAAGTCACAAACAGAACAATCCTCGACGTAATCAAGAAGTGGTTAGAAGAATCTAAGGGGAGATGGACTGAAGAGGTTTATATTGTGTTATGGGCCTACAGAACCACGGTAAGGACACTAACATGAGAAACCCCGTTCATGCTAGCACATGGCTCAGAGGCCATCATACCAACAGAGGTGGGACTCCCTACTCATAGGGTTCAGACCTATGACCCTGATAAAAATGGGGAAGAAAGAATACTAGACCTGGATCTCATTGAAGAGAGAAGGGAAGACGCAGAAATCAGATAAGCAGCATACCATCGGAGAGGATCAAAGTTCTACAATCAGAGGGTGAAATCAAGACCCATTGTCGTGGGAGACTTCGTACTGAAGAAGACCTTACAGAAAACAAACAAACTCCACCCAAACTGGCATGGTCCCTACAAAGTGACAGAAGAGGATGTACCCGAGACCTACAGGCTAGAAAACCTAGAAGGGGAACCTTTCGCTAACCCTTGGAATGCTGATCACCTAAAGAAGTATCACATATGATATTGTAGAAAGTTGTGTAAATGTACCATCTTATGAAGAGGTTATTAATAAGATATTAGTTTCCATGTCGATTATTGCTTCATTATTCTCTAATGGTAGAAATTATGAGGATGACATCTTAGTTGATGACCTCAGACCTTATAACAGCATGATTTGGTGGCAAGGTCTGAGGTCAGACACCTTACATAGATGACCTCAGACCCGTAACATCATTAATTTGGTGAAATTAATTATGAGCATGACATCTTAGTTGATGACCTCCGAACTTATAACATCATGATTTGGTGGCAAGGTCTGAGGTCAGACACCTCACATGGATTACCTCAGACCCTTAACATTATTAATTTGGTGAAATTAATTATGAGGATGACATCTTAGTTGATGACCTCAGACCTTATAACATCATGATTTGGTGACAAGGTCGGAGATCAGACACCTTACATGGATGACCTCAGACCCTTAACATATTTAATTTGGTGAAATTAATTATGAGGATGACATCTTAGTTGATGACCTCATACCTCATAACATCATGATTGGGTGGCAAGGTCTGAGGTCAGACACCTTACATGGATGACCTCAAACCCTTAACATCATTAATTTGGTGATATTGATTATGGGGATAACATCTTAGTGATAACCTCAGACCTTGTAACATCATTATGTAGTGGCAAGGTCAGAGGTCAGACATCATTCTTGGATGACCTCAGACCTATAACATCATTAATTTGGTGATATTATTTATGAGGATAACATCTTACTTGATGACCTCAGACCTTATAACATCATAATATGGTGACAAGGTGTGAGGTAAGACTATTAATTTAGTTTAAGCGGACATTATTACACCAAGACTTCAGAGCTAAACAATTGAATGACAAAGAAGAATTCAACAAGAATATCAACAAATGAATGAATAAAAACCCTCCTCAGAGGTGGTCATCTAATTGTAAAATTGAAAAATATGAGCTGATAATGTTCTTCAGAGGTTACAAAAGTACAAAAAGCTTCATAAAATAGGCTAAGGATTCAAAGGGAGAGTGCTGGCATCCTCGGCCTGATTACCCTGGCCGACATTGGTCACCTCGGCCCCGTCCTCTTTGGGTTGGATCTTTCAGTATCTGTAACATCCTGAGGTGCAGTCTCTACTGGGGCAGTATCTTCCTCTTCTACCTCTTGAAGTTCTTGGGCGAATTGGAGGTTACCAAAACCCAGACCCACGAAGTCAGAGGCTTTCAAGCTACCTGACTCCTTTTCCTTAACAGCCGCCCACTTGCTAGTAGCCTTAATACCTCTCTCTAGGTACTCAAAGCCGAAGCTAATGAATTCATTGGAGACTTTGTAATTGGATAAAAAAACCCTCAGAAGTATCCTCAAGAGCCGCCTTCACCGCTGCGTCGACCTTTTGCTGAAGATCATCGTCCTTAGCCTTCAGAGTAGTGGTATGGTCCTTTTTCATCTTGGAGATCTCCTTATCCAACTCCTTAACCTTCTAGTCAGACCCATCAAATGCATCCTTCAGACGTCTACCTCCGCACTCAGAGTACTTTTCACCTTCTCGGCCTCTTGGCCTTTCTGGGTGAGGGGTAACTTCTTCAGGGTCCAATCGGCAAGATGATGCATAGCAGCAAGGCCCTGCAAATCATGTGGTTGTATATATAAGTTGCAATACTAAGAAGAGGTTACACTTTAAAGATAAACTAAAATCCAAAGTCATATCTGAATAGACCTATGAAGGCCAAACTCGATCAGTAGAGGAGTGTCCATTGATCTACAAAAACCTTTGTCAGCATCGGTCATAGCAGAGCCGATGGCATCCAACGCCTACAAACTATGCCCTATGATACTATCATTAATTTTCAGTTGCTCTATACGAGCAGCCAATGCATCCTCAGAGGAAATGGGGATGGCTCGATCTCCCCCTTTTTTCTTCTGCCTCTGATCCTCAGGGGTAGGGTCAGAAACCTTCCTCTTCTTGGTGGCCTCGGCCCTTAAGGAAGATGGAGGGGGAGGAGGAGTGGCCAAACCAGCCTTTTTGACGAGCTTCGTCAAACTTGGTGCTGGCATTTCCCAAAGCTCGTCTAATATTCCCTTCGAACGCTCTGCAAAATAAGAGGGCCTGAGTTAGAGAATCAAATATACATGTATTCAGAGATATAACTTGTTGAAATAAGAAAACTTAGCAAGCTCTATAAGAGGACTTCCCCCTAAACCAGTCTTAGAGAGGTAGTGGGGGGTCATCGGGTGTTCAAATCTTATGAGCAGACCATGTGCCCCCTGATCCTGAAGGTCTTTGACCTTCTAAAGATTTTGCAGGCTTAGACCAGGGTCGACCTTAGCAGCCATTGTAACCTTTCCCCATCTTATAGGAATCCTAGGCTCTAGTGGGGAAGAGGGGGCACATGGGCCAAACTCCCATGGCCCTGAGGCAAAGAAGTAACGTTGATTTCAATTATGATTAGAAGTTTAAGTTATTTTAAGCATCTTCTTTTTAGGTTTTCGAGCTACAAAATGATAATAGCTCGGATGGTTTCTGGCAGATGAAGGGACATAGCATCCTACAAATACTTGGACTGGAAGGTCTGAGTGATGAACATCCCTCCATAAGACAAAGGCACCAATTATCACCCTCGAAGCATTGGGCCATAACTGGAAAGGGGCCAAGTTGATATAGGCTAGTATAGACCTGATGATGGGATGGATGGGTAGACAAAATCCTAACCTGAACATCTTCTCGTACAGGAAAATCTCACTATCTCGGTCGTGGTAGGCCCTCTCTTCCCTCGGAGGTCTCCTAAGCTTTATGGAGGGGCTGATGGAGTATAAGTACCTGAAGAAAAGAATGTCGACCTCACTAACTGTACTCTCAATCTCGGCTACCTCAGAGATGTCAACATCACTCTCGGCATCATTATCATCATCATCTAACTCAACGTCAGCCTGAGCAGATGATTGGGCTCCACTTGGAAACATCTGAGCGAGCTCAGTCCCTGTGACAGACGATAAGGATATGGCTTCAAGGATTGGTGGAACCGCCACACTCGGCCAAAAAATTTCAACCTCAGAGGAAGAGGTTGATGTGCTTGAACCTTTGTGGGATGAGGCTTGACTGGAAACTTCTCCTTGATCAGAGGCCTAATCTTGCCGAGTTGAGAAATCCATAGCCTCCTGAAAAGAGTCCACAGACATAGGGTCTGAGGAGGATGACTCAGACTCAGACATTGGCGATGACTCAGCAGGGACCTCTACTTGGTTAACTAGTTCGGATGGTTCAACATATAAGACCTTCAGAGGTGGTGGAAAGATAGTTCTAAGGGGGAATTCCTCTGACCTCTGAGCTTCCTCTTGTGCTCTTTCTATTTGCTTAATTTTCTCTAAAGTCTTGTCTCTGAGAGAGGGGAACTCCTCTAAGAGTTGGTAAAGAGGTCTGAGCATAAGAGGCAGACCCTACACTTACAACTCTCCTAAATAACAAATAGGATTAACTAATGGAATGATGCAATCTAAGGATCAAACTATCAAAGTTGAAGTAATTACTACAAAGAACACACAAGAACAGTTCGCCAAAAAAAATGGAACCTCGCCGGAAATCTCCAAAAGCTCAACCGAAAATGCAAAAGTAAGAAGAAGACAAGAAAGATGAAGAAGATACAATGGTAGAGGATACCTGAAGATGAAATGGTAAGGGAGAAGGAAGAAAATGCGAGCAATCACCACCAAAACCTTCAAGCCAGAGCCTTTCTAGAGAGAGAAAGCTGCAGACGTGAGTTGAACCAGGAAAAACAGAGAAGTGAAGAAGAAAGAGGGAAAATAGGGTTTAAACCCTTAATATGAATGCACGTTTCCCAAGGCCCATCATTGCCTTGGGAGCCCCAAAAAAGGCTGACATCACACGCTTGCAAGGCACGCCTCACACTTCAACAATGGACAAGTGTCAAATGGACATTGGCACAAGAAAGACCTTGGAGATGTAGAGACCCCCCAGTCACCTGCTCTCACATTTAACTAAGGGCTGGGGGTGATTTATATGCCCCAAATATGCCACCTAGGCTCAGAGACATCAACCTCGTCCAAGGATAAGGCCGACGTTGGAAGGGCCTTAGATCGCTGACCAGCGGCCTTAGCCATAGCAAGGTCGGCCCTGGCCGACACCACTACCAACCTCAACAGGGGATCAACAGCTCGACAGTTCACCCAGGAATGACAACCTCGGCCGAGAATGACAAGCTCGACAGTTCCTACCCCTTCCATGTATGATATGCCCCAAATGTGCCACCTTGGCTCAGAGACATCAACCTCGGCTGAGGATAAGGCCGACATTGTAAGGGCCTTGGATCGGTGACCAGCGGCCTCGGCCATAGCAGGTTCAGCCCTGGCCGACACCACTACCAACCTCGTTAGGGGATCAGCAGCTCGACAGTTCACCCAGGAATGACAACCTCGGTCGGTAGTAGGCCGAGGTTACAAGGAGCCGTACTTTTACCAAAGCTGACCCTAATACCTATCCTCAGCTTCACTGAAGCCGAGACCATGATGGATCATCTCCGATTGGATAGGTAACTAAACCTTACTAACCTCGGACCCTTCCAGGCCGAGGTTATGACCAAGCATGAAGGCCGAGCACTTATTGACATATGTGTGGACAAGGACACGTGGACACAAATCAGTTATAACAAATCATTCCCCCCACGTAGGGGGAATATTTCATCATCATTCTCTACATGTGACAGGGATAGATGTCTTCATCATATTGGCTAAATCAACACACACATGTTCTTTACATGCATGGGGGTACACTACACCCCCCAGGCACTATAAATACTTGTCTTCTCCTTCTTAGAAAAGGACCCGAAATTAGCAACCCAAGCTGAAACTCTATTCGAATACACAGTAGAGAGAGAAAGCCTGAGAGTTTGTATCTATGGCCATTAGAGCCCTCATTCAGTGATACACACCATACACTTGAGCAGTGGACGTAGGCCTAATTAGATGAACCACTTATATTCTAGTGTGATTTATGTTCTCCTCACCTCATTCTCTTATATTTTCTATATACGCGTGCTGTCATGGTTAACATTGAATTGTTCTCACAAACACCTTGAAGGGTGGTGCTATTTCCAGCATCGTCAATGTATATCAAATATCCACATTGTCATAGTAATCCAAGAAATAATATTCTTATCCAATTAAGTGAAATTGGACGAAATAATACACCTATCATATTCATTTCCTGTTTATAAACATCAATCTGATGCAACTCAACTGGCTTAATATAGATTAAATAGAAAAGCAAATAGAAAGAATAACAATCCTAACAGAAAGAACAGAAACTTGTACTAAATCAATAGAAAGAACATAAAAAATAGTCCCAGCTGCTGGGAATTAGATAAAACAAGTACTAAATTGTATAATTATATCTCAGAAATCACAAAACAAAACAAGAACTGCTTATGTATTAAACATAACAAAATCACAACAGAAAGAACAGTTAATATTTAAAAAAAAACATGTTTCCATAATTAAAATGATGGCATTTATACACTCTATCCTTGTGGTTTATAGTTAATATTTTTAGAAAAAATCTTCCGTTCATACAACTATCTGTGTTTTAATGTCCCCATCAACTGTGATTTTAACAGGTTAATCATTTCTCACATCTAACATAAAGTGACACATAATATTCTATAGATCTAATAAACCATTTCTCATAAATTAGAAAACAAATGTGCCTCTTACAAACTGATCGCGTAGTCACCGAACTTCCAATTTGAGTATACGATGAGAATTACGCTTAAAAATATTACGTCAGAGGGTGAAAACATAAAACATACACAAAATGGTCCCATAAGAGATGAGCACCTTGCACAGGACAGTTGTAACTCACACGAACCGACCGTGTAGTCACTGGATTCCCTATTTAAGTACATGACGAGAATTTGCAAAAAATTAGACTTGGGCTTAAAAACATGATGTCAATGGGTGAAAATGTAAAATAGACACAAAACAGTCCCATCAGAGGGACGAGCACCTGGCACAGGACCAATGTAACTCGTAAAAACCGATCGTGTAGTCATCAGACTCCCCGTTTGAGTATATCATAATAATTTACAAATTTCACACTTAAGCTTAAAAACATGTCGTCATTGTGTCAAAACGAAAAATAGCCACAAAACGATCCCATAAGAGGCACGAGCACCTCGCACGGGACCAATGTAACTCGTATGAACCGTACGCGTAGTCATTAGACTCCCCGTTTGAGTATATGACGAGAATTTGCAAATTTTAGACATAGCCTTAAAAACAGGTCGTTAATGTGTGAAAACATAAAATAGCTAAAAAATAGTCTCGTAAGAGGCATGAGCACCTCGCACGGAACCAATGTAAATCGTATGAATCATCTACGTAGTCATCGGACTCCTGGTTTGAGTATACGACGAGAATTTTCAAAATTTAAACTTGGGCTTAAAAACATGGCGTCAAAGGGTGAAAACATAAATTATTAACCACATGGTCCTGTAAGAGGCATGAGCACCTCGCACATACCTTTGTAACTGGTACGAATCGACCGCGTAGTCACCGAACTCCTAGTTTGAGTATATGATGAGAATTTTCAAAATTTAGACTCAAGCTTAAAAATAATGCATCAAAGAGTAAAAATGTAAAACAGCCTCAAAACGGTCCCGGAAGAGGCACAAACACCTTGCACAGGACAAATATAACTCGCAGGAACAGACTGTGTAGTCACAGGACTCCCAATTTAAGTATAAGACAAGAAATTATAAATTTTAGACTTAGGCTTAAAAACAGGGCGTCAAAGGGTGAAAACGCAAAAGAGACACAAAATGGTCCCCTAAGAGGCACGAGCACCTTACATGGGACAAAAGTAACTCGTACAAACCGACCATATAGTCATCGGACTACTGATTTAAGTATACAATGAGAATCACCAAAGTTTAGACTTAGGCTTAGAAATATGGCGTCAAAGCGTGAAATGTAAAATAGCCACAAAATGGTTCCCTAAGAGGCACGAGCACCTCGCACGAGACCAATGTAACTCGTACGATCTGATCGCCTAATCCCTGGACTCCTGATTTAAGTATACAATGAGAATTTGCAAACGGTTACAATTGGGCTTAAAAATATGGCATTGAAGGGAGAAAATGTAAAACAGTTACAAAACGGTCCCACAAGAGGCATGATCACCTCGCACGAGATAATGTAACTCGTAGGGAACTGACCCCATAGTCACAGGACTCCCGGTTTGAGTATAAGACAAGAACTTGCAAAATTTATTCTTAGGCTTAAAAACATAGTGTCAAAGGGTAAAAACATAGAACAACCACAAAATGGTCCCGTAAGAGGAACGAGAACTTCGAACGGGACCAATGTAACTCATAAACACTCACCACGTAGTCACGGGACTCCCAGTTTAAGTATAAGATGAGAATTTGCAAAATTTAGACTTAGGATTAAAAACGTGGTGTCAAAGGGTGAAAACGTAAAACAGTCAGAAAATGGTCCCATAACAGGCACTAGCACCTCGCACGAGACAAATGTAACTCGTACAAACCGATCGTGTAGTCACCGGACTCCCGATTTGAGTAAACGATGAGAATCTGCAAAATTTACACTTAGGCTTAGAAACATGGCGTCAAAGTGTGAAATGTAAAAAAAGTAACTAAATGGTCTCGTAAGAGGCACGAGCACCTCACATGAGGCCAATGTAACACATACGAACTGACCGTGTAGTCCCTAGACTCCCAGTTAGATTGTATGATGAGAATTTGCAAACGGTTACAATTGTGCTTAAAAACCTGGCATCAAAGGGTGACAATGTAAAACAGTTACAAAACGGTCCCATAATAGGCACGACCACCTCACATGGGACCAATGTAACTCGTAGGGATCGACCTCATAGTCACCGAACACCTGCTTTGTGTAACACCCCGTAATTTTGAGGATTTAGTATTTTATTATTTTGGGAGATATAAAAATATTTAAATTGGCAAAACTTAAATTATGATTTGGAGAATTTATTTAAGTGGGAAGAATTATTTGTATTGGGCGACTTTAAGTTAAATTGTCTGAATTAATATGTGTCGCATTTTTTAGATCAAAATTGGAGAATGTTATAAAGTATTTCGAATAATGATTCTGAGTGCGCGATTGAGTCCGTATGGGTTGAGATAGTCAACTAAGAGTACTCAGGGGGTAGTAATTGGGTCTCGGGGCCTTTTTGGGCATAGCTGGGCCCACACGGGATAGTCATCTAAACCATTTTAATTAGGCCCATGTGGCCAAAAATGGGAGTAGGGGTTTAAACCTAATCGGGGAAGTGTTGAAAGGCAGTTAACCCAAATTCTAAACCTAGGGCTTGAGAGGGAATTTGGGGAAAGCAAATCAAGAGACAATTGGGGATTTTTGGAGCCAAATTAAGGGACAAAAGTGAGTGTTTTTCATCAACACCTTAACTACACCAACGGATCAAATTCTACGAACAATTCCAAGCTAGTGGTTAACTGCTGTAATTTTTAAATTGACGATAATCAATCCATATTATGGGAGGTGTAAACCTAAATTCGTTTTTGGGTGGGATATTCCATGAAATGTGTTTTTATAAATTTAATTGGTTGAGTGATTTGACAGTCCAATTGATGTTGTAAAAGAATTCAGTATTGATTGGTATAAGAATCATATTAGAACACGAGTATTAGACTTGAATTTATTGTGATTGTGGGATCAAATTTGTGAAGGGTAATTAGGAGTTTACCAAAATAATTTGTGTTATTGAGTGGGTAAAGATTCGTAATATCAATGATGATAAAAGGTTTAGATGATGATTACAGTTCATGATAGATGTAAAAAGATTATAAATAGGCTAGATTGAGGTTGGGATTTGAGAAAAGAAACCTTAGATTTTTGTCAATGGCAGAACCACAAGCCGGAGAAGAAAGGGATCTGGTCGATCGATTGTTCGACCTAGGGGATCGATCGATTGATGGTTCCGGGATTTTGGCAGGTTTTCCCATTTTATGTATAAAGGGAAATTTAATTTAGATTTTCCCCTACTTTTTATATAGTGATAAATTTATATGTAGAACATATTCATTAGCAATTATAAGATGATATAATTGGGTTTAGGAGGGTGATAATTGTATGTCATGAGATGAACAAATTTCGGGAAATAATTCTTAAGTATTGATTTTGGACCGAGAAAAATGTTCGAGTATTGTAGTTAAGTGGTACTGCATTATTAGAGGAATTGAGGTGTGATTAATTAGTTATGGGGCGAAATATAGAATCGGGTACTAACGATGGTACGGGCCAAGTGAGGGAGTCAGGATAAAATGGTTGGGCGACACCGAGTATTAAATTAATTGATGTGTTAATTATTTAAATTAGAGTCGGATCGTAGACTCGGGAAGGTAATGAAATTTTTTTAAGGAGTGAATTGATTTAAATTAGAGTCGGGTTCTATACTCGGGAAAGTGATAAATTTATTAATGAGAAATTAATTAAATTAGAGTCGGACTATAGACTCGGGAATATACAGACTAGTGTTATGGGTTTTTAGTACACGGTAAAGCTGGGATTTATATTATATATATATATATATATATATATATATATATACAGTGTGGTTATAGTATATATATATATGTGTGTACTTTATGTGTGCTATTAAATAGCAGGGACTAGATATTCATATAAGTTATATACTCTAGTGCTATCAAGGGAGGTTGCGCGATGTGGGTGAATCCTCTTGCTTGAGGAGTAGGGTGAGTATATCCCCAGGTCATAGAGTTCGGTATATGGGTGAGGGGTTTATCTCACTTTTAGGGAAGGAATATGACTGCCTCCACTACGTTTATATTTTGAGCCAGGTTGGTGAGCGATTCCATCTTGGGGAACTAGGTTAGGTGAGCACACCTAGGGAGATAGAACCTTAGAGGGAATCATCCGAAGAGGGCATACTCGAAGGGATGGATATATATATGACATATGTGTGGATGTTGTGGTAAAGGTACGTATATAATGGAAGTAAATATTATATGTGGGTAATAATACAGTGTATGATGTAATTGTTTTATATAACTTGTGTCATAGTTATATGATATTATTTAAAGGAAATTAATCAAGTTAATTAGTGAGATAACTTACAAGCCATAGATAATAATACTCGGTTTAGAGTGGAAACGCAAGGGAGGATTACAAGGACTAGTTAGATGGGATAGTACAACTAGGTGGGGTTAAGGAAATCCTTAGGTGTGCAGATTAGTGGAGGGGTGAGAATGTCCTCAAGAGAGTGATACACTAACTTAAATATGGAGCGCATTCATATATTTTAATTACTGCAGTTAATTCACTTGATAAATATTTTCAAAATGTTTTGGGTTCTAACCCTTGCTATAAAACTATTTTCAGCACGCCAGGATTGATATTCTATTCCAGGGACACGGAGCCGCGCCATATGTGGATGCTAGCAGGAGCTTGGATTAGACGCACCGTTCATTCATTCCTAGAGTAGGAATCATCTATCAGTTTCAGTTTTATTTATGGCATGTCTCCTAGACTTTTCCGTTGTTGTTTTCAGATTTATTTATTCAGGTGTTAGATATTTGTAATGGACTATTTACTTTGGTGATTGATGGTTTATTTGGCATGTGATTTATGATTTATTCAGTTGACTTAATTCAGTTGTGGTGTATGACTCATATTATCTTTCCACATGTTATTGGTTGTTTAATTAAAAAGATAAAATTTGGCACCAGCTTTTTGGAATACTAGGTGGTGAGTATGTTTTAAAAAAAAGGTTTTCGACAGTGATGTTAAGGATGAACTAACTGGGATTCCTATTTTGATTTGGAATAGGACTAATCATCCGGTACTTTATTAGGCGGGGATTTACAGATGGTATCAGAGCATCAGGTTCTAGTGTCCTTAAGGTATGTGCGTCTTTTCACGTTAGCCTTTTTTGATGTAGAGCCTTATCATAGGACTGTTGTATTCTTATACGTATGTGCATTTACATTCTTTTGCCGATTACTTTATATTTGAGGGTGAACTCACTACACCAAAATGACAAAATTGTCACCTTTCAGCCGACCACCCTTCTCAAGGTCATTGACCGTGACAAAAAATACGCATTTTGTGTCACGGTCATTGACCTTGACACGATCGTGACAAAGAATTGTCACAGTTAATGACCGTGACAAGTCCGTGACAAATTTACTCGTGACATACTTCTCACGGTCATTGACCGTGACAATTCTTTAAATAATTATCACGGTCAAGGACCTTGACACGACCGTGACAAATTATGCAGCAAAAACCCTTACCCCTTCTTTTTTCCCTCCCGTCGTTCCCTCCCTCTCTCTACGCTGCTCTCTCGCTCTCTCTCTTCCATTTATATATATGTTTGTGTGTGTGTGTGTGTATATATATATATATATATATATATATATATATGTGTGTGTGTGTGTGTGTGTGTGTGTGTGTGTGTGTGTATGTTCGTGTGTGTGTGCATGTGTGGGGGGTGGGGCAGGGTGGGGGTAGGTGGTGGGGAAGGGGGGCTGTTGTGTGTGTGTGTGTATATGTGTGGTGGTTAGGGGTGTGGAGGGAGGTGGGGCAGGGTGGGGGGCTATTGTGTGTGTGTGTGTGTATGTGGGGGTGGGGGTGGTGGGGTGTGTGTATTTGAATTAACCAATGAATTTCTATTTTTGTATTTAAATTAACCCATGAATTTTCCAATGAATTTATTTTTGTATTTGAATTAACCCATGAATTTGTCAAACAAATTGACAAATTCACGAGTTATTTATTTTTGTATTTGTATATATACGGGTTCTTGAATTTTCTGCACTTTTGTTAAAACTAACTCATGAATATATGTTTGTTAGGTGTACATGATGTTTATATGTTGGAAATAACCCATGAATTTGTCAATTTATTTGTGTGGGGGGTGGGGGGGGTGGGGAGGGGGGTAAGTCAAGGTACCATTGTAATTCTCTTAATATCGTGTTTTGATGATTCTATGAGATAATATATATTGTTTCAAGGTTAACTCATTGTAGATAAAAACATCCACATAGTAAAATTTAAGAATGTGGCCCTAATATGCCAGGTAAGAATCCCAAATTTAAGAATGTCAAGCATAAGAAGACCCCAACTGGGAATGAAACTGAGATAAGAAATGCATGGTCTCGGAGGTCAATTTTATTTTACTTGCCTTATTGGAAGAATAACCCGGTGCACCATGTATTGGATGTGATGCATGCAGAGAAGAACTTCGTTGAACATATTGTGGGTACTTGCCTTGGGGGGAGTCATTCGAAGAATGGAGAAAATGCACGAAAAGACCTTAAATCGTTAAAACTTAAGCCACAACTATGGTTGAAAGAAGATAGTAGGGGAAGGACAATAATTCCCCCTGGTGCGTTTACTTTGACGAGTGGGGAAAGGAAGGTGCTTCTAGACACAATATATAATTTGAAGGGCCCATTTACTTTTTCGTCCAACTTGCAAAGGATTGTGAATTTTGCTACTCATGATTTACATAAGTGTAAGTCCCACGATTGGCATGTGATCATGCAATTGGTTCCTCTATTGTTTAAGCACTGTTTCTCCAAGCACAAGGATTTGCGTAGGGCTATTATGCAAATTAGTATTACCTTCTCCCTCTTGTGTGAGAAGGTAGTGAATCGAGGACACATAGTGGTCTCAAAATTGGTTGTGATCAAAGCGATTTGTGTATTGGAGAAGTACTTTCCCCCAGCATTCTTTGACATAAGTGTTCACTTGTTGGTACACCTATGTGAAAAGGCACTTCTTTGTGGTCCAGTTAGATATCGGTGGATGTATCCGTTTGAAAGATTGATGAAAGTTTTTAAAGATTACGTCAAGAATACGCGATACATTGCAGGATCAATTGCAGAGGAATACATCACCGTGGAGTCATCAATATATACTCAAGAATATATGACTGACTCGACCAGCGTTCATGACACTGATGAATTTGTCGATGATGGTGGTCATGTGATGGGAAAACGAGTGAAATTAACGAGTTTACAACATGAACAAGTAGCTCGTTATCTATTTGACACACAGAAAGATGTCAAGAATGGAAAAAGTAAGTTTCGATTATTATAATGTTTAACATTATTTTAGATTATTTTATACATGATTAATTTTGTAATATGCAGAAAATATGAAGCCTGTGAGAACAATAAAAGACGAAAAACAATGGTACAATCAGACAGCGAATTTAGGTTGTGGTTGACACAAGAGGTAATTATAATGAAAACAATCGTTATATAACGCTACATTACACTCAAATTTTACCACTAATATAATTAGTTTATCTATATTCTCAGCTCCTAAAGATGGGTGATGTGACATCAAGGCTTGCTCGTCTAGCCACTGGACCCTTGTTCGTGGTACAAGAATACAAAAAGTATCGATTGAATGGTTACATTTTCGGCGCTAAAGTGTACAAGGAAAGTACAAATGTACAGAACTCGGGAATTTCATACAAAGCTCTTACTATCTTTCGAGCGAGCGCAAAAGATAAAAACCTCGTTGAAGCTGAAATGACTTACTAAGGTGTAATCCAAAATATATTTGAATTGGATTATATAAGCTTCAAAGAGGTTATATTTTAGTGTGACTGGGTAAGAGTTGAGGATAAAAATTCTTGTAAAGTTGATCATGTCACCAATTTGATCATGGTTGACTTGTCCAAGTTGAAGAGCAACGACCATGTGAGCGATGAGCCGTTTGTTTGTGCATTTCAAAAGGGTAAGCAAGTGTTTTATTCGGAGTATATCAACAACGAGCCGTAGTCAATTGTCCAACACGCTCCAAGGCTTCTAAATAGTAGTGTGGATGACTTGGCTGCTCCTACCGAATATCAATCCATTTTGTATGATAACCCGAATTGGAAACAATTTTTCAACTTGTAATAAATATTTCAATTTGTACCGAAACATCCATTTTTAATGCTTTTAATTGATTTGCACTTTATCATTTTCACTCTTGTGTAGTGTGCGTGTGTGGATAGGAGATTAATACATAAATATTTCAACTACATCTAAGTTTTGTTTATACTAATCCATTAATATATGCTTCTTACCTTTAATAGGTCATTAGTACATAGTTATTTGGGGTGTCCTATTTGTGGAGAGGAGATCGAATCTCTTCGTCTATCCGAACACTAAGAAATGTCATAATCTTATGGAGTTATGCTCTACAAATTCCTCCCAACCGTTATGTAGCCAAACATCACCAGTTGAAGTTGTCAATTCCACTTTCCGTACCCCACCACTTGGAACCTCTAGCAAAACATGGGAGACCATTGAAAGGTGGAATTAACAACTTCAACTGCTGATTTTTGGCTACACAACGGTTGGATGGAATTTGCAGCGCATAACTCCATAGGATTATGGCATTTCTTAGTGTTCAGATATGAAGGGAATTATATTTGACACGATTTCACGGGGTACATTAGTTGGAAGGAGGTGCCATATGAGCTCAAGTTAGCTGTTTGGGTGACACTACAAGTAATGTATTTATATTTATATGTCAATTTTGATTTCGATTTCAATTTCGATTTATATTTATCTATATTTGCAGGGCGGATACTAATTTAACTTTATTTTATTTCAGGGGACAGGGAGTGGCCCTAAGGGTAGGCCACATATGCTCGATACTTATGTGGCTATTCGGATGAGAAGGGAAGGATAAGGCGGTGTCCCCGAGCGTCGCAGTACAAAATCTATTTTCCAGCTAAATAGTTTGTAGATTTGAGATAATGGATGGTGATGTTGTTTCTTCTTTAATAGTTTCTATTTTGAATGTATTTTGCGTTATCTCTAGTTTATTTGGATATATGATATTTGAATAGGTACAATGTTGATATAATAGCTACAAAAATACTGCTGGGCAGTGGCAGTGGCAGTGGCCATACTACCCAACAGATTTTTTTTCAATTCTGCTCAGAATTGTCACGGTCAATGACCATGACAATTTTTTTAAAAGGGGACAAGAATTTGTCATGGTTATTAACCGTGACTAAACGTGTCACGATACCGTGACAATTCTTACGAGGTTGTCACGGTCTACGATCGTGACACATCCATGACAAAAAAAGTTATCTCGCCCCAAATTGTCACGATCATTGACCTTGACAATTCCAACTTGTCAAGGTCAATGACCGTGACAATAGTGCAGATTTGATGTAGTGACTCATACATTTCGATTCTCATTTCCGATGCCTCCCAGGAGAGAGAGAGTAGCTACGGCATCAGGGGAGATGAGACTAGAGAGGCTCATCAGGAGCAAGAGTTACCGCAGCAACTGCCAGAGATGATTTTAACAGCACAGATAACTGAATTAGTGGCGCAGGCAGTTGAAGTGACGATGGTCGAAATGGCAAGATACTTTCCCCAAGATCAGCCACAGGCGTTAGTGGTACTGGATGTTCAGGCCCACCCAGGGTCATCGGGATGGCAGCAAGTATGAGAGGTTTTTCAAAAAGGGCATCCACCAGAGTTTTGAGGGGGTTCAGATGTGGTTCTAGTGTGCCAGTGGAAGAGAGGTATCCAACATCACCTACGCATGGTAGATTGCAATGAGGTGCAGAAGAAAATGCTAGCCACTTTTAGGTTAGTGGGAGCAGCGCTACAGTGGTGAGAGTCGATCACCACAGTTGAGGAAGGGGATACATTAGCTATTAAAGAGTTTTGGGTGCGGTTCGACCGTAAGTATTTCCCGCTAGAAGTCAAGGCTGAAATGAGGATAAAATTGAGAGAGGTGACTAAGGGGGACCGTTCAGTGACCGATTACGAGGAAGAATTCACTCGTTTGGCAAATTTTGTACCGGATAAGGTAAGAGATGAAGAAAGAAAGAAAGAAAGGTTCATTGATGGGTTATTCTAGAGGATCAAACAATATTTGATTGGTAATCCCGCTTTAGTAGCTTATATAGATGTCATTAATGCATCACTCCTGCACTTCCAGGAATATCACTTCCACGTGAAAGGAAGCAAGGGGGGAGTGGAACCCAATTAGTCGGATAAATCAGGAGGGAACAGTACAAGTGGGGTATCCTAGTAGCAGACAGGGGGACATCAGGGGTAAGATTCCCGACAGGGGAATCAGGCCAAACGATTTATAGCTGGGGCTATCGACAAGATGACAAGGACATCTGACAAGGCTAGCAAGGTAGGGATCAGTGGCAGGGTGAATTTATTAAGAGTTGTTTTGTTTGTGGGGAAATGGGTCATGTGACGAGATATTTTCCTAAGAGAGGCAGGTGTCAACTACAGGATGAGGTCCTGGATGTACAGCCACTACAATAAGTCATGGGTGCGTTCTGGCAGGGGGAAGCTGCTCAGGAACCCGAAGATCAGCCATTGCCCCTAGAGTTTGGAGGTAATTATCTTTTATCCTATGGGCATGGGGTAAGTTTTGAGTGACAGTGAGGGTGTCACAATATAAGAATTATTTTCACAAGAGCTCGCGAGTAAGTTGAATTTAGTGGGTGTGTTGGCTATAGCAGCCATAGTACATATATATTTCTGTGGAGTAGTGGATTTCTTTGGTGTTAACCATGAGAGAGTGGGGGTGTACAGAGATGGGATTGGTATCATGCGAGGGGTTACTACTTTCGAGAATTATGAAAGTAGGGTAGATGATTATTTTTATCGGCCGGATTGCGATGGATTTGAACTATTGTGAATAGTGGGGGTAAGTTTTGGTATTCACGACACCAGGGTATGAATGATTTTACTATGTATCACCTGAGAGGGTGTCTAGCCTATATATATGTGTGTATATATGTTGTATTGCATGGTGCGATAGACACATAATGAGGTCTTGTGTTATCATATTTTATCCCGGTAAGTAAGGGAGTCTACTGAATCAGGGTGGTTAGGTTTATTTTTGAACAGGGAGAGATAGCTCGGGGTTTATTTTAAGCAGAGGCTAGTGATAGTAAGGACGCGGTATTTTATGTCATCTTTTGTAGCATAAGGGTAGGCGTGTATGCTTTTGTGTTAAGAAACAAGTGTTTGGGGGTATGTGCTATGGACTGAGGGTCTAAAGGATCTCAATGACTCACAATGTTAGGTAGTAGTGTATCGGAGGGGTTCCTTATTTGGATTTCGCTTTTTGAGACATCCCACACATGAAACATAGCACAACGTTGGAAGTGGGGAGATGTTTGGTCGTTAGTACATAAGTTGGGTACCCCAGCCATTATATATATATATGTGTGTGTGATATGACTACGGGTTGAAAGTTATATTACGGGTCACGGCTAGCATAGTCGTGTAACTTTCGTGCAGTAAAGCACGGGGATATGGTGTATGGGCACCCGGGTTAATTAAGGAAACTTTTGTGCGGTCAATCACGGGTACGGGGTGTAAGGGCGACCTAATTAATTAAAATGCATAATTGTGTAACTCATAGTTAGAAGCGGGAGAGATAGTTGTAGCAAGCTTAGAGGAACAGGAATAGGGAGTGATATTCGAGACATGGAGTACTAAGCTCACCTAAATTTTGAGGACGAAATTCCTTTGTAAGGGGGAGTATGTAACACCCCGTAGTTTTGAGGATTTAGTATTTAATTATTTTGGGAGAAATAAAAATATAGAAATTGGAGAAACCTAAATTATGACTTGGAGAATTTATTTAAGTGGGGGGAATTATTTATATTGGGCGACTTTAAGTTAAATTGTCCAAATTAATGTGTGTCGCATTTTTAAGATCAAAATTGGCGAATGTTATAAAGTATTTTGGATGACGATTCTGAGTGCGTGGTTGAGTCCGGATGGGTCGAGATAGTCAGAGAAGAGTACTCGGGGGTAGTATGCAGGTAACGGGGCATATTTGAGCATAACCGGGTGCACACGGGGTGATTCAGGCCATTTTAATTAGGCCCATGTGGCCAAAAACGATATTAGGGGTTTAAACCTAACCGGGGAAGTGTTGAATGGAATTTAACACAAATTCTAAACCTAGGGCTTGAGAGGGATTTGGGGGAAAGCAAATCAAGAGCCAATTGGGAATTTTTTGAGCCAAATTAAGGGACAAAAGTGAGAGTTCTTCATCAACACCTTAACTACACCAACGGATCACACTCTACGAACAATTCTAGGCAAGTGATTAACTGTTGTGATTTTTAAATTGACGATAATCAATTCATATTATGGGAGGTGTAAACCTAAATTCATTTTTGTGTGGCCTATTGCATGAAATGAGTTTTTATAAATTTAATTGGTTGACTGATTCGACAGTGCAATTGATGTTATAAAAGTATTCAGTATTGATTGGTATAAGAATCATAATAGAACACTAGTGTTAGAGTTGAATTTATTGTGATTGTGGGATCAGATTTGTAAAGGATAATTGGGATTTTACCATAGGAATTTGTGTTCCTGAGTGGGTAAAGATTCGTAATATCAATTATGATAAAAGGTTTAGATGATGATTATAGTTTATGATAGATGTAAAAAGATGATAAATAGGTTGGATTGAGGTTGGGATTTGAGAAAATAAACCTTATATTTTCGTCAATGGCTGAACAGAAAGCCGAAGAAGAAAGGGATCTGGTCGATCTATCGATCGACCTAGGGGATCGATTGATCGATGGTCCCAGTATTCTGGTAGGTTCACCAATTTTATGTATAAAGGGAAATTTAATTTAGATTTTCCCCCTAATTTTTATGTAGTGATAAATTCATATGTATCACATATTCCTTAGAAATTATAATGTGATACAATTGGGGTTAGGAGGGTGATAATTGTATGTCATGAGATGAACGAATTATGGGAAATAATTCGTAAGTATTGATTTTGGACCGAGGAAAATGTTCGGGTATTGTAGTTGAGTGGTACTACATTCTTGAAGGAATTGAGATGTGATTAATTAGCTATGGGGAGAAATATAGAATCGACTATTGATGATGGTATGGGACAAGTGAGCGAGTCAGGGTAAAATGGTCGGGCGACACCAAGTATTAAATTAATTGATGTGTTAATTAATTAAATTAGAGTCAGATCGTAGACTCGGGAAGGTAATGAAATTTGTAAGGAGTGAATTGATTTAAATTAGAGTCAGATTGTAGACTCACGAAAGTGGAAATTTGTTAATGACAAATTAATTAAATTAAAGACGGACTATAGACTCGGGAAAATATCGGCTAGTGTTACAGTTTTTTAGTACACGCTATAGACGGGATTTATATTATACACATATATATACAGTGTGGTGATAGTATATATATGTGTGTGTACTTCATGTGTGCTATTAAATATCAGGGACTATATATTTATTTAAGTTATATACTCTAGTGCTATCAAGGGAGGTTGCGTGATGTGGGTGAATCCCCTAGCTTGAGGAGTAGGGTGAGTATATCACCAGGTCATAGCGTCCGGTATATGGGTGATGGGTTTATCTCACTTTTAGGGAAGGAATATGATTGCCTCCACTACGTTTGTATTTTGAGGCAGGTTGGTGAGCTATTCCAACTTGGGGAACTAGGTTATGTGAGCACACCTAGTGAGATATCACTTTAGATGGAATCAACCGGAGAGGTTACACTCGAAGTGATGGATATACATATGATATATGTGTGGATGTTGTACTAAAGGTACGTATATAATGGTAGTAAATATTATATGCTTGTAATAATACAGTGTGTGATGTAATTATTTTATATAACTTGTGCCACAGTTATATGATATTATTTAAAGTAAATTAATCAAGTTAATTAGTGAGGTAACTTATAACCCATGGATAATAATACTCAGTTTAGAGTGGAAAGGCAAGGAAGGATTACAAGGACTAGTTGGACGGGGTAGTACAACTAGGAGGTGTTAAGGAAATCGTTTGGTGTGCACATTAGTGGAGGGGTGAGAATGTCCTCAACAGAGTGCAACACTAACTTAAATATGGAGCGCATTCATATACTTTAATTACTGCAGTTAATTCACTTGCTAAATATTTTCAAAATGTTTTGGGTTCTAACCCTTGCTATAAAACTATTTTCAAAACCTTTTAGGTGTCTAGCCACAGGGACGCCAGGATTGATATTCTATTCCAGGGACATGGAGTTGCGGTATATGTGGATGCTAGTAAGAGCTTAGATTAGACTCATCGTTCATTCATTCCTAGAGTAGGAATCATCTATCAGTTTCAGTCTTAATTAGGGGATGTCGCCCAAACTTTTCAATTGTAGTTTTCAGATTTATTTATTCAGGTGTTAAATGTTTGTATTGGATTATTTACTTTGGTGACCGATGGTTTATTCGGCATGTAGTTTATTAATTATTCAGTTGATTTAATTCAGTCGTGGTGTATGACTCATATTATATTTCCGCATGTTATTGGTTGTTTAATTAAAAAGATAAATTTTGGCCCCAGCTTTTTGAAATACTAGGTGGTTAGTAAGTTTTAAAAAAATAGGTTTTCGACACTGATGCTAAGGATGAACCAACTGGGATTCCTGTTTTAATTTGGTATAGGACTGATCACCCGGTATTTTATTCGGCGTGGTGTCACAGTTTGTGTGTACGACGAGAATTTGTAAAATTTAGGCTTAGGCTTAAAAACATGGCGTCAAACAGTAAAAACATAAAATAGTCATAAAATGGTCTCGTAAGAGGCACGATCACCTCACGCGGGACCAATGTAACTCGTAGGAACTGACCATGTAGTCACCAAAATCTCTGTTTGAGTATACGAAGAGAATTTGCAAAAATTTAAACATGGGCTTAAAAACATGCTCTAAAATGGTAAAACACAAAATGGTCCCCTAAGAGGCACAAGATACTCGTACGTAACCAATATAACTCGTAAAACTGACCGTGTATTCACCGGACTCCCGATTTGAGTATACGATGAGAATCTAAAAAATTTAGTTTTATTCTTATAAACATGGTGTCAAAGGGTGAAAACATAAAATATCCACAAAACGGTCCCGTAAGAGGCAAGAGCACCTCATACGAGATCAATGTAACTCATATGAACCGATCGCGTAGTCCTCGGAATCCTAATTTGAGTATACAATGAGACTTTATAAATGGTTAGACTTTGGATTAAAACATGGCATCAAACGGTGAAAATATAAAACAACCAAAAAATGGCCCCTTAAGAGGAATTAACACCTCGCATGGGACCAATGTAACTCGTACGAACTGATCATGTAGTCATCGAACTCTCTGTTTGAGTATACGATTAGAATTTGTAAAAATTTAGACTTTCACTTAATAAAATGGCGTGAAATTTTAAAAAATAAAACAACCACAAAATAGTCTAGTAAGAGGCGCGATCACGTCGCAGCGGATAAATGTGACTCGTAGGAACCGACCCCGTAGTCACCAGACTCCCGATTTGAGTATACACCGAGAATTTCTAAAATTTAGACTTTAGCTTAATAACATGGCATCAAAGGGTGAAAACGTAAAATAGACACAACACGATCCCGTAAGAGGGACGAGCACCTCACACGGGACCTTTGTAACTCGTACAAACCGACTGCATAGTCACCGGACTCCTGGTTTGAGTATATAACGAGAATTTGATAAATTTAGACTGAAGCTCAAAAATAAGGCGTCAAAGGGTAAAAATGTAAAACAACCACAAAACGGTCCCGTAAGTGGCACGAGCACCTTGCACAAGACCAATATAACTCATAAGAACTGACCACGTAGTCACCGAACTCCCTGTTTGAGTATAAGATGAGAATTTGCAAAATTTAGACTTAGGCTTAAAAATACGGCATCAAAGGATGAAAGCATAAAACAGTTACAAAATGGTCCCGTAAGAGACACGAGCACCTCGAACGGGACAAACGTAACTCCTAAAAACCGACCATATAGTCACCGAACTCCCGATTTGAGTATACGATGAGAATTTACAAAATTTACACTTAGACTTAGAAATATGGCATCAAAGCTTGAAATGTACATAGACACAAAATGATCCCGTAAGAGGCACGAGCACCTCGCACGAGACCAATGTAACTCGCTTGAACTGACCGCCTAATCCCTGGACTTTTGATTTGAGTATACTATGATAATTTGCAAACGGTTCAAATTGGGCTTAAAAACAAGGCGTTAAAGGGAGAAAATGCAAAAAAGTTACGAAATGGTCCCATAAGAGGCATGATCACCTTGTACGATACTAATGTACTCGTATGGAACCGACCGCATAGTGACCGGACTCCCGATTTGAGTATTAAATGAGAATTTGTAAAATTTAGACTTAGGATTAAAAAGATGGTGACAAAGGGTAAAAACATAAAATAGCAACAAAACGGTCCTATATGAGGCACGAGCACCTCGGACGGGAGCAATATAGCTCGTAGGAACTGACCGTGTAGTCAACGAACTCCCAATTTGAGTAAAAGATAAGAATTTAAAAAAATTAGACTTAAGGTTAAAAATAGAACGTAAAATAGTCACAAAATGGTCCCGTATGAGGCACGAGCACCTCGCATGGGACATAAGTAACTCGTACAAACCGACCGTGTAGTCATCGGACTCCCGATTTGAGTATACGATGAGAATCTGCAAAAATTAGACTTAGGCTTAGAAACATGATGCCAAAGCATAAAATGTAAAACAATAACAAAATGGTCCCGTAAGAGGCACGAGCACCTCCCACGAGTCCAATGTAACTCGTATGAACTAACTGCATAGTCCCTGGACTCCCATTTTGAGTATACGACGAGAATTTGCAAACGGTTACAATTAGGCTTAAAAATGGCATCAAAGGGTGAAAATATAAAACAGTTGCAAAACGGTCCCATAAGAGGCATGATCACCTCGTACGGGACTAATGTAACTCATAGGGATCGACCACGTAGTCATCAAACTCCCTATTTGTGTATACGACGAGAATTTGTAAAATTTAGACTTAGGTTTAAAATCATGGCGTCAAACAGCAAAACCATAAAACAGTCACAAAATGGTCTGGTAACTGGCACGAGAACCTCGCATCGGATCAATGTAAATCTTAGGAACTCACCACGTAGTCATCGGAATCTCGGTTTGAGTATACGATGAGAATTTGCAAAAAATTAGACTTGGGCTTAAAAACTTGTCGTAAAATGGTAAAACCCAAAACGGTCCCTTAGAAGGAACAAGAACCTCATACGTGACCAATGTAACTCATACAAATTGACCGTGTAGTCACCTGACTCCCGATTTGAGTATATGACGAGTATCTACAAAATTTAGACTTAGGCTTAAAAACATGGTTTCAAATGGTGAAAACATAAAATAGCCAAAAAAATAGTCCCATAAATGGCCGAGCACCTCGCACGAAACCAATGTAATTCGTATGACCCGATGGCGCAGTCCCCAGACTCCCGATTTGAGTATAAGACGAGACTTTACAAAAAGTTATACTTTAGATTAAAAACATGGCTTCAAATGGTGAAATCATGAAACAACCACAAAACGGCCCCTTAAGAGGCATGAGCACCTTCTATGGGACATATATGATGAGAATTTGCAAAATTTAGACTTGGGTTTAAAATCATACCGTCAATGTGTGAAAATGTAAAATAGCCAAAAAATGGTCTCGTAAGAGGCATGAGCACCTCGCACGGGACATATGTAACTCGTATGAATCGTCTGCATAGTCACCGGACTCCCGATTTGAGTATACGATGAGAATTTACAAAATTTAGACTTGGGCTTAAAAACATGACGTCAAAGGGTGAAAATATAAAACATCCACAACACAGTCTTGTAAGAGTCACGAGCACCTAATACGGGAACTTTGTAACTCGTATGAACTGACCGCTTAGTCATCGAACTCCTGGTTTGAGTATACGAGGAGAATTGGCAAAATTTTGACTTAGGATTAAAAACATAACATCAAAGGGTGAAAACATAAAACAAATGCAAAACGGTCCCATGAGAGGCACAAGCACGTCATACAGAACCAATGTAACTCGTAGGAACTGATCGCGTAGTCACCGGACTCCCGATTTGAGTATAAGACGAGAATTCAGAACTTTTAGACTTAGTCTTAAGAACATGGCGTCAAATGGTGAAAATGTAAAACGGTCACAAAATGGTTCTGTAAAAGGTACGAGCGCCTCTCATGGGAAAAATGTAACTCGTACAAACCAACTATGTAGTCATCGGACTCCCGATTTCGTATAAGACGAAAATATGCAAAATTTAGACTTAGTCTTAAAAATATGGCGTAAAAGCGTGAAAATGTAAATTAACCACAAAACGGTCTTGTAAGAGGCACAAGCACCTCGCAGAAAACCATTGTAACTTGTACGAACCGAACGCATAATCCTTGGACTCCCGGTTTGAGTATACGAAGAGAATTTGCAAACAGTTAGACTTGGGCTTAAAAACATGGCGTCAACGGGTAAAAATGTAAGGATCAGACTCCCAATTTGAGTATCTGACGAGAATTTGCAAAATTTACACTTAGGCTTAAAATCATGTTGTCAAAGGGTGGAACATAAAACAGCCACAAAACGGTCCCATAAGAGGCACGAGTGATAAGCACCCAAAAGTGTAGATTTTATACCCCGAATAGTCTTTTTTTTATCGCTAGTTCTCATTAAAATTGGACTTATGTTGATATTTGTTTGTTTTGTAGGTCATATGCCACTTGCGGATTTAAAAGTTGTATTTCGAAGCAAATGCGCGTCAAAAGTTGTCAAACCTAATCCCTGTCCCTTTTACCTTACTGTAAAACCCCGTAATTTTAATGAATTTTAATCTGAGATAAATTAAAAGTTAATGGGCCAATTCAATGGGGATTAATTGAAATTAATAATGAAAAAATTAATTGGGATTCATCCGGATTGAATATTACTAGAGATTAAAGTAATATATGATTTTGAATATTACTTAGTGATATAAAAGTACTATGTGAATATAATAATTATTTTCGGGAGCTACAAATACGATAATAATGGAAATTAAGTAGGGACGCGCTTATGAGTCGTGTTGGGACTAAAGTTGGGAAATAAAATGAGATTTATTTTTAAGTCATTAGGATGATCATTACAAGTGGTCCATTGAGTCTGGAAGGGTCGTAATAGGTATAAAAGTTTGCTCGGGGTTTTGATTTGGGTCTCGGGTCAATTGGAAGATCAAAAGACACCCCGAAGGGGCATTTTACTCATTTTTCTTAGGAGATGAATAGTACCTACGTTTTTTGTCTTTTAACTAACTTGGAGACTTATTATATATGTGAGTTTAGATTGTACGTAAGGGTCATTTCATCTAAACACAAGTGAGGTCTTTTGAGAGAGAGTGAAAAGATTTAGAGAAAAAGTGAAAGGTTATCTTGAGGAGAGGAAGAGTTGCTTGGAAAGGAAGAGCCACCTAGGTCAATCTAAGGGGAAAACCACCATATCTACACCTTGCACCACCACCGAATTACCGCTGGAAAAAGGAAGAGGTGGTGCAAAACACATGTCTTCTCCAAAGGTTCAGGCCTACACATAAGGCAAGTGTAATTCTTGCTCTATTTTGGTGCTTATATTATCGATGTTAGAATAGGATTTCTTTTTAGATTGATGAACTTATGAATTTTGGATTAAAATGATTGATAAATGAAGTTTAACGGATAGGCAAATTCATGTAGTTGGAGATTTATATATATAGATACTATGAACATAAAAATGGATAGGTATTGCATGTAGATGAATCCTACTCATGTTGTATATGGAAATTTGATGATTTATATATAAAATGAGAGTTCCAAATTCTGGGTTTTTAAGAAGTATAAAAATGGATAATTTAAATAAATTGAAATTTTAAGGATTTCATGGGTTTGATGATAATATCCTTATGAACATATGGATTTGATGTTATTCTTAAGTGAAAATCACCCTTGAACATGTTAGAACATTGTTCAAATATCTGGGTTTTGGGTAGAATATAATCCAGGAGGGCTTGGGTGTAAGAACATGAAGAAAAATGCAGAAAATTGAGGTTGAAGACGAACTGGAATGACGCTGATCTTGTTCGAACGAGATGCCATCTCGTTTGAACGAGAATTCTAGTTTCTAATGAGATTCCAAAATTTTTGTTTTAGCCCAGAACAGTTTGGAGAATTGTATTTTAGCCCACAATAGGTTATGAATAATTTTGGTACATTAACAAGGAGTGAAGGACTTGGGCTAATGTTGGAAAATTATATGAAATTGAGGAATAAAATTATGTGAAAGATATCTACATAATAATAATACGATTAAGAGATCAATAATCGCCATGTTCAAGTACGGGTTAATATTGGTTATATATATATATATATATATATATATATATATACGGGTACTTCGGATTATGTCAGTGATAAGTACATAATAAAAATATGATAATGAGATTAAATTGTAATTAAAAATTACGGGTAGTATTCGAGAAATACAACAGGTACTTGGGATAGGATGAATTCCTAATATGAGATAAACGTCGAATGTGTACCTATTCCTATAGAGGTTGTGTATATACCTATTTCTTTTTTAATTTTTATGTATGACATACCTATCCTACTTGCTATCGATGGGAGGTTTACGCGTAGAGGGGAGTCATATCCTGATGAGCCTTAAGGGGGATCCTTGACTTGTTGCCTCGGAACATAGGACTTAGGTTGCATTGCAATTAGTGAGAATAATGGTATTGAACAGTCTTTTGGGTGCGTAGGCATGTGCGTATCGTAAAGGCTTAGGACTATGTTCGCCTCCACTGTTTATGATTTGTTATTTATGGTTCGTGGGACATACCGAACCTATGGTCCTTTATACAATGACGAGATGTACTGGGACATGATAGCAGAGTACGAATGCACTGCAACTGAGCCTTAAGGTGCAGTTTAGTATATATATATAATAGAGTGAATGTGAATGTATATACTTGTGATATTATCTATTGGGTGAATTAAGTAGACATGAAAGAGATTGAAATCTGAAATTAATTAAGAGGTGAATACTTAATTATATTGAATTGTAAAAGGGCTTATCCATGATATAAAGAAATTGGATATATATGTATTATTTGTATTGCGAGAGAAATATGTGGGAAGTATATGGTCTATGGTCAGTTGGCGCTGTTATGAACTAGTTAGCATGGGAATAGAAACTTGAATGGTTTTAAGGTACGTTAGGTGTGCACTCTAGATGAGAGGTGAGGATCTCAAGAGAGAGTCCAATAAATCTAACATGTATATAATTATTGTTGAATATAGCATTTATTCACTTGTTGTATTCTAAACTATTTTTACAATCGAGCGCTGACCTGTTTTCTTGCATATTCTTTTCTCTCTTGTTTCTCCTATATCACGTGTCCAGTCGCAGGGACGCCAACCATAGAGGATTAGGATTTTTGGCGACCTATGAATGCTATGGATTCTTGGACTTTGTTTAGACTCTTTCATATTGATTGATTCATACTTTGTATTTGATCTTTCATTTAGGGAATGTCGCGCAAGAGGTTTCAAGTTATTTATTTTCTATCTTAGACAAATTAAGTTTTTATGTTGATTTTGTTACATTTAATTTCTAGTGGGATTATTGGATTGAGATATTTTAAACTGGAGAGTTTTATTCCAGTTGCATTTAATTCAGTTTTAATATTACTCAGTTGTTATTCATTCTGTGAATGGATTATGTTAAATGGTTTATGTTTTAAAAGTGGAAATTTTATTTATATTAAAACTTCATTAGTTTAACACCTACTTAGTTGGATTTTAGGTGATTAAATAAAAAAATGTTTTTCGACAGTGATACTAAGAATGAATCAACTGTAAATTATGTTTTAATGGGGTACAGGACTTATCACCCAGTATTTAATTGAGCAAGGTGTTACAGGTGGTATCCGAGCATCAGGTTCTAGAGTTTTTTAGGATCTAAATAGTTTATTATTCTTTTAATTTAGCGTTCTTCGATATAGAGCCCTATCATTAGGACTGTTGTATCCTTATTTGCGCATATACGATCTTGAGCTATTCTTTGAAATTTAAATTGAATACTGATGAAATTTTTCTCTCATTCCTGATGCCTCCTCGATGTGCACCTCAGCCTTCCCCATCTCAGAGTACAATGAATATTGCAAAAGTTGTTGCCATTATTGCTCAGGAAGTCAACACAACTTTAGATGTTGTTCAGCAGGCACCAACACAGGCATAATTTGTGCCACCCGCACCAGGGCAGGTGTTTCGTACAACTTGGGAACGTCTTAGGGATGTTTTTCAGAAGGCGCATCCACCCGAGTTTCAGGGAGGTTCTGATGTCGTGACGGCTAGCCAATGGAAGAAGAACATCTAGAAGAACTTGAGAATGTTTGAATGCACGGATGTTGAATGTCAAACTAGCTATATTTAATCTAGTAGGTGTAGCTCTATAGTGGTGGGAATCTATTACCACCGCCGAAGAGAGAGATACAATGACTATCCAGGACTTCTGGGTGCGATTTGACCGTAAATACTTTCCTTTCTCCGTTCAGATTGAACTGAGGCATAAATTACTCGACCTAACCCAGGAGGGAAGGGAAGTTGTAGAATATGAGAAGGAATTTACTCGGCTGACAAATTTGGTACAAAGAGAGGTTCCCACTGAAGAAAATAGAATTCAGATGTTCACAGATGGCCTAAATTGGAAGATTTTCCAGCACTTATTGGTCAATCTTTCATTACATACTTATGCAGATGTTCCTAATATTGCGATGCTTCATTGCCACGATAATCGCTTACATGCAAAAGGTGGCAAGAGGGGGATTGAGTCGAGCCAGCAGGGTAAGACTGGTGGAGGTAGTTCTAGTGGGACACAGCCAGGATAGAGTCAGTAGCGCTAGGGTTCCCAGCTAGGGGACTATGCTAAACGTTTATGATCCAAAGGATTTAGTTTTGGGTAGGAAGGTAATAGGCAGGGTCAGCAGTAAGGCCAACAAGGCCAAAGGAGAGGTAGTAACGGCTAGTAGGGCCAAGGACAACAGGGATAAAATGGGGTAAAGTTTATTGGAAGATATTTTATGTGTGGCAGGACAAGCCCTAAAAGAAAGGAATGCCTTGATAAGGGAAAATTTCCTTAGCAGGGAGCTCGTCAAGTGCTACAGAGACTAGTATTTCCACCAACCGATCTCCCAGCACCAACTCAGGTGCCAACATTACCTGCCATTCTAGAAGCTCCAGCACAGCAGGGATAATACGGGCGTGTGTATAACGTCCATTAGGCAGCGATTCAGACGACATCTCCCCTCGATTGAGGGTATGTATTCTATCTATGGGGCTATGCGCATTCTGTTTGACATGGGGGCCTCACATTCCTTTATAGCCACTATATTTTCATAGGCCACGAGATACTATACATGGCCAACAACATTGTTATTTATGTAGACTCATCGATGGGTAATGAGATGCCTATTTTATTTATATGTCATAGTGTGAGTATAGGGACTGGGAGTCTATTTTATCGACGAATTTACTTATTTTGGACATGTCCGAGTATGATGTGATTATCAGCATAGATTGGCTTGTTGCATATAGGGCCATGATTGACTGTTATAGCCGGTGTATTATTTTTGCTATTTCGGGACATGAGATGTTCCTAGTGGTGATGCCTCATTCTGAGGGAGGCTTGTCTACTCATTTGTATTATATAGAGGAGGAAACCTCTGTGGGAGTAGTAATATCCCATTATTCGATACTGGTAGTTTGTGATTTTGTGGATGTATTCCAAAAGATACCGCAATTACCTCCCAGCAGGGAGACTGAGTTTGCGATTGATTTAGCGTCGGGCACTCCGCCTATTGCTCATACACCTTATCGTATGGCTCCAACAGAGATAAGGGTGCTCAGGGAGCAAATAGAAGAGCCTTTGGGTAAGGGGTTTATTGATGCGACCAAAAATGTGTCTAGTGTGCGTGTTATATAGGCTAAAGTGCAAGCCTGTTGCTCAACTAATAATCTGATAAAACGGATATCGATCCTCAAAGAAATAGGACGAATGAAGTCTTGATAACGTTGGAAAGATTAGAAAATCCTAGCTTTGACTCTAAAAAAATGAAAAGGTGATTAGGGGGTGAAACAACTACGACTAAATGCAACTTAGAGGATGATTAACTAAAGAAACAACGAATTAATAAAATGCAACAGTGATATTTAAACGAAAATATGATGACTATTGTTTTTAGAGCTAAATATAGAATGAGAACAATAGGTCGGTTTACAATCCCCCACACCTTAGTAATTAACTTTGTAGGATACTAGATTAGAAATTAGAATTTTAAACAAATTCGATCTTTAGTACTACCAAGTAATACACATTTGAGGGACTGTAGCCGGCACAATATGTAAACAAAGGATGAGTAAAGAGGTGTCACATTAACCAATACGCACGTCGAACTCTTAAGCATCCCGATTACCTAGGGCAAACGAGATCAAAAGTCCTACGACGGTTGCACTAGTTATACAACACGATCCATCTAAGATTTTAATTCAAAAGCCTATTTCCCATTATCATGAATTACATCGGGTGGGGTTCATGCACCCCAGCCCTTAGAAAATTAGCTGGACATAATTAACTTAGAGAAAGACGTGGTTTTTTAAGAAAGAGAACATCAAATCTAAAGAAACTACTTGAAAAGATAATTTCAGAATCAAAATCAGCAATTCAAATTAATGAGCAATAAAAAATTAAAGGAAGATGTTACTTGAAATGCAGAAACCAAAACATGAATCCTTACAGCAAAATCTTCTTATGGAAATCTAGGGTTTTTGACTAAAAAACCCTCTACTCCTACTTAACTAACCTAAAAATCAAACTCCTTTGTTTAACAATAACTAGATATTAAATACATCATGAAAAATCCAGAGTTGTAGCTTAATCAAACTCTAAAATTGGAACAAGAAAATCAGGAATAATCTTAGGTAGATCGGTCTGTGTGTTTAGTGGCGGATCGGTCCTTCTTCAAATCCGGATCGATCTATGGCAATTTTTCTAGTGAGTGCTAAGGATCCGGACCGGTCCTTTTATTTTGGAAATGGGATCAGTCCCCCTTGTCATTTTTTCCAGTAGGTTTTGTGGGGCTGGACCGGTCCTTTTATTTTTGAAATAGGATCGATTCACAGTTGGTATTTAAATTCCTTCCATTTCTCCTCAATTTCTCTTTAATTTCTTGCATCTTTAGAACCTTGTAACTTCATCCCTGGAAGTCGTAATTGGACGTCGTTTCTTCCTATGCACTCGCTGAATTGAGATCTTCAACTTTCATGTTGGGTCTTCTTTCGAATTTTGGATGGAAATTACGCTTTTTCCCTTCTAAGTTTTCTTCTTTGACTTATTCTTTTGCTTTGACTTTCTCCTTTCTTTCCTTATCAATAAATACCTGTAAATGACCTAAAAAAGCACAAAACTCGAGATACTATGTAGAAGGGTTAGAAACATAGAAATGAGATAATTCAAGAGCAATGGCATTATTCGGGATGCTCAAAGATACTAAATTAGGGAGTAATATTGGAAGAATTACTGCCTAATCAAACCCCCCTAACATAGCACTTTGCGCGTCCCGGGCAATGTAAAAGGATTAAACTACATCTCAGCTCGTGAAAATCATTTTATTAGGATAGACTACCACTTTTGCGGGCAAGCGATTGCATTTAGCGTATGCAACAAGCCTTTAAACCCCTAGGTCACGCCAGTAGGACGAGTTATGTCTTGTGAGGGTTTGAAGTGAATATACCCACAAAATTCGACTCAAAGAAAACTCAAAATAATAAAAAATTGTATAATTCAAACTTTTCCAAAAAATAGTCAACATCAATTCATGTTAAAGAGCCTCAAATCATCGTGTGCGTGTGTGAAGCCGGAAATTTAACTGCGAATTTCCACCGGTTGACCATTACGTTACTTATTCGAAAATTCGTTTTTATTCAACTTCTTAGGGGATGCTATCACAAACGATTCTCTCGAAAGTGTGGCTATTTCTCTCGGTGTGCTTGATATAAAGAGTAAATGAAAATGAAAACAAGTTCACGCACACTAAATTAGAAACATGAAAATTTATGGGGTAAAAATATCTCATCATTAGAAGATGGTTACAAGGAAACGGGAGCATCGCTACTAATTCACACCTTTAATCTATTTTATTATCTTTTTGTGTTTCAGCTCTCCACGCAGTAACCAATTTCGCAATTTGGACTCGGTTAGGACTTTATCGGGTTTTAAGGTGTAATGGGTATAAGGAAATGGGTTTGGGAAATTTGGAATTGGAACTATTCTTAAGATAGCCATTAGTGTTTTTCCGGGATTTTGCTCAATTTTTCTATTTTTTCTATTTTTTTCCTTTCTTGCTATTTTTGTTTAGCATTTCTATTTTTTTGCCCCTTTTTGTTGCACTTTTCGGACTTCAATTTTTACTTTTCAACTTTCTCAATTCTGGGCCAATTGGGTGTTTTCGGGTTTTCAAACGAACGGAAAATTTTTATTCAGCTCAAAACGGATTGCAAAAAAAAGGGTACTTTTTCATGACTTTTTCTGGCCAACATTTTTGGGTGACAAATGAGGGCCTACTTCATTTTCCAAATTATTAGTTGCGTTACCATATGCGTCTCGAGGTGAATTTTTGTTTAGAGATTCATTTAGCGCATTTTTCAAGACAGCATCTCACACGTTACCCGTAATCGATCAAATCAAAGGAATTGAGATCTTTAATGACTTTTGTAAATGCTGAATACATCTTTGAGTTAACCATTAACTCGGATTGATTTATACACTCACAAACAGGAGAGCGTCAAATCTCACCGGGTTGGTTAATCTCCACACTTATTCGTTAAGTCGTCTATGTTCGCTCAATTTCCATCTTTGGTGAATTTCGGCATTTTGCATTATGTTTTTACAATTTGAGACTTTAAACTGAATTTTAAAGATATTTTTGAAAATTTTAAATTCCAATTTTTATGTATTTTGAAAAAAAATATTTTTTGTTTTTCTGAGTTTTTCAATTTTTTTTGGAAATTTTGAAGTTTTATGATTTTTTTTGGCATTTTTGCAAATTTGTGAAGTTTTAGAAATACGCACTCATGACCCACCCAACTTAGAATTATGTATTATTCCCAATCAAAAGGACTAAAATCTAAATAAGGCAAAATAAGAGTGCAATAAATAAAACAAACAAATAGAGAAAATGCGGATTTTTATTTATAAGGACTATGGTACATGAAAAGGAAAGAGCATACAAGCATATAAGAACCCCAACAAAATTTCAACTGACATTCTCACCAAATACATGATTCACTGGGCAGGGGGTTAGAGCTACCGGGCGTGCTAGGGTCATATGGGTCATAAAAGTAGGACGGGGGAGGGGCATTGAAGGACATCTCAAACATCTAAGCCTGAAGCCTATGCATCATGCTCGTGTCGCGCCTAAACGCGCATTGCTCCTCCTCCCTATTAACATTGTAGCACATAACGAACCCCGAGAATTGTGTTTCAAGTGCATAGATGCGCACATCAATGTGGCATCCCGTAAGCTCATAGTCAGGATCCTCCTCTTCCACGTATTCGGGTTCTTCGCCCTCAGCCATGCTGACGTCATCCGTTGCCACCTCATCATCCTAGGACTTATCGGCCGACTCCTCCTCATCACTATCGTCACTAGCAGGGACAACCTATCGAGCTTTGTGAATGGCCCTTTGCGACTCTCTTTTGGTGTGGGTAAGTTGTCCAAAAGGATTGGGAAGATGCGAAAATTCAGTAGGAGGTTGAATGCCAGCGTCGGCGAGAAGAGATGAGATGAGCCAGGCATAAGGGAGTGGGGTAGCGCCTTTTTCATTTGTGGCGGCATAAAAAATGTCTCGGTATATAGTGTGGGCCAAGTGGATAGTGGAGTTTGGGTCATATAGGTGGTAGACAAGGGTGGCTTGACGAGGGCGCATGATGGAATCATTTGAAATTTGTAGAATGTTGGCGCAATTAATTTGGAAGGTGATGCCTACTTTGTCGTTCAGTTGGCCGTCGGGAAAAGGGCCTCGGAGCCACTGATTTCAAGGAAAGATACACGTAATGCAGACATCCTTGTCTAGGGGCAGGCTGTTGTTGGGGTATTGCAATGGGAATGGTGAGGGACATCCTTCTCCGTCATCTTGCGGATAAGGATGTCGAGTGAGAACGGGATGGGGGTTTGGTCAACATACGCCTCGACTTAAAAATTAGCGGTGCACATGAGGGACCCATAGAAGGAACTTACCTCATTGGCCCAGATGGTATCAAATGGATCATTGAGGAAATGGCACCCCCCCCCTTTGCAATGAAGAGGGTAGTGACGTTGGAGGGCATATCCTCCTACAGAACATGTCACTCTATGTGGAGCTTATGTGTGTGCTTCAAAAAGCGATGACACCAACGTTGCTCCTTGTATGAACAAAAGGGGAGCAATCGGTTTTTAGCAATGATCGTGGAGTTATATTTTTCTCGGGGTAGTTGGTTATCCCTAAAGGGTGAGTGTGGTGGAAATAGACAGTGGAATATATAGGGCGAGAGTGTGGGTAAGTGAAAGCGGTGGTTAAATAGGGTGGGAGAGGGTTGTATTTATAGGTGGGGAAAGGGGTAGGGTTAGGGTTTTGGAGGGAAGGATTTGGGAGGGAAAGGGGTGTGTTTTGGGGAGGGAAATCGGGTTGGGAAGAGGGAAGAGATGAAATGGACGGAGATGAATGGATAGGGGAGATAAATCTAAGGAGTTGTAGAGTTGCAAGAACCGGACCGGTCTGCATGCCCAGGGGCGGATCGGTCCATGTCCTATTTTTTTATTTTTTAATTACTACCATGCGGACCGATCCGCATGCCCAGGGGCGGATCAGTCCGTCTTCCCCAAATTTCCAGAATCCTCCAACTACAGGAATGTCCTTCAAGATTGGTTCTTAGTGCTTACCCTTAACTTCTCAAAACTCAAAACAAAGACTATAATGACCCTAACGTAATCACACCTATGATACACAAGATTTTAGCTCATAAACGTCGGGGGTGCGACGACCTCTCAAATTTAGCTCACTATACCCCATAAACGGGGTCCGACAACCAAATGGTGTCGATCTCTTCTACACACGCCTCTACACATGGATTTAGGCGTTGTCCATTGACTTTGAATGTATTCCCCCTTTTGGATCATCCAATGCCACAACTCCATGGGGAAACACGGTTTTAATAACGAATGGTCCAGTTCAACGGGACCGTAATTTACCCGAAAATAGAATAAGCCGCGAGTTATAGAGGAGTACTTTTTGTCCAGGTTGAAACTCTTTCCATCGAATAATCTTATCATGCGCGAGTTTCATCTGTACTATTGAAATCTTGGCATTCTCATACGCATTGCGTATCTCCTCTAACTCGTTTAGTTGAAGCTTGCGAGCTTCACTGGCTTTGTCCATATCGTAATTGACCCTCTTAATTGCCCAATACGCTTTATGCTCTAACTTAATGGAAAGACGAAAAGGTTTTCCTTACACAAAGAAAAATGGGGACATTCTGAATCGGTTATTGTATGCGGTACGGTAGGCCAATAAAGAATCATTCGATTAAAAGGACCAATGTTTCTGATCAGTATTGACGGTCTTCTTTAGTATGTGTTTGATCTCATAATTCGCTAATTCGGCATGCCCATTCGTTTGTGGGTGATACGTGGTTCCAACTTTGTGAACGACACCATACTTTTTCATAAGCTTCTCAAATGGTTTATTGCAAAAGTGCATTGATATACCCGTATATACCCTCGGCCATGCCGAGGGTGCCCTGCACTTCATCATGCTCCGGTCGACCCCTAAGGGCCGACCCTTCATCAGGCTCCAAATGACCCCTCAGGGGGCCGACCCTTCAGCAGGCTCTGAACGACCCCTCAGGAGCCGACCCTTCAGCAGGCTCCGGACGACCACTCAGGGGGCCGACCCTTCAGCAGGCTCCGGACGACCACTCAGGGGGCCGACCCTTCAGCAGGCTCCGGACGACCCTCCGAGGGTACGACAGTACGAGGCCTAAATTAGGCCAGACTCACTACCGGAAGGAACTTTGCCCTCGGCCTCGTCTCATAGGTCGAGGGTGACATCATCACTGCGCGTGGTTTGGGAGACGCGTGGAACAGTGCGCGTGAGGCTCACATGGCACATGGGAGACCATTATAACAAAATCACACCCTCACCTGAGGGAATATTATGTCATCATTTGGCATCTATAGGTGTCAACAGGGGATTGGCTAGATCATCATTCACATGCACCATGCATACTTGGGGGGTACACCACACCCCCCAAGACCTATATATACTTGTCACCTACAACCCCACAGGGGATCGATCAATTTATTGTAACCCTAGCTAAAACTCTGCTTGTACACACAGTAGAGAGAGAAAGTGAGCTTATGTGCATTGTATCCAAGACCATTAGTGCCCATAATTAGTGGATCACACACTCACAGTGGATGTAGACCAAATTGGCTGAACCATTATACATCATTGTCTTATTTCCTCTTATACTCATCCCCTTCTACATACTTATACGCTTATATATCTCTATGGCTGCCATGGTTACTACTGTTTGAGCTCATTATCACTTATCCGGTGGTGCTAAATCTTAGCATCGTCAGTTTGGCGTCGTCTGTGGGAACGACAAGACATCTCTTCCTTTGTACAGCTTGACCTCACTGGGCACTCTGGTGGTGAGCCAGCTCTCCCCCTGAGAGGAGATGTTTCACTATTGAAAGAGGCCCACTAAGGTTCTCAAGATCACCAATCTTTTCTTCAGTTAAGCTTTTCATAGCTCAAACACATGGCACCTGAAATGCCACCGCCACCGCTTCCCCCGCCGGATGATGGGGGAAGACCCAGTTCCAGTTAGCCGCCACCTCAGTCTGAGATGGCTGATGTGGCGGCAGCCTTAAAGTCTCTAGAAGCAAGCCAACGGATGATGCAGGAGCAGTTCATAGCTCTAAGCTAAAACATGCTAAGACCACCAGGGGTTTCACCTGAGATGATTACTCCGGCAGCAGCTCCAGGACAGCATGAGGCCAGGGGACCACCCCAGGCACCACGCAAAGACCTGCCACCCCCTCAGCAGCGTAGGGATGTTTCTGACCCCCGGCGTCTACACCTAGGGAGGCAAGGAAACCCTTGCCCTCAGGACAGGTATAACGATTTGTAGGGAGAGGAGGCCCCTATAAAATGTTGGGAACCATATGAGGTCTCCAACAATACTGTACGACCTCTCCAGGATAGTAGAGGAAAGTGCAGGAGACCAAATCCTGATGATCGCCCGAGAGGCTATGCTTTTGATCGCTTGAGCAGGGGGCGGCCTTTGAGAGTCTGGGCCCAGTAAATGACCTGCGGAATAAATTGTCCAGGTCAAGGAATGCTGCGAGGTCCAGGAGGGAGGCAGCAGGTGGCCGACCTCAAGGAAGGGAGGACGGTCAAAGGGAAGTAAACATCCAACACAGACCTGCCGCAGCAGAACCCTCCGTCCACCTTAAAGAGGCGGTAGGGGATAACATCGGCCAAGCCGACCCTACGAGGCCCTGGAATGACTCGATCCAGCGACTAGAGGATAAGATCGGTGATATACTGAAGAGTCGGGACCCTCTTCAGAAGGGATACACCATAGGCTCACCCTTTGTGGCGAAGATAGTCAACTTCCCTACGCCATCAAGGTTCAAGCCACCTGTGGTCACCCCAAGATACGACGGGAGCACCAACCCTGTCCACCATGTTGAGATGTATCAATCAGCAGCAGATATATACTCTATGTCAGATGAGATGAGGTGTCGTGCCTTTTTTGGTACCCTGACAGGAGCTGCACATGTCTGGTACACGTCTCTTCCAAAAAATTCCATTGAAAACTTTAAGTAGTTGGCAGACCGGTTCATCCACAACTTTTTCTTTGGGGTGAGGCCACAGAAGAAGACCACCCACTTGCTCTATGTTAAGCAGGGGAAGAGTGAGAGCCTGAGGGACTACATAGCCAGATTCAATAAAGAGAAGTTGGAGGTGGAAGACTATGAGGAGAGTATAGCTATGACAGCCCTGATTGGAGGACTCCAAAAGGGGAAGCTGTTATGGAAGCTTGCTGAATACCCTCCGAGGACGATGGGTGAATTGCTGTCGACAGCAGGAAAGGTGATGAACGCCGAAGAGGCGATGGCCGCAAAATACGAAGACGAAAAAGGAGCCGCTAGTGGGGGTAAATACCCTAAGAAGAACAAAGAGGGGAAGAAGAGGTCCACGGATGACATGTTCGCTAGTTACACCCCTCTGACGATCAGCTGTGAGTAGATACTCAATGAGATAAAGAGTGACCGGTGCCTGAAGTGTCCTGAGAAGTTAAGGGCAGCCCCCAACAAGAGGAATAAGAACCTGTGGTGTGAATTTTACCAAGATCCCGGCCACGTAACAGACAAATGCTTTGCTCTGAAAGATGAGATTGAGAAGATGATGAAAGAAGGGAAGCTCAGAAAGTGCGTCGACAAAGGTGCCTTCAAGAGGGGCCGAGGGGACGACCCCAGAAAGAAGCAGGGCAATGCATGCAGAGAAGGTCCTCAAAAAAGAGGGGACAACCCTTCTGACGATGAGGACGACCTTGACCTCCCGCCGAGAGACGACCAAGGTCCTGTCAAGAGGCTTAATATGATCTCGCTCGGAGTGGGAATGATCTCCGGGGGTCTAGCAGGAGGAGGGTCTGAGGTTGCTGACAGGAAGGCCCATGTGGCTGAGGCCAAGGCAGTGACGAAGATGATACACTCAACCTCCCTGGAGGCCAAGTCAGAAAAGAGGAAGAAGGTTGATATGGACACCCTGATAGTGGGGTTCTCGAGAATGGACTTTAAAGGCCTCCTAGACCCACATGACGACCCACTCGTCATCACAACTAGGGTGCATGGGTGTGAGGTGCCGAGGATATTGGTCGACGGGGGCAGTTCTGCAGATGTAATGTTTTGGTCGTGCTTCAAAGCCTTAGGTCTCATCCATGCTAGACTCGTCCCATACCATCATCCATTGATTGGGTTCAGAAGAGAAAAGGTTCATCCCCTTAGAGTGTATGAGGCCGATGTCCGGATGGGGGACGAGTGGCCGAGATGGCTTACTAAGAAGGTCAGTTTCTTTGTGATGGATGAACATGTGTTTTTGGCCTACAACATCATACTGGGGCGTGTGGACCTCAAGGGGTTTGAAGCTGTGCCGTCTACGGTCCATCAGATGATTAAATTTCCTACCCCTTAGGGGGTGGGGGAAGTTCAGGGAGACCAGATGACTGCGCGAGAATGTTACTACAACTCCGCTGAAGAAAGAGAGGCATACAAGAGGGCTACAACTACTTACAATATTGATACCCTAGACCCCAGGGATGAGACGAAGCTAAAGAAAGGAGAGGCCGTGGAAGAGGTAGAATCCATCATCTTCGATGTGGATGACCCAAAAAAAATTGTCCAAGTCGGCAAGTCTCTGAAGCCCAAAATCAAGGAAGACCTCATTAAACTGTTGAGGAGAAGACAAAGCGTCTTCGTGTGGAGTCATGTAGATATACCAGGGATTGACCCTGAAATCATGTGCCACAAGCTCAATGTGGTAGAAGGAGTGAGGCCGGTAAAGCAGAAGAGGAGAATTTACTCTAGAGAAAAGTATGAGGTCATTAGGGATGAGGTCAAAAAATTAGAAGATGCTGAGTTTATCAGAGAGGTCATCTAACCCGAATGGCTGTCCAATGCAGTCATTGTTCCAAAGGCCAACGGGAAGTGGAGAATGTGTGTGGAATTCACAGACCTCAACAAGCATTGTCCTAAAGACAGCTTCCCTCTCCCCCGCATTGACCAGATGGTAGACACTACCGCAGGCCATGAGCTCGTGATCTTCATGGATGCCTATTCAGGGTATAAACTGATCTTCATGAACCTTGAAGACTCGGAGAAGACAGCCT
This sequence comes from Sambucus nigra, assembly GCA_949130495.1. NCBI lineage: Eukaryota > Viridiplantae > Streptophyta > Magnoliopsida > Dipsacales > Adoxaceae > Sambucus > Sambucus nigra. The sequence continues at coordinate 616,701,872 of OX422207.1, forward strand.
TCATCACTGAAAAGGGGACATACTGTTATAGGGTCATGCCCTTTGGCCTAAAAAATGCGGGGGCAACGTACCAGCGCCTCGTAAATAAAATGTTCGAAGACCAAATTGGGAAGTCTATGGAGGTATATGTAGATGACATGCTGACTAAGAGTTTGAAAGCAGAGGATCACGTAGCAGACCTGGAGAGGACCTTTAATATGATGGACAAATACCAGATGAAGCTTAATCCGGCCAAGTGTGTCTTCGGGGTCGGAGCAGGGAAGTTCTTGGGGTTCATTGTCAACCAAAGAGGCATCGAGGCCAATCCTGAAAAAATAAAGGCCCTTTTTGAGATGAAGACCCCCAAGTCCATTAAAGACGTTCAGAGGCTCACAGGGAGAGTTGCTGCCTTGAACAGGTTCGTATCTAGGGCCACAGACAGGTTCCTACCGTTATTCAAAATTCTCAGAAAAGCCTTTGAATGGAGTGAAGAATGCGATGAGGCCTTCAAGGAGTTAAAATCATACCTAGGGTCTCCCTTGCTGTTGTCATGACCCGTGCAGGGTGAACGACTTTATGTGTACCTCGTTGTCTCAGAGTCAGCCATCAGTGCATCCATTGTGAGAGACGAAGACGGAATACAGAAACCTGTGTATTTTAACAGCAAGGCACTCCAGGGGGCAGAGCAAAGATATCCAAGGATGGATAAGTTGGCCTACGCCTTGATCCATGCATTAAGAAACATGAAGCCATACTTCTAGTCCCATACGATGGTCATCCTCACTGACTCACCCCTTAGGCAGGTTTTGCACAAGCCTGAAAAATCAGGGAGGTTAATGGCCTGGGCTATAGAAGTGGGGGAGTTTGACATAGTGTATCAGCCTAGAACGGCCATTAAGGGGCAAGCATTGGCAGACTTCGTGGCTGAGTTTACTAGGGAAGATAATGAGGCCGAGGGTGAGAGCCTCAGGAAGATAGATACCTGACAGGGTGAGCTCATCGACACGCCTACAGATAAGGCTGAGACGAGCACCGCTAGAAGGAAAGTGGTTGAAAATTAAGAGGGAAGATATCTCTTTAGACAGGGGTCACTCATCGAGGGAAGTTTCTCAGAAGAACACACCGTGTGGAGTCTCTTCGTCAATGGGTCCTCTTGTGAAAGCGGGAGTGGAGCTGGATTAATAGTATCAGCACCCGACGGCACAGACATTGAGTACGCCCTGAGGTTCTACTTTAAGGCCTCCAACAACGAGGCTGAATATGAGGCCTTGATAGCAGGCCTCTCCTTGGCCAGATCTCTTATTGTCGGCCAGGTCTGGTTCATAGTGATTCAAGGCTAATAGTGAATCAGATACTAGGAGCCTACGAGGCCAAGGACGAGAGGATGGCTAGGTACCTTGAGAAGGTGAGGTCGTTACTGAAGGGCTTCAGGGAAGTGAAATTAAAGAGGATACCTAGGCTCGACAATGGCCGAGCTGATGCCCTTGCTTGGTTGGCCTCAGGAACTAGGACAGACATCAGGAGGATGGTCCGAGTGGAAATTTTGCTTCGACCAACTATTGAAGACGCTGAGGGAACACTTAGAAATTGCCTAAATGTTTCCCAGGAAGCTTCGTGGATGGATCCTCTGATAAGATACATTAAGGAGGGGGAGATGCCAGAAGCAAGGCAAGAAAGGAAGAAGTTGAGATACACGGCTGCAAAGTTCGCTGTCACTGGGGATACCTTGTACAAAAAGGGATTTTTACTCCCCTTACTTAGGTGTGTGCACCCATCTGAGGTCTCATCCCTCTTGCAAGATGTGCACGAAGGATCGTGCTCAAGCCACATCGGGGGCAGATCCTTAGCGAAGAGGGTGATCACCCAGGGGTACTGGTGGCCGACCTTGGGGAAAGACGCAGCGGCATATGTAAAAAAGTGCGATAAATGCCAGAGATTTGCCACCATCCCTCACCAACCCCATCAGCCTCTTACCTCCATTACATCCCCATGGCCATTTGCAGTGTGGGGGATCGACCACGTAGGACCCTTACCAAGAGCAGTCAATAACTATCGGTTCCTCATCGTAGCTATTGACTATTTCTCAAAATGGGTGGAGGACGAACCGATGGTCACAATTATAGAGCATAAGACCTTCCAGTTCATCTAGAAAAATGTTATATGCAGATATGGTCTCCCCAACACCCTCATCTCGGATAACGGGACTCAGTTCAAGAATACCTCTCTACAGAAGTACTGTGAAAGGGTGGGTATCAAACAATTTTTCTCCACCCCAGGCCGACCTCAGGCCAATGGGCAAACAGAAGTTACAAACAGGACAATCCTAGATGGAATCAAGAAGAGGCTTGAGGAGGCAAAAGGAAGATGGGTCGATGAGTTATATGTCGGGCTGTAGGCATACAAGACGATAGTGAGGACCTCTACCGGAGAGATCCCATTCATGGTAGCTTATGGCTCAGAAGCCGTCATCCCCACCGAGATTGAGTTTCCTACTCATAGGGTCCAAATGTATGACCCCCAGAGGAATGTAGAAGAAAGGAGACTCGACTTAGACCTGATTGAGGAAAGGAGGGAGTACGCTGAGATAAGGCAGGCAGCCTACCAGTAGAGGACTGCAAGGTTTTACAATCAGAGGGTGAAACAGAGGCCAATCGAAGTGGGGGACTTGGTTCTCAAGAAGACTTGGGAAAAGCCCAACAAGCTCCATCCTAATTGGCATGGCCCATATAGGGTCATCGATGAAGTCGTCCCTGGGACCTATAGACTAGAAAACCTAGAAGGGGAACCCTTTTCCAACCCCTCGAATGCAGATCATTTGAAAAAATACTATCAATAGTGTTGTAAGGTCTTGAAGGACCATAATTGTAATAGGTGTTGCTCCGACAGAACACTTGGAAAATTAATGAGAAATACCAGTGTTTCCTCTCATCCTGTGTTCACCAGTTCTAGTACGCATGGAAACATCTACAGAGAACTACCCTCGGCTATAATGAGGGTCAATGGAGGGGACGACCCCACCATTGTCCTCAAGAAAGACGAGGGAAAACTTTGTTAAAAACCATTAATTTGGTAAGTTGAACCCTCGGCTATAATGAGGGTCAATGGAGGGGACGACCCCGTCGTTGTCCTCAAGAAAGATGAGCGAAAACTTTGTTAAAAACCATTAATTTGGAAAGTTTAACCCTCGGCTATAATGAGGGTCAATGGGGGGGACGACCCCACCATTGTCCTCAAGAAAGACGAGGGAATACTTTGTTTAAAACCATTAAGTTGGTTATAAACCCTCGGCTATAGTGAGGTCCCATGGAGGGGACGACCCCACCATGGTCCCAAAGAAAGACGAGGGAATACTTTGTTTAAAACCATTAAGTTGGCTATTAACCCTCGGCTATAATGAGGGCCAGTGGAGGGGACGACCCCACCACTGTCCTCAAGAAAGATGAGGGAATACTTTGTTTAAAACCGTTAAGTTGGTTATTAACCCTCGGCTATAATGAGGGCCAGTGGAGGGGATGACCCCACCACTGTCCTCAAGAAAGACGAGGGAATACTTTGTTTAAAACCGTTAAGTTGGTTATTAACCCTTGGCTATAATGAGGGCCAGTGGAGGGGACGACCCCACCACTGTCCTCTAAAAAGACGAGGGAATACTTTGTTTAAAACCGTTAAGTTGGTTATTAACCCTCGGCTATAATGAGGGCCAGTGGAGGGGACGACCCCACCACTGTCCTCAAGAAAGACGAGGGAATACTTTGTTTAAAACCATTAAGTTGGTTATTAACCCTCGGCTATAATGAGGGCCAGTGGAGGGGACGACCCCACAACTGTCCTCAAGAAAGACGAGGGAATACTTTGTTTAAAACTGTTAAGTTGGTTATTAACGCTCGGCTATAATGAGGGCCAGTGGAGGGGATGACCCCACCACTGTCCTCAAGAAAGACGAGGGAATACTTTGTTTAAAACCGTTAAGTTGGTTATTAACCCTCGGCTATAATGAGGGCCAGTGGAGGGGATGACCCCACCACTGTCCTCAAGAAAGACGAGGGAATACTTTGTTTAAAACCGTTAAGTTGGTTGTTAACCCTCGGCTATAATGAGGGCCAGCGGAGGGGACGACCCCACCACTGTCCTCAAGAAAGACGAGGGAATACTTTGTTTAAAACCATTAAGTTAGTTATTAACCCTCGGCTATAATGAGGGCCAGTGGAGGGGACGACCCCACCACTGTACTCAAGAAAGACGAGGGAATACTTTGTTTAAAACCGTTAATTTGGTGGTTAATCCTCGGCTATAATGAGGGCCAACGCGGGGGATGACCCCTCGTTCACCCTCAAGGAAGACGAGGGAGAGGTTAATAGCATTAACAAAGATTCACAACACAAATAATGAAAAAGGCAAAACATGGAAGACAACAAGAGAAATGATAATATAAATGAAATGTTAAGTGTTATACAAGATTGAGTACAAAAATGTTAATTACATCAGAAGGGTGTGGGCTACAGACAGCCACCCTATAGGACAATATCAGAAAGCAGGTCCTCCACATCTACAAGAGGGGTTTCCTCAATGACCACAACTGGATGATCTTCATACGTGCCGACCCCCTCGACTTGCACTTGGGATTCCACTTGGGTTAGAGCCTCGGCAATCAGGGGGTCGTCCAGTTGAACGGCCTCGAGAGAGGGACAAACGGAAGAGACAACGTCGCCGAACTTGAGGACGACCCACCTGTGACACCCCGCCTAATTAAACCTTGGGTGATCAAGCCTTATTTTAATATAAACAGGTTTCTTAAATGTTTCATTCTTAGCATCACTGTCGAACGCCTTTTTAAAATTACTAACCACCTAAATGTAATTAAAACGGGTGCCAAATTTTATCTTTCTTAAAATAATAAATAATCCAAACCACACATAACCAAAACTAGATATGAATGCTCAGTACATAAAAATCTAAAAGAAAATAAAGTCTTGCCGTAAACCACGGCCCAAAGACAACTACAAATCCATAACTAGAATAAACTGTAATAGTGAAAGTGGAACGACATGTTCCAACTAGAAATAATAAAACTGAGATATTGCACTAGAAATGAAAAAGGGGAAGCGTCTAAACAATCCCTGCAACCTCCACACTGGCTGCATCTCCCAAATCTATGACATGACATCAAGCTGGGTGTCCTTGTGGCTGGGCACCTAAAAGGTTTTTAAAAATTTACATAGCAAGAGTTAGTACTCAAAACATTTGAAAATATTTTGCATGCGGTTATCACAATTAAGTTATTGATTACACACATTAAGGTTTTGCACTCTCCCTTGGACCTCCTCACCTCTCTTACATAGTATATAACTATCGAGAAAACTTGGTCTACCTAGTTATACTGTCCATAACGGTAGTTAACTCAATAACTGCTCGTTACCTTATACTTGTAATAATTACATCATGTTATAAATTATTACTGAGACATTTACTTATCATTTCATTGTCTACTATTCTCAATTTGTAGATTTAGCACATAAAACATTTTATCCCACAACAATGTATATAATATTAGTTACCACCAATATATCCTTTTATCACACACAAAGGACCCTTGGCTCGGAATAATTCATCAACTCCAAGTGAAAGTTGGTTCGGAATGGTTCATCGACCCCAACTATCTATAAATATAAATATAGACACATATTCTGGTTCGGGACTCTTTCATCGCGGCACCAGTTCAAAGTTTGGTTCGGCATTAAACATCGACCCCAAATTTATAATAGTCTTATGTTAGTTCGGAATGTCACATCGACCCTAACATAATTAATTTAGGTAATATTCTCTTAACCCAAAACTATTTATATAAATGTAGTAGGTACGCACCCGACCTCGTAAATCATTCCCGTACGTAATATATTTTTCTTATATTCTCCGTACTTATTAATTACAACATATCTCACTATTGTATTTATTCGAGTATTCGCGTAACTCTAAGGGTCCTAGTTACCCCTCCCTTAATTCAGTAGTTAAGTTAACTTTAACCTACTTGTATTTTCTTTCCGGAATTAAGTCTCACTCTTTCCGTAATTAAATTAACCATTTCAACTCACGGCTAAGTCAATCGTTCTACCGTCATTCCATTTCTCCAACATTCCTACTCAATCATTAGTGGAGGAACCTAATGGTACACCTACTGGTAATTTTCAAGTCCCCTCATAGGAAAAATATCAATTCTAAGGTTCCCATTAAGTAACGGCAATTAAAGAAATTTCTACACAACTTTCTATAGTTCAGACAAGGTCGATCGATCGAAGGAAGATGATCGATCGATCGACTGCTTCGATCGATCGATACTCCAGGGTCGATCGATCGATCAAGCAGTGACAGACCCAGTTCATCTTCTTCCTACGGGTTTCACCATTTTTACATCTCTAACTTTCATGATAAGCCATCAAATTCACAACCAACAATTTCTAATCATTCCAACATGTTCTGGGATGATTACTAATGATTTAAAACAACAAAATCATTATAAATCTTGGCTAAATTCACTGAAAATATCCATAATATTCAAGAACCCTAAAACTGCATTCTTTACATTTTTCATCAAAATACCAGATCTTCATACGAATTTCTCATCAGATTTTCTATGATATAAACCTACTTGGTAATTCAAAAACGTCCTACATGCAAATCCTAATCAATCATGGATTATTATCAACTGTTTATTCCCAAGAATATCATAAAAATCATGTTCTTCCTCAAGCTTAAACATGGGTATTATAACTCAATTATTTTGCAAATAACCACTTGCCTTAAGATTTGTAGGGTCTGATTTCGTGGTTGTTGATGATGATTGATGATATTGGTGTCTCAATCCTTCTTCCCAACAATCTTTGTGGTGAAATCTTCCTAAGATGATCCCTCCTTCCTTCTTGCCTAATGAATTTGCCTCTCTCTCTCTCTCTAATGGCTATGGTGTAACTCTAACTGTCTAACCCTAGCCACCACTCTTATAATCAGATATAGGGTTACAAACTTTCATAGGTCTTCTTTCCCATAATTGTAAAGAGACCAAAATGCCCCCGAATGGTCCCGGTTTAGCTCGAAAATGACCCGGCACTCAACTAGTACCCCCGGGTACACTATTTTGACTAATTCGACCCTTTCGGAATCAACCGTAGACTCTAAATTATCATTTAAGTCTCGTAAATATTTTTCTACTCTCATTCTTAATTTTGTCGAGTTATATCTGGTACGTCCATATAGTCACTAGACCGTACATATCAGCATTGAAAATTTCTACTCACCTTAGTAAATTTTCTATAACACATGTTCTTCTTTATTAATATAATATCTATTTAAATTACTCTACTCACGTAATTTAAATCAAACATATTTAATCACATTAAATTACTCTACTCACGTAATTTAATTAAAGCGTATTTAATCCCATTAAATTACTCTACTTACGTAATTTAGAATTAAGCAGAATTACGGGGTGTTACACCACCGACAAGCCGTCCTTATCCCTCTCTCCAAGTACTCGAGGTCGAAACCTTGGAACTCATCTGAGAGTTTATAGGCTTCCACAGCGTCCGCCTCGGCTTTCTTCACAGCCTCAGATAGCTCAATCTTAAACTGGGCTTCCCGATGGGTCATGGCTTAATCCTTCTCCTTCAGAAGCAAGTCTTTGGCCTTCAGATCCTCATCATGCTGCCTCGTCAGGTCATCCATAATTCATGCATGTTCAGTTCTGGCACTCTCTAGCTCAGCCTTTGCAGTATCTAAGTCAGCTTGCAGGTCGGCCTCATGCTGGATGGCCTTCTCGACCCCATGGAATTTCTCCTGATTCTCAGCCATCCATTTAGTTGTCGAAGTAAAGGCGCATACAGACTGCTTAGAAAAATAAACAGATGTCAAGAGGCCGAGGAAACAGTTGGTGAAAGAATGCAATTGAAAAAATGAATCAAGACCGATACCTAGGCTAGAGCGTGCAGACCATAGTCATAAACTTTGGCTGGAGGCATCTTTGACAGGAAATTGTAATCAGCAGCCGAGGGAGCAGAAAACATTGATGCCTTGGATGCCCTCAAACTTGCAATGAGCGATGATGGCTCGGCCCTCAGATGTACTAAGTTCTGGGACCATAAGGCCCCCATGCTGGGTGAAGAAGCAGTCCCTTCAGATGCTTTGACCCTGGCCCTCGTCTGAGAATTCGGTCGAGGGTCAACAGGAATCTCAGGCTCTTTTCTTTTCGGGCGATCGGCTGTCGGCTCAACAACCGTCGGCCCCACAGCCTTCGTTTTCCTCAGAGCCTGTTGAGGCTCCTTACCCTTCTTCTTTGCCAAGCCTAATAGTAAACTGAGAGCAGTCATTTCCCAGAGGTAGTCTGATACACCAGCAGGACGGCCTGAAAAGGGTACGACACGTAAGAAAAATGCAGAGATAAAAAGGAAACACTTGAAAAAAGTAAAGAAAAGTACAACTCACATAGTTCTGTAAAGGGGCCGACCTTCAGACCAGCTTCCTTGAGGAACCTAGGGGTCATCAAATCTTCAAACTTTGGAAGTTCACCTCCTATCCCTCGTCCTCTTAGATATTCAACAATATCTTTCTCTTCCAGGCTAAGTCCGGGTCTGACCTGGCCTTTATTGATGGGTTAGACCATCTTCAAGGGACCCTTGGACCATCGGCTATAGGAGATGCCTCGGCGGGGAACTCCCACTCCCCAGAGACGAAGAAGAATCTCATCTTCCAATCGTGGTTGGAGGTTTGTGCCACGTGGAGAAGTTTTTTCTCAGACCTCCTCGCCCCTAGATGATATTACCCAGGCTGTTTGGACGAAGAAGTGGTATTGTAGCAGGCCAGGAATATGTCAGCCGAGGGCTCATCTGTGAAAGCATTCTTCCACAGGGAGATGTAACCTAGTATCGTCCTCCAGGAGTTGGGAGGAAGTTGAGAGGGGGCAATACCGAGGGCTGATAGGATATCTACGATAGCAGGATGCAGAGGGAACCTGACGCCAACCTTGAATATTTGTTCATACACTGCAACCTCACCCTCTTCACCCTCAAAAACCCTCTCAGACTCAGAGGGGACCCTCATGGTTATGTCGGGGGGCACTCCATAGGCATGTCTCCACAATAAGAGGTCGTGATCCCTAATGGAGGAGATATAGGATGAGGCATGGGAGGTATCAACCTGGTCATCTGAATCATCGCCCTCGCCCTCAGTCCCCTCTCCCTCGGCCTCGCCATCTGCCAGAAGACCATGGGGAAAGGCCATATGGAAGGCATGAGGAGATAGGGTTGTCACAGGGATAGCCTCGGAAGCAACTATACCCTCGGCCTCTCGGCCTGGGCTTAGATCAGATGTCTCCATTCTATCAGAAGGTCCAGCACCAGTTGGTGAGGAGTCTCTCTCATCCATCTCACTTGAATAACACTCAGCTGGACGATGGGACGACCCACAAGACTCAGATGGCTCAAATGGTTTTATTGTGGCTAGAGGAATAGGAAAGCTGGGTCGTACCTAATTAGGGTCGGCCCCTCGTCTCCTATCCTCCTTCCTCTATTCGTCTGATCTCAACAAATAATTTCTCTCTCAGGGAAGGGAACTCCTCAGCTAAGCTATAAAGCCTCCTAAGCATCAAGGGGGAGACCCTACACTTGTAGGAATTTGGGGAACTTAACTACAAACAAGTTTGCAATTGACCAGATTGGACTTTTGGATTAAAACAAAGGGAATCGATGAGTTTCACTCAAGAACACTCAAGAACACCCAAAAACCAGTCACCGGAAAAGTTGTAAAACGACCCAAATCAAGCCCTACAGGCCTAAAAGCAAAAAGCAAAAAAAAGGTAATGAAAGTAAAGAGGATGCTGGGGGTGAAGGATTACCTGAAGAGAAAGGGAAAAGTTGCTAAGCTTGAAGGATCGAAGACTGCAGAAATGGCAAGAAGGCTGGAAGCTAGAAAGAGAGAGTTCAGGCGCGAAGAAGAAGAAGAGAGAGAGAGAGTTCAAAAATCTCTTAAATACCTTAGTAATGAGTGGGCCCATTAAACCAGATAGGGCACAGCCCACGAGGAGGGAATCATTAGGGCACAAAGTCCTAGGTCGCCTGCAGCCGCCATGCCTTGAAAACTGGAATGACATTGGATAAAAATTTGACAGCTGTCAAATCAGTTTGATAGGTGTCACTCATCAAACAGACCATACACTTGGTCTCAAAAGCAACATTATCCCTCAGCCATCTCAGCATCATCTATGGCTAAGGGCTGGGGGTGATTGATATACCTGTATATACCCTCGGTCATGCCGAGGGCGCCCTGCACTTCATCATGCTCCGATCGACCCCTAAGGGTCGACCCTTCATCAGGCTCCGGATGACCCCTCAGGAGCTGACCCTTTAGCAGGCTCTGGATGACCCCTCAGGGGGCTGACCCTTCAGCAGGCGCTGGACGACCCCTCAGGAGCCGACCCTTCAGCAGGCTCGGACGACCCCTCAGGGGGCCAACCCTTTAGCAGGCTCCGAACGACCCCTCAGGGGGCCGACCCTTCAGTAGGCTCCGGATGACCCTCCCAGGGTACGATAGTACGAGGCCTAAATTAGGCCAGACTCACTACCGGAATGAACTTTTCCCTCGGCCTCGTCTCATAGGATGAGAGTGACATCATCACCGCGCGTGGTTTGGGAAATGCGTGGAACAGTGCGCGTGAGGCTCACATGGCACATGGGAGACCGTTATAACAAAATCACACCCTCACGTGAGGGAATATTATGTCATCATTTGGCATCTATAGGTGTCAACAAGGGATTGGCTACCCCCCCCCCCCCCCCAAAGACCTATATATACTTGTCACCTACAACCCTACAGGGGATCGATCAATTTATTGTAACCCTAGCTAAAACTCTACTTGTACACAGAGTAAAGAGAGAAAGTGAGCTTATGTGCATTGTATCCAAGGCCATTAGTGCCCATACTTAGTGGATCACACACTCACAGTGGATGTAGGCCAAATTGGCTGAACCACTATACATCATTATCTTATTTCCTCTTGTACTCATCCCTTTCTACATACTTATACACTTATACATCTCTATGGCTTCCATGGTTACTACTGTTTGAGCTCATTATCACTTATCTGGTGGTGCTAAATCTTAGCATTATCATACGTGCCGTTATCACTGATTATTGGTTTAGGTGCACCGAAGCGAGAAAGTATATGTTCTTGCAGGAACTTTATCACCACTTTATTATCATTAGTCTTGGTACATATAGCTTCTACCCATTTAGAGACATAGTCTATCACGACTTGGATGTATAGGCATCCAAAATAAAGGGGAAAAGATCCCATGAAGTCAATACCCCAGCAATCAAAAACCTCAATGATGAGAATTGGGGTTAATGGCATTGTGTCTCGTCGGGTAATCTCCCCCATCCGTTGACACCTGTCGCGAGATTTGCAGCAATTTTTTACATCCCAAAACATTGTGGTCCAGTACAAATCGCTTTGGAGAATTTTAGCGGTGTCTTTTTCACAGAAAAGTGGCCTCCATATGCTTCTGAATGATTGAATTGGATGACTTTCAGAATTTCATCATCCGGTACACATCATCAGATGATTTAGTCAGCGCAATATTTAAAAATGAATGGATCATCATAGAAAAACATGCGCGACCAAGTGATGAACCTCTTCTTATCTTTCGGTGTCAATCGAGAGGGACGACTCCCATGATAAGATAGTTCACTATATCCATAAACCAGGGTAAAGAAGAAGTGGCAAAGATTTGCTCATCCAGAAAATACTTGTCTATGGGTGCAGGATCGCTAGGTACATCAGATGAGAGCCGTGATAGGTGATCAGGTATGACATTTTTTACTCCTTTTTTATTTTTAATGGAGAGATTAAACTCTTGAAGGAGTAGGATCCACCTTATGAGGAGCGGCTTTGTGTTTTTCTTTGAAATTAAATATTTTAAAGCCACGTGATCGGTGAAATGGGTGATGGGGGGATCGATAAGATAGGACCGAAATTTATCTTGAGCGAAAACTACCGCTAGCAATTCCTTCTCCATGGTGGAGTAGTTGAGTTATGGTCCAATAAGATTCCGGCTAGTGTAGTAGATGACATGATCATTTTTTTTTTTTTTTTACCCAAAACAGCCCATATTGCATAATCGCTCGCATCACACATAAACTCGAATGGTGAGGATCAATCTGGAGCTTGCAAGATGGGAATGGACACAAGCATGCTCTTCAATTTTTCAAAATCACTTTGGCATGCTTCATTCCACTCGAACGGGGTGTCCTTCATAAGAAGGTTGCTTAAGGGTCTAGAGATGGCACTAAAGTCCTTAATGAACCTTCTATAAAACCCTGCATGGCCCAAGAAAGAGCACACATCCTTAAGCGATTTTGGTGGGGTAGGTCAGCTATGACGTCAATTTTTACTCGATGAACTTAGATCCCTTTGGATGACACGATGTGGCCAAGAACTATACCCTCAGTTTCCATGAATTGGCATTTATCCCAATACAGCACTAAGTTCTTTTCCACACATCGAGATAGTACTTTTTCAAGATTGGATAGACATAGATAAAAAAAGGTGCCAAAAACACTAAATTTTTTCATAATCACCTCTAGCCCTCTCTCAACAATGTCATTGAATAAGCTCAACATGAACCTTTGAAAGTTCGTCGGTGCATTACACAAGCCGAATGGCATACGTTTGTAGGTAAACATTCCAAAAGGGTAAGTGAATTTCGTCTTCTCTTGATCAAGTACATCTACCTCAATCGGGTTATATCCAGAATAACCATCTACGAAGCAACAGTAAGGGTGACCCGGTACTCTTTCAATCATTTGATCGATAAATGGCAAGGGGAGATGGTCTTTCCTAGTTCCCGCATTGAGTTTCCTGTAATCAATTCAAACGTGCCACCCACTGGTGGTACGTTGGGGAACTAGCTCTCCCTTGGCATTTTCAATCATAGTCATGCCAGAATTCTTTGGGATGACTTAAATAGGGCTCACCCACTTGCTCTCTGAGATTGGGTAGATAATACCGGTATCCAATAACTTAATGATTTCGGTCCTCCCCACATCTTTCATTGTGGGGTTTAGCCTTCTTTGCATTTCTCTCAAGGGCTTAACATCCTCCTCGAGGAGAATATTATGGGTGAAAATCATAGGGATTATCCCCTTTAGATCAACTATACACATGCCAAAAGAACTTTGATGCTTCCTCAAAATTTTTAATAACTCACCCTCCTTATCTTCATCTAAGCTAGAGGAGACAATAACAGGAAATGTCTCACTTTCACCTAGGAAAACGTATTTAACATTGGAGGGTAGTTTCTTCAACTCTAGAGTCGGGAATGAATCTCTAGAGGGCACCATGCACACCTCCCTTGGCGGTAACTCTTCGAATTGAGAAACCTAACTAACATATCTTGCGTCCTCGTCCGACGCTCTGTCATCGAGTAAGCCTCTCATCTCCTTAATCTCTCTCTCGAACTCGGTGTAAGCTCTCTCACTCTCATGACTAGACAATAAGGAATTTCTATGGCATCTCCACAATAATTTTCCTCAAAGTGCTCTAATACGATCTCGTTAATTAAGCTCACCGCATTAAGATCAACTTCTTCCATTGCTTGCTAGGCTATGTTGAAGATGTTTATTTCTAAAGTCATATTCCCAAAAGTGATTTGCATATGACCATTTCGAGTATTGATCAGTGCATTAGCCATAGATAAGAATGGGTGACCAAGGATGATGGGAACATGATTTTTCGATGCGAAGGGGGGCTCCGTGTCCCAAATGACAAAATCTATCGAGAAGTACAAAGTGTCCACTTAGACTATCACGTCCTCAACTATACCCCTTGGTATCTTAACGGTTCGATCCTCTAATTGGAGAGTGAACCTTGTGGCATTAAGATCACCCAGATCAAGGTGCCTACAAATTGAATAGGGGAGGATATTGACACTTGCCCCCAAATCGAGTAAGGCCTTTTCGAATTTATTCTCTCCAATGGTGCGGGAAATAGTGGGTGCACCGAGATCTTTATATTTAGGTGGGAGATCATTAAGAAGAACATAGCTCACGTTAGGTGCTAGGAACACATTTTTCTTTACCTTCATCCTCCTCTTGCCTGTCAATAAGTCTTTTATGACTTTTGCATAGGCTGGGATTTTCCTCATTGCATAGAGCAAAGGTAAGTTCAATTTCACGTTCACGTTCTTAAGGACTTCTAGCACTTCATCACTTATGGTCCCTTTGTGGGAAGGAACTAATCTTTGAGGAAATGGTGCAGCAGAGGGTGGCTTTATAACTACCTCGATCTCTCTAGTGTCTTCCTTTTCATTTTTGTTCAAGGGGATATCTTTGACCTCTTTTGTGCCGGGAAAATTCTCCTTAATTTTTGAAATGTCATGTGGGGGAGGTGATAAATAAACAAATTTCCCACTAAGAAGAGTGGTTACAGCTTGGCAGTGCTCCTGTTGTTCTGTAGAGGTGGATCTGACACGAGGTTGACCTTAGGGAGGTCTTTGTCCCAGGGCAGGAAATTTTCCTTTCTCTTGGATACTCAATGATGATTGCAACTTGGAGATGTGCGCATTAATGTCAACGAACATGCATTCATTTCTAGGATTGGTTTCAAATTGAGAATTTATAAACTGGTTTATTGTGTCCTCGATATTCCTCCGCTGTGGAGTTACGTATGGAGCTGGAGGTGGTGGTGCTTGTTGGTATTGAGGTGGTGAAGGGGGGAAAACCTGTGAATGTGGGTTCATCGCGGCTTGGACGAGTTATACGAGTTCCCATGCGGGGCATTAAAATTTCTCCATGAAGGGTTATATGAGTTCCCATACAGGACACCAAGATGGTTTCTCCATAAAGGGTTATACGAGTTCTCATGCAGGGCATTAAAATTTCCCTAGAATCCTCCTATAGTATCCACTTGCTCGGTGTGCATGGCCTTGTAGGCAGAAATCGTGAGGAAGGCCTTTATGGAATGGCATGTCTCATAAATTGCACACACCTTTTCTTTCGACCCATGACTGGATCTGGAGATATCTCTCAACCGGCTATTAAACCACTCTTTAATATCTCTCTAAAATTGACCGAATCGATGGTCTATTAAGGTATTACTATCCAAATGGTATAGACCAAATGCAGTCGGAGAGATAGATGCTTGTGTAGGACAAGCTTGGGTATTGGGATAAGATGTGGCCCATTCTTGAGTAGTCTCTATGACATACTTAAGATGGGCCTCGGCATCGCTGGAGTTTAAATCCTAAAAAGGTCTTTCACACATTGTTTTCACAAGTTGTTTGGAAGCCACTATCAACCCATCATGGAAGAAAGACATCACATGGTGTTTGTCTAAACCATGATGGGGGCATGTGCTTACCAACTCTTAGAAATGTTCCCAACACCAGTCAAAAGGCTCATTATCGTGTTGTCGGAAACCTTGGAATTGAGTTTTGGCAGAGTTGGTCTTGTGCTGTGGATAGAATTTTGAGATAAACTTGGATTGCATATCTCTCCAGGAAAGTATATTGTTCAGGGGTAGAGACCATATCTAGGTCTTGGCTTTATCCTTTAAGGGAAAAGGAAAAAGTTTTAGGCGAATGATATCTTGCATGCAATCTTGGTCACTAAATGTGTCGTACGCGTCTTTGAACTCGCAGATATGTACGTATGGTTTCTCCGAATCCTTTTCATGAAACGTATGGAGGATCTATATCATCCAATTGTGAAAGTGGAACTGACCGGTATTATACGGAAGTAAAATGCAACCAGGGGTGACAGTCCGCTCAGGAAATAGTAAATCTTTCATGGGACGATAGGGTAGATATCCCTCTCTAGTGTCAAAACTCGCTACGTCCAAAATTGCGCGTGTGCTATCTTCAAATGACTCATTATACTCACTCGGTGTCCTAGAGGTTTGATTCGAGGGTTGACTCAGGGTGTAACTACCGATAGAGTGCTCAGGAGTAGGAAGTGGAACCCAAAATTATGGAACACGAGGTGTGTGGGGGCTTTCAGAGTTATACTCAACAATCATATTTTCGTGGATTCTAGTTGGAGTATTGTGAGGAGTCTCAGTATGATTAGGATTTTGCATTAAAGTTTTTTGAGATTTGAAAAAAAAATATTTTATTTTATTGATTTTTGGTCAAAGTTCTAGATTGAATCGATCTAAATTAAGTTTACCTAGTTCCCCAGAAATGGCGCCAAAAACTTGACGCTACCACAAATGTGTCTAGTGTTGGTGCTATATAGGCTCAAGTGCAAGCTTGTCGCTCAAGTAATCATCCGTTAAATAGGGTATCAATCCTCAGAGAAACATGATGAACGAAGTCATAACGACGTTGGAAAGATGAGGAAATCCTAGCTTTGACTCTAAAAAAATAAAAAGGTGATTAGGGGGTGAAACAACTACAACTAAATTCAACTTGGAGAATGATTAACTAAAGAAACTACGAATTAATAAAATGCAACTATGCTATTTAAATGAAAAACTGATGACAATTGTTTTTAGCGCTAAATATGGAATGAGAACAATAGGTCAGGTTACAAGCCCCCACACCCTAGTAATTCACTTCATAGGATACTAGATTCGGAATTAGAATTTTAAACAAATCCGGTCTTTAGTACTACCAAGTATTACACATATGAGGGATCGTAGCCTGCACTGTATGTAAGCAAAGGACGAGTAAAGCGTTATCGCATTAAGAAATACACGCGTCGCACTCTTAAGCATCTCGGTTACCTAGGGCATCGAGATCAAAAGTCCTAGGAAGGTTTCATCAGTTATACAACATGATTTATCTAAGATTTTAATTCAAACACCTACTTCCCATTATCGTGAATTACATTGGGTGGGGTTCATGCACCCCAATCCTTAGAAAATTAGTTGGACATAATTAACTTAGAGAAATACATGGTTTTTAAGAAAGATAATATCAAATCTAGAGAAACTACTTAAAAAGATAATTTCAGAATCAAAATCAGCAATTCAAATTATTGAGCAATCGAAAATTGAAGGAAAGATGTTACTTGAATTGCAGAAACCAAAACTTGAATCTTTACAGAAAAATCTTCTTATGGAAAACTATGGTTGTCAACAACAAAACCCTCTACTCCTACTTAACTAACCTAAAAATTGAACTCCTTTGTTTACCAATACCTAGAGATTAAATATATCACGAAAAATCCAGAGTTGTAGCTGAATCAAACATGAAAATTGGAACAATAAAATCAAGAATTATCTTCGGCGGACCGGTCTGTGCGTTTAGTGGCGGATCGGTCCTTCTTCAAATCCGGATCGATCCTTTTTTCTAAGAAATGGGATTGGTCCTCTATGTCAATTTTTCCAGTGAGTGCTGAGGATCCGGACCAGTCCTTTTATTTTGGAAATAGGATCAGTCCGCCTTGTCATTTTTTCCAGTAGGTTTTGAGGTCTTCAACCTTCATACTTTTACCCTTATGACTTTTCTTGTTTGACTTATTCTTTTTCTTTGACTTTTTCCGTTATTTTCTTATCAATAAATACCTGTAAATGACCTTGAAAAAGAAAAAAACTCGAGATACTACGTAGAAGGGTCGATGGAATGGAAATGAGATATTTCAAGAGCAATTGCATTATTCGGGATGCTAAAAGATACTAAATTAGGGAGTACTATTGGAAGAATTACTTCTTAATCATTTATCCACAAGAGTGTGTTGCCTTGGGGTGCCCCATTTTTTTTGTAAAGAAGCAAGACGGTTCTTTACGGTTGTGCGTGGATTATCGGGAACTGAATAAAGTTACAATACGGAACAAGTATTCGTTTCCTAGAATCGATGACTTGTTTGATCACCTAAGAGGATCAGCCTACTTCTCGAAGATACACTTAAGATCTGGTTATCATCGGCTCCGTATTAGGGAGGAGGACGTTTCCAAGACTGCCTTTTTGACCAGATATGGATCGTATGATTTTCAAGTTATGCCGTTTGGTCCAACCAATGCCCTGGCAGTATTCATGGACTTGATGAATAGAGTTTTGAGAGATATCTTAGACCAATTTGTCATTATTTTCATAGATGGCATCCTCATTTATTCTCAGACTGAGGAGAGCATGTCGAACATTTGCGATGGGTCCTACAGGCACTACGTGAGCATCATTTGTATGCAAAATATGAGAAGTCTGGGTTTTGGCTTCGAAAAGTTCAGTTTTTATTGGGCATATTGTGTTTGAGATGGGAATATCGGTGGATCCTAGCAAGGTATCAGCGGTGAGAGAGTGGGGACAGCCCACGACACCCATAGAGGTGCATAGTTTCTTGGGATTGGATGGTTATTACAGACATTTTATCCGGGTTTTCTCGAAGATTGCGGGTTTGATGACAAATCTAACTCATAACGGCGTACCATTTGTTTGGGACGATTGCGTGTCAATTGGCATTAGACGAGGTGAAAGATAAGTTGACTTCAGCACCCGTACTATCACTGCCCGTGCCAGGAGTGGAGTACATGGTTTATACGGATGCGTCATTATAGGGGCTTGGTAGAGTATTATAGTAGGAAGAGAAGGCTATAACTTATGCCTCTAAAAATATTAAGCCTCATGAGAGGAATTACCCCACCCATGACTTGGAGCTTGCAGCAGTCGTGTTTTCTCTTCATATATGGAGACATTATATATTTGGGGAGAAATTTTGCCTATTCATGGATCATAAGTCACTTCAGTATCTGTTCACTCACTGGGAGTTGAACATGTGTCAATGCAGGTGGCTTGAGTTCGAGGATTATCAGTTTGAGATACATTACCACTCGAGGAATGCTAACGTGGTAGCAAACGCGTTGAGCCGATGTTCGGAAGGTTAGTTAGTCGAGGTATGGTAGCCGAAATGGAAGGAACTGGGACATCAGGATGAAGTTTCTGGATCATTTATGTCATTCATGCTTGTTACACCTCATATTATGACAAGGGTAGTTAAGGCTCAGGCAACAAATCCATTTTGTTGGGAGAAAATTCGATAACTTTTATCCAGGGGAGAAGAGCCTTACGTATTGAGTTCAGATGGGGCCTTGCGCTTCAACGGTATATTGATTGTTCCAAAAGGTGTGAATTTATGGCATGCGGTAACGACAGAGTCGCACGGATCTAGATTTGTGGTACATCCCGATGGGGATAAGATGTACCAAGATATGCGACGACAGTATTGATGGAGAGAGATGAAAAGAGACATTTTTGAGTTCATCTTTAAGTGTGACACTTGTCAGTTAGTGAAAGTGGATCATCAGAAACCTGCTGGGTTTCTTCATCCATTAGATATCCCGATATGGAAATGGTAGAGCATTTCTATTGACTTCATCACGAGGTTACCTACTTCTCAGAGGGGTCACGATTCCATATGGGTGATTTTGGATCGATTGACCAAGGTAGCTCCCTTTTTCCAGTTCGAACTGATTACTCTATGGGACAGTACGCCCATATTTTTATAGCCGAGGTTACATGGGGTACCGCTTAATATTGTCTTCGATCGGAAGAAGATTTTTGTATCCCGATGTTGGGAGAGTTTTCACCTGTCCATGGGTACTGAGGTGCGTTTGAGTATGGATTATCACACACAGATAGATGGGCATACATAACATACAAGTCAAAAGTTAGAAGATATGCTACGTATGTGTATACTGGATTTTGGGGGAAGTTAGGAGCAGTACCTTTCACTAGCGGAGTTTGCGTATAATAACTCCTATTAGTTCACCATCGGTATGGCTTCATTTGACGCACTTTATGGTAGACCTTATCTCTCTCCTGCATGTTAGTTAAAGGTGGTTGATACTTGGGCCAGAGGTAATTCAGGACATGTCTGTCAGTATTGAAATGATTCAGAGTCGTATTCAAGTAGCCCAAGATAGGCAGAAAAGCTACGCCGATGAGAAATGGTTATTCTGGGAATTTAGTGTGGGGGATAGGTGTTATTGCGGGTATCTCCTATGAAGGGGATAATGAGACTTGGAAACAAGGGTAAATTGGCGACCAGATATGTTGGACCATTTCCTATAATTGACAGAGTTGGATCGGTTGCTTATAGATTGGGGTTGCCGGAGCACTTGCATAGGATACAAGATGTGTTCCATATTTACTAGCTGAGGCGATATCTCTGACATGATCTGTCTCACACTGATGTTTCATTAGAGGAGATCAATTTACAGCCAAACCGTTATTACGAGGAGATACTGGTGTAATACCCTGTACTTTTACGCATAATAATTTTTAATAATTTTTATGGAAAATGGGGATTAATTAAATTAAAGGGAGAAAATTTAAATTGTAATTAATCCAATTTTATGATAATAATCACTAGCGGGATGAGAGTTAGTAATTATTGAAATAATAGTATGGCCGAGAATGAGATGCACGGCAGTTACGTTATAAATATTTGGGACGCGTATGAGTCGTGCCACCAATATGTATATGGGGGTTTAAAAGGTAAACTATCTTTGTATGACTCGAATGACTATTTTGAGTGAGCCAGAGTGTCCGGATGGATCAAAATAGTCATAAAACACTACTCGAGTATTTAAATTAGAGTTCGGGACTTTTTAGCCCAAAACGACACCCCGGAGGGGTATTTTGGTCTTTTGGAGTTTTGGGGTAATTATATGGACGAAAATTAGGTTGAATTAAAAGGAATTTGGGGTTAGTAGTCGTCAGTTCAAACCTACGTGAAAAGAGAGGAAAAGAGAGAGAGATAACCAAGGAATAAGAAGGAGACTCCATTAGAGCCCTAAGCCAAGAACTCAACCTTTCACAACAAAAAGTACACCAACGCGTAGATCATGTCAGGAGGATCATTCTTATACCCCGCGAATCAGAAGTTCATTTAAAGGCAAATGATTATCTTTCTCTTCTCTTAGCAATTACTACTCTTGTTAACATGTGTTGAGGTTTAGAACAACTAATACCAAATTTGGGTTTACCTATGATGAAATCATGTAGGAATTTTAGAAATCTGATGGGGGTTTGCATGTAGAGGATTTTTCCCTTAATAGGATTGCAAAATTTGATGAATTAGACATTAATCATAAAATAAGAATGGAGTTTTTATAGACAAATAATTTTGAGTTTATGTTAATGTGGTTTATGGTAAAAATTTGGGAATTTATTGAAATTACATGATGATTAGAAGGATTTGACCCCAAAAATATGCTAAGATGTGTTCTAGGGTGACTTAGAGTAGTTTAGAAACCTTGCATTTGGGTTGGAATGGATTTAGGTTGAGATTTGAGTGGAGAAAATTTAGAAAAATGAACTTTGGAGATGAACTGGGCGACTTCGAAAATTTTGTTAGAAGTCCAGTCCAGGTCGTTTGAACAACCTCGTTCAAGTGAGACTTCTAATGAGATTTCAGTATCCCTTCTAATGATTTTGTGGTTCGTTCGAAGTACCTTCGTTCAAACGACCTCGTTCGAACGCGATTGTTGGGCCTTCTAACGAGATACCAGAATGGTCTTTTTAAGCCTGATTTTGTTTCGAACTTCCCGTAGGCTTATTTTAATGAGTGTTAAACTAGAATGATCATCGAGTGACCTATATTGAAAATTAATAGTGAGCGAAGAATAGGTCGACCCTCGGAAGGTATAAAGTCCATAGAATTAAGGAGGTACAAAAATACAAGGTAGAGTACACACGAATAAAGTACGGGTTATAATAAGAGATATGATATACATATTGCAAATACTAGACTGTGGGAAAGATAATGAACTTTATATAAGTTGTGTGCATGCTTATTGTTAAAACTTTTATGTGTGTGACATACCTAGCTACTGGCTATCGAACGGAGGTTAACGCGTAGTGGACGATCGGATCCTGTGTGCCTTCGGGGGATTTAGAGTCGTACCACTCGAGCATGGAATCTAGGTACGAGCTATCAGTGAGAACGATAGTGATGACGGTCGTATGGGTGAGTAGGTATGTGCGTAGCCCATCGTCTTGGGACTATGTTCGCCTCCAATAGGTGTTTATGTTTTTATTGGTTCTCCGGAGATTGAACCTATTGTCCTATATCTGTGGGCTTTGCAAATGTACACTTATGGTATTATCAGTTGGGCATTTAGAAGAATAAGAGAATAAACTAAAGTAATCCCCAATTTATATCAAAATCACAAGCACTTAGGCTTTGAGTTATTTAGGGAGACTTTAAACCATAATATTATACAGTTAGTAGTCAGTCAAGGTATCATGACTAGTATGGGTAGTTAGGCTCGTTAGACGTGCACATTAGATCGAGGGGTGAGTATCTTAAGTGAGTACGCTAAGTTAACTTCAAGAATAATTGCGCTAATTGAATCAATTTAAGCACTTGCTATTTTAAACTGTTTTCAACTCGGGCGCTGACCCATTTTTCTGCCTATCTTTCTATTGTTCCATTATTTTAGGTGCCCAGCCACAGGGACACCAGCCTCGGGAGACTCTATTCAGTCGTCGTGTCGTAGCTGTTGTGGAAGCTGCGGGATTATTGCTAGTAGACGACTCAGGTCATTCTTTCCTTTTCAGTTCTCCATTATGCTGGACATGTCGTCCTTACTTATGTTCACTTTCAGAGATTTAGTCGTTTTAAATTCTCTCTTAGATTTGGTTTCTTTTATTGGATTTATTGTATGGGACTGTTCCTGGAGATGTTTACTCTAGACATTCATTTTACTCCAGTCAGACTTTACTTATGTTACTGTGATGCATGGTATTTATTGGTATTCTTTTGGTAGTAGATAATGACAAGATAAAATTTTGACATCACCCTTTTTAAATATTAGGTGGTTAGTTTCATTAAACTAAAATTTAAGTTTTAGATAGTGGTGCAGTATCTCAACCAACTTGATATTCTCAAATTGATTAATTAAGGACTGATCACCCGGTAATTAATTAGGCGGAATGTCACAATCGGTAGCGATCTTGGACAATAGTAAGATACGATTGAGATCGAAAGTAGTTCCACTGGTGCGTGAATAGTGGGAGCACCATAACATAGAGGAGTCTACTTGCGAGCACGAGGATGAGATGCACGACAAATACTCGGAGTTATTTTTACAAGGTATGTCTTTATTTTCCGAATTTCGGGAGGAAATTCCTTTATAATGGGGAGTATGTAATACCCCGTAATTTTAATGACTTTTAATATGAGATAAATTCAAAGTTAATGGGCAAATCAGTGGGGATTAAATGGAATTAATTACAAAAAAAAATTAATTGGTATTAATTCGGATTGAGTATTGCAAGAGATTAAAGTAATATATAATTTTGAATATATAATTTTGAATATTACTTAGTGATATGAAAGTAATATGTGAATATAATAATTATTATCGGAAGATACAAATACATCAATAATGGAAATTAAGTCAGGACGCGCTTATGAGTCATGTCGGGACTAAAGTTGGGAAATAAAATGAGATTTATTTTTAAGTCATTCGGATGATCATTTCAAGTGCACCATTGAGCCCAGAAGGGTCGAAATAGGCAAAAAAATCTACCCGGGGGTTTTATTTGGGTCTCGAGTCAATTGGAAGATGAAAAGACACCCCGAAGGGGCATTTTAGTGATTTTTCTTGGGAGACGAATTGTACTCACGTTTTTTATCTTTTAACTAACCTTGGAGACTTATTATATATGTGAGTTTATATTGTACGCAAGGTTCATTTCTTCTAAACACAAGTGAGGTCTTTTGAGAGCGAGTGAAAAGACTTGGAGAGAAAGTGAAAGGTTATCTTGAGGAGAGGAAGAGTTGCTTGGAAAGGAAGAGTCACCTAGGGCAAATTATGGGGAAAACAACCATCTCTACACCTTGCACCACCATCGAATTGCCACTGAAAAAAGGACGAGGATGTGTCAAACACCTGTCTTCTCCAAAGGTTCAGACCTACACATAAGGCAAGTGTAATTCTTGCTTTATTTTGGTGCTTATATTATCCATGTTAGAATAGGATTTCTTTTTGGATTGATGAACTTACGAATTTGGGATTAAAATGATTAATAAATCAAGTTTAATAGATAGGCAAATTCGTGTAGTTGGAGATTTATACATGTACACACTATGAACATGAAAAATGATAGGTTTTACATGTAGAGGATTTATTTATTTATTGAAGATATGAAAATGATGATAGGTATTGCATGTAGATGAATCCCACACATGTTGAATATGGAAATTTGATGGTTTAGATATAAAATGATAGTTCTAAATTTTGGGTTTTTATGAAGTATAAAAATGGATAATTAGGATAAATTAAAATTCTAAGGATTTAATGGGTTTGATGATAATAACCTTATGAACATACGGATCTGATGTTATTTTTAAGTGAAAATCATCCTTGAACATGTTAGAACACTGTTCGAATATCTGGTTTTTGGGTAGAATAAAATCCAGGAGGGTTTGGGAGTAAGAACATGAAGAATAATGCGGAAAACTGAACTTGAAGAAGAACTGGAATGACGTTGATCTCGTTCGAACGAGACATGATATTGTTCTAACAGGACATGTGACCGTTCGAACGAGACGCCATCTCATTTGAACAAGAATTGTGGTTTCTGACGATATTCTAGAATATTTATTTTAGCCCATTACAGTTTGGAGAATTGTATTTTAGCCCAAAATAGGTTCTGAATAATTTTGGTACATTAACAAGGAGCAAGGGACTTGGGTTAATGTACGAAAATTATACGAAATTGAGGAATAAAATTATATGAGAGATCTCTACATAATAATACGATTAAGAGATGAATAATCTTCATGGTCAAGTATGGGTATATACGAGTGCTTAGGATTATGTGAGTTATAACTACATAATAAAAATATGATAATGAGATTAAATCGTAATTAACAAGTACGGGTAGTATTCGAGAAATACAACGGGTACTTGGGATAGGATAAATTCCTAATTTGAGATAAAGGTCAAGTGTGTACCTATTCTTATGGAGGTTGAGTATATACCTATTGCTTGTTTAATTTTTTTTCATGACATACCTAGCCTACTTAGTATCGGCGGGAGGTTTAGGCATAGAGGGAAATCATATTCTGATGAGCCTTAAGGGGGATTTTTCACTTCTTGCCTCAGGACATAGGACTTAGGTTGGATTTCCATTGGTTAGAATAATGGTATTTAATTGTCTTTTGGGTGCGTAGGTATGTACGTAGCCCAAAGGCTTAGGACTATGTTCGCCTCCACTGTTTGTGATTTTTTAATTATGGTTCGTGGGACATACCGAATATATGGTCCTTTATACAGTGACGAGATGTAATGGGACATGATAACAGAGTATGCATGCACCGCAGCTGAGTCTCGGGGTGCCCTTTAGTATATATATATATATATATATATATATATATATATATATATATAATAAAGTGAATGTGTATATATATACTTGTGATATTATCTACTGCGTGAATCAAGTAGACATGAAAGATAATGAAATCTGAAATGAATTAGGTTGGTGAATACTGAATTCTATTGAATTGGAAAAGGGATTATCCATGATATAAAGAAATTTGATATATATGTATTATCTGTATTGCAAGAGATATATGTGGGAAAGATATGGGTTATGGTTAGTTGGAACTATTATGAACTAGTTAGCATGGGAATATCAACTATTAGGGTTTTAAGGTACATTAGGTGTGCACTCTAGATGAGAGGTGAGGATCTCAAGAGAAAGTATGATCAATATAACTTTTATATAATAATTGTTGAATATAGCATTTATTCACTTGTTATTTTCTAAACTATTTTTATAATCGAACTCTGGCCCGTTTTCTTACATATTCTCTTCTCTCTTCTTTCTCCTGTATCAAATGTCCAGCTGGAGGGATGCCAACCATAAAGGATTAAGATTTTTGATCGGCTATAGATGTTATTTAGTCTTGGAATATGTGTAGACGCTTTCATATCCATTGATTCATACTCCGTAGTTGATCTTTCATTTAGGGCATGTCGCCCAAGAGGATTCTAGTTATTTCTTTTCTATGTTAGAAAGATTAAGTTTTTATGTCGATTTTGTTACATTTAATTTATGATGGGATTATTGTGTTGAGATATATTAAACTGGAGAGTTTTATTCGAGTTATATTTAATTCAGTTTTAATATTACTCAGTTGTTAATCATTGTGTGAATGGATTGTGTTAAATGGTTTACGTTTTAAAAGTGGAAATTTTATTTATATTAAAACTTGATTAGTTTAACAGATGCTTAGTTGGATATTAGGTGATTAAATAAACAAATATTTTTCAATAGTGATGCTAAGAACGAACCAATTGTAAATTTTGTTTTAATGGGGTATAGGATTGATCACCCAGTATTTAATTGAGCGGGGTGTTACACGTGCTCCTGTAGCCTACACCTAAGCCTGAACCCGAATCTTAACCCATTCCCAAACCCTTGTGTGTTTAGTTTTCACCCATTATTTTATTTTTATTTTTTTATTAATTTTTAGATTTTTACTTGAGTAGTTTTTAATTTTTAGGATTTATTTTATATTTTGTTTAGAATTTTGTATATATCTTTAGGATTTATTTATGTGTCCGCTATTTTTATATTTAGGTGTAAGTTTTATTTTTATTTTTATTTTTATTTTTAGTTTTAGTTTTTAGTTTTTAGTTTATTTTATTTTTATTAGGATAGGTTTATTTTTATGTTTTATTATGAATTTAGTTTTCTTGTTGTATTAGATTTTATATTAATTTTTTTTAGTTTTATTTTATGAGGATTTTAATTTTTAATTTTTATAGAATTTAATTTTTAGTTTTATTAATTTGTTTTTATTTTTTTTAATTAGATAGTTTTATTTTTAAAGGGTCCCAAACTAACACACACACATAACGAACTCACCCACACCTATATATCCAACACCTCACTACAAGAGAACAACTCCCCCACCCAGCTACTATTTATCCTCACCTACACCTCTCTCTCTCTCTCTCTCTCCAAACTCCATATCTCAACTCCCATAACCCGCAAACCTAACCTGCCTGGACCATCTTATATTCGGCTCCAACACCTCCTAATCTAGATCTGACCAAACCCAACTACCCTAGTTTGGACCAATCCAAAACCTCCACCTACCTATTGAAACCCCAGACCTACTACTCCAAACAAACCCATCCCTGCCTCACCTCGTCGTTGGCGAGCTCACCCAAAATCAAACCCGATTCTAAATTGGATTGAACCCGCTGCAAAACCCAATCGATTTTGTCCCTTTACACCCACATCCATCAAAACCGAACCCTTTATGGTAAGTATTTGCATTTTTATCAAATATCTCCACATAAAGTAATGATGTTTAATTTATTTCCTTAGAAAAATTCTAATGTAAAATTTTATAATTTGAGGATTTGCATTTTTAGCAAATCTCTCTTATTATTTAAGAGTCCACTATGAATTCATCCATTGTATATTGTAATTAGTTTTTATTTTTATTTTATTTTTGTAGATTTTATTTTACAAAAAAAATATATGTTAGTGATGGATTGTAATTGAGAGAATTTTGGCCTGTAATTAAAGAGTTGCTCCAATTCAAGAACAAATGGGTTTGATATATTCCTCTTTAATTTCTCTTGATTTAATACTTGCATGTTTTTATTTGTTTATTCCATGTATTGGATGATGATTAATGATGGCAAATCTCCCATTCATGGGATGAATTTTGGAACCCTCATGAGTCCAATTTAGTTAATTTGCTTTCTAGCACAATTTTATATCTTAGTTAGAACTTTAAAAATTAGTATAGTTAGTTAATTAATAATCCTTTGAAAATCTTTAAAAAAAATGAAAAAGAAAAAATAGAAAATTTATAAAAAATAATAATATTCAAATGAACCTACACATGTCTTCATATATTTTGTGTCTCATCCTTAGATTAGGATGGACTCCCTTACTTACCCTATGCATATTTCGTGTTTATTTGTAGGTTCAAGGGAATTTTAATTGAAAAGGAGTTGCAACAATGATCAACTCATTAGAAACAATTTTCTTCTCTATCAAATGGCGTTGTTGCCGATCTTTGGAGTTTGAAGCACTTGGAGAGATTTTTGGATTGTAGTTCATTTGTTCTATTTTTTTATTTTTAGTACCTTTTTTATTTTATTAGAAGTTTTTTATTCAAATTTTATTTTTTTTCTTGTATTTGCGGTGCTTGGAGACACCATTATTATGTTTTTCATTTAAATTTGTAATAAAAAGAAGACAAGCGTGATAGGGAAATCGGATAAGGTAGAGAGAGGGCATCCAAATGCGAGGATTTGGAAGCCTCTCTACTTTGGGTCAGTAGGACTCCCGGGGCCGACTGAGATAGGTGAGATCTCCTCCCGATCGACTCAAATCATCCATCACCCCACGCATATAAAAACTGTGGGAGTTACATTTCTCAACCCTCACGAATCCTCTATAAGCGAGTTGATTTTTTGTGTAACTACGTGCTCTTATTTGATTTTTATTCTCGCATTTATTTTTGAATGTGCGTGATTAATTAATCAATTAAGACCTACACCCAGTCATTCACGAGAAGGGATTTCATCACCCAACTCACTCGCTTATCCTTTGTGTGCTACCCTAGCTATCATTAAATTTAAAATCAATCAACTAGTTAGCCCACTAGGAGAACATTTTTGAAAAAGCGATCACAAAGATCAATTCCGTGATTTTTATCGCCCGCGAATTTCATTAAAATTTGGCTACCCAATCACCTAAATTTTAAAGATAAAAATGGGCAACGCGCTAGTTAACATTATCCTTAACTTGGGCGTATCTAATTCAATATTTCGGTACTGGATTTTACTGAGTTCATCAAATTCAACGAGTCTTAATAATTTTGTCCCGTCTTTTCTTCCAAAAAATCAAAAAATGTTTTTCCCCCATCTTTTCTTGCAACAAAAAAATCCAAAAATATTTTTTTCCTTCTTTTTCTCCACAAAAATGAAAAAACATTTTCTTCCTATATTTTTGTAAAAATTCAAAAACATTTTCTTCCTTTCATTCACTAAAAATCACAAAAATATTTCCTTTCTTTTTCAAAATATTCAAAAACCACATAAAAAAACATTTTATTTATCTTGAAAAAAAATACAGCCTCCTGATACGATAAATCGTCCACTTATCGTTCTCACATCAGCAAATCATGAATCAAGTACATAATAAACAAGTAAAGCAAGTAAATAGAGAGAAGACAAGATATAGAGTGATTCCGCCCATAAAATAGGCCTACATTCATTGTGTTGCTCCGTTATCATGATAGGCGTTGCATTGTACAATACAATCGTGCCTAAAGAGACGTATAAATATGAGAATAAAAGGGAGTACATGGCAGTTTTGAAGATTCCGGTGTGTCAGAGAGGTGGTTGCGATGTAGATGTGTAGCCTCCAAGTCGTATGTTGAGGTTGTGTAGAGAGAATCTGTATTAGTGAACATGCCCCGGGCGTGTGGAATCCCCTTTAGTTGAGGTGTAGTCCTCTATTTATAGGAGATACGTGAGTTGTCACGCGTCCTGAGCATGCTATGTAAGTTCGGAGTTTCTATAGTAGAAAGGGATGCAGCCTATAAGGAAAGCTCAAAGTGACGCACCCTTCATGAGGCTAGAGCCACAGGTGCCGCGCCCTGTACATGGTAGGGCCGCGGTATGTATTTTAAGACATGCGGTGAGTGTCGCACCCAGTACTTGCAGGGCCGCACGCCTAGTTCAGTAGGGTCGCGCCCTATGTTGATAAGGGCCACGGTGGGGTGTTATATTTTTATTATCAATAAGCCCCCAAGTCGTAGTGCCAAGCGAATTCCATTGGGGCTGCAGCTTAGTTACTTTATGTGCTGCGGTATTTTTCAAAGAGACGATTCGTCTTCTGCGCTCTCTTATATAAATTGTTTCGGGTCATGGGCTTCATTACGTTTCCAAAATTTTGAGAGCAAATCGAGAGCAAATCTCTGCGCGTCCATTCTTCATCCATTTTCTGGCGACCCTTCGTAGTTGTGTGTGGCGGTTCTTAGGCGGTGTGAGGCTGAGCATCGCTAATTTCTTCATTTCCAGGTAACTTTTCCACCGATCTTTGTAAACACTTTACTCACAGCTCATACTTCCTCTTTGAACACACAAACATAAGAACTTCTTCATTGCCTGGTAGAAAACTAGGGTTTAACTTGAATAATCTGCTGTAATTGACCCCTAATATTCCAAACGTCATGAAAATCATTCAGTTGTTCTCGCTGTTCATAGCTAAACTCTTCGTATTCTGTGAATTTGATCTAAAATCGACTAAACGTTAGCTACATAACTATTTAAAAGATAGGCCGCGGAATGATAGAATTTTAAGAATCTATTCCCTTGAACTATTTTGGTCCTTATTTTCGGCATACAGTGGGCAATGGCTTTCGGCCCCTTAAGCATTGAGATTTTCCCTCCGTGGAACTTTGATGCATATCCATTTATTCTGCCGCGGCGGTGGGGTCTTTTAAAGCTCTGAATCCCCACCCTTGTATTTTGAAGAGTCTTCAAACTTTCATTAACCAAATACACATCCATGATAAATAATTGTAATTGCTATTAGAACTTATTAAATTGACCTTTAGCAACTTTAGAAATGGTCGTGGTCATAAATCTCTAAATCCATTTGAGCCTTTTGACGCGGCAATGTATGTTCCCTTACTGATATAGGAGGTGGTTGCGGAAGTAGGGCCAGAGGACGATCCCTTAGATTCAAGTAATAGATTTGGCCCATTAATAACTACGCTGGGGAAATAATTCCCAAGTAGCAAACATTTACTATTCATATATAACTTCTTGCGGCTTCTTAAAGTCTTTTCCAAACCATACTGGTTACGGCGCCTAACTGCGGACTGCTTTTTAGGTACTGCTGCATCCATATGAGCTTTGACCCAGGCGAGTTTCTGAGAGGCTTTTGTGCAAAGTAATTTGGAACCTCTCCTCCTGAACTCACTTTCGTGCCACCTCTGAGATCAATTGGGCCTTGCCAACTGAGGGATTGCCTCAACTGCGTGATACTAGACTCAGACTCCGCAGATTCTGCCTGCAAAAAGGATTTCATATCCACGCCAATGGAAGAAGAAGCTAATTCAAGTAATCATCCATTAGGTTTAGGAGACGATGCCGCGAAAGTCAGAGATAACCCAGCTGGTACATCTGGGAGGGCTGAGAGACCCTTAGCTGCGCTTGATATCCGCAGTGCCATGACCCAAGACTGGGTTGAACAGGTGGCTAAGGACTTCGAATTTCCAAAAAAATTGATGTGCTCGGCACCTGTCGCGAACCAAAGACCTTTCACAACTCTGGCTGACGATGGAGTTTGCTTCCCACTTCATCCCTTAATTTACGGGATGCGACTTCTTGTTCCTATTCCCATCCTCTGCCTTTTTCAGACAATGAAATAGGCCCCAGCCCAGTAAAATCCTAATGGTTGGAGAGCCATTCTTGCTGCGGTTGTCCTTTAGGAGAATATGTTCAAACGAGACATCACTCCCATGGATTTCTTTCATTTCTACAACCCAAAGGAGAACTCAGTGAAGTTCGTAGGGTACTACTACTTCTCTGTCCGTGGCAGGTACGAGACCCTCTACACTGCGAGGCCGACCAGTGTGAAGAACTGGAAGGGGAAGTATTTTTTCATCTCCGGCGAAGGCTGGGAGATCCACCCCGAAGAGAACGAGAGGGAGAGGTCATATCGAATGCCGCGGCAATGGGGTTCTCCCTCCAAGCTAAGTTTTTTTTATTATAGTTGCGTCCCATCTTCCTAGTTGCATATTAACTTCCACTAACCTTTAAATTTTCTTTTTTGTAGTTTTGGATAACTTGACTTTGAACAAGCGATAAGAGAAGAGAGTTGTTGAGGCTGTGGCAATTCCTACTGAACATAAAAACTTCAGCACACTTGTTACATCAGCGACCATATTCGAAGCAGGATTTTTTTCCCCAGAAGTCCATTCCTCAAGTTATGGGCATGAAAGGTAATACCCTGACCGTCATGATTTTTATTCCGTGGTCACTTATGCTACCCTCAATTCAATTCCCAATATTTGCAGTTTCTTTTTCAGGTGAGAAGGTTGACTAAGAACTATTGGCCGCCCAACTAGCAGAGATGGACGATGATGCAGTCATTCTAAACAATACTGCGCGGAGCAGGAAGAGGAAAAGGTCCAAAGCTAAGGCGCCTGTCGCGGCTCCGTCAAATGATTTGGACACTCCAGCTGCGGACTCAACTCATACTGCGGATAAAACTGATATTGTCGCCCATCCACCACCTGAATTTGATGACGGTATAGGGGAAAACCTGATGTCAGATGATGCTCCCCTCACTACAGGTTCTCCGTTGTCACCACATGTGGTTGTAATTAATGCAAACTTAGCACCTCCTCAGTGACGCGACAATTCTGGTCCCGATGGTCTTCTGCGGCCTCAGTTGAGACAACTCGAACCCGAGTCCTCGTGGGACACTACCGCGAAAGCTGCATAGAGAATGAAGAGGGCCCTTGATGCAGTAGACCTCGACAGGCTGATGGGAGAAGACAACGACGACCTGGAGGACTGCGGCCTCCATAGTCTTTTGAGGGTAAGTGCTTTGTCTCCATTTTTCTCTTTTTCTGCATATACTGCAACTAACTCCATTTTTTTTAATTTCAGTCCGTGGATGTCATTATAGCCCAAAAAAGGAATACGAGGCCCTTTACCAATTGAAAGAGGCCCAGAAGAGGGTGCATGTCGCGGATCTTGAGGCTGCACAGATTGCATCATTTGAGGCCGGGAAGCGGTCTTCTGCCGCGGCTCTTCAGTCAGCCCAAATGGACTTGGAAAAAGAAAATAAGGTCAGGGAGGAAGCGAAAGAGAACTTCAAACAGGCCGCGGACTCCCTCAAAACCTCCCAGGCCCAGACTGCTGAAGCTGCACGTGTCGCGAATATTTTAAGCAGCAAGCTCGCCCTTCTTGAGGAGAAGTATGAAGAGCTGGAGGCTAAGTCTTCTCAAAAAGCCCTAGGTTATGTCGTGGCTATAAAGAGGATGGAGGTAGAACATGGTGATGCCCTCTAACTAGCCATTGACCATGTCGTGGAGTCATTCAAAGGCTCCAGGTACTTCTTCCTTTTCAATAATAGAGCCTATCTCTACGGCTACTAGGATCTAAGGCACAGGATTGTAAAGAACTTCCCTGAGGCCAAGGAGAAGGTTCTGGCCTAGAAACTGAGTGATGCTGAACACCAACACTGCATTGCCGAGCTCAAAGCCGCGGTTGAAGAGAAAGCTAGACTGAGAGTGGAGGCAGAGGCAGCAGCCGCGGAGGAAGAGACTGAAACAACTGCAGATGGGGAGTGGAAGATGAGCATGATGATGATGCTTCCTGAGTTTTTCATTTTTGATCATTGATAGAGGGTTGCGTCCCTTCTTTTACTTTACTTTTGTAGTGGATGCGACTTATTTGCTTATAACCTTTAACTGATAATACCAAGGCCGCGACCACCTATTAAACATTAATTATATTGGCCTCTCTTGTATCTTTTGCATCTTCTTTTTGCTTATTTCAATGCTTAATTGAATACTTTATGTATGCCTCTCGTGACTTGAATATAACTTCCTTTTCGGTGAACTTGTAGAAATACGTTCGCAGCATTATAACATATTTTTTCGATAACTGCTGACTGAATTGCCCCGACACCCTCGAGTAATGGCAGTGAACCTTCACAATCACTTGTTAGAGGTTGCGACCCCTTACACCAAAGCTTGGAGGTGCCGCCTCTTGAATAAGGCCGCGAAAGTTCCTGTTGAACATAAAAATTTCCTTTTGAATAAGGCCGCGGCACCTTCAAGTGTTTGAAACCCATATTCTACAGCCTTGTTTATTTTCATCCCATAACAAAATGGAACATCTAGACTAGACTGTCTTTTTATCCCCTTTAGTCGCTTTAACTACCGGAAGCTTTTTGAAAGCTGCTCTTATCGATTGCAGCTGTATTAATATGGTTGCTTGACAGTCACTTTCATTGCTTTCACGAAGTATGTCCTCCATCTTCATTAGCACCGCCCTTCTGTATGTAAGTGGGATATTATCAAGCCTTTCTAGGCTGTGTTATGTTATTAAGCCACCCACAGCTAACACATAGGATATTTTCAAGCCTCCTCAGAATGGGTTATGTTATTAAGCCACCCACAGCTAACACATAGGATATTTTCAAGCCTCCTCAAACTGGGTTATGTCATTAAGCCACCCACAGCTAACATATAGGATATTTTCAAGCCTCTTCAGGCTGGGTTATTTTGTTAAGCCACCCACAGCTATAGATATATTTAAAGCCATCTCTGGCTAGATATTACCAGTCTCTCAACTTAATGACGCATCCCAAAAGCTAAGAACGAGCATTGTAAGCGCTTGTAGAGAACGAAGCATTACGGAAGCTAAGAACGGGTATCGGAATCCCTTGATAGTGATGTTGCAATCCAACTTGGATAACTTTTTCCAATATTTTCCTTTGCCACTTTCAATTATCATCAACTTCCGGACGATCAGGCGTCCTCTCGGGCATTGTGGACCCTTCAGATATTATCATTCCCGATAAAACATATTATCTCAGTTCGGGATCTGTTTAAGGCAAGAATGATCTTTGTAAGATGATATTTCATGGAAAATAGAAATCAAAATATGACATTATAATAGTGCACCTGATTTTATAACTATTCGTATATATGACTTTGTAATGATAACACAAAGCTTAATTTAAAAAATCATAAGAGGAGTTGCTACTGTAAGGTAGAGACAGATGAAATATAAGATATAAGCATGAAAAATAAGCATGTGGCATGTGAGATAAGGCTGCATCCCCTAAACATCTTTGAGGAACCTCCGTAGCATCCCTCGCCCGATCAGCCTTTCAATTTCGTCCTTGAGAGCATAGCATTGCTCAGTGTCATGGCCATGATCCTAATGGAAACTACACTAAGTAGCTTTGTTCCTCTTGTTGGGTGGAGCTCTCAGCTTTTCTGGCCACCTCAAAATCTTGTCTTCTTTGATGAACCCTAAGACCTCTTCAATTGGGAAGGCCAACGGAGTGTAGGGCCCCAATTTTTTTTCTGCCTTCTCCACTCCCCTTTTTTGCCTCCTGCTAACTGCTTCCGCGGTCGGATTCTCTTTAACTGTCGCGGTATCAATAGCCGCTGAAGCTATGATCTTGGGTGTTGCGCCCCCCATTTGGAGATTCTGCGACCTCGAGCATTAGCACCCTCTGAGTCAGGTAGTTGACCTGGGTTTGGAGTGAGGCATGACTATCGTAAAGGTGGTTAAGGTGGATGTACAGCTTTACAATCTCTTCTTTGATTTATGTGCTATGGCTAGCCTTTCCTTCCATTTTCTTCTTTTGTTAGTCTTTACAAAGTATATGTATAACCTAGGACAAAACTAGTCAAAGTGAGTAATCACAGATACTAAGTAGGAAATGAGGATGCAGCGTTCTACTGCTGCACTGTTGAAAGCTGTTGCGGCTAGTATAGCACTAGGGTTCACTACCGCGACCTTTGTATTACTTTCACCAAGGTTGAGCTAGAGACCTCCCCAGTCCATTCCTTAATGTTTTGAAGGTTCAGTAACCCGACCGCACTAGCACAGGCCGCAGAATGAATGTACTTAAACTACCTGCTGCATCCCCTGCTAGGCGGGGGGAGAGCAATCCCAATTCGAAACTCAGAAGCTGAATTTTTCTCCCAAAACATGGGGACAACATGCCTAGTAGGGTCTATCTATAAGGGAATAACCCTCGGTGTACATAATGGCATGATTCTAACGATAAAACCCTAGATCATAGGCAAAGAATAACGAAGAAAAGAGGTGAACATAATTCTTCCCTAACCATTCATCTTTTCGAGGATAAAGCCCATCATGGTTTTCAGCACTATCTAGATGAAATGATATCACAGGGGTATGTAAGCTAGATCCAAGGTCATAAAAGAGAGACCAAAACAGATCTGAATATACAAATTATCCAGTTAAGGGTGTGAATATGAAATAGAGCTCACTAACCTGAATCTACTCGTGAGACAATAATCCAACGGATCCCCATGAATAAAATAAGGTGTTGAAGAACTCGAAATATAGAGAAATAAGGTTAAGATATCTCGGTTCCCACAGATGGTGCCAAATTGTTGATACGAGAAATCGTCCACTTGTCGTTCTCGCATCAGCAAA
Organism: Sambucus nigra; assembly: GCA_949130495.1. Taxonomy (NCBI): domain Eukaryota; kingdom Viridiplantae; phylum Streptophyta; class Magnoliopsida; order Dipsacales; family Adoxaceae; genus Sambucus; species Sambucus nigra. The sequence goes on from OX422207.1 coordinate 616,738,050, forward strand.
TCATGAGTCAAGTACATAATAAACAAGTAAAGCAAGTAAATAGAGAGAAGTCAAGAGAGAGAGTTGTTCAGCCTTTAAAATAGGCCTACATCCACTGTGTTGCTCCATTCTCGTGATATGTGTTGCATTGTACAATATAATCGTGCCTAAAGAGGCGTACAAGTATGAGAATAAAGGGGAGTACATGGCAGTTTTGAAGATTTCGGTGTGCCAGAGAGGTGGTTGCGATGTAGATGTGTAGCCTCCAAGTCATATGTTGAGGTTGTGTAGAGAGAATCTGTATTGTTGAATATTCCATGGGCGTGTGGAATCCCCTTTAGTTGAGATGTAGTCCTCTATTTATAAGAGATACGTGAGTTGTCACGCGTCCTGAGCATGCGACGTAAGTTCATAGTTGCTGTAGTAGAAAGGGATGCGGCCTATAAGGCAAGGTCAAAGTGCCGCACCCTTCATGAGGCTAGAGCCACAGGTGCCGCACCCTGTACATGGTAGGGCCGCGGTATGTATTTTTTATAAGGTCTGCGGCGGTGCCTATTCACCCTCACCCTTGACCTTCTTCCATATATCTTTCTTTACCCTCACCCCTTTAGCCTTTATCCAACAAGGATGATGCTTCAATCTTGTTTGGGGGAGACTCTCATCACCTAATTTTTCTTCCACCCCGTGCTTTCATAGTTCTTATCTTTAGGGTGAGAATAGGTTCGGTCTGGCTAAAGACATTAAACTTAGCGCTACCGGGAGGCCGCCCGCTGCTTCTGAGTATGAGTCTTATCCTATTTGGGCGTGGTGTTTCACACCACCCAATGCTTTACTATGTTTATAGACTTGTACACATTTTTTTCTTATCACTTATTCGGGTTTCTTCTTGGATTCATATGTCCACTTCATTAGGGGTTGATTATTGAAATTCATTTCCTCTCCTATGCTCGCAATTTTAAAAATCATTTTACATAACATTGAGGATGATGTTACTTTTTGTTTGAGGTGGGAAATTTTAACAAAATCGTACCTCTTTTGAAAAAAATTCAAGACCTGATTTTTGAACTTTTCGTGCAATTTCTTTCATCTCACTCATTGACATGAATTTTCTATCATCTATCTTTTAAGTCTAGGAATCAAGCTAAAGGATATATTTCTCAAATAGCTTATGTAATACGTACCAAGGCATTTTGAACAATGAATTTCTAGACTCAACAAAATTTGCGCACTTATCACGTCACTATGGTTTAAAGTTGAAGAGTACTACAATTCTCAAGAAAACCTTAAAGATCACCAGTGGAAACTTTAGCTTGTGAGGTTCGTGCTTTTCACCCTTTTAGAGAGTTTTACGCAATCTATGGGTCACAAGTTGATTCAACTTCATTTGGGTTCGCACTTAATTCGTTGTATGATATCACTATTCTTCAAAAAAAATTTGGCTTGATCACTGAGAACGACATCACTTTCAAGTTGTAAGAAACATGTATCCTAAAGTTGTTCCGATCACCAGACTTTCACTCATACACCAACCAAATTCCGTTTTATCATACATCCATACACCTTTCATTTTCCATATCAATTCTATTTTCCACCCACCATGTTGAAAAAGGGAAGTGTGTTGAAAGTAAAAGGAGAAGATCCGTCATAGAGAGTGGTTGTATTTTTAGCGAATGTCTCTCCCAATGTTTGATTCAGATGGAGAAAATTTTGTAAAAATCTATGTTGGGGTTCTTTATATTTTTAGCAAATTTATCCCAAACATTGAAGCGTATTTGGAAAAAGAAGAAAAAAAAAGAAAGTACAAGGACAAGATCCGTCCTAAAGAGTATGAATTTTTAGCGAATATCTCTCCCAAAGTTCGATTTAGATGGAATTTTTTTTTATACAAATCTATGTTTTGGTTATTTGTATTTTTAGCAGATTTATCTCAAACATTGATGCGTATTTGAAAAAATACGAAGAAAAGAGAAAGTACAAGGAGAAGATCCGTCCTAAAGAGTGTTTGCATTTTTAACGAATATCTCTCCCAAAGTTCGATTCAGATGGAGAAAAATTTGATCCAAATCTATGTTGGAGTTATTTATATTTTTAGCAGATTTATCTCAAATACTGATGAGTATTTGAAAAAAGAGAAAAAGTGAAAGTTGTAGTCAAGATCTTGTGAAATAAAGACAAGGGTTCCTCATGTGTCTTACACTCTTCTCAAACATCCAACATCCATCCATAAAAACATCCATCGTGCCTTATCGCATCCCATCCTTCTCATTTTATTTCCCCCCTCACCCATATGCATCCATATTTTTTCCTAGGTGTTCGGGCAAATGAAGGTTAACGTGGGGAATAACTCGACGTTCTCACTATAGTGATTATAATTATTTCATGAGATCATTTCTCTTTGTAAATGTTCGTTATTTCTTATATGTGTGTGAGACGTTAAACTTGCTTACATTTACTCAGCTCTTTACTCACAAGTGGCGCATTTAGAAACAAACATGGCAATATCTCTCTTCATCCCGCTCCACCAATACTGTCGTCTCATGTATTGGTACATTTTGTCCCCACCGGGACTCTGCCATCACCTCGTGCAGCAATTCCTCCCCTTCCGAAACTACCAATCTCCCATTGAAGCGTAATCCCCCGTCTGAGCTAACGGTATAGGACTCGGCTCCCTCTGCTAGTAATCGAACTATCTTCTCCTGACAGAACGAGTCATTTGCTTGTGCCTTTACCACTCTCGTGACAATCTGTGGTGTAACAGTCATCACCGACATTAATGATCGGGCCACTGCATCCTGGTGTCCCAACTCCTTCCACTTGGCCTTCCACACCCCTGCCACCTCATCTACTGGCCTACGGCTCAACGCATCTGCTACCACGTTAGCCTTCCCCGGGTGATATTGGATATCAAAATGATAGTCCTTCACAAACTCAAGCCACCATCGCTGCCGCATATTCAACTCCTTCTGCGTGAATAGGTACTGTAGGGACTTGTGGTCCGTGAACAATCGAAACTTCTCCCCCAAAAGATAATGTCTCCAAATTTGAAGGGCAAATACCATTGCCGCTAACTCCAAGTCATGAGTGGGGTAATTCTTCTCGTGAGGCTTTAGCTTACGGGAAGCATAAGCTATGGCCTGACTCTCCTGCTGCAACACACCTCCAAGTCCTTGCAAGGATGCATCGGTGTAGACTAGATACTCAACTCCCGATCTCGGCAATGCTAACACAGGTGCTGAGGTTAACTTATCCTTAAATTCATCAAATGCCACATGATAGGCATCACTCCAGATGAATGGCACACCCTTACGAGTCAGATGTGTCAAAGGACCCGATATCTTCAAAAATCCCCGAATGAACCTCCTGTTGTATCCTGCTAGACCCAAAAAACTACGGATCTCAGTTGGTGTCGTGGGCTGTCCCCACTCCCTCACCGCGGATACCTTCCCCGGATCAACAGATATCCCCCGGTCAGAAATAATGTGTCCCAAAAACTGGACCTCCTTCAGCCAAAACCCGCACTTCTCATACTTTGCATACATCTCGTTTCGACGTAGCGTCTGCAAAACCTACCTCAAATGCTCGGCGTGCTCCTCCTCTGTCTGGGAGTAAACCAGAATATCATCAATGAAGACAATAAAGAACTGATCAAGGAACTCTCTGAACACTCTATTCATCAAGTCCATAAACACTGCTGGAGCGTTGGTCAAGCCAAAAGGCATAACCCGAAACTCGTAAGAACCATATCTCGTTAAGAACACAGTCTTCGAGACATCCTCTTCCCTGATACGCAACTGATGGTATCCCGATCGTAAATCAATCTTCGAGAAGAAAGAAGCTCTTCTCAACTAGTCCAATAAGTCATCGATTCGGGGCAACGGATATTTATTCCGTATCGTGAACTTATTCAACTCTCGGTAATCTACACACAACCTCAACGATCCATCCCTCTTCTTTACGAACAACACAGGGGCACCCCACGGCGAAGTACTCCTCCGTATAAACCCCTGACCCAAGAACTGCTCAATATGATCCCGTAGCTCTCGCATCTCTGCCGGAGCCATACGGTACGGTGCGCGTGATATAGGTCTCGTATCTGGTAATAAGTCTATGACAAAGTCTATCTCTCGACAGGGGGTAGGCCTGGTATCTCCTGAAACACATCGGAATACTCCCTGACAACTGGGATCGAATCTAAAGGAATCATAACCTCCTTAGAGGTATCCTCCTCTATGTAATACAAATGAGCGGTCGAGCCTCCCTCTAGGCGAGTCATCGCCACTACAAACATCTCTTGCCCCGTAATGGCAAAAACAATGCTCCCACCGAAGCAATCATTCATGGCTCTATAAGCTGCAAGCCAATCCATACCAATAATCACATCGTGCATATGCATATCTAATACCAACATGTCTGCAGGTAATACCAAACTACCAATCTCTACCCCCACTCCCCGGCATATAAAGAAAATAAGTGGCCCACTACCCAACGGTGAGTCTACACACGTCACTGTGTTCTCTGCTGTGGCTAACAACCCTAAGGCTTTCGCAAAATGTGTAGCTATAAAACAATGTTTTGCCCCCGTATCAAATAAAACCCGACCCATAGTGCCATGGATAGGAAACATACCCTCAATGGCGGGTGGTGCCTGTGGAGCTGCTGCCTGCTGAAGCTTATATACTCTCCCATACTGCAACAGCCCCTGCTGAACTGGGACCGCTGGAATGGGTGGTAATGCTGCCATTTGTGGTGGCGCTGGGAGGGCGGCGGGAAACACGGGTCTCTGCGGCTCCTGTCGAGCACACTGCTGCTGCTGCGGGGCCCTTCCCCTATCAGGACAGTCCTGGCGTTTATGGCCAGTCTTGCCATAAACGTAACACTTCCCCGGGAAGTTCCCCCCTCTCTGTCCCTGCTGCCCCCGGACCTGGTGGCCGTTACCGTTCCTCCCCAAGCCCTGCTGGCCCTGCTGAAACTGTTGTTGGCCATTCTGACCCTGCTGGCCCTGCTGGCCGTTCGAACCCTGATGGCCCTGCCGGAAACCTCCCTGTCCGTGCCTGAAATTTCCCGTTCTGAACCTCTTGTGATCCCCTGTTGGAAACCCTGATCACCCTGCCTCTTCCCCTGAATAGAATGTGCCCCACTGGCACCATTTCTCCCAGTCCTTCCCTGATGGCTGGACTCTCCCGATCTCTTCCCTTCAGCCATGTGAAAGCGATGATCCTGGCAGTGTAATAGTGCAGCGTTAACCACATCACAGTAAGTGGCCAATGATAGGTTCCCCAACAAATGCTGACGAATCCTCCAAGTCAACCCGTCTGTAAATTTTAATATCTTCTTCTCTTCTGTCGGTATCTCATCCGGGATAATATTCAAAAAATTTGTGAATTCGGCCTCATATTTGGCCACAGTCTTACCCTCCTGCTTGAGGCTCATCAACTTCCTTCTCATCTCCGTGTGAACAGCTGATGGAAAATACTTGCGGTCAAACCGCACCCAAAACTCCTGTATAGTGAGAGTATCTCTCTCCTCCACGGTGGTAATGGACTCCCACCACTGCAGTGAAGACCCCACTAGCTTAAAGGTAGCTAGTATCTGCTTCTGGACATCGGTGCACTCATACATCCTCAGGTGCCGCTGAATTTTCTTCCTCCACTGACTCGAAACCACAACATCGCAGCTACCTGCGAACTTCGGTGGGTGTGCTTTCTGAAAAGCATCACGTACACATTCCCAAGAAGACGGGAATGCATGTGCCTGAACTGGCGCGGCTACTGGCGCCTGTGGTGGTGCCTGCTGAACTACAGCTAGTGTGGCATTTATCGCCTGGGCCACAATGGCTGCAACCTTGGCGGCATTCATCGTGCCCTGAACTTGTGCGGGCTGTGGTTCTGGCGTAGCATCCCTGGGAACCCGTTGTGCACGTCGTGGAGGCATCTGAAATAAGAATAAAGTTTATAAGTTCGCAGTTATAAACTTAAAATAGTTGAAGAACGTAGAATATATAAAAGAATACAACAGTCCTAAAATATAGGGCTCTACATCAAAGAAAGCTCAGCGAAAACATAATAAGCCGTACAGATCCTAAAGGACACTTGAACCTGATGCTCTGATACCACCTGTGACACCCCGACTAATTAAATACCGGGTAGCTACTCCTTTATTAAATTAATACAAAATGCCAAGTTGGTTCAGTTAATAGCATCACTGTCGAAAACATTTTAATGATTACTAACCACCTAGTATTTAAAAAGGTGAGTTCCAAATTTTAAGTTAACTCTGATTAACATGCAATAAGAGGATAATGAAAGAATAACAACCATTCACCATAATGAAGCAATAGAATAACCAACAAAATAATAAGTCCGGAGGAAAACTCCTCACAACAATCCCACAACTGAACTAAGTAAAACAATGTAACCTGAATTAATTACATGCCAAAAGTCTAAAAATCTGAAATAGGAAATGTTTCTAATAGAAATGGGCGACATGCCCTACAACTGATGAAATCTGAATAGAGTCAAGATAGATGAAGCATCTACTAGAAAAGTCCTGTAACTTCCACAAATAGCTATAGCTCGTCACCTGAATGAAAATCCTATGCATGGTGTCCTTGTGGATGGGCACCTAAAATGGTTTTTACAAAAAAGTTGATTTGAAAGCAAACGGGTCAGAGCCCGAAAGTGGAGAGTATTTTAAAATAGCAAGTGCTTTAATAACATTAAAACAAAGAATGCAAAATACATGTTAGGACGTGCACTCACATGAAATACTCACCTCTCGACTAATTTGTGCACTCCTAACGTACCGTACGCATCTAAGTAACATATAAATCTAACCAAACCGCAATAAGTTCAACCCCTTACTACTCGATTCTCATTACGCATTCTAGCGTTATCAACTAAATGGAGAGATTTACTTAAACTCGGATTCTCGATTATTAGCAATACAATTCATTACAGATTACCCCTTTATAGTTACTCAAAGCGTTTCTATATTTATACTCACAATACCAACATGGAAGTTCTCATTAATTTAAGTGTATATTAGCCACGCCATAAATATACAATACAAGCACCCGAGACTAAGTTGTGGTGCACACATACTCTGCTATCCATCCCGGTACATCACGTACATAAGGATCACGCATTTCGAATCTCTCAGGAATCGTACTTAGATAACAAGAATCACAAACAATGGAGGCGAACACAGTCACATCACATGGGTCACGCACATACCTACGCTCCCACGATCAGCAGAATTATTAACATCCCAATAAGTCCTTCTCTGACCTATGTTCTCGAGGTACCAATCTAAATCCAGGCAACACAAGGATTAGAGGGCCCTAAGAGAACGTAAACCTCCCGTGATAGCAAGTATGGTAGGTATGTCATACACATAGAATCATATACAAATCTTAAGTGTACACACATCTTAGTAATCACCGTAATTTATTTGTGGTACACATCTCATTCTCGTACCGACTTATAATGTTGCACAATTAATACGTTCCCGATTAATTCAATTATTTAAGCCGTTAATAATTCTCGCCTCGTAATAGTCACTCACGTTCTATTCCACAATTTCCATTCAATTCGAATTGCACTTCTAGGTTTTACTCCTCATTATATCCCAAATGTCCCAATTATAACAATTTATCCTCAAGGGAATGGTATCTCTACAATTAAACAAGGTTACGGGACAATGCGAAATCAAAACAGGCCAAAAAGCCTAAACTGGCAGCTCGTTAGAAGTCTCCTTCGAACGAGGCTGTTCGAACGAGAGTTCGTTCGAACGAGGCTGTTCGAACGAGAGTTCGTTCGAACGAACTGGGCATCTAACGAGATCTCGTTCGAACGAAAGGCATCGAATGAACATCCCTCTCGTTAGAAGGCAAACTGTCAACTCGTTAGAAGCTCGTTCGAACGAGCTCGTTCGAACGACCTGGGCAGGTCTTCTAACGAGAGGCCAGTTTCGAGCCCAGATTTTCCTATTCCCGTTTTTCCATCTTTTCTTCACCTCTAATCACATTCAAACATCAATCCAACAATTGTTCAAGGTTTCTAATCATTCTTAAACATACTTAGGTCATATAATAACATGTTTATGGGGTTAATTCATCCTAATCATCACCTAATTATCAAGTCTCTACATTTTTTTCCCAATCTCAAGAACATGAACCCTAGAAATTTTTAAGATCATCAATGGTCATAATTAAATCCGTTTTTGTTTCATACAAGATATATTATCATCAGAATAATCAGCTAAATACAATTCTACATGCGATTCCTCATCAAAATGTAAGTTTCTAATTCCAATTTAACGGGTTTTCATCAATCTCCCAAAAATAATGAAATTTCCAGAAATGTCTAAGCATGGAAGAAACATTCAATGAAATTAACGTAATTAAACCACTTGCCTCTGATATATTTCTGAATTTGATGTTGAAGATTGAATTGTTCTTTCTCTCTCTGCAGAATTTCTCCTCTCTCTCTCTCTACAACTTCTTCTCTAAAGATGACAATGGTGGCTAGAGGTTGTCTTAGGAAACCCTAAACCTATTTCCAATAACTCCCGTAGCCTATTAAGTCAATTAGTGTAGTTAGTGGGATTAGTGGGTAAAGGTTAAGTCATATTTTAATTCCTAATTTTCGTGGGTTTAATTCCCAAAATTCTAAAATTACCAAACTACCCTTATATGTTGTCGGTATGGCCTAAAAATGCCCCGGTACCCAAACTAAACCCCCGGCTAGTGTTTTCTGACTATTTCGACCCTTCCGGATGCGTTGGCGCACTCAAAACGACCATACGGTTAATAGAATTAAAATTCACTTTTTAATTAAATAATAATATTCATGACGCGACTGTCACACGCGTCTCAACAAAATTTCCAAATTGTCGTATTTCAATCTCACGACAAATTTCATAATTTCCATATTCATATATAGACATATATACTCATTAAAATCAAATATCAACTCGCATCTTGCTAGTATTTTTATCCGGATCAATTCCCAATTAATACACATTTAATTCAATTAATCCCATAAATAAATATCATAAAAATATACGGGGTATTACATACTTCCCCCCTAATAACAGAATTTCGTCCCGAAATTCGGAATTAGAAAGTACCTGGTAAGAACAACTCTGGATAACGTTCGCGCATCTCATTTTCGTGCTCCCATGTGGACTCCTCGACATTATGATGTCGCCACTGAACACGAACTAACGGAACTATCTTTGACCGCAGTTTCCGCTCACTTCAGTCCAAAATAGCAGTCGGCCCCTCCTCGTAGGAGCTATCAGGCTGGAGATCGATGTCCTCAAAAGAAATGTGAGAATGAGCCAAATCGTCTTTAAGATATTTCCTTAGTGAGGAAATATGAAACACATCCTGAATCCGATGCAAATGCTCCGGTAACCCAAGTCTATACGCAACCAGCCCAATCCGCTCAATAATAGGAAATGGTCCCACATATCTCGGTGCCAACTTCCCTTTCTTCCCGAAATGCATAATCCCCTTCATAGGAGATACTCTGAGCAAAACCTGGTCCCCCACTTCAAATTCCCTGAAGGACCTCTTCGCATCAGCATAGCTCTTCTGCCTGTCCTGAGCTACCCGAATGCGACTCCGTATCAGCTCTATCCTTGCCGAAGTATCCTGAATCACTTCTGGCCCAAGTAGTTTATTGTCCCCCACCTCCAACCAACATGCTGGGGAACGACAAGGTCTACCGTACAACACCTCAAATGGATCCATGCCAATGATGAACTGGTAGGAGTTGTTGTAAGCAAACTCCACCAGTGGAAGATACTGCTCCCATCCACCTCCAAAATTAATGATGCACATACGCAACATGTCCTCCAACATCTGGTTTGTACGCTCGGTTTGCCCATCGGTCTGCGGGTGATACGCCGTACTCAACCGCAATTCCGTGCCCATGGCCTCCTGAAAACTTTCCCAAAACTGTGAAACAAATATCTTGTCTCTGTGAGACACGATATTTAGGGGCACACCGTGAAGTCTCACTATCTCTGAAATAAAGAGGTGGGTATACTGTCCCGTAGTGTAGTCTGTCCTTACGGGTAAGAAATGAGAGACTTTGGTCAACCTTTCCACAATTACCCAAATGGAGTCGTGACCTCTCTCTGACGTAGGCAACCCCGTGATAAAATCCATGGATATGCTCTCCCACATCCACATTGGGACCTCCGATGGCTGTAGAAGTCCTGTCGGTCTCTGATGATCCACTTTTACTAGCTGAAAAGTGGCGCATTTAGAAACAAACATAGCAATATCTCTCTTCATCCCGCTCCACCAATACTATCGTCTCATGTCTTGGTACATTTTGTCCCCACCGGGATGTACCGCGAACCGTGAGCCGTGCGACTCTGCCATCACCTCGTGCTGCAATTCCTCCCCTTCCGGAACTGCCAATCTCCCATTGAAGCGTAATCCCCCATCTGAGCTAACGGTATAGGACTCAGCTCCCTCTGCTAGTAATCAAACTATCTGCTCCTGACAGAACGAGTCATTTGCTTGTGCCTTTACCACTCTCGTGACAATCTGTGGTGTAACAGTCATCACCGATATGAATGATCGGGCCACTGCATCCTAGTGTCCCAACTCCTTCCACTGGGCCTTCCACGCCCCTGCCACCTAATCTACTGGCCTACGGCTCAACGCATCTGCTACCACGTTAGCCTTCCCCGGGTGATATTGGATATCAAAATGATAGTCCTTCACAAACTCAAGCCACCTTCGATGTCGCATATTCAACTCCTTCTGCGTGAATAGGTACTGTAAGGACTTGTGGTCCGTGAACAATCGAAACCTCTCCCCCAAAAGATAATGTCTCCAAATTCGAAGGGAAAATACCACTGCCGCTAACTCCAAGTCATGAGTGGGGTAATTCTTCTCGTGAGGCTTTAGCTTACGGGAAGCATAAGCTATGGCCTGACTCTCCTGCTGAAAAACACCTCCAAGTCCTTGCAAGGACACATCGGTGTAGACTAGATACTCAACTCCCGGTCTCGGCAATGCTAACACAGGTGCTGAGGTTAACTTATCCTTCAATTCATCAAATGCCAACTGACAGGCATCACTCCAGATGAATGGCACACCCTTACGAGTCAGATGTGTCAAAGGACCCGCTATCTTCGAAAATCCCCGAATGAACCTCCTGTAGTATCCTGCTAGGCCCAAGAAACTACAGATCTCAGTTGGTGTCGTGGGCTGTCCCCACTCCCTCACCGCGGATACCTTCCCCGGATCAACAGATATCCCCCGGTCGGAAATAATGTGTCCCAAAAACTGGACCTCCTTCAGCCAAAACCCGCACTTCTCATACTTTGCATACAGCTCGTTTCGACGTAGCGTCTGCAAAACCTGCCTCAAATGCTCGGCGTGCTCCTCCTCTGTCTGGGAGTAAACCAGAATATCATCAATGAAGACAATGACGAACTGATCAAGGGACTCTCTGAACACTCTATTCATCAAGTCCATAAACACTGCTGGAGCGTTGGTCAAGCCAAAAGGTATAACCCTAAACTCGTAAGAACCATATCTCGTTAAGAACGCAGTCTTCGAGACATCCTCTTCCCTGATACGCAACTGATGGTATCTCGATCGCAAATCAATCTTCGAGAAGAAAGAAGCTCCTCTCAACTGTTCGAATAAGTTATCGATTCGGGGCAACGGATATTTATTCCGTATCGTGACCTTATTCAACTCTCGGTAATCCACACACAACCTCAACGATCCATCCCTCTTCTTTACGAACAACACAGGGGCACCCCACGGTGAAGTACTCCTCCGTATAAACCCTTGACCCAACAACTGCTAAATATGATCCCGTTGCTCTCGCATCTCTGCCGGAGCCATACGGTACGGTGCGCGTGCTATAGGTCTCGTATCTGGTAATAAGTCTATGACAAAGTCCATCTCTCGACTGGGGGGTAGGATTGGTATCTCCTGAAACACATCGGAATACTCCCTGACAACTGGGATCGAATCTAAAGGAATCATAACCTCCTTAGAGATATCCTCCTCTATGTAATACAAATGAGCGGTCGAGCCTCCCTCTGGGCGAGGCATCGCCACTATAAACATCTCTTGCCCCGTAATGGCAAAAATAATGCTCCCACCGAAGCAATCATTCATGGCTCTATAATCTGCGAGCCAATCCATACCAATAATCACATCGTGCTCATGCATATCTAATACCAACATGTCTGCAGGTAATACCAAACTACCAATCTCTACCCCCACTCCCCGGCATATAAAAAAAATAAGTGACCCACTCCCCAATGGTGAGTCTACACACGTCACTGTGTTCTCTGCTGTGGCTAACAACCCTAATGCTTTCGCAAAATGTGTAGCTATAAAACAATGTGTTGCCCCCGTATCAAACAAAACCCGACCCATAGTGCCATGGATAGGAAACATACCCTCAATGGCGGGTGGTGCCTGTGGAGCTGCTGCCTGCTGAAGCTGGTATACTCTCCCATACTGCAACTGCCCCTGCTGAACTGGGACCGCTGGAATGGGTGGTAATGATGCCATTTGTGGTGGCGCTGGGAGGGCGGCGGGAAACACAGGTCTTTGCGGCTCCTGTCGAGCACCCTGCTGCTGCTGCGGGGCCCTTCCCCTATCAGTACAGTCCTGGCGTTTATGGCCAGTCTTGCCATAAACGAAACACTTCCCCGGGAAGTTCCCCCCTCTCTGTCCCGGCTGCCCCCGGCCCTGGTGGCCGTTACCGTTCCTCCCCTAGCCCTGTTGGCCCTGCTGAAACTGTTGTTGGCCATTCTGACCCTGCTGGCCCTGCTGGCCGTTCGGACCCTGATGGCCCTGCCGGAAACCTCCCTATCTGTGCCTGAAATTTCCCGTTCTGAACCTCTTGTGATCCCCTGTTGGAAACCCTGATCACCCTGCCTCTTCCCCTGAACAGAATGTGCCCCACTGGCACCATTTCCCCCAGTCCTTCCCTGATGGCTGGACTCTCCCGATCTCTTCCCTTCCTCCATGTGAAAGCGATGATCCTGGCAGTGTAATAGTGCAGCGTTAACCACATCACAGTAAGTGGCCAACGATAGGTTCCCCAACAAATGCTGACGAATCCTCCAAGTCAACCCGTCTGTAAATTTCAATATCTTCTTCTCTTCTATCGGTATCTCATCCGGGATAATATTCAACAGATTTGTGAATTCGGCCTCATATTCGGCCACAGTCTTACCCTCCTGCTTGAGGCTGATCAACTTCCTTCTCATCTCCGTGTGAACAGCTGACGAAAAATACTTGTGGTCAAACCGCACCCAAAACTCCTGTATAGTGAGAGTATCTCTCTCCTCCACGGTGGTAATGGACTCCCACCACTGTAGTGCAGACCCCACTAGCTTAAAGGTAGCTAGTATCTGCTTCTGGACATCGGTGCACTCATACATCCTCAGGTGCCGCTGAATGTCCTTCCTCCACTGACTCGAAACCACAACATCGGAGCTACCTGCGAACTCCGGTGGGTGTGCTTTCTGAAAAGCATCACGTACACGTTCCCAAGCAGACGGGAATGCATGTGCCTGAACTGGCGCGGATACTGGCGCCTGAGGTGGTGCCTGCTGAACTACGGCTAGTGCGGCATTTACCGCCTGGGCCACAATGGCTGCAACCTCGGCGGCATTCATCGTGCCCTGAACTGGTGCGGGCTGTGGTTCTGGCGTAGCATCCCTGGGAACCCATTGTGCACGTCGTGGAGGCATCTGAAATAAGAATAAAGTTTATAAGTTCGCAGTTATAAACTTAAAATAGCTGAAGAACGTAGCATATACAAAAGAATACAACAGTCCTAAAATATAGGGCTCTACATCAAAGAAAGCTCAGCGGAAACATAATAAGCCGTACAGATCCTAAAGGACACTAGAACCTGATGCTCTGATACCACCTGTGACACCCTGACTAATTAAATACCGGGTAGCTACTCCTTTATTAAATTAATACAAAATGCCAAGTTGATTCAGTTAATAGCATCAATGTCGAAAACATTTTAATGATTACTAACCACCTAGTATTTAAAAAGGTGAGTTGCCAAATTTTAAGTTAACTCTGATTAACATGCAATAAGAGGATAATGAAAGAATAACAACCATTCACCATAATGAAACAATAGAATAACCAACAAAATAATAAGTCCGGAGGAAAACTCCTCACAACAATCCCACAACTGAACTAAGTAAAACAATGTAACCTGAATTAATTACATGCCAAAAGTCTAAAAATCTGAAATAGGAAATGTTTCTAATAGAAATGGGCGACATGCCCTACAACTGATGAAATCTAAATAGAGAAAAGATAGATGAAGCGTCTACTAGAAAAGTCATGTAACTTCCACAAACAGCTACAGCTCGTCACCTGAATGAAAATCCTATGCATGGTGTCCTTGTGGCTGGGCACCTAAAATGGTTTCTACAAAAAAGTAGATTTGAAAGCAAACGGGTCAGAGCCCGAAAGTGGAGAGTATTTTAAAATAGCAAGTGCTTTAATAACATTAAAACAACGAATGCAAAATACATGTTAGGACGTGCACTCACATGAAATACTCACCTCTCGACTAATTTGTGCACTCCTAACGTACCGTACCCATTTAAGTAACATATAAATCTAACCAAACCGTAATAAGTTCAACCCCTTACTACTCGATTCTCATTATGCATTCTAGCGTTATCAACTAAATGGAGAGCTTTACTTAAACTCGGATTCTCGATTATTAGCAATACAATTCATTACAGATTACCCCTTTATAGTTACTCAAAGCGTTTCTATATTTATACTCACAATACCAACATGGAAGTTCTCATTAATTTAAGTGTATATTAGCCACGCCATAAATATACAATACAAGCACCCGAGACTAAGTTGTGGTGCACACATACTCTGCTATCCATCCCGGTACATCACGTACCTAAGGATTACGCATTCTGAATCTCTCAGGAATCGTACTCAGATAATAACAATCACAAACAATGGAGGCGAACACAGTCACATCACATGGGTCACGCACATACCTACGCTCACACGATCAGCAGACTTATTAACATCCCAATAAGTCCTTCTCTGACCTATGTTCTCTAGGTACCAATATAAATCCGGGCAACACAAGGATTAGAGGGCCCTAAGCGAACGTAAACCTCCCGTGATAGCAAGTATGGTAGGTATGTCATACACATAGAATCATATACATATACTAAGTATACACACATCTTAGTAATCACCGTAATTTATTTGTGGTACACATCTCATTCTCGTACCGACTAATAATGTTGCACAATTCATACGTTCCCGATTAATTCAATTATTGAAGCCGTTAATAATTCTCGCCTCGTAATAGTCACTCATGTTCTATTCCACAATTTCCATTCAATTCGAATTGCACTTCTAGGTTTTACTCCTCATTATATCCCAAATGTCCCAACTATAACAATTTATCCTCAAGGGAATGGTATCTCTATAATTAAACAAGGTTACGGGACAATGCGAAATCAAAACAGGCCAAAAAGCCTAAACTGGCAGCTCGTTAGAAGTCTCCTTCGAACGAGGCTGTTCGAACGAGAGTTCGTTCGAACGAACTGGGCATCTAACGAGATCTCGTTCGAACGAAAGGCATCGAACGAACATCCCTCTCATTAGAAGGCAAACTGTCAACTCGTTAGAAGCTCGTTCGAACGAGCTCGTTCGAACGACCTGGGCAGGTCTTCTAACGAGAGGCCAGTTTCGAGCCCAGATTTTCCTATTCTCGTTTTTCCATCTTTTCTTCACCTCTAATCACATTTAAACATCAATCCAACAATTGTTCAAGGTTTCTAATCATTCTTAAACATACTTAGGTCATATAATAACATGTTTATGGGGTTAATTCATCCTAATCATCACCCAATTATCAAGTCTCTACATTTTTTTCTCAATCTCAAGAACATGAACCCTAGAAATTTTTAAGATCATCAATGGTCATAATTAAATCCGTTTTTGTTTCATACAAGATATATTATCATCAGAATAATCACCTACATACAATTCTACATGCGATTCCTCATCAAAATGTAAGTTTCTAATTCCAATTTAATGGGTTTTCATCAATCTCCCAAAAACAATGAAATTTTCAGAAATGTCTAAGCATGGAAGAAACATTCAATGCAATTAACGTAATTAAACCACTTGCCTCTGATATATCTCTGAATTTGATGTTGAAGATTGAATTGTTCTTTCTCTCTCTGCAGAATGTCTCCTCTCTCTCTCTCTACAACTTCTTCTCTAAAGATGACAATGGTGGCTAGAGGTTGTCTTAGGAAACCCTAAACCTATTTCCAATAACTCCCGTAGCCTATTATGTCAATTAGTGTAGTTAGTGGGTTTAGTGGGTAAAGGTTAAGTCAGATTTTAATTCCTAATTTTCGTGGGTTTTAATTCCCAAAATTCCAAAATTACCAAACTACCCTTATACGTTGCCGGTATGGCCTAAAAATGCCCCGGGACCCAAACTAAACCCCCGGCTAGTGTTTTCTGACTATTTCGACCCTTACGGACGCTTTGGCGCTCTCAAAATGACCATACGGTTAATAGAATTAAAATTCACTTTTTAATTAAATAATAATATTCCTGACGCGACTGTCACACGCGTCTCAACAAAATTTCCAAATTGCCGCATTTCAATCTCACGACAAATTTCATAATTTCCATATTCATATATAGCCATATATACTCATTAAAATCAAATACCAACTCGCATCTCGCTAGTATTTTTATCCGGATTAATTCCCAATTAATACACATTTAATTCAATTAATCCCATAAATAAATAACATAAAAATATACGGGGTATTACATTTTTGAAGTTGAAGCATTCATTCTGAATAGGCGATCTTCGAAATATTCTTAGGATATTCGATTCGTTTTGACTGATTCACACCATACACATTGAGTTCTATGAAGGATGTGCCTTGAGTATTGACTTAGCTAACCTTTTATACACTTCTAGCTTATATTCCTCAAAATATTTATATTGGGATGGATTGTGTAATTATTCTATGTCTAATAAGAGATTGACTATCGTTTGCAAATATAGAATTTTGTGGGTATATTCCCTGCAAACCCTCATGAGACAAAAATCGTCATGTAGGGCAACCAATAGGTTTAAAGTCTTATTGCACATGCTAAGTACAATCGCAAGTGCTCGTGAAAGTGGTACACTATTGGTTTTTTATCTTTCTTTCTCTCTATGTTTTGGTCAAGGAATAGAAATTTTCTCTTTGGGGGTCGTGTGATAAGCACCCAAAAGTGTATATCCAAAAGTGTATATTTTATACCCTAAATAGTCTGTTTTTTATCGCTAGTTCTCATTATAATTCGATTTATATTAATAGATGTTTGTTTTGTAGGTCATATGCCACTTAAGGATTTAAAAGTTGTATTTCGAGGCAAATGTGCATCAAAAGTTGATAAACCTAATCCCTGTTCCTTCTACCTTACTCATGTAGCCTACACCTAAGCCTAAACCCGAACCTTAACCCATTCCCGAACCCTTATGTGTTTAGTTTCCACCCTTTATTTTATTTTTATCTTTTATTAATTTTTAGATTTTTACTTGAGTCGTTTTTAATTTTTAGGATTTATTTATATGTCCACTATTTTTATATTTAGGTGTAAGTTTAATTTTTAATATTAGTTTTTAGTTTTTAGTTTATAGATAATAGTTTTTGTTTTATTTTATTTTTATTAGGATAGATTTAGTTTTATTTTTTTATAAGGAATTTAGTTTGCTAGTTTTATTAGATCTTATATATTTTTTGGTTTTATTTTATGAGGATTTGAATTTTTGATTTTTATAGAATTTAATTTTTAATTTTATAAATTAGTTTTAATTTTTTTTAGTTAGATAGTTTTATTTTTTAGGGTCCCAAACTAACACACACACAACTAACTCACCCACACCTATCTATCCAATAACTCACTACAAGAGATTAACTCCCCCACCCAGCTACTATTCATCCTCACCCACATCTCCCACTCTCTCTCTCCAAACTCTATATCTCACCTCCCATAACCCGCGACCCTAACCTGCGTGACCCATCTCATATCCATCTCCAACACCTCCTAATCCGGATCTGACCAAACCCAACAACTCGAGTTCGGACCTGTCCAAAATCACCACCCACCTGTTGAAACCCCATACCCGAACCTCCTACTCCAAACAAACCCATCCCCTCCTCACCTCGCAGATGGCGAGCTCACCCCAAATCGAACACGGTTCTAACCTAGGTTGAACCACTGCAAAACTGAATCGATTTTGGTCCTTACACCCACATCCATAAAAATCGAATCGTTATACCTTCTGAAACCCAAAGTCCACCATGAACTCGGATCCCCAACATGCTCCAGTCGGGTACAGAATCGACAACCATCCAACCCGAACCATAAACCCTCTACCCATTAACCCATACTCCACATAAACCTATACTAGACCTACTTGCCCAACCCATCTCTCAATTAAACGCACCTCTTCATGCCATACACGATTCCACCTGCCAAGTCCCAAACCAAAGAACTAAAATTAACCTCACATGTTTTAAACCTTTTAACCCATTTCCCAAAAATACCCCTCAACCTCTTATTCCACTTATTTCCTAAACTAACCTTTCACTTATCACCTCACACCTCTCATGCACCATTAAAATTCCCAAATTACCCTCTCACACCTCTCACTCCTCATGCACAATTACGATACCCAATTTTCCCCTTCTCCATGTGCATCCTATAAATTGAAGACTTGGTGCCATTGAAAAATAATCCCCATTTTAGTTTTTAACTTTGTGTGATAAATTCTCCTCCACCCTTCTATAGATAGTATTTGCATTTTTAGAAAATATCTCAATATAGAGTGGTGTGGTAAAATTTATCTCTTGGATGAATTCCACTTCACCGCTCTATAGTGAGTTTTTGCATTTTTAGCAACTATTTCAATGTAGAGTGTTGTGGTTGAATTCAACCTTTTTGGAAGTAACTTCTTCCCCATTCCTTTATGGTGAGTATTTGCAGTTTTATGAAATATCACCACATAAAGTGATGATGTAGAACATATTTTCTTGGATAAATTCTAATGTATAATTTTATAATTTGAACATTTGCATTTTTAGCAAATCTCTCTTATTATTTAAGGGTCCATTCTGAATTCATCCATTGTATACTGTAATTAGTTTTTATTTTTATTTTTTGTAGTTTTTATTTTAGAAAAAATATATATTAGTGATGGATTGTAGATTGAGAGAATTTTGGTTTGTAATTGAAGAGTTGCTCCAATTCAAGAACAAACGGGTTTGATCTATTCGTCTTTAATTTATCTTGATTTAATCCTTGCATTTTTTTTTACTTGCTTATTCCATGTATCAGATGATGATTAATGAGGGCAAATGAATTTTGAAGCCCTCATAAGTCCAATTTAGTTAGCTTTCTTTTTAGCACAATTTTGCTTTCTCTTATTACATATTACATCTTAGTTAGAACTTTAAAAATTAGTATAGTTAGTTAATTAATACTCCCTTGAAAAATCATAAGAAAAATAAGAAAAGCAGAAATAGAGAAATAATAATATGCAAATGAATGTACACATGTCTTCTTATATTTTGTGTTTCATCCTTAGATTAGGACTCACTCCTTCACTTACCTTATGCATATTTTCAGTTTATTTGTACGTTCAAGGGAATTTTGATGGAAAAGGAGTTGCAACAACGATCAACTCCTTAGAAATAATTTTTTTCTCTATCAATAAGAACCTCGCACAGGACCAGTGTAACTCGTAGGAACTGACCACGTACTCACCAGAATCCCGGTTTGAGTATATGCTGAGAAATTGCAAAAATTTAGACTTGGGCTTAAAAACATGTTGTGAAAGGGTGAAAATGTAAAACGACAACAAAAGGGTCCCTTAAGAGGCACGACCACCTCATACGTGACCAATGTAACTTGTACAAACCGACCATGTAATCACCGGACTCCTGATTTGAGTATACGATGAAAATCTGCAAAATTTAGACTTAGGCTTAAAAACATGGTGTCAAAGGGTGAAAATGTAAAACAACCACAAAACGGTCCATTAAGAAGCACGAGCACCTCCCACGAGACCAATGTAACTCTTACGAACCGATTGCGTAGTCCTAGGACTCCCAGTTTGAGTATACGACGAAACTTTGCAAACTGTTAGACTTTGAATTAAAAACATGTCGTCAAAATGTGAAAATGTAAAACAATCACAAAACGGTCCCGTAAGAGGCATGAGCAACCTCGTACGGGACAAATGTAACTCATATGAACTGACTGTGTGCTCAGTGAACTCCCAGTTTGAGTATATGATGAGAATTTGTAAAAATTTACACTTTCACTTTATAAAACGGGCGTGAAAGGATGAAAATATAAAAAATACACATAGCAGTCCCGTAAGAGGCACGATCACCTCGCACGGGACAAATGTAACTCGTAGGAATCGACCGCGTGGTCACCAGACTCCCGGTTTGTGTATATGGCGAGAATTTGCAAATTTTAGACTTAGGCTTAAAAACGTGACGTCGAAGGGTGAAAATATAAAATAGCCACAAAACCGTCCTATCAGAGGCACGAGAACCTCGTACGGGACCAATGTAATCCGTATGAACCGATCGCATAGTCACCAGACTTCCGGTATGAGTATACGATGGAAATTTACAAAATTTAGACTTAGCCTTAAAAATAAGTTGTTAAAGGGTGAAAACATAAAACAACCAGAAAACGTTCCCGCAAGAGGCACGAGCACCTCGTACGACACCAATGTAACTAATACGAATCGATCGCCTTGCCCCCTAACTCCCGGTTTTACTATACGACGAGAATTTACAAACGATTCAACTTAGCCTTAAAAATATGGTGCCAAAGGGTGAAAACGTAAAATAGAAACAAAACGATCCCGTAAGAGGCACGATCACCTTGCACGAAACCAATGTAACTCCTATGATCCGATCGTGTAATCAACGAACTGGCAGTTTGAGTATACGACGAGAATTTGAAAATAATTTGACTTAAGCTTAAAAATATTACTTAAAAGGGTGAAAATGTAAAACAGCCACAAAATGGTCCTGTAAGAGGCACGATCACCTCGCATGGGACCAATATCACTCATAGGAACCGACCACATAGTCACTAGACTCTCGGTTTGAGTATACGATAAGAATTTACAAAATTTAGACTAAGGCTTAAATACATGGCGCCAATGTGTTAAAACATAAAACAACCACAAAATGGTTTCATAAGAGGAACGAGAACCGCGCACGGGACTGGGTAACTCCTAGGAACCTACCGCGTAGTCATCGGATTCTCGATTTGAGTCTAAGACGGGAATTTGAAAAATTTAGACTTAGGCTTAAAAGCATGGCGTCAAAGGGTGGAATCGTAAAATAACCACAAAATAGTCCCGTAAGAGGCACGACCACCTTGTACAGGACCAATGTAACTCGTACAAACCGACCGCGTAGTTACTAGACACCCGATTTGAACATACAACAATAATTCGCAAAAATTTAGACTTGGGCTTAAAAATATGGGATCAAAGGCTGAAAACGTATAATAGGAACAAAATAATCCCGTAAGTGGCTCGATCACCTCACACGGGACTAATGTAACTCATATGAACCGATCGCGTAGTCACCGTATTATCGGCTTAAGTATACAATGAGAATTTGCAAAAATTTAGAGTTGGACTTAAAAACATGGCGTTAGAGGGTGAAAACCAAAAAACAGCCACAAAAATGGTCTTGTAGGAGGCACGAGCACCTCGCACAGGACCAATGTAACTCGTAGGATCCGACCGTGTAGTCAACAAAATCCCGATTTGAGTATACGATCAGAATTTGCAAAAATTTAGACATTAGCTTAAAAATAAGTTGTCAATGGGTTAAAATTTAAAATAGTGACAACAATGTCCTGTAAAATGCACGAGCACCTCGCATGAGACCAATGTAACTTGTACAAACTGATCATGTAGTCACCAGACTCCCAATTTGAGTATACGATGAGAATCTGCAAAATTTAGACTTAGACATAAAAACATGGTGTCAAAGGGTGAAAATGTAAAACAACCACAATACGGTCCCATTAGAGGCATGATCACCTTGCAGGGGACCAATGTAACTCATAGGAACCGACCGTGTAGTCACCAGACTCCTGGTTTGAGTATACAACGAGAATTGGATAAATTTAGACTAAAGCTCAAAAATAAGGCGTCAAAGGGTAAAAACAAAAAAGAGCCACAAAACGGTCCCGTAAGAGGCACGAGCACCTTGCACAGGACCAATATAACTCATAGGAACTGACCGCGTAGTCACCGAACTCCCTATTTGAGTATAAGATGAGAATTTGCAAAATTTAGACTTAAGCAAAAAAATATGGTGTCAAAGTGTGGAAACGTAAAACAGCAACAAAATGATCCCGTAAAAGGCACGAGCACCTTGTACGAGATGAATGTAACTCGTACGAACCGACAGCATAGTTAACAGACTCCCGGTTTGAGTATACGATAATAATTTGAAAAAATTTAAACTTGTGCCTAAAAATAAGGCATCAAAGGGTGAAACATAAAGCAACAACAAAACAATCTCGTAAGTGGCATAATCACCTCGCACAGGACCAATGTGACTTATATGTCCTATATGTACCCCCTCGGCTGAGAGACATCAACTTCAGCCATGGAGATGGCCGATGTTGGAAGGGCCTTAAATCAACAACCATTGGACTCGTCCCAAGCAAGGTCGGCCATGGTCGACGTTACTAGCTACCTCGACAAGTGAGGCCTCCGTAATGCACAGGGGGGTTATCCATTCGGTCATCCAAGGCATGCAACCTCGGCTTGGTTCAGGCCGAGGTTGCCAACCCATCAACATAACCAATCTCGACTGAGGATCAGCTGACGTTCCTACTACGCTACCATTACCTCGGCCCAGGCCGACATCACAGCTCAACATGCCTTACCTCAACTTTCCCACTGAGCCAAGGTCACCACCTCGTCCTCTTCCAGGCTGAGGTTGGGACCATTCGCAGATGGCCGAGCCCTTATCTGCATATGTATTGTTGGGAACACATGTACACAATCAGTTATAACCGAATCATTCCCGTCACATGAGGGAATATTGAGGTCATCATTATCTATATGAGATCATCCAGGTGTCATACTCATACTGGTTCGATCCTCATGTACATGTTCATTGCATGCATGGGGGTATATTACACGCCCCCAGGCACTATATATAGAGATCATCCTCTACCTTGTAAAAGATTTAAAATTAGCAACCATAGCTGAAATTCTGTTCAAACATACAGGATAGAGAGAAAGCTTGGGAGATTTTGTCCATGGCCATTAGTGCCCTCATACAGTGATATTAATCACACACTTGCACAGTGGACGTAGGCCTAATTGGATGAACCACTTATACTCTGGAGTTTATCCTCTTCTCCTCACCTCTTTATTTTATACTTGATATAATTGTGCTGCCATTGTTATACATTGATTAGAGCTCATATACACCTTACCTGGTGGTGCTATTTCCAGCATCATCATTTTGGCTCCGTCTGGGGGAATGAGAAGCTGCCTCTTACTCATTATTCTCTTAACCCTATCGGAGACTCTGGTGGTGAACCAGGCCTCACCCCTTGCGTGGAGTTGTTTCACCATTGAAAGAGGTCCTGCAAGGTATTAAGCTCATTCACTACACCAGATCTTTTGTGCTAATACATGGCACCAGAATTACCACCACCTCTTCCACTGCCTAGTGAGGGAGGACCTAGCTCCAGCTAGGCACCGCCCCAATCCGAAATGGCGGGAGTGGCCGCAGCCTTGAGGTCTTTGGCTGCAATGCAACAAGCAATGCAAGAGCAATTTTCACAGCTCAGCCAAAATATGATGAGGCCACCCGGAGTCTCATCGGATATGATCACTTCGACGGCTGTTCAGTCTCATCCTAACCCCAAGGGATAACCCAAGGCATTGCAGAAAGACCAACATATACCCCAGCGGAGGTGGGACATTGCTGACCCTGGGCGCTTGTGCTTGGGGAGGCAAGCAAACCCTTGCCCTGAGGACAGGTATGATGATCTAGAGGCGGAAGATGTCCCAGAATATTGTTGGGAGCCGTATGATGTATCAAACAACACAGTTCTTCCTATCCAGCGGAGCCAAGGTTGTGGAGACAAAAGAGGTGGAGAAACCCAATAATATGGATCAGCTTTTGATCGACTGAACAGAGGGTCATCCTTTGAAAGGCTCAGCCCCGTAAATGACCAAAGGCAGAGGTTGTCGAGGTCCAGGAGTGCAGCCGGCTCACAAAGGGAAGAAAGGCAACGTCGGCCTCATCAGGGACGAGGAAGAGACCAAGACGAGGTTAACAACAGCCATTGTGATGTGGTTGGGGAACCCTCAGTCCACCCCTCGGAGGTGGCTGGGGACAACCTCGGCCAAGTCGACGTTGAAAAACCATGGAATGACTCCATCCAACATCTTGAGGGCAAGATAGGAGACCTCATCAAAAGTCGGGATCCACTGCAAAGAGGTTTCTCAGAAGGCTCTTCGTTCGTGGCTAAGATAGTGAGCTTTCCTACCCCGGCCAAGTTCAAGCCACCTACAGTGACTCCCAACTATAACGGTAGCACCAATCATGTACATCATATTGAAATGTACCAGTCAGCGGCGAACATTTACTCAATACCAGATGAGATGAAATTCCGGGACTTTGACGGGAGCTGTGCACATATGGTTTACTTTCTTCTAAAGAATTCAATTGAGAACTTTAAGGGCTTGGTTGAACGGTTCATTCATAATTTTTTCTTTGGGGTAAGACCTCAAAAGAAGACCACCCATCTGTTGTATGTTAAGCAAGGCAAGAACGAGAGCCTAAGAGACTACATCGCAAGGTTCAACAAAGAAAAACTTGAGGTTGAAGATTACAAAGAAAATATTGCGATGAACGCCCTCATAGGAGGTCTTCAGAAAGGGAAGTTGTTTTTGAAACTTACGAAAGACCCTCCAAAGTCAATAGCGAAGCTATTAGAAACTGCGGGGAAGGTCACGAACGCTAAAGAGGCCATGGCCGCTAAGTATGAGGACGAGAATGGCGGTAGCAGCAGAAAGTTCAAAAGAAAGAAGGATGGAAAGAAGAGGCCAGTTGATGACAAGTTTGCACTATACACCCCTCTTACTATAAGCTGCGAACACATCCTCAATGAGATCAAGAATGATAGATCCCTAATATGGCCAGAGAAGTTGAAATCTCCTCCATATAAGAGGAACCAGAACTTATGGTGTGAATTCCACTAAAACCATAGTCATGTCACAGACAAGTGCTTCGCCTTAAAGGATGAGATCGAGAAGATGTTGAAGTCAGTAAAGTTGAGGAAATATATTGATGGCAAAGCTCCCAAAAGGGGAAGAGAAGACCCCAAAAAGAAGATACACGACAGGTGTCGTGATGATACCATAGTAAGAAAAGATGATGGCGCGGATGACGGTGATGAAGACGATCCAGACCTCCCACCAAAAAATGACAACACGCCAGTAAAGAGGGTTGGTATGGAATCCTTTGGTGTTAACACCATATGCGGAGGACGTGCAGGGGGTGGTTCTGAGGTGGCTGACCAGAAGGCCCATGTGGCAGAGGCCAAGTCAGTGGCCAAACTTGAAGTATTAAATCTAACATCTTTCGAGATGACACAAAAGAGAAAGAAGGTGGGCATGGACACTCTCGAAGTTGGGTATTCCCGACTCGACTTCAAAGGCATACTAGCTCCACACGATGACCCCTTGGTGATCACAACAAATGTTCATGGATGTGCGGTGCATAGAATTCTTATAGATGGAGGAAGTTCTGCAGATGTGATGTTCTGGCCCTGCTTTAAAAGCCTGGGCCTTAGCAGAGCTAGGCTGGTACCCTATCATCATCCGTTAATGGGGTTTAGTGGCGAAAAGGTCCATCCATTGGGCATGTATGAGATGGACATGCGAATGGGCGATGAGTGGCCTAAGAGGTTAACCCGGAAGATAAACTTTTTCATTTTGGATGAAAACGTCTTCTCGGCCTATAACCTCATCATGGGAAGAGTAGCCCTTAAGGACTTTGAATTCGTGCCATCGATGATCCACCATATGCTAAAATTCCCGACCCCCTATGGGGTAGGGGAAGTGCAGGGTGACCAGACCATAGCACGAGAATGCTACTTCAACTTGGCTGAAGAAAGAGAGGCTCATAAGAGAGAAACTACCACATATAATATTAATACACTTGACCCCAGAGATGAAAAGAAATTAAAGAAAGGAGAGGCCACGGAAGAGGTAGAATCCATCGTCCTCAATGAGGATGGGCCAGAAAAAACCATCCAGGTCGGCAAAGCCTTAAAGGAAGAAATCAAGGAAGATCTGATAGACTTCCTGAGGAAGAGGCAGAGTGTCTTCGCTTAAAATCACGCGGACATGTCTGGCATCAGCCCTGAAGTTATGTGCCACAAGCTGAATGTGACTAAGGATACTAGGCCAATCAAACAAAGATGAAGAATTTACTCCAGGGAGATGTACGACGTCATTTGGGAAGAAGTCAGAAAGTTGGAAGAGGTTGAGTTCATTAGAGAAGTCATATATCCGGAGTGGCTATCGAATGCAGTCATTGTGCCCAAAGCCAACGAAAAATGGAGAATGTGCATAGACTTCACCGACCTGAACAAATCTTGCCCGAAAGACAGTTATCCCTTACCTCGGATCGACCAGATGGTAGATGCAACTGCAGTACATGAGCTCATGATCTTCATGGACGCGTACTCAGGCTACAATTAGATTTTCATGGATGCCGAAGACTTAAAGAAGACAGCCTTCATCACTGACAAAGGGACATATTGCTACAAGGTTATGCCCTTCGGATTGAAAAATGTGGGGGCAACATACCAATGTCTGGTGAATAAGATGTTTGAAGACCAAATAGGCAAGACTATGGAAGTGTACGTCGACGATATGTTAACGAAGAGCTTAAAGTCCTGCACCCACGTGGCAGACATGTAAAAGACTTTCGATACCATGGACTTGTACATAATGAAACTCAACCCTGCGAAGTGTGTCTTCGGGGTAGGAGCAGGGAAATTTCTTGGATTCATTATCAATCAGAGGGGAATATAGGCGAACCCCGAGAAAATCAAGGCTTTGCTCGACATGAAGACACCAAAGAGTATCAAGGACATTCAGAGGCTTACTGGAAGAGTAGCTGCACTCAACAGATTTATTTCAAGAGCGACGGACAAGTGTCTTTCGTTCTTTAAGGTGCTTAGAAAGTCCATCGAGTGGGACAAAGAGTGTGATGAAACTTTCAACCAACTCAAGTCCTACCTCGGATCCCCCTTACTCTTATCTCGGCCCATAGCAGGAGAGAGGTTGTACGTCTATCTAGAAGTATCTGAATCAGCTATAAGTGCAGCCATAGCATAGCAAGACGTCCAAAGGCCTGTATACTTCAACGGTAAGGCCCTTCAGGGGTCTGAACAGAATTTTTCTCTAATGGAAAAGTTGGCCTACGCCCTGATACATGATTCTAGGAAGATGAAGTTTTACTTCCAAGCCCATTCCATGGTTATCCTCATCGACTCGCCACTAAGACAGATCCTCCATAAGCCTAAGAAATTGAGTAGGTTGATGACATGGGCCATTGAGTTGGGGGAATATGACCTCACTTATCAGCCTAGGATGGACATCAAAGGGAAGGCACTGGAAGATTTTGTCTCAGAGTTCACATGGGAAGCGGTCAAGGTTGAGAATAATCTAGAGACTGTAGAAGGGTCAAACAGCAACGTCTTTTGACACCCGAAAGAGGCTATGCCTAAGAGAGTCAGAGATGGAATAGTCGAGAATAAGGAAGACCGATACCTTTTCAGGCAGGTAATCATGTTAGAAGAGGGTTTCTCATCAGATAAATACATCTGGAACCTCTTTATCGATGGGTCTTCTTGCGAAAGTGGAAGCGGTGCGGGCCTGATACTCTCAGCCCCGGATGGTACCAACATCGAATATGCCCTAAGGTTTAACTTCAAGGCGTCAAACAACGAGTTAGAATATGAGGCTATGATTGCAGGCCTCTCCTTGGCAAGGACCGTTGGTATAAGACTCCTCCTCCTTCACAGTGACTCAAGGTTGGTTGTTAATCAAGTATTGGGGGTTTATGAGGCCAAGGAAGAAAGGATGGACAAATACCTGAAGAGGGTGAGAGAGATACTTGAAGCCTTCGAAGAGGTAAATATGAAGAGAATACCTCAGCAAAAAAATAGTCATGCAGATGCATTAGCAAGGCTAGCTTTGGTAACGAGGGCGGATATCAGAAGGACAGTCCCTGTTGAGATCTTGCCCAGAGCAACCATTGAAGAAGAAGAAGTCAGTAACCCTTCCTTTAATTTGAACCTGGGGGACTCATGGATGGACCCCCTTATCATATATATCAGAGAGGGGGTGTTACCAGAGTCAAAGTTATAGAGGAGGAAATTGAGGTATAGAACTGCAAAGTTCTCAATAGTAGGAGATGTCCTGTATAGGAAGGGATTCCTATTACCTCTCCTCAGATGCGTTCATCCCACAGAAGTTCCCCACATCCTACAGGAGGTACACGAGGGTTCTTGCTCCAGTCACATAGGAGGGAGACCTTTGGCGAAGAGGATTATCACGCAAGGATATTGGTGGCCGACCTTGGCCAAAGATGCTGCAGCCTACGTGAAGAGGTGCGGCAAATGTCAGAGATTCTCCACAATCCCATATCAACCTCATTAGCCTACGACTTCAATCATTTCCCCTTGGCCATTTGCAGTATGGGGAATTGACCTAGTAGGACCCCTACCAAGGGCTGTAAATAATTACCAAATTCTGATAATGGCCATTGATTACTTCTCCAAGTGGGTAGAGGCAGAGCCGATGATCACGATTACAGAGAAGAAGATCTTCTAATTTATTTGGAAGAACATCATATACAGACATGGCCTCCAAAACACCCTCATTTCAGACAACGGAGCCCAGTTCAAGAATTCTTCCCTGGAAAAATACTGCGAAAGAGTTGGGATAAAGCAATTTTTCCCTTCCCCTGGCTGACCTCAGGCAAACGGTCAAACTGAAGTCACTAATAGAACAATCCTCGACGGGATCAAAAAGAGGTTGGAAGAGGCTAAGGGGAGTTGGACTAAATAGGTTTATGCTGTGCTATGGGCCTACAAAACAACGATAAGGACACCAATGGGGGAGACCCCATTTATGTTATCATATGGCTCAGAGGCCGTCATACCCATAGAGGTAGGACTCCCTACTCATAGGGTTCAAACCTATGACCTTGAGAAGAATAGGTAAGAGAGAAGACTCGACCTAGACTTGATTGAAGAGAGAAGGGAAGACGCAAAAGTTAGGCAAGCATCATACCAGCAGAGAATAGCAAAATTCTACAATCAAAGGGTAAAATCAAGACCCATAGTTGTAGGAGACCTGGTGTTGAAGAAGACATTGCAGAAGGCGAAAGCTTCACCCAAGTTGGCATGGTCCTTACAAAGTGATTAAGGAGGTTGTACCCGGGACCTACAGGCTAGAAAACCTCGAAGGGGAACCTTTCTCCAACCCTTGGAATGCTGATCATTTAGAAAATTATTACATATGATGTTACCAAGGCTTTCATATAAATGTATCATCTTACGAAGAGATTATTAATGAGAAGATCGGTTTCCATGTTAATTCTTAGTTCATTGTACTCGAATAAAAAAATTTATGGGGATAACATATTAGTTGATGACCTCGGACCTTATAACATCATGATTTGGTGACAAGGTCTGAGGTCAGACATCATGCTTGGATGACCTCAGACCCTAGACATCATTAATTTGGTGAAAAATTATTTATGGGGATAACATCTTAGTTGATGACCTTAGACCTTATAACATCATGATTTGGTGACAAGGTTTGAGGTCAGACATCATACTTGGATGGCCTCAGACCCTAAACATCATTAATTTGGTGAAAATTATTTATGGGGATAACATATTAGTTGATGACCTCAGACCTTATAACATCATAATTTGGTGACAAGGTCTGAGGTCAGACATCATACTTGGATGACCTCAGAGCCTAAACATCATTAATTTGGTGAAAATTATTTATGTGGATAACATCTTAGTTGATGACCTCAGACCTTATAACATCATGATTTGGTGATAAGGTCTGAGGTTAGACATCATACTTGGATGGCCTCAGACCCTAGACATCATTAATTTGGTGAAAATTATTTATGGGGATACCATCTTAGTTGATGACCTCAGACCTAAATACACATTGTATGACAACGAAAATCCATCAAAGAACACTCAGCAAATAAGGAAGTGAAGCATGTATCATAAGTTAATATAAACTAAGAGTTACAAGATACAATGTAACTGAGTTTATAATCAGAAGTTACATCTTGAAATCAAAATCAGAGAATTACGTAAAGCTTCACAAAAAATGCCTAAGGGTTTGCAGCTACAGTATTGGCATCCTCGGCCTCATTCCCCTGACCGATGTTGGTCACCTCGGCCCCATCATATTAGAGGTTGGTGCCTTCAGTCTCAGTAACATCCAAAGTAGCAGTCGATGTAGGGGCAGTATCTTACTCTTCAACCTCTTGAAGGGCCTGGGAAAATTAAGGATTGACAAAACCCAGACCAATGAAGTCAGAGGCTTTCAAGTTCCCTGAATCCTTCTCCTTTGCAGCCTCCCATCTACCAGTGGACTTAATACCTCTTTCGAGGTATTCAAAGCCAAAGCTGATGAATTCATTAGAGACTTTGTAATCAACCAGGATCCCCTCAGAAGCATCCTCAAGGGCTGCCTTCAGTACAGCATCAACTTTCTACTGGAGAACGTCGTCCTTGGCCTTTAGAGCAATGGTGTGGTCCTTTTTAAGCTTGGAGATCTCTTTCTCTAACTTCTTAACCTTCTTATCAGATCCTTCAAAGGTAGACTTCAGACGATCTACCTCTACATTCAGGGAGCTTTGCACCTTATCGGCCTCTTAGAATTTCTCGATGAGGCGCAACTTCTTCAGAGTCCAGTTGGAAAGATGGTGCATAGCAATGAGGCCCTGCAAATCAAGATATAAAATGTATAAGTTCAAATTCAAAACAGAGGTTACACTTTGGAATTAAATTGAAATTCAAAGTTATACCTAAATGGACCTGTGAGGGCCAAACTCAACCAGCAGAGGAGTGTCCAGGGAGCGATAAAAGCGTCTGTCAGCATCGGTCATAGCAGAGACGATGGCATCCAACCCTTGCAAACTGTGGCCTATTATGCTATTATTAATTTTTAGCTGCTCCAGACGGGAAGCCAATGCATCTTCAGAGGATATAGGGATGACCTTTTGGGCCTTGCTCGTCCTCTGATCCTCAAGGGAAGTGGTTGTAGTTTTCCTCTTTCTTGTAGCATCGGCCTTGGACGTGCTGACACTCTTCTTCGATAGAGGAGGAGGGGGTGCACTCAAGCCTGCCTTCTTCACCAGCTTTATGAGACTTGGGGCAGACATCTCCCTGATATTGTCTGAGATTCCTTCAGGGCATTCTACAAATGAAAAGGTCTGAGTTAGAACATTAGAGACATAAAAAGTCAGAGGTTTAACTTGCTGAAATAATAAAATAAGCACTTACGGAGCTTTGTCAGAGGACTACCCCCAGGCCCAGTCTCAAAGAGATAGTAAGGGGTCATCAGATGTTCGAACTTGACCAACAGACCATGCTCCCCCTAATCTTGAAGTTCTTTAACTTTTTGAAGATTATTTTGGCTTAGCCCAGGGTCGGCCCTAGCAGCAATTGACACCTTGCCCCATCTTAAGGGTATCCTCGGCTCTAAGATCGAAGAGGGGACACAAGGGCCAAATTCCCATGCCCTGAGGCAAAGAAATACCGTGGCTTCCAATTATGGTTACTTGTTTGGGTCACCTGTAACATCTTCTTAGTTGACTTCCGAGCTAATAAATGGTAATAGCTCGTATGATTCCTGGCAGAGGAAGGGATGTAGCACCCGGTGAAGACCTGGACATGAAGGTCTGAATGGTGGACTGCCTTCCATAGAACTATAGCTCCAATTATCACCCTCCAAGCATTGGGGGATAACTGAGAAGGAGATAAGTTGACGTAGGAAAGTATGGCCGTAATGATGGGATGAATGGGCAGATAAAATCCTAACTTGAACATTTTCTTATATAGAAAGATCTCACCATCTCGGCCACCGAAAGCCCTCTCTTCCCTCAGAGGTCTCCTAAGTTTTATGGAGGGGATAATGGAATATAAATTCTTGAAGGCAAGAAGGTCGAGCTCGGTGATAGTGCTCTCTATCTCGGTCGCCTCAGAGGTGTTAACATCGCTCTCAGCATCATCATCATCATCCGGTTCAATGTCGGCCTCAGCAGATGATGGGGCTCCACTTTGGAACCTCTAAGCGAACTCAACTCCTGTGACAGTCAACGGGGGAATGGCTTCGAGAATTGATGGAATGGAAATGCTAGGACCTATAACCTCAACATCGGAAGAAGAGTACGATGTGCTTGAACTCTTATAAGACGAGGCCCGACTAGAAACCTCGGCATGATCAGGGACCTGATCCTGCTGAGTGGAAAAGTCCAAATCCTCTTGAAAAGAGTCCACAGACATAGGTTCTGAGGTAGACGACTCAGACTCAGACATGGGGGTAGTTTCAACTGGGACCTCTGCTGATTTAACTCATTCGGTTGGCTCAGGGTATATAACCTTCAGAGGTGATGGAAAGATAGGTCTGAGGGGGAACGCCTCTACCCTACGAGCTTCCTCTTGGGCTCTTTCAATTTGCCTAATTTTATCTAAAGTCTTCCCCCTAGGAGAGGGGAACTCCTCCAAGAGTTGATAGAGGGGTCTGAGCATATGGGGACGACCTTACACTTGTGACACTAAATCCTAAATAAACAAGATGGGTAATTTTGTCTAAGGATTAAACTGGGCTTTAAAATAAGAGCGATCAAGAACAGTTCACCGAAAAATACATGAACTTGCCGAAAAACTAATAAACTAACCCGAAACCTCTTAAAGCTCACTGAAAAATGCAAAAATAGGAGCAAGGCAGGAAAAATGAAGAAGAAGAGATGGTAAATGATACCTTATGGAAGACAACGAAATTGAAGAAAGGAAGGGATTGCAAGGAAAATCCACCCAATGCACCTCCGGCCAAGATCTTGTAGAGAGAGAAAATAGAGAATCGCAGGCGAGAGAGTGAAAAAGTGGGGAAGAAAGAGAGTAAAAAAGGGCTTAACCCTCAAACATCCCTACACGCATCCCAAGGCCCATTATTTCCTTAGGAGCTCCAAAGGATAACTGACATCATTGAGCTTACCTGGCATGCCATCTACTTTAGCAATTGACAAGTGTCAAAGGAATATTGGCACGAATAGAGACCTCGGAGGTGTATACCCCGTAAGTCACCTATTCCCACATGTAACTAAGGGCTAGGGGTGATTGATATGTCCTATATGTACCCCCTCGGCTCAGAGACATCAACCTCCACCATGGAGATGGTCAATGTTGGAAGGGCCTTAAATCAACAACCAGCGGACTCGTCCTAAGAAAGGTCATCCATGGCTGACGTTACTATCCACCTCGGCAAGTGAGGCCTCCGTAATCAATGGGGGGGTTATCCACCTGGTCATCCAAGGCATGCAACCTCGGCTTGGTTCAGGCCAAGGTTGCCAACCCATTAACATAACCAATTTCGACTGAGGATCAGCCGACGTTCCTGCTACGCTACCATTACCTTGGACCAGGCCGATGTCACAGCTCAACATGCCTTACCTCAGCTTTCCCACTGAGCCAAGGTCACCACCTCGTCCTCTTCCAGGCCGAGGTTGGGACCATTCGCAGATGGCCGAGCCCTTATCTGCATATGTATTATTGGGAACACGTGTACACAATCAGTTATAACTGAATCATTCCCTTCACGTGGGGAAATATTGAGGTCATCATTATCTATATGAGATCAGTCAGGTGTTATCCTCATACTGGTTCGATCCTCATATACATGTTCATTGCATGCATGTGGGGTACATTACACCCCCAGGCACTATATATAGAAATCATCCTTTACCTTGTAAAAGATCCGAAATTGGCAACCCTAGCTAAAATTTTGTTCTAACATGCAGGAGAGAGAGAAAGCTTAAGAGATTGTATCCATGGATATTAGTGCCCTCATACAGTGATATTAATCACACACTTTCACAGTGGACGTAGGCCTAATTGGATGAACCACTTATACTCTAGAGTTGATCCTCTTCTCCTCACCTCTTTCTTTTATTCTTGATATACTTGTGCTGCCATTGTTATACATTGGTTATAGCTCATATACACCTTACCTGGTGGTGCTATTTCCAGCATCATCAGTAACTGTAAGAACCGACCGCGTAATCATGAAATCCCGATTTGAGTATACGATGAGAATTTACAAAAATTTAGACATGGGATTAAAAATATGTTATCAATGGGTTAAAATGTAAAACAGCCACAACGTCGCCCCGTAAGAGGCACGAGAACCTCGTATGAGACCAATGTAACATGTACAAACCGATTGTGTAGTCACCAGACTCCCGATTAGAGTATAGAATGAGAATCTAGAAAATTTAGACTTAGGCTTAAAAACATGGTGGCAAAGGGTAAAAATGCAAAATAGACAACAAACGGTCCCGTAAGAGGCACGAGAACCTCTCATGGGACAAATATATCTCGTACAAATCGATTTTGTAGTCACCGAACTCCCGGTTTGAGTATATGATGGGAATTTGCAAAATTTAGACTTATGTTTACAAACAAGGCGTCGAATGGTGAAAATGTCAAACAGCAAAAAAACAATCTCGTAAGATGCACGAGCATCTTGCACGAGACCAATGTAACTCGTACGAACTGATTGCGTCGTCGTCGAACTCCCGATTTGAGTATACGATGAAAATTTGCAAACGGTTAGACTTAGCCTTAAAAACATTGTGTCAAAATGTGAAAATGTAAAATAGCCACAAAACGATCCCATAAGAGGCACGAGCACCTTATACAGGACCAATGTAACTCGTACGATCTGACGGCGTAGTCACCGAACTGACAGTTTGAGTATACGATGAGAATTTGCAAAAAAATTGACTTTGTCTTAAAATACGGCGTCAAAGGGTGAAAATGTAAAACAGCCACAAAATGGTCTAGTGAAAGGCATGATCACCTTGCATGGGACCAATGTAACTCGTAGGAACTTAACACATAGTCACTAGGCTCCCGATTTGAGTATACAACAAGAATTTGCAAAATTTCAGACTTAGGCTTAAATACATGGCGCCAAAGTGTAAAAATGGAAAACATCCACAAAACGGTTCCATAAGAGGCAGAAGCACCTCGTACGAGACTAATATAACTCGTAGAAACCTACCGCGTAGTCACCGGACTCCCGATTTGAGTATAGGATGAGAATTCACAAAATGTAGACTGAGGCTTAAAAACATGGCTTCAAAGGGTCGAAATGTAAAACAACAACAAAATGGTCATGTAAGAGGCATGAGCACCTTGTATGGGACTAATGTAACTCGCACGAACCGACCTCGTAGTTACCAGACTCTTGGTTTGAGTATACGACGATAATTTGCAAAAATTTAGACTTGGGCTTAAAAATAGGGCATCAAAGGGTGAAAACGTAAAATAGCAACAATACAATTCCTTAAGAGGCACGATCACCTCGCATGGGACTAATGTAATTCGTAGGAACCTATCACTTATTCACCGGACTACCATTTTGAGTATACGACGAGAATCTGCAAAAATTTAGACTTGGTCTTAAAAACAAGGCGTCAAAGGGTGAAAACATAAAACAACCACATAAACGGTCTCGTATGAGGCACAAGCACCTCGCACGGGACCAATGTAGCTATAGGAACCGATCGCATAGTCACTGAAATCCCAATTTGAGTATACGATGAGAATTTGCAAAAATTTAGTCATGGTCTTAAAAATATGCTATCAATGGGTTCAAACTTACAAGAGCCACAAAATCGTCCCATAAGAGGAACGAGCGCCTCGCATGAGACCAATGTAATATGTACAAACTGATCATGTAGTCACCAGACTCCCGATTTGAGTATACGACGAGAATTTGCAAAACTTATACTTAGACTTAAAAACAAGGCATCAAAGGCTGAAAACATAAAACAACCCCAAAACAGTCCCGTAAGAGGCACGATTACCTCGCATGAGACCAATGTAACTCGTCTGAACCGATCGCGTAGTCCCTAGACTCCCGATTTGAGTATACAACAAGAATTTGCCAACGGTAAGACTTAGGCTTAAAAATATGGCGTCAAAGGTTGAAAACGTAAAATAGGCATAAAACAGTCCCACAAGAGTCACGAACACCTTGTACAAGACTAATGTGACTCGTACGATCCGACAACCTAGTCACCGAACTCCCAGCTTGACTATATGATAAGAATTTGCAAAAATTTAGAGTTTATCATAAAAACTTTGTGTCAAAGGGTGAAAACATAAAACATCCACAAAACGGTCCCCTGAGAGGCACGAGCACCTCGTACGGGACCAATGCAACTCGTAAAATTGATTGCATTATCAGCGGACTCTCAGTTTGAGTATATGATGAGAATTTGCAAAATTTAGACTTAGCCTTAAAATCATGATGCCAAAGTGTGAAAACGTAAAACAGCCACAAAACTGTCTCGTGAGAGGCACGAGCACCTTATACGGGACCAATGTAACTCGTAAGAACCGACTGCATAGTCTTGAGACTCCCGATTTTAGTATACGACGAGAACTTGTAAAACTTAGACTTTGGCTTAAAAACATGGCGTCCAAGGGTGAAAATGTAAAGCAACCACAAAACAGTCTTATAAGAGGAACAAGCACCTAGAATGGGACCAGTGTAACTCATACGATCTGATCGCAAAGTCATCGACTCCCGGTTTGAGTATACAAGGAGAATTTGTAAAAATTTAGACTTGGGATTAAAAACATTGCATCAAAAAGTGAAAACATAAAATAGCCTAAAAATGGTCCCGTTGGAAGCACGAGCACCTCGCATGGGACCAATGTAACTCGTACGAACCGATCGCGTAGTAACCAGACTCCCGATTTGAGTATATGACAAGAATTTGTCAAATTTACATTTAGGCTTGAAAATATGGTGTCAAAGGGTGAAGACGTAAAATATACACATAACGATCCTGGAAGAGGCACCATCACCTCACATGGGACTAATGTAACTTATAGGAACCGACTGTGTAGTCACCAAACTCCCAGTTTGAGTATACGGCGAGAAATTGCAAAATTTAGACTTAGGCTTAAAAACATTCCATCAAAGGATGAAAACCTAAAATAGCCACAAAACGGTGCCTCTAAGAGGAACAATCACCTTGTACAGGATCGATGTAACTTGAAGGAACCGAGCATATAGTCATCGAAATCCTGGTTTGAGTATACGATGAGAATTTGTAAGATTTAGATAGGCTTAAAAATATGGCGTCAAAAGGTGAAAATGAAAAGCACACACATAGCGGTCCCGTAAGAGGCACAATCACCTCACACGGGACCAATATAACTCATAGGAATCAATCGTGTAGTCACCGGACTCACGATTCGAGTACATGATGAGAATTTATAAAATTTAGACTTAGGCTTAAAAACATGGCACCAAAGGGTGAAACGTAAAACAACCACAAAATATATCCGTAAGAGGCACGAGCACCTCAAATGAGACTAATGTAACACGTATGAATCGACCGTGGAGTCCCCAGAATCCAGATTTGAGTATAAGATGAGAATCTAGAAACAGTTAGACTTAGTCTTAAAAACATGGCATCAAAGGGTGAAAGCATAAAACAGCCATAAAACTATCCTGTAAGAGGCATGATCACCTCGTATGGGATAAATATAACTCGTACAAACTGACTGCTTAGTCACCAAACTCCTGATTTGATTATACAATGAGAATTTGCCAAAAATTTAGACTTTGGCTTGAAACATGGCGTCAAAGGGTGCATACATAAAACAGCCACAAAAACTATTCCGTAAGAGGTACGATCACTATTAACGAGACAAATTTAACTCATAGGAAATGACCGCGTAGTCACCAAACTCTCGTTTTGAGTATACGAAGAGAATTTACAAAATTTAGACTTAGGCCTAAAAACATGACATCAAAGGGTGAAATCGTAAAACTTCCAAATAAACGGTCTCGAAAAAGGAACAATCACCTCGTACGGGACCAATGTAACTCTTACGAACAAAACATGTAGTCCTCGGACTCCCAAGTTCAGTATATGATGATAATCTGCAAAAATTCAGACTTGGGCTTAAAAATATGGTGTTAATGATAGCCACAAAACAGTGCCTCTAAGAGGAACAATAACCTCACACGGGACCGATGTAACTTGTAGGAACCAAGTGTGTAGTTATCAAACTCCTAGTTTGAGTATACGATGAGAATTTGCAAAATTTAGGTAGGTTAAAAACTTGACATCAAAGGGTGAAAACGTAAAACAGACACATAGAGGTCTCGTAAGAGGCACGATCACCGCACGCGGGACCAATATAACTCGTAGGAACTGACCGCATAGTCACCGAACTCCTGATTCGAGTATCCGACGAGAATAAGTAAAATTTAAACTTATTTTTAAAATCATGGCGCCAAAGAGTGAAACGTAAAATAGCCAAGCACCTCAAACAAGACCAATGTAACACGTACGATTCGACCACATAGTCCCCAGAATCCAGATTTGAGTATAAGATGAGAATGTGGAAATGGTTAGACTTAGTCATAAAAACATGGTGTCAAAGGGTGGAAGCATAAAACAGTCCTACAAGAGACATGAGCCCCTCGCACATGACCAAGGTAACTCGCACGAACTGACTGCGTAGTCACCGAACTCTCGGTTTGAGTATACCATGAGAATTTGCCAAATATTTAGACTTTGTCTTAAAACATGGATTGAAATGGGTGAATACATAAAATAGCCATAAAAATGATTTCATAAGAGGCTCTATCACCACACACAGGATAAATATAACTCGTAGGAATCGATCGCATAGTCACCGAACTCTCATTTTGAGTATACGAAGCGAATTTGCAAATTTAGACTTAGGCCTAAAAACATGACATCAAAGGGTGAAATCGTAAAACTTCTAAATAAATGGTCTTGAAAAAGGAACAACCACCTCATACGGGACCAATGTAACTCGTACGAACACACCGTGTGGTCCCCGGACTCCCAGGTTGAGTATATGACGATAATCTATAAAAATTCAGACTGGGCCTTAAAAACATAGTGTTAATGGGTGAAAATGTAAAATAGCCACAAAGCGGTGCCTCAAAGAGGAACAATCACCTCGCACGGGACCGATGTAACTCATAGGAACCGATCGGATAGTCCTCGAACTTTCGATTTGAGTATACGATGAGAATTTGGAAATTTTAGCCTTAGGCTTAAAAACAGGGTGTCAAAGGGTGAAAACATAAAATATCCACAAAACAGTCCCGTAAGAGGGACGAACACCTTACGCAAGATCAATGTAACTGGTAGGAACCGATCGCGTAGTCACTGAAATCCCGATTTGAGTATACGACGAGAATTTGCAAAAATTTAGAGTTGGGTTTCAAAACATGTCGTCAAAGGTTGAAAACATAAAATGGACACAAAATGGTCCCCTAAGAGGCACGAGCACCTCACACGGGACGAATGTAACTCATATAAGTTGACTGTGTTGTCACTAGACTCCCGGTTTGAGTATACAATGAGAATTTGAAAAAATTTAGACCTTGACATAAAACATGGTGTCACTGCGTGAAAACATAAGAGAACCATAAGACGGTTCCGTAAGAGGATGAGGACCATGCAAGGGACCAATGTAACTCGTACGAACTGATCGTATAGTCACCGGACTCCCGATTTGAGTATACGACGAGAATTTGTAAAAAAATAGACTTGGGCTTAAAAAATGTTATCAAAGGGTGAAAGCATAAAACAACCACAAAGCATTCCCGTAAGAGGCACGAGAACCTCGCACAGGACCAATGTAACTCGTATGAACCGATTGCACAGTCACTGGACTCTCGCTTTGAGTATGCGATGAGAATTACCAAAATTTAGACTTGGGCTTAAAAACATTGCGTCAAAGGGTGAAAACCAAAAATAGCCACAAAAATGGTCTCGTAAGTGGCACAAGCACAACACACAGGACCAATTAACTCGTATGAATCGACCACATAGTCATTAAACTCCCAGATTTAGTATACGATAAGAATTTGAAAAAAAAAATAACAGCTTAAAAACATGGCGCCAAAGGGTGAAAACATAAAACAACCACAAAACGGTCATGTATGAGGCACAAGCACCTCGCACGGGACCAATGTAACTCATACGAATAGACCACGTAGTCACCGGACTCCCGGTTTGAGTTTACGGACTCCCCGTTTGAGTATACGATGAGAATTTGCAAACGGTTATACTTGTAAACATGTAGACTTCAGTTTAAACATTATTTGATTACTGGTATCTTTTTTTGTGTGTGTCTTATATTTTTT
This sequence comes from Sambucus nigra, assembly GCA_949130495.1. NCBI lineage: Eukaryota > Viridiplantae > Streptophyta > Magnoliopsida > Dipsacales > Adoxaceae > Sambucus > Sambucus nigra. The sequence goes on from OX422207.1 coordinate 616,778,693, forward strand.
TGCAGGGTAACATTTCAGCGTTATATTTTATTCACGTGGAACACATGAAAAAATCAATGGTTTGAGCTAGGTAGATTATTTATTTATTGTTGTTGTTGATATACGAGATTGTTATTTTAAATTTTTTTCTGCTCATGCAAGCTTTTGTATTAATTAAGCAAGTTTGTTTTCATGTATAAATGAAGGAGACTCCACCGAATTTTTTTAAAAATGATAAAGAACTACTGATATGTGAGAATGTTTTTCTCCATTTTTTATGGACGTGCGGGCTTTTGTGTTTATTAAACTAGTTTGTTTTCATGTATAAACAAAGGAGACTCTACCGAATTTTTTTAAAAATTATAAACAATTATTGATATGCGAGATTTTTTTTCTCCATTTTTTATGAACGTGCGGGCTTTTGTGTTTATTAAAATGGTATTTTTTCATGTATAAACAAAGGAGACTCTACTGAATATTTTTTTTAAATTGTAAAGAGTCGTTGATAAGCGAGATAGTTATTTTAATTTATTAATGGTCGTGCGAGAATTTGTGTTGATTAAACAAGTTGGTTTTCATGTATAAACTAAGAAGATTCTACCAAAAAAATTTAAAAGTTTGTAAAAAGTTATTGATACGATATATATTTGGATATTTGATTTTACTATAATATTATTTTGAAAAAATGATTATTTATTGATTGCAGGTTATATAGAAGAAGTTGAAGAGACATGTTTTTGAGTGTGTCTATTATATGTGACATAAATAGAATTTTTTGAAGTGTGAGAACTATATTGATCATCTTAATTTAAGGACGATATTTTTTTTAACAAATGTATATCTTATTAATTAGTATGATTTTGTACTCATTTAAATATTTCGACTCGAATATAATTTAATGGAAGAAAATGTTATTGGATACGTGTTTCAATGAATGCAGTTGATATATTGCATTTATGATTGGATGATTTAACCTATAATTCAAATTAGACATCATTTATTATTGCAACATAAAGCATATAATAATATAATTGTTTATGATATTTTTTATTTATCAATTGTGACTGTTATAAACCGTCCCTAATACCCATTTTGTATTAATTGAGTATACATTTTGGGACGGCTATAATTCGTCCCTAATACCTATTTTGCGTTAATTGAAACTACCTTTTGGGACTCTTTTTACCGTATTATTTGGGGTTGCCATAGTCTGAGTAGTATTAGGGACGGTTTATCCATCCCTACTACTACTCGTGGGAGAGGGAATTTTTTTGCAGGAACACCATATGGGATTGAAAAATTCGTCCCTTTTGTCGAATGTAGAGAGTCCATGAATTAACAATTAGGGCGGTAAAATCCGTCCCTGAAATATTTGCGACACGTAATATAAGGGATGGATTTTTGCCATTGTAAAATTTGTCTAAAATACTCTTTTGGGATAGATTTTTTTTTTTAGAGATGGATTTTTACCGTCCCCAATACTCATTTTTCTTGTAGTGAATAGATAAGGGTCATCGTACATGAACATGCGCGACCATGTGAAGAACTTACTCTTCTATTATGAAGTCTAATCGGAGGGAATGACCACCGTGACTATATAGTTCACGATGTCCACTAACCGAGGAAGAGAAGAAGTAATAAAATGTTGCTCATGCAAAAAATACTCACATATGCGCACAGGATCTTGAGGCACGTTGGATGAGAGTCTAGATAAATGATCATGTATAACGTTATATAATCCTTTCTTGTCTTTGATGGAATGGTCAAATTCTTGGACTAGCAAGATCCACCTAATGAGGTGCGACTGTGCATCCCTCGTGGATAGGAGATATTTAAGTGTCGCGTGATCGTTAAAGCATATGATAGGTGACCCAATAAGATATGAACAAAACTTGTCAAGGGAGAATACTACAACTAGTAACTCTTTCTCCGTGGTGGAGTAGTTTAATTGGAGTCCAGTTAAAGTACGACTAGCATTGTCTAGGACATGGTCCTTCTTATCTCTCATTTTCCCTAAAACAACCCCTACCACGTAGTCACTTGCATCACACATTATCTCGAATGGCATGGTCCAATCCGGATCTTGCATGACGGGAGCGGAGACAAGAATGCTCTTCACTTTATCAAAAGCCTCTTAGCACGCATCACTCCGCTCAAATGAGGCATCCTTAATAAGCTAGGTACTTAAGGGCCTAGCTATGGAGATAAAATCCTTAATAAACCTATAATAGAACCCAACGTGTTCCAAAAATGAGTTGACATCTTTTAGTGACATGGGTGTGGGAAGTTCGGAAATTATATCAATTTTCATTGTATCAACTTATATCCCATTGGATGATACATTGTAGCATAGAACTAATCCTTTAGTAACCATGAAATAGTATTTCTCCCAATCTAATACTAGGTTTTTTTCCCCATATCGGGCAAGAACCTTCTCGACATTAGCAATACATTGGTCAAAAGAGGGGATGAAGACCCTAAATTCATCCATGAATACCACAAGGCCTCTCTCAACCATGTGACTAAAAAGAGTTATCATGCACCTTTGAGAGGTCGCGGGAGCATTACACAATCCAAATTGCATCTTTTTTAGGAAAATGTTCCAAAGGGGCATGTAAAGGTAGTCCTCTCTTGGTCTAGCGCGTCCACCTCTATTTGGTTAAACCCGGAATAACCATCTGAAAAATAGTCAAATCGGTGTCTTGAAAGTCTCTAGAGCATTTTCTCCGTGAATGACAAAGGGATGTGGTATTTTTTAGTGCCGACAATGAGTTTTAAATAATCAATTCAAATGCGCCACCCGGTGGTGGAACGTTTTGAGAAAAGTTCCTCCTTTGTGTTTTCGACCATGGTCATTCCCTACTTATTGGTAATGACTTGGATTGGACTAACCCATTTACTATCCGATATGGGATAGATGATGCCCATATCTAATTACTTAATAATCTTTGTTCTAATAACATCCTTCATAATCGGGTTCAATCTCCTTTGCATATCCTTAAAGGGCTTCACATCCTCCTCTAGGTGGATTTTGTGGGGATAAATCAAGGGATTTATACCTTTCAAATCCGTAATAGACCAATTAAAGGCATCTTTGTGCTTCGTCAAAAAAGTCATAAGCATATTTAACGTTGGAAGCAAGCTTTTTAAATTCAAGTTTAGGAAATTTAACGTCGAACGGAATCGTGTAGGATTCCCTTGGTGGTATTACCTTGAATCTAGAGATCCAACTTACGTCTCTCACGTTATCCTCAAACTCACCCTCATCTAAAATCTCCTTCATCCTACTCACCTCTCGGTCGAACTTGGATTACTCTCTCTCGCTCTCACTAGCCTTCACTAAACACACCTTAAGTGGATCTCTAATATGATTACCCTTAAAGTGTTCGTGTACTACCTCTCGATAAGATTCGTGTCATGTAAATCGTCCTGATCACTCATTTGTTTGCTGATGTTGAAGATATTTTTTTCAAGTGTCATATTCTCGAACGTGAGTTGCATTTTTCCATTATGTGTATTAATCAACTCATTAGCTGTATCAAAGAAAGGGCAACCAAGAATAACAGGAACATGATGGCTCAATGGGGAGGATGGCTCTGTGTCCCAAAAGACAAAATCTACCGAGAAGTACAAAGGGTTGACTTGGATGAACATGATAGAAATGATACGACTTCAAAACTACTTAGCTCAAGAATTATGACACGCAGTTCTTCAAATCTTCTATAGTAATAGCATGACCCACGGGAAGTTGTCTTCCCTTGGTATCAACCGATCAGCCTTCTTCTTCAATAGTAGAGCCTCAACTCCATAAATTAGTGGTAGAGATGAACTCTACAAGGGTTCATGAATATAAAAGTGTTCTTCTTGATTTGATAAAGTGATCTCTAAATTTCCAAGGGATTTGGATGATATTTAGAAGAGTTTAATCACAAATATAACTCTAAAAGGGTTTGAAACAGCTTGTAAAAGAGTTTTTGAAGACTCTAATCCCTAATATTTTTGTATGGAAGTTTGTTATAAAAGTATAAACATAAGATATTTGGATCGAACTTAATTAAAAAAATCAATTATCTCACGTTCGTTCAAAAAATGTGGTACCTCAATTGAAGGGCACACCCATTTTCGTTCAACCAACTTCCAATGACCTACCAAACAAAATTCCACTGAAAGATGAAAAATTGTCTCGTTCGATCGTGGGAACCTCATTTTATCAACCTTGTGTACCACGGTCGTATGATAAGGCAAACTCGTTCTAATGACCCAGCGAGATTTCTGAAATTTTCTTAATACATATTTTAAAAGATTAGGAAATACAAATTCTTAAAAATGAAAAGTCCTCTGAAAAATAAAGGCTTTACCAAAGCAACCATAAATCTTTTAATATTGTTAAAAAGTTAATGTTAAAGGAACTTAGTTTTAATTTTCCCGCACGCACTCCCACACGTGCTACTCCATATGATCCCAGACATCACAGAGATTTTTTGAAATTTTTCGCAAAAAGGGATAAATCATCAAGCATAAAATCAAAATTGGACTCAAAATCAAAAACCTTTTCTTTATTCCTTTTAGCATGCGTTTTTAAGGCAATCCCTAGTTCCTTTTTCTTTTTAGTTTTGGAAAACATGTCGATTTCATAAGTTTGAAGTTATCCTGCGATTTCTTCTAACTTAAGTGTATCTAAAATTCCCAACAAATTCAAAACAGTGAATTTAGGGATAAAACGGGCCAAAAGTCATCTCAAAATATTTTTAACTATGCGAGTCTTAGGATTTTTCTAACCTAAATTAAAACTAGAGTTTACAATATCAAACAATCGTTCATAAAATTCATCAGATGACTCGGACTCTAGCATGGTAATAATCTCAAATTTGGTGAGGAGAATTTGTAGCTTAGAAGCTTTCACAACATTGGTACCCTCATGAGTGAGATGGAAGATATCCCAACTTCTTTAGATGTGGTGCACGTCATGATGTGACGAAACTCATTAGAGGCGATGGCTTTAGAAATGGTACTTAAATCGTGTGAGTTAAAATTGCTCCATTTAAAATCATCTTTTGTCCATGCAGTGATAGGTTTTAGACTTTTGACATTGTCGTTGGTCACAGTGGGTGGTGTCAACCCTCTTCCACACACAAGACAGACTCTATCATTTGTAGATTTTAAGGCAGACCTCATCCTAGCTTTTCAGTATGCATAATTTGACCCATAAAAAATAAGCATCTTATTATACAAATTATCCATAAAATTTAAATTTTTAAAGATGACCAATTTTAAGAAAATGGTATCAAAAATTATTTTTGTAAAAGGATCAAGAAAAAACTTAGTGTAACGTAGTTTGATACTAATTTGAGAAATATTGATTCTATGGATTGATTCGTATATTTGGCCAACCATACACAAATTCAATTTTACCAAATTTTATCTTTGAATTAATTTAGTGTGCATGCAAAGAATTACATATATCAAACGAAGCAGACAAATACACGAAGTATGAAAAAATCCCTTTTGGGCAAAACTTTTAATTCTGCACTGTACAAGATTTGACAAACACGATATGAATTACAAACTACTTATCTCACTACGTATGATGCGTAATTCTTCAAATCTTTTACAGCAACGGCATAGTCCAGCACCGCCCACATGAGGCAATCTTCCCACGGTATCCACTGATTATCCTTCTTCTTCAGCAGTAGGGCCTCAACTCTATAAATCAGTAGTAGAGATAAACTCTACAAGTGTTCATGACTATGAAAGTGTTCTTCTTAATTTGATAAAGTGATCTCTAAATTTTCAACGATTTTGGATGGTATTTGGAAGAGTTTGATCATAAATGAAACTCTAAAAATTTGTGAAAAAACTTGTAAAAGAGTTCTTAAAGACATTAATCGTGCATCTATTTTATAAGGAAGTTTATTATAACACGGTAGACATAAGAGATTTGGATCAGATTTAATTAAAAAACAAATTCTCGCACGTTCGTTCGAACGACTTGGTACTTCGTTCAAACGGCGTACTCATTTTTGTCCGAACCATTATCTAACAACCTATTGAACGATATTCCAGTGAAAGACGAAAAATCATCTTGTTCGATTGTGGGAATCTCGTTCTAATTCCCTCATGTACTTCGTTCAAATAACAAGGCAAACTTTGTTCTAACGACCCAACAAGATTTCAAAATTTTATTAAAAGTTATTTTAAACCATTTGGAAATACAACCTCTTAAAAATGTAAAATCCCTTGAAAAAAATAAAGTCTTTACCAATGCAACCATAACTCTTCTGAATGTTCTTGAGGAAAAATATTCTTTACTCTTCCAAAATTCCTCAACTTTTTCTTCGAATACGTAGAAGAAGTCTTAATGGTGCATTGTATGCATAATGAGATAAGGTAAAATAAAATTACATTTAGCAATTATAAAACTTGATCTTACAAGATGAATTTGAATATCACCTCTAGAACTAGAGAAGGATAATCAATGAAATGATGATGTTACATGGCAAACACAGATCGACCAGTGACAAATGTGAAATCCTATGAACAACATCGAGTCATAAGGTTGTGGATAACCAATAAGTGAAGTAAGGAGTACTTCTTCCTCAAAGAAGTCTCAAGAAATAGACTCCCAACCCAAGTCATATGTCTACCAGTTGTAAATATGGAAACTTAGTCATGTGAATAATCTATCTCTAATAAAGAGGTATGATATCGACCATCTACACATGAAAGACTCAAATGTGAGGCAAGCACATCCTTTGGAAAAAACCTAATGACTATTACCATAAGAGATAAGAATGAGATGATAAGCGGTGGTCATGATCATTTTCATATCGAACTCATGAATAAGGGTAGCATTGTCCGAAGTGTGTGGCTATAGAAATCGTGATGATATGATGCCCTAAATAATAAATAAAATGAAATCACCCTCCTTAAGATGCTCCATATCAACTTGCTCTCCATCATAACCGCTCAGCATATAAATCTAGAATGTAAAGGAGCATTATCTCTAGTGTATCGGATCCTAGAGGAATTGATTACCATATAGGGGATAGAAATTGAGGCACCTGGGGCTTAAGTACATGAACGTATAGTGTGTGGAAGTGAAGGCGGTGATGCTCTAGAATATGAACTCTCATGGGGACGACTCGGGGGTCTAGGTGTCACTCGCTTGCATGGAAGAGTCATTTCACAACCCATAATGTTATGAATAACATGTAAAAAGAAAGCACAGGCAAAAATGGAATAATTACAAAGAGAGAATGAGAACCACAAAGGTTCCAAAAATCAACCTTAAAACACAAATCAAACACTTAGAAGGATGGAATCAACCTAACAAAAATCTAAAAGAAGTGAATCAACAATAAAATTGAAAATGATGACTTACCAGAGTATATGCTAGATTAGAACCAGTCAACATAGAAAACTAGGGTGTAAATTTGAGAAATTTCCAAATGTAATCCAAATACCTCAAGAAACGATCACACAAGAGTAAAAATATGTACTTGGACTGAAATCCCCTAGGATTTTAGCTCTAGAAGTGTTAGATTTGAAATATGAACAAATGATCCCGAAAACCTCTGTTCTAGTTTTTACTATCCCAAAGCCCGTGCGCAATGATTTAGCATTTCCGTACGATTGGCTTAACTTGCATATGGTTTTGGACAAAACAAAAAGTCGAGGAATATATCTAGCAAAAAGACAAAGTGTTGAATCCCAAAAATTTAATCAATCAAAATATGTTATGAATTCATGCAAGTTCATGTATATGTGAAGTACAATTTTGAGATAAAATTCACAAATCAAATAAACTCAAACACCCGTATTTGCAAATTTAACTCTAATATGAAAAAAGTGTTATAGTAATTAGGCGTTACATGATAAATGCAAATTGATAAATAAATTTCCTTTGAATCTTAATTAATGACATAGTTTGAGAACACATTCAAAACAAACATCAATCAATTCAATAACAAGTTAAAAATTCGTTTCAAATTAAATCAAGCAATTTTTGGCTTCAATCATGGTATGATTCGTGAACATATATGGGTTACAAAGTCAAATGAATACACATAACCAAGTCATAAAAAATAAAAAATGTTGCTTAAGTTTATAATTTCATTAATATCCCTTCAAGATACCTTAAATGGTATTATCTATCCATTTATCTACCTTAATGATGCTCAAACCCTAAAGTATATACATAAGTATACACTACAAGGAAGTGAAAATTTTCCCTATCTTGTTTTTATATGCCTTGAATTTTCCAGCAATTGGCTTTGGCTCTTTCCATCATCTATTGGATTTTTCAACGGTGGCTTTCGCACACACTCTGGTAGATACCTATTGACGATGCCTAAACTCAATTTAACGTTATCTCACTAATGGTATATGTTTTCATCTATGCAAGTGTTTCATTAATTAACTGCATTAGCTATATATCATTTCACATACAATATTAAATGAACCATAGAAATGTTCAAAAACCAATAGGCGACCTTAGGATTTAATCATGATTAAGTCGAGCATAAAATTCAATACACATAACTATAACCATATGCGTCAAGTAATATGAAAGGTCAAGTGTAGAATCAAATCACAACCATAGATTTTAACAAAGTCGACTTTCATGATTCATCAAGTGAATTCTAACCTATCATTGATACAACCAAAATAGGTAACAAAAGGTTAAAAATCCATGTTTTAATCATCATTCAAGTTAAGTTCGCTCATAAAATCAATTAATCAACGAACTTAATCACATAGTCATAAAAGAAATAAAGTGAAAAAAAATTACATGTTATTTAATAAATAATGATGCAGAGTATACATACATATCGTTTAAGGAATAAATCATATAGAAAAACGCATGAGAATGCACAAAGGCGTGAAAATTTCGCACAAAATATGGAAAATTATCCAAATGTGACTTTTCAACCTCTCTCCCACAAGGATTTGAACCCAACAAATCAAAGAGTACCTAAGAAGGGGACATACAATAAATAAACAAATAAGTTGATCACATAATATAAAATTATGAAAAGTAAGAATATAGCACAAAGTATAAGTGCAAGTAAATATTGTACTTGGGACTCCGCAAGTACATGAGTACTTAGGAAGGAAGCTTTGACGTTAACTCCAACCCAATAAAAAGGTTGAGTAATGAGAGAAAGTATTAAAACATAAAGAAAAAACTATGAGTGCTAGTATCTGATGTACTCGGGGCTCTACAAGTGCATGAGTACTCAGGATAAAAATGTTAGCATTAGCTTCAACCCAATAAGATGGTTGAAGTAATGTAAGAAAGTAATAAAATTCAAAGCACAAAGTAAGCGTGCAGTTAATGAGAAGTTAAAATCTGTAGGTGCACATGTATTTTACACAAGGGGATAATAATGAGAAGTCCTCAAGCAAGGGAACAAAGAGAGTATAATTTTGATTATGCTAATGAAAAAGTATTTAATATTTCGTGCACAAGCCTCTTGACATTACAAGAAATTTCTTCACGAGGGGGTTAAAATAAAGGGGTCCCAAAATAACAAAGTACAAGTTATAAATTTTCCCGTAAGCAACATATGGCGCCTTTGGGAACATAGTGTAACACCCCGCAATTTTGAGGATTTAATATTTAATTATTTTTGGGAGTTATAAAAATATTTAAATTTGGAGGAACTTAAATTCATGAGTTGGAGAACTTAATTGAGTGAGCCAAATTATTTATAATTGGTGAATTTTAAGTTTAATGGTTCAAAATCTCGTGTGTCACATTTTGAGGTCGAAATTTGGAAATTTTGAAAAGTATTTCGGATGGCAATTCTGAGTGCGCGGTTGCATTTGGATGGGTCGAGATAGTCAGAAAAGAGTACCCGGGGGTAGTAATTGGGTCTCGGGGTATTTTTGGGCATAGCCAGGCCCACATGGGGTGAGTTGGGCCTTTTTAATTAGACCCACATGGCCAAAAACGGGATTGGATGTTTTTAACCTAATTGAGAGATTAGGAAATGACAGTTAACTCAACTCTAAGCCTAGGGCTTGAGAGGGAAATTGGGTGAAGGAAAATCAAGAGTCAATTTGGGGATGTTGGAGCCAAATTAAGGGACTACACCAACGGATCAGACACTACGACAAATTCCAGGCAAGTGGTTAACTGTTGTGATTCCTAAATGGATGATAATCAATTCATATCAAAGTGATGTGTAAATTAAAATTTCGTTTTGGGTGTGTAACAAAAATTAAAATTGGGTTTTTGGAAATTAATATACCTTAACGGGATTAAGGGTGAGATTTATTGTGTTTATGATTTTAGAATGTAGAGGAATGAATCGTATGTTAAAACCAGTGAGAATAAATGGTTAATTGTTGATAATATGAATGAAATTCGTATTGGGGATTTGAAATCCGGATAATACCCAAGTCGGGAAAACCTTGGAATTTAAAGATATTGATGATTAATTAAGGTCTGTGGGATGTTTAGACCCTTATCTCATATGGAGGATATATTATTTGTGTTTGCGTAAGGGCTTAGATTGAGAATCAAAGCTTTAAGTTTGGTCCATGGCTGACAGTGGCTAGAGAGGACGAATACTGGAACGATCGATCGATTGACCCAGGCGGATCGATCGATCGATGATGGCGAAATCTGGGCAGTTCGGTCAGTTTGTTATATAAAGGGGAATTTAGTTGAAAGTTAAGTTTCATACATTAATAAGTGATAACTAATTATGAAACAAATATTCCTAGAAATTATGGGAGAAAGTAATTGGGACGAGGATGAATTTATGTGGGGCACTTAATGGATGGATTTGAGAAATTTTATTCCAAAATAGTGAGATACGGATCAAATGAGAGAATCCGGGTATATTGGTCAAGCGACCCCAAGGTAGTGAATTAAGTTTGGAGATCAACTAATTAATTTAGAGTCAGGATATAGACTCGGGAAATATTTAATTTCGTGCCAAGTGATCGAGTTCGAGGTATATTGATAATTATTGGTAAATATAATTGGAAAATTTATGGAGATGCATGTGTGACACATTGTGGGCGAAAATGTGGGAATGAAACTGTGAGAGCTAAAATGGACCAAGTGAGCGAGTCTGGGCATGTTGGTTAAGTGACACCAAAGTATTTAATTAATTATTGAGAGAGAGTAATTAATTTGGAGTCGGAATATAGACTCGGGAAATATTAGGGTATGGGCCAAGTGAGCGAGTACGGGGATAATGGTTGGGTGACACAAGTTATTAAATTAATAAGTGTGATAATTAATTTAATTAGAGTCGGATTGTAGACTCGGGTAGGATTAAATTAATAAGTGTGATAATTAATTTAATTAGAGTCGGATTGTAGACTCGGGAAGGATTAAATTAATAAGTGTGATAATTAATTTAATTAGAGTCAGATTGTAGACTCGGGTAAGATTAAATTAATAAGTGTGATAATTAATTTCATTAGAGTTGGATTGTAGACTCGGTTAGGATTAAATTAATAGGTGTGATAATTAATTTAATTAAAGTCGGATTGTAGACTCGAGGAGGTATCGAATTAATTAATGTGTAAATTAATTTTATTAGAGTCGAACCACAGACTCGGATTGGTGTAAATTAATTAATGTGTGAATTAATTAACTGGGAGTCGGACCACAGACTCGGATCGGTATTAAATTAATGGGTGTGTTAATTAATTTAATTAGAGTCGGACAATAGACTCGGGGAGGTATTAAATTAATATGTGTGTTAATTAATTTAATTAGAGTCGGACGATAGACTCGGGGAGGTATTAAATTAATATGTGTGTTAGTTAATTTAATTAAAGTCGGATGATAGACTCGGGGAGGTATTAAATTAATATGTGTGTTAGTTAATTTAATTAGAGTCAGACCACAAACTCGGGGAAAGTATTATATAAATTGAGGTGTGAGTTAAAAATATTAGAGTCGGGCCATAGACTCGGGAAGACGATAAATTATTAAGTGAGAAATTTAATTACGTTGAGTCGGTCCACAGACTCAAGAAATTACAAGCAGTGTACGGGATTTTGAGTACACGGTAAAGTCGGGGTTTATGTTATATATATATACGGTATAGTGATAGTATATATATATACGTGTATATATTCTGTGTGATATTAAATATCAGTGACTTGATATTTATTCAATTTATATACTCTAATGATATCAAGGGAGGTTGCGCGATGTGGGTGAATCCTCTAGCTTGAGGAGTAGGACGAGTATATTCCCAGGTCATAGCGTCCGGTATATATGGGTGAGGGATTATCTCACTTTCAGGGAAGGAATATGACCGCCTCAACTACGTTTATATTTTGGGCCAAGTTGGTGAGCGATTCCAACTTGGGGAAAACTAGGTTTTGTGAACACACCTAATGAGATAGCATTTTAGAGGGAATCATCCAGCGAGGGTATACTCGAAGGGATGGATATACGTATGTTATATCTGTGGATATTATGATAAAGGTACGTATATAATGGTAGTAAATATTATATACGGGTAATAATACAATGTGTGATGTATTTACTTTATATAACTTGTGACACGGTTATATGCTACTATTTAAGAGGAATTAATTAAGTTAATTGTGTGATAACTTATAATTCAAGAATCATTATACTCGGGTTAGAGTAGTATGGTAAGGGATGGTTATACCAGGACTAGTTGGACGGGGTAGTACAACTAGGAGGGGTGAGACTGTCCACAAGGGAGTGTGACACTAACTTAAATATGAAGCACATTCATGCATTTTAAATTACTGTAGTTAATTCACTTGCTAAATATTTTCAAAATGTTTTGGGTTCTAACCCTTGCTATAAAAGTATTTTCAAAACCTTTTAGGTGTCCATCCACGGGGATGCCAGGATTGATATTATATTCCAGGGACACGGAGCAGCGGCATATGTGGATGATAGCAGGAGTTTGGATTAGACGCGTCATTCATTCATTCCAAGAGTAGGAAACTTGTATCGGCTTTATTTAGGGCATGTTGCCCAAACTTTCAGTTCAGTTTCAGATTAGTTTATTCCTGTGTTGGATAATTGTATTGGATTATTTCACTTTGGTGGCCGGTGGTTTATTCGACAAATTGTTTAATTAATTATTCAGTTGTGTGAATGGTTTATATTTATTTCCGCATGTACTATTTTGTGTAATTAAAAAGTTAAAATTGGCATCAGCTTTTGGAAATACTAGGTGGTTAGTAAGTTTTAAAAAGTTTTTGATAGTGATGCTAAGGGTGATATAACTGAGATTCCTGTTTTAATATGGTATAGGACTGATCACCCGGTATTTTATTAGGCGGGCTATCACACATAGTAACATAAAGATGAATGAGAAAGAACATTGAGGTTGTTATTCTCAATAAAAGTTTAAAAAATATGAAAATATTCATATTAATCATATTGTACATACACAACTCACTCATAAAATAAGAGACATCTATATGAGGGGGCTAATGTAGAGAGGTGCATGAGAAACCCCTAAATTACCTAAAGGTGAAGTGAGAAATGATAAATATGTAGGGAGGTTTCATGATAAACCCCCCAAGACCCTTGACACATAGGTGATCACGAGTAGCTCCTAAATTACCCAAAAACTATTCAAGTAATAATGGAGAAGTAGGGAGGTTTCACGAGAAATGGCCAAGACATTATAGAAGCGTACATGAGTAGTCCCTCTGCATACTAGAAGAAATGTGATAAATGATAGTAGGGAAGCTGTTCGAGTGACCCTAAGTCATAGAGACCTCGAAGACAAGCTAGTACAGGAGAAACCCCTTAGATACTAGAGAATCCTATGAGTAATGTCTAGAAAATGAGGTTGCACGACAAACCCCTCAAGCCACTTGACACAAAGGTGATCACGAGTAGCTCCTCAATTCACAAAAAAATATTCATGTAGTAAGGGAGAAGTAGGGAGGTTTCACAATAAACCTCAAAGACATCGTAGAAGCTGACATAGAGGTGATCATGAGTAGCTCCTCAATTACCCAAAAACTATTCAAGTAATGATGAAGAAGTATGGAGGTTTCACGAGAAACCCCCAAGACATGATAGAAGCGTACATGAGCAGTCCCTCTGAATTCTAGAAGAAATGTGAGAAATTATAATAGCAAAGTTTTGAGAGAAACCCTAAGTCACAAAGACCTCAAAGAGAAGAAAGTAAACGAGCAACCCCTTAGCTACCAGAGAGTTCTATGAGTTATTCCTAAGAAAGGAGGTGGCAAGATAGACCCCCAAGACTTAAGTATAACAAATGCATATCCTCAAATGAAGAATGAGTGCACGAGTAAACCCTAAACATCCTATAATCTATGTAATAAATTATAGTAAAGAAGTTGCGCAAGAAACACCATGTAACATATATCTCAAATAAGAAAAGCACAGGAACTTCCCCTGGGCAGCCTAAGGAAGTGAATCATGATCAGTCACTCAAGTGACATGGAAATATGTACATGAGTAACCCATATGCTCACATATTCTTATGTGAGAAATGCCAGTAAGAGTATTGTGCGAGAAAACCCAAGTCACAAAGCCAACAAAATAAGAGCAAATACATAATCATCCTTTTGCTTCCCTAATGAAGTAAATCACAAGCAGTGCGAGTAAGGGGACTGCACGAGAAACCTTAATTTTGATCCAAAAGTGAAGTGAGCAGTACTAGCAAGGGGGTTGTGCGAGGAAACCTAAGACAGATGCTAAAGACACACAAGCATTACCAGCAATGCTAATTCATGGGCAACCCTAAGTCAGCTATCAGAATATGAGTAAGTACATGAGAAGACCTAGGCTGCTTAGTGAAGTAAAGTTATGAGCAGTCACTCAAGCAACACAAAAATATTTGAATGAGCACTTCCTTCCCTAACACTTAGATTTGTTAATTTTAAACGGGTTTAATTAGTAAGATCCTTAGCCAGGTAATAAGGGCTCTAGCAAATGTCCAGTTGGGACTCCTTGAGAGTTTTGTTTTAGAGGCTGACGGGTAAGGCTTGTTGACCAAGCTAAGTCTCAACCACTTCAATATCTTGAAAAAAAAAGAATATGAAGGAGAGGAACCCAATAGTCCACTTAAACTCACAAACATTACATACACTTTACATTACCAAACATCGAGCAGTCACTTGCCTGCTCGCCAAATAGTTATAATAAAAATAAATGGCTAGTGACCCTTAACCACTCGCAAGTTTTCAAACTTACTCAGCTAGAAATTTTCGCAAACAGACAAAATAGCACCTTTTGGTATCATGGCACATAATATCACTTTTTATCCAATATCATGCGAAGTGTCACCACAACGGCCAAATTTGGCTGATAATTATAAGGACACAATGTTTTCAGATATTTTGTTACATGGGCATATTCCTAGGTGCCTTAGGTTCCATGTGTTCCCTACTCTCATGATTTCATTCTTATACTTCATTATCAAAATTTATATTCAATCATTAGTTATTCATTCTTGTAATCAGAAGCATCATTATTATAATGAACAAGTTGGTTTTTGATTTATATTCTTACTCTTAAAATATTGTTATTTTAAAGGCAATTTCTATTAGAGTGGGTCACACCTCACCCATTTACATATTTTCATAGACTCTAGTATAATTACAATTTTATATCATACATATCGCATAAGTAATAAATCATATAGAAAAATGCATGAGAATGCACAAAGGCATGAAAAATTCCTCATAAAATATGAAAAATGATCCCAATGCCACTTTTCAACCTCTCACCCACAAAGATTTAATCCCAACAAATACCAAGTAAGGGTACCTACAACAATAAGACCCTAGGTATCTTAATCAAACTATTATATAGATAGCTATGGGTGAAGTATATCTCGAATCCTTAGGAGAAACGAACACAACTTCCTTCTTAGTAATTTTTTTAGGAGCCTCAACCTCAATTTTCTTTATACGAGTGTTCCTAGGTATGCCTCTCACATTATTTGCTATCCATCTCTCATTTCTTATAGGATTCTTATGCATGTTCCTTGGAATTTGAGCAAACATTTTAGGACTAGGGAAATTCCTCGTAAGCTCACTTCTTTCCTTGACTACAAAGTCAACTATCTTCATCAATATTCCAATATCACCTCCTAGTTTACAAATAGGATCTATTTGATAAACTTTCCTCCTACTATTCAAGAACTTTATATTCCTTTCGTTCACGCACCTACAAGTTTTATTTGAATATCCTTGCATCTTACAAAAAGTACAAAAAAAACATTTTCTTCTAAAGCTTGACTTAGCTCCATGATATGTCGTCTCAACATTTTATCATGTTTATTTTGCAAACGTCTTATTTTCTCAAGAGGTTTATTACCATGCAAATGATCATGAACATATGGTAAATGTCTAGGTTTACCATCATGATGTCTATCTTACTTCTTTCTATAAAAAACAACTTCAGAAACAAGTTTCTCATCCACTTTCAACATTATAAGAGTATAGTATACCCGATGTGCTCAATATAGTAAATTGTTTGATTTCCTTGACCAAAACATGTTGGAGTCTTATTCCAAGGGGTCACTGAAAATATTCATCAACGAACTGGATTCACTCAATACAAAAACTCAAGCATACCACCTAGGAAAAGGTACAAGACTCAGCGGACTTAGATTCACCTTGGTTAATCTGTTTTATAAAATAAAATAAAAAAGATTATTTTTTAATTAACTTTGGTTTTGTAATTTTGTCAAATACACATGAAAATAAACTTTTCATAAAGAAGAATCTATTTTTTTATTAAGAATTGCATTTCTTTATGTATTTCAAGTATGTATGTTCATAAGAGAAAAAAACATACTTTGAGTTTGCCTTAAAATGTATTTTTGGAAAAAAATCTTCTAAATGCAAACTAGACAAAATCAAGACACATGCATGACCTTATTTGCCTCAACTTCTCCATAATGACGGCTTGCCTCGCTACAGTGAAACTTGTTACTGGCGCTCTTTGTTCACAAGTCAAAATGATTAAACAAAGGCGCAACTCACTCCGTCACATTTACACCTCAGTGATGGTCTTCTTACTGCAGCGACACTACCTTGTTGGCCACTTGTGTACCTGTGAAAAAAGTATGAATAGGTGCATGACTTGGAACACCTTAGGTTCACCACAGTGATGTGTTTTCCCACTGCAGCAACCTTACGAAAAAATAAGTCTGACTAGCACCAAAGGTCACTTTTACACAAGATATTTCTTCGAGATCTTCTTGGTTAGTGTGTGAAGGATAACTTTTTGGATGACTTAGTCCCTAATTTGACTACTTAACATCTTAGGATTATGACATATAGCATTTGGACATTAAAAAAAAATTAAATTAAAAGGGTATAAGTAAAGGAGAACTTTGAAAAAATATTTTTCCTAATAAATAAATTTAATATATTTTAGAGCATATTTTTTCACTCCTCTTCTTTGAATTCTTACAATCCAATGTTTTAATAGAGGTATTGTTGAACAGGTATATTTACTCATCTTGCATTCAAATCCAATATTAATTGGTGAGTAAATATTTTCTCTTCCTTGTCTTGGAAAAACTCGTTCTTGAGATTTAAAGCACTACACCCTTTGTAAACACCCCGACACACATATCTATAAGATTCCTTCAAAAACTCCTAAGCATAACATTTTGGTGGCTTGAAGGTTCCATCCCGAAACAAGGATGTTTTTCAAAATTTACATGAAGAAAGTTTCTTGTACTTTGAAGATGATTAATTTGGCTAGAGGATTTAAAGACATTAGTTGGGGACCAAAATCGATTGTGAAGTGTAATCCAACTGTTGGTGCTCTTTATACGGCGAATATGGTGGGAAAGAGTGTCTAGTAGGTTATAGTGTCATGAGGTTGTAAGTATATTTATTTTAGTTGTAAAACTCTACTATAATGCATTTACCGTTCTTATTGGCCAGAGGTTTTTTTCGTTAGTGGGTTTTTCTCTCGTGCATCTAATCTTATTCTTATTTTACTTCTTTCGCATCTTTTTAAAAATATTGCGTTACTGTGGAGAGGGACACTCTCAAACACCAGGGTATCAAATATTTGTTTTTGTTTAACCGATTTTTTTTTTTAGCAAAAAGACTTAAGATAACCTTCCTTATGACAAAAGATGCAAGAGAATGAATTTTAATTAACTTTTGAAACATTTTGACGATTTTTTATTTTGAACAATATCTTTCACTTTTTATTTCTTTTCATTTTTATGGAAGATTAATTGATCGATATCCTTCGACTCATGTGATGAAAAAAAACTTTCACTAGATGTATCGACTTGAAAATATTATGACTTGATTTCCAAACGTTTATACAAGTTAATTTCATTTTTCAAAGATTTAAAACTCTTTTCAAGTTCACATTTCAATACTTTATAATATAAAGGTTCCTTCTTCTATTTGTCAAATTCAAGAGTTGAATCATTCTTCTACATTTTAATAACCATGAAATTTTTGAAACATAAAATAATTTTGAACTATTTAATTTTCTCAAATCTCAATTATGTTCTCTCAAGGCATTAATATCATCTTTTAAATCACAAGTCAATTCTAATAACTCACCCTTCTCTTTTTAATCAATTTCATCTTTCGATTGGTAATTTAATTAGACTTTTCAAACTCACTGTTGAATATTTCTTTTTCTTGTTCAAAGACTTTATTTTTGTAGATAATTTATCATTCAACCTTTTTATTTTGAGAAGTTGAGACATTAAGTCTCTAATGTCTTGACTCAATGACTTGACACTTTTAACTTCATCACGCTCATGAAAGTCAGCATCAATAGACTTTGATCTTCACGATTATATCACGGTTTGTGTTTTTTCCTATTAGTCCAGATCGTATGAATAAAGCAAGTTTTCTTATGCTGACGATGCCATCGAAATTTTATAAAATCTATTAATAGCATATTTTTCCTCCATTCTGAAAAGGCACTCATATCACTTTAAACATTCTTTATACTTAGTGCGATAATTCAAATTTGAGAGCTTATACTTCAACTTATCTTGAAATTTCACTAGTCCCATTCAAATTGAGTGTTCTGCTTTATCTATACCCAATATTAACTCGAGAGGTCTTCTGCTTAATTGAAATATTTTAAAAACCACAATAGCTTGGATCCAAATAAATTTCTACATCAGAATTTCATATCTAGATTGGATCTCTCACCGTATCTAATCGAGGTGAGCAAAATATTAAAGAATTTGGTCATGGTGCAAAGAATAGGAGGAGATTGCAACTTCCCAATTTCTTGATGGAGAGTAGGTAAGATCTCTTATTTGCAATGGGGGTGGTTAAAGATGTGCATAAGTGGCTACTTGTTAGGTAACAAATTAGATGACTTCCATGCCTCTTATAAAAATACTTTTCAAGTTGAATAGGCATGCATTGAGGTTTTTATCCATTGAGGGATTTTTTCTCATAGGTTTGGTATCTTATGCTTGATTGTACCTTAATCGATTAAATAATACATATCACACACATCACACATTAAAAACTATTATTGATCTAATTGAATTTATGGGAATTACACTATCAGAGTTAAAGTCTAGTAAATCTCATTAATTAACCCACATATACTCATTAATTAACCAGATCTACTCTTTTCTGTGTTAATTGAAATTCAAATTGATAATTAACTTGTTTATATAATTAATCCAACACATACACATTCAATTGAATACCTGATTGAATTGAATTGCCTTACTTAGGGGATTTTTTGAAAATATAAGGTGCTAGATTTTAAAGTGAGCTAAAAATTGTATAAATTATTAAATAATCTTATTCACCCCTCTAGGTAGGACTCTCAATTGGGTCGGGCAAGCTTGAGATCATATTTCAAGCCTAAATTGTAATTCAGGCTAAGCTTGAGCCATATGTGGCTAAGCCCGAATTGGGCTCGATCCTCGAATAAGAATTTATATATATATATATATATATAGGGAGATGATCATAAGTGGACC
Source organism: Sambucus nigra (assembly GCA_949130495.1). Classification (NCBI taxonomy): domain Eukaryota; kingdom Viridiplantae; phylum Streptophyta; class Magnoliopsida; order Dipsacales; family Adoxaceae; genus Sambucus; species Sambucus nigra. The sequence goes on from OX422207.1 coordinate 616,798,624, forward strand.
TAAAAACAGAAGTTTTAATGGACCATAACAAAAAACACCTAACAGCCCATTAATTTTAATTCTTATAGTGTAATTGGTCCACGCCAGCGACAACGGATACGCGCATGACTTGAGACCCCCTTACCCCCTACCTGCCCACACCCACCCCCACAATGGTAGATCACTAGTTAAAAACAATTAAGTTGGTGGAATGTTTACTCAGGGGTAAGGGCTGCCATGGTGGGGGTTGGGGGGTTGTAAAAAAAATATTCGATCGACACACGTGTCCTTGCTACTGGCGTGGACCAATTACAACATAGGAATTAAAATTTAATGGGTTGTTAGGTTTTTTTGTTAAAGTCCATTAAAAAGTCCACTTTTTAGGTCCACTTGTGATCTTCTCCATATATATATATATAAAATAGAGTATCATGGTTTTTCACTATTCCATAAATATATAAGACACTTAACGGTTTAAATTAAAGCCAACAAGACACTAGATGGAGGGTGAGATAAATATTTACACAATAATTTTATGTACCTCCCTATACCTTATTTTATACTCTAACTATAATTACAATTTTATCCCACTAAAATTTATTTTCCCTCTCATTTTACTCCTAATATGTTTACTTTAATTCAAATATAAGGGCTATTTTTGTAACTGAACAAAAAAAAAAGGAAAAGGGAACATAGTTGCATTTATTGCTTTTCAACATACTGCCCATAAGAATCTTGCCTCTCTCCTACTTTAATTTGAAATTTGTTCATAACACAAAAGCTAAAAATCTAAACTCCCATTTCTCTCTCTAACCTACATCATCTTTATCTAAACCCATTGCACGATCTCAACCTGTGTCAACAGCGACGAAGCCAGCTGGCTCCTTATGATACCCCAACATCCCTCTCCTCAAACAGGATCCATTGATCACCGAAAAGAGTGATGGTGATGGTGGCATTTGGAGTGTCTGTGAGGGGATGCGAAAAGAGAGAATGAACAAAGAGGGAGAGGGCTGAAATCAGGTATAGTCTTTCGCATTTATACCTCTATTTTTAGTGAAACATCGTCATTTAATGTTAAAATTAAAATTTCAAACTATCATCCGATCCAGGTGTATCAATGATGCATATGTATCACCCGATACAGTCCAGTTTTCAACGGCACATGACAAAACCCGATAGATTCATCTATACATATCATTTTAGGTCCAATACTGTCACACCCCAAACCCAATATCCATACTAATCATTTGTTATTGGAATAATTAGATCATAATCTTGAGCCCATTGGAAATATGATTCATTCATCAATATTTTCCTACATAATGTGCATAATGAACATATTATTATTCTTATACCATAAAAATCAATATCAGAGTCATAATTAAGCGGACATACAATATTGTGATTAACTATGATCAACTCCATCCATACTATATCAATATATACAATGTGTGAGTATATTAAAATCTTCAGTGTGACAACGATAAAATTCCCATTTTTATACCCCATCTCTCTCCAACGGTGCAACTCTCAAAGTTACCGGTCATATGGTATCCTACCTGGCAGCGTACAAACCTGAAATTGTTAAAATATAAATCGTAAGCATTAAGCTTAGTGAGGTACTCCTTCCCAGCAATGGAATAACAATTCTATATCGAATATGTGGATATAAAATCCGAACAATCCTGCCCATTGGCAATAACAAATCATGGATCATAAGATCCAAATAATTCTGCCCGTTGGCAATAACAAATCCTGGATCATAAGATCCAAATAATTCTGCCCATTGGCAATAACAAATCCTGGATCATAAGACCCAAATAATTCTGCCCGTTGTCAATAACAAACCCTGGATCATAAGACCCAAATAATTCTGCCCATTGGCAATAACAAATCCTGGATCATAAGACCCAAACAATCCTGGATATTTTAATATCCAAACAAATCCTGAATACTGAAGTATTCAAATAAATCCTGCTCTTAGAGATATATTCATATATCTATATATATGAAACAATCATAAGTACACACACCTTGACAGTTTAACTGGCTTTTTCCTTACCTTTATCCGATATTTGTTCAATCAGCTCTTCTTCCCTTCCTATCATTCATACAATATTAGTATCATCATAAGATAAACAATAATCCAAAGAATGACTTAAACATAATTCAATCCATAAGCATCACATGATTCCATTCAAATCATTTATCACAAGTGAAGTTCCATCCAAATCCATGTTAATATAATTAACATATCCAAATCGTAGACCAAATATAAATTCATTTATTCTTGATAATTCAATACTTATCATATTAGTATTCCAATACAAAAGATGGTACATCATTTTAAGTCTCCTAGAGCAAGATATGCCCATTTCTTTACCACATAACAAATCTGACCTACAGGCTCTTTTATCATTCATTAAACTTCCAGGAATTTTCATAATTTTTATACATCATAAAATTCTATGACATTTTACCCAACATCATTAAACATATTGAACAATAAAAAATTAAAGTTTCATAATTTTTAAGGTTCCTTTGTTGTGTCAAGCAAAACATCGAACACATGGCGGGCATACTTTCACCCTTAGGATAAATTTCATACCCGAACTTCAAACTCTCACCAAAGACTCATCTCTTGGTATTTTCACATGATTTTCGGTTATGTCATACATATATGAGTCCAGGTTAATCTCCAATTATAATCAATCAATTCCAGTAAGTACACAAAAATATATAGAAGTTTGAATAAACAAAGTTTCTAAACAAAGCAATTTTAGGGTTTTGTACAGTCAACTTAACTTAAACTTTCATATATCCATACATATGCACCCAAGAATGAAAGGTCAATAAAAAATCAAGGATTTATGTCATATAAATCATAAATGAAATAAAAATAACAAGATTCATGGTTGGAATTACCTTAGGGGCTTTTACGTAATTTTCTATGAATTTTTTTGAATGTTTCTCCTCACTTTCTTCTTCCTAACTCTCACAATTGTTCTTTCTCAACTTAAAACTCTACCAAACTGAGTTTGATGGAGAAAGGGGGGATATCTCAAGGGTTTAAGTCGGCCAAACCAACCTCCACCTCCAACCAATCAATTTATAACATGTGGCATCATATAAAACAAAATATCATTTAAGGCTAAATGACTACTTTACCCTATGTTCGTAAAAAGACAATATCTTCCTACTCGGATGTCCGTTCGATGAACCGTTTGTTGTGTTACAAACCTAACTCATATATCTACAAATATCTAGTTTTCATCTCAAGTTGATTGTTATGTCATAAAGGTCAAAACTAGTCTTAAACATTAACATTTCTACCGAAAACTTCAAATTTTCACATTTGTAACTAATTCGATATTTCATGTTTTATGATGGTAGGATTGGCCTAAACATAATTAATTAACATTATATATACTAATAAAATATTATCCATATCACACAAGCTAATCATGATTTAAATATAATTTATCATAATTATATTCAGGTTGTCACAATTCTCCCCCGGTTAAGAAATTTCGTCCCCGAAATTAACATACCTTTGTTCTCTGAATCAAACAAATACGGATAACGCATATTCATGCTATCCTCACTCTCCCATGTCTCTTCTTCCATGGAATGCCTTATCCACACAACTTTCACAAGTGGGATCGCTTTTGGTTCTTCCACATAACTCAAATCTTCCTTCAACTCAGTAGGTTGTTCCACCAATACATGTGAAGGGTCCTCTACATACTTTCTCAACATGGAAACATGGAAAACATCATGTAATCGAGCTAACTCCTGTGGTAATGCTAACTTGTAGGCAACCATCCCGACTTTCTCAAGAATTTCATAAGGTCCAATGTAGCGTGGACTCAATTTCCCTTTCTTTCCAAATCTCATAACTCCTTTCCATGGTGATATTCGAAGAAACACATAATCCCCTTTATGGAATTTCAAATCTTTTTGCCCTTTATCTGCATAACTATTTTGTTTGCTTTGAGCCGTTCTCATTCTATCTTGAATAATCTTCACTTTTTCAGTGGTGACTTCAATCAACTCTGGACCCTCTATCTTCCTTTCACCAACTTCACCCCAGCATATGGGTGTACGACACCGTCTACCATACAATGCTTCATATGGTGCCATACCATTGAAAACTATTGTTATATGCAAATTTTATCAAAGGCAAACATTCATCCCAATTTCCTTTAAAATCAAGCACACACGCTCTAAGCATATCTTCCAAAATCTGTATTGTTTTTTCAGACTGCCCATCTGTCTAGGGATGAAAATCCGTACTAAACTTTAAGGTAGTACCCATAGCATACTGCAAGCTATCCCCAAATCTGGATGTAAAAGTAGGGTCCCTATCTGAGACAATAGATACGGGTGCTCCATGCAATCGAATAATATCATTAACATACAATCTAGCATACCTATCAACCGTATACGTAGTCTTGACTGCTAGAAAATGAGCGGACTTGGTCAATCTGTCCACCACTACCTAAATCGAATCTGACCCATTCTGAGATCGAGGAAGCCCAACTACAAAATCCATCGTTACATGATCCCATTTCCATTCCGATATTAGCAATGGCTGAAGCAGACCAGTAGGTTTCTGATGCTCCACTTACACTTGCGGACATATAAGGCACCTAGCAACAAAATCAGCTATTTCCTTCTTCATATTATTACACCAATAATGCTCCTTTAAATCCCTATACATTTTAGTACTTTGGGATGCATAGTATAAATGGAATTATGAGCCTCATCTAAAATTTCCTCTTTCAATCCACCCACATTAGGCACATATAACCGTTGCTTATACAATAAAGTGCCATCATTCAAAATACAAAAATCTTCAAACTTACCATCTCGAACATCTTGCCATTTTTTCTTAAGAAAAGGATCTTGGCTTTGCAAATCAAGAATACGGGTAGCTAACAAAGGTCTCACGCTTACATGAGCAAAGAACCTATTCCCATCTGCTTGCTTCAATTCTACTCCCATCAATCTCAACTCCATGATGTGGGCAACTCTAGAACACTGAATACAAGATAACCTTCCTGAAGCCTTTCTACTCAGAGCATCTGCAACTATATTTTCCTTCCCTGGGTGGTAGTGAATTGTACAATCATAATCTTTAATTAACTCCATCCACCGCCTCTGCCTCAAATTCAACTCCTTCTGAGTAAATAAATACTTAAGGCTTTGATGGTCAGTAAAAATTTTACATACCTCACCATATAGATAATGACGCCATAATTTCAAAGCAAAGACAATAGCAGCAAGTTCCAAATCATGTGTAGGATAACTACGTTCATGTGTACGCAACTGCCTAGAAGCATAAGCAATAACTCTACCATGCTGCATAAAAACACAACCCAACCCCTGGTGTGAAACATCAGTATAAATAACAAAACCATCTCCATCGTGTAGAATAGTAAGAACAGGTGCAGTTACCAACCTCTTTTTCAATTCATCAAAACTATTTTCGCAATCAGAATTCCATTCAAACTTAACATCTTTTCGGGTTAGTTTAGTCATCGGTAAGGCAATTGAAGAAAATACCTTAATAAACCTTCTATAATACCCAGCTAAACCCAGAAAACTCCTCACCTCAGTCACATTATTGGGCCTCTCCCATTTTACAATAGCTTCTACCTTTTTAGGATCAACACATATACCATCTCCAGAAACAACATGGCCTAAAAATACAACTTGTGATAGCCAAAATTCACAGTTGCTAAACTTGGCATACAACTTCTTATCTTTCAACAGATTCAAAATAGTTGTGAGATGCTTTTCATGTTCAACCATATCATGTGAATAAATCAGAATATCATCGATAAAAACTATCACAAATGAATCAACAAAAGGATGAAGTACCCGGTTCATAAGATCCATAAATACAGTTGGAGCATTAGTCACCCCAAAAGGCATCACCAGAAATTCATAATGACCATACCGAGTACGAAAAGTAGTTTTAGAAATATCACTCTCCTTGACCCTCAACTGATGATAACCCGATCGAAACTCTATTTTTGAAAACATTATAGCACCCTGTAACTGATCAAACAAATCATTTATACGAGGTAAAGGGTATTTGTTCTTAATTGTAGCTTTATTCAGTTGCATATTATCAATACACAAACGCATGTTACCATCTTTCTTCTTCACAAATAAAACTGGTGCACCCCATGGAGATACACTAGGCTGTATGAACCCCCTATCAAGTAAATCCTGTAACTGAATCTTGAGTTCTTTCAACTCAACAGGTGCCATTCTATACGGTGCCATAGAAATAGGGGTTGTCCCCGGTGCTAATTCAATACTAAATTCAACTTCTCTTTTTGGAGGTAACCCTGGCAACTCACGAGGAAACACTTCAGGAAAATCCCGTACAATAGGAACATTGACTAATTGTAAATCCCCCTTCCTAGTGTCAAGAACATATGCAATAAAACCCTCACAACCCTTACTCAATAATTTTCTCGTCTGAATAGCAGAAATGATGCAACTGGGAACAATTTGCCTTTCCCCCACAAATTTAAATTCAGGCTCACCAGGCATATTAAAAATAACTTCCTTACAGAAATAATTCATAGATGCATGATATTTAGATAACCAATCCATTCCCAGAATTATATCAAAATCATAAATATCTAATGGAAGTAGATCTATAACTGTATCTCTAGACCCCACGGTCATAACACAATCACGAAAAGCATATTCAGCTACAACCATATCCCCCATAGTCATATAAATACCCAGCCCCACATCTAAACGAGTACATGGTCTATTCAGGTATACAGCAAAAGCATAGGACATAAAAGAATGTGTGGAACCAGGATCAATCAAAACATAAGAACTTCTATCAGTAATAGAAAGTGTACTTGTCACCACATCTGGAGTAATCTGAGCTTCTTTCATCATAAAGACTCGTCCACCTGCCCTGGAACCACTAGCTTGTCATCTACCCACACTTTTCGCTCCACTGCCTGGAGGTAACACTCTGCTTGCTGCCTCACTAAGTGCTCCTGGAGTCTCTGCCAACTGCGGGCAATTCTTCTTAATATGCCCCACTTGATGAAAATGGTAGCATTCCACTCCTTTAATCTTAGGACACTCGAATTTATGCCCCTCCTCTTTACAAAAGAAACATGTAACAACTCTTGTCGGTGCCTCACCCTTTCCTGACCTCCTAACCAGACTAGAAGATTCTACACCCCTAGTATCTCTGCCACTATCTCCACCACCTCTCTGAAATTTATGAGGTTCTATCTTAACACTTCTACCCTCACCTCCCTTAGACTGAAATGCGTCAATTCTACTTTTCTTAAAACTCTCTCTACTCGCGCACCCCTTAGTTTATTTGTCTTTCTGCTATCGTTGCTTTGTTTATCAGAGAAGCATAATCTTCAAACTCATAAGTGGCCACTCTATTCTGAATAGGCCAAATCAATCCATCTTGAAACTTACTACATTTATCTTCTTCATTCTCCACATATTTAGTAGAAAATCTAGACAAAGCAGTAAATTTAGCCTCATACTCCCTCACAGACATTTTCCCTTGGGTCAAATTTATAAATTCCCTTAGCTTCTCCCTCCTATAAACTTTAGGGAAATACTTAACATACAAGGCTTTAATAAATTCATCCCAAGTAATAACATCAGTACCTTCCATCCTGGGCACCAAATGGTTGCTAGCTTCCCACCAATATTTGGCCTCTCCTTTCAGCTTAAACACATCTAGATTCACTTTCTGGTTATCTGGAACCTTCATAACTGCAAATATAGTTTCTATATCCCTGACCCAAATCTCAGCTTCTGTAGGTTCAACTGAACCTGAATATTCTGGAGGGTTCAACTTCAAAAACTTCTCATGCATGGAATCCTTCATTTCCTTCCTTGCCTCTTTCTCAATCCTGGCCGCAGTCTTTGATTCTAGATATCTAGCCTATTACTCTGCCACTAATGCCATATTTCTTTCCTGTTGTTCTGCCATCCTCAATATTGTATGTGCCATTATTTGCATCCCTGTAGGCTGCTCCTGCACTCTAGCCCTTCCAGCAATACTTTGCTCTACTTGAGTATTGTCTGTACGAGAAGCTTCTCCCTCTTCTCTAGGTTATCCATTCTCAGGTTCCATCTGGAATTATCTGTAATACAACAAAGTTCTAACAACCAATAATAATAGTTTATAATACTAAACTATTCGTTAGTACATAAACAATTCATAAATATCAAATCAATTCAATACTACCATCTAACTGTCACACACGTCCAGAATTAATAACCACGCTCTGATACCACTAATTGTCACACCCCAAACCCAATATCCATACTAATCATTTGTTATTGGAATAATTAGATCATAATCTTGAGCCCATTGGAAATATGATTCATTCATCAATATTTTACTACATAATGTGCATAAGGAACATAATATTATTCTTATACCATAAAAATCAATATCAGAGTCAGAATTAAGCGTACATATAATACTGTGATTAACTATGATCAACTCAATCCATACTAAATCAATATATACAATGTGTGAGTATATTAAAATCTTCAGTGTGACAACGATAAAATCCCCATTTTTAAACCCCAGCTCTCTCCAACAGTGCAACTCTCAAAGTTACCGGTCATATGATATCCTAGCTGGCAGTGTATGAACCTGAAATTATTAAAATATAAACCGTAAGCATTAAGCTTAGTGAGGTACTCCTTCCCAGCAATGGAATAACAATTCTATATCGAATATGTGGATATAAAATCCGAACAATCCTGCCCATTGGTAATAACAAATCATGGATCATAAGATCCAAATGATTCTGCCCGTTGGCAATAACAAATCCTGGATCATAAGATCCAAATAATTCTTCCCCTTGGCAATAACAAATCCTGGATCATAAGACCCAAATAATTCTGCCTGTTGGCAATAACAAATCAAAAATCATAAGACCTAAATAATTCTGCCCATTGGCAATAACAAATCCTGGATCATAAGACCCAAACAATCATGGATATTTTAATATCCAAAAAAATCCTGAATACCAAAGTATTCAAACAAATCCTTCTCTTAGATCTATATTCATATATTTGTATATATGAATCAATCATAAGTACACTCACCCTGATAGTTTAACTAGCTTTTCCCTTGCATTTATCTAGTATTTGTTCAATCATCTCTTTTTCCCTTCCTATCATTCTTACAATATTAGTATCATCATAAGAATATCAATAATCCAAAGAATGACTTAAACATAATTCAATCCATAAGCATCACATGATTCCATTCAAATCATTTATCACAAGTGAAGTTCCATCCAAATCCATGTTAGTATATTTAACATATCCAAATCGTAGACCAAATATAAATTCATTTATTATTGGAAATTCAATCCTTGTCATATTATTATTCCAATACAAAAGTTGGTACATCATTTCAAGTCTCCTAGAGCAAGATATGCCCATTTCTTTACCACATAACAAATCTTCCCTATAGGCTCTTTTATCGTTCATCAAACTTCCAGGAATTTTCATAATTTTTATATATCATAAATGTCTATGATATTTTACCCAACATAAGTAATCATATTGAAAAATAAAAAATTAAAGTTTCATAATTTTTAAGGTTCGTTTGCTATGTCAAGAAAAACATCGAACACATGGCGGGAATACTTTCACCCTTAGGGCAGATTTCATACCCGAACTTCCAACTCTCACCAAGGACTCATTTCTTGGTCTTTTCACGTGATTTTCGGATATGTCATACATATATGAGGCCCGGTGAATCTTCAATTAGAATCAATCAATTCCAGTAAGTATACAAAAATATATGTAAGTTTGAATAAACAAAGTTTCTAAACAAAGCAATTTTAGGGTTTTCTACATTCAACTTAACTTAAACTTGCATATATCCATACAAATGCACCCAAGAATGAATGGTCAATAAAAAATAAAGGATTTATGTTATATAAATCATAAATTCAAGAAAAATAACAAGATTCGTGGTTGTAATTACCTTAGGGGCTTTTACGTAATTTTCTATGAATTTTTTTGAATGTTTCTCCTCACTTTCTTCTTCCTAACTCTCACAATTGTTCTTTCTCAACTTAAAACTCTCCCAAACTGAGTTTGATGAAGAAAGGGGGATATCTCAAGGGTTTAAGTCAGACAAACCAACCTCCACCTCCAACCAATCAATTTATAACATGTGGCATCATATAAAACAAAATATCATTTAAGGCTAAATGACTACTTTACCCTCTGTTCGTAAAAAGACAATATCTTCCTACTCGGATGTCCGTTCGATGAACCATTTGTTGTGTTACAAACCTAACTCATATATTTACAAACGTCTAGTTTTCACCTCAAGTCAATTGTTATGTCATAAAGGTCAAAACTAGTCTTAAACATGAACATTCCTACCGAAAACTTCAAAATTTCACATTTGTAACTAATTCGATATTTCATGTTTTATGATGGTAGGATTAGACTAAACATAATGAATTAACATTATATATACTAATAATATATTATTCATATCACACAAGATAATCATGATTGAAATATAATTTATCATAATTATATTCGAGTTGTCACAGATACGGTATGTGATAAGCTTGGTATTAACAACCATGGTATTATCTACTATCAATTTTCATATAAATTTGTATAGAGTGCAGTGTCGTATCTACTAAAAAATTGTGAAGAAATTCTCTAGCGAACGAAGATGTGAGGTCTCGATGGAGCAATTTACGGTCAATGAAGATCTGGTGAGAGAACTCTTACTACATTTTCCAGCGCAATGTCTTATCATATTCTCTATCATATCCGACCCCTCACTTGGCCTGCAACCACAAATTGGGGTTGGAGTTAGGGTTCCTTATCTATCATTTCTTGGTGTGGCAGCAGCAAGAGCTACAATCAAGATTCTACAGTCCTGTAATGGCTTGTTGCTATGCTATTTCGCCCCTAATTAAAATCTTATTGTGTTTGCAATCCCTTATATTTCACAGCCTCCTTAAAGTTATTTAGTGAATATACATAACGTAATTCCCTTCCATTTCACAACTTAAACCTAATATCTTCCCCGTCCTTATCATTTTTATTTTGCAATTCTTTTAGGCAAAACTTATGATGGTTTATGTGAAACAAGCTCTTGATTATTATAGTTGTTAGTCCTGTTTATTTTTGCTATAATATTGTGTTTCTTTGCTATATGTTGTTGCCAATGTATTGTCATTCTCATTATTTTCTTATCGTGTTCTTAATTTTTTGCTCTATGCTCTATGCCGCTGCCATTGTATTGATGTTCTATTTGCAATTCTATATGGTTTGGTCCAAAAAAAATATTTTAGTTATTTTTATAAAGTAGATTGACAAATAAGTGTTGAATGATTCCGGCCAATCTTCGCTTTATTACACCTGTATCTTACAAACAGATGTTCATTGCCCTATTAACGAATGTATAAAAGTTAATATTCACTTTATTATGTTTGTAGAATTTATATTGGATAATTTTGAAGAGAATGTTGATATTTGAAGAAGTGGAAGCTTTTTTATTTTATTGTTCCAACTTTTGTAAGTCGAATGGAGCAAAAGCAACAACATGTGAATTTTTGTTTACAATAATTTTCTATTTCTTCTATTTCTTGAAGATTTTATGGTTTGGGTGTAGATTAAAGCTTCTCAATAGCTTCCTGATGCCTTCCTTACTCCGTTGAATCTCATATTATGTTATGTGGGTGGCAGACATGAGATAAATTTCTACTTTTATGTTGTATCTATTAAATAATTTTTAACGTATTCGGTTAGTGACCAGACTTCTTAAAGTTTGTAATTTTCACTTTTTGCTAATTCTTTTCATTTAACTAAAAGTTTGTAATTAATTGTTACAATTTTTAGTTGAATCCTATCACTTTTAATCATCATTACTTGGTTTGATGTTTTTCCATGCCTGTTGATTCTTTTATTGTTCTTTGTTGTTCCGTATTACAGTACCATTGGATTTCAACGAGACAGATGGTGATGAAGATATTAAAATTTTCATTGTGTCCATTCATATTTATATTAGAAAATTTTATATTTCAAACGCGATTTTGTGGAATCAATTATGTTGTTTATACGAGGTCTAAGATGGACTATTACTATTGTTGTTGTTTGATTAATTTTTATTTTTTAAACAAGGTGGATAGTGCTATACACAAAGGGAACTCTGCCTAAAATTTGTAAATTGTTTAGTCTTTAGTCCTATAAATAAAGGAGACTTATTCTAAAATTTTTGGAATGTTTACATGGTGATGTGTTATATGATATTTGTGTTATATGATAGTTAACAATTATTATGACATCCATGATGGATTAAATATGATGAGTAAACATATAAGCGTATGAAACTTTGCCCATTTTTTTTAAATTCTTTACAATTATGTGTTGTAAAAAAGACTTTTTGACTTAATAGGTTCGTACCACAATGTATGTATGTAATTTTTTTTAAAACTTTTCTATTTTTTTTAAAATAATAGGTTCATGCCATAGGTTATTTCAAAACTTGTTTATCTGTTGAGAAGTAAATATGACGTATAGTCCTATCAATGACGTACACTATCGAAAATTAGCGTCATGCCTATCAATGAAATTATTTATACTCGATTAAGTAGTATTGAAAAAAATATTCGTCCTTTAGAAAAATTGACCATGATTGATATTTTGGAAAACTATAATATAATAAAAAACTTCTATGACTTGACCACTCGATCCATACTCGGGAGAATTGTCGTGAGTGTGTGTGTGTGTGTGTGTGTACATTTTAACTTGATAAAAACAAAGCTTAAGAGAAATTTATAAAAACATATTTATCATTTAAACGAAATAGTTATATACAAGCACATGCTAATATATTGTAGAGTAAATTACTCATATAGATCCTAAACTATCATAATTGTTCCAAAAATGGTCCATCAACTTTTGAAATGTCAAGTAAGACCTCAAACTAACCTAACTGATTAAACAAAATCCTTTTGTCCATTTTTCCCGTTAAATTTGACGAAAGTCATGTAAATGGCACCCACATGACTAGTCCGAGTATATAAATGTAATTTCTTTAAAATACATTTATTTTAAAGATAACTTTTAAAAAAATAGCCATTGGCAGCCCCCTACACACCCTACAAACCCAGCCATCAACAACCCCACCCCACCTTCCTCCAAACCCACAACCTCTGGTTATATTTTCCCACTATCACAAACCAACCAAAAAACAACGCCTCCAAACACCATCTCCAAACGACAAAAAACACTAACCGAAAAAACAACACCACCGCAACCACCATCGTACCACATATCAATAAACCAATTCAAATAGTTAAATAAATTAGAGATTGAGAACACCAATAGATTATTTATGTGGGTGGGTGGGATTTCGTCGGAAAATCAATGGTAGGGGAGGGTTTTTTGGGTGTGGAGGTGAGAGGGCTTCTCCAGAGAAAGATGTGTGCTTTTTAAGTGGGCATAGGAGAACGATTTTTTCGGAGGAAGTGGGTAGGGTGGGAAGGGATTGGTCAGAGAAAGGATGAAGACATGTGGCTTATTTTTATGGAAAATTATTTTGCCTATTTGATATCTGATCCCATTTTTCTAAAATTATATTTTTATAAAATTAAATTTATACCCCTATTAATAATGTTAACCATTTTTTAAAACTTGGAAAAAGTCATGTGTTTACTTCTATCAAATTTAACGTTAAAAATTGACAAAAGGGTGTTGTTAAATCAGTTACATTAGTTTGAGGGCTTATTTAACGCTTTTAATAGTTGAGGAGCATTTTGAAATAATCATGATAATTTAGGGAACAAGTGAGTAATTTACTCCCTACTGTAATATTTCTTTTAAACTTTTTAATATAACTTAATATTAATTATTGTAATGACACAATTATAGTATGATTATTAAGAACAACAAAAAAAATCATTTTGAGTTCAAGTTGTAGAAGAATACTTTTATCTCTACTAGCTTTTCTAATAAATATATGAATTTTCTTCATTTAGATGTTGTATATAAGATGTATGTTGTAAATCTTTCGCAAAGCAACATATTACAAAAAGAAAATATATACTTTTTTTATAGAGGTAGGTCCGAATAAGTGTCTGAAGCTCGCTATCAAGTGTGAGCCAAGTTTGAGCCTAAATCCTCAAAACCCGAACTCAAATATCCTAAAACTCAAAATTATTATGAGCGAAACTTTGGCATAGCCAAACTCGACTCAGCCAACCGACTGAGAGGACCACCAATAGGATTATTCTTGTGTTTCATTTTTGGTATATCTTTAGAATTGCTGACCCCTACCCCTACCGCGTTCCAACTGAGGTCAACAACAAGATGATTTTTATTTCCATGAGTCGGTTTCTAGTGTGTTGTACTTTCTTATTTGGATTATGTTAATTTGTTCCCGTGAGACCATGTGTAGCTACATAACCTCTCAAATATTGGTATGCATACATTACTTTTCTATTAAGTTAAATTTATTTCATTTTCTTGAGAGAACAATGAAATTCTCTAAGGAGTTTTTCAGCTTTTAAATAAATCTGCTTGGAATTGTTATGTTCAATTTATAAATTTTAATGGGTTTATGAAACTCCAAACTACCAATCTTGAATTATTGTATTTCTCTCATAAAATCCTATTAATAATAAGGGGAAGCATACCTTGATCCATTTAAGTCTTCTTAAATGTGTCCTAAACATTGTAGTCACAAGAAATGGTGTTTCTTTCTCTTGACCCTTTTGATAATTTCATTACACTTTAATGTGTTATCTATTCTCTACAGAATTATGATTTTCAACACCTTTGATGTTAATGGTGTGTGCCTTTTATAAGTAGAGAGAGGACCCAACCTTTTATCCAAGAGTTGTGTCTCTTATCCATCAAAGAGACACACCCTTTTATTACACCTCTTTAACCAAAATACATGTCATTTAATATGTAAACACATAAAATCATTTTAGACCAAAAATTTAAATCATACTTAAAACTGAAATTACATCTAACATTCTCCCACTTATTCCATATGATTAAATAATAGATTATGGGATACAATACATTATATGATCACAATAATATATCCTAACGAACTATTAGTTCAATTTCAACTTCATATGGTTGTATTGCATCCGTTATATCGAATAACCTAGTAATGTGAATCATGACGGTTCGATATCGCTAAATTGACGTAGTTCCTTACATGCACCACGACATTAGTAAACTATTTAATATAATTCAGTAATGAGGCAACTAAAAAATAATGTATTTTCCTATAAGGTCCAACAATAATGTCTTTTGTCAAGACTATTCATATTATCATTCACCCAAGCATAATGTCTATACAAATTGAAAAACGAAAAACTTAACGGAAATAACTATTTAAGAGGTCTCAATATATCTAATAGAATAAATCATAAATACATATATCCATACATTCAAATATTATGGGATAATTTCAAGACCCATATTAGCAACATGCTCTTTAAATGTCTTGGGCGGAAATCCCTTGGTTAATAGATCAACAATCATCATTTATGTGCTTATATATCCTATAGATACTCTTTGTTTCCGTACTTCTTTGATGGCGGGATATATCAATTCTAGGTGTTTAGCACCATTAGAATACTTGTTATTTTTATAGAAGAAAACATCTCCGACGTTATCAGAATGAATTTTTAGTGGCTTGGAAATAGAGTCGACAACTCCAAGTCCTGAAACAAAATTCCACAACCATAGCCCTTGAACGGTAGCCTCAAAACATGCCACAAATTCAGCCTCCATGATAGATGATGAAATAATGGATTGCTTTGCACTTTTAGATCAGATAGCTCCTCCCCCTAGTAGGAAAACATAACCGGAAGTAGATTTTCTACTATCAGGACATTCGGCAAAGTTTGAATCAGAATATTCAATAACTTCTAGGCGGTCTTACCTTTTAAAGGCAAGCATATAATCCATCATTCCTTGTAAGTACCGCATAGCTTTCTTAGCAGCTTTCCAATTTTCGATTCCTGGATTACTTTGGTATCTACCCAAAACTCTAACTACAAAGCTAATATCTAGTCTGGTACAAGTTTGTGCATACATAAGACTTCCCACGGCCAAAGCATATAAAATTCTTTCCATTTTCTTATGTTCCCAATCATTTTTAGGACATTTAATAAGACTAAACTTATCACCTTTCTGAACAGGGGCATCACTAGCTGAACAATTTTGCATTCCAAATCTTTCAAGAACTCTTTTAATATATGCTTTTTGAGACAAGCCTAACAATCCACGTTTTCGGTTTTGAAAAATTTCGATTCCAATCACATAAGCTCCCTCACCTATATCTTTAATTTCAAAATTATTAGAGAGAAACTTCTTGATTCCATGCAATAAACCAAGATCACTACTAGCAAGTAAAATATCATCAACATATAGGATTAGAAAAATAAACTTGCTCTCACTGACCTTTAGATATATTCACCAATCTACGGTAATTTCTTTGAATCCAAAAGAAATTATGGTGTCATTAAACTTAATATACCATTGATGGGAAGTTTTTTTAAGTCCGTATATTGATTTCTTAAGTTTATAAACCATGTGTTCCTTTTCTTTTAAGGAGAAGCCCTCGGGTTGATTCATATAAACTTCTTCTAAATTCCCATTTAGAAAAGCAGTTTTCACATCCATTTGGTGTAACTATAAATCATAATGAGATACTAATGCCATGATAACTCTAAATGAGTCCTTCTTGGATACAGGTGAGAAGGTCTCTTTATAATCAACGCCTTCTTTTTTAGTAAAATCTTTCACCACAAGTCGGGCGTTATATCGCTCAATATTGCCTTTAGTATGACTTTTGGTTTTATAAACCCATCAGCAACCAACTTTCTAGTATCCTTTTGGAAATTCAATGATACCCCAAACTCCATTTTGGTCTATTGATTTCAACTATTCTTTCATAGCTTCAAACCACTTAGTAGAGTATTCATTTTCCATGGCTTGTGAAAATGAAATCGGATCTTTATTCATCCCTATATCAAAATCACATTCTTGTAGATAAACCACGTAATCATCTGGAATATAAGATCTTATTTCTCTAATAGATGTTCTTAATGGTACTTTGTGTGGTTCTTCTATAATTTGTCCATTAGAGATAATATCATTATAAGTGTTTGCTCATTATGTTGTTGTTCATCATTATTATGTTGGTTAATAACAACAGGAATAACAACCTATTTAGAAGCTTGAGGTAAAGTGATGTTTACCCTAACTTGTTGAAGATCCACCTTACTTGGTTCATCACTCCCACTTATATCGCCATTCTCAATGAATATAGCATTATCAGTTTTTACGATTCTCGTACTATGGATTGGACAATTAATCCTATACCCTTTGGATTTTTCGGGGTAACCGATGAAGTAACCACTTATCGTTCTAATATCCAATTTCTTTTCATGTGGATTGTAAATCCTAGCCTCTACTGGACATTTCCAAATAAAAAGATGTCTTAAACTAGGTTTTCTTCTAGTCCATAACTCAAAAGTAGTCTTTGGAACTGCTTTACTAGGTACCCAGTTTAATAAATAGAAAGCAGTTTTTAAGGCTTCATTCCACAAGGATTCGGGTAATGAGGAGTTACTTAGCATACTCCTAACCATGTCCATTAATGTACGATTATGTCGGTGTACCTGACATCGTGTATTGAGCACAAATGCCATGTTTTTCAAGGAATTTAGCAAATAGTCATGGACATTGACCATACTCATTATATTTATCATAATATTCAACACCTCTATCAGACCTTATAATTTTCACTTTTCTATCTAATTGTCTTTCAGCCTCAGTAATGTACGTCTCAAGAACGTCGACTGATTAAGATTTTTCACTTCATAAATAGACGTATCCATAACGTGAAAAGTCATCAACAAAGGTGATAAAATACTTTTCTCCACCAAAACACGTAGTGGTTAATGGTCCACAAATATTAGTGTGGATAATTTCAAGAAGCTCGCTACTTCTTGTAGAACCTTTCTTGGTGTGTTTAGTTTGTTTTCCTTTAATACAATCTATACACATTCCGAGATCAATAAAATCCAGGTTAGGCAATATCCCATCTTTTACTAGCCTCTTTAATCTTTCTCTGGAGATGTGCTACAATCTTTTGTGCCACAAAAAGGAGGAATTCTCTTTTATTCTAGTACGTTTTGTTCCAACATTAGGGCGCAGGGTCAAAAGGATTTCAACAAAATTATTCTCAAGTTTTAGTTTGTATAAATCATCACATGAAACACTAGAACCAATAAAGCGTTTATTTTGAGATATGTAGTAGGTACGTATAGAGTTTTGTGTAAGTTTAAATAACATCATGTGTTTAAAAATAAACGAAAAGTTTTAATAGTTTCAACTAGAGATTTAACCCGATTTCCCATATAGATAAAATGTTCATTTGGATTTGTGATGGTTTGGATCGTAAGGAATCCCTGCATTGTATTTAAAACATTAGTAGCAGAACCAGAATCAATCTGCCAAGTGTTACGAGGAACTTCAGTAAGATTTGATTCGAAACATACATAAATTAAAAAATTACCTTTCTTTTCAAACCATGCCTTACGTTTATGACAATCATTCTGAAGATGCCCAGCCTTCTTTCACAAGTAGCACTTTCTTTCATTGTCACGTTCCTTCTTTTGTGTCTTAGAAGTACTATTAGACTTATTAGTGTTTGATGCCTTTCTTTTCTTTCCTTTTCCATGATTCTTTGCTTTCTTTCTGGCTCCTTGAGTTAATATATTGACATAGTGATCTCCATGTTGTTTAAGTCTTGCTTCCAGTTGTCCTTAATGGTATTGTAGTGAATTTGAAATGGCTCTTATTGAGGAGGTAAGTAATTCAAAATAAACTGAACAAGAAATGACTCTTCCACATTCATTCCCAAACTCTTAATTTTGGCTGTTAGGCTTGTCATTTCGAGGATATGATCATGCATCCCTCGATACGTCATTATGGTTAGTTTAGCCATTAATGTTCTAGCGAGTGACTTGTCAGCACAACGAAAACAATCTTCCACAATTTTAAGAAATTCTTTTGCACTAACAGTTTTGTGAAGTGAAGTCTTAATATCGTTTGCAACCATCATTTGCATAAATATCATACTAAGTCTGTTCAATTTCTCCCCGGCTTTATGGAGATTTTTTTCATCTACGGTTCTAGTCTCAGTAATGGCAACAAATTTTTCTGTTTGGAGTGCCATGTCCAAATCCAATACACCTAAATAAAATTGGACTCGTTCACACCAATCAGAAAAATTGATTCCATTAAATATTGGAACAGACGAAGCATGCGAGTGCAGTGAAACAGGAGTAGAGAGTGAAATATATATATAAACAAATAAATAATTTTACATTAATGCTTTGAGTATGAACACGTATAAATAATAATTGATGAACAAATAATATCATTACAATTTTTGTCTTTGGACATAAATCATAACTTATAAAGCGATCACTCAATTCTTTAGGTATGGTACCCTTTGGGTATCCAATTCCACATAATAAAAAGTAAATTTCAATAACCTTATACATAATTTGTAAAATATTTTTAAATTATATGCCTTTGGGATAATTATTTATACATGATTTAGAAAGAAAGAATATATTTAATATGTCGTAATCTTATATTTTTAAATAATATGCCTTTGGGATAATTATTTATACATGATTTAGAAAGAAAGAATATATTTAATATGTCGTAATCTTAATACAAAATTATATGTACTAAGTTTATTATATAATATAACATTTATAATTAGTTTACTGTCAGGTCACTTTGGCGACTTCCAAACACGTTTGAATTATAAAATTATATTATAATAATAACATATTTCAATTTCATATTATTTTACATTACAAAGAAACTATATATATATATATATATATATATATATATATATATAGAGAGAGAGAGAGAGAGAGAGAGAGAGAGACTCTTGTGCACACTAAGTTTGCACAGTGCTGACGCACACTAATTTTTTTAAAGTATTAAAAGAAAATTAAGTTGATTTTTTTTATATGATATTTAAACATTTCAACGGACCCACGTAAAAAAAATCAGCTCAAAAAAACTTTTTTTGCTATTTTAAAAAAAAACGGTCAAACTTTCGCAGCTTTTATAGTGCTTAAAAGCAACGAAAGTTTGATCGATTTTTGAAAAATAGCAAAAAAAACGTTTTTTTTTAGTTGATTTTTTTTATATGAGCCGTTGAAATATTTAAATATCACCCACAAAAAAGATCAACTCAAAAATATTTTTTTTACTACTTTAAAAAAAGGGACATATACCAAATAGTCCCTCGGACATTTTTTAATACCCATTTAGTCCAAACTTTTTTATTTTGCCTCAAAAAGTCATTTGGCACATATTTTGGAGAGGGAGTGCCGCTGGCGCGGACCTCTAAAAATAAGAGGATATTGAGTGCTTGAGGGACTAAATGGGTTAAACTAAAAATATGTGTCCTTTTTAAAAAATATATATTTATAGTAGGGACTATTTAATAATTGACCCTTAAAAAAATAATGTGAAAACCATGAGTCTCGCTATATTTATATATAAATATAAGAAAAATATAAACGAAACAATTATTCAATTTATTATTAAACCTGTTAAGGCTTTGATATCTTTTAACATCATTTGTTTCTCCTACTGTTTTTAACCGTCATCATCATAATATATACTAACTGATACTATGTTAGTATATCATTTGTGACTTTGATATCTTTTAACACAGGTACCTTTTAACGATGGTGTAAACAAAATCATTTGTTGTATAAACATTATTTGACTAAGAAAGTCTTTATACCTATTTTGACCAAGAAAGTCTTCATACCCATCTATTAAACAAATGCACTTATCTGTTAAAAGAGGGATGGAATTATTACATCAGCATTTGGCTTAATATGTCTACGGACATGATTTGACCTATATATATGTACTAGTACATGCCCGTGCCTGAAGGCACAGTTCAAACTTGGTAAAAAACGTAACACGTTCTTGCGACATGAATGGTACATGCACACCCCATGGGAAAGTAGTTTTTTACCGACTACAAATCCAAAAAATTGCATCAACTAAGACTTGTAATCTTCAAAATTCTACAAAATAAAACTTCAAAGTGATGGACTACACTTTTCTATAAGACTATCTGCTCTTTTAAACCATGCAAGAGGCTATGCACAAACTCTCCCCAAACAAACTGTAGAATTTAACATAATGTGTTAATAAGATTGTAATGGAGAAGAATTGGACATGATGCGAAGAAATGTATAGTTGACACGTCGGATGACTGAAGTACAGGATTCAAAAGAAACATTGAAAACGTACAAATAAATATTGACTATGAATACGGGAAGTCTTTTCAACTCCTACCAATCGCATAGTCCATTCTCGAGTCAAGTCCTTTAAAGCTCAATCCTAAGATCAATACAACATTCCCGATTGAAGCTCACACCTAATGTAGGCTCAAGTCCAAACATCAAAGACCTAAAGTATATAACCCCTGCAAAAAAAATACACACATGTAAATTCCAAAAGAATCAAATTGTTTAATGCTAGATTTGATAAAAGAGGCCATAAAGATAATGTCCCTTGTTTTGGACCTAGTAGTAAATTCCAAAAGAATCAAATTGTTTAATGCTAGATTTGATAAAAGAGGCCATAAAGATAATGTCCCTTGTTTTGGACCTAGTATGAACACATGCTAAAAAAAATTGGGCAGCATTTCCCTTGTTTATACGACTTTCCACCCTGTTTAAGAAATAAAAACTGCTCCCAACAAAATACTAAAAGTCCTAATAAAAAATTTGTTAAAACAAAATCAAGGAAAACAGTCCTTTCGGCGCTAAGGTTTGCGATGTCTGACGACGACAGTGGGCATGACCTTCCTACGGAGATCAGGCTTACCCTTTTTTTATGGTGGCCACCACCATATCACCTTCACGTGCTTCAACTTGTTCAATCTTCCCTAGATCCCTTCACTAATATCATATACAAATTCTTATCCCCGATGTTATCCGCATAATTTACAGTTGCTGCCCAAGGTTTCCCCATCTATTCCTCCTGAAGCATGTCGAGTTCTACTTTCGCAGCTGAAGCCTCAAATCTAGATTGTTCCTTCATACATAAGACCAATTAAAATTAGGGAAGAATGAGGAGAGAAACATCAAAATAACATAACATGTCATTTGGAGTTGCCACGTGATCATATAGATAACGGAACTGTTGAATAAAAGATAAAATTTATTAGTTATTTTTCATTAAATGGAACTAAAAATATGCATTAATTACAAACTACTCGGTTGGCCACATTTATAGCAAAACAAAACACGATTTGATCGACAAAAAAAAATACCTGCAGTAATTCCTCACCTGTAGTAACATGAAAATCTCAACAATGCAGAGGCAAATAAACTCGGCATCAGATCCTCACCTGTGTAGCAACCCCGAGTGTATTGTATATCAGTCACAATTAAGCCAAATTCTCAAATAATGAGCTTGGAAACAAAAAACGTAGAATTTATACGTAGTATACCTTCATGTGAATCAACTGTATGGACTTTTGGGGGAATCTCAGAATTTTCTTGTAATTGCTTAGTAAAGATGTTGGTCTGGACTTTTTAGTGAACTCCCAATCAGTCTGTGTAGAGAAATCTCTGTTATTGTGAATCGACATGGTTTATCTACGTCTAGAGTATGGACCTCTGTGACATCAACACAATCAATCGAAAGAGTCAGGAATGGAGTACCTTGAAAATAAGAAAAGATAAGACAATATAATTCAATACCATGCAAATAAGATAAGTAATGTTGTGGATGAATATGGTACAATTTTGGTTGTAAACATACTCATAGAGATGCCAACAATACATTGGGTGAGGATTTTAGGAATACTTTAATAGAATATATGTATACACAAACCTAAAAGTCGTGAACTGTACGCCTGATAGAAAATCACCAAAAGTATTTGAAGAAACTCTTAGTGGGTTAGTTTTGTTTGCCATTAAGTATACACAAACATTGAAAGGAGAGTAACAGAAGATGCACATGTTTCTGCAATTTGCACCTTAGTTGCATTAATTTAGAGGTGTTCAGGCGACTTCAAGAGGTTCTGGGTCACCACAATTGGCCTGAATATTCTAAAACTGATTCTTTTTTGGTTCATCCTCAGTTGGTTCGATCAATGCACAATTTTTCGCTGCATTTTCAGTAGCAACTAATGTGCATAATGTGCATTTTTACAACAATTTTCAGCAGCAACTAATGTGAATTTTCAGCAGCAATGTGCATTTTCAGCAGCAACTAATGTCCCCAATCTCCCAAACTGGCTGCAATCTAGTAAACACAAATATAAGTTTGCAGAAATATAAGTTTGTTCAATTTCCAAATGAATACTATAGTAAACACAAACATAAGTTTGCAGAAATAAGAAGTCCCATCCATTGCACAGAAAATTCCCTCAAAGTCAGATCTTTGATACGGCAACAATAGATCCAAAGCTGCCTTCCTTTGTTCAATTGTAAATGCCATTGTCATCTTCCTCATAGCCTTTATCCTCGCATCTGAAGCAAAGAACTGAAAGACCCCAATGATGAACAGCTAAAGAGCCCTTATAATCAATACAACATAATATTGACTAAAGGAAATACAAAATATATCACTTAGAGTCCGGGTCATAATTTAGAAAATATATCACTTAAAGTCCGGGTCTTAAATTAGAAAATAATATAGAATATAGCTTTATTTCAAACACATAAATAAGTTTGCAGAAATAATAGTTTTGTTTCAAATTAGAAGTTTGATTAAATGATATGCACATAATAGGAGTTTGATAAAATGTTGAGTTTGCCCTTATGAACTACACACTTTATTTTGTAATAATAGTTTTTAGGCCATACCCCCTATGGACTCTCTCCCCAGGCCTGCCCAACTCACCACGCACCTCCCCTACACCGCTTGCTCACTATTGAACATTAAATATAAAACACATTAGCATCCATTCTATAATATAAAACACATTGCGTACTTCCATTGTAGCATTATCTATCCAAGCTACCAGAACTAATATATAATCAAAAAGGTATAGAACTACTAAATACTCAAAGGAATCAGAGAAATCAAAACCAACACACAGTTCAATTCAAAAAGATAATCGTAATGAAGCAAATGAGCTTCTTAGAATCAGAGATTACCTTTTCACAGAATTGGCTCAGAAGGCAGGCCAACCGGCTAATAAGATTCACGAAGACTTGGGTCAAATGAAAAGGATCAACGCATAGAAAGCTCTGCAATATGTCTTGGGCCTCTGAGTCAGCTAGGATCTTGGCCTTCGGTGCTACTTCGAACTGGGCCTCAACTTCGGCTTCGGCTTCGGCTTCGGCTTCGGCTTCAGCCATGGCCTTGGCCTCAAACACCAACACTTGAGTTCATTGCTTTTATCCCTATAAAAAATGTCACCTGGAAACACAGTACGCTAAAGAGTAAGTCAGTGTTGCTAATATAATAGAAAGACAGTGTTGCATATCAACTCTTTGTAACCATTTAGTAAGGCTCAAGTTTCAATATTTTAACATAATGAGTAAGAAAATACTACTAATAGAATTCTAACATAATGAGTAAGACAATGTGGCTATAAATTGAAACATGGGATGCTATAAATTGAAACACAGTGCTTCTGATTAAGGAATTGAGTATACGGAATGGCTTGAAGCAGAGTTCAAACTTTGCAAAATATATAACACATTCTTGCGACATGATTGGTATATGCACATCATGTGTCAAGTAGTTTTTTACCTACTACAAATAAAAAATACTGTGTCAACTAAGACTTGTAATCATATATTTTATTATAACACACAAACTAAACAAAACAAAGATAAAGTTGAAAACTGAAAAATGTTGAAGCTTCAACCTGGGATGAGGAACAGAAGCATTGCACAACAAACTGAAAAATTGCAAAAAATAAAAAATGAAAAACGATAGTGTTACATGAAGATTAAAATAAATCAAACACCCAAATGAAAAGCAACTATAGAGAAAATAGATAAAGAGATAAGGAAGGTATATATCAAATACCAACCAAGCCATGAGCATACTTCAAGGTCATGAAACCAAATTGGACTCCGACAAAACGTCTGCATAAAAAGAGGATAAATATGTTAGTTACTGTGAGGAGCTTCCTGTTTTAGATTGAATCCAAATAAGTTGAATTTATAAATATGTTTACTGTGAGTATATTATAATCAGTGTTGCTGATTTTGAGTTTCATTTGGTACTGATTTTGATGTGGCCTAAACAGTGCTGCTGAATGGGTTATCAGTGCAGCTGATTTTGAGTTTCATTTGGTGATCAGGCTGAACCTGATACAAAGGCAAAAAAAGGATTGTTATCAGTTATGTAACAGTTACGCAACTCGTGTAACAAAAATTGGTTTTAGTTGTTGATTTATCCGTTATCAAACTGGTGGTTAAAAATATTTTTTTATCATATGCGCATTACCAAGTAAATAACTGAAGTTTGATAATGAAAGAGGCATTGAAAACATGTATACCAAACTATAAATAATGCTCCAATCAAAAAATACCTACCAATATTTGACTTACTCAAAATTTATATGATGCCGCTGACCTCCCCCGCGGATGCCGCTGACCTGTTACACCAAAAAAGAAAAATGAGAAAGAAGTATATGAGACCAAGAGCCTAGGAATACTGGATATTAATCTTTAAAATGCAGCATAACAAAAGCAATATTTTGACTTACATCCCTATAAGAGAACCTCCGGATATACAATATTTGTTGTTGAACTCTCCTCCCCGGAGGGTAGAAGGATAGAAATGCGGTCTGCACTTGTGCAACGTGATAATGCAACATACAACTGACCGTGACTGAACACGGGGGTGCGCAAGTCAATACCAACAAACTTTACAGATTGTCCTTGAGATTTGTTCATTGTCATTGCGTAGGCCAATTTGATCGGAAATTGTCGGCGAGTCATCTTGATAGGTATTTCATTAGAGGAGGGAGTTAAAGAGATTCTCGGAATGAAGACAGTTGTGCCAAACTTATCTCCAGTCAGGATTGTGGCCTCAATTACATGTTCAGACAACTTGGTAACAATCAAACGCGTGCCATTGCAAAGACCGTCTTTTGGCGCTATATTTCGTAGTAACATGATGGGACATCCCACTTTTAATTCCAACTTAAATAGAGGTAGCCCAGAAGGGTTCAAAGCATTTAAGAACTCATTAGGATACTGGTTAGTTATGCTCGGATTACTTTCATCCGGACATAATTTATCTGCTGCGTAGTATGTCACAGATTCTCCTGGAAAAACAGCTAGGGCAGCCATATTAATTGCATTTACATCATCATTGCGGGCTGAAAGAATCGTCCGTTCAGTTAGGTAAGAAGGCGTAACAATACCCTCCACATTCAACAACGGATATACGGCCCTCATCAACTCTTCAACATTCTGACAGCGGCGTAATGTTGAAGGCAGGAGCACAATTTCGTCAGGGCTTGAGCCAATCTGAAAAACAAAGATGTACTATTAGAACAATCTACATGAAATGCATAAATAAGTATTAATAAAGAACGTAATATTTTGAAAAAATTGTTATACCGTGGTCAAAACATTTGCAAATGCCGAAGTTTGGATGTCTGTAATGTCGAGACGCATGTTTGTGTCCAAGGTAAGAATTTTGACATCCTTCCAAAGAACTGATCGCCGTAATGATGCGCCGACAATTTCTTCCCGAACTGCTTTCGGAATGACGGGTAAGATTTGTCGAAAATCCCCCCCGAGAACAACAGTTATCCCCCCAAAAGGCTTTTGATTACTATATATATCTCGTAATGTTCGGTCAACCGCTTCAACACAAAACCGATGTTGCATTGGCACTTCATCCCAGATTATAAGGTTGGCTAGTTTAAACAACTCTGCTTGATTCGATTGCTTTGAAAACCCACAATTAGAATTTTCAAGGATGTCAAGCGGAATACAAAATGTTGAATGCGCTGTTCGACCGCCAACCAACAATAAGGAAGCAATGCCTGAAGAGGCAACCGTAATGACTACATGGCCGAGACTACGGCAAATTCCAGCAATTGTGTTATACAAAAAGGTCTTACCCGTTCCAACCCCACCATTTAAAAAAAAGGTAGTACCTTTTCCTTCAAACATAGAAGTAGTAATGGCCGAGTAAGCACGCTGCTGCCCTGAATTAAGACAGTCTATTTTACATTGCACGTCCGCGGTATTTGTATCTGCTTGAAGTTGTCGATGCTCCCATATTAGCCGATTCTCTCCGGTGGTACTCCAATTTTTTAGAGGTAATGGCATTGGTGGAAAGTCGGTCAAACTTTTGCCAGACTCTTGTAGCAAATCATTGAGAAGATACAATCCGTAATCATTGACCTCTGCATCAGTTGGAGAAGGAATTGCAAATGATCTACGGAGGTTGTACGCGAGATCGTCACATATGTATGATGAGAATTTATCCCATAGTAATTCTGGATTTATAGGGGAACATTGGGTGAGTATAACAGCGAAAAGTCGACGAAGTTGATATCCCATTTGCATCACCGCGGCCTCTTGCAAGCACTGAACCCATTCATTGTCATCTTATAAAAGTCCCAGTGCAACACATGCTGACTTGAAAGAATCATGCAAGACATTATTTACGGTCCGTAAGCACTCAAATGATCGAGGTCCTTTTACCACAGTAAGAAGCAATCTCAAATAAAACCTTTCTCCTGAGTTCGGGCTAGCAAAGTACATTCTACCAATTGCAAAACTCCCTTTTGAACTTCGCTTTGTCCATCTCTTAGATGCCTTGTCCCACCAATAGTGTTGTGGAAATTCTTGATAAGTGAAGGCCCGCACTTCTTCGTTGGAAGCACAATATGCAAAAAAAGCGGTTAAAGAAGTCTCTTGAGTCGAACCTCGATGAATTATGTCATCCATCGACTCATTTGGATTGAAAACAACATGATGCATGCCTGGGAGGTGAAGATCCAATCGCGTAACGGATGGTTTCTCCTGATGCATTGGATTACCAAATATTCGCCATGCCGCTTCGGGGGGGCCAATATACCTGGCATCTAAGTATTGCTGAATTTCATCAACGCCTCCTAAGACAATAGTGGTGCGATCAAATCCCTTGTATATATATTTGTGAATGTACTTGACGCATCTAAGCCCGACACAAACTTCGACATTAATGTGGCAATTGAACATCCGACTTAAATGGGGATTATACGGCACAACATCTCGATTATCAACCTGTTTCCCATTCCCAACAGTAAAGACTCGACCATCATTACGACGTCGATATACTGGGTACCCATCTTCATCCATAGTGGTAGTGTCACAAAACTCTCTCGGGTATTTCTTTCTGCATTTACCATGTTCCATACACGGGGCTCCAGGAGACCGAACTCCGCAAGGGCCATGTACCATGCAACCCAAAATAGTTTCAAAAAGGGCGGGGTCTTCTTCTAAGCTAGGAAATTCTGCACAAACTATGTTATCAACTTGGGCAGTTGTTTTAATCTTGCTTGGACCATCAAGAAAGATTAAGGCGTGCATGTGAGGTAAACCTCGTTTCTGAAATTCAATTGTGAAGACGTGAGCCACCTTCTTGCCAAGTACATGGTTATTTTCAATCTCCTTCATCAAGGCCTTCCTCTTTAGTTCAAATACACGCGCCACCAAGTCTGGACGAAGAAATGCATTTTCATTAGGCAACAATTCTTTGGTGATTTCTGGCCATTTCGGATTTGCGGTCATAGTGAGAAAAACATCGGGATGTTGGTTGTAACGCGTTATGGCCATAGAATCTTGATAAATCTCAAACATATGTCTTGCACTACCGGTGAAAGAAGAAGGCAAAATCATTCGCCTACCAATATCATCTGGTTGTAAACCGTTTGACATACCATCATTGAGATCCTTGTACAACTCTGCCCGAAGCCTTCCTTGATTGAGTCGATAATAAGTTAATCGGTTTTGCTCTGTAGAAGCCCAAGCATCAACAATAAACTCTTGGAACAATTTCCCCCCTCTAAGGATTGTGGAGTACTCGGAGTCACGCTTGAACAATCGGTAGCCATAATAATTTAATTGAGTTAAGCGATCATCCTGTTCTTCAAACCGTCGGACATCCCATAATTTCATTTCGGGGTGCCAACCAAGTTCACCGTGGGGGAACAATAAGACGTAATGCAAAGGCAAATATGCTGGATGACACTCGTTAATTTGCATCAACTCATTGCCGCCTTTGAGCCGAACAATAATATCACGCATGCCACTAATGTTAAAACCGTCCCCCGGTAAAATAACAGCAATCTCTTCAGACGATGGCAAGTTATACGTTCGACGGTCCTTTGAAGAACTATAATGAAGATAAGCAGGTAAGTCTTGCCCCATTTTATCCATTTGATCCAAAATAGAGAAGGCTTCACGGTATTTATGAGTGAATTCATTATTCAACAACAAACACTGCTGTATGGTGTTAAGGACATCCCTCCTCAAATGTGGATTCCTATGGTGTCGAATATCTAAAGCTGCACCTGGATCATAAATGTACAATTGAGCATATGTGGCATTTAATTCATGACCCTCATCCGGCAATAAGGATCCCGTGCGATGGCGTAGCTCACCATGTATTGTAAAACTCGTGGGACCCCTCCCTGAGAGGACTCGATCATCCATTCGCACACCTAAACTTGTAAATGCATTGGCTGCATTATACTCTCTTATGTAAGCACGAAAAGACCTAGATTGGTCATCATTGCCATCAAAAAGAAGCTTTATTTCAGCAGGGGGTTCCCTAAGGGCAGGCAGTCTGATTTGGCCTTGTAGACAACACTTCCCAAACAACGGTCGTATCATAGATGAAGTTGTTAACCTTTCAGCCATCCAGTGCAAGGCATTACAATGAGGGCATTTAACATTCATAGGTCCCAACTCGTGTCTTTCAGATAAAAGTCTAGCCCGTCCTGCTCTTCTACAACCCACCTGGTATGTGATGACTTGCCTCCTTGACCTGAAATGGAGAAAGAAAGAAAGAACTTGAGTCAAGACTATCTCAAATAGGCATTGGCCTTAAAATATCAAAGTAAATAAGATGTTATACCGAGTTATAGAAGGAAGCACGGATACTCTTGATGATCCAGTCGAGGCATTGTTCACCAAATCTGTCAGTGGTGGCGTAGGAAAAGAATGTGAATCTTCAAACACACTCCCAATGTGTTCATGGTTGGGATCAGAAATGATAGTAGCATCAAAATCTACGCTCAAATTTCTAGGAAGAATAGCAGGGGGCAAAACATCAGTGTCGCGGGACTGCTGCATAACTGGGCAGCATTGTTGTGGTGGGGTGGGCGGAAACGTAAGAGTCGGGGGAGTAGGAGGCCTTAGAGTTCTTGCACGTGACCGATTTGATGGTGTTGAGCAAGTCGAAGTGTGTAGTTGATTAGGACAGCTAGTGGGATCAAGTTGCAACCTCTGCGATCTTTCTCGATTACGTCGTTGTCTTTGAGCAAATGCACGGGAACTAATGGGTGGGAAGTCCTGGCACGTTGAGTAAAATTAATTAGAAGATAAGAAAACAATGCATTTGATAAATGAAGGAAATGGGGAAGAATTTTTACAGTTGGAGGATCAATTGTAAGGCCAATGTCTGATAACGGGGTGCTATCACGAAGAGGGCAGCACTGTTGTAGAGGGGTGTGCAGTAATGTAGAAGTGGATGGCGTAGGTTGTTGTGGGGTTACCCACACATTAGTGCTCGTCGAAGTGGATGATTGATTAGAACAATTACTGGGATTAAGCGGCAACCTTTGTGCCCTTTCTCGATCACGTCGTAGTCTTTGAGCCAATGCACGGGCAGAAGTGGGAGGGAAGTCCTGTCACGTTGAGTAAAGTGGAGTAGAAATGTAAGCAAACAATAAATTATTAAATAATGAAAAGAAAATGCAAAATAAAAAATAACACACCGTGGTGGGGGGTTCGTTTTCTTTCCCTTTCCCTTTCCCTTTCCCTTTCCCTTTCTCTTTATCCCAAAGTTGCTCCGTTCGTTTTCTCTTCTGAAAAAAAATAATAATTAATGTAAAGAGTTGGGTAGCAAAAGTAAAATTTGTCGTGGCAAAATGTAGCAGAAGTAAAATTTACCTCTTTAAGAATCATCTCAAGTTCTGATTCATCGCGGATCACAATACCAGTGCTGATCCTACGCGCGCCTTGAATCTGTGAAAAAAATTAACGCAAATTCCATGAAAGCCCGTTGATATAATAACATAGGGAGGAAGTAGAAAGTATATTTTTCAGAGGGCGGGTTTTTTACTTACATTGGAAAATGTAGGCGGGTTATCCATATCCAAGTCAAGTCAACTAACCGGACCGTCCGTAGGTCCTATTAAAATCGTAAAATGAGATGTTAGGATTATTAGTAGCTAAAGTGAGATGATTGGAATGTTAGTACCTAAAGCAATATTAAATATCTAAAGCAATATCTAAAGCAATATTAGTACCTAAAGCAATAGTAAAGCAATAATAGTACATAAAGCAATAATAAAGCAGTACCTAAAGCAATAATAAAGCAGTACCTAAAGCAATATTAAATATCTAAAGCAATATCTAAAATGATGCGAGGCGGGTCGGCCGCGTGTGAGCGGCGTGAGCAGGGAAGAGTGTGAAATGATAGAGATGTGAGAGCGGCTAGGGCTTTTTTTGGGAAAGAAAATGAGGAGATCAATACCTCTTATAATTTCAATCACCCTTGATGTTACAGTATAGTAAGTTACATCTCTTTTAGAACCTTAAATCTAAAATACATAGAACCTCAAATTTGAAATTGAAACCATGGTTCTCAAGCACCTATCTACTTTAAACTTTAAAATAATTAGTATAAGAAAGCTCCGAATATGAAAAAACACTCTAACCAATCTGGAACACCAAAACTTAAATAGTCAGTTCAATGAGAAGAGATAGGGATTACCTTCCATGTGCTATGATAATAACTTGACACTTTTCCAACTCAAACAATAGTTAAATGATAAAAAAACATCACATGTGTTGATCCGTACACATACAATAAATAATAAAGTATAGTTGAATCCTTACCAATTGGGCCCTGACTTTTATGTCATATTCTTCTCGAATTGATTGTGGGCTTACCAAGCCAGTAGTAGCTCCTCATTCTGTATAAAAAGTGTTCAAGCTTAGTAATTGTTACTGTACTAATATTTTCACATAACAATTTATAGAAAGTGTTCAGATCTGAAAAAAATACCTGTGAAATCAAATATTTAGGGGTGGATTGTGATATCAAATATTCTCAGCTAGATTGGACCTGCAAGAAAAACACAAAACAACCATTATTTCAAAAGAAAACCCAAATTTGAAACCCAAATTTCTAAATTTGAAACAAAAACCTAAATTTGAAATAGATTTTTACCTAATTTACCTAATTGCATTTACTTAAGAACATAAGATTTTTAATATAAATTTGAACAAAGTGAGATTACTATCAAACACATGGGCAGATTATCTAAAGAAGAACCAAACAAAAATCTGAGTAAGTACTTACCGACTTAGGGTGCCAAACAAAAATCTCAAGCGTATGACATCAATCGATCACGCAGCTAATGGATTCTGAAACTCATTTGCATAAATATCATCAGTATAGACAATGGTCAAAGTAATTGAATTGGATTCTGAAACTCATTCTGAAACTCATACAAAGCACCTCATTCTGAAACTCATACAAAGCTAATGGATTCTGAAACTCAAAATAATTGAAAGCACCTCAAAATAATTGAATTGCTAATGGATTCTGAAACTCATACAGTATAGACAACTCATACAGTATAGACAATTGAATTGCTAATGGATTCTGAAACTCATTCTGAAACTCATACAAAGCACCTCAAAATAATTGAATTGGAATATGAAACACCTATCTACTTTGAAACATCAAAATAATTAGAATATGAAACCTACAGATCTGGAAAAAACAGTATAGACAATGGTCATAGGACTCATTACATGCTAATTGAATTGGGATTATAACAGTGTTTGAGCACGGTGAAAATTAAAGGTTGTTTAAATTGGTTGATTCTGTAAGAACCCGGCGAATTTTTTTTCTTCTGAAATTGAGTCCTTGAAACAGCAAAAAAAACACCTTTATTTAATCAAAATCTTGTTAAACACGCAATGATTTCAAAGTACACACCTTTATTTAATCAGATTATGTTATAAACCATAAGACAATATATGCACACATGGGGACACTTGACCACACAGTAGACAGAGACATAGACGCTACCTTACTTGACTGCAATGAGAGGAGAATCAAAGTACACACCTGTATGTATATTTTTTGCAGTGTGTTTTTAAAACTTGTTTATTGTACAACTCTCATCTAGACAATAAAACGTTTATGAAAACATGTGTCACCCAAGTTTTTGAGAAAGAAAACATCGGCTGAAACAATAAAACGTTTATGAAAACCAAACAATCCAACAAAAGAACCTATTATGACCTCACCTGCTTAGGGCAACTATATTGATGAAATTGGGATTTGAAAATTATGACCTCACCTGCTTAGGGCAACTATATTGTTTTGTGAAAATCTGCAAAACATAAGAACAACATTGGATCAGTAATACATTAACACTAAAGTAGTGGAACAATACCAAGACTGAGAGATCTACAAAACAAAGAGAGGGCATAATAAAGCCCCCTTTTAATTTTAACATTTATTCCCTCGCAAAAAAGATGAATGTATGACAAATTTCAGCTACAGACATTTCAGCAAAAAAAAAACATACAAAAGTGGATCCCTAAAATCGTCATTTCAGCTACAGAAATTTCAGCTACAGAAATTTCAGCAAGAATGTATGACAAATTTCCTTAACTCAACCCAAACCATTTGATGTCTTATTTTCAACATTTGAAACTTCAAGCCTAAAAACAAAAAGCAGAATACATGTGAAACCCAAACCATTTGAAAGCGAAAAGTGGATCCCTAAAATCGTAAACCTAAAATCGAAACGAACCCTAAAATCGGCCGCATTCAAAACTTACCCAATAGAAGAGGCGACGTGGAGAGAGTAGCGTCGGCGATGAGAGGGGTGCGGCGGCGAGGGGAGAGGCAGGGGCTAAAGCGCGGGAGAAGGTTTTGTGAGCATCTTTTGTTTGGGGTGCTGATGAGGATCGGGAGAAAGGTAGAATGAGAAGCACGGGTAGGGTTTAGCCAAATGTGTATAATGATCTCAACCCCTTGGATTGTACACGTGGCAAAATGTAGACCCTTAGATTTTTTTGATAAGATAAGATAAGATGGCACTATTCATAACACCATTGTCCTATATTATATAGATGTATATGTACGGATGATAAAAAAATTCACCATAAATGAAAACTTAAAAAAACACAGAATGTGACAAAAAATGACAATGATTCGTCACACGACTATGATACTAGATGTTAATTTTAATGGATTTATGAAATCCCAAATTATTAATCTTGAATCATAGTATTTCCCTCGTAAAATCGTATACATAATAAGCGAAAGCATACTTTGTCTATTGAAGTCTTCTTAAACATGTCCTAAACTTTGTAGTCACAAGAATTGGTGCTTCTCTCTTCACCCTTTTGATAATTTTCTTACACTTTAATGTGATCCCTATTCTCTATCGAAATTATGATTTTCAACACGTGACGAAAATCGTGTGTGCCTTTTATAAGTAGAGAGAGGACCCAACCTTTGATCCAAGAGTTATAACTTTTCTCCATAAAAAAAACACCCTTTTATTATACCTCTATAACCCAAAGATATATCATTTAATATATCTGCACATTAAATCATTTGAAACACAAAACTAAAATAATAATTAAAATTGAAATTACCTCTAACACAATTTACTACAAACAATCTCTGAGGTCACATTGCTATACGTCTAACACAATTTACTACAAACAATTATGTGGTCACATTGCTATGTAGCCTATGTGGACATCTTGTTAAAGTTTATATAAAATGTGTTACCTCCTTCTGCACTAGATGTATTCTATAAATGCACGAGAATTAACCGAGAATTATAAGCTGAGAACTTGTAATAGTAGTATTCATTGAGGAGGTTTAGACACTTCACTGAATTTACTCTAATAACGTTCCGGACAAACTGGGATAAGGATAAGCTTTATACTGTTTGGGAATCCCAGAATCGAGTCAGTTTAAGGATACTTTACAGATTATGTACTTTTAGGATTTAAAATAATATTGATTATGAATATAGCACAGTAAACATTTCGGTTTCATTTTTAGTTTTTATTTTCAAACTAAAAGGACACGTGGCATGCTGTGATTGATTGACGTTTTATGGATATGGGTCCCCGCCAGCGACATTTTTCAAAAATATGGACTAAAACTATAAATAAAATATTTGTTGTCCTGCTTCTAAAATAGATATTACAATAAGTCCTAAATTTACAAAACTCCTAAGCTTTATTGGGTAAATTCATTTCTTTCCTTATTTAGTGAGTCAGTACAGAACACAAGATAAAAAAAACCTAACTTCCCCATTGAGTGGATATTTTTTATAAAACATAACTTCACCATAGAATCGGGAAAAAATTAACTATATTTAAAAATTGTTTATAAAAACTAAAACAATGTTTATATAATACAAAATATAATTTTATTACAAAAATAAATTATTTTAGTTGTTAAAATAGTCTTTTATATATAAATTATTTTAAAAATAATATTTTTAATATTTAAAAAAAAAATGGTCCCCGTCAGCTGTATGTATAAGCAGTCTGACGACCTATACATACCGCTGGAGCGGACCAACATATTAAAAAAATGGTCCGCGCTAGCGGTATGTACAGGTGGTACGGAGCCACATCATTTGTTGAATGTGGGTCCGCATCAGTGGCATTAATCAATTAAATAGCAACACTAATCAAATTAAACAGAGAATATAAGACATAAAAAATATTTTTTCATAAATAAAATAAAATTATGTTTATTAACATGATATCGCGATTGATTAGTGTCGCTGGCGCGGACCCACATCATTTGTTGAATGTGGGTCCGTGCCAACGGCATTTTGGTAAACGCAACTTTTCTTATTTATGAAAATAAATATTTTTCTAATTTTAATTTTAATATAAACTGTTTAATTTTAATAAAAAAATTTGATTAATTTGATGTGTTGGATTCGAGATTAATTAGTGCCTCTGTCGCGGATCCACATTCAACAAATGATGCGGGTCCAACAGTTTTTTTTTAATTTTAATTTTAATAAAAATTTGTTTAATTTTAATTAAAAAAGTGTTTAATTTGTTTATAAATTAAAACTGTTTTTAATATAAAAAACAGTTTAATATAATTTTTTTATTATTTTGTTTAAAAAAAACTGTTTAGTATAATAAATTGTATATAAATTAAAAAGTGTTAAAAAACTGTAATTTTTAATATAAAAAATTGTTTTTTATGTTAAATAGTTTTAAAACAGTTTTTTTTTTCAATTTTTGTCCAGTTTTTTAACAGGTTTAACAGGCTTGTAAATATTGGAAAATCTTTAACAGGTTTGTAAAATCTTTAACAATTTTTTTTTCAATCTTTAATTCATATTAACAGTTAATATTATTAGGCATCCAAATCTTTAACAGATTTGTTAATATTGGAAATGTTTGTATTTGTTTGAACCATTAATGAGGAGCGAGAATGATGGAAAGAAGGAAAAGAAGAATTAAATTTCATTAGACGACATCTTAGTTTGTTGTCGTTGGACACAACATATTTTTATTCATAGAATCGAGTCAGTTTAAGGATAAGCTTTAGAGATAATTATATTTAAGTCTCATTTGTCGGGTCAACATTCATATAAGTCCTATTGACTTTTCAACAATCATACAGGTCCTCTTCCAACTTTTTAAGTAATTTATTCATAATTTTACCTTTTTATAACTAATCATGTGTAACTTCCTTTAGGAAGTTACATAAGTGGTTGAATTTTTTTTTTAATATTTAAATGATCATAACTTTTGATTCACAAATCCGTTTTTTGCAAAATTACTATTTTTGAAATCTGTTTGACGAGATCTATCAAACAAGATCCATGAATGCTATAAAATTCCAAAGAAAACAATTTACACAAATAGTAGAATATGAAATAGTTTTATATATGTGACATTTTCAAAAACGGACAATAACATTTACTGTGGTAATATTACACAATATAAATATATATATATATATATATACCAATGGATCCAAACCCTCTTTTTTCAAAATTACCTTATATTTAAAGGTTCGCGCTAGCGGCATCCAATCCTTACCACCATTGTTGTAGCTTCAACGACCTTCTTCACAGCTCCAATTTGGGATGGGTAAGGGTGGCATGTGGTACCGCTGGCGCGGACCTTTGAAAATAAGAGACTTTTGAATAAATGAGTTTTGGATCGACCGGAGTGTCATGGGGTACCGCTTGCGCGGACCGTTGAAAATAAGATTGGATAAATGGGATCTGGATCCTCTTGAGCGCCAGTTTAGGGTGAGTATGGGTGGCATTAGGTGCCGGTGGCGCAGAGTTTTAAAAATAGGAGCATATATATATATATATATATATATATATATATATATATATATATATATATATATATATATATATATATATATAATGTTATAACACAATAAATGCTATTGTTTGTAAAAATGTCTTACATATTAAACTTTATTGTATACACAGAAAATGAAATAGTTTTATATCTGTGACATTTTCACAAACAATAACACTTACTGTGTTAATATATTTATGAAATAGTTTTATATATATAATATTTTCACAAACAGTAATATTTACTGAGTTAATATTACATTATATATATATAGACACACACACACACACACACACACACACACGGTAGATCCAAACCTCTTTTTTCAAAATTATCATATTTTTAAAGGTTTACTCTAGCGGCATTCAATCCCCACCACTACCCACCCCCATTGTTGGAGCTTCAACGACTTTCATCAGAGCTGTGATTTGGGTGGTTAGTAGTGGCATAGGGTGCCGTTGACGATAATATTAGATAAATGGGGTTTGGATCCACCGGAGCTCCGATTTGGGATAAGTAGGGGTGGCATTGGGTTAGGTTTATATCTATAACATTTTTACAAACATTAACATTTACTGTGTTCATATAACACTATATATATAAATATATATTGAAACCTCTTTTCTCTGATATTATCTTGTTTTTAACGGTCCGCGCCAGCGGCATCCAATCACCACCACCACCCACGTCCTTTGTCGGAGCTCCAACAACTTTCATCAGAGCTCTGATTTGAGGTGGCATGGGATGCCGATGTAGCATTTTCACAAACAGTAACATTTATTATTTGTGAAAATATTACAGATATAAACTTAACCCAATGCTACCCCTACTCATCCCAAACTGGAGCTCCGGTGGATCCAAACCCCATTTATTCAATATTCTCTTATTTCCTAAAGTTCGCGCCAGCGGCACTCTATGTCACCCCAAATCAGAACTCTGATGAAGGTTGTTGGAGCTCCGACAATTGAGGTTGGTGGTGGTCGGGATTAGATACCACTAGCGTGGGCCGTTAAAAATAAGACAATATAAAAAAAAAGAGGTTTGGATCCACCGTATATATACTGTGTTATAACACGATAAATGTTACCGTCTGTGAAAATATTATAGATATAAACCTAACCCAATGCAACCCCTACTCACCCCAAATCGGAGCTCCGGTGGATCCGAACTCCATTTATCTAATATTCTTTTAATTTCAGAGGTCCGCGTCAGCGGCACCCTATGCCACTACTACCCACTCAAATCATAGCGGTGATGAAAGTCGTTGAAGCTCCGACAATGGGGGTGGGTAGGGGTGGGGATTGAATGTCGCTAGTATAAACCTTTAAAAATATTATAATTTTGAAAAAAAAGGGGTTTGGATATATATATATATATATATATATATATATATATATATATATATATATATATATATATATATATATATATATATATATATTGGGTAATATTAACTCATTAAATGTTAGTGTTTGTGAAAATGTTATATATCTATATTATATAAGAGGGGGGTGTTTTATTGTTCCAAAAAATCTATGGTTGGGATCAAATTTTTTTAGACGATCTAAGGGCGTGGGATTGTGCCATGTCAGATTATACCATTATGACATGGCACTTTGGAAAAAAACACACTTGAGCACAAAGACAAACCCTAAACGCCACTCCCACCCCCCGTTCTATCTCACTCATCATCTCTTCTCTACAACAAACAACGAAATCCCCCCAACCCTATCCTCTGTCGCCGCCCTATCCTCTCTCTCCCTCTCCGGTTGCTGCTGCCGCCCTATCAACATCTTCTCCAGTTGCTACCTCCTACCCACGTTGCCTCCTACTACGCCCTATCCTTGTAATACCCCGTATTTTTGTATAGTTAATATTTAATTAATTTGAGAATTTTAAATTACTGGTGTGTTGTAATTTTAATTGAATTAATTATGGAAATATATATATTTAAATATTAATGGGGGAGTGAATAGTTAATGTTTAGGAAAATTTATTTACTAAGTGAAAAGTAATCATTTAATTACGTCATTTTGGGTATTAATGACGGGTTATGCACTTATCTCAATCGGGAGTCGGTATAGACTAAATGGGGTGTGAGATAAGGATTTTTATAAATTAATTCGGATGCCAATTCTGAGTGCGCGGTTGAGTCCGGATGGGTCGAGATAGTCAGAAAAGAGTACCCGGGTGTAGTAATTGGGTCTCGGGGTATTTTTGGGCATAGCCGGGCCCACACGGGGTGAGTTGGGCCACTTTAATTAAGCCCATTAGGTGAAAAACGGGATTAAGGGTTTTTAACCTAATAAGGAGATTAAAGTATGGCAGCCAACATAACTCTAAACCTAGGGTTTGAGAGGAGATTTGGGGGAAAGCAAATCAAGAACAAATTGGAGGTTATTGGAGCCAAATTGAGGGACTACGCCAACGGATCAGACACTACGAACATGTAATACCCCGTATTTTTGTGATATGTATTTATGGGATTAATTAAATTAAATGCGTATTAATTGGAAATTAATTCGGATTAAAATACTAGCGTGATGCGAGTTGGTATTTGAATATAATGTGCATATATGATTATATATGAATATTGAAGTATGAAATTTGTCGTGAGATTGTAATACGGCAAGTTGGAAAATTTTATTGAGACACGTGTGACAGTCACGTCAGGGAAATATTTATTTTAATTAAAAAGTGAATTTTAGTTCTATTAACCGTATGATCGTTTTGAGTGCGCCAACGCGTCCGGAAGGGTCAAAATAGTCAGAATACACTAGCCGGGGGTTAAGTTTGGGTCCCGGGGCATTATTGGGCCATACCGGTAACTTATAAGGGCATTTTGGTAATTTCGGAAATTGGGTAATTAAAACCCACGAAAATTAGAGTTAAAAATCTGACTTAGTATTAACCCACTAAGCCATTTCCAACCCCAATTTAGGTAGTGGGCTACGGGAGAAGTTATAACTTGGCAAAACCAACCCCACCTCCATTAACACCTTGAGAAGAACTTGTAGAGAGGGAGAGAAAGAGAAGGATTCTATAGAGAGAGAGAGAAGGCAATTCAACCTTCAGAAATTCGTCATCAAATCAGAGATTCCAATAAGGCAAGTGGTTTAATTCCAATTAATTTCAGAGAATGCTTCTTCCATGTGTAGGAATTTGTAAAAATCTTATTGTTCTTGAGAGTTTGATAAAAACCCATTAATTTGGAATTAGAAACTTGTATTGTGATGAGGATATGCATGTAGAACTATAGGTAGGGGAATAATCTGATGTTAATACGTTTTGGATGAAACAAAAACGGATTTATTTAGACTCTTTGATGATTTATAAATTTTAGGGTTCATGTTCTTGAAATTGGGGATAAATGTATGGATTTGATATTTGGATGATGTTTATAATGAATTAATCCCCACAAAAACGTTAGTAGGTGACCTATGTATGTTTAGGGACGATTAGGAACCTTAAATTGATGTTGGAACGATGTTTAGAGGAGATTATAGGTGTAGAGAAATTTGAAAAACGAGAAAAGAAATTTCTGGGCTTGAATCTGGCCACTCGTTAGAAGACCTACCCAGGTCGTTCGAACGAGCTTCTAACGAGTTGACAGTTTGGGTTCTAACGAGAGGGATGTTCGTTCGAAGACTTTCATTCGAACGAGATCTCGTTAGAAGGCCCAGTTCGTTCGAACGAACTCTCGTTCGAACAGCCTCGTTCGAACGAGCCTTCGAACGAGTTGACAGTTTAGGCTTTTTAGCCTGTTTTGATCCCGAGTGTCCCATAACCTTGTGTATACGAAGAGATAACCTTCCCTTGATGATTAATTGTGACATTTGGGATGTTTGGGATATAATGAGGAGTCAAACCTAGAAGTGTAGTCGGAACCTAAGGGAAAAATATAAAGCAGGACGTGAGTGTCTATTACGTTGCGAGAACTATTGACGGCCTAATGTATTATATTAACCGGGAACATATAAATTGTGTAGTATTATATGTCGGTATGAAAATGAGAAGTGTACCACCAATATATTATGCTGATTACTAAGATGTGTGAATACTTAGTATATGTATTGATTTTATGTGTATGACATACCTACCATACTTGCTATCACGGGAGGTTTACGTTCTCTTAGGGCCTTCTAATTTTTGTGTTGCCCGGATTTAGATTGGTTACCTCGATGAACATAGGTCAGAGAAGGACTTATTGGGATGTTAATAAGTCTGCTGATCGTGGGAGCGCAGGTATGTGCGTGACCCATGTGATGTGACTGTGTTCGCCTCCATTATTTGTGATGTTGTTATCTGAACGATTCCTGAGAGATTCGGAATGCGTGATCCTTATGTACGTGATGTACCGGGATGGATAGCAGAGTATGTGTGCACCGCAGCTTAGTCTCGGGGTGCTTATATTGTATATTTATGACGTGAATAATATACACTTAATTAATGGGAACTTTCATGTTAATATTGTGAATTTAATTATGGTAATGTTTTGAGAAAACATAACGGGTTAATTGATAGTGAATTATATTACTAATTGAGAATCCGAGTGTATGTAAAGCCCTCTATTTAATTGATAACGTTAGAATATAATATGGGAATCGAGTAGTAAGGGGTAGAACTTATTACAGTTTGGTTAGATATGGATGTCTTATAGATGGGTACGGTACGTTAGGAGTGCACATGTAGTCGAGAGGTGAGAATTCCATGTGAGTGAACGTCCTAACATGTATTTTGCATTTAATGTTTTAATGTTAGTAAAACACTTGCTATTTTTAAAATGATTTCCACTTTCGGGCTCTGACCCATTTGCTTTCAAATCTATTTTTGTAAAAACCATTTTAGGTGCCCAGCCACAAGGACACCATGCTTAGGATTCTCATTCAGGTGACGACCTGTAGCTGTTTATGGAAGTTACAGGACCTTGCTTGTAGACGCTTCATCTATCTTGACTCGATATTCTTCAGTTATCAGTTGTAGGGCATGTCGCCCATTTCTTTTAGAGACTTTTCATTTATTTCAGTTATTCAGACTTCTGGCATGTAATTATTCAGGATTCAGACTTGTCATTTTACTTTCAGTTGTGGGATTGTTGTGAGGAGTTTTTCCTCCGGACTTATTATTTATGTGGTTGGTTATTCATTACTTCATTATAGTGAATGGTTGTTATTCTTTCATTATTCTTTCACTGTATGTTAATCAGACTCAACTTAAAATTTGGCACTTACTTTTTAAATACTAGGTGGTTAGTAATAATTAAAAATGTTTCGACAGTGATGCTATTAACTGAACCAACTTGGCATTTTGAATTAATTTAATAAAGGAGTATCTACCCGGTATTTAATTAGTCGGGGTGTCACAGGTGGTATCAGAGCATCAGGTTCTAGTGTCCTTTAGGATCTAAACGGCTTATTATGTTTTCGCTCAGCTTTCTTTGATGTAGAGCCCTATATTTTAGGACTGTTGTATTCTTTTGTATATTCTACGTTCTTCAGCTATTTCAAGTTTATAACTGCGAACTTATAAACTTCATTCTTATTTCAGATGCCTCCATGACGTGCACAACGGGTTCCCAGGAATGCAACGCCAGAACCACAGCCCGCACCAGTTCAGGGCACGATGAATGCCGCCGAGGTTGCAGCCATTGTGGTCCAGGCGGTAAATGTCGCACTAGCAGTAATTCAGCAGGCACCACCTCAGGCGCCGATAGCCGCGCCAGTTCAGGCTCATGCATTCCCGTCTGCCTGGGAACGTGTACGTGATGCTTTTCAGAAAGCACACCCTCCGGAGTTCGCAGGTAGCTCCGATGTGGTAGTTTCGAGTCAGTGGAGGAAGGACATCCAGCGACACCTGAGGATGTATGAGTGCACAGATGTCCAGAAGCAGATACTAGCTACCTTTAAGCTAGTGGGATCTGCACTGCAGTGGTGGGAGTCTATTACCACCGTAGAGGAGAGGGATACTCTCACTATTCAGGAGTTTTGGGTGCGGTTTGACCGCAAGTACTTTCCGTCGGCTGTTCACACAGAGATGAGGAGGAAGTTGATGAGCCTCAAGCAGGAGGGTAAGACTGTGGCCGAGTATGAGGCCGAATTCACTGATCTTTTGAACATTGTTCCGGATGAGATACCGACGGAGGAAAAGAAGATACAGAAATTTACGAACGGGTTGACATGGAGGATTCGTCAGCACTTGTTAGGGAACCTCTCGTTAGACACTTATTCTGATGTGGTTAATGCTGCATTGCTCCATTGCCAGTATCACCGCTTTCACATGATTGAGGGCAAGCGATCGGGAGAGTCTAGCCATCAGGGCAGGACTGGAGGAAATGGTGCCAGTGGGGCACAAACTGTTCAGGGGCAGAGGCAGGGTGATCAGGGTACCCAGCAGGGGGATCACAAGAGGTTCAGGTCAGGAAATTTCAGGCACGGACAGGGAGGTTTTCGGCAGGGCCATCAGGGTC
This sequence comes from Sambucus nigra, assembly GCA_949130495.1. NCBI lineage: Eukaryota > Viridiplantae > Streptophyta > Magnoliopsida > Dipsacales > Adoxaceae > Sambucus > Sambucus nigra. Next base: position 616,842,793 of record OX422207.1, read on the forward strand.
CGAACGGCCATCAGCACCAGCAGGGTCAGAATGGTCAACAGCAGTTTCAGCAGGGCCAGTGGAGGAACGGTAACGGCCACCAGGGCCGGGGGCAGCAGGGACAGAGAGGGGGGAACTTCCCGGGGAAGTGTTTCGTTTGTGGCAAGACTGGCCATAAACGCCAGGACTGTCCTGATAGGGGCAGGGCCCCGCAGCAGCAGCAGGGTGCTTGACATGAGCCACAGAGGCCACTTTTTCCACCAGCCCTCCCAGCTCCAGCCCAGGTGCCAGCTCTTCCAGCCATTCCAGCAGTTCCTGTGCAGCAGGGACAGTTACAGTACGGACGTGTCTATAACGTCCACCAGGAAGCAACTCCGCAGGTACCACCCGCGATTGAGGGTATGTTTCCTATCCATGGTACTATGGGTCGGGTTTTGTTTGATACGGTGGCAACACATTGCTTTATAGATACACATTTTGCGAAAGCCTTAGGGTTGTTAGCCACAGCAGAGAGCACAGTGACGTGTGTAGACTCACCATTGGGGAGTGGGTCACTTATTTTCTTTATATGCCAGGGAGTAGGGGTAGAGATTGGTAGTTTGGTATTACCTGCAGATATGTTAGTATTAGAGATGACCGAGTATGATGCCATTATTGGTATGGATTGGCTTGTTGCCTACCGAGCCATGATTGACTGTTTCAGTATGAGTATTATCTTTGCCATTCCCGGGCAAGAGATGTTTTTGGTGGCGATGCCTCGTTCCGAGGGAGGATCGTCCACTCATTTGTACTATATAGAGGAGGAGACCTCTAAGGAGGTGGTGATACCACTTGATTCGATTTCGGTTGTTAGAGAGTTTGCCGATGTGTTTCAGGATATACCTGGATTACCCCCCAGTCGAGAGATAGACTTTGTCATAGACTTATTGCCAGATACGAGACCTATAGCACGCGCACCGTACCGTATGGCTCCAGCTGAGATGAGGGAGTTACGGGATCAGATTGAGCAGTTGTTGGGTCAGGGGTTTATACGGAGGAGTACTTCGCCGTGGGGTGCCCCTGTGTTGTTCGTGAGGAAGAGAGATGGTTCACTGAGATTGTGTGTGGACTACCGAGAGTTGAATAAGGTCACGATACGGAATAAGTATCCGTTGCCTCGAATCGATGACTTATTCGACCAGTTGAGAGGAGCTTCTTTCTTCTCAAAGATTGATTTCAGATCGGGATACCATCAGTTGCGTATCAGGGAAGAGGATGTCTCGATGACTGCGTTCTTATCGAGATATGGATCTTACGAGTTTTGGGTTATGCCTTTTGGTTTGACCAACGCTCCAGCAGTGTTTATGGACTTGATGAATAGAGTGTTCAGAGATTTTCCTAGATCAGTTTGTCATTGTATTCATCGATGATATTCTGGTTTACTCCCATACAGAGGAGGAGCACGCCGAGCATTTGAGGCAAGTTTTGCAGACACTACGTCAGAACGAGTTGTATGCAAAATATGAGAAATGCGGGTTTTGGCTGAAGCAGGTCCAGTTTTTGGGACATATTATTTCCGACCGGGAATTTCTGTTGATCCGGGGAAGGTATCCGCGGTGAGGGAGTGGGGATAGCCCACGACATCGACAGAGATTCGTTGTTTCTTGGGCCTAGCAGGATACTACAGGAGGTTCATTCGGGGATTCTCAAAGATAGCAGGCCCTTTGACACATTTGACTCGTAAGGGTGTGCCATTCATCTGGAGTGATGCCTGTCTGTTGGCATTCGATGAGTTAAAGGATAAGTTGACCTCAACACCCGTGTTAGCATTGCCGAGACCGGGAGTTGAGTATCTAGTCTACACCGATGCGTCCTTGCAAGGACTTGGAGGTGTATTACAGCAGGAGAGTCAGGCCATTGCTTATGCATCACGTAAGCTAAAGCCTCACGAGAAGAATTACCCCACTCATGATTTGGAGTTGGCGGAAGTTGTATTTGCTCTTCGTATTTGGAGACATTACCTTTTGGGGGAAAAGTTTCGATTGTTCACGGACCACAAGTCCCTATAGTACCTATTCACGCAGAAGGAGTTGAATATGCGGCAACGGAGGTGGCTTGAGTTCGTGAAGGATTATCAGTTCGATATCCAATACCACCTGGGGAAGGCTAACGTAGTAGCAGACGCGTTGAGCCGCAGACCTGTTGATGAGGTGGCAGGGGTGTGGAAGGCGAAGTGGAAAGAATTGGGACACCAGGATGTAGTGGCCTGATCATTCATGTCGGTAATGACTGTTACGCCACAGATTGTCACGAGAGTGGTAAAGGCACAAGCAGATGACTCGTTCTGTCAGGCGCTGATAGTTCGATTACTAACAGAGGGAGCCGAATCCTATACCGTTAGCTCAGATGGGGGATTGTGCTTCAACGGGAGATTGGTAGTTCCGAAAGGGGAGGAATTGCGGCACGAGGTGATGGCCGAGTCGCACGGCTCACGGTTCGCGGTACATCCCGGTGGGGACAAAATGTACCAAGACATGAGATGACAGTATTGGTGGAGCGGGATGAAGAGAGTTATTTCCGATTTTGTTTCAAGATGCGCCACTTGTCAGTTAGTAAAAGTGGACCATCAGAGACCGGCTGGACTGCTACAGCCATTAGAGGTTCCGATGTGGATGTGGGAGAGCATATCCATGGACTTTATCACGGGGTTGCCTACGTCGCAGAGAGGTCATGACTCCATTTGGGTAATTGTGGACAGGTTGACCAAAGTCGCTCATTTTCTACCCGTAAGGATAGACTACACTACGGGACAGTATGCCCAGCTCTTTATTTCAGAGATAGTGAGACTTCACGGTGTGCCCTTAAATATCGTGTCTGACCGAGACAAGATATTTGTCTCACGGTTTTGGGAGAGTTTTCAGGAGGCCATGGGCACGAAATTGCGGTTGAGTACGGCATATCACCCGCATACCGATGGGCAGACCGAGCGTACGAACCAGATGTTGGAGGACATGCTACGTATGTGCATCATTGATTTCAGGGGTGGATGGGAGCAGTATCTTCCACTGGTAGAGTTTTCTTACAACAACTCCTATCAGTTCACCATTGGCATGGCTCCATTTGAGGCGTTGTACGGTAGACCTTGTCGTTCCCCAGCATGTTGGTTGGAGGTAGGGGACAACAAACTACTTGGACCGGAGGTGATTCAGGATACTTCGACAAGGATAGAATTGATTCGGAGTCGCATTTGGGTAGCTCAGGATCGGTAGAAGAGCTATGCTGATGCGAAGAGGTTCTTTAGGGAGTTCCAAGTGGGGGACCAGGTTTTGCTCAGAGTATCTCCTATGAAGGGGATTATGCGTTTCGGGAAGAAAGGGAAGTTGGCACCGAGATATGTGGGACCATTTCCTATTATTGAGCGGATTGGACCGGTTGCGTATAGGCTTGGGTTACCGGAGCATTTGCATCGGATTCACGGTGTGTTTCATATTTCCTCGCTAAGGAAATATCTTAGAGACGATTTGGCTCATTCTCACATTGCTTTGGAGGACATCGATCTCCAGCCTGATAGCTCCTACGAGGAGGGACCGATTGCTATTTTGGACCGAAGTGAGCGGAAACTGCGGTCAAAGATAGTCCCATTAGTGCATGTTTAGTGGCGACATCATAATGTTGAGGAGTCCACATGGCAGCGCGAGGATGAGATGCGCGAACGTTATCCAGAGTTGTTCTTACCAGGTACTTTCTAGTTCCGAATTTCGGGATGAAATTCAGTTATTAGGGGGGAAGTATGCAATACCCCGTATTTTTGTGATATTTATTTATGGGATTAATTAAATTAAATGCGTATTATTGGAAATTAATCCGGATTAAAATACTAGCGTGATGCGAGTTGGTATTTGAATATAATGTGCATATATGATTATATATGAATATTGAAGTATGAAATTTGTCGTGAGATTGTAATACGGCAAGTTGGAAAATTTTATTGAGACGCGTGTGACAGTCGCGTCAGGGAAATATTTATTTTAATTAAAAAGTGAATTTTAGTTCTATTAACCGTATGATCGTTTTAAGTACGTCAACGCGTCCGGAAAGGTCGAAATAGTCAGAAAACACTAGCCGGGGGTTAAGTTTGGGTCCCGGGGCATTATTGGGCCATACCGGTAACTTATAAGGGCATTTTGGTAATTTCGGAAATTGGGTAATTAAAACCCACGAAAATTAGAGTTAAAAATCTGACTTAGTATTAACCCACTAAGCCATTTCCAACCCCAATTTAGGTAGTGGGCTACGAGAGAAGTTATAACTTGGCAAAACCAACCCCACCTCCATTAACACCTTGAGAAGAACTTGTAGAGAGGGAGAGAAAGAGAAGGATTCTGCAGAGAGAGAGAGAAGGCAATCCAACCTTCAGAAATTCGTCATCAAATCAGAGATTCCAATAAGGCAAGTGGTTTAATTCCAATTAATTTCATAGAATGCTTCTTCCATGTGTAGGAATTTATAAAAATCTTATTGTTCTTGGGAGTTTGATAAAAACCCATTAATTTGGAATTAGAAACTTGTATTGTGATGAGGATATGCATGTAGAATTATAGGTAGGGGAATAATCTGATGTTAATACGTTTTAGATGAAACAAAAACGGATTTATTTAGACTCTTTGATGATTTATAAATTTTAGGATTCATGTTCTTGAAATTGGGGATAAATGTATGGATTTGATATTTGGATGATGTTTATAATGAATTAATCCCCACAAAAATGTTAGTAGGTGACCTATGTATGTTAGGGACGATTAGGAACCTTAAATTGATGTTGGAACGATGTTTAGAGGAGATTAGAGGTGTAGAGAAATTTGAAAAACGAGTAAAGAAATTTCTGGGCTTGAATCTGGCCACTCGTTAGAAGACCTACCCAGGTCGTTCGAACGAGCTCATTCGAACGAGCTTCTAACGAGTTGACAGTTTGGGTTCTAACGAGTGGGATGTTCGTTTGAAGACTTTCGTTCGAACGAGATCTCGTTAGAAGGCCCAGTTCGTTCGAACGAACTCTCGTTTGAACAGCCTCGTTCGAACGAGCCTTCGAACGAGTTGACAGTTTAGGCTTTTTAGCCTGTTTTGATCCCGAGTGTCCCGTAACCTTGTGTATACGTAGAGATAACCTTCCCTTGATGATTAATTGTGACATTTGGGATGTTTGGGATATAATGAGGAGTCAAACCTAGAAGTGTAGTTGGAACCTAAGGGAAATATATAAAGTAGGACGTGAGTGTCTATTACGTTGCGAGAACTATTGACGGCCTAATGTATTATATTAACCGGGAACATATAAATGGTGTAGTATTATATGTCGGTATGAAAATGAGAAGTGTACCACCAATATATTATGGTGATTACTAAGATGTGTGAATACTTAGTATATGTATTGATTTTATGTGTATGACATACCTACCATACTTGCTATCACGGGAGGTTTACGTTCGCTTAGGGCCTTCTAATCCTTGTGTTGCCCGGATTTAGATTGGTTACCTCGATGAACATAGGTCAGAGAAGGACTTATTGGGATGTTAATAAGTCTGTTGATCGTGGGAGCGCAGGTATGTGCGTGACCCATGTGATGTGACTGTGTTCGCCTCCATTATTTGTGATGTTGTTATCTGAACGATTCCTGAGAGATTCGGAATGCGTGATCCTTATGTACGTGATGTACCGGGATGGATAGCAGAGTATGTGTGCACCGCAGCTTAGTCTCGGGGTGCTTATATTGTATATTTATGACGTGAATAATATACACTTAATTAATGGGAACTTTCATGTTAATATTGTGAATTTAATTATGGTAATGTTTTGAGAAAACATAACGGGTTAATTGATAGTGAATTATATTACTAATTGAGAATCCGAGTGTATGTAAAGCCCTCTATTTAATTGATAACGTTAGAATATAATATGGGAATCGAGTAGTAAGGGGTAGAACTTATTACAGTTTGGTTAGATATGGATGTCTTATAGATGGGTACGGTACGTTAGGAGTGCACATGTAGTCGAGAGGTGAGAATTCCATGTGAGTGAACGTCCTAACATGTATTTTGCATTTAATGTTTTAATGTTATTAAAACACTTGCTGTTTTTAAAATGATTTCCACTTTCGGGCTCTGACCCATTTGCTTTCAAATCTATTTTTGTAAAAACCATTTTAGGTGCCCAGCCACAAGGACACCATGCTTAGGATTCTCATTCAGGTGACGAGCTGTAGCTGTTTGTGGAAGTTATAGGACCTTGCTTGTAGACGCTTCATCTATCTTGACTCGATATTCTTCAGTTATCAGTTGTAGGGCATGTCGCCCATTTCTTTTAGAGACTTTTCATTTATTTCAGTTATTCAGACTTCTGGCATGTAATTATTCAGGATTCAGACTTGTCATTTTACTTTCAGTTGTGGGATTGTTGTGAGGAGTTTTTCCTCCGGACTTATTATTTATGTGGTTGGTTATTCATTACTTCATTATAGTGAATGGTTGTTATTCTTTCATTATTCTTTCACTGTATGTTAATCAGACTCAACTTAAAATTTGGCACTTACTTTTTAAATACTAGGTGGTTAGTAATTATTAAAAATGTTTTCGACAGTGATGCTATTAACTGAACCAACTTGGCATTTTGAATTAATTTAATAAAGGAGTAGCTACCCGGTATATAATTAGTCGGGGTGTCACAGAACACTTACAGGCAAGTGGTTAACTGTTGTAATTTCGAAATTTATGATAATCAATTCATATCATAGTGATGTGTAAACCAAAATTCATTTTTGGAATAAATGGGTACAAAATGGGATTTTTGTTCATGAAACTATTGAATGAGATTCATAGTAAAAATTGTTGTGTTGAACATATATGAGTATAGATATTTGATTGGAATAAGAATTCAGAATATAAACTGAGGGGAAATCTGGATTTGGAAATTGGTTTGTAGAACAAGATTTATGAATTTTAATTGGAATACCCATCTTTAAATATAGTGAGATATTGTATGAATTACAAAGGCTAAAACAGTTATAGATGATTGAAACTTGTTTTGGGAGTAATTGATTGGTTAAGAATCATCATTTAAGGTTGGAAAATGGAGAGGAAAAACCTTGGAAATTCGGTCATGGCTGAAACAGCAAGCCGAGGAAGACAACCACCTGCTCGATCGATCGATCGACCCAGGGGGCTCGATCGATCGAGGGTCCCAGGAATTTGGCAGTTCGGCCAGTTTGTTTATAATGAGGGTTTAATTTAAGTTTTAATTCCCTTACTTTTATTTGGTAATAAATTTATATGGGACATATGTTTCCTTAACAATTATAGGGTGATATAATTGGGTTTAGGAGGGCGTGAACGGTATGTCATGAGATGAACGAATTTGAAGAAATAATTCAATTATTGATATTGGGCCGAAGAATGATATTCGGGAATTATAGTTGGGTGACACTACATTATTAAAGGAATTTAGGTGAAATATTTAATTATGGACCAAGTGGGTGAGTCCGGGTGTGCTAACAATTATAGGAAAATATAATTGGGGAAATTATGGAAATAAATATGTGACACATTGTGGGCGAAAAATGTGGAAAAGAAATTATGAGATGTAAAAATGGACCAAGTGAGTGAGTCCGGGTATGTTGGTTATGTGACACCAAAGTATCAAATTTATATTGAGAGAGAGTAATTAATTTGGAGTCGGAACATAGACTCGGGAAATATTAAGATACGGGCCAAGTAAGTGAATTCGGGGATGATGGTTGGGTGACACCAAGTTATTAAATTAATAAATGCATTAATTAATTTTGTTAGAGTCGGATTGTAGATGTGACACCCCGCCTAATTAATCCCGGGTGATCAGTCCTAAATCAAGTTAGAACATGATTCTCATTTGGTCCATTCTTAGCATCACTGTCGTCTTATTAAATTACTAACCACCTAAGTGAGAAAAATAGACTGGTGCCAATTTTTATCTTTCATTATTTAAACAAAAACCCATGCGGATAATAAAAACAATATAACAATCACAGATAACTAAAATAATCAACCACACGTAAAATAATTAACCGAATAAACCATCGGTCCAAATAATAAATCCCATAAAGACAAGAATAAACTCCCAACAAGTCTAATAAAAATAAATGGAAAGTGAGAAACATGCTCGAATACTAATCACGAACTTCTACATTAAAAATGAAGAATGAGGCGTCTATCAAAACCCCGCAACATCCACATATGCTGCAGCAACGGATCCCTGGAATATAGTCAAGGCTGGCGTCCCTGTGGTTGGACACCTAAAAGGGTTTTTAAAAGTTTTTATAGCAAGGGTTAGTACCCAAAACATTTGAAAAACATTTAACAAATGATTAACTTGCAGAAATAAATAAATATGCATGCTCTTCATATTTTTAGTTAGTATCGCACTCCCTTGAGGACTTCCTTACCCTTCCTCTATTGTACACTATTAACGCTTTAATTAAATTACCTAGTTATTCATCTCATGACTAGATAATTAACAAAGTTCCTTTATACCCACCCTACTCTAACTGAGTATGTAGTGATTATGATTTTTAAGTTATTAGTAACATCAAACCAACTAAATCATTTCCCTTTTTAAATTCATATAACTTCTACACTTGTTATACATGTGAAATAACTCATATTTTTCATTAATAACCCGTATATAATTAATTATCCAATTATATACTTATAATCATATTTCAGCATTCACAATCATACCGTAATATATATAACAACTTGCATTCTCCCGAGCAAAATACTCCCGGAATGTAAATTATGTCAAGTGCTATCCCACTAGGTAAAATCACATAGCCTAGTTATCCCAAGTCAGAATTTTCACACCAACTTGATAAAAATAAATAATTGGAGGCGGTCATATTCCTTCCCTGAAAGTGAGATGTCCCTCACCCATATAATGGACGCTATGACCTCGGGAATATACTCACCCTACTCCTCAAGCTAGGGGATTCATCCACTACGCGCAACCTCCCCCTATAGCACTATATTATAAAATATCTAATCACTGATATTAATTTTGCACACCACATATATATATACTATCACCTCCGTATATATAAATATGAAAGTCCCGGCTATACCGTTCGCTAAATCCGTAACATAAGCCTATTAAAATTATTAAGAGTTTATGGTCCAACTCTAAATATTAATTAAATTGCACCTTAATTAATTAAGTTATTTTTGGTGTCGCCCCCACCATAAATTTGGACTTACTCTCGTAGCCCAAAATAAATTTACCCGAGTCAAAATTCTCGACTCTAATTTATTAGCCTCAAACCCTAATTAATTTATCTACCATTAATTAGATTTAAACTCATGTATTTAATTTCTCAATAATTAATTACATAAGATTTTTATATGAATTTCCCCTCTTATATAACTAACTGGCGAAACTGCCAAAATCTGGCGACCGTCGATCGATCGACCCCAGACCGTCGATCGATCGATCGAACAGGTCTTCGTCTTCTTCGCCAAGACAGGGCAGCCATGGACGGATTTTCTTAAACCCTAATCTCTTCTAACATGAATTTTAAGCCTTCTTAACACCAGTACATATTAGAAACCTTATTAGGCTTCCCCAGAAAGTCCACAACAATCATCAATTCGTCCATAAACTACGGATTCATAATTTTGGGGAAAAATCTATCTTTATCCTTAAACACATTTACACTCCAAATTTCTTCATCAAACTCATTCTAATTTATCCGGATATCATTCTAACAGATACACATCGATATTCCAATATCATATTTTACAGAAATCCTCATAAATTCTGGCAAATCAGATTAATGTTTTCTTTTGTATTATCAAAACCCCATGTTTATGCCATGAAATCCCAAAACGAATTTTAATTCATTACATCACGCAAATATGAATTGAAAGACAGATTTAATGCTATTGCAAGTTATTCACTTGCCTTAGGTTTCGTAGTGTCTGAATTTGCGATGGATTCCAAGGTTGAAGATGACCTCGTTAGCTCTTTTGAGATCCCCAAAGGGCTTTGGCTGCTGCTAGGGTTTCCTAACCCTTAATTTCTTTTCTCTAATTAAACTCAGCCATGCCCTTACTTCTTTTTATTAGGCTAATTACCCAATTCCCGTTTTTTGACTAATGGGCCAAGCCCAAGTGACCTAAATGCCCCCGAGTGGGCCCGACTATGTCTAAAAACGTCCCGTGACCCGTTTACTACCCCCGGGTACACTTTTCCGACTATCTCGGCCCATCCGGACTCAACTGTACACTCAGAATTTGCGTCCGAATTAATTTATAAAAATACTTATCCCCCACCCAATATAGTCTATACCGACTTCTGGATGTGATAAGTACATACCTCGTCATTAATACTCGAAACGACGTAATTACATTATTACTATTCACTTAGTAAATAAATTTCCCTAAATATTAACCATTCAATCCCAGATTAATATTTATATTTTATTTTACCATAATTAATTCATTAAATTACAACACACTAGTAATTTAAAATTTCCGAATTAATTGAATTTTAAATGTACCAAAAATACGGGGTGTTACAGTAGACTCGGGTAATATTAAATTAATAAGAGTAATAATTAATTTAATAAGAGTCGGATTGTAGACTCATGTAATATTAAATTAATAAGGGTGTTAGTTATTTAATTAAAGTCGGTTTGTAGACTCGGGTATGATTAAATTAATGGGTGGGATAATTAGTTTAATCAGAATCGGATTGTAGACTCGTGAAGGGTACTTATTAATTAATGTGATAATTAATTATATTAGAGTCGGACCACAGACTCGGAATTTGGGTTGATTAATAAATTTATAAATTAATTGTATTAGAGTCGAACCATAGACTCGAATTGGTATTAAATTAAAATGTGTGTTAATTAATTTAATTAAAGTCGGGCGATAGACTCGGGGAGGTATTAAATTAAAATGTGTGTTAATTAATTTAAGGAGATTCGAACCATAGACTCGGGGAAAGTATTATATTAATTGAGGTGTGAATTAATTATATTAGAGTCGGACCATAGACTCGGGAAGAGGATAAGTTATTAAGTGAGAAAATTAATTACATTGAGTCGGGCCACAGACTCAGGAAATTACAGGCAGTGTATGGGATGTTGAGTACATGGTAAAGCCGGGGTTATTAATATATATATACGGTGTAGTGATAGTATATATATATATATTAATATATACGTGTATGTATTGTGTGTGACATTAAATTACAGGCAGTGTACGGGAATTACAGGCAGTGTACGGGATTTTGAGTACACGGTATAACCGGGGTTCATAATATATATATACGGGTAGTGATAGTATATATATATGTGTATATATTGTGTGTAATAGTTAATATCAGTGACTAGATATTTATTCAATTTAAATACTCTAATGCTATCAAGGGAGGTTGCACGATGTGGGTGAATCCCCTAGCATTAGGAGTAGGGCGAGTATATCCCCAGGTCATAGCGTCCGGTATATATGGGTGAGGGATTTATCTCACTTTCAGGGAAGGAATATGACCACCTCCACTTCGTTTATATTTTGGTCCAAGTTGGTGAGCGATTCTAACTTAGGGAAACTAGGTTTTATGAGCACACCTAGTGAGATAGCATTCTAGAGGGAATCATCCGGTGAGGGTAAACTAGGAAGGATGGATACACGTATGATATATGTGTGGATGTTAGTAAAGGTACGTATAATATGGTAGTAAATATTATATGTAGGTGATAATATAGTGTGTGATGTATTTACTTTATATAACTCGTGTTACAGTTATATGCAATTAATTAATGAGAAATTAATTAAGTTAATCATTTGTGGGAATAATACAGTGCGTGATGTATGTACTTTATATAACTTGTGACACGGTTATATGCTGCTATTTAAGAGGAATTAATTAAGTTAATTGTGAAATAACTTATAATTCAAGAATCATTATACTCGGGTTAGAGTAGTACAGCAAGGGAAGGTTATACCAGGACTAGTTGGACGGGGTAGTACAACTAGGTGGGGTTAAGGTAACTGGTAGGTGTGCACAATAGTGGATGGGTGAGAATGTCCTCAAGGGAGTGCGACACTAACTTAAATATAAAGCGGATTCATGCATTTTAAATTACTGCAGTTAATTTACTTGCTAAATATTTTCAAAATGTTTTGGGTTCTAACCCTTGCTATAAAACTATTTTCAAAACCTTTTAGGTGTCCAGCCACAGGGACGCCAGGATTGATATTCTATTCCAGTGACACGGCGCTGCGGCATATGTGGATTCTAGCAGGAGTTTGGACTAGACGCATCATTCATTCATTCATTCCTAGAGTAGGAATCTTGTATCAGTTTGAGTTTTATTTAGGGCTTGTCGCCCAGACTTCTCGGTACAGTTTTCAGGTGTTTTTATTCACGTGTTGAATATTTGTATTGGATTATTTCTTTGGTGGCCGGTGATTTACTCGACAAGTTGTGTAATTATGATTCAGTTTATTTTCATTCGGATGTGTGAATGGTTTATATTTTAATTCCGCACGTACTGTTTTGTTAAATCAAAAAGTTAAAATTGGCACCAACTTTTGGAATAATAGGTGGTTAGTAAGTTTTAAAAAAATTTCGACAGTGATGCTAAGGATGATCCAACTGGGATTCCTGTTTTAATTTGGTATAGGACTGATCACCCAGCATTTTATTAGGCGGGGTGTCATGGATGGTATCAGAGCATCAGGTTCTAGTGTCCTTAGGATCTGTGCGGCTTTTCACCCTTCGGCTTAGCAATCTTTGATATAGAGCCCTATCATAGGATTGTTGTATTCTCATACGTATGTGCATATACGTTCTTCTGCGAATCTATATTGAAAGTGAACTCATACAATTCGATTCTCATTCCAGATGACGCCCAGGAGAGGGAGAGCAGCTAGGGCAGCAGGGGGAGGTGAGACGAGGGAGGCTCGTCAGGAGTAAGAGTTACGGCAGCAACTGCCAAAGATAATTTTGGCAGCACAGGTAACCGAACTAATGGCACGGGTGATTTAAACGACGGTAGTCGCAAACAACAAGGTACTTTCCACGGGATCCGCCACAAGTGTAGGTGGCGTCGGATGTTCAGACTCACGCGGGGTCGTTGGGGTGCAAATAAGAAAGAGAAGTTATTTTTAGTGGGAACCCACCAGAGTTGCGAGGAGGTTCAGGTGTAGTACTAGCGTGTCAAGGAAGAGAGGTATACAGCGTCACATACGCATCGGAGCGATGGGGTGGGAAAATAAATGCTAACCACTTTTAGTTAGTGGGAGCGGCGCTACAGTGGTGGGGGTCGATCACCACAGTTGAGGAAAGGGACACACTAGCTACTGCAGAGTTTTGGGTGCGGTTCGACCGCAAGTATTTTTCCTTCAGCGGTCGAGACCGAAATGAGGAGAAAATTTTGTGAGGAGACTCAAAGGGAGACCGTTCAGTGGCCGATTACGAGGAAGATTTCACTCGTTGGCAAATTTTGTACCGGATGAGGTAAGCGAGGAAAAGGGAAAGAAAGCAAAGTTTATGGATGGGTTAGTCTGGAGAATCAGACAACATTTAATTGAGAATTCCGCATTAGTAGGTTATACTGATGTCATTAACGCAACACTCCGGCACTGTTGGGAATATCGCTTCCACGCGAAAGGAAGCGGGAAGGGAGTGGGGATTAACCAGTCGGATGAGGCAGAAGGGAATAATACCAGTGGGGTATCCCAGCAGCAGACTGGGGGAGATCAGGGGCAGGATTTCCGGCAAGGAAATCATTCCAAATGATCTAGAACTGGAGGCTATTGGCGGGATGGCCAGGAATTCCAACAAGGTTGGCATGGAAGGTATCAGTGGTAGGGTGAACATATTAGAAAGTGTTTCGTTTGTGGAAAAAGCGAGACACATGAAGATATATTGCCTTAAGCGAGGCATGGGTCAATTACAGGACGAGGTCCTGGATGTACAACCACTAAAACAAGTCACGGGTGCATTCGGGCAGGAGAAGCTGCTCCGGAAATCGAGAACCACCCGTTGTAGCTGGAGTATAGAAGTAATTATTTTACCCTAGGGGCATGGGGTATATTGTTGAGTGACAAAGAGGATGTCACAGTATAAGACTTATTTTTTCACTAGAGTTCACAGGTGAGTCGAACTTAGTGGGTGCGTTGGCGGTAGCAGCCATAGCATGTGGGTAAACTTTCCGTAGGGTAGCGGAGTTTCTTAGTGTTCTTCATGGGAGAGTGGAGGCGTACACTGAGTGATTGGTTGAATTATGCGAGGAATTACTACTTTCGAGAATTATGGGAGTAGGGTTGATAATACTTTTTAAACATCGGCTGGATAGCGATGGAATTTAACTATTGTGGATAGTGGGGTTAAATTTTGGTGTCCGCGACACCAGGGTATGGTTGGTACTAGGTATCACCGGAGAGGGCGTATAGCCTATATATATGTGGATATATATGTTGTATTGCGTGGTGCGATGGCACATAGTGATGTATGTACTTTATATAACTTGTGACACGGTTATATGCTGCTATTTAAGAGGAATTAATTAAGTTAATTGTGAAATAACTTATAATTCAAGAATCATTATACTCGGGTTAGAGCAGTACAACAAGGGAAGGTTATACCAGGACTAGTTGGACGGGGTAGTACAACTAGGTGGGATTAAGGTAACCGGTAGGTGTGCACAATAGTGGAGGGGTGAGAATGTCCTCAAGGGAGTGCGACACTAACTTAAATATGAAGCGCATTCATGCATTTTAAATTACTGCAGTTAATTTACTTGCTAAATATTTTCAAAATGTTTTGGGTTATAACCCTTGCTATAAAACTATTTTCAAAACCTTTTAGGTGTCCAGCCACAGGGGCGCCAGGATTGATATTCTATTCCAGGCACACGGAGCTGCGGCATATGTGGATGCTAGCAGGAGTTTGGACTAGACGCATCATTCATTCATTCCTAGAGTAGGAATCTTGTATCAGTTTGAGTTTTAATTAGGGCTTGTCGCCCAGACTTCTCGGTACAGTTTTCAGGTGTTTTTATTCAAGTGTTGAATATTTGTATTGGATTATTTCTTTGGTGGTCGGTGATTTATTCGGCAAGTTGTGTAATTATGATTCAGTTTATTTTCATTCAGATGTGTGAATGGTTTATATTTTAATTCCGCACGTAATGTTTTGTTAAATCAAAAAGTTAAAATTGGCACCAACTTTTGGAATACTAGGTGGTTAGTAAGTTTTAAAAGTTTTCGACAGTGATGCTAAGGATGATCCAACTGGGATTCCTGTTTTAATTTGGTATAGGACTGATCACCCGGTATTTTATTAGGCGGGGTGTCACAATCCTCTCTCTCCCTCTCCTATTTTTGCTGCTGCCGCCCTATCCTCCACCTTCTCCGGTTGCTGCCTCCTACTCCGAAAATGTCAGACCATCTCTGCCCTCTCCCCTCCTCCGCTCTGACCCCTCCCCATCGCTGCACTCCTCGCGGCCCCCTCTCTCCTCCTCCCTTTTTCCCCGCTGCCTCCACTCCCCCCGCTACTCTCCCCTACTACCCCCTTAATAGATCCCTGCTCTCCCCCTCCCCCCTTACTCCGCTGCCTCCACTCTGAAATCCCACACGACTTTGAGATGTTAACTGTTTGTATTAACATCAGGTACAAAATCGTCAGATGTTTGAGATGTTAACTGTTTGTATTAACATCAGGTACGAAATTATGGGATGATTTAGGGCATTATTTTGATTTTGGTTAAGATATGTTTGAGATGTTAACTGTTTGTATTAACATCAGGTTCGAAATTAGGACTTCATTTTTTCCTTTGTTGATCTTAAAATTAGGGCTTCATTTTTTATTTTGCCCATTCTTCCTAATGATCCGAAAATGTGGGATAATTTAGGGCATCATTTTGATTTTGGTTAAGATCTATTTCTAATTGTGGATCTATTTACATGTATGCTTCTTATTTGAGATCTAATTAATTTTTGGGTTTTGTTATTTATTTTTTCTTTTGCAGGTGACCTGATTTGAGTCATTATTTCCCACAGAGGTATATGAGTTTAGTTTTATTTGAGTCATTAATTTTGTAATGTATGTGATTGATGTTAAATAATGTGTATATATGCATATGTGTACCACTTTTTAAATAATGTGTATTATTTTGTTTTATTCCCAAAGCAGGCCAATGAACACTGCCGTTTTAATCTGACATTCATCTTTGTTTGAATAGTTTGAAGTTGCTAAGACATTGAATGCCGAGTGTGTAACTATTGTATTTTTTAGGTTTCAGTTACTTCATGCTTGCTTGGCGACACTTGCAACAGGTTATGCTCGGTAAGCCATGCATTATGATTTTTTTTATTAGTTTAAATACGTATACATGTAATGTGAAAGTTTTATTGTGAGACACTTACATGTATGGTGCTACTGTGTGACTTGGAGCAGGAGTTGTGTTTGATTGGCTATGTCAGGTTAAAAAAATATACTTAAAAAACAGTTTGGATGGAGTAATGAGGATATCTTGGCATGGGAGTAAATGGGGCGGGTGGCGAGATCGTTGGAGAAATAATTGGAGTCTTCGGATTGAAGGACAAAGTTGAGTTCGTGGAGGGAGAGAGAGGAGAACTAGGTTATATATAAGGGGCTTGGGTCGAGGTAGAGGATGCTTTTACCAAAGGTAGAGGCAGCAGCGGTGATTACTGATTCCGGTGAGTTCGTTGTGTGATCAATGAAGGAAAGTGGTGGGTTCGATTGGTGGGTATGCCAAGTTTTTGGTTTCTCTCTACAAATGGCCACATTTTTCAACCCCAATTAAACATACGTAGGAGTAGAGCACTTTTATTTGGTATTTCAAGATGGCCTCAATCAGACCTCAATCAACTATCTATACCACATAATCGTGATGAACATAAAGCCATTGAACTAAAAATTTATTGTTTATTAGTGTTTTTTAGAGTTTTAAAATGAGAAACACCATGGTATTATCGATCTCTTCATATAATATTTTTCTGTTTATTAATCATGGTTCAAATTCATTGTTACAATAGCAGGTATCCTCATTGTTAGATCTAACTTTATTTTATAATTTGATGCTTATATTTTGTTGTTTTTATAGATCCTACCCTTCATTTTTTTGGTACCCTGCATTGTTAGATCTAACAGCAGAAGTCCTCATTTTGTTGTTTTATAACAGTAGGTACCTTGCATTTTTTTGAAAACTAAGTTTAATTTCTTGAGAGTTTAATTTGTTGCCTTTAACTAACAAATTATGTCGTGTGTACTTCTCGGCATGTTAAAAAATATTTGTTCCAATGAACGAGTAATCAAACCTTCTAATTAATTCATATTATTGGTTTAATGTCTTCTCAGGTGCGGGTACAAATGATGGGAACCCAAACTGTTGCTGCCTACTCTTCATCTCGGCACCACTGTTTTCGCCTACTCTTCATCCATATGTAAAAACAATGCAAGTTTCATCAGAGATTAATATGGAATAGTGGTTAAGTTATCCTCCATCAGAGTCAAAGGTTGTCTTTCTTCTCTCTCTCCCTCTTTTTTCTATTGTAATTTTTAATTTTATAATGTGTTTTTATCACATTCAAAGGTTTATATTAGGCCCCGAAAATCTCAAGGGTTGGCCTTGCCTATATTATATGTATTTGTGCATTCACTATGAATGCGTGCATTGTTCTGAAAGAATAAAAGGAAGGAAAAATCACTTATAGATAACTGACTGCAACCATGTCCGGTCAGTTTTTATTTGGTGAGGCTTTTAGTGGCTAATTTGGGCATTTCAAGGAATGAAAACTTTAAGGGTCAAATTGAGGGGTTAATTGTCCATAAAAAAGGATTAAAATCAAAATAACTTTAAAAACTCTAACATAAAAAAGACCCGGAAGAGAGTCTGAAACAGGATGTATACTACACTACGGTTTAGCTTTGATGTTTCTTTTGAAAGGTATACTTCTCTCCCCACTTTCTCAGTTCTTTTTTTTTTGTTCTCTCAATACTCTTAACTGACTATTTCGCTGACCCTCTCCTCTTTTTTTTTGCAGGTATGCTGCCTTTATACTGCCTTTAGTATCAAATTGATATGGTTGCCACCATAAGGTGTTAATTTTAATACATATATTTATTATAAATATTTATATAACAGTTATATTTATATTTATTATATTATACAATAGTAAGAGTTATATTTATATTCATTATATTATACAACAGTAAGAGTTATATTTATATTTATTACATTATACAGCAATTATATTTAAAAATAGTTAGTTATATTTAACTATTAATAGCTATATAATATATTTATATGTAAATATATTATTTAACAGTTATTAACAGTTATAATAGTTCTATTAATACCTATATAATATATTTATATGTAAATATATTATATAACAGTTATTAACAGTTATAACAGTTATATTTAAGAGTTAAATATAGCAGTTATATATTTGCAGTTATATTATATAATATATATATATTATATAATATAACAGTTATATTTACAGTTAAATATATTATAACAATTATATTTAACCGTTATTAAATATAACTGTTATATAATGCATATAAATATATTTAACTGTTATATAATACATATAAATATTTAACTATCATTTATAGGACTGAAATATTTTTATGTATGATATAACGTCCTATAAATAACAATTAAATATACAATCCTTGCCTTTTTCCTGTGAGTGATAGATAATGAAAAGGATTAATCACAAGTGTATCTTTTAACTTTTATTTGAAAATAAAATTGACAAACCATAGTTTTTGTTTTGTATCAGGTCACATTTGGAAAACTACGAACAACTCTTATAATGGCGGACGATTTCAGTTGCTCTATATGTGATTTTTTTACAAAGTTTGTTTCGTTGAAGTATTTGTTATATGAATTTTGATATATATGTGAATTTTTTTACGAAGTTTGTTTCGTTGTAGTATTTGTTGGATTGGTTGATATCCCTTAAGAGGGTGGATAGTCCAATAAAACAAAAGAGGTTATATCCAATTTTTTTTAAATGGACACTTTGTATTTTTGAGGCACAATGTGAATACAAACGGTGAATATTATATATTTTATGCTATATATGAATTTTTTTGATGAATTTAGACTATTTTAAGAATGTTGGACAATTTGTTCTTTGTTAAACAGGGTGAATAATTCTATAAACAAAGGAGATTATGACCAATTTTTTACAAAATTACACTTTGTTTTATTGGGGAACGATATTTTTGTCGTTTTGTAATTACGTACTTTCGAAATTTTTGCGTGCCTTCAGGCACGGGCTAATTTGTTTAAAATTACAGTTTATTTTGGCGGGGAATGGATTTTTTTTCATTTTGCAATTACGTACCTTAAAAATTTTCGTCGTTTTGCAATTACGTACTTTTGAAATTTTTGTTGTTTCGCGATTATGTACTTTCAAAATTTTCGCCGTGCCTTCAGGCACGGGCATTTCGCTAGTGTATATATATATATATATATATATATATATATATATATATATATATATATATATATATATATATATTAACTCATTAAATGTTACTGTTTGTGAAAATGTTATATATATAAAACTATTTCCTAAATATATTAACACAGTAAGTGTTATTGTTTGTGAAAATGTCAAAGATATAAAACAATTTCATTTTCTGGTGTATACAATAAAGTTTAATATCTATGACATTTTTACAAACAATAGCATTTACTGTGTTATCACATTATATATATATATATATATATATATATATATATATATATATATATATATATATATATATATATATATATATATATATATATATATATATATATATATATATATATATATATATTATGCGTTTATTTTTAAAGTTCTGCGCCACTAGCACCTAATGTCACCCCTACTCACCCCAAACCAACGCTCGAGGGGATCCCGATCTCATTTATCCAATCTTATTTTCAAAGGTCCGCGCCAGCGGCACCCCATGATACTTCGGTGGATCCAAAACCCATTTATTCAAAAGTCTATTATTTTCCAAGGTCTGCGCCAGCGGCACCATATGTCACCCTTACCCACCCCAAATCGAAGCTCTAACGAAGGTGGTTGACGCTCCAATAATGGTGGTAAGGATTGGATACCGCTAGCGCGAACCTTTAAATATAAGGTAATTTTGAAAAAAGATGGTTTGGATCCACCGAATATATATATATATATATATATATATATATATATATATATATATATATATATATATATATATATATATATATATATATATACTTTGTAATATTACCATATTATATGTTACTGTCTGTTTGTGAAAATGTCACATATATAAAACTATTTCATATTCTAGTGTATACAGTAAAGTTTACTGTTTGTGTAAATTTTTTTCTTTAGAATTTTATAGCATTCATGGATCTTGTTTGATAGATCTCGTCGAGCAGATTTCAAAAATAGTAATTTTGCGAAAAACGGATTTTTGAATCAAAAGTTATGATCATTTGAAGATTAAAAAAAAAATTCAACCACTTATGTAATTTTCTCAAGGAAGTTACGCATGAGTAGTTTTAAAAGGGTAAAATTGTGAAAAAAAGTTTCAAAAAATTAGGGGTAGTACTAGGGCTGTGTTTCGGCCGGAGCGGAAAATGCCTATTCGGAAAAAATTCTGATTTTTTCGGAAATAAAATAACTATTCCGATCCGATTTTTTCGGAAAATTAAAAAAAAAATCGAATTAGGAAAAATCGGCAAAAATCGGAAATTCACAAAATATATTAAAAATCCAGAAATTTCGGAAATTCCAAAATTTCAAAAAAATTAACTATGGATTTTCGATTACTCGAAATTCTCATTTTAAAGAAAGAAAGAAAATGACTTAACCCAACATGTAAATACATGAGGATTTGACCCATTTTTTTATTTGTGTAGAAGTTAGGAGGATACTCTCCTTTTATAGCGCATATTTTGGCGCCTTCTCCCTCTCCCAACCGATGTGGGATATGGAAAACTTTCAAAAACTCGGAAAAAAAATCGGAAATCGGAAAACAATTCCGAAAAAATCGAAAATAATTCGGAAAAATCGGATCGAAAAAATCGGAAAATCGGAAATTTAGAATTATTTCCGATCTGATTTTTTTCTGAAAAATCAGGAATCGGAAAATCAGAAATCGGCAAAATAAATTTCATTCCAAATTCAAAAAAAATCGGATCGAAAATCAGAAAAATCGAAAAGTTCGAAAAAAAAAACACAACCCTATGTAGAACTTATATGTAAAGAAAAAACTCGGCATTAATGATTTTTTATCACAATATTCATTATTTCTATATCTAGATATACTTTCTCCGTCATTCTTAAAATTTCCACGTGATCAAAACATCGGGCTATATATTCCAAGTTTATCCACCTCCACAGGGTGAGGAGTTTTGTAATCTAAAACCCTGCCATTATTTTACAGGAAACAGAGAAATCACCAGATGAATTTTCGTAACACGTGTCAACATTTGACATATGCCACATTAAAGTGAGCACAAATAAAGTCAAATGGATGGACTAATATAATAATTTGATGGCATGTCCTCGTGTATTATGTAGTATTTAATCATATTAGTTGGGTCATCAAGCACACTAGATTGTTAGGTGGGGAGACATGGTCCATGGGTACAATTAGAGCTGTGTTTTTTTATTTGAACATTTCGATTTTTTCAATATTCGATCCGATATTTTTTGATTTTGGAACGCATATAAGGTTTCTGATTTTCGATTTTTCGATTTTCGATTTTTTCGAAAAAAAACGGATCGAAAATTGGAAATAATTTTGAATTTCTGATTTTCCGATTTTTCCAATCCGATTTTTCCGAAACTATGCCGATCCGATTTTTCCGATTTTTTCCAACATATTTTCCGATTTCCAATTTTTCCATTTTTTTTTAACATTCCCATATGTCCCACATCGGCTAGGAGAGGAAGAAAGCGCAAAAAAAATCTTCTATAAAAGGAGAATATCACTCTATCTCTACACAAATGAAAAAAATGGTTAAATCTTTATATATTTACATGTTGAGTTAAATCTTTTTTTCGATTTCTTTAAAATGAGAATTTCGAGTAATCGAAAATCTTATATTAATTTTTTTGAAATTTTGGAATTTTCAAAATTTCTGAATTTTTAGTAAATTTTTTGAATTTCCGATTTTCCGATTTTTCCTAATTCGGAAACTTTTTTGATTTTCCGAAAAAATTGGATAGGAAATCGGAACAAATATTTTATTTCCGAAAAAATCGGATCGTTTTTCCGAATGGTCATTTTCCGATCCGATCCGGCCAAAACACAGCCCTAGGCACAATCCTATCTTGTTAACCAATTGATCTTGAGTAAGTTAGAATATAATGCAATCCAATACACGTAAAAAAATCAAGATAAATATCTAAGACCCACAATATCATGATCTTTTCTACACTGCGGGAGGGAATCAAGTATATAAAAATGTTGTGTCATTCAGGATCTAATTATTCCATAGCTAGACTAGAAACCAGAAGAAATAACTTTTATAAAACTGAGTGGTTGTAAGAATGAACTTAAGGCCAAACGCAGGTAATGGAATATGGGACCTTCCTATTACTTTATGGTACTATTATTGCAAAACATGCATGCAACATATACAGTAGTGATGTAATGTGCTCAACTGAGAGGCTACATCATAAATATTATACACATGAACCAGACAAAACTAAATTAGATGTAGTGTATAAGTATTATACATTCAACTTTCTAATTACATTACAAAATTCAGATGGCTATATACCTAGTCAGGGACGGAGCCAAGTTAACGATGGGGGGGGCAAGTGTCCCCGCCAGAACAGGGTAAAAAAAGAAAACAAAAAATTTTTTTTGGATAAATTTGTAAAACTTAAAAAATTTAGGGGTAGAAAGTAAAAAAATAAAAAATAAAAAAAAAACCCTACAACCTAATTCACCTTAGCAGCCGCACAGCACACAGCCCATACACAGCCCATATCAGATCTTTGGCAAACACAACACAAATCTCTCCCATCCATCCCCAAGTGACTCCAAAGTAAATTCCATTTTCTTCAAGTAAGTTGGTTTTAACCCATGTAAAACTTGCTTTTGCTTTATTTGTAGACTTTGTAACATTTGTGACTTGAATTTTATATCATGTAACAATCTTGCAATATTATGTGAATATTGATCTTTGTTTAGATATTTAAATAACCCTAAAAAAAAAAAATTCGGGGGCTACCGCTCCCGAACCCCCATCATTTTTCTTATCGTGCCCCGGCCATCGCAAATTCCTGGCTCCGCCACTGTACCTAGTGATCTGAGCCATCCAGTGTGTATATATAAATGGAGGGGAAATAGCTTGATTGCATAAAAGGGAACTAATTAATATCAGACGCAGCTTATTTAAACACCGCTTCGATTTAAAGGGCTTACAGTGATGTTATTCTCTTGAAGTGTTAGTGGGGGTATAAACATAAAGCTTCTTTATGCAAAGATGCACCTCTCTCTCACCATATAGTACAATACTGCACGAACCTCCTTTTCAATCATCCCAGCTTTGTTGTTACCACTGCACCCAATGATCCCATCAATCATGCCATCTATATATTTCCTTTCTTCCTCATCCCCTCCTCTACAACCAACATAACTACCTCTCTCTCTCTCTCTCTATATATATATATATATATATATAGCTATCTATATATCTCCCCTCTCTCCAATGGCTTCTCACTATCTTTTCTTCCTTGTATTATTACTATCTCTGTCCAACTTTTGTCAAGCCACCGTAAGTAATGATCAATTACAGTTCTTCAAACTCGTGACAAAGTCTCTTTGGGGGAAATCCTTGTCTAACTGGGATGTAACCGGAGCAAAACCCTTTTGCAACTTCACAGGTGTAGGCTGTAATGTTCAAGGGTTTGTTGTGAAAATTGATATCTCCGGCTGGTCACTCTCGGGCCACTTCCCGGAAGAAATATGCTATTACCTCCCCGAATTACGTATTCTCCGTCTCGGCCACAACAACTTGCATGGAAGCTTTCCTCAGAACATTACTAACTGCTCTTTCCTAGAAGAGCTCAACTTGAGCTCTACATATCTCACTGGAACACTACCCGATTTTTCGCCGATGATATCACTGAGGTTAATTGACCTGTCATACAACCTCTTTATTGGCGATTTTCCTATTTCACTTACAAATCTCACCAATCTCGAGGTGGTAAACTTCAATGAAAACGGAGGTTTCAATCTGTGGGAGCTGCCAGAGAACTTTTCCCGGCTGACAAAGCTCAAGTCAATGGTGTTGACCACATGCATGGCACGTGGTAGGATTCCACCGTCGATGGGGAACATGAGTTCACTCGTTGATCTTGAGTTGAGTGGAAATTTCCTTGTGGGTCAGATTCCAGCTGAGCTTGGATTACTCAAAAACCTACAACTGCTTGAGCTTTACTATAACGAACTCGTAGGTGAAATACCTGAGGAGCTTGGAAATCTGACGGAGCTCAGAGACTTGGACATGTCGGTCAACAAACTTTCCGGACAGCTGCCTGAGTCTATATGCCGTCTTCCGAAGCTTGAAGTTCTTCAGCTTTACAACAACAGTCTCATAGGAAAAATTCCTGGTGTAATTGGAAACTCGACAACATTGACTATGTTATCACTCTACGATAATATCCTAACTGGAGAAGTCCCAAGGAATTTAGGGAGGTCGTCACCCTTGATTGTTTTGGATTTGTCAGAAAATCGTCTCTCCGGTGAGCTACCAGCAGAGGTCTGCATCGGAGGTAAAATGCAGTACATTCTTGTCCTGCAAAACATGTTTTCCGGTGGACTGCCTGAGAATTACACAAAATGTGACTCTATTCTTCGTTTTCGAGTTAGTTATAACTTTCTTGAGGGCTCAATACCTGAAGGGCTTCTGGGTCTTCCCCGGGTCTCAATAATTGATTTAAGCTACAATCGCTTGAGTGGTTCCATCCCCAAAACCTTTGTAAATGCTAAGAACTTGTCGGAATTTTTCATTCAAAACAACAGGATTTTGGGTACTTTACCACCTGAAATTTCTCAAGCTACAAACCTAGTGAAGATTGATGTGAGCAACAATCTCCTTTCCGGTCCAATTCCTTCGGAAATTGGCAACCTTGAGAAGCTCAATTTATTGCAGCTGCAAGGTAACAAGTTTAATTCTTCCATACCCAGTTCGCTCTCGTCATTAAAAGCACTAAATGTTCTTGATCTCTCTCGCAACAACTTGATGGGTAATATCCCAGAAAGCCTATGTGAGTTGCTTCCGAATTCTATGAACTTCACAAACAATCTACTTTCTGGTCCCATCCCATTATCATTCATAAAAGGAGGTTTACTAGAGAGTTTCTCAGGGAACCCAAGTCTTTGTGTTTCTGTTTATTTCAATTCACCGGACCCAAATTTCCCTTTATGTTCCCAGAATCATAGTCGAAAGAAAGTAAACTGTATCTGGGTGATTGGGCTTTCCGTTGGAATTGTTATCGTCGGAATTGTCCTGTTTCTCAAGCGCTGGTTTAGTAAAAAAAGAGCTTCCATAGAACACGAGGAGAGATTGTCTTCCTCGTTTTTCTCTTATGATGTAAAAAGATTTCATCGAATAAGCTTCGATCCACGTGAAATTATCGAAGCCATGATAGATAAGAACATAGTGGGCTATGGAGGGTCAGGGACTGTGTACAAAATTGAGCTGAGCAATGGTGAAGTTGTTGCCGTGAAGAGGCTGTGGAGTCGAAAAAACAAAGACACGGCTTCAGAGGATCATTTAAACTTGGACAAGGAACTAAAAACCGAGGTTGAAACTCTAGGAAGCATTAGGCACAAGAACATAGTGAAGCTTTACTGCTACTTTTCCAGTTTGGATTGTAATTTGCTGGTTTATGAGTACATGCCTAATGGAAACCTTTGGGATGCACTTCACAGAGGGAAATGTCTTCTGGATTGGCCCACAAGGCATCAAATTGCACTGGGGGTTGCACACGGATTGGCGTACCTCCACCATGATCTGTTGCCACCAATTATTCACAGAGACATCAAAACCACCAACATCCTGCTAGATGTCAATTACAAGCCCAAGGTAGCAGATTTTGGAATAGCAAAAGTTTTGAGGGCTAGAGTGGAGAATGATTCCTGCACTACTGTTGTTGCAGGGACTTATGGTTACTTGGCTCCAGGTAAATTTCAGCTCTAGCTCGACTCTAATTCATTTATTTATATGGTTATGAGATATCTGATTATGCATATATTTCTTAAAATTTCCCTAATATTCAGAGATAGTTTTTCAATCTTAATTCATAAATCCATATAATTTAAAAACGTGATCATATGGCTTGTGAAGCTCTCGAGCTGATCTTAAAACGGGTCCATGACGAAATTTAGCTTAAATAACATTGATTTTTTATGATTTTGAGGAGCCAATGGGATTAAAAATATGTTCCAGCTTAGTTATTTTTTTTTTGGAACTTATGTAAGGTTGTACACGAACCCAGGTGATTCCAATAGTTGGTTGTCTTTCTTGATTTTTAATTTTGTCATTTTTAGATACCTCATTTCTTTATAAATGCTTGCCAGCCTAATATTTCACTATTGTTTATCTGTAAACATGATAGAATATGCATATTCTTCCAAGGCAACAACCAAGTGTGACGTCTACAGCTTCGGGGTAGTACTAATGGAGCTAGTAACGGGGAAAAGGCCTGTGGAGGTAGAGTTTGGAGAAAGCAAGAATATCATTTACTGGGTTCTAACCAAAGTGAACAAAGAAGGGGCAATGGAGGTTTTAGACAAAAGATTATCAGGATCCTTCAAGGAGGAGATGATGAAGGTGCTCCGAATCGCAATGCGCTGTACATGTGGAACCCCTGCCAATCGTCCCAATATGAATGAGGTTGTCGAGTTGCTGGTTGAGGCAGATCCCAACAGATTTGTTTCTAATAAGTTCTCCAATAAGACTACAGAAACAGAAAATCTCACTAAGCCCAAGAGTCCCATTTGAACCGTGATTGCACGAGGATCTGGGTGCGGATACCATCATCCGGCGGAGTTTACACATAATTTGACTATTGTAAAAACTGGTCAAATAAATTTCTTAGTATAATGTTAATATTACTTTATTACCCCTCGGGATATCGACAGACTACTTGTAAATACAACTTACCCTATTAGCTTTCAAAGAAAAGTATTAGATAGACTCTGTCTAGCCTCTTTTTTTTTGGTTCTTTTTCTTTCTTGGCCTATTGTAAGTATTTGAGGTATAACCATCAATATAATTGCTTTATGGCAACGCATAGCATCTATTTTTTTTTAAATGGCCCACATGGAAAATAATTCTCTTTCTTTTTTCCGTTTCATCTTTATTTCATGAGAGTGATCCAAATAAAAGGTGGAGATGTTGGCAAGAGGTGGGAAGTCCTGATTCGCGAGGGCCCTTTTTTGTAGTGGGTTCTTGATTCTGAATTTAAAATTGGGGTATGATTTGTTTGTGGAGGGGTCCTCTTCAGCTTAGCAATCTATTGAAAAAGAACATTGCTTCTGATTGATTGGTCAGCATCTTTGTTTCCATTTAAGCGAGCGACATTAAAAAATTAGGAAATTTTAATTGTATCAAATTGAAATCGCATTTAAACCGTATTACACACGTGACGTGCCGTGATTGGTTTATTCCTTATGAATGTGGATCCGCGCCAGCGATATTAACCAATCACCACATGCCACGCAGACAATGCGATTTGAAATAACGGTACATGTAAAATTGCTCTAAAAAATTTAGGTTGCATTTGTTTCATAATTGCTTAAAACTTCAATTTTTATTTTGTTTTGTTGTGATGCGGGTGTAATAAGTATGAAAGGAAAAAGCACCAAGTTTGTTTCACCGTAGATGGTGTGCCATACATGAACATTCCACTTATTACAAGTTTGGCATACTCTTTTTTTACTGAAAGTGCTGCAACGACACTAAAGGATTCTTCTAGTTGGTAAGAGCAATTCTACATGTATCGCCATTTCAAATCGCATTGCCTACGTGGCAAGCAGTGATTGATTAATACCGCTGGTGCGGACCTATATCCATAAAAAATTAACCAATCATAGTATGTCACGTAAGCAATATGATTTCAATGCGGTTTCAATTTGATATACTTAGAATTTCTCAGTTGGTAATTATTGAAGCATGAGTTAACTCCTAGATTTTTGTGCACATCTCTAGTAGCAAAGTCTTGTGACGGACAACAATGGAGTCAACTACTAATTGATCAATTTGGTGTTCCAACTCCTCAGAAGTAATTCAAACTTTCAAACTATGTTTAAATTGTGTTATCTTAAGATTGACTTCACTCGTACATATAATTGTGTAGGGAAGATTGTATTGAATATAGTTTTTGGTCCTGTATAGCGAGTTCACCCGTTCGTAACTCATTCTTGTAAGCTTGTGCAAATGACCTTTTAAACTTCTATCTGGCCAAGCTCAAATTCACCAACTCCGTGTTGACGGTCGGCTGTAGTCATAGACCACTTAGGCAGTCGCCTAAGGTTCCAAAATTTAAGGAAAAAAAACTATAAAAAATATTAGGAAAAAAAATGTAGTTAGGAAAAAAAAAATTAGAGCTTACCATTTAAAAAGGCCACTAAAAATAAACTCACTCTAATACTAAATATTTTTCACTCAAAAAGGCTCCCCAAAAAAGTCCAAACGTACTATAATACTAAACTCACAAAACTTAACCCACTTTTAATACACTCATCCACCCACTTTTAACACATAGAACCCATAAAAAAATTGAACTCAATTTTTTTTAATTATTTAAAGAAATAATTGTCCGATAATCTGTTTTAGCCAAAGATCAAATGATAAAAAAAAAATTATTTTTCTAGTGCTTTGGTGAATTCCCACATCGATTGGATGTGAGAATCTCCTTCCAACCCCTTCTTATAAATAACATTATTTGTCCTCTTTAAACCTAATATGGCTAAGTTTTAAATAGTTGACAAAAATTCAGTTTAAAATTTGGTGTTCATTGTTATTTTAATAAATAAAAAAATTGACTAATAAAATGACGTTGATCCTAGTTTTTTTCTTTTGGGGGGGGGGTCATTTTTTTTTGGAAAAATTGAGTTATTTCTAGTACTTGGTAAACATTTATTATTTTGATAAAAAAAAATTGACTAAATAAAAAATGACGTAGTCTGATATATTTTTCTTTAAATTCTTTTATTTTTCAAGTTTTTGATACTTTCGAACAGTAGTTGGGCAAGCTGCAATAAGCAGGCCTAATGTTAATTTTCAAATTTTGAATTTCAATTAGTTTGGTCATTGTTCAGTTTTCTATCCGATTATTTTTATTTTATTTTATTTTTTGAAATTTTTCAAAAAAAATTGATTTTACCGAAAATCGCACGGTTCGATTTTGGTTTACGTTAGGTTGTATCGAGTGGTACAAATGCTAGTTTCGATTTTAGTGCATTAAAATCGGTTTGACATCAAAAAATTCGAGACAACATAATTTCTTTAATTTGATTTGTTTTTTTTGTAAAGAGGTTCCGATTTTGAATTTTCGCCTATGCACTCGAAAACTATAGAATCGGACCTATCCATGTCATATCTTTAATGGGTTAATGGAAGAAGTTGGGTTCATAAGCTAGCATCAGCTAAAACATCTCATGTTGTTCTAGATCCTTTCACTTCTTCTAGAAATGCCAAATTGGACCCTCTCGATGATACTGTAGGATTAGATTTGAAAGATGGAATGTATTGTGTCAAAATAAAAGCTTTCATATTTAATTGATTCATAAAGATTTATTTAAATACTATAGGACAATTAGTTGCAACTACGTACAACCGAGGAGATTTCAGCTAAGGGTGCACACGGTTCGGTTTGGGTCAGTTTTGAGACTAATCCAAGAACCGAACCGAGATGGGTCGGTTCCAAATTTTTGGAATCGGAACCGAACCGACAGTTATGTAGAACCGAACCAAACCGAACCAACGGTTCCCGGATCGGACCGGTTCGGTTTTCGATTCCAAAGTCATATTTGAAACTTAGTGAAATCTTAAGATTAATGTATTTCATAAATAATTTTTTTAAGGTCAAAATTAATTTTGATCCTCAATAACATAAGTTAGAAACTCAGGTAATCACAAAAATATAAATTACAAGTGCTAAATATATAAAATAAATATATATGTAATTATAAATCGGTTCGGTCCCGGATTGGTTCGGTTCGGATCAGTTTTCGGGTCAGATTGGTTTTTCTTCCCCTGGAACTGAGAACCGAATCGAAGTATAGGTTTTGTTTTTTTAGAACCGGAACCGAATCATTGAGAAAAACAACCGATCCAAATCGAACCACTACAGTCGGTTTGGTTCGATTTATCGGATTTTCGGTTTTGTTGTGCACCCCTAATTTCAACAAGGTTCATAATCTTTTAATATTACATTATTAATGATAAGGAAGGGCGCGGCTTATATTTTTTGTTACTGGAAGAAGCAAGATGAGCGAAAAAATTAGGATATCCTCCCTATTTTAAACCAAACTCAAAGGGGTGGGAAACTCTATTGACTTCTGAGTGACTTTTGAACGATATTATCAACATAATAGTATTCTTCCTAATTTGCATTAATTGATTTTGGGATTCCCATTTAAAGAAAGAATGAATAACAAGTACATGTGTTTGCATACTTATAGCGTTTATTTTGAGGGTGTAAGATTTCGACATGTGAATTCGTCCTGATTAGACCTGTCAATGGGTCGGGTCTGGACTCGGATACTATCCGAACCTGATCCGTATAATTGGGTCTGAACATATTTTTTTGGATCCGAGACCTGAAGATCCGAAGACCCGTTTATTAAATAGGTAGGGTTTGGATCTTATACAAAACCCAGACCTGAAGACCCGACCCGGATTGTACATTATTATTTTTTAAATATATATGCATATACTATAAATTTATATATATTTATAAATATATCTTATCAATATAACATGTAAGTAATATATATATAAATATATATATATATATATATAATATGTTTTATTTATACTAATAATATTCTATAATACATTACAAAATATTTTAATTTAAGACTAAAAAATAAAGAAGGGGGATAATATAAAATAAATGTATATATATAGCCAGATCCGGACCTGAACCCAGACCCGAAGATCCGAACGGATCCAAGTCTAGATCCAATATTGTAGACCCGATGAAGACCCGGACCCGAACCCAATAAAGACCCGATTACACGGATCTGGATCTCTTTAAATCCGACCCGTTGACAGGCCTAGTCCTGACTTTTGTGTATGAGATTTTATTTTGAGATTGTGGGGGAGGTGTTCTCTTTCAAGAATAAGATTGATAAGGGTAGCATTTCTTTCAGGATGGTGAAATGTGGAATGTCCATGACTTAAATTAAGAAGTTTTTAATAATGGAACATAATTTGAAGACGAAAGGACGAAAAAAAGAGAACATAATTCATGAAAGATTACCAATAAATGAAATTTTAGCAATTAGAAGTTTTTAATGATAGCTTCTAATGAAATGTCATCACCAGCCGATTTAGGTGTATACATAATTGGCATTTTTACAAATTGGTCACATTTATCAAATATGTAGTATAGTAAGTCTTATGAATTTATATTTATTTTTTGATTCAATAGGTTCAATAAAAAAAATATTTTTTGCCCTAATTCTATTAAAAAACATGAATTAAATCATGTATGAATAAGACCAATTGAGAAAATTTTGTTTTGATAAGACCAATAAAAAAATGTCGTGTCTAAATATGACTTATCAGTCAAGATCCCAATTTGAATTTTGACAAATAAATTTCTTAAGAACTTTTTTTACAAGGATCGTACTAAAGGCACTCCAAATTTATCTCCGTATTAACATACCATAAAAAACATCGCCTTTGGTCGATCCATCGATCAAGGCAAAATTTCAGCTTTACAGAAGGATCGATCGATCGACCAAAAGGGTCGATCGATCGATCAAGCAGGTCACAGCCAAGCAACACACTGCAATGCAGCTTCTTCTCTTTTCCTCCTCCTCTTTTGGTTCATTATTTTTCCATCCGCTGAAATTGCCGTAACTTCTTCATACGGACTCGAAATCGCACAACGTTCGTGGCCACGCGAAGCGAGCGAGGAGGGCTACAACTTTCGTGAGATTTCGGGTCAGGTACTCAAGCTGTCAAATGACTAAAATGCCCTTGAATGTGTGATTACGTACGGAACTTCACCGGAATGCGTCCAAACTTCTTACTTAGTATCTAAATACCTACAAAAGCCCAATTATACCTCATATAGCATGTTAACAATATAAACCGAGGTTGTCTGGTTAGCGGGTTTAAAAATAGAGATTAAGGCTCCCGAGGGGGCTAAAATGTGTAGGTTCGAGAGGTAAAATACGCAATATTTGCGTATTATCAATAGGTAAGGTTTTCGTTATTGAAGATTTTATACATCTCTAAAATATGAATATATCAAGGAATATAGACAATCTTTAAGTCTACATCCACACAAGTACAGTCCACTCCACGTACATCATAAATGGCTACTCATTAGCACTCACATAATAAATATCTATATCATGACTAGGGCAACGACCGTCTCTATTTACTGGGGTATCAAAATGGTCTCTATCGTAATCACGATCAGGGTAATGCCCTTCTTTATCTAGCGGGTTACCGCAGTGGTCTCCGTAGTAATCAGGATTAGGGTAATGCTTGTCTCTATCTACCAAGTTACCGGAGTGGTCTCCATCATAATTATGACCAGTTTAAAGCCCATGTCTATCTATCGGGTTACCTAAGTGGTCTCTATCATAATCGTGACTAGGGTAAAAGCCCATCTACATCTACCGCATTACCGAAGTAGTATCCATTGTATGCTCATTGCACATAATACCCAAATAAGTAGTCTTAATCATATAAAGGCTACAAGTTTTAAATTTAAATTAAAATAAGTTAATTAACATCTTTTAATTAAAAATGAAATCTCCAAAGTGTCGTCAAGTTTTCGTTGGTAAAATATTCATAATAAATTCAATATAAATCCATAAAATATGAAATTAGCGTCCACACATTCATAAATCAACTTTTTACAAACCCAGGGATTCGCGTCAAGCAGAAGGCAACGTATGACTAAAATGAGTATTTGAACCTCAAAACCTCCATTAATAATCTCCCAGGGTCTCAAATCATAAAAAAAATCAACTATATTCATATATAAGTGATCCAACATCAATCCAAACCTAGAAATAAGGTTTTTACATTATTCCAATAAGATCAAATGAAGTTAATTCCAATTTCACCCAAAAACCCTAGAATTCCTTCTTAAATCAATTTGACTCAAATTAGATATCAATTCGTTACATTACTAATGGAATTTTACATATTTATCAGTGCTTAATCTGCTTATGATAATTTCATATCAATTCTATCTCCAATTTAATAATAATTAAATCCAATTCAATATATATCAAGAACATGAATAGTAATATAAATTATCGTATTAATTTAATTACTAAATTAGTGAATTAATCTCCAATTCAGATTTTAATCAAATTATTTCATGATTATAATGAACAATTACATTATAACTGAAAAACAATTAAAATCCTACTATAAGTAAACTGGCATTGATTGAAAGGGATAAACTATAAGCCAAATTACTCCATTTCTCTTCTTCCCTAAGTTGCCTCCTCTCTTTAGCTCTAGGGTTTCTCTCTAATTGTGTTGTAATGAATTAGGCTAAACCTAATGGTCTTTTTATTAGTTTAATTTCGAAATCGGGTTTATACCCCATATGGACCTCAACTTATTGAGTCCAAATGCATATCTAAACAACCCAAAACAAAGCCCAAGTCAAATACGAACCCATAGGTATTAAAATTCATCATTTTAAGTCCTAACTAAACATTATACATGTCCCAAACGTCAGTCCAAAGTACCGAAATAATATCCCAATCTTTTAACCGATACGAGTCTAAGATTAACAATACTTAAATTATTTATTAAATAATCATTAATTAATTACCATGTATTAAGTCCAATTTTAATTTCTAATAATATATAAGAAAATATAAATAATGGCATCACATCTCACTGCAGGGACATATTATCATAAAAAAATCATCCTTTAATTAATGCATTAAAATTATGGGGTATTGAATTCTTCCCCCCTAAAATAAGGAATTTCATCCTCAAAATTCCAATTCATTACACTTGTAATTAAAAATCTAGGAATATCTTGTTCGTAATGTCCTCATACTTTATGCAAAATCTACTCGTCTTATGGCCTAGTTCAACTGTTGAAATATCAACATGTCTCTCAAGAACTTCCTTCGCTGTATACCTATATCAACATTGTGTCTGCACTGATAGTGATAAGTCAAGGTAAAATGATATTGGTCCCTCCATATCTACGAGTATGGAAAGGACATATGCATTAGAATGACAACTTCCTTTTTGAATTTGAACTTCACAATTCCTATACTTATGGAGATCTTTAAAAGCACCTAAATTACCTCTTGAGACCCCAAACCATGCTTTCGTTCATCTCAAAAGCTCTTTTTCCTACTCCAGCAATCATTGTGCACTCTATTATGAACACCGCTTCTTCTGAGGTGTCCTGACTACATTCCTATACAACAAATTGTTAGCTCTTGGCTGTTAATCAACTTGGTTAATCTAACTCAAATAATCCCAACTAATTCCATGTCCTCTTTGGAATCCTTAAACCTTATTGAAAATCACTAGGTCTACTCTCCCACATTTACACTGGGATATCGAACCTTGCAACTCTTTGAATGTCTTGGGTGCTCTACTTTTTTTACTAAAAGGAGACCTTTCTCGACAAAAAGTATACCAATAGCTACTTCACCACACAACCATACGAATTCCTCAAATTACTGTACAACCACTTACTTCTGGAATTTAAAGTAATCCACAAAACATTCGCCTTGGTCAAAACTACCTTATGTACCTTAGGAGCTTATGTCATAAAAATTTAACTTGGAACTGTAACCATCTACATTTGTCAACGTATAAAGTGAATCTTCCCAGTTACAACAACCATACCTTCTCTTAGTAAAGTTGCACACTTGAGACCAAACTGGCCTTAACCCAAAAATAGGGTGTAACGACCACCACTGCTACATTTGTGTTCGCATCATCAAGATGTCATCGTTAAACCCAATTATGAAATCCTCATAACAAGACCCTTATCTTCAAATGATTGAAGAGGTCCTTGACATGCGGTAACGAGCATTTTTTCCTGATCACGAGCTTATCAACTCCCTTTGAGGTTCACGACACTTGGCCAAAGCATATCTTAAAGGAGTGCAAAGATTATCGCTGCTAACTACATATCGTGAGTAGGGTAATTGTACTCATGAGACTTAATCTTTCAGGAAGCATAAGTTATAAGTCTCTCTTCCTGCATCAAAATGCCTCCTAGTCATTATAGTGATGTGTTTGTATATACCAAGTACTCCACTCCACCTCTTGGTAAACCTAAGATGGGCG
Source organism: Sambucus nigra (assembly GCA_949130495.1). Classification (NCBI taxonomy): domain Eukaryota; kingdom Viridiplantae; phylum Streptophyta; class Magnoliopsida; order Dipsacales; family Adoxaceae; genus Sambucus; species Sambucus nigra. The sequence goes on from OX422207.1 coordinate 616,878,371, forward strand.
TGGTGGTGATCTTCTACTTGAGCTCTGTAAATTCTCCCTGAAAATGCTCCAAACAAATATACCCCCCTTGGGGTGAGGTGAGTCAGTGGCCCAGCCATGTTCGAGAACCCATGAATGAACCTCTTCCAGTACCTCGCTAGACCCAAGAAACTCATACCCTCTGTAAGTGTCGTGGGCTATCCCCAATTCATAACTGCAGACACCTTAGTAGGACAAATTAAAATCCTAACCTCAGATATGGCATGGCATAAGAAATGTAGCTATCGAAGCCAAAACTCACACTTAGAGAACTTAGTGTACAACTTATGTTCACGTAGTGTGTGTGAAACCAATCGCATATGCTCCGCATGCAACCTAGAATACACTAGATTGTCATCAATAAATTTGACGACGAACTGTAACACCCCGTATTTTTATGCATTTTAAAAATTAATTAATTCGGATAAAATTTTAAATTACTTGCTTGTCGTAATTTAAAGGAATTTATTATGGGAATTCGAATATAAATATTAATCGAGGAAATAAATGGTTAATATTTATGGAAATTAAATTACTAGGTGAATAGTAATAATTAGTTACGTCATAAGTGTAATAGTGACACGGGATTCACTTATCTCAGACAGGAGTCGGTTATAGACTAAGTTAGGTGTGAGATAAAAATTTTTGTAAATTAATTCGGATGCAAATTCTGAGTGCACGTTTGAGTCCAGATGGGCCAAAATAGTCAAAAAAGAGTACCCGAGGTAGTAAATGGGTCTCGGGACGTTTTTAGGCATAGTCGAGCCCAGACGGGGGTATTTGGGTCACTCGGGCTTGGTCCATTAGGCTAAAAACGGTATTTAGCTTTAATACCTAATTGGGAGAAAAGGGAAATGGCAGAAAATACAAATCTAAATCCTAAGTTTTGAGAGAAAACTATAGGGAGCAGTTAGAGTGCATTAGGGACCCTTTTAGAGACAAGACTAGGGACGAAATTGGGGGATTCATCATCAACCTTGCGAATATCACACTCGGATCAGACCCTACGAACCCATAAGGCAAGTGGTTAACTTGCTGTATCATTTATTTATGTTTTCAATTCATATTTGTGTTATGTGGAAATCAAAAATTCATTTTGGGTATAAACGGCTACAAAAATGGGGTTTTTGTAATTGGAAAACCAAAAGGAGAATTGGTGTTGGAATTTATCGTGTTACATGATTCTGAGTAGATATTTAACTTAGATTGATGAACAAAATTGGGATAAGTGGATGAAATTGAGACTGAACAAAGAAAGCTCGAAAATTTTCCAATTTTTTGAATAAGTAGAGATTAGTGGGAATTAAGTCATGTTTGAGATTTTAGGGGAGGTCCTAATCATGTTACCATGTGTTAAAAATGTTGTCTACGTTTGGGTTGAACCATAGAAGAGGTTGGAGTTGGGAGAAATTCGTTAATGGCTGAAACAACGTTGGAGAAGACGAACACCTGTTCTATCGATCGATCGAAGGCTGGGATCGATCGATGGTCCATAATTTTTGACAGGGTGACCAGTTTTGTTATATAAGAGAAATTTATTTAAAATTTGATTCCCGTACGTTATTCAGTGAGAAATAAATATGGAACATAAATTCTTAACAATTATAAGGGAAAGTAATTGGAATTGGGAGGGATTTATGTGTGAAACATTATGGTTAATTTTGGGGAAACTATTCCAAAATTATTAAATACGGATTGAGTGGGTGAGTCCGGGTATATTAGTTGAGGGATGCCATGGTATTAAATTAATTAGGATTAAAAGCTAATTAATTCGGAGTTAGGGATTTAGACTCGGGTATGATTTTATTCTCAGGCCATGAGAGTGAGTCTGAATAGATTGATTGGGTGACACAAAAAGTAAATTAATTACTTAATATGGAAATTAATTAATAATCAGGGTTGGACCATAAACTCATGATATTTTGTATAGGCTTGTATTACGGACTTAGTACACGGTAAAGACGAGGTATTATATATATATATACGGTGTACGATAGTATATATATGGTATGTGCATTAATATCAATGATTAAATATTATTAATATACATACTCTAGTGCTATCAGGGGAGATTGCGCGTAGTGGCTGAATCCCCTAGCTTGAGGGGTAGGGTAAGTATATCCCCAGGTCACATCGTCCGTTATATGGATGAGGGGCATCTCACTTTCAGGGAAGGAATATGACCACCTCCCTTATGTATGATTTCAACCAAGTTAGTGAGCGATCCTGACTTGGGGTAGCTAGGTTATGTGAATACACCTAGTGGAATACCACTTTAGAGAATCTACATCCGGTGAGTTATTACTCATGAGGATGGTTAGTATTATTTATTATTTCAACATATGTGTGAATGTTGTAATAGGGTTATACATATATAATGAGATAAATAATTATATACGGGTAATTTAATACAGACCGAGAATTATATTATGTGTATAATGGGTGTGAAAGTTTTATGAATTTAAGAAAGGGAATGATTAATTAAGTTAATTCTAATAATAACTTATAAATCATAATTTTTGCTTACTCGGTTAAAATAGGGTGGTTGCAAGGGGTTATATCGGATATCTAGTATGGGATAAATAACTGGGGGGGAGGGGGATTAATTAAGGCGTTAGTTGTGCACATTAGAGGAGGGGTGAGGATGTCCTCAAGGGAGTGCGACACTAACTAAAATATGAAGAGCATTCATGCATATTTAGTGCTGCAAGTTAATCATTTGCTAAATATTTTAAAAAATATTTTGGGTTCTAACCCTTTCTTTAAATATTTTAAAAACCTTTTAGGTGTCCAGCCACAAGGACGCCAGACTTGACTCATTCTAGGGATTCATTGCTGCAGCATATGTGAATGTTGCAGGATTTGGATAGGCGCTTCTATTTCTCTTATTCTTAGAGTAGGGGTTTATCATCATATACTCGAGCATGTGGCTCACAGTTTCATTTAGTATTCATTCAGATACTTTGCGATTGTTATTACCTGTCTTTACTTTTGTTGGATTTTAGTCGATGGTTTATTCGGTCAGCTTATTATTTACATGTGAATGGTTGAATTCTGTTAATTGTGATGGTTTAAATTATTTTGTTTCCGCATGAGTATTTCATTAAATTAATGAAAGATAAAACTTGACACCAGTCTAATTTTCACTTAGGTGGTTAGTAATTAAAAAGTCGACAGTGATGCTAAGAATGAACCAACTGAGAAAACTGTTCTAATTTAATTTAGGATTGATCATCCGGGGTTTAATTAGGCGGGGTGTCACACGAACCGATCTAGGAAAGCTCAAAAACACCTAATTCATTATGTCCATGAACATTACTGGTACGTTGGTCAGCCCAAGCGGTATGACCTGGATCTCATATGTTTCATATCGCATAAAAACATCCATCTTTGTAATGTCCTCCTCCCGAATATGAAACTGGTGATACCATAGGCGCAACTTAATCTTGGAAAAGAATGAAGAACCCCTCAACTGGTCGTATATATCATCGATACACGGTAATAAATACTTGTCCAATATCAGGACCTTGTTCAGCTCCTAATAGACCACACATAATAAAGCGTACCATCCTTATTTTTCATATATAAACTTGGAGCTCATCACGAAGACGTACTCCTTCATATGAAGCCCTGACCTAAAAACTACTGAATCTGCTCCCGTATCTCCCATATTTCCAACATAGCCATTCGATAGGGTTCCTTCGCAATGGACTTGATGCCCAACACTAAATCTATATAAAAGTTTCTCTCTTTATTAACTCAATAAGATACCCTTACGACGGGTCCATACTACCACCCGTAAGTACAAAACTGATTTATGGTGTAGGTGGTAACTCTATACCTCCTCCCATATAACTAGAATCATTGATAATATATCGAAGAAAAACCATCCCCTTCTAATGTAGTCAAATCTATCAGTTTAATTGTATGCACTAGACCCTTCCTTGAGCCTATACTTACCTAGAAACAACTCCTACCTAAAACGATAAAAATAATAGCCCATCCCTAGTAATTGATATTAGCATAAACTATAGCTACATATAAGAGTCAACAAAGTGTCTATATGTTAATCCAGCCAACCACACTATTACGTCTCCACAATCACAACATAAGACAACAATCCTCCTCGTCGGGGTATCCAATTATAACAGGAATCAGTGATATAGATCTTTGTATCTCAAAATCATAGTGAACATAATACCAATAAAGGAATGAGAACTCATCGGTATAAAAATATGACTAATGCCTACGAGCCATGAATATAATCATACCCACCCCCTATGGTACCCTCAATAACATAGGTCACCCTAAGGCATGTACTAATTAAGTGACCTCACTTACCATAAGTATAAAATTTTCCTGTAAAGGAACTCTCGAAACGATGGCTCTATAAGAGGCTATGTTGACCTTTCCTTTATGGTAATTATTGTTAACTCTTGTCCCGTTGGGTATACTCTCATTGGTCATGACCCTAGTGGTTATAATTTCCTTGACTCTACTGGTTGTAACAGATATATCATATACTCTTCTAACCTTATAGGATCTTCTCCCACTATGAGGTTCCTTTTACTGCTAAGGTCTTCCCTACTTGGGTTAACATTACACTGTATCCAACCATTGATCTGTAACACCCCGCCCGCCTGGGGAGAGCGAACGGAGCGCTAATGCGATAAAATAAATCAATTCCACAAATAACAAGGTATAGAGCATCTAAATAAACCCACAACAACAATAGAGGAAACCACTAATCTCAAATCTCTTCAAATAAAATACAACGTCTCTCGAATAATAAAATACAACTATCTAACTCGAATAAAAATGCTCTATACACCAATTAAATAATTAATACAATTCTTCCAACTTGTATTAAAATTCTTCCCAAATACTCCATGCTAAAATAATCCCAATAATCCAAAGCGCTCAAATCCACGCTAACCTGCCACTAAAAGAAAATATGGGGAAGTACACAATACGATAAGAAAGATGCTCAAAAAATATATTAACGGTGAATAAAGCGTAACAACACGAGTACGAATATTCAAATCAAAATGCAAATCTCAATAGCATTTTATCAATAAATTTCTCAACAACACTTTAACCGGGTCACCAGGCCTCACCACATCCGTATATGCTTTATCAAGCCATAGCCCGGGAAACAGGAATTTTGGCGGGTGCCCAACCTCCGTGTCATATTAAAATCTCATGACAACGTGCTCATCAAAAATATAATGATACCACATGAATCAAAATAATTTCAATAATTATTTTCCAGATTTCAATGAATTTATCAATTCAAATATGAGTTCAATTAATAAGAAATCAAAGAGAATGACACTCGCGAGATTTAAGGAGCATATTGTGTAAAACCCCATACCTCAAACCATGATGACAAACCAACGATCACATCCTCAAGATCAACACAAAAGATCTACAAAAGCTCCTCCAAGAATCTCCAACAAAATAGCCCCAAGAACACCTCTAATCTAAGGTTGGAACTCACAAATCTCAAGGGCCAATGTGCATATAAAAAGAAGAGGAATATAAAATATATTTGCTGCCAAAAAGTTGTGCCAAAAGTAGGTTAAAAAGGTTACCCACGACTTCCTTTTATAATGCAAAGAAATGAAGAGTTGGAATCCCAAAGACTCCTTTAAATAAGGCAATTAAATGAAGAGTTAGAATTCCAAGAGTTAAAAACATTTAAAAATCATTTTAAAATCCGTTTTAATTCCGTTTTTAACCGTTTGAAATTTTCACCTTTAAAAATAATAACCAACACATTTGAGCAATAAAAATAATTTTATCTAAACCTTTATTTTCCTCCATATTCCAAAAATTAATTAAAATAGCCCAAAATTACGCGGGTTATTACACTTCCCCACTAACAATGGAATTTCGCCCTCGAAATTCGCCGAATGCATAACTCTAAAAATCAGGCCACTACACTAACTCCAAAAATGAATCACGTCTCCCAAAAATAAATTCCTCACCTCTAATCTCGAAACTCATCATGAATATCACCTAAAATTTTCTATCTCCAACAATTGCTAACCACGCAATGAACACAAAATCCAAGCCCCGAGGGTTGCCGTATACCTAAGCTCTGATACCATTTTGTAACACCCCGCCCGTCGGGGGAGAGCGAACGGAGTGCCACTATCGATAAAATAAATCAAAATCCACAAATAACAAGGTATAGAGCATCTAAATAAACCCACAATATAAATGAAACCACTAATCTCAATCTCTTCAAATACAACAAGTCTCTCGAATTACATACAACAACTAACTGGAAAAGAAAATACAAATCTCCAAAGCTCTATACATCAAAATAATACAAATCTTTCCCAAACAATCCTCGCTAAAATCAATCTCCATAGCGCCCCAAAATCCGCGCTAACCTGCCACTAAAAGAAAATACGGGGAAGTGCACAATACGACAGGAAATATGCTCAACAAATACGGATTAACAACAAATAAAACGTAACAACACGAGTACGAATATTCAAATCAAAACGCAAATCTCAAATCATTTATGAATATAATTTATGAACAACACTTTAACCGGGTCACCAGGCCTCACCACATCAGTATATGCTTTATCAAGCCATAGCCCGGGAAACAGGAATTTTGGCGAGTGCCCAACATCCGTGCCATATTAAAATCTCATGACAACGTGATCATCAAAAATATAATGATACCACATGAATCAAAATAATTTCAATAATTATTTTCCAGATTTCAATGAATTTATCAATTCAAATATGAGTTCAATTAATAAGAAATCAAAGAGAATGACACTCGCGAGATTTAAGGAGCATATTGTGTAAAACCCCATACCTCAAACCATGATGACAAACCAACGATCACATCCTCAAGATCAACACAAAAGATCTACAAAAGCTCCTCCAAGAATCTCCAACAAAATAGCCCCAAGAACACCTCTAATCTAAGGTTGGAACTCACAAATCTCAAGGGCCAATGTGCATATAAAAAGAAGAGGAATATAAAATATATTTGCTGCCAAAAAGTTGTGCCAAAAGTTGGTTAAAAAGGTTGCCCACGACTTCCTTTTATAATGCAAAGAAATGAAGAGTTGGAATCCAAAAGACTCCTTTAAATAAGGCAATTAAATGAAGAGTTAGAATTCCAAGAGTTAAAAACATTTAAAAATTATTTTAAAATCCGTTTTAATTCCGTTTTCGAACCGTTTGAAATTCTCACCTTTAAAAATAATAACCAACACATTTGAGCAATAAAAATAATTTTATCTAAACCTTTATTTTCCTCCATATTCCAAAAATTAATTAAAATAGCCCAAAATTACGCGGGTTATTACATGATCCTAGTTTAGCCTATGTCTTCACAATCTTAGGAACTCTATCCTTTAGATAGTTATGGAGGTCCTAATAATGTAGGAGGTAATTCTCACCATCTGAACGTAAATGGTGATTAATGGTTTATCCAATAAAACCTGCCAAACCCTTGACGTAAAGTTTATGACAACTCATGACAAAATATTCTAACACGAAAGAGGATAACACACACATCTTTCTTCGCTTCCGTATCAATCTCTCTAAGTGAGAAAAGAGAAGGATACTTGAACTCCTCCTCATACTGGCTACCATATAATCACCCACATATGAGGTCTTCAAAGACATACTTCTAATGACATTATGAATAGTGAGTAAAAACATTTCCCCTCAAACCAACGCTAAGCATTTGTTAAAGGTCTCACGCTTAAAAGTACTTAACTCCCGACCAAAGTCGACCTCATGCATGGGATGTCTCATAAAGGAAATTCAAACAGGGAACCCTCACCATACAATCGGTCTTATTTGAATCGTTTATCTAGAACAATGGCGTGAAATGCCCAAACCGATCGTCATTACAGAGAGTATAAATCCTAAATGGTAGAGATATAAAGTAATTAGAGAACACAATGCAAAAAAGCAACAAACGCACGTAATATCCTTAGGATAACTTGCAATTTTCTAATGCTAACTATGCCACTCCGTAAAATTTAATAATAGATTAATCAGGCCTAATATAAACTTACGGGAGTTAAAATAATTGAATATCACTCTAATCATGACTGGAAATGAAAAAAAAATGTATAAAAATAAATAAATCAAATACAATAAAGGTGAACCACATAAACTTTGGTACCAAACTCAACAATAGTAATAACACCATCGCATAACTACAATTGTATCAACATAAACCAAGCTACTAAAATAAAACTACTACACAAATTTGACTCAACTGAATATAAAGAGTTGTAAAGAGATTGAACACATAGTATCGACACCTACACCCTAAATAAACATTAATAGAAAGGGAGATAAGAATGGATCAAGGGTGAAGCAGCATCGGCTGCATATGCCGTGAAAAGATAATAAACGTTAATAACAATTTTATAAAGAGTAAGATTAAGACTAAGTTTGGTCTATAAAATAACTAAGTTTCTTGTTCACGTATTTTAGTTGCTTTTAAGTTATTTTAACCCAACAACCCTAAATATCTCAAGAGTGTAATCCCAAACCCAAATGAACCCCATGATTAAACATTATTCATCTAAACTTAATATAGGTAAAGGTTCCATTATTAAAGATTCTATACATCTCTAGTAATCTTAACTTAATATAGGTAAGGGTTCTTTTATTAAATTTTTTATACATCTCTAGTATATGAACATATCAGGGAATATAAACAATCTTTAAGTCTACATCCACATAAGTATGGTTCACGCGACATACATCATAAATGGATACTCATTATGACTCACATAATAAATATATATTTCATGACCATGGTAATGTTCGTCTCTATCTACTGGGGTACCAAAGTGGTCTTCATAATAATCATGACCAGGATAAAGCTTGTCTCTATCTACCAGGTTATCAAAGTGGTATCTGTCATAATAATGACCAGGGTAATGCTTGTCTTTATCTATTAAGTTATCGAAGTGGTCTACATCATAATCATGACTAGTTTAAAGCCCCGTCTATATCTACCATGTTACCTAAGTGGTCTCCATCGTAATCATGACTAGGTTAAAGACCGTCTCTATTTATCGTGTTACCGAAGTGGTATCCATTGCATGTGCATCGCACAAAATACCCAAACATGTAATCTTAATCATATAAAAGATATAAGTCTTAAATTCAGATTAAAATAACTTAATTAACATATTGTAATTAAGAATGAAATCTCCAAAGTGTCGCCAAGTTCCCTTTGGTAAAATAGCCATAATAAATTCAATAAAAATCCAAAATATGAAACTAGCATCCACGCGTTCGTAATTTTCTTTTCTATAATCCGAGGGTCCGAACCGATTCATGTCGAGCAAGAGGAAGAGGTATGACTAAAATGAATATTTCAACCTCAAAACCTCCATTAACTATCTCACAAGCTCTCAAATCATAACAAAACTTAACTATATTCATATATAAGTGATACAACATCAATCATAATCTATAACTAAGATTTTTACATGATTTCAACAAGGTTTATTGTAGTTAAATTCAATTGCACCCAAGAAACCTAGAATTCCATCTTAGATCAATTTGATTCAAATTAGATATCAATTCGTTATATTATCAAGCATTTTTTTACATATTTATCGGTTCTTGGCCTTATTCTAATGATTTCATGTCAATTTTATCTCCCATTCAATAAGAATTTAATCCAATTCAATCTATACCAAGAACATGAATAATATTCAAAATTATCATGTTAATTTAATTACTAGATTAGTGAATTAATCACCAATTCAGATTTCAATCAAATTATTTTATGATTCCAATAAGCAATTACATTTAAACTAAAAACAATTATAATCCTACAATAAATAAACTTGCCTTGATTGAAAAGGATGAAATCTAAGACCGATTTCTCCATTTGTATTCTTTTCCATATTGCCTCTTCTCTGAGTTTGGTTAAGACTAATGGTCTTTTTATTAGTTTAATTTCAAAATTGGGTTTAGGTCCCTTAGGGACCTCAAGTGCATGAGTCCAAATACATATGTAAATAACCTAAAATAAAGCCGAAGTCAAATACTAACCCATAGGGATTAAAGTTTATTTCTTTAAGTCCTAACTAAATATTCTACATGTCCCAAATATCAGTCCAAAGTACCTAACAAATGTCCTAATCTTTTTACCATTACGAGTCTAATATTAATAATACTTAAATTATTTGTTAAATAATCATTAATTCATTATCGTGTATTAAGTTCGATTTAAATTTTGAATAATATACCTAACACATAATAAAATATAAATAATGACATCATATGTCTCTGCAAGCACATATATTCATTAAAATAAATTTCACCCTTTAATTAATGCATTAAAATTACAGGGTATTACATTTATCCTTATCACCGTTAATACTCCCATTACCATTAGACAGTGTATTATTGATATCATGTTGTATTTCATTTTCTAAGTGTGGTCTAGCAACATTGGTAACATAGTGTTCACTTTTATCTTGTAAGAAAATATTGTTCTCGGGACCGTAGTTAGTACATAATCATTTTTCAAGAATCGGTAATAGATACAATCTATGAGCTTCTTATGCTTAGGGATGTTTTATAAACAACCTTTATAATCTATGGAGATAACTAACATAGAGACCTAGCTCTTTCCTTAATTTCAACTTCTTTGCCTCCTTTCATAGCACGAGTGTCAGGCACCCCCACATTCGAACATGCCCTAGAATGAGCTTTCTCTCACTCCAATGTTCAATAGGAGTTGAAGAGGTCGATTAATAAGAAATTAAATTTAGAATGTATCTATTTATCTCTTATGTAAAATACTAATATGAAAGTTATAGTCCTGAATAACTAACCATGGACCTTATCTTATCTTATCTAAAAGAGTATTATTTCTTCCTGTTCGTTACACCATTCCGAAATGAAATACATGGAGTAAAAAACTACGATATAATCACACCTCTGAAAAATTATCCCTTAACTTTCCCAAGAACTACACTCCCATGATCAAATCATAGGGTTTGGAGTAGTTTATCTCACCTATGCTCCACTTTTGTCTTATTCACTTTTAACTAACCAAAGGCTTCAGACATGTGGTGTATAAGGTAAACACATTTATAACTTGAGTAATTATTAATGAAATTAATGAAGTCTCAAAATCAACTCTTGATCAGATAGTCACAGGACCACATAAATCGAAATGAACCATTTGTAACACATCTTTGACTCTTTAGCTTTTTGGCCATAAAGCTCCCCTTAGTAATTTTACCTTCTAAAAGGAATTTCAAGACTAGAAGTTTATCCACTTCCAATGAACTTAATTGTCCAGTTTGAACATGTCTTCAAATTCCTTTTGGAATAAAAAAACTAAACCCAAGTGCTAAAATTGTATTTGATTCTCAAAGGAAACATTTTTTTAATGATTTGTCCATTGCCATTATTCATTTCAATATTAAGAATTATTGGTGAGAGAAATCTTATAATGTATAAATTATTTTCCAATGTATAACATATAAAAAAATAACCCAATTTTGATCAAAACAATTTTATTAAAATAATCCAATATCTGCTCATAAATAATTTAGAAATGAAAATAAACTTTTTTTTTATCTAAAACCAGGCACATCAAAATAAATCACTTATATCCTTATGTCTTTACCCTAATCTAAAAATATATCCTACTTCTAATACTGATGCCTTATTCTTATTTCTCATTATTAGGAACATCTTTTTTTTAAGTAATTGCCCGGTTATCTGGAATATTTGCAAATATTTTCCCTCCTGATTTGTGGTTCCCGAGTCTACACACGAGGTTACTTCAGACTATAAATCATGTTATCAATTTTAAAATAAATACCACTACCATGCCCTTTTCCTTATAATTTAAGGGAAGTTGAACATCATTCCTATAAAAGTTATAACTACTTGTGGTGGTAATACATATCTTTTGGTCATTTCACTAGTACTGAGGAATATGAACTTTCTTAACCCAAACCGCTATACCCGAGACTTAGCCTTGTCCTCCTACTTCCCTTTTGAAAAAAAACCTAATTCTCTTCTCAATAACTAACTCCATCTCTGAGCTACCGAAGATGTTCACTCCCAGATTACAAAATAGATTCGGGTTTCCCCACTATATTTAATCCAAAGAATCCCTTGTTTAGTCAATGATGAAGATTATTGAAAACATGGTTCTTTCTTTATTTTCATTAAGCAACATCAGTGTTTGCAAATTACCATAGGTAAATTCTTTAAAATTAAAATGTTCATACAGAACATCACCATATGGGGACCGAACATATGTAACACTTAATTTAAAAGAGCTACCAATTTTTTTTAAATTACCATAATCCCGTGATCAATTCCCTTCGATGGGGGAGAAAAGACAAATAGTAACATGAGGAATCAATCACATTAAAATTTTAAAAAGTACATGAGAATCTTTGGTTAAACCAATTTATTATCCTCTTAAGTTATAACAATGTACAATTACATTATTAGTCTTTGAAATGTATTCCGATTAAAATATATAGACTAAAGCCAGTGAGAAAAAAATGCATTAGTTTTAGAAATCTTAGAATCATTATTGAAAAGTTAATATCCAATTAAATGCGATAATTAATTCGATTAAATTTTAACGTGGCATCCTTCGGCCACCAATTAAAAACTAATCCCGTTGGATAACCTAATTTCCTTATGAAGTAAGATTTCTCGATTGGATATTAAATCACATAACCTTGAACTAGATAGACTTTTATCTTCCATTATGTTATCCACACAGTTTATAAAACTTCTGTCCAACATAATGAATAGCCAATGACTTTTGATCCCATAATTAATGACATTGACTCCATTGGGAAAATATATTTAATTATGTTTAAGTGTATACCATCGGTTCATTCCTCAAATCCGAATTCACTCGCGAAGAACTTTCCCATTGAGGGGACCGAACTCATTCACATTCAATTCTTGAAACTATCACTTAATAGTCTTAAGAATACCAGATGTAATGATTAAATTCATCCATTAGGGGGCCAGACCAAAGCTGACGTAAGGAAATGATCACATCACATTATTAAAGACACCAATGGAGACTGCGGGGTTTATGTGGAAATCCCTATCACACTTAATATTTTAAACTTGATAGTATTTTGAAACATAATTCATTCATTTCTAAATACTAGAATTAAATTTTTGATAATTTCTATTTTATTTGTATAAATTAAATTTCTCGATCGCACTATTTTATTTTTTCAAAAACAAAACCATTTTAAAATTAAAATATAACCGGGAGATTGAAATTTAATTTATACCTTTAAATTAATTGCATGATTAAATTAAATTAAGAAAAGAATAAATAAAAAGGATTTTCTAAGAAAAAACTATGACCTAATCAAGTCTCAAAATTAAATCCATGTTCTCTATATAAACAAATGTCCCTAATTAATAAATTCATTAGTACATGAAATTATGGAATATAATAATTAGGAGACACATGAAAATAGAAAAATAAATGCAAAAGAAATAAAAACCACTAGGAGAATACTTGTCGAAATTCTTACCTTAGTTGAATCCCCAGAGGTCAAAAACTCCTTGAAGAGCCCATCTTGTGTCGAACCAGTTGAACAATAGATTCTCAATCAATCTTTGAACTTAAAGTGTTGATCATGAATAACATCTTAGAGAAAACTTGTTATAGAAGAATCGTTTACAAAGTAAATTATTAAAGAAGGAGTTTATGCTGAAGAAAACATAAAAGGAAAGAATAATAGAAAGACAAAACAACCGGAACCACCAAGAATTCCATTATCCATGCATGCACCCGCTATAGTTATTGGGTATTTCCATTTTAGCGGTTAAGCACTGAGTCTATAATGATTAGGCACCACTTCTTTAACATCTAGGGGAAACCTCAAGGGCGCATATTATTTTCTTTTCCTTCTTTAAGTTTCTTCATTTTTACCTCTGTAAATCATTAACGGATCTACAAGCTTGTGCATAATACATGTAACACCTCCAAGATCAAACCCAAATACAAGTCTATAAATAAAGATTATATCCCCTCACATTCTCCTCCATATATAATGATTAAAGGCAATAATTAAAACACCTAATTATTATAACCAAATTAAATCTAGGAGCTTAAAATAACTATGAATAACCCACTGTAGGATCCAAGTACATAAAAACACATTCATGTGGCCATTATGGAAGGGATATAATCATTCACATCCTACACATCCATTCACATATCTATAACATGCAATCTAGGGTTTTGATAGCTGGTCAACATGTACCTTCTAAAACATGATCAATCTATAACTGAGGGCTATGATATCAATTATTTGGAAACTAGGATTGACATTTAAAATGAGAAAAAATTTCAGCCCAAAGAACTTCGATCGATCATGAAATGGAAAGTGAAAATCAAGAATGAGGTTTGAGGTCAATCATAGAATTTTTAATACAATACCTTACAGATGTTGTTGTGATCCTTATGAGGAGAAATATGTTGATAAAAATGATGATCTTGCTACTAAACCAAGGTCTCCAAAAACCTTGCTGGAATCCTCTAAACATCTTAAATCTTCTAGCACATATGGTGATTACCCATATTAAGTGTCCAATACCTGCATGGAGAAATCAAATCATCACTAATTTATTTTAACCAAAATCTAGTCAATTCCCTTATTCTCGGACTTAACTTATTTTCTACTGTAATTTATTATAAAATAATCTACTGACCGATTTTAACTAGTAGAAACAAAACATATAAGTATATCAAGGGGGTCTTATAATCCAATATATCTCTTAGACACGGTTTACTCCGAATTATGATTAGATACCTATTTGCACAATGGTTTCCCAACTTGTGGTGATCTATTGATCCAATATTTAATTAAATCACACCCATAACATTCAACGCATCAATTGTGCAATAATTCCAATCCTCATCACCCTATGGATTAAGAATTTATTAACCCTTTGGAATTGGTGTGATATTAGATAATTCTAATCAAGAAAAACCTTAGACTTAAATATTAATGGTGGTCATGTTCAATACATTCCTGGACGTATCGATCACAATACTCTTTTGAACTATCATACAAGTTCGCAAACCATCAGTCAGGTTCCCATAATTTGATATAAACTACTAGGATTGTACACGCAACCATACCGATAGGATGTCAACTTCCTATCTATGTTTTTAACTTATTTAATTCAATAATAATCGAAATTCTTATGTCCTCTGAGTAAGACGAACCCAACTCATCAAAATTCGTACTAAGTACAATTGACCGACATTGTATATAATATATTTAAAGAATAAATATAAGGCATTCTGATAACCTTATTTTTATTTCAAATTGAATTGACATGCCTTTACTGAAAAGTAAACATCATACATTGTTTTAAGAATAACACCACAATAACATTATCAATAATTGGAGTACCAACTTTAGTAGAAGACACTTTATAAAAAAATGTTGCAACACTGAAACTAGTCTCCAAAAGCTTGTTAAATCATAAACCATATTTTATATTTGGTTTCGTGGTTGAGTTCCATTTACATCTTCATAAAAATATTTGATCCCTACTCTAAGTTTATTTTCAAGGTAATGGCCATTATCAAATCATCTTCAAGCGAATTGAGCTTATAGAGTTCAAGGCATTAATAGTTTCATTGGATTTTTGGAATGCCTTTTTTTGTTTCATCTAACTCAACCCTTAGAATCTCTATCACACCAATTATAATCTCTCTCCCACTATCCTACAAAAATATATTACCATAAACTTATCTCTTTAAGAAACCACTTGGCTGAATAACTCACTACCTATGATCCTTTTTCTTTTTATTTCCAATAAAGTCCAATTGAGTTGAAAGATCAAAGTTTATTTGTTATGGGTTAAATATTACCGTACGAGACAATCATATGTAGTCTTGGATTTAACCTCTTCACCATCACTAGAAAAAAGATCAATAATAATAAATTTAGTTGTACACTAACCGTAAAGTCATCAAAACTTGAACGACAAATTTCATTGATAACCAAAGTCATGAAATACCCTCTTTTGGAGGTGATTCATTCATTGAGTTTAAACTCATATCACTCATGATAGTTCACATGATTAGACCACCTCTTACCTCAATTAGAGAATATGGGAACAAGTTGGATATATTTCCTCTACCACCACAATTAATATAAGTCATTCACTTATTTAAGGATTGAACATTCTTCACCCCTCTTATTATAATTATATAAAATTTGGCCAACCTACTTTTGTCATTAACCACTTTTTTATCTTTAAAAATCAACAAGTCGATGAATGTCTTGGCAAAGAAAATCATTGATTATTCGCCAACGTGAAAGGAATGGATAGAGTCCTAGTTATCGTCATATTTGAAAGTAATATACTTTTCTTTTATGGATCTTCTGCCTAAAAATTCATCCACACATAAAGAATCATTGTTGCATCTCTAACTTCTTTAATGATATGAACCTTAACATCAAACCTCTTGGGCAAAAATCGTAATATTTTATTAATAACATATTTCTCTAGTGTCTATTTTCCCAAGGATAACTAATAGGTCACTATGTCACATATGCAAGAATAAAACTTATCAAAACTTTCGTTCTCTTTTATAATCAATATTTCCAAAGATATGGTCAATTGTTGAATATTTGAATACATTACAAAAGAGCTTCCTTCATAAGAAACCTCCAAAATCTCCCATAGTTGTTTACACTTTGTATAATTGTTACATGCCAAAAGTCACCAATACTAATGACTCCAAATACAACATTTTATCCTTTAGTATTAAACCCATTACCATTGTTGTCATTTCTCCCCAAGCTAGATTTTTTCCCATAACTTATATGTTTTTTTTTTACAATGGTCAAGTCCATTCCCATTCCGCTTCTATACTATTGCATTTTCACTCATCCATGGATTGCGAATAACTCTTCATTCTATCTTTCTAATATTAATAGTTACAACCATCGACAATGATGGCTAGTTTGAAGAAATTCCCTCTATTACCTACAAAAAGGATCTACCTTAGGTGATGAAACCTAAAAGATCTGTACAATAGCAGTTGAGAGTGCATGGATCTCGATAGTTGCTACCCATAAAAAAATATTTATAATTAAGAAGAAATATTTTTCACTCAAAATTTAAGGAAGATATTATTTCAGCTTTTAAGTAACAAAACATTATTTATAAAATGAATCAACTTATTACTTTTTTTCATCAATCATATTAATAAAATAAAAATATAGAAGAGTATATCATGCAGTAGGGACTGTTGAAATGTTTCGAAGTCCACCACTAGCTCATAGGAGGCAGTAGGTCGGCTGGCAAACCAATCAACATACTTGAAGATTATGACAAACTACAAGCGGCAGATAATGCACTTTATGTTGAACAAATCAAGAAGGTAGATCAAGAATTTCACGAGCACCGAGCAACATTGCAGAATAAATACTCCATCCTTTCAAGTAACCCATCAAGCATGAAGCATTGGGGGCTTCTGTTGATACCAAATTTAATCTGCTGATGTGGACCAATAATAAGAAGACACGTGTCAATCTACATGGCACAATAACAACGAGGAAGTTTATTTCCCCCGACCAAATCATGTCCTCTCCGAGCAACGAGGAGGACACCCCGAGGAACTCTATCATCCCGAGATACTCTAAGCCCTCCGAGGAACTCTTGATCAACGAGCAACTAAGGCAGTTCGAACTGCATCTCGGCCGTATCATTAATTACCAGACGGACAACTGTTCAACTATTCATTATATTCTTGACGCACACGCTGCATTAAATGTATTACCCTTTCATATGTATATCATTTAATGTATTGGACCTTTCATGTACAGCCTAAAGGCTATAAATACCTTGTATCGTCCTCAATTCAGGGGGATCGGAATTTCTTGAGAGAACTTGTAATCAAGAATTCCACAAACACTCAGCAATAACATAACAGTGGACGTAGGCTTTATTCCTAGCCGAACCACTTTAAAAATCTTTGTCTTATTTATTTATCTGTGATTAAAAATTAGAGCGATCTAGTTTTTTACATCAACAGGCAGATAAATGATGAGGATGAGATTGAAGATGAAGATAAACATTCACATCGAACATATAAGAGACAAAGATTTTTAAAGTGGTTCGGCTATAAGGAAAAGCCTACGTCCACTGTTATTTTATTCCCAGGGGTTTACAATAGCACAATATGGTGTTTCTTGGTTCTCTCGGATCTCTCTTCATAGTTGTCCCTTTTGGCCAAGGGAATACATGTATTTATAGTGATGGGAGATAAAGAGATTCATTGTATGTAGACATTTATACATTATGTCTACATTCAACGAATCTAATTGCTTGGTATGCTATGTGTTGTCATCTACAGTATAAATGTACATTAATGCTCATTAAATGCATAGTCATCTTCATTAATGCACATTAAATTCATAGTTATCCCTTGATCTTCCTGGTTAGTATGCCGACCAACACTCCTCGAGTGCCGACTAACTCTCCTCGGGTACCGACCAACTCCTCGGGTGCCGACTAACACTCCTCGGGTGCCGACCAACACTCCTCGGGTGCCGACCAACTCTCCTCGGGTGTCGAATATTTCCACGTAGGATGACATGTGTCCTTTTCTGATTGGTCCTCGTAGATGGAGAATTTTTGCGTTAACAGAAGCCCCCAATGCTCCATGCTTGATGGTTTACTTGAAAGGATGGAGTATTTATTCTGCAGTGCTGCTCGGTGCTCGTGAAATTCTTGATCTACATTCTTGATTTGTTCAACATAAAGTGCATTATCTCCTGGACGACATATGATGTAGGCTGATCGATGGTTGCTAATCTTTCTTTTGAGGAATTCCGTGTGCTATGTATCACCCCTGGGAATTTGGATGCAGCCATGCCATAGTATGCAACTTGTAGCTTGTCATAATCTTCAAGTATGTTGATCGGTTTGCTAGCCGACCAACTGCCTCCTCTGCCGAGCAACTGAATGCTAACTTTACGTGCTTGATTTTTCTGATTTATGATCCTCTGAATAATTAGTCGAGTAACATACTAGCTTTTGAACCCAACTCTTCAATTTGATTAGTACCAAGCTAGTGGTGGACTTCGAAACATTTTCATACAACTTCTTCTTCATTATTGGTCGAGACAGTAGTAGCAAAGATCTCTGTGCTATAGATGCTGATTTTGACTTCTACCTCTGCTCGGGGACGAGCAAGAGGTTCTCGGGGATGAGCAAGAGCTGCTCTAACAGACCATCTGTGATGAACATCAGAATGCTGAAAGATCTTAACTTCATAAACTCCCCTTATGCTTTGGATGATCCTCCTGCTGGAGAGGAACCTGTTTCAAAAGCAGAGGGAAAGAAACCAATAGAGTAGGAATCTCAATGTAATAGTTAGTATACATTTTCATTCTCAATGTATTTTGTTTTTTGAATTTAATGAAAGACTTTCATTTTTATTCGCAATCTTAATTGCTATTGTCTTGTAAAATACTTTACATGTGTGCATATGTATAACAATATTGTGTTGTTCATCGACCAACTTAGTAATAAAGAAGTTACAAGTATTAGTAACATTGCTCGATCACTTAATAATAAAGTAATGAGTATAAAAATGTTTAAAATTTTTCCAACCAACCAAGGTTGTTAAATTATGCTTGTCGACCAACTACAGTTAGTGGGTTTTTATCCTCGACTAGCCATACTTGGTAGACTTTTAAATATTTTCATAAAATGTGTCCGACCAACTAAGGTCAATAATTTTTCCTCGTTGACCAACTACAGTTAGTGGGTTTTTATCCCCGACCAACTATACTTGGTGTATTTTGGAATATTTTGTTCTTCAAAGAACTTTTTGTAATAATCTTACCTCCCGACCAACATAAGTTGTAATGTGAGAATATATGTTTATCTTACCAACCGTAGTTGATCATGCTGGTGTACACTTTTTGGCTCCTTAAAGCTTTTGGCTCCTTAGAGCATTTTTTGGCTCCTTAGAGCATGTCCTCCTAACCAAAGGAGGTTGGCTACTTATAGCACTTTTGCTCCTTAGAGCTGTCCTCCTAACCAAAGGAGGTTGGCTACTTATAGCACTTTTGCTCCGTAGAGCTGTCCTCCTAACCAAAGGAGGTTGGCTCCTTAGAGCACTTTTGCTCCGTAGAGCTGTCCTCCTAACCAAAGGAGGTTGGCTCCTTAGAGCACTTTTGGTCTATTAGCTCTGACGACATCCTGGCGCTGAATGAACCTTCAAAATGTTTGACTGATGATAATATGCAGCAAACTCCTCGTTTTTAAATTGTGTTCCATGGTCTGTGATGAAGGCATGAGGGAGACCATATCGGCAGATGATGTTCTTCCAAACAAATTGGTACACCTTCCTTCTCGTATGTCATGTCAATAAGTGGCTCATCTTCTATCCACTAAGTAAAATAATCTACTGCGATGATGAGGTATTTGAATCTTCCTCAAGTCGTCGGCAATGGTCCAACCAAATCAATCCCCACATGGAAAATGGCCAAGGATAAATGATGGGTGTCAACAATGTTTGTGAAGTTCTTCGGATGGAGGAAAAGCGTTGGTACTTGTCACATTTCTTGGCATAAGCTATACAATCAGCCCTCATCGTCGGCCAGTAATATCCTTGTGTCATCACCCTTTGCAAAAGAGTCCGACCAGCTACATGAGCTCCACAGGATCCTTCATGGATTTCCTCAATCAATTCCCTGACTTCTGATGGATGTACACATCTCTGCAAACCTTCCATAATTCCTCGTCTATACAAAACACCATTAGTTAGTACATACCGAGCAACTTTATACTTCCTTTTCTTGGCAGCGAGCTTATCCTCCGGTAATTATTCCTCCTCAATATATGCTCTGATGGGATCCATCCAAGATGGTCCTAAATCAAGGGTAATAATATTCATCGTCAGGTCTTCATCTATGCTCCGACTTTCTAATACTTCAATTGGTATCGTTCTTCGTAGCTCGGTACGAGTAGCTGATGCTAATCGGGCCAAGGCGTAGGCTCTCACATTCTCCATTCTTGATATTCATACCAGTTTGAACAGCAACAAACTCTGATACTAACTCCATCACCTTTGTTTGATACTTGATCATCAATTCTCCTTCGGCTCATTATTTTCCCAACATTTGGTTTACGATCAATTGAGAATTACTGAAGACAATAACCTGCTGTGCCTCCATAGTATTTGACAAATTAAGACCTGCAACCATGGCCTCATACTCAACGTCATTATTAGAAGCTTTGAATTAGAAACGTAGGGCGTATTCCATGTCGACCTCGTCTGGGCTATTCAAAACGATCCCTGCCCCACAGCCTGTAGTGCAAGATGAGCCATCTACATATAATCTCCATATAGGCAATTTGTCTTCTAATTTCTGGTCTGACAGAGTTCCTCGGTGGAATACTTTTCGCTTTCTTTTATCATGTCCTGATACTTCTGAATACAACTCTTGAATTTCGATATACCTCTTGAACTTCAATATTCCTCCTGAACTTCAATATACCTCCTGAACTTCAATATTTCTCCTGAACTTCAATATTTCTCCTGAACTTCAATATACCTCCTGAACTTCAATATTTCTCCTGAACTTCAATATTTCTCCTGAACTTCAATATTTCTCCTGAACTTCAATATACCTCCTGAACTTCAATATTTCTCCTGAACTTCAATATACCTCCTGAACTTCAATATTCCTCCTGAATGATTAGTCGGGGCCCTGACCATGTGAGTTTGTGGAGTTAAATTTGATGCTCGATTGCATGATGTTATAAGAATGTGCCACCAAATGAACAAATATATCTGTAATAGAAGCCCCCAACTGTGGAATGTGAACTTTGAATGATATTTATCGACCAATACCAACCGGAGTTGGATTTTATCTACCAACCGGAGTTGGATTTTGTCTACCATCCAAAGTTGGATTTTATCTACCAATCGGAGTTGGTGGTAATTGATAATGAATGATGAAGACTTCCTCGGAGCTGACCAACAGATTGTTGGGAATAAGATAATATAAATGCTGGAGACCTCCTCGGAGATGACCAACAGATTGTTGGGAATAAGATAATATAAATGCTGGAGACCTCCTCGGCGCTGACCAACAGATTTGTTGGGAATAAGATAATATAAATGCTGGAGACCTCTTCGGCGCTGACCAACAGATTGTTGGGAATAAGATATAATATAAATGCAGGATACCTCCTCGGCGATGACCAACAGATTGTTGGGAATAAGATATAATATAAATGCAGGATACCTTCTCGGCGATGACCAACAGATTGTTGGCAATAAGATATAATATAAATGCAGGATACCTCCTCGGCGATGACCAACAGATTGTTGGGAATAAAATATAATATAAATGCAGGATACCTCCTCGGCGATGACCAACAGATTGCTGGGAATAAGATATAATAAATTCCGGAGATATCCTTGGAGCTGAATAAGATATAATAAATGCTAGAGACATCCTTGCTGAAATGAGAATAGAATATGCATCCAAATAGATATAAAGAATAATTAAAAATAATAAATTGCCTCGCCGATCCGTCGAGGTAGAATCATATAATGCCGAACAAGAATAAGATCTTTCAGAACATAAGAATATGGCCGAGAACTTTGTTGGGCCTGCATATAAATAAGAATTACCCCGACCAACTATCCGTTGGGGGTGAAATATAATAAGTGTTATAGTTTTCCTCAAAGCTGAATATGATAATAAGTATCTCGCCGAGCTCCATATTGAGATGAATATAGAATATGAATCCCAAGGGATATATAGAATAATTTTTGCTTGAGCCAATATATATGGGCCTGAATATAAATAAGAATGACCCCGACCAACTATCCGTTGGGGGTGAAATATAATAAATGTTGTAGCTTTTCCTCGGAGCTGAATATATATAGAGAGAAGAAATTTTTCGAGCTCCATGCTGAGATAAATATAAAATATGAATCCCAACGGATATAGAATAATTTGTGCTTCAGCATTCGTCGGCATTGAATCTTGTGCCTGTAAAAATTAATAATTTGCTCTACCATATGTGTAGGCTGAATTGATTAGTCATGAGAATAATTTACTCATCCAATCAATATATGATATGTATCAGCATAAAAATTTCAAAATATGAAATAATATGTTTTATGCCAAATGTGTGTGAGATGGACAAATTATTATCAAATATGCATCATAAATAAGACGTAAAGGTATTTAATCTCCAACAACTAATCAGGTATTAGTTGCTGTTTAAAAATATTTTTGGGGTGATCATAAGTTAAAAAGACTTAAGCCCCCTGCTTGTCCCCAAGCCGAACTCGTGTTTAAAGAAATATCTAGGGTGTTTCGCATTTTTTAATACCCCAAGATTCTACTGCTGCCGACAAACGACATGGATGTTGCCGACCAACATTTAAGGATATCTCAAATTATATGGTTGGATGACCAGAATATCTCGAATCTTTAGATAAAAAAAAATAACATTCAATGTAAAATTTAAGCCTTAAGAATGTTAATTAAATGAATAAATATATAACCCATTAGATCGTGTGATTTTGTCAAAGAAACCTTGTGATGTGATGAACGAGGGGCCAAAATATCAAATTTGTTCCCAGTCTTGATATGGTCATGATTATTTTACTGATCCTCTTTTACAAGAGGTGGGTAATGATTTTTCAGGTGAGAGAAAATTATTTTTTATATTGATCCCTTCCTATTCCCAATTTGGAGAGATAAAAATATGGTGAATGATTAAAGTTATTACCAAATAAAAAATCAATCAATTTGACTTTATTGACATAGATGGAAGATGAACCAAATTAATTATATAGTTCATAAAAATGAATGCAAAGAGACTCAAACTTGTGAATGCAAAGAGACTCAAACTTGAAGAGAGAGAAAATAGATCTGGGTCATGATTTTCATGAGAAGACTTTTCATTGTCTTTAACCTTTTCCCATTCTTTTATTAAAAATATGATGGGAATTTGAATAGACATCAAATATCTTACAAAATTTATTTCAAAATCAACAATGAAAATGATCAAATCTTATCATCGTCGTATATATTGGCATATATAATCATTTAGAATATTTATTTCATGATATAAAATTAAAACTTGAGAATCAAGCAAAGAATTATGATTTATGAAATATACTATTTTTCAGATTTCTAAATAAGGATGAATCTAACAGTTATGATTTAAAAATCATGAGATGCAACATTTTGCAGATAAAAATTGGACAATTAATTTATGTATTTAAACATAAAAATCATGATTCAATCAAAAGATGTATGTATAATTGATTATACGTAGAGAAAATAAAAACTTAGCTTTCGGTGGAGAACAACGCTTGTAACACGTTCCCACAGACGGCGCCAATCTGTTGAAGACAGAAAATGGCCACTACCATTTTAGTGGCGTCAACAGCAGATAAATGATGAGGATGAGATTGAAGATGAAGATAAACATTCACATCGAACATATAAGAGACAAAGATTTTTAAAGTGGTTCGGCTATAAGGAAAAGCCTACGTCCACTGTTATTTTATTCCCAGGGGTTTACAATAGCACAATATGGTGTTTCTTGGTTCTCTCGGATCTCTCTTCATAGTTGTCCCTTTTGGCCAAGGGAATACATGTATTTATAGTGATGGGAGATAAAGAGATTCATTGTATGTAGACATTTATACATTATGTCTACATTCAACGAATCTAATTGTTTGGTATGCTATGTGTTGTCATCTACAGTATAAATGTACATTAATGCTCATTAAATGCATAGTCATCTTCATTAATGCACATTAAATGCATAGTTATCCCTTGATCTTCCTGGTTAGTATGCCGACCAACACTCCTCGGGTGCCGACTAACTCTCCTCGGGTACCGACCAACTCCTCGGGTGCCGACCAACACTCCTCGGGTGCCGACCAACTCTCCTCGGGTGTCGAATATTTCCACGTAGGATGACATGTGTCCTTTTCTGATTGGTCCTCGTAGATGGAGAATTTTTGCGTTAACAGGGACAATGATTAGTATAAGGGAAAACACTAATAAGGAAAAACCTTGGGTGAAACTGACACATTGCACTAGTATAGTTAAATATCTATATGAACAATGGTGAAATGAATTACAAACTTCAACCTCTATTAAAATCAAAAATGCACAACATCAATAATAAATTATTTTCACCTTATAATAATAAGATTGTGAATGAATCATAACCAACCGACGACCACATCGCAACGTGTTAAACACGTTAATAATGTCATATTTGACCTTACTCAAAGCTTTCTTTTAAGTCGAGGAAAAATTTATTCCACGAAAAAGGAAGAAAGAGTTAAAATTAACTAACACTAAAGAATAAAAATTAATTTGAATTTTAATAACAAGTAAAATATTTTAAATTTTGTCAAATTATTACAAAGAATTTTTGCACGGAAAGGGTTTAGCTATCTAGATATATGATTTCTTTTATCTTGATAAATCACTCGAAATATTTCAAATTATTAAAATATTAATATTTTTAAAATAAAAGACTAACCCATATAACCTATTTCAAGATTGTGGAACATGTTCTCATAGGCCTCGAGGTAATTTTAGTCCACAAAAACAAGCCATTGCTCAATCTATTACAAAGCTGTAGACAAAAGGTGGATTTTCACAAGTTCTAACGCAATCCAATAACTAAAAATATCCAATACCTAATCTAGGTACCTTCATTAATAAGTTCACGAGTAGTTTAATGCAGTAAAGCCAAGCTTGGCTAGAGCGGTATTTCGACGAACAAAGTTGCGTAGAATTTCATGTATTTTAGGAAGCATCCTTTCAATGTTTTTCGGGTAGAAAAGGTGTATTTTCTAAAGTGAAAGAGACCTCAAATGTAACGAACAATTAGCGATGAAGATCATAAATGGAGATAATGATTTTTGCCATTTTTACTTTGAGGGTTTGTGCGGAGTAAATATCGTTTTTCTGCAGCGAAAATAAAAAGGCAAAAACTAAGAAGAGTAAGTTCCAACCTTTTAATAAGTTTGTTATATACATAATGATGGATTTTCTAAGATACATTATAAGAAAATTATATCACATTGTGTTTTTAGAAACTCTCAAACCGCGAGTTTATATGAAAACATCTATTTATTTTAAGAAAACATTTAATAATTGGGATAAAATCTAACTCCTCTTACTCATGCATATGCATTAGTTTGTATAATAATAATGATGTTTTATTAAAATTAATTATAAGACATTTATACACTTCTCTAACAAGATAAATTACTAATGAAATAGAATATTTATTCATTGCTAAATTATGAAATAATTGAATAAAATAAATACTAAAAGTTTCCATGCAAATTGGAAAAAAATTCAATCAAACTATAATGAGCAAAGAGTTATGAATGTGAACCCCTCTGTAGATTGGGTTTATAACATCAACGTGGACGTTACATAGAAATTTGATCTGTTCCCTATTTCTCAAAGGTATATATTGGGTCGACACAGGTCAGTATGTTTGTTTTTCTCATCTTTGATGATAATGTTATGAAAAATACTACAATTGACCATTATATGGGTAAAATCATCACAACACCAAAAATAATATAGTCACTTCAAGGTTGTAAAATGATCTCGTAGAACCCAAAATCTTTCTCGAAATCATTACACATAGCCTTTTGGCACCGAGTGGATATGGTAATACTATACCACAAAAGATAAGATGTGGTCAAATACTTCCATCGAAAAAGACATAACATATATTGGGCGGATGTGGTCAAATACTTCCAGCGAGATAATAGTATCCTTTTGTGGTGGCTGTGATGTGTTCCTTACCATACTATGAACAAAGTATTTTATTCCCATTTCAAAAAATATATGCTACATATCACATATGGAAAAATTCATTATACTCACCCTTTGAAAGTAAACATTGAACATGCCTAGTATTTGGTCTCCTTAGGTACTTAGTGGAGTATAAGTGATATAGATTATCACATAATATCTTTTTGCACTGATGAAAGTAATCTTTATAATTTTAATGTACTCATCAATTACATCATCTATGTAATTGTATGCTAGAATTCAAAGAGAAGTGGTTAAGTTTTGAGGACCAACAATGAGACCTCTTACACGCGTTCAGTGGTATAATGTGATAAATTCATGGGATAGATCCCAACACCTAAAGGAATACATATATAACAAGTACAAATGAGGGGTGACCCACTCCATTAGGAGGGGCATGTGAGAGCTAATTGTGTGGAACTTATGAAAATTATAATCATGACTTGTCTCTCAAAGAACTAAAACAATTCCCCGCTCCGTGGAGATAGGTAAGTTTCGTAACTGGGAATATATTATATTCTTTCTCTATGATTGGTTTATATTGGTTGCATGTGCGTCTACTATTTGTCTCTCGTGATGAGTTATTTTGGATATGTGAGTTTGTGCACTTACAATTGGCTCCATTTATAGGAAGCGGGTGTTTTTATTTCAATTTAGCTATGTGAGATCTCATTTTAGAATGTCATCCTATATCTAGTACTCATGAGGAAAACTACAATTCTCATGATGTTTAATAGAATGGGTACATGTCATTAACGCTATGATGATTGAGGTTCATTGTGCATTCCCTGCATTATTGGAGGACTCTAATATCTTGTTATTATCCTACGTTTGACCAACCTAGTTAGTCAACATCAATTCAACAAAGTTTCATGAATGATTAATGTTGATGAGGAGCAGATGCATGTGAAATAGAGATTTCCTTATCGATGGGAGGATGATAACGACAATATCCATTGCCTCCTGGACAAAGTTCAATGGGATATTTGGAATGGGAATAGCAAAAATAATAGGCTATTTGGGTTACAATCCCTTAGGCAAGTAAGTCTAGTGGATTAGGAAGGAGTACTGAGGAGAACATCACAAGATAGGATTCATGGTGATACCGACGATGAGAAAAAGACGAGAAATGGAAGACATTTGAAGCTTCATTAAGAAAAATAGATTAATAGGTGAACTAACTCAGGTCTAGTATCATGAGGTAACTGTTGAAAATATCCCTAGTAAATTAGATGAAATCCCCCTACGGATATAAAGAAATTGGAATAGAGTTAAATAACTTATGCCTCATAAAAAATGATGACATAATTTTCTAGAGAGAGATATTGGATTTTTTGCCAAATAATGCACCACTAAAAGGCACTATCCTTCATCGATATTGTGCTCAATAACTTTCCTCCCCATGATAAACCCTTGGAATTGTGACTAAATTTATTCCTCTTCATCTTATAGAAAGACACGATCAATAACTATGAATATACTAGATTACTATGGACTAAAACCTACATTTTATTGAATGATATTTTCACAATCGTCACGTGTGTCCCCCACATGATCATTGCACCCACGTCCCTTTGTTGATAGGCATAAGTAATAAGGTGACATTTTATATTATGAAATGAGAGGCAACCACGAGTGATGGTTTCATGTAAAGGATTGAGAAGTATATTATTTTAAGTTTTTAAGGAGAATTATTTGTGAGAACCCCAACATGTCACCAACATGATTTCGGCGAAGAATTTC
Source organism: Sambucus nigra (assembly GCA_949130495.1). Taxonomy (NCBI): domain Eukaryota; kingdom Viridiplantae; phylum Streptophyta; class Magnoliopsida; order Dipsacales; family Adoxaceae; genus Sambucus; species Sambucus nigra. The sequence continues at coordinate 616,907,037 of OX422207.1, forward strand.
TTCACCCCATGTGCATCACGCGATTTTGGTTTTGTTCTTGGATGTGTGCAACGATTAAGACTTTTAGTGGACCTGTGAATGTGTACTTGTTGTTCAAAGTCGCCAATTTATTTTCCTCAAAAGAAAAAAATACATTTATACCCATAGGGATATATGAAAGGTGTTGATCTATATTCAAAACAAGAGTTCTCTATATGAGGGATATATTAAGGATAAGGAAGGTGTTAGAAACCTGCTCCACCCTTTCAGTATTGATGCTAATACGACGTTCTTATATATAAACTTGGTGGATGCAATCCTTGACATGTTGACATGGCATAAATGTGATGTATAGGTGTGTATACAAAGTGTTCATATATTATATATGTAACATAAATGCAAATATGTGCAAATGTGTGTGTGTTTCACATATGTGAGAACATGGAAAAGATAGAAAAATGTGTCCTTGTGTTTGACATATATGGGAATATGGAAAAGATAGAAAATTGTGTGCGTGTGTTTGTCATATGTGCTAATATGGAAAAGGTAGAAAAACGTGTGCACGTTTTTCATATATGTGAGAATATGTAAAAGATAGAAAAATGTGTGCATGTGTTTGGCATATGTGCAAATATGGAAAGGGTAGGAAAATGTGTGCAGCATGATAGAGCTTACGTATTGAAGGGGACGAAATCAAAGTCAATGTACTCTAGGAGTGTAATACACCGTAATTTAAAGAAATTTAATTAATTAAATAATTAACTAATTATGGATTTTGTGAGAATTTAAATAATTAATTTAAGTGAAAACTTGAATTTATAAATATTTAAGTAAATAATAAAGTTTTAGTTTTGTTAGTGGAAGTTGAAATATAATTGATGGAAGTTATTATAATTGTAGAATTCATTTGATGAATGTTAGAATTTATTCGATGAGTTAATAAAATGTTTGGGCTTAATTGTACGTATATAAAAGTATGGTTATAATTATAGAAAGTAATTGAAAGTTTTGTCACTAAAGTAATTATGGTTTAATATAGATTTAATAAGTTTGTTACTTGGAGAAATGTATAGGATTAGAGTTATTAAAGAAAGAAAGAGAAAAGAATTATAGTGTAATTAAAGAAATAAAAAGATTTGAAAACAGTTTTAAAAAATAAAGAAAATTTAGAATTTTAATGGTGAGCATATATATATATATATATATATATATATATTGAGGTGGCTTGCCCATTTCATTCCATTTCTTGCTAAAGGCAGTACCAAATAAACGCTATCCTCCCATTTATAGTACACAACTTGACCCTTGAAACTCAATTAAATTTTGCAAAAAATATATATTCCTATCCCAAAATATATATTCCTTCGTTCTATCTAAATATTATATTTTATAGATGAATTTGTGGAACAATATTTGGTCAAATTTTAAGGGGCTTTTGGAGGGGCAATTGGAGAAAAAATTTAACCAATTCAAATAAGCTTTTATCTACACCATTTCATCTCTTTTGAGGATTGATTCTCTTCAATTAAGGAAAGACAATTCTATTTTCTTCTCTCATGAGATAAATAGTGTTTTCTACCTAAAGATGCTTTTATAAATGATAAAATTTGGAAGAAATAATTACCTGTTATCTTTATTTTAAACACATCTCTAAAATTGTGACTTTTGTGAATAAATTAATAAAAATTTATGGACTTGTATACTTGATTAATTTAGTTGAATTTAGTATAATTGAATTAGGTTGTGAGAATTTTACATTCTTGGTATAATTTCAATGGCAAAGTAGAAAATTTCATATGATTAGAATTACATGTTTTAGACTACCCTTTGTTATGAAATTATTATTTTTCCTTTTAATTCCATTGTAAAAATTGGGTATGAATTATATGTTGAATTCTCACCAATTAAATATGGTAAATTGAGAATTAAAGAAAGATTATAATTTTGACAAAAAATTATGTGGAAACCCAAATATTTAACTGGAATTCTGTATTTCTCTTTTTTTCCATAATGTACTAAATATTGAAAGTATTGAACACTCCCTTATATGATTAATAATTATAGTCCCTTGAGATTATGGAAGGGTAATAGATTGGGGATTATTTGTTAGTAGGATTGGATTTTGGATATGAGTCACTAACTCATAATCAAGAATAAACATCCCATAAATTATATAGTTCTAAATGATAAAATGTAATTGGTATTTTTAGCCTTCATGTATAACATATACATTGTTGCCCTTACAAATAAGGGGTGGTTTTAAATGATTAAAAGATAAAATATACTTATTGAATACCATTAGTCTACACACTATGGGTGTTATATTACTACATGGCCGAGTAAGAGTCATGGTCTTGATATACTGCTCATGTATTTAAAGACGGGTAGTTGGGTGTATCGGTTTGGTGTACTAGTGTCCTATCAACAAATGGGGGCTTGTACCAATTTATATACTCACATATATGTATATTTTATGATTTATAGAAGAGTTATCTAGGACACATACTGGTTATTGTAGTGTCTATCTTGTATTTACTATTCGTCTCTCACTATATGGGAACTAATGGGATTTAAATGGTATTGTTCGATACAGGACTTAAAGGAAATTTCACTGGTAAGGGTGGGGACATTGGTAAATTTATTAATTGTAGAATTATTATGTACAATAATAATAGATAGTTTTACTTCTTGATTACGTAGCTATTATCTTATTCCAGTAGGCTTGACACGTCGCTTTGTTACAGGTGATCCAATGTAGTTTCCCACTCGATCACACAACCTTCAATTCTAGTGATCACCGAGTTTTGGAGATGTAGGTGTCGTATCTAATTTTAGTTTTATTTCATTTATGTTAAGAGATGCGAGGTTTACTTTATTCCTAGCATTTCCACTCGGTTTTGATATTTGGGAGATTCAACATGAATTGGTTCTTGGCAGAAGTTGTTAATATGCTTAGTGGTGGTTGAATTTTATAAATTAGTATTTGAGGATTTTTCTTATCATTCTTTATATTGAATTTTCTTCCTCCATTGATTCTTGTTACATGTTAAGGATGATATATTATTTTTTTTAAACAACTTGTGTAATTTTAATAAATATACTTGACCAACCTAATTATTAAAAATATACGGGGTGTCACAGTCGGTATCAGAGCATGGACATAGGCAATGAAAGTTCCATAGGTCCATTTTAGTCGTTCTCATATCATTCTTTGATATGCCTAAATTCTTTACATTGTCATCGTATGGTACGATTTTTGGGTGTTTAGTGCTAATTATCCTGATGAGCGACCTGAGTGGACTGAAGTGTATTAGGAGGGTTCCTTTTTTGGATTTCATTCATGAGTTATCCCACGCATGGTGTTTAGTTCAGTCGAGAGTTAGGAGAAATTAGGTGTAAGACTCTTAGCATGTATATAGTAATAAATTTTATGAAGATTAATCAAATATTATGATGAGGTTCAATAACAAGTACTTCTCCCAGTCGATCTGTTGACACAAGGAAACAAAGTTTCTTCCACTCCAACATGGTTACTCATACTATCTTAGAGTATGATAAAGAGTTCCAATTTTTCCATTGGTTGCTTCGGAGGAAATGAATATGGAGAATAAAAAAATTAAATGTTTCATGAAGGGTCTCATATAGCCTATATGATGGATTCTAATGGAGAACTAGGCCTACACTACGTATGCATAAATAGTGGATATCGTTCCTACGCTTTGTGAATAATATATTTAATGTAAGATGAAGTTTGATAAAAAGGGCCAGGAAGGTGGGCCCAAGACTAAGGGAAGACCTAGTAGTGATCACAAGGGAGGTTAGGTCCAGCAAGGATAGTATAGGCAGAGCCAACAGGGCTAGTAGAGGTAGGTATTTAGGCCAAATTTTCAGCAAAAGACGTCAAGGCAACAATAGGTGCCAATTCTCCCTGCCTTGAGATAGCAGGCACCTGCGACACTCCCGCACTAGCCGCATCACCTCAGCCTCAGTTGTAGTATGGAAGGGTCTATTAGGTGGCACCCAGGGATTATCAAATGCCTATTCAGGAAATCGGTGGTACGCTATCTATTTATAGGGTGACGTCCCATAATTTTTAATAATTAGGTTGATCATGTTTATTTATTAAAAGTTACATTTTGTCAAAAAAATCTAAATATCATCCTTAACAAGAAGTAAAAACAAAGATCATTAATTAAGAAATTAAAGTAAAGATCGACGTGAGATATCCTCAAATATCAATATATAAATAATAAGAGTTTATTATATCACCAAGTAAAATCTATACTGCCTGGTAGCAGCTGATACATACATACCCTCTCAAATTCAATTTATCTTTTACAACTGAGTACAAATATGAAGAATAAAGTAAACCTCCCATCTCTCAAAATAAATGAAGTACATATAAAAGCAGGTGCGCCCCTACATCTTTAGATCTCAGTGATATATCCAACGGAAGATAGTGTTAGTATTGTTGTTCTAATTTTTCATAACTTTGGCTAGGTTTGACCAAATAAAGACTTAACTTATACCTTTTTAACCAGATATATAAAATAAAAATATGGGCAAAAGTTTAAGAATTTTTTGATTGGTTGCATGCCATCATGTTTCTAGTTAATGAATCTGGTTGAAAAGTTCATCTTCTACCTCTCGATAGTTCTTCGGGTTAGAAAAACTTTTAACTAAGATAACTTCTTATTTTATAAATCATTTAAGATGATTTTTGAACTAACCCAACCTAATTTTTCACATGGAATCCAAAAATATAAGTTTTATGGATTGAGGTTCAGTATACATCGAGTTATGAAACTTTGTTTTTTTTCTAAAATTTTGACTGAAAATTCAAAGCTTTATTGAATATGGTAGAGGTTCTTATGAGTATAGTTGTGTTTTTATTATCCTATGGAATCATTTGGGTTTGGTTTGAAGGATTGAGGTGGTCTGTATATGGAGAATTCGAATTTTTTTCATTTTTTGAAACCGAAAACACCTTCAAGAAATTGGGGTTGAGAAGTTATGATTTTTCACTAACGATCTTTAAACTAGAGCTCCTAAGCTCATAAGAAATCATTTCCTAGCTTCAAAACTGATTTACTATCAAGAAATCAAAATTCACCATTAAATCTCAAGCTTTAATGGAGGTTTTATCGAGTTTCTTTAAACAAGGACTATTTTCACTTAAACATCCTAAGGTTTTGATTGATATGGACATAATATCAACACAGAAAATGCTTGGTATTGAAAGAATGAAATATAATGCATAAAATGAGAGGATACCTACTTTGTAGGAAAATTCTGAGTTTTGTGTAAACTAAAGTGGTGAGTTTTGGAGGTTGTATGCATGGGAAATATATAGGGTAGGCGAAGAGGATGTTATTGGTCTTCTTTGGAGGTGGATTACTCCTTGTTTTAAGAAGATAAATGCATGAAACCTTGTTTCTCACATGTTTTCATGGTATTACCATGTGAGTTTTGACACATTAGCTTAGGTGGAGGCTGATGTGGGGAGGGGGATTGTGAAAATAAGTTTGTCTTAGGTTTTAGTCCTTGGTGGAAAGTATATACACTTATTTGGATAAGAAAATGTTAATTTTGTAAGTTTTAGTGGATTTTTTGTAATTTAAAAAACATATAAGCACTGAAAGTGATATTTTTAGTTAGTTGATGTCTAAAGGTTTAATTTCATATAAGGTTTAGGTTTAGGGTTTAAATATAGGTTAAGTAATACTTTTTTGAAAAGTTCAGGGGCTATTCTTATGATATTTGAAACTTCAAGGGTACTTGGGTAATTTAGTAAAGTTATAGGTTTTATAAAGTAGTTTTATCCTTATTTTGAATATTTCTGACTTTATACATTCTAGGAGGGGTAAAAATGAGAATTAGGGTATCTGGATTCAAAGTACGGATATTACAGTCTACCTACCTAAAAAACAAATCGTGCTCGAATTTATCTTGGAAGAGATCAGGATATTGGTCTTTCATAGCCTTCTTTGGTTCCTATGTGGCTTCTTGCTAATTTTAATATTTCCAAAGTACTTTGATTGAGGGGAGTCCTTTATTTCTGAGAAGTTTTACTCTGCGATGCAAAATTAAAAGAGGGCGTACTTCAAATTCATGATTTGATTGGGCATAAATTTCTTGCCATGTAACAATATGGGAGGGGTGAGGAATATACTAACGTAACTAGGATACATGGAATACATTGAGAATATTGGATAATTCCATGAGTAATTCCAATTGGTAGGCGATAGAGCCAACATGTTTAGAAATAATGAAAGGTCCAATATATCTGGGGGCTAATTTTCCTTCCTTTCCAAAGCGTAAAATCCCCTTTTGAGGAAAACTTTCAAAATACTCTATCATTAACTTGAGATTCTAAGGGCTTTCGACTCTTGTCTGCATAAATTTTATGACGATACTAGGTTATCTTCAATCTCTCCCTAATATGTTATATTTTATCAATGGTTTCCTGGATTAATTTGGGACCAAATTGTTTACTACTTCTAGATTCTATCCAACATGCAGGTGAATGACAAGGTCTCACATATAAGGAGGCTTAAATACTTGACTGATAACTGTTTCTATGAGAATAATCAACAAGGGGTAAATGTTCATTCTAATTGTCAGCATATCTGACAAACAAGCTCGTAACATATCTTATAATGTTTGAATTGTAAGTTTAGATTTTTCATCCATTTGAGGGTGAAATGAGGTAATCAAATGAAGTTTAATACCCATTGTGGTTGGAGGTTCTTGCCAAAACTTTTCGAAAAAATGGGAATTTCTGTCTAATACGATGGATAAAGGAATTCCATGTAATCAGACAATTTCTAGAATGTAGTGTTTTCTAATCTTTTGAAAAGAATAGGTGGTTTGCACTTGTAAAGAATGAGCAGATTTGGTAAGTCGGTCTACTATTACCAAAATGAAATTATATCCTTTAAATGTACGAGGTAGTCCACTGAAAAAATCCATTCTAATATGATCCCATTTCCACTCTGGAATTGGTAATGCTTGAAGAAGTCCACTAGGATGCTGGTGTTTATTCTTACTTGTTGACAAGTAAGACATTTTCTTAAAAAAACTCTCAATATCATTTCTCATATTTGGCCACCAATATTGCTTCTTTAAGGCATGGTACATCTTGGATCTTCTAGGGTGAATAATAAATTTAGAAATATGAGATTTTTGCAATACTTATTCTCAAAGAGATAAATTATCTGGTACATACAATCTATTTCTAAATTGCAAACCTGTTTCCTTTTCATATGAGAATTCATGATTTTTATACTATAGATTTTGGACAAAGGGTGTTAGGATTGTTGTGCTAAGATTTTCTTTCTCAAATATGGATATGCAATTATATTGGAAACTTTTGAGAAAGGGGGTATCAAACGAATATTATATTTCTCTACGGTAGCAACAATATCATTAGAAATAAAAGTTTGGAGTCTTCCTTCTGGATTCGGATTTAAAGCATCAGCTACCACATTTCCTTTTCCTAGATGGTAGTTTAATTTAAATCGATAATCTTCTAAAAATTCCATCCAACATCGTTGTCATAAATTTAAATCTTTTTGCGTTAAGATGTATTTGAAACTCTTATGATCAGAAAAGGCTTAAAATTCTTCCATATAAACGTAACAACGGCTAACTCAAAATCATGTACAGGGTAATTACATTCAGGAGTTTTGAGTTATCGTGATCCATACTCTCCCACTTTATCTCCTTGCATTAAAGCACATCCTAAGAGTTACAATAAGGTGTTGATATGTACATCATAGCTTATATCACTAGAAGGAATAATGAGGACAGGAGCAATAGTTAATTTGTCCTTCAAAATTTGGATTGCTTGATTACTTTCATCAGTCCATACAAATGGTACTTCCTTTATAGTTAACTTTAAGAGGGTAAGAGCAATGCGAGAAAATTCTTCCACAAAGCAATGATAGTATCCCGCTAATACTAGAAAACTTTTTATCTCGGTGATATTGGTAGGATTTTCCCATTCCAAAATTACCGAAATTTTGGCAGGATCGACTTGGATTCCATTTTTCAAAAATCACATTTCCTAAAATTTTTATTTTCTTCATCAAAAAATCACATTTTCTCTTCTTAGCCTACAACCAATGATTTCTTAGAGTTCCTAATACTGTTTCTAGATGTTGGGCATGCTTTACTGGGTTTTTGGAATACACAAGAATATCGTCAATAAAAACGATAACAAACTGTCCAAGAAAAGGTGTAAAGATTTTTTGCATAAGATCCATAAAAGCTGAGGGTGCATTGGTTAATCCAGAATACATGACGGTAAATTTTAAATGTCCATAGCGAGATAGAAAAACAGTTTTTTGGAATATTTTCTTCTCTTACTCGCAATTGATGGTAACCAAATCGTAAGTCTTTTTTAGAAAAAACCCGTGCTCCTCAAAGTTGATCGAATAGATCTCCGATTATTCTTAATAATTATTGTGTTTTGCTTATGATAATCTATGCATAACCTAAAGCTCCAGTCTAGTTTATTGACTATAATATAGGAGGTCCCGGAGGAGATGAACTTATGAAAATAAAACCCTTTTAAAGAAGATCATCTAGTTGTGTACGACGTTCGAAAGTTCTAGAGGATCCATTCGATACGTAGGTATTGCAATAGGGAGAGTTTTAGGATAAATATTTATACTAAATTCTATTTCTCGATAAGGGGGTATTGCTGGTAATTCTTTTAGGAAAACATCTTTGAATTGTTCCAAAATTCTGGGAACTAAGGAAGCCGAATTTTGAATTTAGAAAATTGATGGTTCAGCCGAACATGATCCTTGAAATACAAAGGAGTAATTATATTTCTTTCAAAACTAAATTTTCTTGGAATGATAATCAATATAAGCTTGATGTATAGACAGAATATCCATCCCGATAATAATATCAAAACCAAAAATATCTAAAACTATCAAGTTAACAAAGAGGGTACCTAAACCTAACTGAATTTCATAATTTCTATAACCTTGGGTAGGTGTATTGATTTCACCTATTAGTAATTCTATATCTAATGGAACAGTTAAAGATATAAGTAGTAATTGTAATAATTTATCTAGTTTAAGGCTAATAAAGGAATGTGTTGAACCTGAATCAAATAAAATATGTGCAGGATGATGATGAAAAAGTATTGTACCTTCTATCACATCATGGGAGTTTCATGTAGGCAATATTGCATAATTCTTTCTACGACTAGGAACATGAATGTTCTTAGCAGGATTTGGATTAGGTTGATGATTTTGTCTAAGACGATGATTTTAATTTCTCGATGGATTATCTAACTAATGACAGATTGGAGCATATTTTAATTTAGGTATCTTTGGCCGAATATATCCCAGTTCTTCCCATTCATGACAACGAATCAATGATTGGGTAGTCTTATGGAAAATCTGGGAATAAGCTTGTCCATTTGAATTTGGCTAAGGTTGAGGAAAGGTCCTAACAACATGATTATTTCTAGTAAAGAAGATCGTATAACATTGGAAGAATTTCATTCCACAATTCCCGCCACATTGATAAGTTGAGAATAATATCGAATTTGTAAAGGAGAGATAAAAGTCTTGATCCTTGGATGTAGTCCACTTTCAAACTACTTGAATTTATTTATCTCAATTTCCACATATTCAATGGCGTAACGAGACAACTTGGTAAATTTGGATTCATTCTGAGCTACGGATATATTTCCTTGTTGTAATTTTAAGAAATCTATAGTTCGTTGAGCTCGTTCAACTTTGGGAAGATTCATTTTGAACAAGATTTCTTCAAATTTCTCCCAAGTAAAATATGAAAATTTTTGGTTACGTGACACAACTTTCCACTAGAAATAAGGTTCACTTTCAAACATATAGGTAGCTAGAATTACTCGAGGATTAGTAGCTAGATCTACTCCATTAAGATTTTTCACAATCTGACGCATCAATTTCTTAGCTTCACTGGTACTGGCTTTCCAAAAATGAAGGAGCTCGTTGTATAAAAAATTATTTGAGAGCATTCTTCTACGAATTTCTTCTATAATTTCCTCTGGAGTAGGGTGAGAATTTTTTTATTGTCAAGCTAAAGATGTTAATTCCTAAAGACATCACATGATTCCTTCAGTGTGAGTCTATTTAGTCCGAGTTTTAATGGAGGGAATTCGAGTACTAACCATTCTAAAGCAAGATAAAAGAGTCACATTAATACAAAAGAATATAAAACAAGAATATATCACAAGCCTGCTGATATTATACAAAAGATAGGGTTGTATGTTGGAATAGGGTAGTATTTCATAATAGTACCTATTCTACACAAGTTAGAGTTAGTCAACCTCCAAAATAGTAGTTGGTCACACTATATACATTACTTTGTTTTGTTATGTTACATTAGGAGGGGCGATTTTCTTGATTTCGGATTTTTCTAAGCGGGAACATCAACATCAGTCTTGGAAAATGCATAATCTGAATCATCGAAAAAGTTATCAAGCTCGAATGGATCATCATCGGTCGAATCACTTGAATTTGAAAACAATCCAATGATAAACTCACCATTTGATGTAGCTTTAGGAAAATGTTGTGGAGATGTTGCATTAGATAGAGATAGATTGATAGCTTCTTAGAGTATAACCGAATCATCCACATAATCATTGATTTTTCTCATGACTTGCACTTCTTCTGAAACTCTATTTTCTAGTACCAGTTGTTTCACATCATTACTTGAGCCTCTACGGTTTTCATCCACAATGAGAATCATATCCCTGAGCCATGAAAGTGCTTCTTCTCTTACCATAGCCTCCCAACGATTTATCAGTATAATGTCCAAACTAAATAAAAGAGAGTCCCACGTATTCATGATGCCAAACATAATTTACTATATAATATTTGATAAAAGAAGTTACGAAAAGATAAAATAACTAATATCTAATAGAAGTTTCCTGTATAGGATTCTAACCCGATGAAATGTTAATTTTAAAACATGCTCTGATACCAACTTATCACACTCTGCTTTTTGGTATGAATGTCCAAGATAGTATATATAAAGCAATTAATTAAAGTTAAGGCGGAAAAAAGAACTTTAGTTATTAAAACGTCACACATAGTGTATTACAACTACATGGGTGAATTACATCTTATTGTTAATAAAGAATATAAAGTAATTAATATAAAAGTGCCACTCCTTGCTCCCATCAGATTTAGTCTCTATACAAACAGTTACATACGCAAACATGTGACTCGTGTGTGTCACACAACGGGGAGAGAGACTATCCTCTTTTTTCGGGCCATCTAGAGGAAAAAGGAATTAGCAAAAATATGTTAATTAGGCTTTACCAATTTTATAATAATTATCTATATAGATGGAAGGTGGAGTGTGTATAGAATTTAGATGTATATATACTTTAATAAGAAAGTCAAGGAGTTTAAAACTAATAATCCCATAGTTATCAGATTTCAAAGTGGATATAGAATTAAATAAGCCATCAGTAAAACCAAATAATAAGTGATCCAAAACCTTTGAAAAATAACGGGTTGGGAACACAATTAAAGAGGTAGTCATACATATGTAGCTAAACTCCATCTCTCAATCATCTGAGACCATGGGCCAAGTAGAAAATTCTATGTTCTAACACAATAGTCTACTCCCTAGTTATTACTGATGCTTTTAAAATAAATCATAATAATCCACAAAAATACAACATGAACCGGATCAATGCAACGAATTGTCATGATATCATTTATTAGACAAGAAAGTTTAATTTGATCAACTGATCATAATTAAAACGATCAATGATATAGTAACATATGAGTGTGGTAATTTTTACACATACTTGGAATCAAATAGGTCTATCATTTAATGATATCAATAGCAATTAAAAAGTGCATAAAATTTACTATTAAAGAGGTAAAAATACCTACTTAAATGGAGTTTTTAAATAACTTAAAGATAAAAAGAGGATGTCGGGAGGAGTTGGAATCGAGGTTGTGTGAATACGTATCGTTGGAATTGAGGTTGGTTTTGGCCAATTTATGCTAAAAGTTCTGTATATTAAAAGTTTAAAGGGTTGAATTTTAATTAATTTGGGACTTTAAACTCTTAGGCTTAGGGTCAAATTCGAAGTTTGGTGTAGAGACTTTTTGACTCAAAATATATTAAAGTATTTATAGAAAAAAAATGGGGTTAAAATTCATAAGTTTTAAAAATCAGGAGGGGCCGTTTTAAAATTTAGCATAAATATTTCAATCCTAAATCCCCAATTTTTCATAAATTTGGTTAGGTCTGACCAAATATAGCCTTACCTATGCCATTTTGACTAGAAAAATAAATAAAAATATTGGAAAAAAATCACAATTTTTTGATTGGCCACGTTCCCTCAAACGTCTGGTCAATGAATTTGGTTGAAAAATTCATCTTCAACCTCTCGAAAGTTGACTTAGTGTTTGAAATTTTTTGAACTGAGATAACTTATTATTTTCTAAATCATTTGAGATGATTTTTTAACCAGCCCAACCTAATTTTTCACAAGGAATCCAAAAATATAAGTTTTATGGATTGGGGTTCAGTGTACAACAAGTTATGAAACTGTGTTTTTTCAAAGTTTTTACTAAACTTTCGAAGCTTTACAGAATATGATAGAGGTTCTTATGATTATGGTTGTGCTTGTGCTATCCTAAGGAAGCATTTATGTTTAGTTTGAAGGATTGAGGTGGTCTGTATATGGAGAATTTTCACATTTTTCATTTTCTAAAATAAGAAATACCTTTGAGAAATTGATGCTGAAAAGTTATGATTTTTCATAAATGAGCTATGCACTAGAGCTTCTAAACTTATAAGAAATCATTTCCTATATTCAAAACCGATTTACAATCAAGAAATTAAAATTCACCATTAAATCTCAAGCTTTAATGGAAGTTCTTTCGAGTTTCTTCAAAGATGGACTATTTTTATGTAAACATCCTATTGGTTTAATTGATATAGACATGATATCAACACATAAAATGTTTGGTATTAAAAAAATAAAATTGAATTCATAAAATGATAGCATACCCGGTTTGGAGGAAAATTTTGAGTTTTATGTAAATTGAAGTGGTGAGTTTTAGAGTAACTATGCATGGATAATTTATATAGTAGACGAAGAGGATATTATCGGTCTGGTATGAAGGTGTATTCCTCCATATTTCAAAAAGTCAAATGCATAAAGCCTAGTTCCTCATATATTTGCATGGTCATACCATGAGATTTTGGACTCATTAGCTTAGGTGGAGGCTGGTTTGGGGAGGGGGAATGTGCAAATAAGTTTGGTTTAGGTTTTAGTCCTTGGTGGAAAGTATATACATTTGTTTGGCTAAAAAAGTGTTACTTTTGTAAGTTTTAGGAGCATTTTCGTAATTTCAATAATATGTAAGAGCCGAAAATGACATTTATAGTTAGTTGATGTATAAAGCTTTTATTTGATATAAGGTTTAGGTTTAGGGTTTAAGTATACATCAAGAAATGCATATTTGAAAACTTCAAGGGCTAGTTTTTCAATATTTGAAACTTCAAGGGTACTTGGGTAATTTAGTAAAGTTATACGTTATGTAGAGTAGTTTTATCCTTATTTTGGATACTTTTGAGTTTATATATTCTAGGAGGGGTAAAAATGAGAATTAGGGTATCTAGATTCAAAGTACGGATATTACACTATTGGTCACTTCTGTTTGCCCATTTTCTTGTGGTCAGCCTGACACAGAAAATAACTGCTTGATGTCGAATCTTCTGCGGTAAGCTATTAAGGACACGCTCTTGAACTATTTTCCATTTCCAGATATTAGAGTGTTGGGTATCCCATATTTGCAGATAATATTTCTCGAAATAAATCTAAAATATTTTTCTTTGGAGATAGTGACCATGGCCTTGTCCTCCACCCAATTTGAAAAATAACCTATCGCAATGATCAAAAAATTAAAATTTCCTTTCTCTCTCGATATGGGGCCGACCAAGTCAATTCCCCACATTATAAAAGCCCAAGGGGCCGACATTGGAGATAAAGGTTGATGGGCTATGTTATCAAAGCGTTGGCACTTGTCATATTTTAGAGCATACTCGGTCGCGTCTTTGGAAAGGTTCGATCAATAATATTGCTGAGCGACGATCCTCTTACCCAAGGATCATACACAATATAATTAGGAAAAGAACATTCATGTATGTCTATGAGCACATAATTAACCCTGTCGAGGTGCGCACATCTTAAGAGAGGAAAAAGGAAACCCCTTTTATACAATACATCTACAATAATTATAAATTTAGCTACTAAGTATCATACCTTTCTGCATTCGTATTTTCTATTTGGAAGCTTCCCATCTCGCAGATACTTTATGACTGGATTCATCCAACATGCTCTCTAATTAAAAAATCATGCATTTTATCGTGCCAGCGTATTCATTTTCTATGCTTGGCTTTAAGAGGATTTTTATTAGAACTAATCAGCGGATCTCTGTTCTGTTGTCCGACGTAAGCCTTGTGAGTGGTTCTATTCTCCTATTTTCATTTCTGTAAATCTTCTTTATCTTAGCTTCTTAAAATCTTTTCAGTGTCATCTTGACCCTGGCTAAGTACTTTGCCATTTTCTCATCTTTTTCTTCATAGATTCCTAGCATTTGGTTGACCACCAACTGTGAATCTCTATGGACAATTATTTTGCCGACATTTAATGCTTTTGTAAGTGCAACCCTTGCCAACCTAACTTCACACTTATACTCATTATTATATGCTTGAAATTCAAATCTCAAGTGATATTTAATGTCAGTTCCATCTGGCACCGATTGTATTAATCCTTACACACTCCCGTTTGCACATGACGATCGATAAACAAGCATATTCCAAGCTGGTACACCTAGCGGGAAGGGTCCTTCATCTAAGGCACCCTCATTTAGTAATTAATATTGCTCTTGAGTGCAAAAATGTTGTGTCGGATGAGTTCCCCTTGTCTATATTCTTCACACCACTTTGGACAACGTCTGGGGTCTCAATTGTTGCTTCCTTTTTAGTGTCATCTGATAACTCCCAAGTATACTCGACTATAAAGTCATCCAGTTCCTGCCATTTGATTGTATTCCTTGGCCAATAGATGATATCAAACTCACATAGATCAACCGACCAAGCCATTAACTTATCCGATGTTAAGGTTTGAATGTCATATTGGAGAGGTGTACCGGTGAGGCGTATCAGTGACCACTACTATCATATGAGATTAAAAATAGGGCTTCATTTTACTTGATACATATATCAAAACATATGCGAGATTCTCTATTTTTGTGTACCTTAACTCAGGCCCTGTAACACTTTGCTATTGAAGTAAACCGACTTCTGAACTCCATTATCATCTATGATAATAGTTGCACTAATGTCTAACTCTAAGATGGCTGGGGACATATAAAACTTTTCTATTTATGTTGATCCCTAACAATCAGTATAAGATCCCTTCGTAGAATCATGCTTTAGGAATAATCCATGTTGTCCTTAGACTTGAATCCTAGGTTTTCATATTAGAAATAAGTGCATGCTTGTATATGTTTGTTAACTAAAATGGTTTTTTAGGATTTTAATATATATATATATATATCCCTTCCAACATGCACATATGAATGTTTGTTTATATGAATGGATCCTACAATGGTTTATCCATAGTTAAATTTCTCCTAGATTCGATCTGGTTGTAATAATTCGGCTTTTTAATTATTGCATGTAATTGATGTATTTGGAGGAGTTTATAAGAGGATGTAATTTGCTAGGATTTTACATTGTTCATCGTCTTGTGATTTCGGTGGCTGATCCATGGCTTTTCAATTGATTTTGATGAATAATGAAGGTCATTAAAGGAGTTTTTAAAGGCTTTTAGCAGCCTAAAATGATATAATTTTGGAGTTTTATCCTGAAACCTAAGATCCATTATTCAAAGGATGAAGGAGGGCACGATCAATACACCATCGAGCACGACCACGGTGCACCTAGTCACGACAACAGGCATCAAGGACTGCGGGCTATCTAGGTATGGAGGCAGAAGTGGTAGTTGGGATAAGCCATAATGTTTATTTTGCAAGGCCTCTCACATCAAATTGTTCAAGAAGGAGTGCTCTTCAACCAATTCTTCACCAACTTAAAGTCTTTGGAAGGAGTTTTAATTCTTTAAGGAGTCTACTCAAGGAAGAATTTTAGGCCATAATGAAAAGGGAAGTTTTGTCCTTTTACTTTTTGTTGCATTTATTTAGTTATTTTCAAGGTCTCATTATTATATTTTATCGAATTATTTTATGTTCTAATGAATTGGATAATTATGGACACTCGATTTTGTGGATAAAAGGGTTTGTATTTTTTTAGACCGACCTAGATCATCGATTTTCTTTGAAATTCGTATTAGTTTATTCTTTTCTAAATTGAATTAAATCAGGATAATTAATTTTAAGCTGTGAATTAAATCGAGATCTCTATTTTTTTTAATTTAAAAATTGAAATTCTTACTTTTATTTTTGGAAAATAAAAATGTGAGATCAAGATATTTAATTTATGCAAGTAATTGGAAAATTATGAAGGATTTAATTCGGGCTTTTGGAATTAAATAATTTTTTTCATAAACCATCAAGTTTTTAAATAATTAAGTGGAAGAGGGGTTTTAAGATAAACCCCAAGGTCTCCATTGGTGTTTATGAATGTCATGTGATT
Source organism: Sambucus nigra (assembly GCA_949130495.1). Classification (NCBI taxonomy): domain Eukaryota; kingdom Viridiplantae; phylum Streptophyta; class Magnoliopsida; order Dipsacales; family Adoxaceae; genus Sambucus; species Sambucus nigra. The sequence goes on from OX422207.1 coordinate 616,923,714, forward strand.
AATTCCTCTCATCATCTAGTCTTCCCCCCAACCGATGGAATTGATCATGGGATTTAAAATTTTTAACACTCTTATGTGATAATTACAAGAATTGGAATCTGAGTGAGTTTGATATCCTAATAGGTAAGTCCTTCACGACCGAGTTATATTTCAAGGACTGAACTTGTGGTATACCCTTATACATAATTAATGATATCCTCCCACACGGAGTCATTATCATTAATGGTGGGATGAAAAGGCACTGACTATTCAATTATGTTGAATAGAACATCCTGAACTGTCTGGAGTACATAAATGAAAGATAAAAGTCTTTCTAGTTCAAGGTGGGTTTATTTAAGCTACCAATGACAAATCTCACTCCATATGGTAACTAGAATGTTTGGTGGGTTTTTACTTTTAAATGGCAATAAGGGATTCCACTTTAAAATCAAAACGCAGTTAAATTATTACATGTTTATTTTGAAATTAATTCTCTTTTCAAAATTTATAATTCTTAAATTTCAAAATGGGAACTTCATTAAACCCACTTGATTCTATCTTAAAAGACAACAAGTTAATTAGCATGAAGTACATAGATTGAAAAAGAAACCTAGACATTCTCCTTACTATTGAGGACTTTAACTCCATTTTGACTGAAACCTGCACCACTAAGCCTAAGGAAGGGTCACTCGAAAGACATGTACAAGCCTATTAAAGGTGAAAAAAGGCTGATTAGATGGATAGTTTCTACGCGGCCTATATGACTAATGTATTGTAACAACAATAAAAGAAAATGTTAAGAGATTACGACATGATTCTGAACCTCAGGGAAATTTTTTAGGATCAAAATTGTGTTGCAATGTTAGATGTTATGGAAAGGCTGTAAACACCAAGATTTCGGAGGGTACTTAAGTACGTGAGCATGTTCCAAAGATTATGTATATCTTGGGATAACTTGAGGTGATTGGATACGAAATCAATGAGGAAACCTAGGACGATTTTATGCTAAAATCATTACCAGAGTCCTTTAACACTACATCAAAATTGGCGGATAGTCATAGAAGCCTGATCATGGTCTTGGTTCGTGACCAGCTGGTCACAGCCTAAAGCCTTGACCATAATAAAAAAAATACATGACTAGTTCCATGCCCATATAATGTTGTGACCCTAACTAGAGCTGGTCATGTCCATGAGCCGTGACCATGGTGGGTTACGTCCATAATTCGTGACTAAGGCGTGACCATCATGGCGGAAACATTGTGCCAAATTTACCTCCAACTGTTGCCACAGATTATGACCATGACCACATACATGATCGTGGCAAAAATTCCCTCCAATGGGGTCACAACTTTGGGTCGTGACCTTTTGAATTGTTCAGGAAATGTGGTCACGGTTCAGAGCTGTGACCAGTCCTATATAATGGAATGGTTATAGATGATGATGTGGAAAAAAGGGAGTCACGGTTGTTGGTCACGACCCAAATCCGTGACCATGCTCTTTCTTTATTAACCGCCAAACCCTTTCAGCCATTTTCACGTAGACTCTCTCTCTCTCTCAAACCCCCAAAACCTTAGTTGTCTCGCTCTCTCCGGCTTCCCCTCTCTCACTCTTTTAGATAACACTTTCTCTCTCTCTCTCTCTCTCTATATATATATATATATATATATATATATATATATATATGGAGAGGTTCATAAATGAATTTAAAAGATAAACTTTTTAATGAACCTTAACAAAATAACACCTAACAACTCATTAATTTAATTTCTATGTTGTAATCTGTCCGCGTCATCTGCAACGAACACGCGTATTGACCAAGCGTAAATTCTTCCGAATTTTGCCCCTTAAGTTAGTGATTTTAATATCTCGAACAAGGTAATTGAATCATTTTTAGTCCATATCACTCTATTGTTCGTTTCTAACAAAATTCTCTAGTTTTTGTGTAATTGTGATAAAGATTTCAGGAATGGAATGCAATAAAAGAAAAGAAGAAAACTAGAAGAAATGTAAAAGGGAAAAAGTGTAAATTCCATTCAGAATTCAGAAGCAACGTCAAAATTGAAGTTGAAGAGCATGAGTTTACAAGAGCATAGGAAGAAACGGCATTCAAATCGGAGTTCTAGATCAAAAGATATGGTCAGTCAAAGTTTCAAGGAAAAAGTCAAATTAGAAGACTTTCGGACCGATCCGGTTTGGATCCGGATCCATCCGAATTGACAAAGTCCAGTAGCCCCCGGATTGTTGACGAACCGATGGAAGCAAAACTTCGAACCCATCCGACCAGGCCCAGACCGATCCGGTAAAAAGAAAAGAACCGATCCGGTGTATTCGGACCGATCCGAGGTTGAGCCAGACCGGTCCGGTCGTGTGAAATGCTGACAATTAATTGTTCAATTAAAACATAGCAACTCTTGGAAAAACGTACCAACAAGCATTATTGGCTATCAATTTCAATACTTGGTGTTATAAAAGCTAGTGCCCTATATCATTTGAAAAAAAAAACCCAACCAAGTGAGTAGAGAGAGAATTGTAGCAAGTGGTTAGATTACAAAGTTGTTAAAGAATTTTAGAGTGAGTTTTTGAGAGAGTCATTCAGAAGTTTAAATTTCTTTCATAAGAACCTTAGTTTGTACTGCTGATTAAGGAGAAGTTATCTGGATTTCAAGTTCAATTACTTTCCTGCTGCTGAATACAAGTAATATCATTATATTCTCTCTTACTATATTATTTGCAAATTTATTTCCCATGTCTTATAGTTACATAATTCTGAGTATGGATTTGTTCTTCAATCCATTCATGAGTAGCTAAATTTCCCAAGGGTTGGGGTACATGAACTCAATCCAAGGCAGATTATCTATGCAGAAAATAGAGGTTAAATTAAAATATTGACTGAATCGTGAGAGAAAATTATACAAAAACTGTCAATCTTTTAATCTCTCTTGCCCTAGGTACTTGAGATGTTTAAGAAAGCTTTGCTAGTATAATTTATCATTCACCGCTTTATACCTATCTTTGATTTCATATTGTGCGGGCTAGATCCCTCATATATGTAATGCTTAGAAGTTATAAAGGCTGGATATAACCAATTATTTTAATTTACAAGTCTAGTATTCTCTATGATAATTTGCTAAGGATTGAGGGATTGTATTCTACCCTGTTTTCTCCCATTTGATTAAAAGTTTTTCCTGCAATTTTTTGTCTACTTTCATTAAAATTTCCAGTTTGCTTTGGTTAAGAAAAGTTTTATTTCGCTAGAAATCTTCCAAAATCATTAATCATCTTTTTGTTTATTTTAAGAAATCATTTTCAGATCTAATAAGTTTCCTGATTACTAGTTGACATTTTCTTTCCCTGTGGATTCGATCCCGACTTACCGGGTTATTACTTGAGCGATAGGTTTGCACTTGAACCTAGAGTGAACGCACTTTTAGGACAAATTTTTAGTCGCGTCAAGTTTTTGGCACCGTTGCCGGGGACTGAAAAATTGTTAAATTTTCACGAAAGTTATTTGTATCTATAAGTGATTTCTATAAAAAAAAAAAAAAAAAAAAAAAAAATCATTTCATCTCTTATGTGCTTATGCTGAATTCATCCCCCACCCAAGTTCACGAAAATCCTATAGCCGAAGCAAGTTCTGAAAATTCTGAGTCTTTTCCTTTTTGGGTTCCACCTCCTTCGCCTAATAATTCCATCACTAGTCGTACATTAAGTCAAACCCGGAGTGAGAATTCTGAACCTTTTGGTTGCGATATGTCGGAACATGGTAGTGTTGGTGTTGGTGCTGGAGAGGATGAGATACCCTATCTTCCTATGGAAGATTTGTTATTTCCGGAACGAACGGTTACCCCTGGTTGCATTTTACTCCCGTATAATGCCGGTCAGTTCCATTTTCGGAATGGCATGATCCAAATCCTTCCTACATTTCATGGGATGGATTCTGAAAAACCATATCTCCATATTCGAGAGTTCGAAAATACATGTGAGACTTTTGGAGACCAAGCTTGTCCAGAAGACGTAGTCCGGTTGAAGCTCTTTCCTTTTTCCTTAAAGGATAAAGCTAAAACTTGGTTATGGTCCCCACCCCCAAATTCTGTGTTATCTTGGAGAGATATGCAAAACAAGTTTATATCAAAAAAATTTCCACAACACAAAACTAATTCTGTTAAAGCCCAAATTCAAGCTTTTAGACAAAATGAGAATGAGGCTTTTGATAAATGTTGGGAGAGATTTCAGGAGTTAGTTAGTGCGTGCCCACATCACGGTTTTGAAAAGCATCATTTAATTTCATTTTTCCATCAAGGCCTTACATTAGCGTCGAAACAACTTGTCCAAACCATGTGTGAAAGACCTTTTTGGGAGTTAAATTCGAGCGATGCTGAAGCTCATTTGAAATATATAGCTGAGACTACCCAAGCATGGGATACTTCTGATCCCAATAGTCAAAATAGAAATCGGCAAGTGTCCAACTTGCCTGCTGCGTCCGGTATTTATCACTTGGACAAGGACACTTTGTTGGATCGAAAATTTGACCAATTAGAAAAGAATTTCAGAGATATGCTTGAAGTGCGATTGAGAGATGTGTCTGGATCCGTACAAGCTGGAAAGGAGAAAGTGTGTGCCATTTGTAATGCGGGTCATTCTACCAAACGATGTCCTACCATTCTTGCATACAAAGCAATGTATACTGAACAGGTTGAGGCAATAGGGGGTTTTCGAGGAAATTATAATGCACAGCAAGGGAATGCATATAATCAGTCGTGGAGGAATCCTGGATTCAATTATGGACAACCTCAAGGTGGTATGGTTCATAATCCACAAATTACTCTACCACCACCTCCTTGTAATACCCCGTATTTTTGTGATATTTATTAATGGGATTAATTGAATTAAATGCGTATTAATTGGAAATTAATCCGGATTAAAATACTAGCAAGATGCGAGTTGGTATTTGATTATAATGTGCATATATGATTATATATGAATACTGAATTATGAAATTTGTCGTGAGATTGAAATACGGCAATTTGGAAATTTTGTTGAGACGCGTGTGACAGTCTCGTCAGGAATATATTTATCTTAATTAAAAAGTGAATTTTATTTTTATTAACCGTATGGTCGTTTTGAGCGCGCCAACGCGTCCGGAAGGGTCGAAATAGTCAGAAAACACTAGCCGGGGGTTTGGTTTGGGTCCCGGGGCATTTTTAGGCCATACCAGCAACGTATAAGGGTAGTTTGGTAATTTTAGAATTTTGGGATTTTTGATTAACGAATTTTAGGAGTTTTAAATGGGAAATTAAAAGACCCACTAACCCATTACCAGCCATTAACTGATTAGAGGGCTACGGGGGTTATTAGAATTAACCCAAAAATTCCTAAAACAAACCTTAGCCTCCATTGCCACCATTAGAGAAGAAAGCTTGGAGAGAGAGAGAGAGAAGGAATTCTGCAGAAAGAGAGAGACAACACTTCAGAAATTCGTCATCAAATCAGAGATTCAAATAAGGCAAGTGATTTAATTTCGTTTTTATAGAGAATGCTTCTTCCATGCGTAGGAAATTGACAGAATTGTATTGTTCTTGGAGTATGATGAAAACCCATTTAAATGGATGTAGAGATTTAAAAATCTATTAAGAAAATTGCATGTATAACGTTGATAGGATGATTAGTCAGATGAAAATACATCTTTTACATCATAAAAACAGATTTAGATATGTCTATGAATGACTTGATTTTTCTAGGGTTCATGTTCTTGAGATTTGAAAAAAATAAATGTTGGAGATTTGATAATTTGATGTAGTTTAGGGTGATTTGAACCCATATAAATGTTGTAATACTGTTGAAACATGTTTAGGAAGGATTAGATACCTTGAAAACTTGTTGGAATGACATTTAGGTGAGACTAGAGGTGAAGAGAAATTGGAAAAACGGATTAAGGAAAAACTGGGCACGAAACTGGCCACTCGTTAGAAGACCTGCCCAGGTCGTTCGAACGAGCTCGTTCGAACGAGCTTCTAACGAGTTGACCTTTGACTTCTAACGAGGGTGAAGTTCGTTCGATGACTTCGTTCGAACGAGACCTCGTTAGAAATCCCACTTCGTTCGAACAAACTCTCGTTCGAACAGCCTCGTTCGAACGAGACTTCGAACGAGTTGACAGTTTAGGCTTTTTAGCCTGTTTTGATCCCGAGTGTCCCATAACCTTGTGTATATGTAGAGATAACCTTACCTTTATGATTAATTGTTATATTTGGGATGTTTGGGCTATAATGAGGAGTCAAACCTAGAAGTGTAGTTTGAACCTAAAGGAAAATATGTAGAACGTGAGTGTCTATTACGATGCGAGAACTATTGACGACCTAATTTATTATATTAGCCGGGAACATATAAATTGTGTAGTATTATATGTCGATACGAGAATGAGAAGTCTACCACCAATATATTACGGTGATTACTAAGAGGTGTACATACTTAGTATATGTATTGATTTTTTGTGTATGGAATACCTACCATACTTGCTATCACGGGAGGTTTACGTTCGCTTAGGGCCTTCTAATCCTTGTGTTGCCCGGATTTAGATTGGTTACCTCGATGAACATAGGTCAGAGAAGGGCTTATTGGGATATTAATAAGTCTGCTGATCGTGGGAGCGCAGGTATGTGCGTGACCCATGTGATGTGACTGTGTTCGCCTCCATTATTTGTGATGTTGTTATCTGAACGATTCCTGAGAGATTCGGAATGCGTGATCCTTATGTACGTGATGTACCGGGATGGATAACATAGTATGTGTGCACCGCAGCTAGTCTCGGGGTGCTTGTATTGTATATTTATGACGTGAATAATATACACTTAATTAATGGGAACTTTCATGTTAATATTGTGAATATAATTATGGTATTGTTTTGAGAAAACATAACGGGTTACTGATAGTGAATTATATTACTAATTGAGAATCTGAGTTTAAGTAAAGCCCTCTATTTATTTGATAACGCTAGAATGTAATATGGGAATCGAGTAGTAAGGGGTAGAACTTATTACGGTTTGGGTTGGTGATGTATGTCGTATAGATGGGTACGGTACGTTAGGAGTGCACACGTAGTCGAGAGGTGAGAATTTCATGTGAGTGCACGTCCTAACATGTATTTTGCATTTAATGTTTTAATGTTGTTAAAACACTTGATGTTTTTAAAATGATTTCCACTTTCGGGCTCTGACCCATTTGCTTTCAAATCTATTTTTGTAAAAACCATCTTAGGTGCCCAGCCACAAGGACACCATGCTTAGGATCCTCATTCAGGTGACGAGTTGTAGCTGTTTGTGGAAGTTACATGACTTGCTTGTAGACGCTTCAACTACCTTGACTCTATATTCAGTATTTATCAGTTGTAGGGCATGTCGTCCATCTCTTTTAAAGACATTTCATTTATTTCAGTTATTCAGGTTTCGGGCATGTAATTAATTCAGGATTCAGACTTATGTTATTATTTCATTTGTGGGATTGTTGTGAGGAGTTTTCCTCCGGACTCTTATATTTATTTGTGGATTATTTCATTTCTTAATTATGGTGAATGGATTATGTTGTTATTCCATTATTCTTTTATTACATGTTAATTAGACTTAAATTAAAATTTGGCAACTTACTTTTTAAATACTAGGTGGTTAGTAATTATAAAAATGTTTTCGTCAGTGATGCTATTAACTGAACCAACTTGACATCTTGTATTGATTTAATAAAGGAGTAGCTACCCGGTATTTAATTAGATGGGGTGTCACAGGTGGTATCAGATCATCAGGTTCTAGTGTTCTTTAGGATCTGTACGGTTTATTATGTTTTCCGCTGAGCTTTCTTTGATATAGAGCCCTATATTTTAGGACTGTTGTATTCTCTTGTATATGTTACGTTCTTCAGCTATTTTAAGTTTATAACTGCGAACTTATAAACTTTATTCTATTTCAGATGCCTCCACGACGTGCACAAAGAATTCTCAGGGATGCACAGCCCGAGCCACAGCCAGCTCCAGTACAGGGCACTATGAATGCCGCCGAGGTTGCAGCCATTGTAGCCCAAGCGGTAAATGCCGCACTTGCCGTAGTTCAGCAGGCACCACCTCAGGCGCCAGTAGCCGCGTCGGTTCAGGCACATGCATTCCCGTCTGCTTGGGAGCGTGTACGAGATGCTTTTCAGAAAGCACACCCACCGAAGTTCGCAGGCAGCTCCGATGTCGTAGTTTCGAGTCAGTGGAGGAAGGATATTCAGCGGCACTTGAGGATGTACGAGTGCACTGAGGTTCAGAAGCAGATACTAGCTACCTTTAAGCTAGTGGGGTCTTCACTTCAGTGGTGGGAGTCTATTACCACCATGGAGGAGAGAGACACTCTCACTATTCAAGAGTTATGGGTGCGGTTCGACCGCAAGTACTTTCCGTCAGCTGTTCATACGGAAATGAGGAGGAAGTTGATGAGCCTTCGACAGGAGGGTAAGACTATGGCCGAGTATGAGGCTGAATTCATTAATCTTCTGAACATTGTACCGGATGAGATACCGACGGAAGAGAAGAAGATACAGAAATTTACAGACGGGTTGACTTGGAGGATCCGTCAGCATTTGTTGGGGAACCTATCGTTAGCCACTTATTCTGATGTGGTTAACGATGCACTGTTACACTGCCAGGATCATCGCTTTCACATGACTGAAGGCAAGAGGTCAGGAGAGTCCAGCCATCAGGGCAGGACTGGGGGAAATGGTGCCAGTGGGGCACATTCTGTTCAGGGGCAGAGACAGGGTGACCAGGGTTCCCAGTAGGGGGATCACAAGAGGTTCAGGTCAGGAAATTTTAGGCACGGACAGGGAGGATTCCGGCAGGGCCATCAGGGTCCGAACGGTCATCAGAACCAGCAGGGTCAGAATGGTCAATAGAAATTTCAGCAGGGCCAGTGGAGGAACGGTAACGGCCACCAGGGCCGGGGGCAGCAGGGACAGAGAGGGGGGAACTTCCCGGGGAAGTGTTTCATTTGTGGCAAGACTGGACATAAATGCCAGGACTGTCCTGATAGGGGCAGGGCCCCGCATCAGCAGCAGGGTGCTCGATATGAGCCACAGAGGCCACTTTTTCCACCTGCTCTCCCAGCTCCAGCCCAGGTGCCAGCTCTTCCAGCCATTCCAGCAGTTCCTGTGCAGCAGGGACAGTTACAGTATGGACGTGTCTATAACGTCCACCAGGCAGCAGCTCCGCAGGCACCACCCACTACTGAGGGTATGTTTCCTATCCATGGTACTATGGGTCGGGTTTTGTTTGATACGGGGGCAACACATTGCTTTATAGCTACACATTTTGCGAAAGCCTTAGGGTTGTTAGCCACAGTAGAGAGCACAGTGACGTGTGTAGACTCACCATTGGGGAGTGGGTCACTTATTTTCTTTATATGCCGGGGAGTGGGGGTAGAGATTGGTAGTCTGGTATTACCTGCAGATATGTTGGTATTAGATATGCATGTGCACGATGTGATTATCGGCATGGATTGGCTCGCAGATTATATAGCCATGATTGATTGCTTCGGTGGGAGCATTGTTTTTGCCATTCTGGGGCAAGAGATGTTTGTAGTGGCGATGCCTCGCCCAGAGGGAGGCTCGACCGCTCATTTGTATTACCTAGAGGAGGATACCTCTAAGGAGGTTGTGATTCCTTTGGATTCGATCCTAGTTGTCAGGGAGTATTCCGATGTGTTTCAGGAGATACCAGGCCTACCTCCCAGTCGAGAGATAGACTTTCTCATAGACTTATTACCAGATACGAGACCTATAGCACGCGCACCGTACCGTATGGCTCCGGCTGAGATGAGGGAGTTACGAGATCAGATTGAGCAGTTGTTGGGTCAGGGGTTTATACGGAGGAGTACTTCACCGTGGGGTGCCCCTGTGTTGTTCGTAAAGAAGAGAGATGGTTCACTGAGATTGTGTGTGGACTACCGAGAGTTGAACAAGGTCACGATACGGAATAAGTATCCGTTGCCTCGAATCGATGACCTATTCGACCAGTTGATAGGAGCTTCTTTCTTCTCGAAGATTGATTTGAGATCAGGATACCATCAGTTGCGTATCAGGGAGGAGGACGTCTCGAAGACTGCGTTCTTATCGAGATATGGTTTTTACGAGTTTCGGGTTATGCCTTTTGGTTTGACCAATGCTCCAGCCGTGTTTATGGACTTGATGAATAGGGTGTTCAGAGATTTCCTAGACCAGTTTGTCATTGTCTTCATTAATGATATTCTGGTTTACTCCCAGACAGAGGAGGAGCACGCCGAGCATTTAAGGCAAGTTTTGCAGACGCTACGTTAGAACGAGCTGTATGCAAAATATGAGAAGTACGAGTTTTGGCTGAAGGAGGTCCAGTTTTTGGGACATATTATTTCTGACTGGGGGATATCCGTTGATCCGGGGAAGGTATCCGCGGTGAGGGAGTGGGGACAGTCCACGACACCAACGAAGATCCATAGTTTCTTGGGTCTAGAAGGATACTACAGGAGGTTCATTCTGGGATTTTCGAAGATAGCGGATCCTTTGACACATCTGACTCATAAGGGTGTGCCATTCATCTGGAGTGATGCCTGTCAGTTGGCATTCGATTAGTTGAAGGATAAGTTGACCTCAGCACCTGTATTAGAATTGCTGAGACTGGGAGTTGAGTATCTAGTCTACACCGATGCGTCCTTACAAGGACTTGGAGGTGTATTGCAGCAGGAGAGTCAGGCCATAGCTTATGCTTCCCGTAAGCTAAAGCCTCATGAGAAGAATTACCCCACTCATGACTTGGAGTTGGCGGCAGTTGTATTTGCTCTTCGTATTTGGAGACACTACCTTTTGGGGGAGAAGTTTCGATTGTTCACGGACCACAAGTCCCTACAGTACCTATTCACGCAGAAAGTGTTGAATATGCGACAGCGTAGGTGGATTGAGTTTGTAAAAGACTATCAGTTTGATATCCAGTATCACCTGGGAAAGGCTAACGTGGTAGCAGACGCGTTGAGCCGTAGGCCAGTAGAGGAAGTGGCAGGGGTGTGGAAGGCAAAATGGAAAGAGTTGGGACACCAGGATGCAGTGGCCCGATCGTTCATGTCTGTGATGACCGTTACATCGCAGATTGTCACGAAGGTAGTAAGGGCACAGGCAAATGACTCGTTTTGTCAGGAGCAGATAGTACGATTATTAGCAGAGGGAGCCGAGTCCTATACCGTTAGCTCAGATGGGGGATTACGCTTCAATGGGAGATTGGTAGTTCCGGAAGGGGAGGAATTGCGGCACGAGGTGATGGCAGAGTCGCACGGCTCACGGTTCGCGGTACATCCCGGTGGGGACAAAATGTACCAAGACATGAGACGACAGTATTGGTGGAGCGGGATGAAGAGAGATATTGCCGTGTTTGTTTCAAAATGCGCCACTTTCTAACTAGTAAAAGTGGATCATCAGAGACCGGCAAGACTGCTACAGCCATTGGAGGTCCCGATGTGATGTGGGAGAGCATATCCATGGACTTTATCATGGGGTTGCCTACCCCACAGAGAGGTCACGACTACATCTGGGTAATTGTGGACAGGTTGACCAAAGTTGCTCATTTTCTACCCGTAAGGACAGACTACACTACGGGACAGTATGCCCAGCTCTTTATTTCTGAGATAGTGAGACTTCATGGTGTGCCCCTAAATATCGTGTCTGACTGAGACAAGATATTTGTTTCACGGTTTTGGGAGAGTTTTCAGGAGGCCATAGGCACGGAATTGCGGTTGAGTACGGCGTATCACCCGCAGACCGATGGGCAAACTAAGCGTAGAAACCAGATGTTGGAGGACATGCTACGTATGAGTATCATTGATTTTGGGGGTGGATGGGAGCAGTATCTTCCACTAGTGGAGTTTTCTTACAACAACTCCTACCAGTTCACCATTGGCATGGCTCCATTTGAGGCGTTGTACGGTAGATCTTGTCGTTCCCCAGCATATTGGTTGGAGGTGGGGGACAACAAACTACTTGGGCCGGAAGTGATTCAGGATACTTCAGCGAGGATTGAATTGATTCGGAGTCGCATTCGGGTAGCTCAGGATCGGCAAAAGAGCTATGCTGATGCGAAGAGGTTCTTCAGGGAGTTCCAAGTGGGGGACCAGGTTTTGCTTAGAGTATCTCCTATGAAGGGGATTATGCATTTCAGGAAGAAAGGGAAATTGGCAACGAGGTATGTGGGACGATTTCCTATTATTGAGCGGATTGGACCGGTTGAGTATAGGCTTGGGTTACCGGAGCACTTACATCGGATTCACGATGTGTTTCATATTTCCTTGCTAAGGAAATATCTTAGAGACGATTTGGCTCATTCTCACATTGCTTTGGAGGACATCGATCTCCAGCCGGATAGCTCCTACGAGGAGGGACCGATTGCTATTTTGGACCGAAGTGAGCGGAAGCTGCGGTCAAAGATAGTTCCGTTAGTGCGTGTTCAGTGGCGACATCATAATGTCGAGGAGTCCACATGGGAGCACGAGGATGAGATGCGCGAACGTTATCCGAAGTTGTTCTTACCAAGTACTTTCTAGTTCCGAATTTCGGGATGAAATTCAGTTATTAGGGGGAAGTATGTAATACCTCGTATTTTTGTGATATTTATTAATGGGATTAATTGAATTAAATGCGTATTAATTGGAAATTAATCCGTATTAAAATACTAGCAAGATGCGAGTTGGTATTTGATTATAATGTCCATATATGATTATATATGAATACTGAATTATGAAATTTGTCGTGAGATTGAAATACGGCAATTTGGAAATTTTGTTGAGACGCGTGTGACAGTCGCGTCAGGAATATATTTATCTTAATTAAAAAGTGAATTTTATTTCTATTAACCGTATGGTCGTCTTGAGCGCGCCAAAGCGTCCAGAAGGGTCGAAATAGTCAGAAAACACTAGCCGGGGGTTTGGTTTGGGTCCCGGGGCATTTTTAGGCCATACCAGCAACGTATAAGGGTAGTTTGGTAATTTTAGAATTTTGGGATTTTTGATTAACGAATTTTAGGAGTTTTAAATGGGAAATTAAAAGACCCACTAACCCATTACCAGCCATTAACTGATTAGAGGGCAACGGGGGTTATTAGAATTAACCAAAAAATTCCTAAAACAAACCCTAGCCTCCATTGCCACCATTAGAGAAGAAAGCTTGGAGAGAGAGAGAGAAGGAATTCTGCAGAAAGAGAGAGAGAACACTTCAGAAATTCGTCATCAAATCAGAGATTCAAATAAGGCAAGTGATTTAATTTCGTTTTTATAGCGAATGCTTCTTCCATGCGTAGGAAATTGACAGAATTGTATTGTTCTTGGAGTATGATGAAAACCCATTTAAATGGATGTAGAGATTTAAAAATCTATTGAGGAAATTGCATGTATAACGTTGATAGGATGATTAGTCAGATGAAAATACATCTTTTACATCATAAAAACGGATTTAGATATGTCTATGAATGACTTGATTTTTCTAGGGTTCATGTTCTTGAGATTTGAAAAAAATAAATGTTGGAGATTTGATAATTTGATGTATTTAGGGTGATTTGAACCCATATAAATGTTGTAATACTGTTGAAACATGTTTAGGAAGGATTAGATACCTTGAAACATTGTTGGAATGACATTTAGGTGAGACTAGAGGTGAAGAGAAATTGGAAAAACGGATTAAGGAAAAACTGGGCACGAAACTGGCCACTCGTTAGAAGACCTGCCCAGGTCGTTCGAAACGAGCTCGTTCGAACGAGCTTCTAACGAGTTGACCTTTGACTTCTAATGAGGGTGAAGTTCGTTCGATGACTTCGTTCGAACGAGACCTCGTTAGAAAGCCCACTTCGTTCGAACGAACTCTCGTTCGAACAGCCTCATTCGAACGAGACTTCGAACGAGTTGACAGTTTAGGCTTTTTAGCCTGTTTTGATCCCGAGTGTCCCGTAACCTTGTGTATATGTAGAGATAACCTTCCCTTGATGATTAATTGTTATATTTGGGATGTTTGGGTTATAATGAGGAGTCAAACCTAGAAGTGTAGTTTGAACCTAAAGGAAAATATGTAGAACGTGAGTGTCTATTACGATGCGAGAACTATTGACGACCTAATTTATTATATTAGCCGGGAACATATAAATTGTGTAGTATTATATGTCGGTACGAGAATGAGAAGTGTACCACCAATATATTACGGTGATTACTAAGAGGTGTGCATACTTAGTATATGTATTGATTTTTTGTGTATGACATACCTACCATACTTGCTATCACGGGAGGTTTACGTTCGCTTAGGGCCTTCCAATCCTTGTGTTGCCCGGATTTAGATTGGTTACCTCGATGAACATAGGTCAGAGAAGGGCTTATTGGGATATTAATAAGTCTGCTGATCGTGGGAGCGCAGGTATGTGCGTGACCCATGTGATGTGACTGTGTTCGCCTCCATTATTTGTGATGTTGTTATCTGAACGATTCCTGAGAGATTCGAAATGCGTGATCCTTATATACGTGATGTACCGGGATGGATAGCAGAGTATGTGTGCACCGCAGCTAGTCTCGGGGTGCTTGTATTGTATATTTATGACGTGAATAATATACACTTAATTAATGGGAACTTTCATGTTAATATTGTGAATATAATTATGGTATTGTTTTGAGAAAACATAACGGGTTACTGATAGTGAATTATATTACTAATTGAGAATCTGAGTTTAAGTAAAGCCCTCTATTTATTTGATAACGCTAGAATGTAATATGGGAATCGAGTAGTAAGGGGTAGAACTTATTACGGTTTGGGTTGGTGATGTATGTCGTATAGATGGGTACGGTACGTTAGGAGTGCACACGTAGTCGAGAGGCGAGAATTTCATGTGAGTGCATGTCCTAACATGTATTTTGCATTTAATGTTTTAATGTTGTTAAAACACTTGCTATTTTTAAAATGATTTCCACTTTCGGGCTCTGACCCATTTTCTTTCAAATCTATTTTTGTAAAAACCATCTTAGGTGCCCAGCCACAAGGACACCATGCTTAGGATTCTCATTCATGTGACGAGCTGTAGATGTTTTTGGAAGTTACAGGACTTGCTTGTAGACGCTTCAACTACCTTGACTCTATATTCAGTATTTATCAGTTGTAGGGCATGTCGCCCATCTCTTTTAGAGAAATTTCATTTATTTCAGTTATTCAGGTTTCGGGCATGTAATTAATTCAGGATTCAGACTTATGTTATTATTTCATTTGTGGGATTGTTGTAAGGAGTTTTCCTCCGGACTCTTATATTTATTTGTGGATTATTTCATTTCTTCATTATGGTGAATGGATTATGTTGTTATTCCATTATTCTTTTATTGCATGTTAATTAGACTTAAATTAAAATTTGGCAACTTACTTTTTAAATACTAGGTGGTTAGTAATTATAAAAATGTTTTCGTCAGTGATGCTATTAACTGAACCAACTTGGCATTTTGTATTGATTTAATAAAGGAGTATCTACCCGGTATTTAATTAGACGGGGTGTCACACTCCTCAATTTCAGCAAGTGGCTCCTCCAATGCAAAATTCTATGCAAGTACCACCTCCTGGTCCGTATGTAGCTCCACCTAGGAGAACTCTTGAAGATAATTTCAATCAATTCATCCAATCCCAAAAAGAGAGAGATGCTAAATATGATCGAATGTTTGCTGAAATGCATACTAGCATCTCTAGGTTGCAAGCTGCGGAGAATACTCAAGAGAAAGGTAAAATTCCAGCCCAAGGCCAAAGACCTCCTCTTCAAGGTCAAACCACGGTTGGCTCCACATCATCGGAGTTGCAAGAACATTGTCAAGCTGTTACTACTCTTCGTAGTGGACGCGTGATTGATCTTTCACCAAAGCTTCCAAAGGTGAATGATGATGGAGTTGAACCCGAAATTTCCAAGGAATCTAAAATTCCGGAGTATGTAGAACCTTCCTTAGAAAAGGAATTGAAAGATAAGGAAGTTTGACCTGAAATTGAAGTCAAGTTGCCTATTGCTTCTCCATTTCCTCAACGCTTAGAGCCACCCAAGAAAGGGGCTTCACGTACTGAGGTGTTGGATGTGTTGAAGCAAGTAAAATTGAATTTGCCATTCCTTGATGCTATTCAACAAATTCCAGCATATGCTAAGGTTATCAAAGATCTTTTGACTGTCAAAAGACGGCTTAAGGTAAAGAAAAATGTTTTCTTGGCACAAAATGTGAGCTCGATTCTTCTCAACGATCTTCCACCTAAATTCAAAGATCCAGGTGCACTTACCATTTCGTGCGTCATAGGAGAAAAAAGAGTGGAAAAAGCATTGCTTGATTTAGGTGCGAGTGTCAATATCCTTCCATACTCCATTTATAAGCAGCTTGAATTAGGTGATTTAAAACCTACCCGAATCACTCTACAGTTAGCGGATAGAATAGTGAAAGTGCCTCGAGGGATTGTAGAAGACGTGATAGTTCAAGTGGACACGTTCTACTTTCTAGTTCATTTTGTCATTTGGGACACTGAGCCTGTACCCCATACGAGAAATCATGTTCCAATAATATTGGGCCGTCCATTCTTAGCTACTGCTAATGCTTTGATCAATACACGGAATGGCCAAATGTAACTCACTTTTGGAAACATGACTCTCGAGACCAATATTTTCAATGTCGCTAACCAAATGGGTGATGAGGATGAAATTCTTGAGGTTGATCTTATTGAAGAGGTAGTGGATGAGAATATTGAGAAAATCATAAGAGGAGATGCTTTGGAAGTGTGTTTAGTGCAAAGTGGTGAGGAAAAGAGTTCTTATACTGAGTTTGAGCGTGAGATGGAAGAGTTGAAAAATTGGTTACAAGATGAAGAAAGTTTTGAGAGTTTGAGAGATGTTGACTGGATTTCTAGGTATGAAGAATTAACTCCGAGGGAGACAACCATGAGTCCCTCTGAAAATAGATTTCCTAGTCTTGAGTTGAAGAAACTACCCTCACATGTCAAATATGCCTTTCTAGGAGAGAATGATACATTTCCTGTTGTTGTGTCTTCCCGTTTAGACAAAGGGCAAGAGGGTATGTTGTTGGATGTATTGCGAAAGCATTGAAGTGCTTTTGGTTGGACTATAGCAGATTTTAAAGGTATAAGTCCATTGATTTGTACCCATAAAATCCATCTTGAGGAAGAAGTGAAGCCCTCGCGTGAGATGCAAAGGCGTTTAAACCCAACCATGAAAGATGTAGTAAGAGCGAAAATCATCAAATTGTTAGATGCTGGAATTATCTATCCCATTTCAGATAGTAAATGGGTAAGCCCAATTCAAGTCGTTCCAAAAAAATCAGGAATGACCGTGGTTGAAAATGCTAAGGAGAATTAATACCTCAACGCACCACCACCGGGTGGCGTGTTTGCATTGACTACCGAAAGCTCAATGCCAGAACTCGAAAAGATCATTTTCCATTACCGTTTATCGATCAAGTGATTGAACGAGTGGCGGTCCATCCTTACTATTGTTTCCTAGATGGGTATTCCGGATATAACCAGATTGAAGTGGATGTACTTGATCAAGAAAAGACGACTTTTACATGTCCGTTTGGTACGTTTGCCTATAAACGTATGCCATTTGGGTTATGTAATGCGCCAACTACTTTTCAAAGGTGCATGTTAAGCCTCTTTAGCGACATGATTGAAAAAGGTCTTGAGGTGTTCATGGACGATTTCAGCGTTTTTGGTCCATCTTTTGACCAATGTTTAGCTAATCTTGAAAGAGTTCTATTCCGATGTGTGGAAAAAGACTTAGTCCTCAATTGGGAAAAAATCCATTTTATGGTTACCGAGGGTGTAGTTTTAGGCCACATAGTCTCATCTAGGGGGATTGAAGTTGATCGAGCCAAAATTGAAGTAATAGCTGAGTTACCCCCGCCAAAATCACTTAAAGATGTGAGGTCCTTTCTAGGCCATGCTGGATTTTATAGGAGGTTTATCAAAGACTTTAGCGCCATCGCTAGACCTTTGAGTAATCTTCTCATGAAAGACACTCCATTTGAGTGGAATAAAGCATGTCAAGAAGCTTTTGATAAACTTAAAAGCATGCTTGTTTCCGCACCTATCATGCAAGCTCCGGATTGGTCACTACCATTTGAGCTTATGTGTGATGCAAGTGATTACGCTATTGGGGTTGTTTTTGGACAGAGGAAAGACAAGAAAGCTCATGTTATTTACTATGCTAGTAGAACATTGTCTGGCCCTCAGCTTAACTACTCTACTACAGAAAAAGAGTTACTAGCAGTTGTTTTTGCTCTCGACAAATTTCGCTCGTACATTGTTGGGTCACCTATCATATGCTTTACTGATCATTCGGCACTTAAATATCTCTTGAGTAAAAAAGATGCCAAACCCCGACTAATCAGGTGGATCCTACTCCTACAAGAGTTTAATCTCTCGATTCAAGATAAGAAAGGAGTAGAAAACGTCGTCACGGACCATTTGTCACGCCTCTCGTCCGACGTGCCTATTGATCCCATTCCCATAGACGAGTATTTCCCGGATGAAAATTTATTTGCTACTTCCTCTCTCCTTTGGTTTGCGGATATAGTTAATTATCTTGTCACTAGAGTCGTTCCATCTAGTTGGACTCCGCAAGAAAAAAGGAAGTTCATTACTTGGTCACGCATGTTCTTTTATGATGATCCCTATTTATTTAAGTATTGTGCTGACCAAATCATCCGGAGATGTGTACCCAATGAAGAAATTCAAGGGGTAATTCGATTTTGTCATACGGAAGCATGTGGAGGTCATTTTTCTAAAAATAAAACTGCTGCGAAAATCCTTCAAAGTGGTCTCTATTGGCCCACAATCTTTCGGGATGTGAATGTTTTTTGTAAATCATGCGATAGATGCCAAAGAATGGGTGCTATTACACGCCGTGACATGATGCCATTAACCCCAATTTTAGTATTGGAGTTGTTTGATTGTTGGGGTATTGACTTCATAGGCCCATTTCCACCTTCTTTTGGTTTTCTATACATCCTCGTCGCTGTAGATTACGTCTCAAAATGGGTCGAGGCGATAGCTACAAGGACAAATGACAGCAAGGTGGTGATAAAATTTATTCAAGAAAATATACTTTCTCGTTTTGGTATGCCTAAGCCCATAATCAGTGATAATGGGATTCATTTTTGCAATAGGCCTATGGAGAAACTAATGCGGAAGTATGGAATTGTCCATAAAGTTGGAACAACTTATCACCCTCAATCGAATGGCCAAGCCGAGCTTGCTAATCGGGAAATTAAAAATATCTTGGAAAAGACAGTCGATCCTAATAGGAAAGATTGGTCTATCAGATTAAATGATGCACTTTGGGCCTATAGAACCGCATACAAGAATCCCCTTGGGATGTCCCCATTTCGATTTGTGTATGGCAAACCTTGTCATCTTCCGGTAGAAATCGAACACAAAGCCTATTGGGCTATCAAAAGGGTGAACTTCAGTATGGATAAAGCCGGTGAAACACGTAAACTTCAGTTGAATGAGTTGGAAGAAATACGCAATGATGCGTATGAAAATGCTAAAATATCCAAGGACCGAATGAAAAGAGTTCATGACGGAATCATTCGTAAGAAAGAATTTCATTCGGGACAAAAAGTACTACTCTACAACTCGAGGTTGCACTTATTTCCCGAAAAATTGCGGTCAAGATGGTCAGGTCCATTCATTGTGAAAGAGGTATTTCCCCATGGAGCTGTTGAACTCATAGATGAGAAAGGGGGAACCACATTTAAAGTTAATGGACATCGTCTGAAGCCCTATTTGGAAGCAATTGTCAAGGAAGCCGACACAATCTGGCTGTCGAACCCCATTTATGGGGGTTGACTGTACAAAAAGAGGTGAGGTCGTCGCACCCCCGACATGTATGGGGTGATTGTAGTACATAGGAGTCTTAGGTTTGAGTCAGTCCTGGGGTTGAGAAGCCGAAGGGTGAGGGATGGTTCGTTTTCAATGAGCATTGAGGATAGTCTGAAGTGTGAGGAGAGGGAAAATTCATGTTTGGAAGAGAGAATAGAAGCATTTTTGAAGAAAAGAAGAGAGAGGAAGAATTTAGAAAATCAGCAGACCGGATCGGTCCGGCTGATATTAAAAGAACCGATCCGATTAGGCGGATCGGTCCGGGTGAATTAAAGAACCGATCCAGTAAGGCAGAATTCATTTCCCAAGATCCACCTCTTCGATCCACACCTCTTCACATATCAATGGCTGCTCCTCAGAAGTATACCTCCATTGAAGTCCTTCCCGACGGACATGGAGAGTACCGTTCCCGCCGCGAAGCAACTTGGTGCCGTAAGTTTTTCAGCCCTACGCGAAAGATTCATATCGAACGTCAAGTGTTGTGGAATCAAATGCCCAATCCTGTCACAGCCCTTTTCCTGTCCCGGGGCTGGTGCCGTTTCTTCAATGAACCTTATGAGGCAGTTTGGGAGAATGAAGTGCGACAGTTTTATGGATCTCTTGTTCGTACCGCTGAATTTGAATCCCAAGCCTATGTGGATTCCATTCCTATCCCATTCTCACTTGCCCTTGTGGCACAGAAGCTAGAGTATTTTGGTGTGATCACTCCGGCCCAATTTGATTATCCGAGTCCCGAGCCCGTTCTCTCTAAGGAGGTTTGTATCTCGTGAATCCAGCCCGGTGCGGTTTGGAATACCGAGACCTTTCCCGTCGGTTGCTTATCCGACAAGGCACGCTTCACCTTTCATATCGTTTGTGCCAATATCTTGCAAACCTCCAATGATTCGGCGATGAGGCCTCTCCAAGCCACTATGATGTATCATCTGTTTGACCCTGCGACCGTGATCAACTTGGCCCGGACATTTTACACCGATATCCTTTTTATGGCTTATGATAAGAAGGGATGCGCTCCTCTTCCTTATGGTCGACTCATTACATCCATGCTTCGGGATGCCGGGATTGCACCACCTCAAGATCTTATCAACTTGCCTAAGCCTTTAGGTCAAGAGTCCCGCACTCACAGTGAGCGACAAATTCAGCTAGTCCGTGCAAGGCGCGGTGGCAATTCGAGTGACGAAGAGAGCGACGAGGAGGATGTTGAGATGGGGGAAGGTGACGAGGAAGAGTATGATGAGACGGCTGATCCGGATTATGTTCCGGTTGGTACGGGATTGACCGAGCGCGTTCTCTCTCTTGAAACGTGTTTTGACGCACATGTGTCCTCCTACGAGAGGGACATGAGTTTGGTCCTGCGCATGCAGGCCGACTTGTATCGACTCCAGGCGGGACCCGAGGCCCCTCTTCCTCCTTACTATTATAATCCATATGATCCTACTGCTCCCGGTACTTCCCATCACCCACCCGTCCCCTAGGCTGCCCTATCCCCTTTTAGGATTTTTATATCTATGTTTTTTTTCTTTTACTTGTTTCCACAGTGTTGTAACAGTTTGTAATATACAGTTTTAGTCTAATATTGGCTTGTTTTATTTCTCGTACTCTTTCTGTTATCTTCTTTATTTCTCTTATCATTGCTTGAGGACAATGCCAATCATTAAGTTAGGGGGGATGACAGGTGCGTATTCATAAAACTTAGCTAAAATAACTCATATATATATATATATATATATATATATATATATATATATATATTTCTTCAAAATAAATAAAAATTGGATTTTAAAATTTTCAAAAATGTCACCTTTATTCTGTTTAAAGTCTCAAATTATTAAATCTCAATTACACTAAGCCAAAATTGACCGAAGATGGAAATTGTGCGAAAATTGACGACTTAACGAATAAGTGTGGAGATTGATCAAACCCGGTGAGATTTCGAGCCTATCGATGTTTTTGAGTTTTTAAATCAATCCGAGTTTATGATTAACTCAAAGTCCTTTTCAGCGTTTTAATAAGTCGTTGATGATCTCAATCCTTTATTTTCATCGGTTATGGGAAATGTGTGAAATGTTATCTCAAAATTCGTGCTAATATATATCTCTAAACTTAATTAATCTCGAGATGCATATGGTAAGGTGATTAGCAATTTGGACAATGAAGTAGGCCCTCGTTTTGTACCCAAAAATATTAGCCATAAAAAGTTGTGAAAAAAATTATCCCTTTGCAACCCAATTTGAGCCTAATAAAATATTTTCCTTTCGTTTGATAACCCGAAAAACCCAAATAGCCCGGAATTGTGAAAATTGAGAAAATTCATAAAGTAAGTCCAAAGTGTGCAACAAAAAGGGGCAAGAAAAAAAAAAAAATATATATATATATATATATATGCTCAACAAAAATAGCAAGAAAAGAAGAAAAAAAAAACAGGAAAATGAGCAAATGCCCGAAAAAGCACTAATGGACGTCATAAGGACATTTTCCAATTCCAACATTCTACCATTTCAATTTTACCCTTTACACTTTTTAACCCGAAAAGTCCTAACCGAGTCCAAATGGCGAAATTAATTACTGCATGGAGAGCTAAGCTATGAAAAGATAAAATAAGAGATCAAAATGGTGTGAAATAGAGGTGATGTTCCCGTTTTCCTATAACTGTACTCCGATGATGAGATCATTTCACCATATATGTCCTTCTTTTCAATTTTGTATGCATAAATTTGTGTCCATTATATTTACTCTTTATATTATGCATACCGAGAGAAAATAGCCACAATCCGAGTGATTCGTTTGTGAGTGCATCCATAAGAATTTGAATCAAAACGAATGTTCGGAAAGTAACGTAATGCGCAATCGGTGGAAGTTTGAGGTTTAATTCTTGGCTTTTCACACACACACACTATGGTTTGAGATAGTTGAATATGAGTTGTTGGTGATTATTTTGTAGAAAAGTTTAAATTGTATAATTTTTAAGTATTTTGATCTTTATTTGAGTCAATAAAGAATTTTGTGGGTGTATTCACTGTAAACCCTCACGAGACAAAACTCGTCCTACTTGGGTAACCTAGGGGTTTAAAGGCTTTTTGCATATGCTCAATGCAATCGCGTGCCTGCGAAAGTGGAATTTTATTTTAATAAAGGAATTTTCAAGAGTTGAGTTTTGGTTAGATTCAAATACATTGCCCGGGACGTGCAAAGTCCTAAGTTAGGGGGATTTGACCAAGCGTAAATTCTTCCGAATTTAGCCCCTTAAGTTAGTGATTTTAATATCTCGAACAAGGTAATTGAATCATTTTTAGTCCATATCACTCTATTGTTCGTTTCTAACAAAATTCCCTAGTTTTTGTGTAATTGTGATAAAAATTTCAGGAATGGAATGCAATAAAAGAAAAGAAGAAAACTAGAAGAAATGTAAAAGGGCAAAAGTGTAAATTCCATTCAGAATTCAGAAGCAACGTCAAAATTGAAGTTGAAGAGCATGAGTTCACAAGAGCATAGGAAGAAACGGCATTCAAATCGGAGTTCTAGATCAAAAGATATGGTCAGTCAAAGTTTCAAGGAAAAAGTCAAATTAGAAGAATTTCGGACCGATCCGGTTTGGATCCGGATCCATCCGAATTGACAAAGTCCAGTAGCCCCCGAATTGTTGACGAACCGATGGAAGCAAAACTTCGGACCCATCCGACCAGGCCCAGACCGATCCGGTAAAAAGAAAAGAACCGATCCGGTGTATTCGGACCGATCCGAGGTTGAGCCGGACCGGTCCGGTCGTGTGAAATGCTGACAATTAATTGTTCAATTAAAACAGAGCAACTCTTGGAAAAACGTACCAACAAGCATTATTGGCTATCAATTTCAATACTTGGTGTTATAAAAGCTAGTGCCCTATATTATTTGAAAAAAAAAAACCAACCAAGTGAGTAGAGAGAGAATTGTAGCAAGTGGTTAGATTACAAAGTTGTTAAAGAATTTTAGAGTGAGTTTTTGAGAGAATCATTCAGAAGTTTAAATTTCTTTCATAAGAACCTTAGTTTGTACTGCTGATTAAGGAGAAGTTATCTGGATTTCAATTTCAATTACTTTCCTACTGCTGAATACAAGTAATATCATTCTATTCTCTGTTACTATATTATTTGCAAATTTATTTCCCATGTCTTATAGTTACATAATTATGAGTATGGATTTGTTCTTCAATCCAATCATGAGTAGCTAAATTTCCTAAGGGTTGGGGTACATGAACTCAATCCAAGGCAGATTATCTATGTAGAAAATAGAGGTTAAATTGAAATATTGATTGAATCGTGAGAGAAAATTATACAAAAACTGTCAATCTTTTAATCTCTCTTGCCCTAGGTACTTGAGATGTTTAAGAAAGCTTTGCTAGTATAATTTATCATTCACCGCTTTATACCTATCTTTGATTTCATATTATGCGGGCTAGATCCCTCATATATGTAATGCTTAGAAGTTATAAAGGCTGGATATAACCAATTATTTTAATTTACAAGTCTAGTATTCTCTATGATAATTTGCTAAGGATTGAGGGATTGTATTCTACCCTGTTTTCTCCCATTTGATTAATAGTTTTTCATGCAATTTTTACTCTACTTTCATTAAAATTTCCAGTTTGCTTTGGTTAAGAAAAGTTTTATTTCGCTAGAAATCTTCCAAAATCATTAATCATCTTTTTGTTTATTTTAAGAAATCATTTTCAGATCTAATAAGTTTCCTGATTACTAGTTGACATTTTCTTTCCCTGTGGATTCGATCTCGACTTACCGGGTTATTACTTGAGTGATAGGTTTGCACTTGAGCCTAGAGTGAACGTACTTTTAAGACAAATTTTTAGTCGCGTCACGTATCGATCTATCCCCCCCCCCTCCCCCCCCATCCCACCCCAACCACCACCATCACCATGGCAACCCATATAGAAGCCCTTATGACAGCATGGCTGCCATGGGGGTGAGGGGTGGGCAGAGGTGGGGCCGGTGGGGTGGGTGTGGGTGGGTGGGGGGATCGATCGAGACACGTGTCCGTTGCCGCTGGCGTGGACCAATTACAACATAGGAATTAAAATCAATTAATTGTTAAGTATTTTTTGTTAAGGTTCATTAAAAAGTTCATCTTTAAGGTTCACTTGTGAACCTTTCCCTATATATATATACTAGAGGAATGCCCGTGCCTGAAAGCACGGCGAAAATTTTGAAAATAAGTAATTGCCAAACTGCAAAAAATTCTAAAGTACGTAACTGCCAAACGGCAAAAAGTTCATTCCCCGGCAAAACCAAAATGTAATTATTGCATTATCCACCCTGCATAACACATAATACCCTTTATTTATTGGATTATCCACCCTGCTTAACACATAATAAATAGTCCAACAACATTCTTTCAAATAATTAAAATTCATTAAACAAATTTACATATAGCATAAAATTTATAATATTCATCACCCGAATTCACATTGTGCCTCAAATAAATAAATTTTCAATTTTTAAAAAAAATGGACATAGTCCCTTTATTTATTGGACTATCCAACCTCTTGAGGGATAACAACCAATCCAACAGGTCTAAAGAACATATGAGTAAAAGAGGTAGTATACTAAAGAAAATTGTGTTTTTATTCGAACCCTCCACATGCCTCAAATATGATTTAACAACATGACATGAGTTAATCGCACAAAGTTAATTTATAAATCGTCAATATCATATACCAAACTGAAAAGATAAATCAATGAAACCATAGTTTGGGCGCATTTTCACAATATTTAAAAAATGGCCATTCTCACAAAGTCCTTGGATGCATCTTCATCTCTCACTTTAGCCCTTATTCGCTTAACAATTGAGAAAGCTCCAATGTTAGATCAGTGTAGCACCTATCAAAGATCATTAAAATTTAAGTTAGTTTAAAAGAAGAACAAATCCTAGAATCAATTAACCCCCATGGGTGCTAAATTATTAACAATTTCATGTCACACAAAATTTTAAAGGACAATCGAAATAAATCCCAAGTTAGTTTCTTAACAATTTGAATCTAAAAGTGTTAGTCTAAGTAGTCCAAAACCTTTGAATTAATTTAGGCTTAAACATAAACTAAAACACCTTCACAACTTTGTTAACTGGGTTTTTGAACATTTGTTTAGAAGACAAATTTGTTAACTGGGTTTTCGAACCATACTGGGTTTTCGAACAAAAAAAAAATTGTTGAACAAAAACTGGATAACAAAAATCTAAATTATGTAAAAAATATAAAAAGAATAATATTATGTATAAAATAGAAATAATGACACCATAATAAGTAGACATATATCAAAAACTTAAAACAATGAAATTAATAGGATCATATGACAGTATTATTATCTATTCTTTAAAACTTCATATCCACATCTACACATGTAATATCAAATCCATGTATTTTAAAGAGTCAACACAACTAATAAAATGTTTTTGTCGATACAGAACAATCATTATAAGCTCAAAATGATAAAAATGATAACAAAAATTTATATGAATGTATTCATACACTATCAAACAACGTCACGAAGATATATAATTTGCAGACTTTGAGAATGAATGATCTGGAAGAGCTTCCTAAGATGTTTGGGCACTTCATTAACTTGGTGCATATTTATATATAATAATGTGAATTCCATCACTGACAAAGCTCACTCTCATGGAAATGAAAAATCTAGAGGAGCTGAGTAAAAGACAAAAAAAATTCTTATAGAGTACGCTTAAGAGGCCCTTGAAAATACCAGAAGCAGCAGAGCACCTAAGGGAAAACCTTCAAGTTGCAATTTGATTTGCAACGGACTGCCTGACAGCTTCAGCATACGTACTATGTTGATTGGTTAAAGTTAATTCCAGCAAGTCCCAAAGTGAATGTCACATACGTCCTATGTTGATAGGTTAAAGTCGATTCCAGCAAGTCCCAAAGTGAATATATTTGTGCTCCAACCAAGTTGTCTATTAATTATGGTCATGTCTAGAATTCTCTTGTCAAGTTGCCTGTTAATTATCTTCAACCACTTGGTATTGATCAATCTATCCCGAGGTCCCAAAATGAGCATTATTTGCGGCCTTCTGAGCAATATGAACCAACAAAATATGAGGTTCATTTATAAAGCAAAATTGGACCTCAAGACACAATCATTTATCTTCAACAAAGATGTACATATCAGCCTATTGAATCATATCAAATACACATCAAAATCATATGTGTTGAATCATTAAAGTATTAAAAAAATTATTAATGTGCAAGAAGCAATTACCTCAGTGATTTGAGCATGGTGTTTCTCTATAGAGTTTTGAAAAAAACTAAAAGGGTCAATGTAATATAGATATATAGGAAATGAGTTTATATAGTAAATGTAATAGAGACATTTGCTCAAATTAATCAAAAAGTTAATGGAATACCTTACATTTTGTTCTCTTGGATATTTAGTATATATTTAGATTATTTAGTATATATTTAGACTGTTTAGTATATAAATATACATATGAGATATTACGTATGTATAATTACCTCCTCTGATGTATGGGGTTTTTATTCAAGTTTCCTTTCTCGGCCCCGATGCTCTGACTTCTGCTACTCTTCAATATGATGCTCCAATGCCAGCAACTCAGTTGTACTTGCAACTGTTGCTAGTTCATCAGGTTTGGGAGGATGATAGCGTAATTTCCTACTTTCTGGCTTCTTCTCTACCAATTCGTTCTGTTCCGAAAGTTCTTCTAGTGGTTCTAATTCTGGAATCCTCTATGGAAATGAAAGATCGGGTATCTGTTGCAGCTCCAGCTGTTGTGATGCAGTATAAACACGTGGAAGAAGTTACCAGTATAGACCTGTCTTCTTCACGACCAATTGCTTCATTTTTATCACCATGAAATAGCTCAGGTGAATTTGATCCAGCCTCTTCTTCCTCTTCCTCTTCCTCTTCCTCTTCCTCTTCCTCTTCCTCTTCCTATTCTTCCGCATCTATGGTATCTTCATGCAATATGGGTTGCGAAGATAAAACTTGAGCATATACATGCAAAAGGTAATGTAAACAGATTTTTCCAGATAATACAAACCTCCACAACTAACGCTGATGATAACAATAAGTCATACACTTTTTATCATGATCAGTATCTTCTTCTTTAGGTGTTAAACTCTGATCCCTTTTCCAGGTTATCATCACCACTCATTGGTTGCTCGACATCTTGGCATGAATTTCCTTCAGACATGCCTGTAATTGCAACTATTAAATATCAAATGAGCTCAAAAAAAGTTTGTGACTAATTATCAAGGCATTTGAGAATGTTGAACAGAAGTACCTTAGCCTTATAAACGTGGAGACATTTAAGAACATCTCCCTAATACTCAACAACCTTAGCTGTGCAAGAACGCATCTGTGACTCAATTTGTGATTGAAGAGCTTCCAGTTCACATATTTTTTCCCTTCAAGTGAATTCTTAACATCTGCTTTGATATTGGAGTGCAAACCCCTTTCTTCAGCAAGCAACTCAGCAGGAGATTGTTCTCCACGCAATATCTAAAATTAAAGTAAATTATTCATGTTCTTTTCTCATAGTTTCGTGTCTTACTATGCTTAATTGATCCTTGGTTACTGTCATAAAGACAACACACTAAATACAATGTATCATGAAAGAAACACAAATGAGCCTTGGTTACTGTCGTAAACCATGCCCCTTGTTTATCATCGTAGAAAAATGAGCGAAAAATGAGCCTTGATAGTTAATATATATATTTATCACCCTACCAAGTTTTATTGTACAATGATAATACCTATAGAGGAATGCAAATAGATTCCCCATCACATTGTTGATTAAAAAAAAACTCACATTCCATCCAAAGAAATACTGACCATATGTAAAACTGAAAACCAAACAAAAGGTAAATTATTAATCACTTGACAATTGAAGATCAAGCATAAGGCAATTACAGTTGGACCATCATGGATGTACTCCACTATAGCATAAGACCTAGTTTTTACATCCAGTAGCACCAATATATTCCACAATATTTTGTCCACAACATTTATCATCTGCAGCGCCAATACAAATATGGTTTAAATAAATATAATTGAATCAAAATAT
The DNA here is from genome assembly GCA_949130495.1 of Sambucus nigra. Classification (NCBI taxonomy): domain Eukaryota; kingdom Viridiplantae; phylum Streptophyta; class Magnoliopsida; order Dipsacales; family Adoxaceae; genus Sambucus; species Sambucus nigra. The sequence goes on from OX422207.1 coordinate 616,952,700, forward strand.
ACCTCTTGAACACTGTTGGAGCATATGATATTAAGGGGAAATGTGTTTGAAGTAATAGAAACAAAAGGGATTGAGTTTTGGTGTAGAATGCACATGTATCCTTAATATGTCCAAATATGCCATCGTACTCCCGATAAAAACTTCAAATCAAAAAATTAAGAACGGAGATTGTTAAAACTAATGAAAATTGTCATTCAGTAATTATTAAACATTATGATCAGGAATGAAGATTTCACTCATAAATTATTTGTGAAAATGGAAAAATAATTTACAAGTGGAAGATACAAATAAATTTTAATCCAATCATGCAACTGATATTAATATTAAGCAATAAACTATATAGATTATCAAGAGATAAACTTTTTAAAAAAATGCAGACAACACAACACAACACAACACAACACACACAACACAAAAGCCCAATAAAATCATGTGCATAATTAAAATACAACCTAATAATTGATGAGCATAAACTTACCACATATCAAAGCATACCTTAGTTATGTTTAGAGACGTGTACTTGTTAACAGAACACAAAAAGTAGTTAAACAAACCAAGGTTAAACTGAACACACTAAAAAACTACTTTTATTTATAGTTGTCTTTGATTAAAATCACAAAGGTTCTGGACAACTAAATAGAGTTAAGGAAAAATTCAATCAGACCATATCATGAATTATCTACCTTTATAGACGTGGTAAAGCAACACCATGGCAACAATAAAAATATCTAACCCCACTAAGTCATCACGCCACACTTTAAAAGCACCACCGTAGCTTTAAAACTAAATACTTAACAAAAATGGAAAATAGAGAAGTGTAGACATGAAACACCCACCTAACAAACTTTGAATCTTCTTAGTTGAACCTGGAAAAATTCCCTAAAACCTAACTTACACCTGGAAAACCCAAATAAACATAGGTAGACATAATCTCTCTGTGCAGTCCAGTGGCAAGTGTTAGTGAAGGTGGAAGTGTTCGCGAGGACAATTATGATTAAACATAAATGTCTTTGTGATTAAACAACTTTTGCAATTGCATTACCTTCCTCCACATACTTCTCCATTCTCAAAATGGCATCCTAAAGGCACTTCGTAAGATTGAACACATGAGTGTAATAAAAATTCTTAAGATCAAATAAAGCATAAACCGAAAAAATAATCCCAAAACTAAGTAGTTTTTTTTTACCCCCCAAAAAACTTGAAACTATTTTTAAATACATAACCACAGAAGAAAAGGGTGGGTGGGTAACTTAAAGTGAAAAGTGCATATACCTAAAACAAAATACAGAGCTATACAAAGTTTTATATTTTGAGACTATAATTCAAATATTTTTCTATAAAAAGAGGAAAATAGAATAAGGAAGCCTATAAAACTATAATTCAAATAAGTTGCATAGTGAAATAGGTATGTTTTGAGATCTAGAGGGCATTGTTTCAAGCAATACATGAAATTCTGGTAGCCTTACATTCCCCCCAAAAGATCTCTATATGTTTGGAACAGGAGAACCGAAAAAACCACACAAATATATCCCACTAATTTCTTTCAAAATATCACCTTCAAGGCACTTTGTAAATTATAAAGTTAATATAATATACCGAAAAAATAAAGGAAGTCATACAAAATGGATACATCGTTGTTATGTTGAAATTTATTAAGAACATGGGATGGGCTAGTAATACATCAGCTAATACAACCATCTTAACCATTGTTTACAACCCCAGACCTAAGAAACCAGTAAAAACATAGTACAAAAACCTAAATGCATAATAAATATTAATATGTACAAACATAACAAAACTATAATATCAGGGGTTTCAAAATTTCTATTACAAATAATAGTTAGTTGAACAAAAAGAAACAAAAATAAAAGAGCAGTTCACCACATAAAAGAGAAGAAAGTGTTATAATAAAGAATTATTGTTGTTCTTCATAAAATGTAGGGGAATCAAGTGTTAAAAGGGGGAAACAGAGGTAGGGAGGGATATATCATACCGGATGCTCAAATGTTGATCATAAACCCCCAATTTTTAAAACCCAAAACTAAGAATTATTTAACAAAATGTGGGATCTAGAATCCCTAATTTCATAACTTTAAAACAAATAAAATGTGCTAGAGTAAAACTTCAGAACTTTACCAAATCTCTTAAAGGTGATTCTCTTCAATTTACATACCATAGAACACCTTCACAAACCCTGAAAAAGTGAAAGATGAAATTATGAGAGAGTTAATTCTGATCTAAGATGAAATTATGAGAGAAAGAGTTACTTTCTACCCTGTCCAACACACGTATAGCACCGAAATCGTCCCCTTCGACTCACGATCTGAGATCCATCAACTCACGATCGTAGATAATAAAAATTTTGGCTGAATGGTAATCGTTACCATCGACTCACGATCTGAGATCAAAAATTAACAAAAAAATATAAGAAGTACCTGTTAGACCCGTTGGATCCAAAATCGAAAGCAACGTGGAGCAAAGAAAAAGAAAAAAAAAACTAAACTAAAAAAAAAATCCCTTACCAAGGTGTGGGTGCTGGAAGCTCTGAAGATTATTATTTGAATAAACCGAATATGACACATGTGTATTTCAATCCATAGAAAATGAAAAGGAAGATACATGTGTTTCAGTTTTGGAAACCCTAGGTCTTGCAATCCAGACAAAGCCCATTTCTTCCATTTCTTCAAATCCTCACCTGATAGCGAGAAGACACCTTAGAGAGAGAAAGAGAGAGGTCATGGGAGAATAGAATCTGGAGAAAGGAAGGGTGTAAATGTTCGAGGGTCAGAGGGTTACGTGTGATAGGAGAGAGATAGTGGAGAGAGGTAGTGAGGGCAAGAGGTTGAAAAGGCAAATAAAAATGGGTATAATACCCTTTTACCCTTCTTTTTGAATTTTGAAGATGGGAAAAAATAATTAGGGTGTGTTATAAGAGGGGGGAACTCAAATATTGAAGGGGTAATAATGGTAAGATGGGTATTTAATCTCCACCCTTGGATTCTTGCATTGTTGGTTTAATCCTAGCCCCTAATTAGCTTATCAACTTAAGGAATAGTAACCAAAATTCTACTCCTTATTATATATATATATATATATATATATATATATATATATATATATATATATATATATATATATATATGTGTGTGTGTGTGTGTGTGTGTGTGTGTGTGTGTGTACATTATGTATATATATGTGTGTGTGTATACACATATATATGTATATGTGTGTATAAGAATCGTGTGTGTGTGTGTATGTATGTGTGTATATGTTTATGTGTGTTTATTTTAACCCTAATTAAAACTCAAACCCTAATTTTAGTAAGATATTATGATTATTGGTACGTGTTTTATCATGTAGATGATATAAGGAGTGCGGGATAATTATTTGTTCTTGGTTTGGCTGTTGGATAGTGATGTTGGATTGCTTGGATTGATAATACACATATACTTTCAAATTCTCTCATAATAGACCCTAACAAAATGTGTCTTAACACTTACTAGATATTATTATTTGGATTTCACCTCGGTGAGATCCAACACACACAGGGTTAAGAGAAGGGTAGTGATGAATCAGAATCTTAATCAAACTAATATACCCTTATACCTCATATGTTAAAATATGATAAACTTAAATTGGATTGGAAGAAAAAGAATAAATAGTTATTAATTAATTAGAGCCCTTATTTGTAGGACTTATATTCATGACCTCGCATATTTTTCTCACAAAAAATGAGGAAGGGTGATAATCACTAGCAATAGGAGTACGGGTGGTTGCAATTAGACCGCACATACACCTCTTTTATTAATGCACACCAATTGTAGGGTACTCCTATTTATAGGTATGGGAGTAAGAAGATCGAATAATTTAACTACTTTGTAAATTGTGGAGTTGATCTCCAGTAAGAGTACATGTTTGATGATATGCCTAAGTATAGTCTCGTCCGGGTCTATCTCATATTCGGCCCAACCGACCTAACAAAGCAAGCTTACCATAAGGAGTCCATAGTCAGGCCCTCCTTCTTAACATCTCGTATGGTACCTCAAACAACTAAGATCCCATCTCAGACTAATGTCTACTAAGCCGAGACTGCACTCTCCGGACTATGCTTGAATAGGACCCTGTAGGTATCCTACTTGGCAGAGCTGAGACCCTTCTATACAACCTCTCTACCACGGGAAAGGCAAAGCTCCAACACCATCATCCCATGTGGACGGGAAGTTACAAACATATCACATGTGCATATGGGAGGAATAATTTGTCATCATGATCTACATGCATAAGTGACAGGTGGATATTACTCATTGGTTAATGAAAACTGCACATACCTAGTGCATGCATGGGGTGCACATTGTACCACCCTAGCACTATATATACTTACTTCCTTTTACCTTGAGAAGGATCCATAATTCAAAACCCTATCTAAAATTTGTTGAAATTGTAATGGAGAGAGAAAGTTGATTGCATTATAATCTAGGACCATTAGAGCCTAGTTTTATAGTAAACATACACTCACCTGCACAATGGAGTAGGCCCAAAAAGGCTGAACTACTTATTACTGTCTTTATCCTCATTGCCTCACCTCCTGATTCATTTATATTACTATGATTTCACCATTATTTCACACTTGAGGTCCTATTAGATTGAGCTCTTATTCATTTACTTGGTGGTATCATATTTGGCAACATAATTTTGGATCCATCTATGGGAAGCGAGGTCATCATCTCATTCCTTTCATTTGTAGCTTACTCTTTATCGGATTCTCTGGTAGTGGTCCAACCCCACACTTGGTTAAGCAAGAACCACCATTGAAGGAGCTTTAGTTTGAGTTCAAGATTTCTTACATGTTATTCATCTCTTTTAGTCCACCTCTTGTTCTTTCCATTCATCGAATTATATGGCATCAGATCTTCCACCAGGTGATGGCCCTAGTTCCAGTAAAGCTTTGCCATAATTTGAAATGACGAATGTTGTTGCAGCACTGCGCTCATTGTCGACCATTCAAATTAAGATGTAGGAGCAGCTGGCTGCCTTAAGATAGAACATCTTGACAGGGCCCACTAGCGTGATGACGGAGGTGATAACTCTGGCTTCCATGGGGCATATACCAAGCGATAGGGAGACCACCCTTACCCCACAGAGGGATGCGTAGCATGAACAAAGGCTAAGAGATGTTATTGACCCCAGGCATCTATGCCTGGGAAGGCAAGGTAAAGAATATAAAGACAATGAGTATGATGATGATGCAAAGTGCTGGGAACCATACAAAATTTCAGGAGATACTGTGTGCCCAATTCAATCTAGTAGGAGAAACATTGCAATGCTAAGCCGGGAAAGATGGTCTCATCCTTCAGCATTAATTAGGCTCACTACGGGTTCTGTCTTTAATAGACTCGACCCCATTAGTGACCTCTGAGCTCGACTGTCCTGGTCTCATAGCAGGAAGGGATCTAAGATAAATGGAGGGTGTGCTGATAGACGAACCTCCCATGGCCAAGACGAGGAGAAACGTGAAGTCAATAGACATTAGAGAACGACCAACTGAGAACCCATCCAGCTTTAGGATGAGAGGGAAGTGGTCGACGATAATGTTTCTCTCGCCGAGGGAGATAATGCTATAGTTATTGCTGCTAAAAACCATGGAACAACTCTATTCAGAGACTAGAGGAAAAGATTGGATATTTACTGAAGAGTCGAGACCCTTTGCAGAGGGGTTACATGGAAGGGTCACCATTTGTTTATAGTATTATGAGTTTCCCCACCCCGGATAAGTTTAATCCGTCGATGGTATCATCGAAGTATGATGTGAGTACCATTCCAGTCCACCCTGTTGAGATGTATTCATTGGCTACAAACATTTTTCAGTATTTGATGAGATGAGGTGAAGGGCTTTCTCCAGCACCCTCACTGGAGAAATGCACATCTGGTATACCTCTCTCCTAAGAAACTCAATTGAGAACTTCAAGCAACTGGCATAGAGGTTCATTCATAACTTCTATTTTGGGGTTAAGCCGAGAAAGAAAACCACCCACTTGCTGTACGTCAAGCAATGGAAAAATGAATCTCCGCGGGACTACATTGCCCACTTTAACAAAGAGAAATTAGAGGTGGAAGAATATGATGAGAATATTGCAATGACTGCTCTGAAGGGAGGATTATAGAAATGAAAGCTTTTGTGGAAGCTGGACGAGGACCCTCCTAAGTCCATGACAGAGCTCCTAGCTACGGCCAAGAGAGTCTTGAATGTCGAGGAGGCCATGGTGACTAAAGGAGACAATAAGAGGTCGGTGGATGACATGTTCGCTAACTATACCCCATTGACTGTCACCCCAAAAATAATCCTTAATTAGATTAAGAATTCTAGGTCCTTAAGATTGCCAAAGAAGCTCAAAGACCCTCCTCACAAGAGGGATAAAGGTAAATGATGTGAATTTCACTAAGACCATGGCCATACCACTGATAGATGTTTCGCACTTAAAGATGAAATATAAAAGATGATGAAGTAAGGAACTTAAAAAATACGTGGATAAGAGGTGTGGCCGAGATGACACCCGAAAGAGAAGGGACGATAGGTGTAAATCTGAAGATCCCGTGAATAAGGATGACGATGAATCAGACGATGATGGGGAAGCTGACCCTGATTTCACATCAAAGAAAACTAGTCCCAAGGGAGGAAAACTGATCCCAAGGGTCAGCTTCATTATATTTCTCATGGTGTGAAAATGATAAGTGGCAGTTTCGCCGGTGCTGGTAAAGAGATATCCAACTGTAAAGCCCATATTACAAAATCTAAAGCTCTTCCCAAGCTAGAGGTAGTGAACTCAACCATTGTTGATTCGAATCTTGGTAAGAGGAAAAAGGTTGACATGAACACCTTAGTTATTGGATTCTTGCGGTTGGACTTCAATGGGATTTTAGCCCCACATGATGACCCATTGGTAATCACTTAAAGAGTACATGGGTATTAGGTCCCTAGGATAATGGTTAACGGTGGCAGTACGACCGATGTAATGTTATGGGATTATTTCATTGGTCTAGGATTAAGTAAGAAGTGGCTCGTCCCATATCATCAACCACTAACTGGCTTGAGTGAAGAGAAAGTACATCCTCTGAGGATTTATGAGATAAACGTTAGTGTAGACACCACGTTATAGCCCCCGCTAAGTCTCTCCTTAGGTCCCTAGCACTTCCCCATTTCACTACAAACCCTAGGTTGCTCTCCGAGTACCGATTTAGATGCCATCGGGTGCTCTCAATCCCCATTTGACTCCGGTCAACTCTATCGTTAGAGTGAAAGCTCATTGAATCTTTAATGGGCTTTGAAAACCATTTCCAATGGTCTGCCCTGTGTGAGAATCGACATAACGGTTTAGACAAGTGGGCCATTTTACTACCAAAAATCGATTCGAAGGCCACTGGGTGCTCTCGGGCCCCAATTTGACCTCAATCAACTTCATCGTCAGAGAAAAATCTATTTGAATATTTAAAGGGCACTGAAACCACTTTCCAATGGTCTACCTTGTTCATAAAATGGGATAACCATTTGGATGAATGGTTTGTTTTCTCCCAAAAATTAATCTAGATGCCACCGACGCTCTCGGACTCCATTTGACCAAAGTCAACTCTTCAGCTCGAATGAGACTGAATGAATATCTGAAGGTCACTAAATACCATTTACAAGGGTCTTCCCCATGTTCGATTGTGACTTATAATGCGAATGAACGATCCGTTTTACTCCGAGAGGTCACTAGCCCTTCCGGGCCTCGATTGACCAAGGTCAACTTTTCGAACCGAGCAAAACTCTTTGGAATGTCGAAGTACATCTCATAACCTTTACAAAGGTCCACCCCATGCAAAATTCTATCTTACCATGCAGACGAATGTTTTGGTTCGACGATCTCCTATCCAAAGGACCAACGTGCGCTTCCAAGCCACATTTGACCTAAAGTCACCTTCTGGACCCGAGACTCGAGTCCAATTTTCCAATTTTCTCAATTTTCTAATTTATCAATTTCTCTAAATCCTCCAATTTTCCAAACATCCGCATCTATCATATTCTCGCATTAATATACATATTATGTTTGTTACCATTTCATCCAATACATATTGTCGTTTCATCATGACGACCAATATCACAATAAAAGCACACATAATATTTTTTATATATATTATTTTAGGAACATTCCTATAGATGACCTCATTCTACCTTTTCAATGGTATGAGTTAAACGATTCTGATCTCCATTATATATACATGCACACACACTTCATGGAGAAATAAAGAAAAACATTAACACTAGCCCATGAGAGATCGAAAGTGCGGGATATGTGCTTAACACCTTCCCATTCCGTAACTTAGCCCTCGAACCTCTAAACTATTGGTTTCATATGCATCAGTTTGTCTTTGATTCCGCTCTCTCGAGGCGGCAACATGTTCTTTTGCCTATTTTAGGAAAAATAGTCTGGAAACTTCATCTTATTAAATTTATCTCACACTGATGATGACTAAAGCATTCCTAAGTAAGGACATGAGACCTTTCGATCCCCATTCCTTCTCCATATCCCCCTCATTCAAGCAAAAGGGGAAAAGAGAGAGAGAGAGAGAGGAGTCCCGACACGTGATCTCAATCGGGATGGCCATAATGGCGACTCAGGTGGGGAATTTTTTCTAATAGGGTTAGACTCTATTTGCATGGGTCTTTTATTTTCTTGTGTACATATGCACTTACGTGTATGTACCCTTTCTCTCCTATATTATTTCTTGCACATATATACCCGATGCTTGTATCAGTACTCACTCACACACTTGAAGAAATTCTCCATGTACACTTCACACCACGTGCACCTAGGATCACTTACATCCCCATGCTGCACACACCACTTAGAACCCCCACATATCACACTTGTATATATCCATGCTCACCCACACTTATCACACACCTCTTGTAGTTGATCCATGCTTAGGTTAACTACCACACACTCACTTGTAGATAATTACACACCAATCAATCTCACATATCCATGATTAGTATAGATTTTCTTACTTGTACCTTATTCCCTCCGTAGCATGATCAATAAAGATACTCTCTCCATAAGATACTAATCAAGAATCATGCATATTGCACACTACATCACCAAAGAGCATTTCTGATATACCCGTTTATATTCTAGGAGGGTCGCCTCCACAACGGACGACCCTAAGAGGGGCCGACCCCCCACCAGGCCCCAACTGGCCTTCACCAGACCCAGACGACCCTACGAGGGGCCGACCCTTCACCAGGCTCCAGACGACCCTACGAGGGGCCGACCCTTCACCAGGCTCCAGACGACCCTACGAGGGGCCGACCCCTCACCAGGCTCCGGCCGACCCTACGAGGGTACGACAGTACGAGGACATAATCAAGCCAGACTCACTGCCGGAAGAAACTTTGCCCTCGGCCTCGGCTCATAGGCCGAGGGTGACATCATGACAGCGCGTGGTTTGGGAGACGCGTGGAACAGTGCGCGTGAGGCTCATATGACACGTGGAAGACCGTTACAACCGAATCACCCCCTCACGTGAGAGAATATTATGTCATCATTTGGCATCTACAGGTGTCAACAGGGGATTGGCTAGATCATTATTCACATGCACCATGCTTACCTGGGGGGTACACTACACCCCCCAAGACCTATATATACATGTCACCCCTAACCCTACAGGGGATCGATCCATGAACAGTAGCCCTAGCTAAAACTCTGCTTGTACACACACAATAGAGAGAGAAAGAGAGGGTTATGTGCATTGTATCCAAGGCCATTAGTGCCCATACTTAGTGGATCACACACTCACAGTGGATGTAGGCCAAATTGGCTGAACCACTATACATCATTGTCTTACTCCCTCTTATACTCATCCCCTTCTATACACTTACATACTTATATACTCATACACCTCTATGGCTGCCATGGCTGCTATTGTTTGAGCTCACTAACACTTATCTGGTGGTGCTAAATCTTAGCATCATCAGTTTGGCGCCGTCTGTGGGAACGAGAAGACATCTCTTCCTTTGTACAGCTTGACCTCACTGGGCACTCTGGTGGTGAACCAACACTCCCCCTGAGAGGAGGTGTTTCACCATTGAAAGAGACCCACTAAGGTTCCCAAGCTAACCAGTATTCTCTTCAGTTCAGCTCTTCATAGCTCAAGCACATGGCACCTGAGATGCTACCGCCACCACTTCCCCCGCCGGATGATGGGGGAAGGCCCAGTTCCAGTCAGCCACCACCTCAGTCGGAGATGGCTGATGTGGCAGCAGCCCTAAAGTCTCTGGCAGCCAGCCAGCGGATGATGCAGGAGCAGTTTACAGCTCTAAGTCAGAATATACTGAGACCACCAGGGGTCTCACCTGAGATGATTACTCCGGCAGCAGCTCCAGGACATCATGAGGCCAGGGGACCACCCCAGGCACCACATAAAGACCTGCCACCCCCTCAGCGGCGTAGGGATGTTGCTGACCCCCGGCGTTTACGCCTGGGGAGGCAAGGAAACCCTTGCCCTGAGGACAGGTATGATGATCTGGAGGAAGAAGAGGCTCCAGTAGAATGCTGGGATCCATATGAGGTCTCCAACAATACAGTACGACCCCTCCAGGACAGTAGAGGAAAGTGCGGGAGACCAAACCCTGATGATCGCCCAAGAGGCTCTGCTTTTGACCGCCTGAGCAGGGGGTCGGCCTTCGAGAGGCTGGGCCCAGTGAATGACCTGCGAGACAAGTTGTCCAAGTCAAGAAGCGCAGCGAGATCTAGGAAAGAAGCGGAAGGCCGACCCCAAAGACGGGATGACGGCCAAAGGGAAGTAAATAGCCGACGCAGGCCTGCCATGGCGGAGCCCTCCATCCACCTCCGAGAGGCAGCAGGGGATAACATCGGCCAGGCCGACCCTGTGAGGCCTTGGAATGACTCAATCCGGAGGTTAGAGGATAAGATTGGCGACATACTGAAGAGCCGGGACCCTCTTCAGAGGGGATACACCATGGGCTCACCCTTTGTGGCAAAGATAGTCAACTTCCCCACGCCATCGAAGTTCAAGCCTCCCGTGGTCACCCCAAGATACGATGGGAGCACCAACCCTGTCCACCACGTGGAAATGTATCAGTCGGCGGCAGACATATACTCTATCTCAGATGAGATGAGGTGTCGTGCCTTCTCTGGTACCTTGACAGGGGCTGCGCATGTTTGGTACACGTCTCTTCCGAAAAATTCTATTGGAAACTTTAAGCAGTTGGCAGACCTGTTCATCCATAATTTCTGCTTTGGGGTGAGGCCACAGAAGAAGACCACACACCTGCTCTATGTTAAGCAGGGAAAGAACGAGACTCTGAGAGACTACATAGCCAGATTCAATAAAGAGAAGCTGGAGGTGGAAGACTATGAGGAGAGCATAGCTATGACAGCCCTGATTGGAGGGCTCCAGAAGGGGAAGCTATTATGGAAGCTTGCCGAAGACCCTCCGAGGACGATGGCTGAGCTGTTGTCAACAGCAGGGAAGGTGATGAACGCCGAAGAGGCGATGGCCGCAAAACATGAAGACGAAAAAGGAGGTGCAAGTGGGAATAAATACCCCAAGAAGAACAAAGAGGGGAAGAAGAGGACCATGGATGATAAGTTCGCGGGGTACACCCCTCTGACGGTCAGCTGTGAACAGATCCTCAATGAGATAAAGAGTGACCGGACACTGAAGTGGCCTGAGAAGCTGAGGGCAGCCCCCGGCAAGAGAAATAGGAACCTGTGGTGTGAATTTCACCAAGACCACGGCCACGTAACAGACAAATGCTTTGCTCTGAAAGATGAGATTGAGAAGATGCTGAAGGAAGGGAAGCTCAGAAAGTACGTCGACAAAGCCGACTTCAAGAGGGGCCGAGGGGACGACCCCAGAAAGAAGCGAGTCGATGCCTGCAGAGAAGGTCCTCAAAAAAGAGGGGACGACCCCTCTGATGATGAGGACGACCCTGACCTCCCACCGAGAGACGACCACGGCCCTGTCAAGAGGCTCAATATGATCTCGCTCGGGGTGGGAATGATCTCCGTGGGACTTGCAGGAGGAGGGTCTGAGGTCGCCGACAGGAAGGCCCATGTCGCTGAGGCTAAGGCAGTGATGAAGACGGTGCACTCAACCTCCGTAGAGGTCAAGTCAGAAAAAAGGAAGAAGGTTGATATGGACACTTTGATTGTGGGATTTTCAAGAATGGACTTCAAGGGCCTATTGGCCCCGCATGATGACCCTCTCGTCATCACCACCAGGGTGCACGGGTGCGAAGTGCCGAGGATCCTGGTGGATGGGGGCTCATCCGCAGATGTGATGTTTTGGCCATGCTTCAAGGCCCTGGGCCTCAGTCGTGCCAGACTTGTCCCATACCATCATCCATTGATTGGGTTCAGTGGGGAGAAGGTTCACCCTCTAGGAATATATGAAGCTGATGTCAGGATGGGGGACGAGTGGCCGAGATGGCTCACCAAGAGGGTCAGTTTCTTTGTGCTGGATGAGCATGTGTTTTCGGCATACAACATCATACTGGGACGTGTGGCTCTCAAGGGGTTCGAAGCTGTGCCGTCCACGGTCCACCAGACGGTTAAGTTCCCTACCCCTTATGGGGTGGGGGAAGTTCAGGGAGACCAGACGACAGCGAGAGAGTGCTACTACAACTCCGCTGAAGAAAGGGAGGCACACAAGAGGGCTACAGCCACTTACAACATTGATACCCTAGACCCCAGGGACGAGACGAAGCTCAAAAAAGGAGAGGCCGCTGAGGAGGTAGAACCCATCATCCTCGATGAGGATGACCCGGGAAAAACCGTCCAAGTTGGCAAATCTCTGAAGCCCAGTATCAAGGAAGACCTCATCAAACTGTTGAGGAGAAGGCGAAGCGTCTTCGCGTGGAGTCATGTAGATATGCCAGGGATCGACCCTGAAATCATGTGCCACAAACTCAATGTGGTAGAGGGAGTGAAGCCGGTAAAGCAGAAGAGGAGGATTTACTCTAGAGAAAAGTATGAGGTCATCAGGGATGAGGTTAAAAAATTAGAAGACGCTGAATTTATCAGAGAGGTCATCTACCCTGAGTGGCTGTCCAATGCAGTCATCGTCCCAAAGGCCAACGGCAAGTGGAGAATGTGCGTGGACTTCACAGACCTCAACAAGCATTGTCCCAAAGACAGCTTCCCTCTCCCGCGCATCGACCAGATGGTAGACGCTACCGCAGGCCATGAGCTCATGAGTTTCATGGATGCCTACTCAGGGTATAACCAGATTTTCATGAACCCTGAGGACTCGGAGAGGACCGCCTTCATCACTGACAAGGGGACATACTGTTACAGGGTCATGCCCTTTGGCCTAAAAAATGCGGGGGCAACGTACCAGCGCCTCGTAAACAAAATGTTTGAAGACCAAATTGGTAAGTCTATGGAGGTTTACGTAGATGACATGCTGACTAAGAGTCTGAAGGCAGAGGATCATGTAGCAGACCTGGAAAGGACCTTTAATACAATGGACAAATACAAAATGAAGCTCAATCCGGCCAAGTGTGTCTTCGGGGTCGGAGCGGGGAAGTTCTTGGGGTTCATTGTCAATCAAAGAGGCATCGAGGCCAATCCTGAAAAGATAAAGGCCCTTATTGAGATGAAGACCCCCAAGTCCATTAAAGACGTTCAGAGGCTCACAGGGAGAGTGGCTGCCTTGAACAGATTTGTGTCAAGGGCTACAGACAGGTGTCTACCATTCTTCAAGATCCTCAGGAAAGCTTTTGAATGGAGCGAAGAGTGTGATGAGGCTTTCAAGCAGCTGAAATCATACTTAGGGTCTCCCTTGCTGCTGTCACGACCCGTGCAGGGTGAACGACTGTACGTGTACCTTGCTGTCTCAGAATCCGCTATCAGTGCAGCAATCGTAAGAGACGAAGATGGGATACAGAAGCCCGTATATTTCAACAGCAAGGCACTCCAGGGGGCAGAGCAGAGATACCCGAGGATGGAGAAGTTGGCCTATGCTTTGATTCATGCCTCAAGGAAGATGAAACCGTACTTCCAGTCCCATACTATGGTCATCCGTACTGACTCTCCTCTTAGGCAGGTCCTACACAAGCCTGAAAAATCAGGAAGGCTAATGACCTGGGCTATAGAGCTGGGGGAGTTTGACATTGTGTATCAGCCTAAGACAGCCATTAAGGGGCAAGCCTTGGCAGACTTCGTGGCTGAGTTCACATGGGAAGAAGATGAGGCCGAGGGTGAGACCCTCGGGAAGGCAGATACAGAAGACAGACCCGCAGACACACCTGCAGAAATGGCTGAGACGAGCACCGCTAGAAGGAAAGTGACTGAAAACGAAGAGGGAAGATACATCTTTAGACAGGGGTCCCTCTCTGAGGGAAATTTTTCTGAAGGAAAGACTCCGTGGAGCCTCTTCGTTGACGGGTCCTCCTGTGATAGCGGAAGTGGTGCTGGACTGATACTATCAGCACCCGATGGCACAGACGTCGAGTACGCCCTGAGGTTCAATTTCAAAGCCTCCAACAATGAGGCTGAGTATGAGGCCTTGATAGCTGGCCTCTCCTTAGCCAAATCCCTTAGTGTCAGCCAAATTTTGGTTCACAGTGATTCAAGGCTGGTGGTGAATCAGATACTAGGAGCCTATGAGGCCAAAGACGAGAGGATGGCTAGGTATCTTGATAAGGTGAGGTCATTGCTGAAAAACTTCAAAGAAGTGAAATTCAAGAGGATACCTAGGCTCGACAATGGCCGTGCTGACGCCCTTGCAAGGTTGGCCTCAGCTACTAGGACAGACATAAGGAGGACAGTCCCGGTAGAAATTTTGCTTCGACCAACTATCGAAGACAACGAGGGAACACTTGGCATTTGCATGAATGTTTCTCAAGAACCTTCATGGATGGACCCCCTGATTAGATACATTAGAGGGGGAGAGATGCCAGAAGCAAGCCAAGAGAGGAAGAAGCTGAGATACAGGGCTGCAAAGTTCGCTGTCATCGGAGACGCGCTGTACAAAAAGGGGTTTCTGCTCCCCTTACTTAGGTGTGTGCATCCCTCAGAGGTCCCTTCCATTTTGCAAGACGTGCATGAAGGGTCGTGCTCAAGCCATATTGGGGGTAGATCCTTGGCAAAGAGGGTGATCACCCAAGGCTACTGGTGGCCGACCTTGGGGAAAGATGCTGCCGCATATGTTAAAAAGTGTGATAAATGCCAAAGATTTGCTACTATCCCTCATCAACCTCACCAGCCTCTCACCTCCATTGCATCCCCATGGCCGTTCGCAATATGGGGGATTGATCTGATAGGACCCTTACCGAGAGCAGTCAATAACTATCGGTTCCTCATCGTAGCAATTGACTACTTTTCAAAATGGGTAGAGGCCGAGCCGATGGTCACGATCACGGAGCAGAAGACCTTCCAGTTCATCTGGAAGAATGTGATATGCAGATATGGTCTACCCAACACCCTCATCTCGGATAACGGGACCCAGTTCAAGAATGCCTCTTTACAGAAGTACTGTGAGAGGGTAAGTATCAAACAATTTTTCTCCACCCCAGGCCGACCTCAGGCCAATGGGCAAACCGAAGTTACGAACAGGACAATCCTAGATGGGATTAAGAAGAGGCTTGAGGAGGCAAAAGGAAGATGGGTCGAGGAGTTATATGCAGTATTGTGGGCATACAGGACGACAGTAAGGACCCCTACCGGGGAGACCCCATTCATGTTAGCTTATGGATCAGAAGCAGTCATCCCCACCGAAGTGGAGTTTCCTACTCATAGGGTCCAAATGTATGATCCCCAGGGGAATATGGAAGAGAGAAGACTTGACCTAGACCTGATTGAGGAAAGAAGGGAGGATGCTGAGATAAGGCAAGCTTCCTACCAGCAGAGGACCGCAAAGTTTTACAACCAAAGGGTGAAACAGAGGCCTATCGCAGTGGGAGACTTGGTTCTTAAAAAGACTTGGCAGAAACCCAACAAGCTCCATCCTAATTGGCATGGCCCATATAGGGTCATCGATGAAGTTGTCCCGGGGACCTACAGGCTAGAGAACCTGGAGGGGGAACCTTTCTCAAACCCCTGGAATGCAGATCATTTGAAAAAATACTACCAGTAGTGTTGTAAGGTCTTGATAAGCCATAGTTGTAATAAGCATTGTTTCGACAGAACACATTGAAGATTAATGAGAAGTATCAGTGTTTCCCTCATCCAGTGGTTATCAGTTCTAGTATACATGCAAAGAAGTTGATCCCTCGGCTATAATGAGGATCAGTGGAGGGGACGACCCCACCACAGTCCCCAAGAAAGACGAGGGAAGATTTCATATATATCATTAATTTTTATAAGTTGATCCCTCGGCTATAATGGGGACCAGTGGAGGGGACGACCCCACCACTGTCCTCAAAAAAGACGAGGGAAGACTTCAAAATCCATTAAATTGGAAAGTTGATCCCTCGGCTATAATGGGGACCAGTGGAGGGGACGACCCCACCACAGTCCTCAAGAAAGACGAGGGAAGACTTCAAAATCCATTAAATTGGAAAGTTGATCCCTCGGCTATAATGGGGACCAGTGGAGGGGACGACCCCACCACAGTCCTCAAGAAAGATGAGGGAAGACTTCAAAATCCATTAAATTGGAAAGTTGATCCCTCGGCTATAATGGGGACCAGTGGAGGGGACGACCCCACCACTGTCCTCAAAAAAGACGAGGGAAGACTTCAAAATCCATTAAATTGGAAAGTTGATCCCTCAGCTATAATGGGGACCAGTGGAGGGGACGACCCCACCACAGTCCTCAAGAAAGACGAGGGAAGACTTCAAAATCCATTAAATTGGAAAGTTGATCCCTCGGCTATAATGGGGACCAGTGGAGGGGACGACCCCACCGCTGTCCTCAAGAAAGACGAGGGAAGACTTTAAAACCATTAAATTGGTTATCAGAACCCTCGGCTATAATGAGGACCAGTGGAGGGGACGACCCCACCACTGTTCTCAAGAAAGACGAGGGTAGACTACATAAAAATCATTAATTTGGTTCATTGAACCCTCGGCTATAATGGGGACCAGTGGAGGGGACGACCCCACCACAGTCCTCAAGAAAGACGAGGGAAGACTTCAAAATCCATTGAATTGGAAAGTTGATCCCTCGGCTATAATGGGGACCAGTGGAGGGGACGACCCCACCACAGTCCTCAAGAAAGACGAGGGAAGACTTCAAAATCCATTAAATTGGAAAGTTGATCCCTCGGCTATAATGGGGACCAGTGGAGGGGACGACCCCACCGCTGTCCTCAAGAAAGACGAGGGAAGACTTTAAAACCATTAAATTGGTTATCAGAACCCTCGGCTATAATGAGGACCAGTGGAGGGGACGACCCCACCACTGTTCTCAAGAAAGACGAGGGTAGACTACATAAAAATCATTAATTTGGTTCATTGAACCCTCGGCTATAATGGGGACCAGTGGAGGGGACGACCCCACCACAGTCCTCAAGAAAGACGAGGGAAGACTTCAAAATCCATTAAATTGGAAAGTTGATCCCTCGCCTATAATGGGGACCAGTGGAGGGGACGACCCCACCGCTGTCCTCAAGAAAGACGAGGGAAGACTTTAAAAACCATTAAATTGGTTATCAGAACCCTCGGCTATAATGAGGACCAGTGGAGGGGACGACCCCACCACTGTTCTCAAGAAAGACGAGGGTAGACCACATAAAAATCATTAATTTGGTTCATTGAACCCTCGGCTATAATGAGGACCAGTGGAGGGGACGACCCCACCACTGTTCTCAAGAAAGATGGGGGTAGACTTTATTTAAAAATCATTAATTTGATCATTTGAACCCTCGGCTATAATGAGGCCTGATGAGGAGACGACCCCACATTGGTCCTCAAAAAGACGAGGGAAGGGTTAGTATCATCATCATCAACGAAGAAGCAAATTTGCAAGGAACAAACCATAACAGAATTAAATATGGGAGACAGTTGTGAAAGGAAGAGACGATGGTATTAATATAAAGCATCAAGTGTTTTACAATATACAGAACAAAAATACAAAAACAAGGGTATGGGCTACAGGCAGCCACCCTAGGGGACGACATCAGAGGGCAGGGCCTCAACATCAATGGGAATGGTCTCCTCAGTTACCAGCACCGGATCATCTTCAGATGTGCCAACCCCCTCGATCTGGGCTTGGGCCTCCACCTGATTGAGGGCCTCGGCAATTAGGGGGTCGTCCAGTTGAACACCCTCCAATGATGGGCGAACAGAGGAGACGACATCGCCAAATCTGAGGACTACCCACCGACAGGCCGTCCTAATCCCCCTTTCAAGATATTCAAGGCCGAAGCCCTGAAATTCGTCTGAAATCTTGTATGCCTCCACAGCGTCAGCCTCAGCTTTCTTGATGGCCGCCTCCAGAACAGTCTTATGACGGGCCTCCAGGTTGATCAGGGCCTCATCCTTGTCCTTGATCAACAAGTCCTTGTCCTTGATCAACAAGTCCTTGGCCTGCATATCGGCATCATGCTGCCTCGTCAGCTCATCAAGGACTCTAGCATGCTCAGCCCTTGTGCTCTCCAGCTCGGCCCTCGCAGTGCCCAGCTCTGTCCGTAGGTCAGCCTCTTGTTGGATGGCCCTCTCAGCTTCATGGAATTTCTGTTGATTCTCGGCCATCCACTTGGTGGCAGAGGTGAAGGCACAGACAAACTGCAAGAAAAATGAAGATGCGTCAAGGGGAGCCGAGGAAACACAATGAAATTAAAGGTCAGGACCAATACCTGAGCAAGGGAGTGCAGACCGTAGTCATACACTTTGGCTGGGGGCATCTGCGCCAAGAACTCGAAGTCTGAGGCCGACGGTGCAGAGAACATAGAGGCCTTTGCTGCCCTCAGGTTGACGATAAGAGATGAGGGGTCGGCCCTCAGATGGGACAGATTTTGAGACCAGAAGGCCCCCATGCTTGGTGAAGAGGTTGCTCCTTCAGAGGCCTCGGCCCTGGCCCTCGTCTTAGGGTCAGGACGAGGCTCGACAGGAGCCTCAGGCTCCTTCCTTTTGTGACTAACAGCTGTCGGCTCAACAACTGTCGGCCCTGAGGCCCTTGTCTTCTTAGGAGCTTGCTGAGGCTCCTTCCCCTTCTTCTTTGACAGACCAGCAAGAAGGCTTGGAGCAGTCATATCCCAGAGATAATCTGACACGCCTGCAGGACGACCTGAAAAGGATACGATGAATCAGAAAAGTTCAGAGATAAAGAGAGAACACTTCAAAAATAAGTAAAGATGGGAAAATGTTCAGTATAACTCACATAGTTCTGTCAGAGGGCCGACCCTCAGACCAGCTTCTTTAAGGAAGCGAGGGGTCATCAAATCTTCGAACTTTGGGATCTCACCCTCTCTCCCTCGTCCCCTCAGATACTCAACAATATCCCTCTCCTCCAAGCTAAGTCCGGGGTCTGACCTAGCTTTCATGGAGGGGTTAGACCATCTGTTAGGAACCCTCGGAGCATCGGCAGAAGGGGACGCCTCGGTGGAGCTCTCCCATGCCCCAGATATGAAGAAGAACCTTTTTTTCCAATCATGATTGGAAGTTTGAGCCACGTGGAGCAGCTTCTTCTCAGACCTTCTCGCTCCCAGATGATAGTATCCGGGCTGTTTAGATGAAGAGGTGATATTGTAGCAGGCCAAGAACACGTCGGACGAGGGCTCGTCAGTGAAAGCGTTTTTCCACAGAGAGATGTACCCCAGAATCGTCCTCCAAGAATTGGGTGGAAGTTGCGAGGGGGAGACGCCCAGAGCCGACAGAATATCTATAATGGCAGGGTGAAAGGGAAGTCTGACACCTACTTTGAACATTTGCTCGTAGACTGCAACTTCTCCCTCTTCACCCTCAAAGACCCTCTCGTCCTCGGAGGGAACCCTCATAGTCACCCCAGGTGGCACTCCGTAAATATGCCTCCATATCAGAAGATCCCTATCCCTGACAGAGGAGATAAAAGACGAGGCATGGGAGGTATCAACCTCATCATCTGTATCATCGTCCTCATCCCCCTCATCACCTGCAGGAGGACCCTGAGGAAATGCTACTTGGAAGGCGTTGGGGGATAGGGTTGTCACAGGGACAGCCTCAGAGGGGATCGTACCCTCGGCCTCTCGGGGAGGGCTAAGGTCAGGAGAGTCCCTTCTACCAGAAGTTCCAGCACCAGTTGGAGAGGAGGTTCTCTCGTCCATCTCACTTAGGTTGGGTGTCTCGGCCGGACGAGACGACGACCCACAAGACTCAGAGAGTTCAGATGGTCTAATGGTGGCAAGAGGAATGGGAAAAATGGGTCGTACCCAATTAGGGTCGGTCCCTCGTCTCCTCTCTTCCTCTTCCTCTATTCGTCTGATCTCGGTAAATAGTTTCTCTCTCAGGGACGGGAATTCAGACACCAGGTTGTAAAGCCTCCTAAGCATTAAGGGGAAGACCCAACACTTAAAGAAATTATACTAGACTTGGGTAATTTAACTACAAACAAGTGGGGAGTGGAACAGATTTGACTTTTGGATTAAACAAAGAACTCAAAAGGTTTTCACTCAAGAACACTCAAGAACATCCAAGAGCCAGTTACCGGAGAAGACACCGGAAAATACACCGGAAAAGGTTATGACACAACTTAAGGACAATGGCTGCCTACGAGCCAAAAAAACGAACGAAAATGAAAGAAAAAGAGAGCACTGAATGAAAGAGGTTACCTGATGAGGAGAGAATAAGAACGCTGCTAGGCCTGGAAGAATCGAAGGCTGCAAGTGGCGATGTAGGCTGAAAATTCTAGAGAGAGAGAATGCTTAGGCGCGAAGAAGAAGAAGGAAGAGAAAGGGTTTGAAAATACCTTAAATACCTTAGCAATGAGTGGGCCCATTGACCAAGGCAGGACACAGCCCACGAGGAAGGCATCATTAGGGTGCAAGGACCCAAGCGCAGTGTGCAGCCGTCATGCCTTGGAAACTGGAACAACAATGAGTACCTAACCAGGTGTCACTCACCTAACTGATCATACCTGCATCTCATTTAAAACACTATCCCTCAGCCATCTCAACAGCATCTATGGCTAAGGGCTGGGGGGTGTTTGATATACCCGTTTATATTCTAGGAGGGTAGCCTCCACAACGGACGACCCTAAGAGGGGCCGACCCCCCACCAAGCCCCAACTGGCCTTCACCAGACCCAGACGACCCTACGAGGGGCCGACCCTTCACCAGGCTCCAGACGACCCTACGAGGGGCCGACCCTTCACCAGGCTCCAGACGACCCTACGAGGGGCCGACCCCTCACCAGGCTCCGGCCGACCCTACGAGGGTACGACAGTACGAGGACATAATCAAGCCAGACTCACTGCCGGAAGAAACTTTGCCCTCGGCCTCGGCTCATAGGCCGAGGGTGACATCATGACAGCGCATGGTTTGGGAGACGCGTGGAACAGTGCGCGTGAGGCTCATATGACACGTGGAAGACCGTTACAACCGAATCACCCCCTCACGTGAGAGAATATTATGTCATCATTTGGCATCTACAGGTGTCAACAGGGGATTGGCTAGATCATTATTCACATGCACCATGCTTACCTGGGGGGTACACTACACCCCCCAAGACCTATATATACATGTCACCCCTAACCCTACAGGGGATCGATCCATGAACAGTAGCCCTAGCTAAAACTCTGCTTGTACACACACAATAGAGAGAGAAAGAGAGGGTTATGTGCATTGTATCCAAGGCCATTAGTGCCCATACTTAGTGGATCACACACTCACAGTGGATGTAGGCCAAATTGGCTGAACCACTATACATCATTGTCTTACTCCCTCTTATACTCATCCCCTTCTATACACTTACATACTTATATACTCATACACCTCTATGGCTGCCATGGCTGCTATTGTTTGAGCTCACTAACACTTATCTGGTGGTGCTAAATCTTAGCATCATCAATTTCTATTGACCAAAATTTGTCCCATAACTGGGGGTCATTTCGTGATGGGCACAGTTCCGACATGTCGCAATTAGCCTAAGCGATATGACTCTCACCTTCCATTGGCCAAGGACCTTCGATGTTTATCGAACGGTTCCCCCCGCATAGTACCGCTTGATCAAAGTCATGACATGAGGTGTATCACAAGGAACTCATTCACGTACGTTGAGTATATCAAATTCTCTCTCACACGTACTATCCCCATGAGGTATATAGTGAGGCAATTCATTCACACTCAGGTATATCAAATTTCTTGTCCACATGAACCGATTGCCTTCAAAAGCAAGATGTATATTTTGGAAGTCGTGCCAATGGGGGGAACAACTTCCAATTAACCCAACAATTGCATACCCACATATAGGTGTCAAACCTAGGACACTCATATTTAGTTTCCAAGTTTCTGCCCGAAACTTTGCCGAAATGACGGGTCGGCATGCTACCTAAAATTTTGCATAATTTTTAAAAAATGCGACCCTGACCATGACCATGGTAACAACTCTAACCATAATTTTTACATATTTTTCAAACTTAATTTTTTTAGGCTCGTTTCTCATCTGGCTTTTCTTTTTGCATATAGATAAACCTAGTACAAGTGAGAACATAATAAACATAATAATCATGATGAGACCCGTCTATCATTTTTTCCTACTTTCTTTTCCATAAGTGTCAAAACATTTTTCCCTCTTTTATCAAAAATCCCAAAAATATTTTTCCATCCCTTTACCGGAGAACATATTTGTCCTCATCTTTTCCAAAAATGTCAAAAACAGTTTTCCCCTTCCTCTTTTCCAAAAATAAATCCCAATTTTTCTCTTTCTCAGGTAGATCACATACCATTGGCCTGACTCCCTATTGGCTTCGGTCTTCAGTGAAACTGCCCCGAAGCTCCGTCAGTCCCTTCACTTCCTCCGACTTCAAATTTGATTCACTTTTCATGGATAACATAGACCAAGTAACGAATGTACAATCGAATTTATTGGCAATCCTAGCACAATTCACTACCAAGATTAACAACCTTCAAATCGAGGTTCACGAGATGCAACAAAATTGGGTCCCTATTCTCGAAGAGCCTGAGGTCCTATTCCCTTATGCTATGAGTCCTGCCACACCCGATCCTATTTAGATTCCCAATGAATACTAGCATGCTCCACGTGCTCCTCCTGCTAATGGGTCGTCGTCAACCCATCTCCCTATGTCTAACCTTGCTCAACCAGGGGCTAACTTACTCGTGATCGTTCATCCAAAGGAGAAAGAGTTTAATCGGGTCCAGGAGGACCTTAGGATGTTGACCAAGAAGTTAGACCAAGTCAAAATATCTGGAAACTACATGGACTATACCCACATGTCTCCCTATCCTAAAGCCAGGTGATCGAAAAAGTTCAAAATGCCCAACATCGAGAAGTTCAGGGGTAGTGGACCCCCGATCATTCATCTCTATAGCTATCACTGATCCATGACTCTCATAGGGGCCTTCGAGGAAATAATGGCCCAAATGTTCCAATAAACCTTGAAGGATAGTTCTCTTCGTTGGTTCTTGTCTCTCAAGGAGTCCAGAATATGCATTCGGGAGGATGTTGCCCGTGAGTTCACGCCATAGTACAAGTATAATAAAGTGTTAAAGGTTACCTATCAGGATTTAGAGCTGCTCAATAAGAATCATGGGGAATCAGTTAGTAACTTCATAGAAAGGTGGAGAGAGAAAGAAGCCACCACGACCAACCATCCTTCCGAAGAGGAGCAAGCGAACATTGTGAAGAAGAACTTCTTAGCCCATGTCTGAGCAACGATGGGAGGATAATACTACCCTCATTTTTGAGCCCTACGAGAAGTAGGAGTAGAAATCGAAGAAGGTATTGCCAAGATAGAAGTTGAACCAAAGAAAGTATCTCGACAATTCGCTCCCAGAAATTTTGAAAAGCCAGTCGGTGTCGTAATTTCAACCACTAATAACATCTCTCAGCCTTCAACTTCATGGGCACAAGAAAGTCAGCCTAACCCTATTTGGAAGGAATACACTGAGCTTCACTCTCCCCTCTCCAAAGTCTACCAGGCCTTGTTGAGCCGAAATCTTTTCATGACCTTGGACCCTCGTCCATTACCAAACCCACTTCCCAAAAATTTCAAACCTCATGCCCATTGTGATTTTCACCAAACTACTGGCCATATTACTAACCAGTGTTTCTACCTTTGAAATATGATCCAAGGTCTGATCGACCAAGGTGTCATTGCCCCACCAGCCAATCCTAAACCAAACACTACCCATAATTCACTCCTGAATCATAGAAATACCATAATTTTAGAAGAAGACCCAAAATTTGACCCGTCTACCTAGATCATACCAAGAAAATCACTAATCATATCCGTATACTCTCCTAAAACTCTCCAAATATTTCCACACTATCTCCTACATCTTACCAACTTCGCTAATTAGGCCTTATCACTCCTTACGAGATCATGCATCACTGTCTGCACCTGTTCTGGAGGTAAATATATGGAATTGACATAAGTGTTGAACCAACTACTAGAGTTCGGGCTGAAATTACCCTCCTAGATGATCATCAATTATAAGAGATTCAGTGTATTATTATTAGAAGCTAAAAAATGGGACGAAGAGTCAGACAATTGGGTGGTAGCAACCGATGAAGTCAGTTTAGATGATATGGTCCAGATCATGGTGGATTTATTTCGACAGATAGGTGATATTTTCAACATATCCGATTTGCTTGATGCTTTAAAACTACAAGGCCATCTAGTCCCTTAGCTTTTACATCTCCCCGCTGAATGGGAGGATTTATACGAAGAAGCCATTGAAATTCACTACACCAAAATGCTCATTTAGTAACAGACTATTTTTGGTATTACTAACAGTACTTTACCATTACTATTTCTTACAGTATATTACCGTTACTAATCTTAGACAAGTGTTACTAATAGTAGTTGAATATTTTAAAAGTAATTACTTTTCATAAAAATTAGGCTAAATTTTTTCCCAAAGACGTCTCTCTCCAAAACTTCCCCAAACCCGAAGCTCTTCAAATCGCGACATAGGGTTCCAAAATTCATACCTTCAAATCTTCATACCTTCAAATCGCGACTCAAATCTTCATACCACCAGAACTTTATACCTTCAAATCGCGACCTAGGGTTCTTCGAAGCTCTCCAAATCGCAAAATCCTTATGATTTGGAAGAACTATGTACATTTCTCTCTCTCTCTCTCTCTCTATATATATATATATATATATATATATATATATATATATATATATATATATATATATATATATTATGGTATTTACTATGTGCCAATATACGACAAATATTTGTAAGAACATTGAATTGATTTAGACATATTATTTTTGGCAAAAAAATGTTTTGATTTACTCATGTGATGTGAGGCTAGTGTTTGTTATGATTCTCTTAGAAACGTAGTCCCTTTGATAGTCATGATGGCCATGAAAATGATTTATAACTTATACATTATAAGTTGGTGATGAACGATTTGGGCAATTGCCCTAAAAAAATTTCTGAGGAGTGCAGGAGGGTAAAAAATAATTTCCAAGAAATTTTTTGGTGTGGGAACTTTTTCCATCCCAAGATATCAACCACAAATTTGTACATAAACTATCAACTACAACCTTAAACATAAAGTAGTTGACTAGTTTGTTCGACACGCAGAGCCTAGTGTGGGTTAATGCCACACTAGAAGAATTTAGGTTTGA
This sequence comes from Sambucus nigra, assembly GCA_949130495.1. Classification (NCBI taxonomy): domain Eukaryota; kingdom Viridiplantae; phylum Streptophyta; class Magnoliopsida; order Dipsacales; family Adoxaceae; genus Sambucus; species Sambucus nigra. The sequence continues at coordinate 616,978,448 of OX422207.1, forward strand.
GAGTTATGATTGGAGTGCAGTTGAGTGCGAGTACGAGTGTGATATAGGTGCATCACTCAATATAAACGACCCTAAGGTGTTATATGAATTCGATGAGATTCCGTAAACTTACATTTAGAGTTATGGCATCACCCGAGCTTTTCTATAAATACCGACTTTTATTCTGAGATTTTTAACTGTGGAAGCACTAGATTTATCCACAATTAAAATAAATGAAGTTATAGTTGACAAATTGAAATGTTTTTTTGAATTAACTTGAAGGGGTGAAATGTGGAATTTCATTTTTTGTTGAAAATTTTGCTTTGGTCAATTGGAGTTTTTTCATAGTTGACATGTTGAAATGTTTTTTTTCAATAGATATGTAATGTTGTTGCAGTTGTTAGATTACTAAAGGCAAGTCTTGGTCTTACAATTTTTTAAGACCAAGAGTTTGAGATCCAACGAACATATCTATTAAATTTATACAGTAGTAATGTGTATAAATTTATATTAAGTTTTAAAGTGCTGGAAGAATCCCGAAAAAGTAGAACTTTATTAATTTATGGGCAAGGATAATGTACCCTTCCACACCGTAAGAATTCTCAATCCCTCATAACTTCTGGTGATTTGCTATTACATATGTTGTGTATTGATATAAAGTTCATTGTATGTCTAAATCTATTTCATTTTCCTTTCATATGAGCTGGGAATTTGAAAATTCAGAAAATGCTATTAATTTTTTTTGCAGCCTTAGAAGTGTTGAATAACAGGTCGCTCTAATAACAATTGCCAAACCTCGAGGTTATCTTCCTCTTTACATATATTATATTTCACTCTACTGGTTTTTGACAAGTTATATTCCTCTTCAACTATTTTATATTCCTCTATACATCCTATAAATGATTCATTTCTACACGACAAGGATATGGCTCTGTAATTCCTAATGCCGAGGGGGAAGATTATCATATGTTTACAAAGACATTGGCAGAAAAAGTCGGTGTGGATGAGTCACCAACAGATTCTTATATCCCTTCAATGAGGTGAAATCCCGTTTATGTTTAACTTTTATTGATTCTTGAGGTTTAACATCACTAAAAGTTAAACCTCGTTAAAATGTTGCATAAAAGGATGATCATACTAAGGGGATGCATATATTGACCTTTCTGAAAGTATATTTTTCTTAAGAAGAAAAAGTTTATTGCATAAAATGAATCATGATTTGTCTTTTACCATACACATTTTACCACAAGTTACTTTACTGCTATGTTAGGATCTTACGAAGTATATAAGAGAATATAAGAGAAATTAGATATACTTCCTCTGATTAAATTAAGAGTCCGCATTTGAAAGACAAATCTTTTAAGAAAATTTGACTTTTAACATAATCAATGGCTAAATTATAACATATTTGAATATCGTGTAATTTGGTTCACTTGAATTTCAAAGTGCTCTCTTGATTCCGATGTACAAAAAAAAATAAGATTCTTTAATTTGGGATGGAATGAGTACACACACACACACACACACACACATATATATATATATATATATATATATATATATATATATATATATATATATATATATATATCTATATATATATATATATATAATGACTTCTTTTTCATATTTTTTTGAGATCACACATAGCACCAAAGTATCACAAATACTTGAATACTTAAATTCACACATGGTAACACAATCCACAACTCACACTGCGATTTAATTAACATGGTTTGACACATACATGTCTACCAAAATTTTGCAGGTCCTAGTAATGGTCGACCACCAAAATCTGCTGGTGACGCATCCACATGGCTATGGTCTTGGTCTGCATCTAAACACATTAATAAGAACAATATCTGGTCTCAATCGCGAATTATGATACTCCTTGTTCATATCTTCTCTTGCCTTTTTACTCTACTCACACATTAATAAAAACATCAGATGGTATGCATCTAAACTCCTGCTCCTGCTCCGACGTGAGTCATTTTGAACAACAGAGGTCAATTACCTGATTCAGCGTCAATCACCTGCTCCGACTTCAAGCTCCGGCGTCAATCATCTAGCACTTCTATATAACAGTTCCGATTGGCTAGCACTGCTAACTAATCTTGAGGTTGTCTAACTTTTATGTTTTAACTTTTATTGGTTAGGGGTAAAATAATTTCACTTTTATTGATTCTTTAGGTGAAATCCCTTCAATGAGATGAAATCCCTTCAATGAGGTTTAATTTAGTCATCATTTCACCACCCTTCTACAATAACACTCATTTTTCTTCTTCTTTTTTAGGATCCATCTGTTATCGTTATCAATAACCCCCTGAAATGCCTATTTAGGTGAGCTATCTGCATCTTTGTATATGGTTTTCTTTAGTAACAATAATAATAGTCAATTTAATTGTTGTCATTGAGTTACCTGTTATAGCTGATGGACTTTTGGGTAGGGTGGCATTGGCCTAAAAAGAAGTTTGGATGAACTCGGTGGAACTTATTTGAGACACGACTATTCAGAACCACCTAGGCTGGTGAGTTCAATTATTTTTTACAATACATTATAACATGCTCATCGGTGTTTTTCCTTCATGTTAGGTTACTCAATTACTTAATGTCACATAAGGGTTGCCCATTACTGCCAATTATCAACCAACTGTTATAACTTATGCCTTGTATACTTATTTTATTAAAATCTGGTTATACATGTGCCAAATGATGGAAATCTTCCTATAATGCATTATTACTCGCCACTATTTAGTGAACTTTGATATCATGCATATTATTAACTTTATGGAACCTTCTTCTGGTGAAATCGTACAATTTATAAACATATGTCATGCTATGTTCAATATTTGTTTTGATTTGAGTCGTAAAGTTGCATTTACACTATTATGTAAGCATTTATACATCTATACGTTGTGACTGAACTAACCCTAAGGGGTAGTCAACTCTCAAGAGTTTAAATCCTCGTTGGGCCACCTCTATAGTGTGGCCTGGTGTGTGCACATTGGAGGGTCCAAACATACGGGATTAGTTGCTTAAAGAGGCCAGTTATAAAATAAAATTACATAGTGACTGAGCTTATTGTAAAACCCCTTTTAACTCCGCCAATGCTAATATTTATTTGAGCATTGTCGGTCCCAAGCCTGGATAAAGGAGGAGGGAAAGGTAAGCATAAGTTTAATTTTGAGTTCTCATTATTTATTTTGCTTTTCTTTCTATAAAAAATGTCATTGATTTGGTTTCTTTATGCAGGAACTTGAGTATGGCCTGTTAACGCATTTGGTGAATTTGAATGTGGGAGGTATGAAGGCTAGTGGAGGGGCTAGTTGTTCTTATTTACTAAGGTGTTGTTTATGTCCTTCAAATTATCTTCAATTATTACTTTTATGTCTGCAATTAGCTTGATTTGATTCATTAATGTATCTCAGTGTTGATGTAAAAAACTAGATTGCTTCTAATTATTTAATCACAGATAAATATAAATGAGACAAAGAATTTTAAAGTGGTTCAGCCTTATAAGAATGGCCTACGTCCACTATTTCTGCTATTGCCAAGTGTTTTGGAGTTCTTGATAAGTAATTCTATCAAGAAAATCCGGTCCCTTTGAATGAGGGTGATACAATGTATTTATAGCCCTTAGGCTGTCATGTGAAAGGGTGATACATTAAATGATATACATATGAAAGGATGATACATTTAATGCCCTTTAAGCGTGTGCGTCAATGATAAGCATTCAATGAATAGTTGAACTGTTGATTATCTGGTAATCAATGTTATGGCCGAGATGCAGCTCGGACCGCCTTAGTTGCTCGGACCGCTTGAGCTTCATGATATTCAAGAGTTCCTCGGAGAGGTCTGAGTTCCTCGGAGAAGTCTGTTCCTCGGAGCGTCGGAGTTCCTCGAAGTGCACTTGCTGCTCGGAGTGAGTATGACTTGGTTGGGGAAATAAACCTCCTCGTTGCTATTGTGCCACGTAGATCGACACGTGTCTTCTTTTGATTCGTCTATATCGGCATATTAATTTTGGTGTCAACAGAAGCCCCCAATGTTTCATATTTCGAACTTTGAGGAGTATGGAACATTCTTTCTCGGTATATGGCAATATTAAATGACCTTCCTGGTCTTTAGGAGCACTTTCTCTGTATTCGAATGTCCTTCCAAATTCGCAGAATCCGCCTTTTTAAATTTTTATGAGCGCTTCGATCTTCGTGCACTTTTTGTCCTTTTAGCCGCCGGTAGCGTAATAGTTTTCTTTTTTGTAATCATTTCTTTCTCCGTTTCCCAAGGCAAAGTATTTAAGCTTCAAAAGCAATCCCATCATCTTATACCTTTTCCAATTTCTACTTTCGAGTTTTCCATAGTCTTTCTCTCTCTTGTGCGTTCATCCTTTTCTTCATTCGTTGTCCACAGATCTCCCTTTTTCCTGTAAGATCTTCTTCCTTCTTCTTCATTTCTTTTATTCGCCATGGTTTATGTTATTGAATCTCTTGAGAAATTCCGTTCTGATTTCTCTATTCCATCTTGGGTAACTCTGGAGGATCTTTCTGAGCCTTCAAATTATTTTAATTTGGCTGAGGGACATTGGTTCCCCAGCCTCTTTATTGCTGAATGTGGATTTTCTTTTCCACCAAACCCCTTGTGCTTAGAGTTCTGTCATTATTTTGATGTTGTCCCTGCAAAAATAGCCCCCAACACATGGAGAATAGTTAATGGGGTGTATAGGTTAAATCAAACTCACGGAACCCGTATAGGAATTCCTGAGATTATGTATTGTTATAGATGGGCTGTTCTAGACAATGTTTTTTATTTAAAAACTAGATTTTTGAATAGGGCTTTAGCAGTCAACCTCCCTGATGCCAATAGGGATTATTTTGAACATGGGGTAGTTATCAAAAATTGGCAACATGCCCCTTTGGTTGGAGATGAAGTATACGAAGGTCCCAGATGCCCTCCATATGGCAATGGGATAGGTTATTTTCATTTTATTTTATTTCTGAAATTATGATTTCATTATGTTTGATAAAATGTATGACTGATATTTCACTATGTATTTGTTTGCAGTTGATAGTAAGAGAAAAACTCCAAAAGAATCAGAAGTTAATATTAAGCATTTGAAACATATCTGGAGTTTGCATCAGACAGTTGCAGACGACCACATCAGGTCTGCTTCATACTTGTTGCAGTACAGGAGCTATACATCATCCCTTACTGCTCGTCCTGTGGTCAGCACTAGTGATCCAGTGTCAATTTCTGAGGACTCTTCTCCAGAATCTCACATTCCTCTTAGTCAGAAAATGGGCAAAAGAAGAGTTCCTACTCTCTTTGAGGAGACTAATTCTGCTGGAGATGGGAAGAGAAACAAGACTGAAGTCCCAAAGGGGACAAAGAAAGTAGATGCTGCTCCTTCTGTTGCTCCTCAGAAGGCTGCCGAGAAACCCCCAGTGGCTCCGAGCAAGAAAAATGCACCTGTGGAAGTGATCACCATCTCCCCAACCAAAAGCTCCTCTTTGGTTGAAACTGTTGAAGTGCCACTGAGGAGATTGAGGAAATCTTCCTCGGTCACTTTGACTGAAACCATTCGCCAGCTCCAAGTTAGTGGAGCTGGTGTTCCAACTATTATTCCCCCGAGCCCTGCAATGAGCTCGGTAAAGACTTGGACCATTCCTGAGGTTCAAGGAATTGAGGAAAGCATGTCTAGGGATGTGCTTACATCTTTGGCTACTCGTCACATTGCTTCAGTAAGTTTATCTCAATTTGAATTTTCTTTCCTTCCATCAATACGTATATCTCTGTACTGACTTATCATTATCTTCTTTTTCAGCTGGTGAGTTGTTTCAACACCATTGTGAAGAAAGATGAATCAATCAAAGCTTCTAGCTCCTCGTATGGAGTGGAGGATGCTTTGTCTAGGTTAACCAAATCTTTAAAGGATTCCCGTCAAAAGTATGATGAGGATAAGGTTGAATGGGCGAAGAAATTGGCTGCGGTTGAGGCAGAAAAGATGCAGCTGGAAAATAAAGTGAATGATTTGGAGGGAGAGAAGAAGAAGTATGACGAGAAGCTCAAGAGTTTTGGGGAGCTTGAAGACAAGATGGAAAGGGCAGAAGAAGAACTGTCCCTTCTGCGAGAACCGAATCGCCAGAAGGAAGAAGTGGAAACCAAGTTGAAGGCCACCGAGGATCTTCTATCCGAGAAGCTCTCCTCGGAGAAAATGAAAAGAAAAGTGATGGTGAAGAAATCTTTCCGTACTGGTTGGGATAAAGGATGGGACAGGGGGTAGCAGCAATGATGACTCAGGTGCAGTATGGGAGTTTGAAATACTTCCGAGATGGTTGGGTTGCTGCCTTGCAAGAATTGAAAGTTAATGAGGACTCAGAACTGTTTCAACAACATCTCCCTGGTCCTCCCCCAGCTATTGAAGATGAAGAAGAGGACGAAGCTGCCTCCGAAGAATCTTCAATGGTGGTGGGCAATCCCATCCTTACCCAGCCTACTGATGAGGAGCTTTCATCTTTGCCTGCTCCTCCTGAACAAATTCCAGTTCCAGCTGATGAGGACTTGCAAGGTACTCTCGATGAGCTTCAGCAGTAGTCCAAAGAGTCTTCAGCTCTTTTGCACGAAGGCTATGAGAAGAAGTATCAGCAGCATTCTGCCGAGAAGGGCCACGAGAAGTTCATCGCTGGATATGATATCAGGGAGAGAACCCTAAAGGGTGAAATTGAAGCATGTAGACAAATTGCAGAGCTGCTGGAGCAAGAGAATAATAATTTGCAGAAAGAGCTGGCACAGTATGAGTCTGCAGCTTCATCTTCCACTGCCTTGGTACCGGTCACCGATGAAGGATTCTCATTTTTAGAGGTTAAGAATGCCAAATTGAGGCAAGAGTTAGAGGTTTTGAGAAGAGTTGGTCCTTCCACCATTATTCGGGGACGAGGAAGAGGTTCTCGTGGACGAGGAAGAGTTGCTCAGAATGTTGACGAGGAAGAAAGTACTCAACCTGCTCGGGGACGACCAAGAGGTCTTCGTCGTACTTTTGAAGAAGCTCGTACTCAATCAGCGTTAGAAAACCAAGCATTCCAATTGATGGCAAAAAATCAAGCCTTGTCTGAACTGTCCAAGAAAGTTAGAGAACTGGAACAACAACTCTCTTCAAAGAACTCAATGTTGGAGACTAATGAACTTTTCATCCAGAGTCTTCACGAGAAGCTTGAAAGGTTAACATTTCAATTTCATAAACATCCCAGGGAGTTCTGGATGGCTGGATACAACGAGACACTATTCCATTTGGATGAACATATCTAGAACGCCAATAACGAGGGCTACAAGCAAGGTTGGCTGAATGCCTTGGGTGTGTTGAAGCTCGAACAGGGACACTACCTGTGGGACTATTATGATCCTGAGGTTCTTGACCTGCCTGTGCCACCATATAATTTGGACATGGAATGGATCCCAGCTCGTTCCATTCCTCGGAGCTTAATTGCAAAATACCTCGGTGACTACAATCTTCATTCTCAGATCGAGGTATCTCGTCCTGAGCATCTACTGGACAATCCTTCTGTAATGAACGTCAGGATGCTTAGAGATACTAACTTCATTAATTCTCCCCTTTGCCTAGAAGATCCTCCTGCTGGTGAGGAACCTATTTCAAAAGCTGAGGGGAAAAAACCAATAGAATTGGAATTGTTGATGTAACAGTTAGTACACTATTTAATATCAATGTAATAAATTTGTGTAATTCATTTTGACTTTAATGAAAGAGTTTCATTTTTGTTCGCAAATTTGTATTGCTATTGTCTTGTACTTGTCAAACATTTTATACTTATGCTTTCATAATAGTATTGTGTGGTTCATCGACCAACTTGGTAATAAAAAAGTTTATAAGTATCAGTAATGTTGCTCGATCACTTAATAATAAAGTAATGAGTATAAAAATGTTTAAAATTTTTCCAACCAACCAAGGTTGTTAAATTTTGCTTGTCGACCAACTATAGTTAGTGAGAGTTTTTATCCCCGACTAACTATACTTGGTAATTTTTTTTCTTTTTCATAAAATGTGTCCGACCAACCAAGGTCGATAAATTTTCCTCGTCGACCAACTACAATTAGTGGGTTTTGATCCCCGACCAACCATTCTTGGTTCAGTTTGGAATATTTTGTTCTTCGAGGAACTTTCGTAATAATCTTACCTCCCGACCAACATAAGTTGGTATTTGAGAGCATATCTTGTTTCCTAACCAACCGAGATTGGCATTTTAGGAGTATTGTTCTCGCCCTTTTACCAACCGGAGTTGGTCTGAGTTCGAACTATCTTGTCCACTTGCCCTTTTACCAAAATTGGTCTGAGCCAGTGTCAGCCTCCTAACCAAAGGAGTATGGTTTGTTCTCGCCCTTTTACCAACCGGAGTTGATCTGGGTTCGAACTATCATGTCCACTCGCCCTTTTACCAACCGGAGTTGGTCTAAGCCAGTGTACGCCTCCTAACCAAAGGAGTATGGTTTGTTCTCGCCCTTTTACCAACCGGAGTTGATCTGGGTTCGAACTATCATGTCCACTCGCCCTTTTACCAACCGGAGTTGGTCTGAGCTAGTGTACGCCTCCTAACCAAAGGAGTACGTTTTGTTCTCTCCCTTTTACCAACCGGAGTTGATCTGAGCTTGAACTATCGTCTTCTTTTTACTGCCGAGCAGCGTTATGTGTCGAGCAGCGTAGTGTTAAACACTAGTATTCCCCGAAAAACTTTCAATAAAAAGAGAGAAGATGGCGAAATCTCATCGTTTTATTCATATTGATGGAACTGCTTTACATTTTACATCACTGATAATACTTGCGTAGGTGTTCAGCATTCCATGCATTCTTAAATTCCTCTCCTTCTAGAGTTACTATTCGGTAAGTTCCTGGTCGAACAACTTCTGTAACTCGGTAAGGTCCATGCCAGTTTTCTTCCAACTTATTGTGCTTCTGAATGACCTTCTTTAGCACGTAATCTCCTTCTTTTAAATCGCATTTTTTCATCCTTTTGTTGTAGAACAGAGTTGTTCGTCGTTGGTAAGCAGCATTACTAATGGCTGGCTCTTCTCTAACCTCCTCGAGCATGTCCAAATCTAATCTCCTCATTAAGTCACTGACTGGGGAACTGAAATTCAGCACTCTGTGTGTTGGAAGACCCAACTCGGCAGGTATCATGGCCTCACTTCCATACGCCAGCATATATGGTGATTCTCCAGTTGCTGCTCGGGGAGTTGTTCAGTAAGCCCACAATACTGACTGTAGATCATTAATCCAATTAGCTTTATCCTCACTTAGCCTCTTATTCAACCCATTTAGTAATGTTCTATTCGTCACTTCAGTCTGTCCATTGCTTTGAGGGTGGCCTGGTGCTGAATGAACCTTCAAAATGTTTGACTGATGACAATAGGCGGCAAACTCCTCGTTATCAAATTGTGTTCCATGGTCTGTGATGAAGGCATGAGGGAGACCATATCGGCAGATGATGTTATTCCAAACGAACTGGTATACCTTCTCGTATGTCATATCAATAAGTGGCTCAGCTTCTACCCACTTAGTAAAATAATCCACTGCGACGACGAGGTACTTGAATCTTCCTCGGGTCGTTGGCAGTGGTCCAACCAAATCAATTCCCCACATGGAAAATGGCCACGGGGAAGTTATGGGTGTCAACAATGCTTGTGGAGTTCGTCGGATGGAGGAAAAGCGTTGGCATTTATCACATCTCTTAGCATAGGCTATACAATCATCCCTCATCGTTGGCCAGTAGTATCCCTGCGTCATCACCCTTTGCAAAAGTGTCCGACCTGCGACATGGGCTCCACAAGACCCTTTATGGATCTCTTCAATCAATTCTTTCACCTTGGAGGGATGTACACATCATTGCAAACCTGCCATAATTCCTCGTCTATACAAAACACCATTAGTTAGTACATACCGAGCAACTTTAAACTTCAATCTCTTGGCAGCGAGCTTATCCTCCGGTAATTTTCCCTCCTCAATATATGCCCTGATGGGATCCATCCAAGATGGTCCTAAATCAAGGGTAATAATATTCATCGTCAGGTCTTCATCTATGCTCCGACTTTCTAATACTTCAATTGGTATCGTTCTTCGCAGCTCGGTATGAGTAGCTGATGCTAATCGGGCCAGTGCGTCTTCTCGTGCATTTTCAATTCTTGGTATTCTGATCAATTGAATGGCATCAAATTCTGCCAACAACTCCATCACTTTTGCATGATACTTGACCATTAATTCTCCTTTAACTGCATATGTCCCCATTACTTGATTCACAATTAATTGAGAATCACTGAATACCATCACTTGTTGTGCTTCCATAATTTTTGCTAAATTAAGACCTACTATCATGGCCTCATACTCCGCCTCATTATTGGAAGCTTTGAATTGGAATCGCAGGGCGTATTCCATGTCAATCTCATCTGGGGTGTTCAAGACAATCCCTGCTCCATAACCTGCTGTGCAAGATGACCCATCTACATATAATCTCCATGTAGGTAACTCGTCTTCAAATTTCTTATCTGACAAAGTTCCTCGGTGAAATATTTGTTGTTTCCTTTCATATTCCCCTAGTACTTCTCGCTCTTTGCCGACCATCTCTTCTCGCCCTTTTACCAACCGGAGTTGGTCTGAGTTCAAATTTGATGATCCTTCTACATCCACAAGCCGGTTTACCAATCGGGGTTGGTCCGAGCTTATGTCTGTTGATTCTTTAACATCCACTCGCCCTTTTACCAACCGAAGTTGGTCTGAGCTCGTGTTTGTTGATCCTGTAACATCCACAGGTTGATCAGTGAGCAACTTTTTCTCCTCGGGGGTATCAGGATAAGTAAACTCTGCTATAAAATCTTCTATAGCTTGCCCTTTTAATGATGATCTGGGTTCATACACAATATCATATTCACCAAGCTCTATTGCCCAGTACATCAGTCTCCCTGATTTTTTTGGTTTATGAAGGGCTTGTCTCAATGGCATGTCGGTATACACGACGATGGTATGGGCCTGGAAATATGACCTCATTCTTCTACTTGCCTCAATTAATGCCAATGCCAATTTCTCCAGCTTTGGGTACCTGATCTCTGCACCTCAGAAAGCCTTACTTGTGTAATAAATTGGCCTCTGGACTCCATTCTCCATTCTGATCAATGCCGAGCTGACTGCATTCTTTGATACTGCCAGGTACAAGTACAACTTTTCTCCCGTTACTGGCCTGGACAATAGTGGAGGTGCTCCCAAATATTTCTTCAATTCTTGAAAGGATTTTTCACATTCATTGTTCCACTCGAACATTTTCCAAAGTGTTTTGAAGAATGGAAGGCATCTATCAGTTGCTCGAGATACAAATCTGTTGAGCGCTGCAACTCGTCCTGTAAGACTCTGCACCTCTTTCTTCGTCGTTGGAGATCGCAACCCTAAAAGAGATTTGATCTTTTCTGGATTCGCCTCAAGGCCTCGCTGGTTGACGATGTATCCGAGGAACATTCCTTCTCGTAGTCCAAATGTGCACTTCGTCGGGTTGAGCTTCATTTGGATTTATCCAGTTGATCAATGGTCTGAGCTAAGTCAACTAGATGATCAGCAACTTTCTTGCTCTTTGTCAGCATATCGTCGACATAGACTTCCATATTGCAACTGATTTGTTCGGAAAAAACCTTGTTCATCAGCCGCTGGTATGTTGCTCCTGCATTTTTCAAACCAAAAGGCATAACATTATAACAATAAGTTCCCCTAGGGGTAATAAAAGAAGTACTTTCCCTGTCTTCAGGTTTCATTTTGATCTGATTGTAGCCAGAGTAAGCATCCATGAAGCTGAGCAACTCGTGTCCCGAGGTAGCATCCACTAGTTGATCAATTCTGGGTAATGGAAAGTGATCCTTTGGGCATGCCTTGTTGATATCGATGAAATCAACACACATTCTCCATTTATTGTTTTTCTTCTTTACCATCACCACATTTGCTAACCAGTCTGGATATTTCACATCTTCAATGAATTGGGCTTTCTGGAGCTTCTCGACCTCCTCTTGTATATCTTGATTCTTCTCGGGACTAAATACTCTTCTTCTATGCTTTATAGGCTTGATCTCCTTATTCACATTGAGCTCATGACATAAGAAGTTTGGATCTATTCCAGTCATGTCTTCATGACTCCATGCAAAAGTTTTCTTTATGTTTCTCAAGAAAGTTATCAACTCCTGTTTTATTGAAACATCCAACGTCGAACCTATCTGGGTCATTCGTTCAGGGTGCTCGTCGTCCAGAATAACGTTTTCTATAGATTCCACCACCTGTCCTTTTACAAGTTGGGATTCATCTCTGGGATCCAGTGTTTCAATTTCTGTACCTTCATCCACCTGGTAGGTAGTAGTCTTTTTCCTTGACTCTTCGAGCTCCTCTTGCTCGGCAGATGAATAATAGCATTCTCGAGCTACTTTTTGATCACCTTTCACAACTCCTACTCCAAAATTTGTTGGGAATTTTAAGCACTGATGTACTGTAGATGGAACTGCTTCGAACTTCTTCAAACCAACTCTTCCTATGATGATGTTGTAAGCTAATTGCACATTCTTATCCATTACAAAGAAGCGTATTCTTTCTGTTCGACAAGCAGGCCAAGTTCCAATGAATATATACAACTTGATCGTCCCAAGTGGAAAAATTTTCTCGCCAGCAAAACCCAGGAGAGGTCTGTGATAAGGCTCCAATTGAGATAGCTTTAAATTTAAACTATCAAAGCACGAATAGTACATGATATCTACCGAGCTACCGTTATCAACCAGCACTCTTGAAATCATTACCTCCTTCATCCTCATTTTGATCACCAGCTGGTCATCATGAGGATATAGAACACCTGTGAGGTCGTTCTTTGAGAACCCAATGACCAACTTCTCCTTGTTCACCTTTCTCGGGCGATCTTCCTCAGCCAAATTTATCCGTTGAATGTACGATCAAGCCTGAGCCTCACCGAGGTAAGCTTTTCTTTCTGTAGTAAGATCTCCTCCTCCTGCATCTCCGCCTGTAATAACATTACAATCAAATGTTCCAAAACGTATTGAAAATACCTCGCGTTCTGGTTGCCTTGGCCTTTTGGGAAGATCGGGGTCATCCTCTGTATCATCTTCATGATTTCTCTTCTTGTTCTCCTCTGCTCGACGAGGAGATCTGGATCTCTCTCTAGTTCGGTCATTGTTTCTTCTTTCACCTCCCCGATCAACATACTTCGCTAGCTTTCCTCGTCGGATGAGTGTTTCAATCTCGTTCTGAAGAGCTATGTAATTTTTTGTCATATGGCCATGATCCTTGTGGAATTCGCAATACTTTTCCCTATTCCTCATATCAGGGTCCGACTTCATTTTCTTTGGCCATCTTACCTCCTCGTTATTCTTGATTTCTTCCAAAACATGATTAATACTCGTTTTCAGAGGAGTATAATTATCGAATTTCTTCAGGACTTCCCATGACGACTTATTATTCTTGGAATGCCTATCACCGCCATTGCCCTTATGCTCTTTCTTCTTAGATTTGTCGACTTCCACTTTGGTTTCTTTATCCATGTTCTTCTTCGCAGCCATAGCCTCCTCGGCATTCATGATTTTGGCCGCTTTTGCCATCAACTCTGACATAGTTGTAGGTGGATCTTTGGCTAAAGTGTAATACAATTTGTTAGGCAACAACCCACTCATCAAGGCGGTAATTGCTGTCTTTTCTTCATAATCTATGACTTCCAGCTTCTCGTTATTGAAACGAGTTATGCAATCTCTAGTACTTTCACCAGACTTTTGTCTAACACTTAACAAGTGTGCTACTCGTTTTACTGGCTTTGCTCCAAAACAGAAATTTCCGATGAACAACTCGGCCAAATGAAAGAAAGTTAAAATCTTACCCCGAGGAAGATTGTTGTACCAAATCTGGGCAAACCCAGTAAGAGTTCCTGAGAATGCTCTGCATCTCATCTCGTCGGGGACAGTGTAGATGTCGGCAGCAGCTTGATACTGCTCTATGTGCAGAACAGGATCTGTCTTTCCATCGTATTTGGGGGTCACCACAAGGGCTTTAAACTTTGACGGTGTAGGAAAATCCATAATGGCCTGGACGAAAGGTGTTCCTTGAACAAAAGTTTGTTGTAGGGGATTCTTCGCCTTAGCCATTTCTCCCAATCTATCCTCCAACTGCTGAAGGGACCCTTTCCACGCATCATTTCCTTCCTCGGGCCTATTAGTTCGAGCAATTGATTGTTCTGAAGTGGCTTCCTGAGATCTATCTTGATGAGCAACTGGTCGTGATTGTGCTGATCCTTCCCTTCGATCTGATGGTTGTCGAAAACTCCTCGACATGGTTTTAGGTGGACTCCTGTTCCTCCTAGGGCCTAATCGACTGAAAGGAGACAACCTGCTCAGTCTTTCTAAGGCACTGGGCCTCTCTGGAGAGAGAGTGATACGTTGATCAGTATCGGTAGCCCGTATTGACGAAGTTCATCCAGGTTGATAAGAGAAATCATCATATTCTTCATTACGATACACATCTGTATGCCTGGATCATGAATAAAGTAAATAGGTTTGCCTCTGACCACTTTGCTGTCCCGAATGTGCCGGTGCACCGCCATGAAGGGTTTGTATGAGTTGTCGCATTATTTCTTGCATGGTGGTTTGTCCTTGAACCAGATTCGTCATAATTCCTGCCAGATCTGGAGGTGTAGAGGGATTTGGAGGATTTCCAGCATTTCGATTGCTAGATTCTGGATTATCTGCCATTGATGATGAATGAATTTTGGTGAAAAACGATAACAACAGTCATTCCCACAGACGGCGCCAATCTGTTGATGTAAAAAACTAGATTGCTTCTAATTATTTAATCACAGATAAATATAAATGAGACAAAGAATTTTAAAGTGGTTCAGCCTTATAAGAATGGCCTACGTCCACTGTTTCTGTTATTGCCAAGTATTTTGGAGTTCTTGATAAGTAATTGTATCAAGAAAATCCGGTCCCTTTGAATGAGGGTGATACAATGTATTTATAGCCCTTAGGTTGTCATGTGAAAGGGTGATACATTAAATGATATACATATGAAAGGATGATACATTTAATTCCCTTTAAGCGTGTGCGTCAATGATAAGCATTCAATGAATAGTTGAACTGTTGATTATCTGGTAATCAATGCTATGGCCGAGATGCAGCTCGGACCGCCTTAGTTGCTCGGACCGCCTGAGCTTCATGATATTCAAGAGTTCCTCGGAGAGATCTGAGTTCCTCGAAGAGGTCTGAGTTCCTCGGAGAAGTCTGTTCCTCGGAGTGTCGGAGTTCCTCAGAGTGCACTTGCTGCTCGGAGTGAGTATGACTTGGTCGGGGAAATAAACCTCCTCGTTGCTATTGTGCCACGTAGATCAACACGTGTCTTCTTCTGATTCGTCTATATCGGCATATTAATTTTGGTGTCAACACTCAACAATTGGGTTTAGGTTTCCAAAGTTCTTGTGCACTAATTATTTTGTAGATTCTCTTTCAATTATGACGTGATGCTTAGCCATTTGGGCTACAAAACCACCAATATGGGGTTATTGATTCATAAAGGTAAGAATTTATTTTCAATGAAAGTATGGGATTCCAGTTGAGGGAATCCAATTCTCCCCTTGTATAAAGTTTCTTACTGTAAACTTATTTGCCTTTGCAGTGCTATTAATCACCCTTGCCCACTTTACTCTATCATTGGTATTACCTTCAGGCCCTCTGTTGTCAAACTCAGCATAGTATACTTTGTCCACTCTCGTGGCTTCCCATTTAAGCCAACCTTTGGGATCAATTAGAGTTTTAAGGTAGCTTTTCATGCTCAGTACATTAATTACCCACTTGTCAAAGTGACCATTTAAAATGACTTGTGCATTAATACACATTGTTTGTGTATTAACTGTAATTAATAATATTGTAACAGTTAAACCAGGAATTTGAAATGCACATGTGAAACATTGTGCATACACTCGAGGGTTTAAAATCTGCATTGCATCTTTGTTTTTGATATGTACATCATATTATCATGTGCACTAGTATTGTGTGAGGTGGTAGTTCAAGAATATTGAAAATGAAAACTTACCTACTATTGTTGTATCATAGGTTCAAAAACCGTTGTTGTGGCTCGTGTTCCCTCATATTATTGTCTTTTCTGTTCCGTCACCGACAAGTATTATATTGGACTTCTCTTTTTCAACGATGATATTCTTGGTATAGAAACCTGGCCTGGTTTTAATTGAGTATCATCTTGAACGGTTGTTTGGAGAAGCTAAGATGGCATCGGTGACTTTAGCAAAATTTCCTGATCCATCTTGTTCTACAATAGCATCATATACTGTGTACTAGCCTTGCACGCTCCAAACATGAGTGATTAAAATGGTAAGGAGGAAAAATTTATGTTATTTTTTGTTTTGGGTAAAATTTAGCTCCTCCAACTTGAAATAATGGCAAATTTTATCTATTTATTTTAACATGCATTAATTTAATATTGGGTCACTATGTTTAGCGGGAATAAAAATACATTTGTGTTGTGAAACTTGATCATGCTGTATGACCTTTTGAGTTGAGCAACATATACATACCATGATGGGAAAATAAATAATTCTACCCAGTAGCTTATTAACCGAAGGTAAATCATAAAAAGAATATATATAAACTAATATGAACATTTTCCTTGGGACTTAATTTGGACCACGACCTTCTTACCTAATAGTGTTTGTTTAGGTTTCCAAAGTGGACATGTCTTACCTAACTGTGCGAAGGGTATGCACCAGTTTTTTCTCATTCTCAATAAACTTAACTTAAATCCATTTCTATGGTAAATATGAACTAATAAAGTTTATCAAAGTTGGTTGTAGTTTTGTATAAATTTTAAACATTTATGAAAAGTGTTGAGCATTTGGTTGTAGTTTTATGGAAAATTTTAAACTTTAAACAAGAAACCATAATATTGTTGTGTACTACATAAACTTTGGACATGGGTGCATGATCAATGTACCATTAATGCCTTTTGACTCATTATAGTTTCTCAACTTGACCACAATATTTCATACTCTATGCAATTTCTTATCTGAAAGCAAGCATTAGTCAAATGAGTTTGAGCAAGTAACCTTTGTTTTGGAATCGAACCATTTAAGCAGGAATGAGATTCAGAACAGGTTCATCCCTCAAATCGGCCCGCACAGAAATTAAGCACATGCCAATAAGATAGGAATGTGCACACTTTGAGTATGGATTGACTTTGCTTGTGCAAAAATTAAGATCGACCTCTGCAGAAATTAAGTTCTATCCAATCGTGTTTGGAGAATAAGGCTCGACTCAGATAAATCTTATTCTATAGTCAGCATAGGCTCATCCTGGGAAATAGTAGATACCAGTCTTCCCCTCCGCTTTCGTGATTGAATTCCCCCTCTCTGGAATTACGGAGAATGGTAAATACCAAAAGGTAATGTGTAAAATGTTTGTATTTCATTAAGTTGCATAAGTTTAGTGTTATGATTACCCTGCAGCCTATGATACATGGTTCCAATATTATTGAATATAAGTTCAAGTTCGTTTTTCATCTAGCCAGCTCAAATAATAAAGTCTTTTTTTTTTTTTTATTAAAGAAGGTTTCAATTGTGATTTAGTTTCTTAAATGGGGAAGTGCATGACAATCAATATCAATATTGGAGCTTTAGTGACCCACATCTTTTTGTCCTCTGTTATTGGTTGTTGGTTGTCGTTTTGGCTTGGTGTAGCATGTGGTTCTGCTTCTGGTTCATCTTAGGACGATTTGTCTCGATTCTTGGGGTTCTTGGTTTGCTGTCGTTCGCGATGCTTCACACTAGAACTGACATGTTCACCATGGGCATTGTGTTTCCACAGTGGAGTTTTGTGCCGATAACGGATGCGAGTTTCAGATTGTTCATTCGATCTTTTCCCGTTATACTTGTGGGACCTTTTGGTCCAGATCTTGCTGAATGGATTTTTCCTTCTTGGATGATGCATATTTTGGGCTTCGTTCTATGGGTCGGTGTGTCTCCCTCTTTGGGTGGGTCAATAGTTATATTTTACCTTTTTTGGGATGCCTTTGTTCAGGGCTTGTTTTCCTTTCAACGACTGTTTTGTTGCTTTGTATCGTTTTTTTATTTTCGTATTTTGTTCGGTCTGATTGGGGTTTCCCACCCCAAGTGTCGCGTTACTGTTTTGAGATGTATGTTCTTTTGGCTCCTATATCTTGTTGGCTAGTTGCATTATGTTCACTAGTCACGGGAGGGTATGCCCCGTCTATTGTTGTACTTATTTTTATTTATTTATACATTTTATATATGGAAAATGTAGTAAAGTTGAAAGGAGGGATCTCTGGAATTATCATTAACTCTCGTGAAAAAGTTAGAGGTAATGAGATGGATTTGGGGAGGTCCCTTGAAAAATATATATATTTTTAAATATGTACTAAGATTAGCAACATAATTTTACCGTTACTAATTATGAATTGTACCGTTACTATTAGTAACACAACTTTAGCGTTATTAATTCTGAATTTTACCGTTACTATTAGTAACAGAATTTTACCGTTACGAATTTTGAATTTTAACGTCAGTATTAGTAACAGAATTTTACCGTTACTAATTCTAATTTTTTTCGTTACTATTAGTAACAGAATTTTATCGTTACTAATTCTAATTTTTTTCATTACTATTAGTACCATTCCTAGCTTCGTGCCCCACGCCTTTTTTCTAATGGAAAAATTATGTTACTATTATTTTTAGTAATGGTAAAATTTTGTTCCTAATGGTGTGTTTTGGTGTAGTGATTATGGAGTGTATTTACTTTTCATGGAAAGATAATATCGTTGCCACTGGGTTGGGGGACGAATTCGGTGATTCAGATGAAGAGTAGTGTCCAAAAAAGACTAGTTCGATATTCAGAATATGTGGGATGATATCATTTGAGGAGCTGCTAGGAGAAATCAACAAGGTGGCTGAACAACCTGAGATTGATGGGGAAACGGGGTTTCTATTTTTCCCCTCTTCTGTGAACCATATGACCAGGTCAGGGAGGCATTATCAAATCCAAACCTACTACTATCCGAAATTGACAAAGGAAAGGGTGTTGAGAATCTTCCTATGCCATAAATGACCCTCAAGGAAAGAAAGATCATTGATCAAGAAAATCCAATCCAACATCACTCTCTGGGGACTCTTTATGTCTTCTCAGTTGCACCGAAATGCCTTGATCAAGCTACTCATAGGACCCACATTTCCTCCTTCTACCACCACAGAAGAAGTAGTGAATTTGGACAAATCTATAATATCTACTAGAATCTCCCCTTCTCCGAAGAAGAAATCCCAAAGATTGGTCCAAACCACAATTATGCTTTCAACATCTCTATCGAAGTCATGGGCAAGACCATCGTACTTTCTCTTGTTAATAATGGATCAGCTCTGAATGTCTTCCCGTTAAGGACCCTCAATTGTTTGGGACTAAAAATAAGCAACCTTGCTCCAACCTCTGTCACAGTACGTGCCTACGACAATACCTACCGAGAAGTGATGGGATCTATAAAGCATGCAATAGGGGTGAGCCCTATAAATCCGGTTATTGAATTCCCGTCATCGATATCCTAACATATTTCAATCTGCTCCTCAGATGACCATGACTCCATAGCATTAAGGGGGTGTTTTCATCCCTTATTAGAAATTAAATGAGAGAGTAGCTACAGCGGAAATATTGCGACTTCTCAAATAAAATCCAATTTTAATTAATCCCAAATTTTAGTTAAACCCTAAATCATGCATCTAGATGATTTATCTAATAAAATAAAGCATGGAGGATAAAACAAACACTTTCAGGAAAAATCAAACACATGCTTGTGAGGAAAAATCCTCCAAAGGGGCAAAACCATTTGTTTTCATTATAATATTGTAACAGTACAATTTCGGATTATAATGAAAATACAAGTGACTAAGAATTACCCTCAGGTGTCGGATTCTGTAGTCGGCGGCTGGAAATATCCCTTTCCAGGAGGGCTGCAATGAAGAAGAGAAACGGCTTTTCCACAAGTTTGTCGGCTGGAAGATTCCCTTTTCCAGGAGGGCAGCAATGAAGAAGAAAGAAGGCTTCTCCACAAGGGTTGAACAATAACAAAATTGTGTTCTAGGGTTCCAAAAGATTCACAAAAGTAATTGGGATTTTTGTGTGTGAATCAAAAAGATGTTTGGCACATCAAAAATTAAAGTCTTGGTGTGTTTGTACTCTTAAAAACGTTTTCTCAAATACGTAAAAAAAATACACCAACGAAGTAGGAATATATATAGAAAATAAGAGCTGGTGGATTAAAATAACACGGAACTGTTCGAACTTATCCCAGGCGGACCGGTCCGGCTGGGAGGCGGATCAGTCCGACCTCGGATCGGTTCTTTTTATAAAAAACATTTTATAAAAAATTCCCAATACTAAATATGAACTTTAAGGAACGTAAAAACACAATTTTACTAAGTTCATTCTCGCAGAGGCTATGATGTTGAAGACACTTTGATATTCGGATCCGTTGATGTAGATGCGATCTTGAGTTTCTTCAACGGTGTAACGGCGTACGACATACAAATTGATAATGGACGAAAATGTCCTTACATTAAAGTTCTTTACCAATGGGCAGGTCATCACCATCTTAGGCGACGACAATAATGTTGATAATGCAAGCACCAGTAATCCATTATAGAGATAAAACATAAGACAAATGATTTGATTTTGTCATGTTTTCAAGATGAACCACTTCTACTCCCAGCAGGGGACGATTTCAAAGATAGGGTTTGCCCAGAGTAAAACCCCCATGGCAACACTAATGTAATCCAGATTTTTAAGAACATGCACTTCATGCCCGGACTGGGGCTGGGACGATGACAATAGGGGATACTTTAACCCATTTTATTGAAGAAAGATTTTCCTCCCTGTGGCTTGGGTATCAACCGTCGACAGAAGAACTCAGAATGATACGTTATCCTCGACTAAAGAGAAGGTTAGAAAGTGATAAAACTATCTCGAGAGATTCCTTGAACGGAAGATTCATTAGAGAGGGTGAATATTTACCCTTCTGCGACTTACCTGGATCGTGGTATGATCATGTGGACAAGAAGATGAAACTTGGAATGGAAATATTTTTCCAAGACAGTTTCTCATGTGCCATACATTCCCAGCATCAAGTGCAACAACTCATTGAGAAGACCATAACTGATACCAAAAATTCTGAGAAAAATCACTCTGAGGATTTTTTCAGTATGATCCACTCAGGGGCTACCTCGTTGGATCCATCCTGTCTGATCAAAGTGGCTGATGTACCTCTCCTCAATTGGCATGCTGCACCTATGCCTCCTGCTCATATTCATCTTAGCCTTGAAGTTTGTCCCCTTTCTTCTTCTTTTATTTTTCCTCATTACTTTGATGTAATCGAAATCTCCTTTGATGAGGTTCTCAATGTTGTTTTTCCTATTAATGAAATAAACAAAGATTTTGAGTGTCTTTATGTGCCTTGAATTAATTGTCTTGATTCTAATCAAACTCTTGATGATGATGATTTTGCAAATGAAAAATTCTTAACTGATCAAAATAAGGTTAATAAGAAACAAAATTAACCGCATTCAATTTAATGAAGATGAAAGTGTTATTATTAATCTCAGTTTTAGTAGCCAACTGCGTGAGATTAGGATAGGGGCCATCCTTGACAAGCATGAGCGCACGCAATTAGAGGAATTACTAAAGGAATTTATGGATGTCTCCGCATGGTCCTACAATGACATGCCCGATATTGACCCTGAGATAGGTCAACATGATATTCCTACTATCCCCAAAGGAAAATCGGTCAAGTAGAATCTGTGAAAGCTACGCACTGAATGGTCGCTCAATGTTAAAGAAGAAGTGGTCAAATAGTTAGACGTGGGTTTCATTCGTGTGATCGAATATCCCACATGTCTAGCCAATATCATACCCGTGCTGAAATCAGTATGGAAGGTTTGCATGTGCGTCGACTACTGAGACTTGAACAAAGTCTCTCCGAAGTATGATTACCCACTACCAAATATCGACATGATTATGGGCAACACGTCTAGTCAAGCTAAAATGCACCTAGATCATGAAAAGAAAGACACATTCATCACCCCTTGGGGGACTTTTTTCAACACTGTCATGCCATTTGGTCTAAAAAATGTAAGGGATACATACGACAGGGCTACCACAACCATCCTACACGATCTAATACACAAAGAAGTCGAGGTCTATGTGGATGATATGATTATCAATTCTAAGACTAGGGAAGGTCATGTTCCCTCTCTCCAAAAGTTCTTCGAATGACTACGACAATATCAGATGTGACTTAACCCACAAAAATATGTCTTCGGCATTACCAAAGGTAAACTCTTGGGATTCATGATTAGTGAGAAAGGGATAGAAGCAGATCCTGCCAAGCTAAAACCCATACTCTAAATGACACCACCCTGAATAGAGAAGGAAGTCCAGGGATTCCTTGGAAAATTATAGCATATCAGCCAGTTGACTTCAATCTGTGAGACCATCTTCAAACTCTCCGAAAGGATTCAACAAATGTTTAGAATAAAGCTTTCCAAGAGGCCTTTGATCGAATCAAGCAATACCTAACCTGACCCCCGATACTCATGCCTCCGCAGCCTGGTCTTCCCGTACTCCTTTACCTAACCGTTACAGATACCGCAACTGGGGCTTTCCTGCCCAGTACCTAGAAGAAAATCGTAAATGGAAAGCCATTTACTATGTCAGTTATAAGTTGGCCGGGTACGAAGTTAACTACACAGCCTTAGAAAAAGCATGTGTCGCCCTTATTTTGGTCACCCAAAAGTTGAGGCACTACATGCTTTCTTTTTCTATCAAATTTTTATCCCGAATGGATCCCATCAAGTACTTACACGATAAGCCTTCCCTATCCTGCCTAATGGACCATTAGTTGATGCTTCTAGCCGAATTCAATATTGTATATGTCTCACGGAAAGACATAAAAGAAGATCCATCTATGATTACCTTACTGACTACTTTATGAAAGAAGTCGATGTCTAGATTTCTGAGTTCCCGGATGAGAATATCCTCTGTACATACCAAGAAGAACTTCGATGGAAAATATTCTTTGACGGCGCCGCCAACAAGGAAGTGTATGGCATTGGGATACTTCTAATTTCCCCTAATGACTCTCACACTCCCATTGCCATCATATTGGATTTTCCCTATACCAACAACATGACTAAATATGAGGCGTTCACGGTGGGCCTCGAAGTTTCCCTCAAGAAAGGAATTCGATACGTAGATTTCTTTGGGGATTCAACCCTCATCATCGATTAAGTGCTCAGAAGATGGAAAGTCAAGGACAAGAAACTCTTACCCTTCTATGCCCATCTAGAAGAGATAGATTCTTAATTCTAAGAAATCACCTTCCACTACCTGCCTCGGGGAAAGAATAACCTAACCGATGCCCTTGATACCTTAGCCTCCATGATTGACATGCCCGAAGGAATAGCCATGGCCCCTTTACTTGTCCAAAATAAGATAAACCAACCCATTCCTACCACATTGAGCTCATCACAGAAGAAGATCCTAATATAGCCAACTGCTGGTACTATGATATTTGGCACCTCCTCAAGCACGGTAGGCATTTCCAAGGCTCTGATAAGAAAGACCAAGAAACCCTTCGCAGACTAGCTGCCCAGTATATTATCTGCAATAAAGCACTATTTAAGAGAAGCTTCGATGGAACCCATTTGTACTGCATCGTAAGCACTGATATTCAAGAAATAATGAAAAAAATCCACATCGGGGAATGCGGACCCCACATGAACGACCATATTAGTACCAAGAAGATCATTCGACAGGGTTTCTACTGGACTACCATGGTTCAGGATTGCACAACCTACCTTCAAAGATGCATCAAATGCCAACAGTTTTTAAACCTATAACATTTTCCTTCGCAGGAATTGTACAACATGACTTCTCCCTAGTCGTTCTCCACATGAGGCTTTGAAATCATAGGTAAGGTTACACCCAAAACATCCAACGGACATGAATTCATCCTGGTTGCCATTGATTACTTCAATAAATGGGTCGAAGCTGAGTCATACGCAATTATGAATGCTAAGAAAGTGGCTAAGTTCATTAAGAAAAACATCATCTGCCTGTATGGGGTCTCACTCGCGCTAGTATCAGACAACGGGTTACACTTTGAGGCAGAGGTTATAAAGGTGGACGACGAGTATGGGATTCAAAGACACAAATATTCTCCCTATCGACCTCAAAATAATGGAGCAATTGAAGCCGCTAATAAGAATCTCAAAGCCATTATAAGCAAGATGACCAAAAGTTACCGAGATTGGGCCGAAATGACCTCTTACGCCCTCTGGGGCTACTGCACCTAAGTTTGAACCTCTACTGGGTCTACCCATTACTCTATAGTCTACGACATGGAAGCAAAACTACTCTTAGAGCAAGAAATCCATTCACCGCGTATCACGCTTGAAAGTAAAGTCAGCGAGGAAGACTAGCACAAAAGTTGTCTTGACGAGTTGTCACTCTTGGAAAAAAGGAGATTGAAAGCTCTATATCACATACAAGGGTACAATCGTCGGGGACTTAGCCCTCAAAGAGAGAGTAGAGTCCATTTGGCACCCCAAAGGGAAATTCAAGCCTAATTAGAATGGCCCTTAAATTGTGAAGAAGATCCTACCAGGCGGCGCCGCTATGCTCACCAATCTTGACAGAGAAAAAATGGCGCATCCAGTCAACCTGGATCGTCTCAAGAAATTTTACCCCTAATCCAAAATCTTGGCTCACTATAGCTCTTCTCATCTCCCTTCAATTCTAAAAAAAATCTTCATTTCCCTATACTCAAAACTACGTGGGGCCCGATCCTCTAAAAATACTTTATCTTTCAAAAATGAATTTCAAAAAATTTTCAAAACCCTCAGAGGTACGTAGGCAGCTCATTTTCTTTATATGAGCACGAATCCCTTCTTTTTCACAAAATTTATTCTCTTCTTATCCCCGATAATGACAGTTCATTTTAAAGTCTACACGAATAAAAGGATTATGTATGCCTTATCGATTGGAATAGATAATTGAAATGAAAAACTCATCAAGAGGCACAACTAGACGATCAAAAACTTTTTTATTCCATTATTTGAAAATTCCAACGCAATTACACCAACATAAGGAGTTAAACGACTTCCTTTGTCAGCCTACTCCTACCTTCCTAAAAACAAAATAAAAAACAAGCCCCACTACACCTAAAATAACCCTCAAATTATTCCCCAACTCCCATTACAAAAGCTTCCCAAATACACTCCTTAAGGATGCTACCCGTAGCTTAGAAAAAAACCATCCCCATTATCACCCACATAGTGGGGCCCCCAAACTTCCCCTGTTTGAAGAGAGTGCCGCTGATGGTCCATTAAACGATAAGATCGGACCAGCCTAGGTAAAACCCCAACGCCTCCCTCCATGGTGTTAAATATAACAAACCACCTTTACCAAGTTCCCACAACCATCATCTTGGCAACCACTCTTCTCCATAACCACTTTATGTAGTCCCTTGAGATGTGCCAGACTCTACCAATATATTGGGATAGATGAGTCGACGATCGGTGATTCTCCCACAAAGATCTAAGCCACATGTGCATACGCTCTGTCAGATCACATGATAGAAGTCAAGTGTTCGCGATGGCAAAATTTGTTCCTACTAAAATTAGTGCAGAAGACACCAGGGAAAGTAGAAAGCGGTCCGCTGGAGGCCTACTAACTGAACATACTGGTATTCTTCGAGTTCCTGAATGTACAAAGTCTTCCATCACCAAGGCACTGGCCATCACAAGCCTCGAGCCTCGTGCTCCACGATCTAGTTTCCCCAGCTCTCGATGTCTAGGCCTACACTAATAAAATATCATGAGAAGAATTGTGGCACTCTTGGCAAAGGATACTTAGGTGTTACTGCCATACGGAATCTCTCTGACAGCCACATGAACAGCATTACAGGCGTACCGCTCCGAAAGTCAGAACGACCTTATCACTAAGCATCCAGACCATTCAAGGTCTCTGTTAGTATCACCGCTGTAAAATTTCGACGGTACGACATCCAAGAAATAATATCTCCAAGTTGAGAGTCCACTTGCATTTCCCCAGTTACTAATAGCAATTTTGAAACCACGCCCAGAATGACGGCTCTAGCATAGCCATCATCGCCAACATCCTATAAATGTGGAGTCCGTAACACCGTAGGAAGAGAAATCATTCCTCCCGTAACCAATGACCTGGTTGCCAAAGGTAAAATGTTGAGAATTCCCTCCAGCAGCTCCCTAGGGGACTAGGAAAACTCAGGCATAGTTATTGTAATGCTTGGATTTATCCCCAACATGGAAGAAAACTCTTCATAGGTCAGAACAATTTTTTATAACCCGAAGCAAAATACATGGTCTTCGGTGTACTAGAACTTAAATGCCGTCATCAACATATTCCACTCTATGGGCCAGTTGCGCCACAAAGTGACTCATCGCATGTTGAAAGCGTTGTAGTCAGTGTTGTAGGAACACATCACTTCTAAGGTTTCATGGTAGTTTGAAAACTCAAAACTACCAGGGAGAGACATATCACAAAATAAGAAGATAGTGAGCAAAGAAGAATGTAAAGGAGAAGGAATGTGGAAGTGTGAAGGAAAAGCTTCATCCACACCTCTATTTATACTTGCAATCTCTCAAATAAAGACAAGAAACCCTACATAAATCGAAGGAAAACTTAACCCACCAAGTGCTAAGCAATTAAATAAAGTGAAATCAAAGCCTTGGGTTGATTAAACTGGACAGATATGACGATACGAAGGACAGGGGTCATGCCAATTGAAAATCCCCTATTTTTGGGAAATTCCCTTTTTCCTTTTTTGTCAAAATAAAAAAACTGATAAAAATTATTTTTATCTTAAGGGAATTTCGAATTTCCTTATCCTTATATTTTTACTTATCTCATTTTAAAATAAAATCTTTCTCCAATCATTTTTAATTCTTTTTATGGTCTCAGTAGCAAAGTAAAAAGAGGATGTGTGTTAGTCACTAAAAATGAAAAAAAATCTTCTTTATTTTTTGCGTAGATTTTTACTGTATTACATCAGTTTTGTAGAAAAACAAGGAAATATTATGGGACTCAGCTCGAATCCACCTACTTTTTTCTCTCTCTCCACCTACATTCTCTCTCTCCCTCTCTCTCTCTCTCTCTCTCTCTCTCTCTCTCTCTCTCTCTCTCTCTCTTATTTCTCTCTTTTTCTAGGAGCCTCATTCTCTATGACGCGCTCTCTTCCCTCTGCGAGGAGAGGACATGCCTCCCCTCCCCGATCCTAACCCTTCCTTAGACGAGGCAAATGACACCAAAAATGAAGGAACCAGAATCTCATCCCGATTGTTGGTGGTCACCGATGATATCCCATCCCTATTATCCTTCTCCTAGGTGGTGGAGACCCGAATGTGTTACAAAAGACAATAGAAAAGAGAAAATCAGTTAGTCTGAGGCAAAGGAAAAATCTAGGAAATCAAAAGACAAAGTGATGAAAAGTATACCTCGGGTTGAAGGACCTCCTCTGTCGAGACCAACTCCTCCGAATCCATCGCATTAGTGTGGTGTAGCATATGCACCGACCCTCCATGAGCCCACCGAATATTTTAAGTAGGAGCGACCATCTTAACAGAAGGAACCTTCGAAGTTATCACCACCACTGGTGTCGATGCACCGCATGCACTGTTGGGAAGACCCCACCGACCTACTTGAACCTGCACGAGGGAGATGCATCACGTCATATATGATGGGTGGCATCAACCAACTCGACACAAAGTCCATGTAGTCATACATCACCGCCATGTCGGTATATGACGAGTAAGGCTCACCCATCGTCTTCGTTATGAGTGCATCATCTGATATCTCCCACACTAGCCTCATGTATCCAAGGGACTCTCCGGTGGAACTGCAACCTCATCCTCCATAATCTGTCGAACTAATCTCTGCCCGAGGTACCAAAAGTGGCCGAACTCGTGCACCAACAAACGTTGTGCATCTGCGCATTCCCCTAGTCAATCGCGTATACTGGATGGCGATCCCCTAGGGATAGAACGTGACTTGAAAATTCCCCAGCAAGTGAAAAATATCAATATTAGGAAAATATCATGAAAGGAAATATAGTCTCAAGAAGAAAATAAGGACTTACTAACTCACTCGTCAGGCCATTCAAGACCTCGCCTCTAAAGAGAGGGACTTCTTCCATTGTCGGTTGGACTTCTACCATCGGTATATCTGATTGAAGTCCCCAAAAGTCTCATCCTTCAAAGTTATCAATTAGGTGTTAAACCCAATCACCTCATAGAACCACATCTGCAAAGAACAAAGGTCAACAATTAAGAAAGCAAGAATAAAACGCATGAAGGAAAATGCAAATGCATAAAGTAAAATGCGAAAATAAAGAATACCTCAAGAAGATACGCACCCCCTATACAAGTGTACCAGAAGCACCGAATGAATGCATCAAGAGAAAAATAAATGGTCGCCAAGGTCTGGTTCCCCCAGTCAGAAGGAGGGATGTTCGAAAACACCCTAAAAATGGAAAAAATGACAAGTGGATGTCATCGCCACTCGTTACCACTAAGAAACCCCCCAACATGAGCAAAATAAACAAATGGGGCATATTCCACACATGTCTCCCATCACTCTCATCAATCCTCCTCATCATCAATAACTCTCTCAAAAGAGACAAACGAAGAGAGTCCCCGGAGACTACCCTCTCCACATCACACAACACCGTCGTCACCGCCTCTAATGTCACCCTCAGAGTCCTATCCACCTCAATATTTATCCTATCATAATCAATCCCCAGAAGATGTTTCACATCTATGGGATTCACCATCATCTCCCCAAAGCCAAAATCAAAGGTGTTGTTAGTGTCCCACCACCTCTTCCCCAAAGCATAGCGAACAGCCGTAGAACGAGGCGTCTCGTCCAAAGAAGATGCAAGTCTCCCAAAACTGGATGATGACACCATCCAACACACCACAGAGGGAAGGTGTTCCCAAATGTACCTAATGACCATCATCCCTTGAGTACGCATAGTCGATATAGAAACATCGGACTGTCAAAATAAAAAGTAAAAAACCTTGTCAAAATTCAAGAAATAAGGAAATATGGCTAAGAAAAAATGGGAAAGGAAGACCATAAGTCATCAATACTTACATAACCTCCAATGTTCACCACCCTAGAAGAGCGATGATGCATACGCTTACACAAGAGAGTTCGATCATCTGCTAATGGCTCAAATGAGCCAAAAGTGTTTTTGCTGCCCAAAGCAAGGGGCACCCTAGCCCTCCATTCCAATCTTGCCCAATAGTCAACATCGAGCCACACCATATGAGTTGCGTTACATGAGAAGTCAACCATATTTTGATTTTAGAACGTTAAAGCGATTTGCAAAAGGTAATTGTAGAAGAAGGCAAGTCCGAAAGCTGTGAAAAATTAGGAGAACCCTCCCCTTTTTATAGGAGGCCAAGGGGCATGCCGATCGGCAGTCTCCTGCCATCCACTGATCGGAACTGTCCCTCCACCTGCTTGAGGTACCTAAAAAGATCATGCCACTGTCATTTAACACCCTTTCAACCATTCCATTCGGCACCATCTTTAAAATTTTGTACAAAAAGTCCCGCAAAAATGCCAAAAAATCCCCGAAATATTCCTAAATTTGCCAATTGGATTTTAGAACCTTTTTCACCAAGGAAAACATTTTTACCACACTCATTTCCCTAAAGGAACACTTACCTCCCCAGTGTAATTACCAAAGAAAAATTAGATATTCTCCCTAACAATGTCTTCAAAGGACACCAAAAAAACTAAGAAATTCTTCAGTCGAGAAATCATATCCAACCCGTGGATCATTCCCTCTTTCCCAGCGGAACCTAAAATAACATCCAACCCTCAATCCCCAACGAAACTAAAAGATACATATCCCTAGTGGAGTCTTCAAATTTCCCCAAAGGAAATTGCAACCTCAACCTTCAGAATTGGCTTTGACCACGAGTAGTGGTCACCTCTTTTATGTAAGAATTGACCTCGACACCGGTCGTCACCTCTTTCAGGTCAACATTGACCTAGGCCCTGGGTCATCACCTTTTTTTAGGTCAAAATAGACCTCGACCCTCGATTTTCACCAATTTTACATTAAAATTGACCTCGGCCCCAGGTCGTCACCTCTTTTAGGTCAGAAGACCTCATCCCTGTCTCGTCACCTCCTTTTAGGTCATAATTGACCTCAACCCTGAGTCATCACTTCTTTTAGGTCAGAATTGACCTCAACCCTCGGTCATCACTTCATTTAGGTCAGAATTGACCTCGGCCCTCGATCGTCACCTCTTTTAGGTCAGAATTGACCTCGGCCCTAGGTGGTCACCTCCTTTAGGTCAGAATTGACTTCGGCCATTGGTCGTCACCTTTTTAGGTCAGAATTGACCTCGACCTCAGGACATCACCTCTTTTAGGTCATAATTGACTTCAAACCCGGGTTTTCACCTCTTTTAGGTCAGAATTGACCTCGACTCTTGGGTCGTCACCTCCTGTAGGTCAGAATTGACCTCGGCCCTTTATTGTCCCCCTCTTTAGGTCAGAATTGACCTCGGCCCTAGTTTGTCACCTCTTTTAGGTCATAATTGACCTCGGCCCCGGTCGTCACCCCTTTTAGGTCAGAATTGACCTCGATCTCGAGTCGTCACCTCTTGCAGGTCAAAATTGACCTCGGCCCCAGGTCGTCACCTCTTTTTGGTCAGAATTTTCCTCAGCCCTTGGTCATTACCTCATTTAGGTCATAATTAACCTCGACCCCAGAACGTCACCTCTTTTAGCTCAAATTCACATTATCCCCGAGTCGTCACCTTTTTTAGGTCAGAATTGACCTCGACCCTCTATTGTCACCTCTTCTAGGTCCAGATTGACCTCGTCCCTTTGTCTTCACCTCTTTTAGGTCATTAGAATTGACCTCGGCCCGCAGTATTGGCCATCCCCAAAATTCCCTTCGGTCTATAGAATCGACCTCTTTCCAAAACATCATGCGGAGTCTATTCGATGACTTTCACTTGTTCCAAGATCACATGTGGAGGGGCTCTTTATACATCACATTCTAGCCCCCTAAGTCTCTCCTTAGGTCCCTAGTACTTACCCATTTCACTACAAACCCTAGGTCACAGTCCAAGTACCGATCTAGAGGCCATTGGTCGCTCTTGAGCCCATTTGACTCCAGTAAACTCTATCGTCAAAGTGAAAGCTCATTAAAACTTTGAGGGGCTCTAAATACCCCTTCCAACGGTCTTCCCCGTGCGTAAATCGGCATAACAGTTCAAATGAACATACCATTTTACTACCAAAAATCATTTTGGAGGCCACCGGGCGCTCCTGAGTCCCAATTTGACCTCAATCAACTTCATCGCAAGAGAGAAACCTCTTTGAATATTTAAAGTGCACTGAAATCCCTTTCCAACGGTCATCCCTATACATGAAACGATATAACCATTTAGACGAACGATCTATTTTCCCCTGAAAATTGATCTAGAGGCCACTGGGCACTCTGGGGCTCCGTTTAACCAAAGTTAACTCTTCATATCGAATGAGACGGAATGAATATCCGAAGGGAACTGAATACCTTTTCCAATAGTCTACCCCATTCGTGATTCTAAATTACGGCGGGGTTGAAAGATCCGTTTTACTCTGAGTGGTCACCGGGCGCTTTTGGCCTCTAGTTGACCAATGTTAACTTTATGAACTGAGCGAAACTCTTTGGAATTTTGAAGTACATGTCCTAACCTAATTCTCAAGACACCAGATATCCATCAGCATCAGTGATCTCAGCAACATTCCCTCGAAATCAGTGAACTTCCTCCATGTGAAGCTCCATTCAAAATTATATTCATATCCTTTTCATACCTAGTTTAGCAAATCTCATTCTCTTTCATCCAACATTCATCTCACATTCAAGGGAGTTCATCCAGGATCAAGGATGGTTCAAATCCTTCCCTCTATCTTTAAATTCCCTATTTTTTAAATACATATCATTAGATTCATGATTTAGTTCTTATTTTAGTTCATACACATTAATATATAAATTTATATTAGTATTTTGAACATACTTTATTTTCTATAAAAACCCTAAACAAACAAAAAGAGGGTTATGCCCATAAATTCCCAACGGGATTATCCATCACCCATTTTAAAAAACAAAAACATATTCTCCTACACACACACACACACACACATATAATAAAATCCTGTTCGAATCTATTGGATAAACCACACCCCCATGCCGCATTTGAACTACATGAACTTTGATGCCTTTATAGTCTACATAGGTATTTTTGATTAAAACCTAAAACTCGAGTCCAATTTTTTGATTTTCCAATTTTCTCAATTTTCTAATATCTCAATTTCTCTAAATCCTCCAATTTTCCTAATTTCTGCATCTGTCATATTTTCGCATAAATATACCTATTTTGTTTGTTAGTGTTTTATCCAATACATATTTTCGTTTCATTATAACGATCAATATCGTGATAAACACACAAATTATATTTTCTATATATATTATTTTGGGTACTTTACTATGGATGACCTCACTCTACCTTTCCTATGGTATGAGTTGAACGATTCTGATCTCCATTATATAGACACGCACACACACTTCATGGAGAAATAAAGAAAAATAATAACACTAGCCCATGAGAGACCGAAAGGGCAGGATGGGTGACAAACACCTTCCCATTCCATAACTTAGCCCTTGAACCTCCGAACTATTGGTTTCATATGCATCAGTTAGTCTTTGATGCTGCTCTCTCGAGGCAGCTACATATTCTTTTTCCTATTTTGTGCAAAATAGGTTGGCGACTCCATCTCTTTACATTTACCTCACACCTACGATGGACAAATCATTCCTAATTAAGGGCGTGAGACCTTTCGATCCCCCTTCCTTCTCAATATCCCCACTCCTTCGAGAAA
Organism: Sambucus nigra; assembly: GCA_949130495.1. Lineage (NCBI taxonomy): Eukaryota > Viridiplantae > Streptophyta > Magnoliopsida > Dipsacales > Adoxaceae > Sambucus > Sambucus nigra. The sequence goes on from OX422207.1 coordinate 617,011,496, forward strand.
AGAAGCGAAGGGAGAGAGGAGGCCCGGTACGCGATCTTGATTGGGATGGACATAGTTAGTACGGGGGAGACTTGATTAAGATGTCTCATAAAGAAGTTTAATTTCTTCGTGATGGATGAGAACTTTTATTCAACATATAACATAATTATGGTATGAGTAGCCCGCAAAGAGTTTGAGGCCGTACCCTCAATCGTTCACCAAATAATAAAATTCCTGACTCCTTATAGAGTAGGGAAAGTTCAATGTGGACAAGTTGAGGCACGTGAATGAGACTTAAATTCGATCCAAGAGAGAGGCTCATAAGTGGGACACCACTACTTACAATGTAGACAATCTCGACCCCAGATACAAGACGAAGATGAAAAGAGGTGAAGCCGCCAAGGAGGTAGTATCCATCGTTCCAATGAGGATGAGATGGAAAAAACCATCCAAATTGACAAAACGCTAAAGAGAGAGATCAAAGAAGAGTTGATTAAACTCCTGAGGATGAGGCAAAGCATTTTTTCTTGGAGTCATAAAGATATTTTGGGAATTGATCCGAAGGTCCTCTGCCACAAATTGAATTTAGATGAGGAAGATAAACCAGTCAGGAAGAGGCATAAGATCTACTCTAGGGAGAAATATTTAGTGACAAGAGATGAGGTGATGAAGTTAGATAAATATGACTTCATCAGAGAGCTTATCTACCCAGAATGGTAAGCCAATGAAGTCATTATGCCTAAGCTTAATGGAAAATGGAGAATGTGTGTTGACTTCACAGATCTGAATAAGGCATGCACCAAAGATAGCTCCCCCTATCGAGAATAAATTAAATGGTTGATGCCAGGGCTGGGCATGAACTGATGAGTTGTATGAATGCCTACTCAAGATACAATCAGATATTCATGGACCTAATCGATGCCGAAAAGTCCTCGTTCATCATAGATAAAGTTACATACTGCCACAAGGTAATGCCCTTAGGCTTCAAGAATGCATGGGCTACAAACCAGAGGCTAGTAAATAAAATGTTCATGATAGGCTCACTAAGAGCCTCAAGGTCGAGACGCACATGGTCAACCTTGAACGTACTTTCAATACAATGGAACAATATATGATGAAGCATAATCCTGCAAAGTGTGTCTTTGGCGTCGGGGCTTGCAAGTTTTTAGGTTTTGTTGTCAATAAATGGGGATAGAGGCTAACCTAAACCAAATCAAATCTTTAGTATAAATGAAGACTCCAATGTTAAAAAAAGATGTCCAGAGGCTGACTGGACAAGTTGTTGCTTTAAATTATTTTATGTAAAGGGCTACTAACAAGGGTTTGCCCTTATTCAAAGTGTTCAAAAAAGAATTTGAATGGAATGAAGAGCATGAGAGAGATTTTCAAGAATTGAAAACTTATATCGACTCCCCACTTTTGTTGTCTGGGCCTGTTTAGGGAGAAAAACTGTATTTGTACCTGGCTGTCTCAAAGTCGAGCATCAATACAATAAGTGTACAAGACAATAATGGAGTATAAAAGCTAGTCTATTTCAACATAAAGGCCTTTCAAGGCTCAAAGTAGGGTTTTCCCCCTTATACATGCATCCAGGAAGATGAAACCCTACTTTTAGGTACACAAAATGGTTGTCCTCAATGATTCTCCTCTTAAACAAGTCCTCTATAAACCTAAAAAGTAGGGTAGGCTGATTTCCTCATCGCTTGGAGAATACAACATTGCCTACCAATCGAGAATAACCATAAAGGGCTAAGCTTTAGCTATTTTTGTGGTCGAGGCCAACATTAAAGAGTTGGAAAATGAGACAAAAAGATCAAGTACTAACTCGAATGAAGCTGAGATGAGTACGACTAGGACATTGGTGACCAAAAATGAAGAAGAAAAAATTATGTTCAAGAATGGAGCCTTGGAAGAAGGCAACTTCTCTGAAAAAGGTATACTATGGAGCCTCTTTGTTGACGGTTCTTCCTGTGAGGCAAGGAATGGAGCTAGCTTAATAGTGTCAGCTCCAGATGAAACTGATATATAGTAGGCTTTGATATTCAAATTTAAGGCATGCAACAATTAATCCGAGTATGAAGCCCTCCTAGCAGGTCTCTCCCATGCTAAGGCACTGAATGTCGGCCAGTTACTGGTTCATAGTGGCTCTTAGATGATAGTGAATAAAATCCTAGGAGTATATGAAGGAAACGATGAGAGGATGGACAAATACCTAGCTAGGGTAAAATAAGCATTGAAAGACTTCAGGGAGGTCAAACTAAAAAGGATCCCTAGACTAAACAGTGGTCAAGGTGATGCACTAGGAAGACCGACATCAATAACCAGGATAAAAATTAGAAGGTCAGTAGAAGTGGAGATCCTACACTGACCGAGCATTGGAGAAGAAGACAACACGATTGAGTGATTCTTAAACCTTGATGGGGGTGAATCTTGGATGGACCCTCTCATCCGATATATAAGGGATGATGAACTACCAGATTCAAAGTTGAAAAGGAATAAGTTGAGGTATGAAACATCTAAGTTCTCAATCATTGGGGATATTTTATACAAGAAAGGATTCCTCCTCCCTCTCCTCATATGTGTCCATTTAATAGAAGTGGAGTACATCCTGAAAGATATAAATGATGGTTCTTGCTATAGTCATATATGAGGAATATCATTGGAAATTAGAGTGGTCACATAGGGGTATTGGTGGACGACCTTTTCCAGAGATGCAACCAGTTATGTGAAGAGGTGTGATAAATGTTAGAGATATGCCAACATTCCTCATCAACCTCATCAACTTTTGTCGTCTATCACCTCTCCTTATCCATTTGCTATTTGGGGAATTGATCTGGTCGGACCCTTATCCAGGGCAATTGCCAACTACAAGTATCTCATTATGGAAATCGATTACTTCTCCAAATGGGTTGAGGCATAGGCCATGATAAAAATTATCAAGACGAAGACCTTAAAATTTATTTGGAGGAACATGATTTATAAAATATGGTCTACCTCATACCCTGATCTTGGATAATAACAAACAGTTCAAAAAATCATCTTTAGAGGCTAATTATAAGAGGTCGGCATCAAACAATTTTATTTGCCTCTAGGACGACCTCTGGCAAATGTCCAGACGTAGGTTATTAATAGAACCATATTGGACGGGATCAAGAAGAAATTATAAGACACTAAGGGCCTTTTTCACTCGTCCATACACTCTCAAAATGACGATAGGGGACTTATGATTAAACAACATATTCTGGTGAATTCAAATTCAAAAATCATTTAAGTATGGTTTGCCTCAACATCATTAATTTGGTGAAAAAATCTCTAGGTAGAGACCACAGTGTAAGACGAGACGTCACTCGTCCATTCACTCTCAAAACAATGAAAGGGGATTTATGACTAAACATCATAATTTGGTGAATTCAAATTTAAAAATCATTTACGTTGTTATACTCATCTCATCCAAGGACGAGAGAAGACTTGAGAAGGATATTTTTAAGTTATTGATCTCAGATTAAAAACTATTTCATTATAGTTACTTGTTAAATGTCATTATATTTTGTTTAACATATAAATAATGCAAAGTGAAGACAAGAAAACCTGACATTGCAAGAGAAGATGACAGAAACAAACAATACAAGATTTTTTCATTCAGATATCTAACCAAAATCTTCCAATAAAAAGGTGTTTAATGAGGTTACAAACATAATATTAAATCATTAGAATCCAAAAAACCAAAAATCATAATTATTCAAGGGTTACATTAGATAAAGGGCATCAGTCCATATTCGTCCGAATGAATTGAGAAAAAGGTTTCAATATGCTTTGTTATCCTCAGCCTCTACATTAGCGAACCCTTTAGCTTCTCTCTCAAAATATCGCATACTGTATCCTAAAAACACTTCTGAACACTTAAAAGTTTCCACAAATTTCTTCTAAGCCTCATCGAGAGCCTTATCGACGACAGTCTTAACCTTCTCCTTAACCCCAGTTGTATGCTTCTCATTCAAGGCATTAATTGATCCATAATGTTTAGAGTTTAGCTTGTCAATCACATCTACTTGTTGCCTTTTTAGATTATCAATCTCGTTCTTATACCTAACTTCCAACTCTAAGATCCTTTTCGTCAAACTCTCCTCATTTTTTATGTTCCAGAGAGCTTGTCGAATCTGGGGATGTTTTTCCTCGGCCCACTAATGGATCTTTTACATACATATTGTAGACTGCATAAAGGATGAAACATCAGTATAATATGAAACTATAGATTAAAATGGAAGGTTAAATGCAGGAATAAGAGTTCACCTGAATAACTTTGTGAAAGCAAAAAAAATTTTAGAGGGAGACTTTTGTAGATTCCAAAAAATGAATGTGTGACTTAGGAGTTATGGAAGCAAGATCATCAAAAGATTTCTTTATATTCCTTAACAGGGAATCATGGCTTATCTTAAGATTCTCCAGTCGAGCCACAAGGGCATCATCAGATGAGATTGGTATGGCCTGTGTCGGCGTCATCTCAGATGAGGCTTCTTTGCACTTCTTTTGTTGTTGTTTTTGGCTTGTGTGAACACCCTTAGAGACGACCTTTTTCTTTTTGCCCACTTAGGCATGGCTGGGATACCAACCATGGACTTTAGGGTCTGAGGTTGGGGTGTAGAGTTCTTTCCCACCTGATGTATTGGGTGGTTGGTATACAATATATAGATAAGGTAAATAATGAAATCAAATTAAAGATAACACAACAGTTGATAAGAAAAATACTTACATAGTTCAGTTAGGGGATCAATCCTTATACCTGTCTGCCCCCAAAAGTAGGGGGTCATCAATTGCTCAAATTTTTTAAGGCCCCCCTCCTTGACCTATTTCCTAACTTTCTCCACATCCTTGATGGCATCAATGCCCAAGCTCGGATCTAATTTGGCCAATATAGGGGCCTTTTCCCATCGCTGGGGAAATCTGGGCTCAGAGGCACTACATAAAACATCAAGGTTGAACTCCCAGGCCCCAAGTATGAAAAAGTAGTGAGGCTTCTAGTTATGATTGGAAGATCGAGTCACGAACAAAACTTTCTTTATGGGTTTCCTGGTTATAAGATGATGGTATCAACAATAACTGGAAGATGTTTATGATGAACCAACTTCCAAAGAGAAATCAAACCCAAAATAATCCTCCATGCATTGCGTTAAAGCTGAGTAGGGCCGATACCTAGGCTTGTTATAATGGCTCGTATAATTTGATGCACAAGTAGTGTAAAACTGACCATAAACATCTTCTCATAGACGTAAATCTTTCCCTCTTAGCCGTGAAAGGATCTCTCATCCTCAAAAGGTACCCTCATGGTGACAGAAGGTCACATACCATATATATGTCTCTAGACCAGAAGATCTACTTTAGTTACTGTGCTAACGTAAGACTCAACATAATAGGTATCAAGTGTATCCTCGGCTGCATTATCATTATCGTCTTGGTTTTTAGCCAGGACATTATCTAGAACACTTTGGGCAAACTGATGACTCGGAATGGCCGATAACGGGACTGCTATAGGTAGGGTAGGAAATGCAATCTCTACCCTCGGCTTATTTGGATTCAAGATGATCTTTATGGATGATCCCGACTGATTAGAAGACTCATCTTGATTGGAGGATAAGGCTCTACAAGAGTCTTTAACTTCTTCAGACCCATTAGAAGAGAGACTCATTGCCTCTTTGTATGAATCCACACTATCGACGGTGTGGGAGATGAAAGGATGACTGTTTGTAGAAGCAGATGAAACAGACATTGAGTCACGAATTTCTAAAATAGGAGGATGTATGACAACTAAAACAATAGGATATGTTGGATGAAGAGGAAAGGCATGAACTTTACGTTTGGTGGCATCCTCGACTTCGTACTTTCATATCTCCCTAAAACACCTCCCCCTAAGGGTTGGGAATTCCTCATCTAATTTATATAAGGGACTTAACATTCAAACAAATGTTTAGATTGACCAAGATGATCAGAAGATCAAAAAGTGAAAGTTTTATCATTTTCAAAGAAAAGGAACAACAACAGTATAAGAACTAAAAGGAAAACAGTGAGAACTCCATCGAAGAAGATGGACGGAGAATCACCAAAATCCCTAAACTGAGAGACTGAGAACCTAATATGCCTAACCTTAGGTAAGTAACACTCCCCACTGCCTAAAAAACCTCAAAAATAGTAAGGGCTTATCCCAAATGCCGCCAAACAAACTAACCAGAAAATAGACCAAATGCCAGAAAATTAAAACTCAACTAAACCACACTAATCCGAACGAAAATCAATTGGTAGATAAGAGTTACCTAAGTTAGAGAAAGATCTTCGAAGAATAAGTAGCTCAGGGAAATGATCGTACAGTGAGAATCGAGAGATGTATAAGAAAATTCAATGAAGGTTTACTGTGAAAGGCTTAGGCGGGAACTCGTTTGCAAGGATGAAAGAGAAAAAGGAAAAAATCTAGTTTTTAAACCAAGCAATGATTGTGCACACTTCCCAAAGTGGGTCATTATTTAGGTGCTAAACCCAAAGCGCTTTAGCCGTCGCTTAGTCTTGGAGCAGATGCTACCCAATGCACACTATGACAAGTGTCCAATAAAACCTACAAGCCACCAATCAACTGACACGTGTCACTTCAATGACCATTATTAACTCAAATACAACATTACAAGGATTTTTCAGCCATCAGTCAAATCATCTTATCAAAATTCTCTTCTTTAAACATTCTTACCCCTCAGCCTGCTCCTAAAATTGGAGTCTAAGGGTTAGGGGTGATTGATATGCCCAAGTGTAGTCTCATCTAAGCCCAACACATATTTGCCCCAGCCAACCTATCAAAGAAATCTTACCATAGGGAGTCCACAAGCAGCACCTCCTTCTTGACATCTCGTTTGGTACACCAGATAGCCGAGACCACATCTCGACCTGAAATCTACTAAGTCGAGGCCGCACTTTCCAAACTATGCTTGAATATGACCCCGTGGGTATCCTACTTAATCGATCTGAGACCCTTCTGTGCAACCTCTCTACCAAGCGCAAGGAAAATCTCTAACACCGTCATCTAACATGGACATGAAGTTACAACAGTATCACATGTTCACATGGGATGAATATTTTGTAATCATGATCTACTTACATAAGTGACAGGTGACTATTACTCGTTGGTTAATGCAAATTACACATGCCTGGTGTATGAAGGGGTGCCCATTGTACCACCCTATCACTATATATGATTGCTTCCTTTTACCTTTAGAAGGATCCATAATTCGAAACCATAGCTAAACTCTATTATAATTGTAATAGAGAGAAAAAGTTGAGTTCATTGTAATATAAGGCAATTAGAACCTAGTTTGATAGTAAACATACACTCACCAGCACAGTGGAGTAGGCCCAAATAGGCTGAACCACTTATATTACTCTCTTTATCCTCGTTGCCTCACCTTCTTCCTTCATTTATATTGATGTGATTTCACCATTGTTGCACACTTGAGGTCCTATTGGATTGAGCTCTTATTTATTTACTTGGTGGTATCATATTTGGCCCCATCATTTGATCCTTTTCTATTTTCCCTTCCAAAAATATAGGATGATGTTATCAAGAATAGATTCCTCGTACATAATCCAGATGTAGCCCTAACCTTTCTTACGATGTTAGATAAGGAAGTAAAAAAAATTCACCCGTTATGGATACAACTACGTATATAGAGCATTGACATAGGCTGTGATGACTTGCAATATATGTACGTTAAATTTAATCTTGACAAAAAGTTAAAGAATATAGCATTCTGATTTCATGTCATGGTTATTTATATATTAATAATATATACGGTTCCTCCTAGTTGGTCCCGTGTAAAACTCCAGAAGTTTTTAAAAACTAATATCGAATGGATGGAGATCAAACACAGTGAACATATTTTAAAGTCTTACTCTGAAGAGGCATATACATGCATACATACATACATACATACATACATACATACATACATACATACATACACGCACACACACACACACACACACACACACACACACACACACACACACACACACACACACACACATATATATATATATATATATATTATTTAGTTGCTTATTATTTTTTATTTTTGTAGATAATGTCGGGCGACAATGGACAAAATGTCCCAAGCGACGAGATGACATGCTAATGAGGATCCTCATCTCGTGCACAACAACAAGAATTCTCATCACCAATTGCCGAGAAATCCATAAATCCACCATTGGTTCAGCCCACTACTCCAAGTACAACTCCAGGTATGAGTAGGCAACAAACCCCCGTTTCTCCAACTCCCCCACAGAGTGCTCCCAACACCTCCCGATCATTTGAAAAGAATCCAATTGGGTTATCCCTACTTGAGAATAACTCCACGGATGATAAAATAGACTTGCTGATATTTAAAGCCTAGTGTTTGTCGCTAGGGAAAATGAAAGTGGGAGTCGGGGGAGCAGAAAACTGGAACCTTGTTGATCAAGTCGTAAAATATGACATCTATGATAAACTCAATAAGTGTTTTCTCGATCATTCAAAGCATATGGTCTTTCCCGGGTTTCTAACCAATTAAGAACATATTGGAGAAATTTTTGGCAGAGACATATCCTGAAGGGGTCACCCAGCTCTGATATTTTGGCTCTGAAAGACAGAGTGCCTCTGAATGTTGAAATAGCGATTGAGCAGTGAATGATTTTCTAGAAAATGAGGCGAAGGACAAGAATCTATTCCAACGGGAGAGAAATAAACAAAACGGGGAAAAAAACTGATGTTCACAGACTGGGCCCCAAATCTTATGAAGATTTGAAGAATGAATGGTTGAGTATGACAAAGGAAAGTCCAGATGCTGAGAAACAACCAAATCGAGCCAACTTGTATAAGCATGCCTGACTGAACAAAGATAATAAATTCCTATTGCACTTGTCTAAGACTCTAGAATCAAAACATGCCATTAGCAGTCAGTCAAGTTTGAGCCCTTACGATGACATCGAAAATGATGCCCTAAACCAAACCTTTGGAAACGACAAAAGGGGGAGGATGAGAGGTGTCGGATTACATTTGATGAGAAAAAAATTAAAACACACTGAACCTTTCATGGACAAGATTTCTTCGGTCAAGAATCGTATCTCGACCAAAGAGGAACATCAGTCTAGGATTGGTGGGGATGTCTAGGAGACTAAAACTACCATGGGTCCTTGACAAGTGAAATTGGGGAACTTGTATCTCTTTCAACTCAAGGTTTTCATCCTCCAATCCTTGCTTAATATTTCCCTTACCCTCCTTCTCAAGATTTTTCCTTTCCTCCCTTTGTAAGTTTTCCCTCACAAATTCCCCCTCCTTCGACATTCCCATCACAAATCCATCCTCCTTTAACATCCCCATTTTTAGTGCCTTCGCCTATCACAGGTTTTATATCATTGTCAACTACTCTCGGCAACTATGATGAGCAGTTATATTTCAAGGACCTGGCCAATAGTATGATTATTGGCATGTGCACACTCATCTCCATAGTTTTTTAAACTAAAGTAAATAACCTACCTTTTCATAAGGGTGAGGCTCAGGTGATGGTCGATGAAATATTCAACGGTTACAAAGATGTACCTATGTACGTTGGTAGAGGGGAAGGGAAAGACTTGAGGCATTATGCAAATTATTTTATCACCTGGCCAGTTTTTCTATTGGTCGAGTTCTAATTGTATTTTTTTTATTTTAGTTGTAATAATATCACTTGACAAATTTGTTTAATTTGAGTTTAAGTTGCGACATTTCTGTAGTTTGTTTAATTTTTCAAATTTCTTGTATACAACATTACATTTATTCTAACCTATTAATGCATGATTGATTAAATGAATTTCCCACAATACAAAAAGTGGATGGGGGAGATTAATCGAATAACAAATAATCATGTAAAGGGAATTCAATAATTGGTTAAATACGCTCATACTAATCTAAACAGTGACAAGATTTCGTGTTCGTGAACCCATTGTATGAAGAAAAAAATATAAATCATTAGAAGAGGTTGAGTTACAATTAATAAAGTGGGGAATTTGTCAAAATTATAAAATATGGGCATACCACGGTGGAAAAATATACCTTATGTTTTGAAATATTGTGGGTACCCAACCTCTTAACGGAACCCCAACGAGTGGAAGTGGTATATGACTAGCCAACACATCACCCATTGACCGACCTAATTGATGGTGCGTACGGAGTCCACAACCAACAAAACCACGAACTTATGGATACATATAATGCGCATTATGACCAATTAAATGAACAATTTGATGTTGAATTACTAGGAGATCAGTAATACATACGATTGAAAGCCGATGCAGCTAGATCGTTGTATAAATATTACAATGAAGATCACTCGGCATTATATGCAATGATTGGTTTGAATAATTTGAAGAGTCAAGTTGGTTTGTCTGGCAATAGCATATCCAGAATTCTTAAGTGGGTTAAAGAAATTCTCCCAAAAGAGAACACGTTATTAGACAATTATCCTACTATGAGGAATAGCTTGAAGGGGTTGGGTTTGAAATACAAATTTATTCATCCATGCAAGTATGATTGCATATTTTACCACCACGAGTATGAAAACAAGGATGAGTGTTCGGTATACAATCATCCTAGATATGTGTCATGTTATAAATGAAAGGACAAGGCTGCAAAATATCACAAGTTCTTGCAAGTCCCACAAAACATTTTGAAGTAGTTTCCACTTGGGCCACATTTAAAATGGGTTGTCACCGTACCATAGATAACGGAGGCCATGGCATGGCACGCTCGATGCGAGATGGGTGGGAAACTGATGAGTCATCTGGTTAATTCACTCATAAAAAAAATTCAAACGCATGACACCCTAAATTTGCAATGGAAATACGTAACATCAATATTGAAATCTTAACCGATGGGTTTAATCATTTCGATAATTTAAGTACCAATAAGATTTATCGGCTAATTCTCATGACGTCTTTAAGTCTCCCTCCGACAGTAAGCATGAGAAAGTAGTTAACATTGTTATCTTTATTGATACCTGGGCCGAAGGTGCCTGGCAAGGATATTGATATATTCTTAGCCCCATTAATCGAAGTACTTAAATAGTTGTGGGATAAAGGCATGACGGTGTTTGACTCTCTTAAGGGTGAAGAGTTCACACTTGAAGCAATGCTGATATCGGCGATCAACTTACTTCCTTCTTATTCGACCTTTTCCGATTGTAATATTCATGGTTATTATGGATGTACCATATATGGGGAGGAAACTAAATCGAGTTGATATATCATAATGGTAAGATGAGTTATACGGGGTATCATAGAATTCTATCAACCAATCATCCTTTCATGAATGACAAGTCTAACTTTTTGCCTGTCGATCATGAGTACAAGACACAACCTTCTCAACTTTCTGGTTAGAAAATTGAGGAGATGGCGATGGATTCAATGGAGGGGAATAAGGATGTACTCAAACACCCTCAGTTTGAAAACCTGAAGCATAAATCTAGGGAGGATCGGAACCACCCTAGCAAAGAAAATCCATGGTCCAGATGATAAATATTTTTTGATTTTTCGTATTAGAAAGATCATCATATAAGGCGTGTAATTGATGTGATGCACTCAGAGAAGAATGTTGCAGAACATCTGATAGGAACATGTCTTGGTAGATCTCATTCAATAAATGGAGATAGGGCCCGCTGTGATCTACATGATGTGAAAATAAAGAAGAAATTGTGGTTAAAAAATGATCCTACAATAGGAAAAAATTATATCCCCCAACTTCTTTCACTTTGACTACTAGGGAGGAGAATATCCTCTTAGACACGTTGTTGAACTAGAAGTCTCCAACTGGTTATTTTTGGTAATTTACATAGGATAGTAAGCTACCAAACAAATAACTTGAAATAGTGCAATTCTCACGATTGGCACATCCAATTAATCCCTCTACTATTTCGGACTGCTTCTTAGAATAAAACGATATCCATTGAGAAATTATGCAAATAAGTTTGGTTTTAAATATACTTTGTGCAAAATTGGTAAATAGAAGGAACATTAAAGTTGTGAACTCGACTTTAGCCGAGGTAGCTTTTGTATTAGAGAAATACTTTCCTCTATCGTTATTCGATATTAGCATCCACCTAGTTGTGCATTTATACGATAAGGCTTTGTTATGTGTTCCCATTAGGTATCGCTCTATGTATCCTTTTAAGTGTTTGTTGAAAATCTTTAAAGATTACGTAAAGAATACACGCTATATTGGAGGGTCAATTGTTGAAGAATACGTTATTGTGAAATTATCGCTATATATACTAGGAAATATATGCTAGAACAAGAGGTGAGGAAGTTCAATCCTTATGGAGAACGAGTGATTGAGGAACATGATGATTTTGAGGATGAATTGCATTTTTTAAACCTTAAAGTGGTGAAACTCATAAATCTACAATACCAGCTAGCAACTCATTATGTCTTTGAATCACAAGATGAAGTCAAAGACTGGAGAGAGGGAGTATCTCTTGAATTCTTTTTCTTTGATTATTTGGTTTTTATATATTATGGTATAAAATCTACAATTTACCCATAGGAAGTACGAGAATGAAATTGCTTAAAATCAAAGAAAAAGTTGCATGACAACTGATTTTAGGGCATGGGTATCAAAAGAGGTAATTTTCACCTATTATGTGTGTAGTTATTTATGCATGTGCGGTAAAAACATGCCCTAATACAAATTCATTAATAAATGCAGCTTCTAAAAAGAGATAATGTCTCCTCAAGCCTTACACGCCTAGCTAAAGGTCCTAATTTTTGTGTGAAAGAGTTGAAGAAATTCTACACCAACGATTTTGATTCTGTTTCATATCCATATGAGAAAAAGATTTTGATGCAAGACAGTGTAATTTCAATTTTCGCCTTGACTACCTATGTTGCTATCAAAAGCGATAAAAATCCAAAAGATATGGTGTTAACCTATTATGGGATACTCCAACAAATCCTACAACTTGATTACTTAGATTTCACAAAAATCGTATTCTATTATGATTAAGTAAACGTGGAGGATACTACAAATGCTTGCAAAGTTGAACCTAACTCCAAACTTATTATGGCAGATTTATCAAATATGAAATGTAAAGATCGTATAATCGACGAGCCTTTTATTTATTCCTTTCAGAACGTAAAGAATGTATTATACTCGAAGTGCATAAACAATGGCAATCGGTCTATTGTTGTGCATGCACCAAAGGGTATGACTACTCAAGCAGAATAATTAAAGGCTCCAAAAGACTTTCAATTATGTCTTGGTGACAACTCTAATTTGAAGGATCTTTTAGTTGATTTAGAGGAAGATTGACTATCACAAAATTATTTTATACTTGGCAATCTTATTTTCATCCTATTATGATATTTACACGATATTAGCGCTTTACTTTTATTTATAAATGTTTAGTTTGATGTATGAGTGTTTAGTTTAATTTGTGAATGTTTAATATGATTTATCTATGTTTAGTTTGATGTAAAAATGTTTAGTTTTGTTTACGAATTTTTAATTTGATTCATGAATGTTTAGGAGCACAAACACCTTTCAAGAGATGCTCCATTTAAGAATAGAGACTTCTGAGTTTGTGATTGGACCAAATTGACCCAACTAAATTTCCACGTGTTCCTATACATATACATTTGATGATTAGTTTCATTGATATAATCTTCATAAAATGAAGGATAATTAACCTCCCACATGGAACAAAAATCAATATAGTGATATCCTCAAAATTTGAAAACTCTATGTTGGTGATGAGGTTTGTTCTGAAAATAGGCAGACTTAGGCTTGATCAACGTAACACATAGAAACTGATCGCAAAGTTGCTGGACTCTCGGTTTCAGAATAGGACCCGAATTTGAAAATAGGCACACTTTGGCTTGAAAATGTGTCGCTAGTGGACGAAAATCCCAAACATACCTTAAACGGACACGCAAGGGGCACGAACACCTTGCACATGACCAACCTAACTCGTAGCAATTGATCTAGTAGTCATGGGACTTCCGATTTGAGTATATGACCCAAATTGAAAAATAGGCACATTTAGGCTTGAAAATGTGCCGCTAGCGGGCCAAGACCCCAAACCACCCCATAAGGCGCAAGAACACCTCGTACGCGACCATAGTAACGTGTAGAAATCGATCACGTTGTCGAGGGACTCTTGATTTGAGAATATGACCCAAATTTATAAATAGGCATACTTAGGCTTAAAAACGTGTCACGGATGTGTTAAAACCCCAAGAAACCCCATACGGCTCTGCAAGGGGTACAAACACCTCGCACATGACCAACGTAACTCATGGCAATTGACTGCGTAGTCCCATGGCTCCCAGTTTGAGAATAGGACATGAATTTAAAATGAGCACACTTAGGTTGAAAACGTGCCACGAATGCACCCTGAAACATCCTGAAATGGCCTCATAAGGGGCATGAACACCTCACACCTGACCAACGTAACTTAAAGCAACTGACCATGTAGTCACTTAACTCCAAGTTTGAGAATAGGACCCAAATTTGAAAATAGGACGACTTAGGGTTGAAAACGTGTCACGGTTGCACCAAAACCCGTAATATCCCCCAAACGGCCCCGCAAGGGGCACGAACACCTCATAGGTGACCAACGTAACTCGTAGGAACTGACCGTGTCATTATGGGGCTACCAGTATGAGAATAGGACCCAAATTTGAAAATAGGCACAGTTAGGTTGTAAACGAGCTGTGAATGCGCCCCCAAACAACCCCAAAGGTCCCCGTGAGGAGCACGAACACATCAGACGTGACCAATATAGCTTGTAACAATTGATCCATAGTCAAGGGATTCATGGTTTGAGACTCGAATTTGAAAATAGGAAAACTTAGGCTTGAAAACGTGAAACTAGTGGGCCAAAAACCCAAACTGACCCACAAGGTGCACGAACACCTCATACGTAACCAACATAACTCGTAGTAACCGATCGCGTAGTCATGGGACTCTCGGTTTGAGAATAGGGTTCGAATTTTAAAAAAGGTACACTTAGGCTTGAAAACTTGTCGCGAGTGTGCTAAATCCCCGAACAGCCCCCAAACGGCCCCACAAGGGGCACGAACATCACACACGTGACCAACGTAACTAATAGTAACCTACCGCATAATCGCGGGGCTCAAAAATTGAGAATAGGACCAAATTTCATAATAGTCACACTTACGTTGAAAACATGTTGCGAATGCACCCCAAACGGACCCCCAATGGGCATGAACACCTCGCATCTGACCAACATAACTCTAAGCAACCAACTACGTAGTCACGGGATTCCCAGTTTCAGAATAGGACCCGAATTTGAAAATAGCCACATTTAGGCTTGAAAATGTGTTGCGACTGCACCAAAGCCCCGAACAACCACCAATCGGCCCCACAAGCGGTACGCACACCTCATACGTGACCAACATAACTCCTAGTAACCGACTGCATAGTCATGAGTGTCCCAGTTTGAGAATATGACCCCAATTTTATAAAAAGATCACTTAAGTTGAAAATATGCCATGAATGCGCCCCAGAATAACCCCAAATGGCCCCGTAAAGGGGCACAAACACATCACACGTGACCAATATAACTCGTAGAAAGAGACCGCATAGTCGCGAGACTCCCGATTTGAGAATAGGACCGAAAATTGAAAATAGGCACACTTAGGCTTGAAAACATGCTGCTAATGTGCCAAAAAACCCCAATAGTTCCTAAACGGTCTCGCAAGGGGCATGGAGACATTGCATGTGACCAACATAACTCATAGCAATCGATTGCATAGTTACAAAACTCCCGATTTGAGAATAGGATTCGAAATTGAAAATAGGCATACTTAGGCTTGAAAATGTGTGACGACTGCACCAAAACCCTGAACAACCTCCAAAACGGCCCCAAAAGGGGCACAAACACCTCGTAGGTGACCAATATAACTTATAGCAACTGACTGCATAGTATTGGGACTACCAATTTGATAATCAGACCCGAATTTGAAAATAGACACACTTAGGCTTTAAAATGTGCCGCTGAGGGCCAAAACCCTGAACATCCCCAAAATAGCCTTGGAAGGGTCACAACCACTACATCTGTGGCCAACATAACTCGTAGCAACCTCCCGCATCGTTGGGGGACTCCAAGTTTTAGAATAAGACCCAAATTTGAAAAGAGGCACACTTATGCTTGAAAACATTCCACTAGTTGGGAGAAACCTTCAACAACCCCCAAACGGCCACGCAAGGGGAATGGAAATTTCACACATGACCAACATAACTCATAGCAACCGATCACAACACCACTTTAGATTTGAGAATTAGAGCCGAATTTAAGATCCGAATGTTACGTTGTATGGAGGATCCAGATTTAAGATGGTCACTTGATGAAGATGGGTATGGTTTCATGTTGGATTTGGCAGCAGTGGGTTTGGTAGAAGCTAGTTTTAAAGGTCACCGGAGTGCCAGGTCCTGTGGGAGCTTAGGTAAGTCGCAGGTAGCGGCTTTAGGTTAATTCGGGTTAAACTTTGGGTCGCAGGTTGTGGCTTCTTGGGTAGAAACTGGGTTGAGTGCTTGTTGTTGGACGAAATGGGTATAAGGGAGATGGGTTTTTGCCGGACTTTGGTGTTGGTGGGGAATGTTTTTGATTTTGGGTAGAGGTTATTTATGGTGGAGGATGTGAGAAAAAAAACAAGATGGGTGTTAATGGAAGTTTTTGGTTATGGAGGAAAGAGAAATGTGAGGGTGTAAGTGATGATGAATAGTAAGGGGAGAGGAGAGAGAATCTAATTTGGTTGTTGGGGTGATTTGGTATGTTGGTGTATGGGAGTTAGTATGAGGGTGTGTGAGTTGTTTGGGTGTAAGTGAGGGTATGGGATAATGTGTGTGTGTATTTAGTTTGTACCCTTAAAAAATTAAAAGAAATCAGAAACTAATGAAATATTTATAATCTAGCTAAAAATAAATATAAAAGAAATAAAATCTACTAAAGAAAATAAATTTTAACCTAACAATAACATACTTCAAATAAAGTACTAATATTAAAATGAAGTAAAATAAAATAAAAGGAACACATCACTAAAATCTTCATAAAATGTATACCTAAAACACAACTAAAGCTAAAATATAAAAATTAAAATCCTAACTTAATAATAAAACTAAACAACTAATAAAAAATAAAAATCAATTAAAAATAAAAAAGCAAAACTCATACCTATATTATTTACAAACATGGACTTAATATTATATAAAAACGACACACAAACTCACACGCACTATTATATAAAATAGTAAAAAACAAAAGAAAAAAATAAAATGAAATAAAATACTAAAAATGCCTTGAAAAAAATATAAAATGATACGACACACACACGACATATTAGGACAGGTTAGGGGGTCTGGGCTTGGTTCATGCTTAGGTTAGGGGACATGGTAAGGCTACGTGAGTGATGTTTAGCACTTTTTAGCCTCACTTTGCCCAGATTTGTGCGCTTGAACTTAGCAACAGCCACATGACCTACACAATATGCATATAAACTCATAAGACCCATTTTGTCGAGAATTAGCAATTAAAAACCGTCTATTCGGGGTATTATTTAAACACTTTTGGGTGCTTATCCAACGTGACCAAAGTAACTCGTAGAAACTGATCGCACAATCACAACACTCCCAGTTTGAGAATAGAACCCGATTTTTGAAATAGGGACACTTAGGCTTGAAAACATGTCGTGACTGCACCAAAACCCCGAACAACCCCCCAAATGGCCCCGCAAGAGAAACGAAATCTTGCACGTTAACAACATAATTTGTAGCAATCGATTTCATAGTCGCAAGACTCTCGGTTTTAGAATAGGACCTGAATTTGAAAATAGGCATACTTAGACTTGAAAACGTGATGCTAGTAGGCAAAACCCTGAACAACCCCCAAATGAGCCCGTAAGGGGCATGAACACCTCACACATGACCAACGTAACTTATACCAACCAACCACATAGTTGCGGGACTCTCGATTTGATAGTAGGACCCGAATTTGAAAATAGGCACACTTAGGCATGAAAAAGTACTGCTAGTGGGCAAAACCCTCGAACAACCCCTAAATGGCCCCGCAAGGGGATGAACATCTTGCACGTGACCAATGTAACTCGTAGAAACTAACCGCATAGTCATAGGAATCCTGATTTCAGAATAGGGGTCGAATTTGAAAACTGGAACACTTAGCCTTGAAAAGGTGTCGTGACTGCGTCAAAACCCTGAACATCCCCTAAAATGCCTCGCAAGGGGTATGGACACCTCGCCATGAGCAATAAAACTCGTAGCAACCAATCGTGTTGTCGCGAGACTTCCCATTGGAGAAAAGAACCCGAAATTGATTATAGGAATACTTAGGCTTAAAAACATGTCGCTAGAGGGCCCAAACCCCGAAAATCCTCTAAATGACCCAGAAGGAGCTAAAATACCTTGACGTTACTAGTGTAACTCATAGCCATTGATCGCATAGTAACGGGACTCTCGATTTTAGAATAAGACCCAAATTTGAAAATAGGCACACTTAGACTTGAAAACGTGCTGCTAGTGGGCTAAAACCCTGAACAACCCTCAAATAGCCCTGTAAACGGCAGAAACACCTCGCATGTGACCAACGTAATTTGTACAAACCTACCCGTAGACGCTGGACTCTTACTTTGAGAATAAGACCCAAATTTAAAAATCGGCACACTTAGACTTGAAAATTTGCCGCTAGTGGGCTAAAACCCCACACATCCCGCAAACTTCCATACAAGGGGCATGATCACTTTGCATGTGAAAAATTAACTCGTAGAAATCGACTGCATAACTGTTAGACTCCCGATCTGAGAATAGTAATCCAATTTCCAAATAGGCACACTTAGGCATGAAAAAGTGCCACGATTGCCCCAAAACCCCGACAGCCCCTAAATTTCCCCACAAGGGGCACGAACCCTCATGTGTTACCAACTTTACTCATAGTAACCAATTGCATAGTCACGTGACTCTCGGTTATTGAATGGGACCCAAATTTGAAAATAGGCACACTCAGGCTTGAAAACGTGTTGCTAGTGGGCCAAAACCCTAAATTACCACCAAACGGCCCCGTAAGGGGCACGACACCTCACACATGACAAACGTAACTCTTACCAACACACCACATAATTATGGGACAACCAGTTTAAGAATAGGACCCGAATTTGAAAATACTCACACTTAGGCTTGAAAATGTGCCGTTACTGGGCAAAAAGCCCAAACAATCCCAAAATAGACCTACGAGTGGAAATAACATCTTTCACATGACCAAGGTAACTCCTAGCAACTGATCGTGTAGTCACGGGACTCAGTATTTATGAATAGGACCCGAATTTTAAAATAGGCACACTTAGACTTGAAAACTTGTCGCGATTGCGTTGAAAGCCCAAACAACATCCAAATGGTCCTACAAGGGGAACAAACACTTCGCTCGTGACCAACGTAACTCGTAGCAACTGATCGTGTAGTCGCGAGACTTATAATTTTAGAATAATACCTGAATCTAAATATGGGCACACTTAGGCTTAAAAATGTGCCGCTAGTAGGCAAAAACCACAAAAAGTCCTAAATGGCCCCGTAAGGGTCACATAATCCGTATATGTGACCAATGTAACTCGTAAAATCTAACTGCATAGTCGTGGAACACCCGATTTTAGAATGGGATCAAAATTTGAAAATTTACACACTTAGTCTTGAAAATGTGCTGTTAGTGGGCCAAAATATAAAATATCCTACAAACAGCCCTGTAAGGGGCACGAACATCTCGCACCTAACCAATTTAACTCATATCAACCAACCGCATAATAACAATGTTCTCAGTTTGAGAATATGATCAGAATTTGAAAATATGCACACTTAGGCCTAAAAATGTTCTGCTAGTGAGACAAACGGTCCCGCAAGGGGAACGAACACTTCTCTTATGACCAATGTAACTCGTAGTAACCGCTTGCGTAGTTGCAGAACTACCAATTTGATAATAGAACCCGAATTTAAAAATAGGAATATAAAGTCTTGAAAACGTGCCATAACTATGCCAAAACCTCGAACAATCCCCAACAGGCCCCGCAAGGGGCACAAACACCAACGTAACTCGTAGCAACCGACTGTATACTCGTGGGACACCCGATTTGAGAATAGGACACGAATTTTAAAATGGGAACACTTAGTCTTTAAAACATGAGGCTGAGGGCCAAAACACTGAACAACCCCCAAACGGCCTAGTAAGGGGCACGAAGTAAGGTCACTTAATACCCAAGGAAAATCATTTTTAGAACTCAACGTGCATAGTGTGAATCACTTAAAACGGTTTTAGGTATCATAAGAGTAATTTTTAGATCACCGTTTTAAAATAAATGCTTTGACTTCCAAACTCACTGGATATATCTCTCTAAAATGATCTCTTGAGATTTGGGTTGGTGTATCTCACTTGTGAGTGAGGTTGTGAGTAAATTTAAACAAGTTCAAACGTCTGACACACATATACGAAAGAATGGATGCAAGAATGAATTTGATCTCAAGGAAGGAATGCAAATCACTATACGAGAATGTCGAGTTATTCACCACGTAGACTTTTCATTTGCCCAAACACTTCACCAAAGGTAAAAATGGGGTTTAGGTTAAATCATGAGGGGAAATGAGATGGCTAATATGGATGATATGATAATTTTTGGAATTTTGAGAAGAGTGGACATCTTGAACAATTTATGTCTCAATTTCATAAAATTTTGATCGTATGTTATTTTTATATATCGTTATTTTTCTTTTTCTTTTTTTCTTTTTTTTGCGATATATATGTTTTTTTGCGATACAATTCGTCTTTTAGAGCACGAATGAAGACATTTTACACATATAACTTCAAACACTATTTTCTCAAAAACTAAGGGTGGCAATGGAATATTGATATGTGGATTGTATGAATGATGTGGTAATATGGAAAATGGTTGGTGGGAAATGGAAAATAAGTTAAGGACTAGTGTTCGGGACAAAATAGAAGACAAATGTTTCTTATAACTCAAAAATGATGTCATCCTCAGTGATTATGCCAAAATTTGAAGAATAATGAGATCATGCAACGACTTAAAGTATGCTATCCAGAGGAAGTTGAGTCAACTTGTGACTCGGAGGTTACAGAAGAAATCTAAAAAATGATGAAAAGATCAAATCTCATGGGTTTTAAGTTTCCCCAAATGATTTTAAGGTTTTGATGAAAAATATTTTCACTCTTGTACTTTAGACTTTAATGACGTTATAAGTGCGCAAGAATTGTTGGGTATAGGAGTTCATGGTGCAATATGCCTTATGAAGTATTAAATAAACTTTTAAATTTTAAAATCGACTTCAGGCTCAACATAGATTACTCTAGACTTTTAATGGTGGATGATAGATAAATCATGTCAGAGATAAGAAAAACGTGTAAAGAGTGAAAAATGTAATTTGTTTCTGACAAAATTTTCAAAATAGGTGAGATTTTGAGAAATACCTCACCCCCTGACAAAGAAGAACATCATCCTCGATGTTCAAAAACATATTTTGAACTTTTTAAAGCACAGGGAATGAAAGAATAATCCGAAATCTACCGAGAATGAAGTTGCAGAGCACGCATCCAAGATAAAACCTGAAGAAGTGATGAGACAACAATGTTTACAAGTCTATAAACATGGCAAAGCATTGGGTGGTGAGAAAAACCACCCCCAAACAGGATAAGGCTCATACTCAGAAATAAGTAATGATGGGATGCCTCCCGGTAGCGCTAAGTTTAACGTCTTCATCCAGAAGTAAGCGTACTCACCCCTAAAGATATGAACTATAATAACATAGGGTGACAGAAGGTGTGGGTGAGGACAGTCACCCCCAAACAAGACTGAAAAATAAGTTTTGTTTGGACATAGGCTACCCGGGTTAATGCACTTGTATGGAAAACTGCTTCACATGATGCAAAGCATAGGTGGACCAAGGATGGGTGGAAATGAAGGCATATGAAAGTATGGAGAGGAAACTACGCGACCGTTCTATGAATGGGCGATGATATTTGTCGTGCTATGACACATCGATGACCTGTTAATAAGAAGAATCAACACCACGAGTAAGTGGTGTGAGTGACAGAACAGGCTCGATGTCACGGTTGAGAGTATCACCACATATACTCTCTTGGATGGCGGGAAGAAAGAATAACTCACGAAATGGCTCATGAAGTTCAAAGATGGAAGGTGGGTGCAAGTAAGTACCTAAAGAGATATTTGGCAATGAGAGAGGTATGGTGCCTAGGTCCAAACATGGTGGAAGGTCGGGTAGGACAATGGGTGGGTCAAGAGGGACAATGGGTGGAGCAAAATGATCTAACTTAAGAGTAGTGTATACACACTCATCTTGAGGGTTGGAATAGTCCTCAAGGTCCTCCTGAAGAGGGAGTGTGGTATCAAGTGAGGGAGAGATCAACTTATCCACCAATGTGTCCCCATCCGATATGGTGAAAGGGTCTAACGAGGCATTAAGATCCGAGATATATGAATCAACATCAATATTAGACTCAAATTGAGACAAACATATCTAGAGAGGATTCAAAAAAGGGAGGTGGGAACCATATTTAATTCAATCGCGGTGCATTGGGGAGCACTCGTAGCCGGAGCTAACCTATAAGGAATGGGTGTCTCAAGGACACACTCAATGGGTGCAACAAATATAAACTTGGTCATGTTTTTGGATATAACGGGTGGGGGAACCTCAAATATGGGTTCTTTGGATATGGCAGGGAAGGGAAAACCTAGACGTTAGGTTCTTTTGGATTATGAGGGTATGGATCAGCCTCACATTTTAGGGATAAGTCAACACAGTTGTCAACTTGGGGCTCGAACAACGAGGTGGTCACAACTTTGAGATTCTCGGGGTGGTAGGGTTGGTCACACTCAACATCAGTTGTATAAGATGATACATCATCATCCCACACTAGATCAACAATGGGTGAACATGAGGGAATATCCGATTTGGTTGCACATTCAAATTCATTTAAGCATTGTTCAAGCCTTTGAATAACTTGAGTTTGAATTTGAGTATCTTAATCTCGATCAAGGATAAAATTTTGTAAGAGGCTTTCGAGAGCATATGTGGATGATGGTGGTGAAGTGATGGGTGGTGGTGCAACGGTGTATGGTTAAGGTGGACACAACTCACTAGTAGTAGGACTATACGAAGAATTATGCTATGAAGTGTGTGGAGTGGGATCAAGTTTGTCATACATGAGAGGATGGCCTTTGTGAGAGACAAAAGGTTGATAATCACGGGTAGCGTAATGAGGGTGCTGATCGGGATGGGGTGCACTAGGTTGCCCCGATAATTGTTGGAACTCGTATTGCATGGGAGGGTGATTAATGCTCCACGAATGGTCTGTTTGCTCACTCCACTCGACATTAGATATGTTGTGATAATAAGCCATAGTGGGTTCCAAAATAGTGTCATATGGATACACACGTTCCATGGTGGCTTTGAATTGATAAGGAAGGTACGAGCACTCATGGGACATGTGAATGGCGTGGGAACAATAGGTGCACCGTGAATAGGGGAAATGACTATCGTAGTCCCTTAAAGGATGTTCGTCGTCCATGATGAGAGAATTATTTTTTTGGGTTTTTTAAATTTTTTGAAAAAGAAGGAAAATATTTTTGGTATTTTTTTAATAGAAGAAAAAAGATGATTTTTTTTTTCAATTTTTGAGAAATAAGGAAAATCAAAAAAATGTTTTTGGATTTTTCTTAAAATAAGAAAAAGATGAAAAATATTTTTGAAAAGGGATAAAAGTGGACTCAGTATGAAACACACACGGATGGAGCACACAAAACCGACTACCAAAGGATTTGAATTAGACATGTACAAGAAAAGGAAAATCCTATCTCGCACGTAACCAATTTTTATCTTCAATTAAGTGATAGGGTGGTCAAATATTTATTAATCCACGGGCGAGAAAATCACGGAATCTTATACCTCACCTTTGGAAAATGCTTTCCTACTTGGCTTGCTAGTTGGTTAATTTTAATTATGTGATGGCACGGGTTAATAAGCTAGTGAAATTAATTAATTGAGTCGGATGATGAAATACCTTCTCGTTTCAATGACTGCATTTAGGTCCTATGTCCAATTAATTCATCAAACCATTCAAAGTAAGACTATGCAAAGAATAAAGTCACATAAGAGCATATAGTCAAACAATAAATGGACTCGCTAACAGGATATGCATGAGTGATAAAGAAATGTACCTCCTACGACTTTTACACTTGTAGGGTGAAGACCGAGCTGATTCGACAAGGGGAAGTTAACCTAAATTCAGTCGTCTCCGGGATTCCTAAAGATCCAAAGTAGAGTGGCTTAAAAATTCCACTCCGAGGGTACTCTCTCTACCTTGTCCCATTTCCCATTTCCCTTTTCGTTTTTTAATTTTTTATTATTACAAATTATTGGTGTCCAAAGTACCACGAATAAATGTACAAGGCCTCAATATCCTAATACAAATAATATATGTAAAAATAAAAAAATTATATAGAAATGAACAAATTACAAGTCTTCAAAACGTTCCTCAACTCGAAAAGTCAGCAATGGCACTTCCTGAAAAGTCAATCGCCAAAGTTTGAGCAAAGTACAATGCTTAAAAATCCGGCAACGACGCCATTTGATAACACACCCTTTTTGTTTATGTCTTTGTAGAGTAAAGACGGTCAATCAAAAATCCCTTTTGGTACCTACAAACATACTAAAATTGTATATTGGCAAGTAAGGGGTCAATTCGCGCACATTAACGAGGACAACAACAAAGTGAAAACAAGTATGATTTTTAAAACAATTATGAAAGGATATTTATGCAACTTATTATGAACTAAAATTAAAACTACACTTATAAAAAAGAAAATGATAAAGTAAGCTAAATATGAGGAGAAAATAATTATGAGATAATTCAAGGGATTAAACTTCACCACTTAACCTATTTATTTTCATTAATTAGTTTGTCTATTTGAAATACCCCAAAACATAAATAAATTCACAAATTAACTCTCATTGCAAATGTAAATTTATATATAGTCTTTTTAGAAGATTAATATTTAAATTTCACATACCCACAGAAACTAGATTTAAGAATTTTCTAACAAACCACCCGCTAGGGAAAATTTACTAAAATCATTTTAAATCATTAAAAAACTAAGTTTTAGAGTTGAGAAATTCAAACTACAATATCATTCAAAAATTGCCCATCTCTAGTTTAATTAATGAATAAATATTATAATATATGATTTTCTCTAAAAAAATAATTCACCCTATCTCGTGGCGTAAATATAAATTATAAAATTTTAATATTAATATTCAAAGGGGCATAACAAATAAACAAACCAAAAATAAAAATAATTAAGTTACGGGTTCCATTTCACCCCTTTAATGGTATATTTAGCCTCTCATTTTGGTATTATTACATATAAAATGTAATAATGACACAATAAGAGGCATAGTAAATAAAATAGAATGAGAATAAATAATTAAACCAAGTCTCCTTGAGTTTGATATTAACTTCCCAAACTTGACATGAATAGTAACCCACAAATCTGAGTTTTACAACACCACAAAAAAATGTCACTCAACTCACAATTTGTATCTTACAAATATAATCTACCTCACACTCCAGTCACTAAAACAAAGTAAAAAAAATAAAAATAAATACTACTCTAAAAACTACACTAAAATGTGTTTCTCTCTCTCACACTTGCACTGTTCGGTCCCTTTTTTTCTGTCTGAAATGTATTCTTGTTTTATAAGAGATTACATGGGGATAGGGTTTTGGTAAGAGTTTGGTGGCGTGTGTAGCTGGGATTGTAAAAGGGTGTGAGATGTCTGCAGGTATAGGGTCAAAGTTGTGTCTTGTCAAGGTGAGTTGGAGGTTTGGGTTATGGGACTATTAGTTTAAGGTTTTATTTGGGTATAGGATTAGGTTAATGGGTTGGACTAAGGTAGTGTCTTGGAATTCAAGTTAGTTAGAAATGTGTTGAGAAATGGATATGGGTCATTTTTGGTTTCGGGTTAAGTGTCGCGGGTCTAGGTTGTGAAATGGATCGCCCTTTGGAGATCTGAGTAGATCGGAGTTGGGTTTAAGGGTCGGGTCAGAGTTATGGTATTAGGTTTGATGGGTTCCGTTTTGGATTTAGGGGTGGCCGAAGCAGGTTCACATCTAAGGTAAGGGTTGAAGCCGGTCGGATGTGGAGGGTATGGTAGGTGGCTTTGGGTTGATAGGGAATTAGGTTCTGGGTATGATCGGAGTGCTTGATTTTCCAGTGGGTAAGGTCGTCGTGGTTGTCGGCCAGAGTATGGGATTTTGAATTACAAATCGGGTTTTCTTGGGTATTAATTGTGGCTCCTCCGATTTAACACGGGTAAGTCTCGTTGCCGGAGGTGGGATTGGGTTAATTGGGGAAAAAATGAATAGTGGATGAGGGGTGATTTGGTGGGGTGGGTGATAACTCTTATCTTGTTTTCCTTCATCGGATATGGATTTGGAATGTCGCTGCTGTCAAACTTCGAGTATCAAAATTCCTGGAATTACCTACAAAACTTATTAAAAATTCAGTATCGTGGTAAATTCGGCTATCAATCCAATTTCAAGCATCGAAATCGTTATTGCGAAAACTTGCAATTTCAATTTTTATTAAAAATCTTTTTGTGTGTTTTTTTTTATATTTTTTTTAAAACAAATTTTAATGGAGAAAATGAAAATTTACGCAACTAAAGTAACTACGAAAATTTAAAAAGTAATCTAGTTTGGAATTTATGAGAAGAAACAAGAGATGGGATTACTCAACGTAATTAATTTAATTTCCCAATTATTCATTTGATACGTTCGAAATAATATTGAAATTTAAAATTTAACTCTCGTTACAATCCTAAATTCAAAATCATTTTTTTAGCAATTAAATAAGAAAGTGTCACTACAAATACAAAATTTAGATTTATACCCCTTTTTTACAAATTACCCGCTAGGATCATGTTGATGTAAAAAACTAGATTACTCTAATTATTTAATCACAGATAAAATAAATGAGACAAAAGATTTTTAAAGTGGTTCAGCCTTATATGAATGGCCTACGTCCACTGTTATGTTATTGCTGAGTGTTTGGGAATTCTCGATTACAAGTGCTATCAAGGAATTCCGGTCCCCTTGAATGAGGGTCATACAAGGTATTTATAGCCCTTAGGCTGTACATGAAAGGGTGTTACATTAAATGATACACATATGAAAGGGTAATTCATTTAATATTCTTCAAACGTGCGCGTCAAGATGATAAGCATTCAATGAATAGTTGAACTGTTGATTATCTGGCAATTAATGTTGTGGTCGAGGTGCAGCTCGAACCGCCTTAGTTGCTCGTCATCCAAGAGTTCCTCGGAGCATTGGAGTTCCTCGGAAGATAAGAGTTCCTCGGAGGGTTGGTGTTCCTCGGAGTAAGTATGTTGGTCGGGGAAACAATCTTCCTCGTTGCTTCTTATTATTCGTCCACATCAGCATACTAATTTTGGTATCAACAGAAGCCCCCAATGTTTCATATTTCGAACTTTGAGGAGTATGGAACATTCTATCTCGGTATATGGCGATATTAAATGACCTTCCTGGGTTTTAAGAGCCTTTTTTTCATATTTGAATTTCCTTCCAAATTCGCAGAATCCGCCTTTTTGCATTTTTATAGGCGCTTCAATCTTTGTGCCCTTTTTGTCCTTTTAGCCGCCGGTAGCGTAATAGTTTCCTTTTCGTAATCATTTCTTTCGCCGTTTCCCAAGGCAAAGTATTTAAACTTCAGAGGCAATCCCATCATCTTCTACCTTTTCATTTTCTGCTTTTGAGTTTTCTAAAGCTTCTCTTTCTCTTGTGCGTTCATTTCCTCCTTCGTTTGTTTGTCAACAAATCTCCTTTTTTCCTGTAATATTTTCTTCCTTCTTCTTCATTTCTTTTTATTCACCATGGTTTATATTATCGAATCTCTTGAGAAGTTCCGCTCTGACTTCTCTATTCCTTCTTGGGTAACTTTGGAGAGTCTTTCTGAACCTTCAAGTTATTTTGATTTGGCTGAGGGACATTGGTTCCCTAGCCTATTTATTGCTGAATGTGGATTTTCTTTTCCACCAAATCCGTTGTGTTTAGAGTTCTGTCAGTACTTCGATGTTGTCCCTGCAAAAATAGCCCCCAACACATGGAAGATAGTTAATGGAGTACATAGGTTAAATCAAACTCATGGAACTCGTATAGGAATTCCTGAGATTATGTACTGTTGCAGATGGGCTATTTTAGACGACGTTTATTATTTAAAAACTAGGTTTTTGAATAGGGCTCTAGTAGTTAACCTCCCTGATGCTAACAGGGATTATTTTGAAAATGGGGTAGTTATAAAAAATTGGCAACATGCCCCTCTAGTTGGAGACGAAGTATATGAAGGTCCCAGATGCCCTCCATATGGCAATGGGATAGGTTATTTTCGTTTTATTTTATTTTTGGAGTTATGATTACATTATGTTTGAATAAATGCATGATTGACATTTCAATATGTTTTTGTTTGCAGTTGACAGCAAGAGAAAAACTCCCAAAGAGTCAGAAGTTAATATAAAGCAATTAAAACATATCTAGAATTTTCATCAGAGGATTGCAGACGAGCACATCAGGTCTGCTTCATACTTGCTGCAGTACATGAGCTACACATCATCCTTTACTGCTCGTCCTGTGGTCATCATTAGTGACCCTTTGCCAGCTTCTGAGGAATCTTCACCAGAATCTCACATTCCTCTAAGTCAGAAGATGGGCGAGAGAAGAGTTCCTTCTCTCTTTGAAGAAACCTCCTCTGCTGGTGATGGAAAGAGAACCAAGGTTGATGTCCCAAAGGGGACAAAGAAAGTGGATGCTGCCCCTTCTGCTGCTCTTCAGAAGGCTGCCGAGAAGCCCCCAGTGGCTCCGAGCAAGAAGAATGCATCTATGGAAGTGGTCCCAACCAAAAGTTCTTTGGTTGAAACTGCTGAAGTGTCACTGAGGAGATTGAAGAAATCCTCCTCGGTTACTTTGACTGAGACCATTCCCCAGCTTCAAACTAGTGGAGTTGGTGGTCCAACCATTATTCCTCCGAGTTCTGCGATGAGCTCGGTAAAGACTTTGACCATTCCCGAGGTGCAAGGTAATGAAGACAACCTTACTCGGGATATGGTTACTTCTCTGGCTGCTCATCATCTTGCTTGAGTAAGTATCTCTACTCTGAGCTTTTCATATTTTCCTTTGTTATTTCCCATATTTGTTTCTGATGTCGTTTCCCTTTTCTGATTACAGTTGAAGAGCTGTTTCAATATAATCCTTAAAAAGTATGAAGCAATCAAAGCTTCTTGCTCCTCGTCCACCGTGGAGGGAGCACTGGAAGAAGCTACCAAATCTCTAAGGGATTCCCGTCAGAATCATGACGAGGATAAGATTGAATGGGAGAAGAATTTGGCTGCGTCTGAGGCAGAGAAAATGCAATTGGGAAAGAAGGTGGAGGATTTAGAAGGAGAGAATAAAAAATATGTCGAGAAGCTCACAAGTTTTGGAGAGCTTGAGAATAAATTGAAATCAGCTGAGGAAGAGCTGACCCTTCTGCGAGAAGTAAATCGCCAGAAGGAGGAGGTGGAGGCCAAGTTAAAAGCCACCGAGGATCTTCTATCCGAGAAGCTCTCCTCGGAGAAAATGAAGAGAAAAATGGCTGTTAAAAAATCCTTTCGAACCGATTGGGACAAAGGATGGGATAGGGGGGTAGCTGCAATGATGGCTCAGGTGCAGTACGGGAGTTTAAAATATTTCCATGATGGTTGGGTCACTGCCTTGCAAGAATTGAAGGTGAGCGAGGACTCTGAATTATTTCAACGACATCTTCCTGGTCCTTCTCCAGCTATTGAAGATGAAGAAGAGGATGAAGCTGCATTCGAGGAGTCTTCACTGATAGTGGGGGATCAAGTCATTGCTGCACAACCCAACCAGACATCTACTGAGGAGATTTCTTCTTCGCCTGCTCCTCCTAAAAAAATCCCAACTCCAACCGACCAGATTATTGTTTCCACCGAGCAACCAAGCTCCTCGTCCCAGCCTCCCGAGAAAGTCTTGGGAGACAAGGAAAAGGTGTGAAGTTGTTCGGTATTCTCTTTTATTTTTCCTTTTACTTGTACTTTGTATCCCATATCTTTGTAACTTTGCCTTATGATCTAATAAAATTTGAGTTATTTTCTTCCATATGATTGTCTTTTCTCTATCTGCACTCTGTCTTGATCTTTTTCTTTTTCTGTTAGTTTCTGACCAGGATGGATCTGCTGTCTGCTAATGACACAAAGTTGATGCGGCAATTCCATGAATATTATAAAGCTGGTCACACAGACCTAAGTGCATCAGAAGTTGCCGACATCCTTGGCCAGGGTGCTTCAGAGCAGGCAGTAGAGGCTTATCAATACTTGAAGGACTTACTTGATCGAGCTGTGGCTAATAACTTGGCATACTATGACATGATCGAGGAGCTTCAGTATACTCTAGAAGATCTTCAGACTCAGTACAAAGAATCAACTGCCCTTCTGCACGAGGGGTATGAAAATAGATATCAATAGCTTTCTTTCGAGACAGGTCATAAAAAGATCCTTGCTGGGTACGATGTCAGGTAGAGAACCCTAAAGGGTGAAGTTGAAGCCTGTAGATAGATCGCCGAGCTGCTAGAGAAAGAGAACAACAATTTGCAGAAAGAGTTGGCAAAGTATAAGTCTGCAGCTTCATCTTCCACTGCCTTGGTACCGGTCACTGATGAAGGATTCTCATTCTTAGAGGTTGAGAATGCCAAATTAAGGCAAGAGTTGGATACCTTGAGAAGTTCTGGTACTTCTGCTGCTTCTCGGGGACGAGGAAGAGGTTCTCGTGGTCGAGGAAGAATTGCTCAGTACGTCATCGAGGAACCAAATTCTCGACCTGCTCGGGGAGGATCAAGAGCTCTTAGTCGTAATGTTGAAGAAGCTCGTACTCGATCAACGTTGGAAACTCAAGCATTCCAATTGGATGCGAAAGATCGGGATTTATCTGAAATGTCCAAGAAAATCCTAACTTTAGAGGATCAACTTATTGCGACGAAGTCTGCTTTAGAGAATAAGGACATTTTTGCCAAAAACCTTCACGAGCAATTGGAGAGATTAACTTTCCAATTCCATAAACAGCCTAGGGAATTTTGGATGGCTGGGTACAACGAGGCACTATGCCATTTAGATGCTCGTATACAGAACGCCAATAATGAGGGCTATAAATAAGGCTGGTTGAATGCCTTATGCGTGTTGAAACTTGAACAAGGACATTACTTGTGGGACTATTATGACCCCGGGGTCTTGACCTGCCTGTGACACCGTTCAATTTGGACAAGGAATGGATCCCAGCTCGTGCCATTCCTCGGAGCTTAATTGTACAATACCTCGGTGATTACTATCTTCATTCTCAGATCGAGGTATCTCGTCCCGAGCATCTATTGGACACACCTTCAGTAATGAATGTCAGAATGTTGAAGGACTTGAATTTTATTAATTCTCCTCAGACCTTAAACGATCCTCCTGCTGGCGAGGAACCTATTTCAAAAGATGAAGGAAAGAAACCAATAGAGTAGGGATCTCAATGTAATAGTTAGTACACAGTTTAATATCAATGTAATAACCTTATGTAGTTTATTTTGAATTCAATGAAAGACTTTCATTTTTGTTTGCAAATCTGTATTGCTATTCTTTTGTATTTTTCAAACACTTTATATTTGTGCTTGCATAACAATATTGTGTGGTTCATCGACCAATTTAGTAAAAGTTACAAGTATTAGTAATGTTGCTCGATCACTTAATAATAAAGTAATGAGTATAAAATGTTTAAAATGTTTCTAACCAACCAAGGTTGTTAAATTGTGCTTGTCGACCAACTACAGTTGGTGGGTTTTTATCCCCGACCAGCTATACTTGGTTCAATTTGTAATATTTTCTCCTCGTCGACCAAATATAGTTAGTGGCTTTTGATCACCGACCAACCATACTTGGTTTAGTTTGGAATTTTTTGTATTTTCTGGAATAGTTTTACCTTCCGACCAACATAAGTTGGCAAATCTTATTTCTTAACCAGCCGAAATTTTCATTTTTAAGAATGTTGTGTAATACCCCGTACTTTTGGCTATATTTATTTTTGGGATTAATTAATTAAATGCGTATTAATTGGAAATTAATCCGGGTTAAAAATACTAACGAGATGCGAGTTGGTATTTCATTATGTGCATATATGATGTTATATGAATATTTAATTATGAAATTTGTCGTGAGATTTATATACGGCAATTTGGGAATTTTGTTGAGACGCGTGTGATCGCCGCGTCATGGTGTATTATTTTAATTATAAAAGTGATTTTTATTTCTATTATCTGTATGGTCGTTTTGAGTGCGCCAACGCGTCCGGAAGGGTCGAGATAGTCAGAAAACACTAACCGGGGGTGTAGTTGGGTCCCGGGGTATTTTTAGTCCATACCGGCAACTTAAAGGGTATTTTGGTAATTTTGTATTTTGAGGAATTAAAAGTGACGAAAATTGGGAGTTTTAATCTGATGTGGATTTAACCCACTAAACCCACTAACCAACCCATATTAACCCATTAAGCTACGGAGGTTATCATTTAGGTTTCCAACTTTCCCAAAGAAAACCCTAGCCATCATAGCCACCTTTGGAGAAGAAGCTTGGAGAAAGAGAGAGAGAGGGAATTCTGCAGAAATCTTCACCAACCCAACACCAAAATCAGAAATCGAATCAAGGCAAGTGATTTAAATTACATTCTTTATGCAGTGAATGCTTCTTCCATGTTAGAAATCTTGATAATCTATCTTAATTAAGAGTTAAAGGAAAACCCATGAAATTGGAAGTTATTAGCTTAATTTTGGGTATAGGTTTGCATGTAGAAACGTTGCTTGAAGATTGAATTCAGAGATTTCATTTTTATGTAGTGTAAAAACGGATTAAATTCTGGGATTTGATGATGATAAAAATCTAGGGTTCATGTTCTTGAGAAATTGGGGAAAAGTATATAATCTTGTGATTTAATGATGTTTGGGATGCATTAATGCCTTAAAAGATGTTAGTATATGACCTTAGCATGTTTTAGGATGATTAGAGAACTTAAAACATTGTTGGAACGAACTTTGGAGAAGATTTGAGGAGTAAGAATGGTGAAAAACGAAATTTAGAGAAATCTGGGACAAGACTGGTAGGTCGTTAGAAGCCCCTCCCCAGGTCGTTCGAACGAACTTGTTCGAACGAGCTTCTAACGAGTTGACCAGTCGCTTATAACGAAAGGGAACTTCGTTCGATAACTTCGTTCGAATGAGATCTCGTTAGAAGGTACAGTTCATTCGAACGAACTGGATCTCGTTCGAACAGTCTCGTTCGAACGAGACTTCTAACGAGCTGACAGTGTAACCTCGTTCGAACAGCCTCGTTCGAACGAGACTTCTAACGAGCTGGCAGTTTGGGCCTTTTTGGCCTGTTTTGATTTTTGGAGTCCCGTAAACTTGTGCGAGGGTAGAGTTAACATTCCTTTGATGATGTATTGATGGATTTGGGACGTTTGGGTTATTATGAGGAATAAATTATATACGAGCGATTTAAATCAATGAACCATTTGGGTTGGGACGTGAGTGTCTACGACGTGAGAATAGATTTTTGGCGCGTATGATTATAAACCGGAATCGTATAAAGGGTGTAAATTATATATTGGTACTCGAATGAGAATAGTACTACGATTTAAACTACGGGATTACTAAGACGTGTGTTTACTTAGTATTGGTATATGAATTGTGTGTATGACATACCTACCATACTTGCTATCACGGGAGGTTTGCGTTCGCTTAGGGCCCTCTAATCCTTGTGTTGCCCGGATTTAGACTGGTTACCTTGATGAACATAGGTCATAGAAAGACTTATTGGGATATTAATAAGTCCGCTGATCGTGGGGGCGTAGGTATGTGCGTGACCCATGTGATGTGACTGTGTTCGCCTCCATTATTTGTGATGTTGTTATCTGTAAACTATTCCTGAGAGATTCGGAATATGTAATCCTTATGTACGTGATGTACCGGGATGGATAGCAGAGTATGTGTGCACCGCAGCTTAGTTCTCGGGGTGCTTGTATTGTATATTTATGTTGTGAATAATGTACACTTAATTAATGGGAACCTTCATGTTAATGTTGTGATTATAATTACGGTATTGTTTCGAGATACATAACGGGTTAGCTGATAGTGAAATATATTGCATATTGAGCATCTGAGTTGACGTTAATCCCTATTTAATTACGAGTGTTAACATGTTAATAGAACCGAGTAATATGGGTAGGACCTATGACAGTCTAGCTAGATATGATGTCACTTAGCTAGTGGTTTGTGTCGTTGTAGATGGGTACTTACGTTAGGAGTGCACAGTTAGACGAGAGGTGAGAATATCATGTGAGTGCACGTCCTAACATGTACTTTGCATTTAATGTTTTAAATGTTTTTAAAGCACTTGCAGGTTTTTAAATATAACTCCATATTCGGGCTCTGACCCGTTTGCTTTAAAATCTAATTTTCTTGTAAAACCATTTTAGGTGCCCAGCCACAAGGACACCATGCATAGGATACTCATTCTGGTGACGAGCTGTAGCTGTTTGTGAAAGCTACAGGGATTTGCTTGTAGACGCCTCTATCACTTGGATTCCAGATTCATTATCTATCAGTTGTAGGGCATGTTGCCCATTTCTATTAGAGTTACATTTCCATTACAGTTTTCAGACTTTGGCATGTATTGATTTAGTATTCAGTTTACTTATCAGTTGTGGGATTTGTAGTGAGGAGTTTTCCTCCAGACTTTATTTACGTTATGTGATGGTTATTCTATTTACTTCATTATGGTGAATGGTGTTATTATTCTTTATTACACTTGTTGCATGTTAATCAAACTTAAATTAAAATTTGGCACTTACTTTTTAAATACTAGGTGGTTAGTAATAATAAAAATGTTTTCGACAGTGATGCTATTAACTGAGCCAACTTGGCATTTTGAATTAATTTAATAAAGGAGTAGCTACCCGGTATTTAATTAGTCGGGGTGCCACAGGTGGTATCAGAGCATCAGGTTCTAGTGTCCTTTAGGATCTTACGACTTATTATGTTTCCGCTAAGTTTCTTTGATATAGAGCCCTATATTTTAGAACTGTTGTACTCTCTTTGTGTATGCTTCGTTCTTCAGCTATCTTAAGTTTATAAACAACGAACTTATAAACTTTGTTCTTATTTCAGATGCCTCCACGACGTGCACGATGAGTTCCCAGGGATGCAACGCCCGAACCCCAGCCCTCTCCAGTTCAGGGCATGATGAACGCCGCTGAGGTTGCAGCTATAGTAGCCCAAGCGGTAAATGCCGCAATTGCCGTTGTTCAGCAGACACCACCGCAGGCACCGGTTGCCGCGCCAGTTCAGGCTAATGTATTCCCGTCTGCTTGAGAGCGTGTACGTGACGCTTTTCAGAAAGCGCATCCGCCAGAGTTTGCAGGTAGCTCAGATGTGGTAGTCTCGAGCCAGTGGAGGAAGGATATGCAGAGGCACTTAAGGATGTATGAGTGCACGGACGTCCAAAAGCAGGTGCTAGCTACTTTCAAGCTAGTTGGATCTGCGCTGCAGTGGTGGGAGTCTATTACCACCATGGAGGAGAGGGATACTCTCACTATTCAGGACTTCTGGGTGCGGTTTGACCGCAAGTACTTTCCGTCGGTTGTTCACACAGAAATGAGGAGGAAACTGATGAATCTGAGGCAAGAGGGTAAGACCGTGGCCGAGTATGAGTCCGAGTTCACAAATCTGTTGAATATCGTTCCAGATGAGATACCAACAGAGAAGAAGAAGATTGAGAAGTTCACGGACGGGTTGACATGGAGGATCCGTCAGCACCTGTTAGGGAACCTTTCATTGGCCACGTATTCTAATGTGGTTAACGTCGCTTTGTTACACTGCCAGGACCACCGCTTTCATATGACTGAGGGCAAGAGGTCGGGAGAGTCTAGCCATCAGGGCAGGACAGGAGGACATGGTGCCGGTGGGGCACAATCTGTCCAGGGGAAGAGACAGGGTGAGCAGGGTGAGCAGCAGGGGGATCAGAAGAGGTTCCGATCAGGGAACTACAGGCAGGGACAGGGAGGTTTCCGTCAGGGCCATCAGGGTCCAAACGGCCATCAGGGCCAACAAGGGCAGAATGGGCAGTAGTTTCACCAGGGCCAGCAGGGCCAAGGGAGGAACGACAACGGCCACCAGGGCCGGGGATAGCAGGGGCAGAGAGGAGGGAACTTCCCAGGGAAGTGTTTTGTTTGTGGCAAGACTGGCCATAAGTGACAGGATTGTCCTGATAGGGGCAGGGCCCCACAGCAGCAGCAGCAGGGTGCTCACCAGGAGCCACAGAGGCCTATGTTTCCCGCCGCTCTTCCCGCACCGCCACAGATGGCAGCATTGCCACCCATTCCAGCAGTCCCAGCTCAGCAGGGGCAGCTACAGTATGGACGTGTCTATAACGTCCACCAGGCTTCTATTCCACAGGCTTTGCCCGCGATTGAGGGTACGTTTCCTATCCATGGCACTATGGGTCGGGTATTATTTGATACGGGGGCCACACACTGCTTTATAGCTACACACTTCGCGAAAGCTTTAGGATTGTTAGCTACGGCAGAGAGCACAGTGACGTGTGTCGACTCACCATTGGGGAGTGGGTCACTTATTTTCTTTATATGCCGAGGAGTGGGGGTAGAGATTGGTGGTTTGGTATTACCTGCAGACATGTTGGTATTAGATATGCAAGTTCACGAAGTGATTATCGATATGGATTGGCTCGTAGCTTATAGGGCCATGATTGATTGCTTCAGTGGGAGCATTGTTTTTGCCATTCCGGGGCAAGAGATGTTTATAGTGGCGATGCCTCTCCCAGAGGGAGGATCGACCGCTCATCTGTATTACATTGAGGAGGATACCTCTAAGGAGGTAGTGATTCCTTTAGATTCTATCCCAGTAGTCAGGGAGTATTCAGATGTGTTTCAGGAGATACCAGGCCTACCCCCCAGTCGAGAGATAGACTTTGTTATAGACCTATTGCCAGATACGACGCCTATAGCACGCGCACTGTACCGTATGGCTCCGGAAGAGATGCGAGAGCTAAGAGATCAGATAGAGCAGCTGTTAGGTCAGGGCTTTATTCGCAGGAGTACCTCACCTTGGGGCGCTCCAGTTTTGTTTGTGAAGAAGAGGGACGGTTCACTGAGATTGTGTGTGGACTATCAAGAGTTGAATAAGGTCACGATACGGAATAAGTATCCGTTGCCTCGAATCGATGACTTATTCGACCAGTTGAGAGGAGCTTCTCTCTTCTCGAAGATTGATTTGAGATCGGGATACCATCAGTTGCATATCAGGGAGGAGGATGTCTCGAAGACTGCATTCTTGTCGAGATATGGTTCTTACGAGTTCTGGGTTATGCCTTTCGGTTTGACCAACGCTCCAGCAGTGTTTATGGACTTGATGAACAGAGTGTTCAGGGATTTCCTAGATCAGTTTGTCATTGTCTTCATTGATGACATTCTGGTTTACTCTCAGACAGAGGAGGAGCACGCCGAGCATTTGAGGCAGGTTTTGCAGACACTTCGTCAGAACGAGTTGTATGCAAAATATGAGAAGTGCGGATTTTGGCTGAAGGAAGTCCAGTTTTTGGGACACATTATTTCCGACCGGGGAATATCTGTTGATCCAGGGAAAGTATCAGCGGTGACGGAGTGGGGACAGCCCACGACACCGACTGAGATTCGTAGTTTCTTGGGTCTAGCAGGATACTACAGGAGGTTTATTTGGGGCTTCTCAGAGATAGCAGGTCCTTTGACACATCTAACTCGTAAGGGTGTGCCATACATCTGGAGTGACGCCTGTCAGTTGGCATTCGATGGATTGAAGGACAAATTGACCTCAGCGCCTGTGTTAGCATTGCCGAGACCGGGAGTTGAGTATTTGGTTTACACCGACGCGTCTTTGCAAGGGCTTGGAGGTGTATTGCAGCAGGAGAGACAGGCCATAGCTTATGCTTCCCGTAAGCTTAAGACTCATGAGAATAATTACCCCACGCATGATCTAGAGTTGGCGGCAGTGGTATTTGCCCTACGGATTTGGAGGCACTATCTTTTGGGGGAGAAGTTCCAACTGTTCACGGACCACAAGTCCCTACAGTACCTGTTCACGCAGAAGGAGTTGAATATGCGGCAGCGTAGGTGGCTTGAGTTTGTGAAAGACTACCAGTTCGACATCCAGTATCACCCGGAAAAGGCTAACGTGGTAGCAGACGCGTTGAGCCGTAGGCCAGCAGATGAGGTGGCAGAGGTGTGGAAGGCTAAGTGGAAGGAATTGGGACACCAGGATGCAGTGACCCGATCTTTCATGTCTGTGATGACCGTTACACTGCAGATTGTCACGAAGGTAGTACGGGCACAGGCTAATGACTCATTCTGTCAGGAGCAGATAGTTCGATTACTAGCAGAGGGAGCCGAGTCCTATACCGTTAGCTCAGACGGGGGATTACGCTTCAATGGGAGATTAGTAGTTCCGGAAGGGGATGAATTGCGACACGATGTGATGGCAGAGTCGCACGGCTCACGGTTCGCGGTACATACTGGAGGGGACAAAATGTACCAAGACATGAGACGCCAGTATTGGTGGAGCGGTATGAAGAGAGATATCGCTGAGTTTGTTTCGAAATGCGCCACTTGTCAGCTTGTAAAAGTGGATCATCAGAGACCGGCAGGACTGTTACAGCCGTTAGAAATCCCAGTGTGGATGTGGGAGAGCATATCCATGGACTTTATCACGGGGTTGCCTACGTCGCAGAGGGGTCACGACTCTGTTTGGATAATTGTGGACAGGTTGTCCAAGGTCGCTCACTTTTTACCCGTGAGGACTGACTACACTACGGGACAGTATGCCCAGCTCTTCATTTCAGAGATTGTGAGACTTCACGGTGTGCCCCTAAATATCGTGTCTGACAGAGACAAGATATTTGTTTCGAGGTTTTGGGAGAGTTTCCAGGAGGCCTTGGGCACGAAATTGCGGTTGAGTACGGCTTATCATCAGCAGACTGATGGGCAGACCGAGCGCACAAATCAGATGTTGGAGGACATGCTACGCATGTGCATTATTGACTTTGGGGGTGGATGGGAGCAGTACCTTCCACTGGTGGAGTTTGCTTACAACAACTCCTATCAGTTCACTATTGGCATGGCTCCGTTTGAAGCATTGTACGTTAGGCCTTGTCGTTCCCCAGCATATTGGTTAGAAGTGGGGGACAACAAACTACTTGGGCTGGAAGTGATTCAGGATACTTCGGCAAGGATTGAGTTGATTCGGAATCGCATTCGGGTAGCTCAAGACAGGCATAAGAGTTATGCTGATGCGAAGAGATTTTTCAGGGAATTCCAAGTAGGGGACCAGGTCTTACTCAGAGTATCTCCTATGAAGGGGATTATGCATTTCGGGAAGAAGGGGAAGTTGGCACCAAGGTATGTGGGGCCGTTTCCTATTATTGAGCGGATCGGACCGGTTGCGTATAGACTTGGATTACCGGAGCATTTGCATCGTTCCATATTTCCTCACTGAGGAAATACCTTAGGGATAATTTGGCTCATTCTCACATTGCTGTGGAGGACATCGATCTCCAGCCGGATAGCTCCTACGAGGAGGGGCCGATTGCTATTTTGGGCCGAAGCGAGAGGAAACTGCGGTCAAAGATAGTTCCGTTAGTGCGTGTTCAGTGGCGACATCACAATGACGAGGAGTCCACATGGGAGCGCGAGGATGAGATGCGCGAACGTTATCCAGAGTTGTTTTTATCAGGTACTTTCTAGTTTCGAATTTCGGGACAAAATTCAGTTATTAGGGGGGAAGTATGTAATACCCTGTACTTTTGGCTATATTTATTTTTGGGATTAATTAATTAAATGCGTATTAATTGGAAATTAATCCGGGTTAAAAATACTAATGAGATGCGAGTTGGTATTTGATTATGTGCATATATGATGTTATATGAATATTGAATTATGAAATTTGTCGTGAGATTTAAATACGGCAATTTGGGAATTTTGTTGAGACGCGTGTGACCGCCGCGTCATGGTGTATTATTTTAATTATAAAAGTGATTTTTATTTCTATTATCCGTATGGTCGTTTTGAGTGCGCCAACGCGTCCGGAAGGGTCGAGATAGTCAGAAAACACTAACCGGGGGTGTAGTTTGGGTCCCGGGGTATTTTTAGGCCATACCGGCAACTTAAAGGGTATTTTGGTAATTTTGTATTTTGAGGAATTAAAAGTGACGAAAATTGGGAGTTTTAATCTGATGTGGATTTAACCCACTAAACCCACTAACCAACCCATATTAACCCATTAAGCTACGGAGGTTATCATTTAGGTTTCCAACTTTCCCAAAGAAAACCCTAGCCACCATAGCCACCTTTGGAGAAGAAGCTTGGAGAAAGAGAGAGAGAGGGAATTCTGCAGAAATCTTCACCAACCCAACACCAAAATCAGAAATCGAATCAAGGCAAGTGATTTAAATTACATTCTTTATGCAGTGAATGCTTCTTCCATGTTAGAAATCTTGATAATCTATCTTAATTAAGAGTTAAAGGAAAACCCATGAAATTGGAAGTTATTAGCTTAATTTTGGGTATAGGTTTGCATGTAGAAACGTTGCTTGAAGATTGAATTCAGAGATTTCATTTTTATGTAGTGTAAAAACGGATTAAATTCTGGGATTTGATGATGATAAAAATCTAGGGTTCATGTTTTTGAGAAATTGGGGAAAAGTATAGAATCTTGTGATTTAATGATGTTTGGGATGCATTAATGCCTTAAAAGATGTTAGTAAATAACCTTAGCATGTTTTAGGATGATTAGAGAACTTAAAACATTGTTGGAACGAACTTTGGAGAAGATTTGAGGAGTAAGAATGGTGAAAAACAAAATTTAGAGAAATCTGGGACAAGACTGGTAGGTCGTTAGAAGCCCCTCCCCAGGTCGTTCGAACGAACTCGTTCGAACGAGCTTCTAACGAGTTGACCAGTCGCTTATAATGAAAGGGAACTTCGTTCGATAACTTCGTTCGAACGAGATCTCGTTAGAAGGTACAGTTCGTTCGAACGAACTGGATCTCGTTCGAACAGTCTCGTTCGAACGAGACTTCTAACGAGCTGACAGTGTAACCTCGTTCGAACGAGACTTCTAACGAGCTGACAGTGTAACCTCGTTCGAACGAGACTTCTAACGAGCTGGCAGTTTGGGCCTTTTTGGCCTGTTTTGATTTTTGGAGTCCCGTAAACTTGTGCGAGGGTAGAGTTAACATTCCTTTGATGATGTATTGATGGATTTGGGACGTTTGGGTTATTATGAGGAATAAATTATATAC
The DNA here is from genome assembly GCA_949130495.1 of Sambucus nigra. Taxonomy (NCBI): domain Eukaryota; kingdom Viridiplantae; phylum Streptophyta; class Magnoliopsida; order Dipsacales; family Adoxaceae; genus Sambucus; species Sambucus nigra. Next base: position 617,053,059 of record OX422207.1, read on the forward strand.
GAGCGATTTAAATCAATGAACCGTTTGGGTTGGGACGTGAGTGTCTACGACGTGAGAATAGATTTTTGGCGCGTATGATTATAAACCGGAATCGTATAAAGGGTGTAAATTATATATTGGTACTCGAATGAGAATAGTACTACGATTTAAACTACGGGATTACTAAGACATGTGTTTACTTAGTATTGGTATATGAATTGTGTGTATGACATACCTACCATACTTGCTATCACGGGAGGTTTGCGTTCGCTTAGGGCCCTCTAATCCTTGTGTTGCCCGGATTTAGACTGGTTACCTTGATGAACATAGGTCATAGAAAGACTTATTGGGATATTAATAAGTCCGCTGATCGTGGGGGCGTAGGTATGTGCGTGACCCATGTGATGTGACTGTGTTCGCCTCCATTATTTGTGATGTTGTTATCTGTAAACTATTCCTGAGAGATTCGAAATATGTAATCCTTATGTACGTGATGTACCGGGATGGATAGCAGAGTATGTGTGCACCGCAGCTTAGTTCTCGGGGTGCTTGTATTGTATATTTATGTTGTGAATAATGTACACTTAATTAATGGGAACCTTCATATTAATGTTGTGATTATAATTACGGTATTGTTTTGAGATACATAACGGGTTAGCTGATAGTGAAATATATTGCATATTGAGCATCTGAGTTGACGTTAATCCCTATTTAATTACGAGTGTTAACATGTTAATAGAACCGAGTAATATGGGTAGGACCTATGACAGTCTAGCTAGATATGATGTCACTTAGCTAGTGGTTTGTGTCGTTGTAGATGGGTACTTACGTTAGGAGTGCACAGTTAGACGAGAGGTGAGAATATCATGTGAGTGCACGTCCTAACATGTACTTTGCATTTAATGTTTTAAATGTTTTTAAAGCACTTGCAGGTTTTTAAATATAACTCCACATTCGGGCTCTGACCCGTTTGCTTTAAAATCTACTTTTCTTGTAAAACCATTTTAGATGCCCAGCCACAAGGACACCATGCATAGGATACTCATTCTGGTGACGAGCTGTAGCTGTTTGTGGAAGCTACAGGGATTTGCTTGTAGACGCCTCTATCATTTGGATTCCAGATTCATTATCTATCAGTTGTAGGGCATGTTGCCCATTTCTATTAGAGTTACATTTCCATTACAGTTTTCAGACTTTGGCATGTATTGATTTAGTATTCAGTTTACTTATCAGTTGTGGGATTTGTAGTGAGGAGTTTTCCTCCAGACTTTGTTTACGTTATGTGATGGTTATTCTATTTACTTCATTATGGTGAATGGTGTTATTATTCTTTATTACACTTGTTGCATGTTAATCAGACTTAAATTAAAATTTGGCACTTACTTTTTAAATACTAGGTGGTTAGTAATAATAAAAATGTTTTCGACAGTGATGCTATTAACTGAGCCAACTTGGCATTTTGAATTAATTTAATAAAGGAGTAGCTACCCGGTATTTAATTAGTCGGGGTGCCACATGTTGTTCTTGCCCTTTTACCAACCGGAGTTGGTCATGGGTTTGAACTATCATGTCCACTAGTTATTTTACCAACCGGAGTTGATCACGCTAGTGTATGCCTCCTAACCAAATGAGTATAGTTTGTTCTCGCTATTTTACCAACCGAAGTTGATCACGCTCGAACTATCATGTCCACTAGTTATTTTATCAACCGGAGTTGATCACGCTAGTGTATGCCTCCTAACCAAAGGAGTATAGTTTGTTCTCGCCCTTTTACCAACCGGAGTTGGTCGTGGGTCTGAACTATCTACTAGTTATTTTACCAACCGAAGTTGGTCACGCTAGTGTATGCCTCCTAACCAAAGGAGTATAGTTTGTTCTCGCCCTTTTACCAACCAGAGTTGGTCGTGGGTCTGAACTATCGTCTTCTTTTTGCTGTCGAGCAGCGTAGTGTACAACACTAGTATTCCCGAAAAACTTTCAAATAAAGGAGAGAAAAATGTTGAAACATCATCGTTTTATTCATATTGATGGAACTGCTGTACATTTTACATCACTGATAATACTTGCGAAGGTGTTCAGCATTCCAAGCATTTTTGAATTCCTCTCCTTCTAGAGTTGCTATTCGGTAAGTTCCTGGTCGAACAACTTCTGTAACTCGGTAAGGTCCATGCCAGTTTGCTTCCAATTTATTATGCTTCTGAATGACCTTCTTTAGCACATAATCACCTTCTTTTAAATCTCATTTCTTCACCCTCTTGTTGTAGAACATAGATGTTCGTTGTTGATATGCAACATTCCTAATGGCTGCTTCTTCTCTAACCTCCTCGAGCATATCCAAATCCAGTCTTCTCATCAAGTCATTGACTGGGGAATTGAAATTCAGCACTCTATGTGTTGGTAGACCCAACTCGGCAGGTATTAAAGCCTCACTTCCAAACACCAGCATATATGGTGATTCTCCAGTTGCTGCTCGGGGAGTTATTCGGTAAGCCCACAATACTGATTGTAACTCATTAATCCAGTTAGCTTTAGCCTCACTTAACCTCTTCTTCAAACCATTTAATAATGTTCTATTCGTTACTTCAGTCTGTCCATTGCTTTGAGGATGGCCTGGTGCTGAATGAACCTTCAAAATGTTCGACTGATGACAATAGGCAGCAAATTCCTCGTTATCAAATTGTGTTCCATGGTCTGTGATGAAGGCATGAGGGAGACCATATCGACAGATTATATTCTTCCAAACGAACTGGTATACCTTCTCGTACGTCATATCAATAAGTGGCTCAGCTTCTACCCACTTGGTAAAATAGTCCACTGCGAAAACGAGGTATTTGAATCTTCCTCGGGTTGTCGATAGTGGTCCAACCAAATCAATTCCCCACATGGCAAATGACCAAGGGGAAGTTATGGGTGTCAACAATGCTTGTGGAGTTCGTCGGATGGAGGAAAAACGTTGGCACTTGTCACATCTCTTAGTATAGGCTATACAGTCAGCCCTGATCGTCGGCCAGTAGTATCCTTGAGTCATCACCCTTTGCAAAAGTGTCTGACCTGCTACATGGGCTCCACAGGATCCTTCATGGATTTCTTCAATCAATTCTTTCACCTCGGAGGGATGTACACATCTTTGCAGACCTGCCATAATTCCTCGTCTATACAAAATACCATTGGTTAGTACATATCGAGCAGCTTTATACTTCAACTTCTTAGCAGCGAGCTTATCTTCTGGTAATTCTCCTTCTTCAACATATGCCCTGATGGGATCCATCCAAGATGGTCCTAAATCAAGGGTGATAATATTCATCGTCAGGTCTTCATCTATGCTCCGACTTTCTAATACCTTAATTGGTATTGTTCTTCGCAGCTCGGTACGAGTAGCTGATGCTAGTCGGGTCAGTGCGTCCGCTCGTGCGTTCTCCATTCTTGGTATTCTGATTAACTGAATTGCATCAAATTCTGCCAATAACTCCATTACCTTGGCGTGATACTTGACCATTAATTCTCCTTTAACTGCATATGTTCCCATCATCTGATTCACAATCAATTGAGAATCACTAAATACCATCACTTGTTGCGCTTCCATAGTCTTTGCTAAATTAAGACCTGCTATCATGGCCTCATACTCAGCCTCATTATTGGAGGCTTTGAATTGGAATCGCAATGCATATTCCATGTCAATCTCATCTGGGGTGTTCAAAACAATTCCTGCCCCACAACCTGCTGTGCAAGATGAGCCATCTACATATAATCTCCATATGGGTAACCCGTCTTCAAATTTCTTATCTGATAGAGTTCCTTGGTGAAATATTTGTTGCTTCCTTTCGTCCTCCCCTGGTACTTTTTGCTCCTCGTCGACCATCTCTTCTCGCTCTTTTACCAACCGGAGCTGGTCTGAGATCGAAGTTGATGATCTTTCTACATCCACAAGTTCTCTTACCAACCGGGGTTGGTCTGAGCTTATGTCTGTTGCTTTTTTAACATCCACTCATCCTTTTACCAACCGGAGTTGGTCTGGGCTCGTGTTTGTTGATCCTGTAACATCCACAGGTTGATCAGCGAGCAACTTTTGCTCTTCGAGGGTATCAGGATAAGTAAATTCTGCTATAAAATCTGCTACGGCCTGCCCTTTTAGTGATGATCTGGGTTCATACACAATATCATATTCACCGAGCTCTATTGCCCAATACATCAGTCTCCCTGATTTTTCTGGCTTATGAAGGGCTTGTCGTAACGGCATGTCGGTATACACGACGATGGTATGGACCTGGAAATATGGCCTCATTCTTCTACTTGCTTCAATTAATGCCAATGCCAATTTTTCTAGCTTTGGGTACCTGATCTCTGCACCTCGGAAAGCCTTACTTGTGTAATAAATTGGCTTCTGGACTCCATTCTCAACTCTAATCAATGCCAAGCTGACTGCATTCTCGGATACTGCCAGGTATAAGTATAACTTTTCTCCCATTATCGGCCTGGACAATAGTGGAGGTGCTCCCAAATATTTCTTCAAGTCTTGAAAGGCTTTCTCACATTCCTCATTCCACTCGAAAGTTTTTCGAAGTGTTTTGAAGAATGAAAGGCATCTATCAGTTGCTCGGGATACAAATATGTTAAGCGCTGCAACTCGTCCTGTAAGACTCTGCACCTCTTTCTTCGTCGTTGGAGATCGCAACCCTAAAAGAGCTTTGATCTTTTCTGGATTCGCCTCAATGCCTCGCTGGTTGACGATGTATCCGAGGAACATCCCTTCTCGTACTCCAAATGTACACTTTGTCGGGTTGAGCTTCATTTGGTATTTATCCAGTTGATCAAAGGTCTGAGCTAAGTCAACTAGATGATCAGCAGCTTTCTTTCTCTTTGTCAGCATGTCATCGACATAGACTTCCATGTTGCAACTGATTTGTTCGGTGAAAACCTTGTTCATCATCCGCTGGTATGTCGCTCCTGCATTTTTCAAACCAAAAGGCATAACATTATAGCAATAAGTTCCCCTAGGGGTAATAAAAGAAGTACTTTCCCTGTCTTCAGGTTTCATTTTGATTTGGTTGTAGCCAGAATAAGCATCCATGAAGCTGAGCAGCTCGTGTCCCGAGGTAGCATCCACTAGTTGATCAATTCTGGGCAATGGAAAGTGATCATTTGGGCATGCCTTGTTGAAATCGGTGAAATCCACACACATTCTCCATTTATTGTTTTTTTTTACCATCACCACGTTTGTTAACCAGTCTGGATATTTCACGTCTTCAATGAATTGGGCTTTCTGGAGCTTCTCGACCTCCTCTTGTATAGCCTGATTCTTCTCGGGGCTAAATACCCTTCTTCTCTGCTTTACAGGCTTAATCTCCTTATTCACATTGAGCTCATGACATAAGAAGTCGGGATTTATTTCTGGCATGTCTTCATGACTCCACGCAAAAGTTTTCTTCCTATCTATCAAGAAAGTTATCAACTCCTGTTTTACTGAAGCCTCTAACGACGAACCTATCTGAGTTGTTCGTTCAGGGTGTTCATCGTCCAGAATAACATTTTCTGTAGATTCCACCACCTGTCCTTTTAAAAGTTGGGATTCATCTCGAGGATCCAGTGTTTCAAATTCTGTACCTTCATCCACCTGGTAGGTAGTAGTCTTTTTCCTTGACTCTTCAAGCTCCTCTTGCTCGGCAGATGAATAATAGCATTCCCGAGCTACTTTTTGATCACCTTTTACAACTCCTACTCCAAAATTTGTTGGGAATTTTAAGCATTGATGTACTGTGGATGGAACTGCTTCGAACTTCTTCAAACCAACTCTTCCCATGATGATGTTGTAGGCTGATTGCACATTCTTATCCATCACAAAGAAGCGTATTCTCTCTGTTCGACAAGCAGGCCAAGTTCCAATGAATATGTCCAACTTGATCGTCCCAAGCGGAAAAACTTTCTCACCAGCAAAACCCAGAAGAGGTCTGTGATAAGGTTCCAATTGAGATAGTTTTAAATTCAAGCTGTCGAAGCATGAATAGTACATGATGTCTGCCGAACTACCATTGTCTACCAGCACCCTTGAAATCACTACTTCTTTCATCCTCATTTTGATCACCAAAGGGTCGTCGTGAGGATAAAGAACACCCGCCAGGTCATTTTTTGAAAAGCCAATGACCAGCTTCTCTTTGTTTACCTTCCTCGAACGATCCTCCTCGGCCAAATTTATTCGCTGAATGTATGAGCAAGCTTGGGCCTCTCCGAGGTAAGCCTTTCTTTCTGCAGTAAGGTCTCCTCCTCCTGCATCTCCTCCTGTAATAACATTACAATCAAATGACCCAAAACGTATGGAAAATACCTCGCGTTCTGGTTGCCTTGGCTTTTTGGGAAGATCGGGGTCATCCTCGGCATCATCTTCATGGTCGCTCTTCTTTTTATCCTCTGTTCGACGAGGAGATCTAGATCTCTCTCTAGTTCGATCATTATTTCTTCTTTCACCTCCCCGATCAACATACTTTTCTAGTTTTCCTCTTCGGATGAGTGTTTCAATCTCGTTCTGGAGAGCTGTGGAATTTTTAGTCATATGGCCATGATCCTTATGGAACTCGCAATATTTATCCCTGTTCCTCGCATCAGGGTCTGACCTCAGTTTCTTCGGCCACTTTACCTCCTCGCTATTCTTGATTTCTTCCAAGACATGATTAATACCCATTTTTAAGGGAGTATAATTATCGAATTTCTTCAGGACTTCCCATGACGACTTATTATTTCTGGAACGCTTGTCACCGCCATTGCCCTTATGCTCTTTATTTTTAGACTTGTCGACTTCGACCTTGGTGTCTTTATCCATATTCTTCTTTGCAGCCATAGCCTCCTCGGCATTCATGATTTTGGCCACTTTTGCCATTAACTCTGACATAGTTGTAGGTGGATCTTTAGCCAAAGTGTAGTACAACTTATTAGGCAACAACCCACTCATCAAGGCGGTGATTGCTGTCTTTTCCTCATAATCTATGACTTCCAGCTTCTCGTTATTGAAACGAGTTATGTAATCTCTAGTGCTCTCACGAGATTTTTGTCTAACACTTAGCAAGTGTGCTACTCGTTTTACTGGCTTTGCTCCAAAACAGAAATTACCGATGAACGACTCGGCCAATTGAAAGAAAGTTGAAATCTTACCCCGAGGAAGATTGTTGTACCATATCTGGGCAGATCCAGTAAGAGTTCCTGAGAATGCTCTACATCTCATCTCGTCGGGGACAACATAGATGTCGGCAGCAACTTGATATTTTTCTATGTGAAGAATAGGGTCTGTCTTTCCATCGTATTTGGGGGTCACCACAGAGGCTTTAAACTTTGACGGTGTAGGAAAATTCACAATGGCCTGGACAAAAGGTGTCCCTTGAACAAAAGTTCGTTGTAGGGGATTTTTCGCCTTAGCCATTTCTCCCAATCTATCCTCCAATCGCTGAAGGGACCCTTTCCACGCATCATTTCCTTCCTCGGGCCTATTAGTTCGAGCAATTGATTGTTCGGAAGTGGCCTCTTGAGATCTATCTCGACGAGAAACTGGTCGCGATTGTGTTGATCCTTCCCTTCGATCTGATGGTTGTCGAAAACTCCTCGACATGGTTTTAGGAGGACTCCTATTCCTTCTAGGGCCTAATCGACTGAAAGGAGACACCTTGCTCAATCTTTCCAAGGCACTAAGTCTCTCTGGAGAGAGAGTGATACGTTGATCAATATCTGTAGCCCTTATTGACGAAGTTCGTCCAGGTTGATAAGAGGAGTCATCGGATTCCTCATTACGATGTGGCTCAGTACGCCTAGATCGTGAAGAAAGTAAATAAGTCTGTCTCTGACCACTTCTCTGTCCAGAATGCGCAGGTGCACCGCCATGAAAGGTTTGAATGAGTTGACGCATTGTTTCTTGCATGGCGGTTTGTCCTTGAGCCAGATTCGTCATAATTCCGGCCAGATCTGGAGGTGCAGAGGGATTTGGAGGATTTCCAGCATTTTCAGCGTTTCGATTGCTAGATTCTGGATTATCCGCCATTGATGATGAATGATTTTTGGTGAAAAACGATAATAACAATCGTTCCCACAGACGGCGCCAATCTGTTGATGTAAAAAACTAGATTACTCTAATTATTTAATCACACATAAAATAAATGAGACAAAAGATTTTTAAAGTGGTTCAGCCTTATATGAATAGCCTACGTCCACTGTTATGTTATTGCTGAGTGTTTGGGAATTCTCGATTACAAGTGCTATCAAGGAATTCCGGTCCCCTTGAATGAGGGTCATACAAGGTATTTATAGTCCTTAGGCTGTACATGAAAGGGTGTTACATTAAATGATACACATATGAAAGGGTAATTCATTTAATATTCTTCAAACGTGCGCGTCAAGATGATAAGCATTCAATGAATAGTTGAACTGTTGATTATCGGGCAATTAATGCTGTGGTCGAGCTGCAGCTCGAACCGCCTTTGTTGCTCGTCGTCCAAGAGTTCCTCGGAGCATTGGAGTTCCTCAGAAGATAAGAGTTCCTCGGAGGGTTGGTGTTCCTCGGAGTAAGTATGTTGGTCGGGGAAACAATCTTCCTCGTTGCTATTATGCCACGTAGATTGACACGTGTGTTCTTATTATTCGTCCACATCAGCATACTAATTTTGGTATCAACAGATCAATTCATAAAAAATTGTGCGGATCTTTGAATTGAACACACAAGATTAATATTTGAATTCAAGAATGAAACCTATCTCTAAGTTAAATCCAAAAATCAAATATCAATTTTTAACATTAATTTATTAACTCTCGTTAAATAAATTAATGTGTGATTTTTTTTCAATTTAATTTGCCTAGAACACATCAATTGAACAATTGTTTAATTAATTAAATTAACATACGTGTTTCATCTCACCCCTTGAATGGGATGTTTAGCCAGACATGATTAAAATTTTAGCACAAACACAATCAACAAACAAGAAATTAAAAAGAAGAGAAAGAAATACGATACACATTAATTCCTTGTGTCAATTGTGGCATGAACACCCGTCCCAAACTCGTCACAAAAACTGGACTGGATTACGAAACCTAAAACAAAAATTGAACCTACAAATTTTTTCAAAACCTAAACTAATTTTTTTGGAATTTGTTTTCTAACTTTTTTTTGTACCCTCTACAATCTCTCTTTTTTTTCTTTTGTCTCTCGTCTCTCTCCGTATCTGTGTAAAGGGGTCGGCGCCGGAGGGAAGAAGTTCCAATGGTTTGGATCTGGGGTTGGTTGCTGTTTGGGCTTGTGCCATGGATGGGTTGTATTGGTGACGGGTATGGTAGAATTGTTGGGAGAGAGAAGAGGTGAGGGGTTGTTTAGTTTAATGGGGTGAGAGAATGGAGAGAAGGTGGGTGTGTTTGGGGAAGATGATGAGGGTGAATTTAGTGTGTGGTAGGGTGTAGAGTATTGGGTGAGGGTGTGTTTGTGTTTTAGTGTTTAGTGTGTGTGTTTAATTTAGACCCCTAAAAAAATGATAAAAATAATTAAAATCCTAAAAAATAAAAATTAGTAAAAACTAAAATTAAAACTTTTAATCTATAAAGCAAAATTAAAATAAAAGAAGTAAAACTAAAAACCTAATAAAAATATAAAAACAAAAGATTTGAAAAAGTAATATAAAAATAAAAATAAACTCTTAAAAAGAAAATGTAAAATGTAATAAAACTATTAAAAAAATATAATCCTAAAAATTTCAATCCTGATAAAATAAGATAAAATAAAAATGAAAACTAAAATTAAAAACTTAATAAAATCAAAATAAAATAAAATTATATTAATAAAAATTAAATAGAAAAATAGAAAATAAAACCTAAAAATTCTAAAATAATCCTAAAATTAAAATGACTCAACTAAAAATCTAAAAAATAATAAAAGAGGCACAAACTAACACGCACGGGGCTCGGGGAATGGTCTGGGTTGGTGTAGGCTTAGGTTTGGGTTACGGGACTGGTTTGGGGCATCAGATCACATCGGGGCAAGCTCAGATTGGACTCCAGACTTCGCGATCTCCTGAATTTCTTCGATGCATGCTTTTAATCGCTTCAGCATCGCGATTGACTTGATTTAGCATTATTTGATACTGCGACTGCTGATTGACCTGCAAAATAAATAAATACGAACATAAGGTCATTTTTAATTAAAACGAGTGACTAAAATGCATCTATTTATGGTATAAAATATACACTTTTAGGTGCTTATCAGTGGAGAATTAGGCGGAGGTTGTGGGAGAGTGGTGTGTGTGTGTTTGTACATATAAAAAAAATGAAAAATAGCTAACTAAAATCCTAAAAAATAAAATCTAATAAACTAAGAATAAATAAAATGAAATCCATAAAAATTAAATTCCTAATGTATAAAATAATACTCAAATAATAAAATAAAAGCAATAAAAATAAAAACTAAAAATCTAATGAAAATAAAAACTAAAGGCTTAAAAAAAATCTAAAAATAAACTCCTAAAAACTAATCCTAAAAATAAAATATAATAAAGATTAAAAATTAAAAACTAATAAAAATCAAAATACACTAATAAAAAGGAAATAGAAAAATAAAAATAATTCCTAGAAAATTCTAAATAAATCTTAAATAAATCCTAAAAATTAAAACGAACTCAAACAAAAAATCTACAAAATAATAAAAGTACAAACTCAACACACACAGGGCTCGGTGCGGGTTTAGGTTAGGTTACAGGGTAGGTTAGGGTTACGAAGGAGGTGATTTAGCCACATTTGGACTGCAAATTGCCTTGAATTAGAGCTTTTGACACTGCAACTGTAATCCAACCTGCACAATAGACAATTAAGCGTAAAAAGCCCAATCTTGTTGAGAATTAGCAATCAAAATACACCTATTCGGGGCATGAACACTTTGAACGTGACCAACATAACTCGTTGCAAACGATCGCATAGTCACAGGCCTCCCACTTTGAGAATAGGACTCGAATTTCAAAATAGGCACACTTAGGCTTGAAAACGTGCCACTAGTGGGCCAAAACCTCGATTGGCCACTAAACGGCCCTATAAGGTGGACGAACACCTCGCGTGTGACCAACGTAATTCGTAGCAACCTAACTGTAGTTGTGGGACTCCCGTTCTGAAAAAAGGACACCAATTTGAAAATAGGCATACTGAGGCTTGAAAACGTTTTGCTAGTGGGCTAAAACCCCGAACATCCCCCAAATGGCCTTATAAGGGGCACAAGCACTTCGTATGTGTCCAACGTAACACGTAGAAATTGACCGCATAGTCATGGGACTCTCGGTTTGATAATAGTACCTATATTTCAAAATAGGCAAACGTAGGCCTACAAACATACCACGACAACACCAAAACCCCTAACAATCCCAAATGGACTTAAAAGGGGTACGAACACCTCGCACGTGACAAACGTAACTCGTGACAACCACCCACGTAGCTAGGAACTCCCGATTTGAGAATAGGACACGAATTTTAAAATAAGCACACTTAAGCTTGAAAACGTGTCGCTAGTGGGTGAAAACCCCAAACAACCCCCAAATAGGTCTGCAAGGGGCACAAGAACCGTACATATGACCAACGTAATGCATACTAACAAAACACAGGGTTGCGGGCCTTCCGATTTGAGAATATGACTCGAATTTGAAAATAGGCACACTTAGGCTTGAAAACGTGCCGCTAGTGTAAAAAAACCTCTAACATCCCCCAAATGCCCATACAAGGGGCATGAACATTTTGGACATGAACAATGTAACTCCTAAAAACTAACCTCGTAATCGCGGGGCTGCCAATTTGAGAGTAGGGCCCGAATTTTAAAATTGGCACATTTAGTTTCGTAAATCTTTCGCGACTACGCCAAAACTCCAAACATCCCCAAACCGCCTCGCAAGGGGTATGAACACGTCGCCTCTGACCAACATAACTCGTAGCAACCAATCGTGTCATCGCGAGACTCCCCATTAGAGAATAGGACCCGAATTTGATAATAGGAACACATAGGCTTTAAAACATGGTACTAGAGGGCCAAAATCTCGAACATCCTCTAAACGGTAACCCAAGGAACTCGAACACCTCGCACGTTACAAACATAACTCATAGGCACTGATCGCATAATCGTCGGATACCCAGTTTGATAATAGGACACAAATTTGAAAATAGGCACACTTAGGCTTGAAAACGTGCTGCTAGTGGGCCAAAATCATGAACAACCCTCAAATAGCCCTGTAAAGGGCACAAACACCTAACGTGACCAATGTAATTTATAGAAACCTACCTATTGACACGGGACTCCTTGTTTGAGAATAGGACCCGAATTTGAAAATTGGACACTTAGGCTTAAAAACGTGCCACTAGTGGGCTAAAACTCCGAACAACCCCTAAACAACCCTATAAGGGGAACGATCACTTCGCACGTGACAAAGTAACTCGTATGAATCAATCAAGTAGCCACTGGACTCCCATTTTGATAATGTTACCCGAATTTCCAAATAGGCACACTTAGGCCTAAAAACGTGCCACGATTACCCCCAAACCTCGAATAACCCCTAAATTACCCTGTAAGGGGCACGAACACCTCGAATGTTACCAGCCTAATTCATAGTCACTATTCGCAAAGTCACATGACTCCCGATTATAGAATAGGACCCGAATTTGAAAATAGGCACACTACGGCTTGAATACATGGAGATAATGGGACAAAACTCTAAACAAACCATAAACAACCCCATAATGGGCACAAACGCCTCCCACATGACAAACGTAACTCTTACAAACACACCACCTAATCATGGGAAAACCGATTTGAGAATAGGACCCAAATTTGAAAATACGCACAGTTAGGCTTGAAAATGTGCCACTACTGGGCAAAAAGATCAAACAATCCCTAAATGACCCTATAAGAGAGACGAACATCTTGCGCATGACGAACATAACTCATAGCAACCGATCGCATAGTCAGGGGACTCGCAATTTGAGAATAGGATTCGAATTTGAAAATAGGCACACTTGTGTAATACCCCGCATTTTTGATTGAATTGAAATTGAAAAAAAATAAAAATTATGTCAGTATATATATTCGAAATGTCTGGAAATAAAACTATGTCAGTATATATATTCAAAATGTTTGGAAATGAAAAGTTAAAATGAATTCATTGAGATACGAATGTGCGACTTAAATATTAGAAGCGAATTAATGCATATAAGGATCGAGAGGGTTAAAATTGGGGGCAATGGCATTTTTGTAAATAAACTAACCCTAGGTATAAATAGAAAAGAAGAGAAGAAGTCTTCATTTTATCATTTCACAAATGGGGGCTAGGGTTTGGTAGAGAGAGAGAGTAAGAAGAGAAGAAATCTAAGAGGATTTCAAGAGGATTCAACTTCTCCATACAATCCAAGGCAAGTTAATAATCTATATGTGTATATTATGTATCTATAATGAAATTTCACATGAAAATGTATTTGGATCCCTAAATTAATATGATATTGATGTTAAAAATGATATGCAATATATTAGGATCAACCTCCATGTAGATTCAAATGCAATAACATCATTATAGGGATTGAATTGTTGAACAACCTCTTGAATTTGAGAAATCTATGAACTTGTAAATCGTCATATTAAAATTTGTTTTGAGCTGTTTGGGTTTCGAAAATGGATGTTTCGTCCGCGGTACTCAACAGAAAATTATATTCCGAATAACTTTGTACTTTTAAGTTTTTTCGAAAACGGATCGAAAAGTCTCAAATCGGCATTTAAAAATTCTGCGCAGAAAGTTGACGTGAACAAGTCCGAACTGTATATGTTAGTTTCGGGTCTGTTTTATGCAGGCTACGATAGCGTGCTCGCTTGTCCTTGTAGAAAATCATGTTCCGAACAACTTTGTAGTTTTATGTTTTTCCAAAATTGGATCGGAAAAGCCTCAAATCGGCGTTTTAAAATTCTGGGCAGAAAGTTGCCGAAAATAGGGGGAATATTATATATTAGTTTCGGACATGTTTTATGCAGGCTATGGAAACGTGCCCGCGAGAACTTATAGAAAATCACGTTCCGAACAACTTTGTAGTTTTAAATTTTTCCAAAAACGGATCGAAAGAGCCTCGAATCTGCATTTTAAATTCTGGGCATCGTGTTGTTGAAATAAGATTGATAATATTTTTCATGTTGTTAGTAAGATAATTGTGGTGTTGTGTCTAATATCCTAACTTGATCACATACTTATGGTTATTAGGGATATATAACCATGAAATGATTTGATGTTGAATTAGTAAATTAATGATATAAATTATGTTATATTATAAATAATGACTATTGTATAACTCGAGTAAGAGACTTGACATGATTGTATATATACATAAGCGTGAAATTATTTTACATTTATATTGTCGAGTATACACTAGACTAGTCCTCCGGTCGACGTAGGCACATGTTGAATGCGATTTTTTGTGATTGATTCGGTTAGGTTCCGCTCGAGTGCCATGTCGGAGATAAACCACCGGAACCGGACACATGGTTGTAACGCGGATCGGATAAAAGACCTTAAAACGCCATGTGATTTAGGACTTAGTACGATTGCCCTTGCCACGTAATATTGGAGAGTATTCGTGTGTAGGCCTAGTGTTACGACTTGTTCCCCCGGGTAACGATAGTGACCCGATATGACTTGTTGTGTGAGATATTATGCTTGTGTCTTAAAATAATATCCCGAATCGATGCATTTGATAGTATACTTGAAGGAAATATTCTAATACGTTAAATACTGAAATGAGATTAATAATGATTTATCATGATACGATATGAGACTACACGTTACTCGAGTTTGGGTTGGGTAGTCACGACATAGGAACATTGGTTGGGTAATTGAAATCCTTAATTACTGGAGACGAGTAATGACTAGTGGACTTTCATTATAAGTACATCTTATAATCTTATAGCTTGTTTTCTTGCTTTGACGTTCGTCTATCTTGCTTCTTGCTTCTTGCTTCTTTCTCCTCTCCTATATATATATAATATATGACAGGTCCTCGTCCCGATGGACAATAGACTATGGAGCTTGATGAGATCATATCAATCTTAGGATTCCTATAGCTATGGAGTTATTCTATTTTAATTTATGTCGCTTGTTTCCCTTTTCTTGAGGGTGGTATCAGAGATTAATATCACGTTGTGTTTACTTGGTATTTGAGAGAATTGTTGTATTATTCTTTCCCATTTTGTGTTGGGCCGCATGTATTGGCATTTTATATTTTTCAGTTTGAGATTACTGATGGATTATTGCAGTTAATAGTTATGAGTTGGTTTCACTTGTTATAGTTGTCATTATATGAGTTGGTTACACATGAGAGTGTACATGTTAACTTTACTGTATTTATTTAAATTTTGTTTCTAATGCCAACATATTGACGCTCCACTTTAATTTAATTGGGCGTAGCTAACCTAATTAGATTTAAAAAGCAGGGTTGTCACAGTGGGTATCAGAGCACGGTTTTAGAGCCTTTTGGGATCTGAGGGCGTCCGTTACGTTTTTCGCGCATCGTTTCCTTGATACGTAGAGCCTTACGATTATGTCTTGTATTCGATAACTTGGAAGATCAACACGCTACGATTTGGACGGGAGATTTGGAGCTAGCCTCGTGTATAGATAGGGTTCCTTATTTGGATTTCATTCGTGAGACGTCCCACGCATGAGGTAAATCTCCGATCGACCACATGATAGTACGCGTGAAGTCCATGTGTGAGTAGTTGTTGTAATTATGACTAGTTCTCCACCTAAATAGTTTTTTGAGGATACGTTTTAACTTACTATCTTTTAAGATGGTGATTTGATGAGACGTGGACTGTAGGAGGGAATAGGGTCCCAACATTTTAAGAGACCACAATTTGCGTGCAACTATCATAGTTTCATCACCCACCAGTAGGCAAGAAAACTGATGTTGAACTCAATGATTGAGTTGACTTTTGGTGCTTTAGGGAGGAAACACTCGTATATTTGTTGTGCATTATCAACTTTGAATATCGTCGCTCTTATGGCTGTAAAGAAGTTGGTATAAGTTATAGCCCACCCTATAGTACCACTGAGTTGTTGGTACCACTTGCGTGTGTAGTTGTCAGAAGTTGTTTCCAATGTGGAAGGGTAGAGCTTTAGATATGGCACACCTCAAAATGATGTGGTCCAGTTGTTGTTGTGACATTTTCTTGAGAAGAAATTATCACGCTCCACCCGTAATGGACAGAATGTTGAGGCATTAGATGACGTATTAATAAGTGAATGGTTAACGAAGTAAGTCTTGTGATAATAAGAGTATATTATTACTCATGAACATGTAAAGGAAGGGTTGTGATTTGAGAGAGGACTACTCCAAATCGGTGTATGTCCCACAACATCAAAGGATGACCCGAGGGGTCCAATTTTGGTGTACGCAAGAGTGTTATCATACTTATGAAAAGCATGAACTAGATTAATCCATTTGATGATGTTCAATGGGAGATTCATGAGTCTAAATCTGGAATGGATAAGTGATTATCCTTGAAATATTGTGTTGGTATCAGGGAAGTTTGGTAGGCATGTAAACCTACACGTTGTCCACACAAGTGATAGATGTCGTATTGGGGTGACCCAGTGGTTCCATAGTGTTTTGATCTGATAAAATTCGTAATGGAATTAACTTAAGGCCGATTAGGTGTGTGTTCGGTCATGTACAAGATATGTTAGCGGGTTGGGTACTCACATGTTCAGAGTGGAATGTTCTGGTGAGTTATCCCGAACAAGTTCGTGAGAACGTACCAGTAATGATGCAATGTCTTGTCCATGGAACTAGGGATGAGGAAGCCCATATCGCAAGGTCATACGAGGATTGACATTGGATAAGTACAGAATTATCGATGGAGTCTTCTTTTCATATTTGGTAATGATTGGAGTTAAGTATTTTTCATAAAGCCCTAGATTAGAATGGGTGTTCGATAAGATGTGGTTATCTTATTTTGTAACATCGGTATATTTGTTAAAAGTTATCGAGATCGGGACGTGAATATGGGTGTGCTAAGGGATGGACTTAAGCTGGAGTTACCAATTGTGAACCCTACGGTGAGTAGAGAATCTCGAGGGACGAGTTGCCGAGTGAGAACTTCATGAGGGAGTGTTCAATAGGCGTTTCATTTGATGAGAGTGTGATCGCTTGAGTTGGTGATATATCCATGAGTTCAATTTTATGTTATCACCCAATGATTGGGGGTACTAACTTGTTGCACCATGATAATGGTGGTGCTTGATTTTGAATCCATCAGATATGGGAATGTGGCTATGTTTTGGCCCTCGTTATGTATTAATGTGAATTAGAGCACGAGTGAGTACATGATGTTTACTTAGACCGTGTGTGATTAAAGATGCCTTTCAAAACCAAGTGTGAGACGTTCGATTATGGTGACGTCTATACTAGTGAATAGTCACACCATGATGGTCTTTTGATAATGGTAGAGTCACGTGTAGCTTGGTCTGTTTTCGGTTGACTGATGATAGTTTTACCAACTGAGTGTCATCATTAATGGAAAGGATTGAGACAGTTTGGGATTCCAAATGACGGACCATTCATTGAAATGGTTGTCATAACCTCCACTGTAGGGGGACAACAAGAGAGTGTTTCGATCGTTGTCGAGAAGTTTTATAAGGAGGGTGTGTACTCTTAGGCAAACACCCGCGAATGGGTTCGTAAGATATTTAATTTTTACTTCAGTTATGTGTGGATTACTGAGTGTTAATTGGGGTCATGGTACGTGAAGGTACCCGCTACCTTATATTTATGACTTTTGACATGTTGGATAGCACATCGTTCTTCATAAAGATCAGTTAGCGTTGGTGTGCTGGAAGATGAGTATTCGGATGGTGAGTGTGCTAAATCCTATATTCTGATTTGGTAAGATAAGTGGTAATTTTTTATCTTACCTCATTGCTTGGAAAATATACAAGCCTTATTCATGGTTTGAAGAACCAAGTTCATTTCTTGTCCGGTGAGAAAATTCTAATATACTCACAGTCCAAGGAAAATCATGTCGGATACGTTGAATTCCTTACGTGTTTTTAACAAAAGGGCGGTAAGTCGAATATAGCGAGGGTTTGTCGCCTTGGGTTAGAGCGACCAAACCATGAGAAGTTAGGCAAGGAGGAACATTGCATCTTAGGTTAGTTCGAAACCTTTGGGTGAGGGATCGTTGACCCCCCAGAACGCAACTTTGTCGGTGTTGTCTTGTTCGAGAGAGTCTAAACCTTGCTGATATTATTTACCTAAGTCCAGACTTGGAAAAATGGAATATTATTCGTAAGTGCAGAGAAGTCGTATGCTTATGCACATGTATAACATTAGTGGATAATAAGGGTTGCCATATCGGTTGACTCACCATTAATTTAAGTGCAAGGCAAGTGTTATTGACAACTCGGAGTAGAATTGTCTTTTGAGCTTTCAGTATCATCTCTTAGTCGACTCTGAGTTGAGTATCGAGGCATGATTGATGAATAGTGACATATGTATTGAATAGGTGAATTTGGATTATTTGTTGTGTGATGAATCGTTGAGTCTAGAGATAAGTGGTTTTTGGATTTATATGATTCTTGTATCACTAGGGGTCTTGATTTGACAAGTTCCTTATCTCGACAAGCTAACAGTAGTGTATCAGAGGGGTTCCTTGTTTGGATTTCGCTTGCGAGACACTCCACGCACGAAACTTAGCGAGTCGAGACTTGGGGGTATTGATTTCTGGATCAGCTTAGTAGTTCAGTTATGTTAGGCTTCATGGTGAGAGTTCTGTTTTACAATTAGAAATGGGAAAGTATGTCCACGGATTTCATTATTGGGTTACCAAGATCGCAGCGCGGTCATGATTTGATTTGGGTCATCGTCGACAGAATAACAAAGGTGGTTCATTTCCTTTTAGTGAGGACGGATTATATGGAAGCATAGTACACCATGATGTTTATTAACGAGATTGTGAAGTTGCATGGGGTACTGTGGGATATCTTGTCCGACCATGGTAGTGCCTTCATCTCACACTTTTGGGGCGGTCTTCAGGAGGCGATGTGAGTTAAATTGAGTTTGAGTACTACATTCTACCCTCAGTTTGATGGTCAGATGGAGCGGGTAAACCAAATTTTGGAGGACATGTTACGAGTTTGTGTGTTGGACTTCAAAGGTGGTTGGGATACACATTTGCTACTGGTGGAGTTCGCATACAATAATAGTTATTAGCAGACTATTGGCATGGAACCATACGAGGCTTTATACGTCAGGCCATGTTGATCCCCTACATGTTGGTTGGAGTTCGGAGAGCACCAGATGTTGGGTCCGGATATTATTAGGGAGACCTTGGAAAAGGTTTACGCGATTCATGCACGGATGAAGACCGCGTAAGATCGTCAGAAGACTTATGCTGACATAAGACGGAGGAAGTTAGAGTTTGTCATTGGGGACCAAGTGTTGTTGAGGGTCTCACCCTTAAGAGGTGTTGTTCACGTTGGTGCAAAAGGGAAGCTTTCACCGTGATACATGGATTCGTTAACAGTGTTCGGTAGGGTGGGGTCAATTGCCTACCGTTTAGGTCTACCCAACCAGCTCCAACGGGTACACGATATTTTTTATGTATCCATGTTGAGGAAGTTCTTACGTCCTGAGGACTCACACCTACACAAAGAGTTAGATGGGGTTGAGCTGCAGCCCGATGGGACCTATGAGGAGAGGTCGGTCAGGATCCGAGATCGTCGCGAGCAGCAGTAGAGGTCAAAAGTTATTCTACTTGTTCATGTAATGTGGTGTAATCATGATGAGCCTCAGGCCACTTGGGAGAGAGAAGATGACTTGAAAATTAGTCACCCATATCTCTTCATGGAAGGTATGTACGAAACTACCTTACTTGACTTGACTTGAATTGATTTATTTTAATTTGGATTTCGAGGATGAAATCCCGTTCGTAGAGGGGGAGAATGTAATACCCCACATTTTTGATTGAATTGAAATTGAAAAAAGAAAAACTATGTCAGTATATATATTCGAAATGTTTGGAAATAAAGCTATGTCAGTATATATATTCGAAATGTTTGGAAATGATAAGTTAAAATGAATTCATTGAGATACGAATGTGCAACTTAAATATTAGAAGCGAATTAATGTCTAAAAGGATCGAGAGGGTTAAAATTGGGGGCAATGGCATTTTTGTAAATAAACTAACCCTAGGTATAAATAGAAAAGAAGAGAAGAAGTCTTCATTTTATCATTTCACAAATGGGGGCTAGGGTTTGGTAGAGAGAGAGAGAGAGTAAGAAGAGAAGAAAGCTAAGGGGATTTCAAGAGGATTCAACTTCTCCATACAATCCAAGGCAAGCTAATAACCTATATGTGTATATTATGTATCTATAATGAAATTTCACATGAAAATGTATTTGGATCCCTAAATTAATATGATATTGATGTTAAAAATGATATGCAATGTATTAGGATCACCCTCCATGTAGATTCAAATGCAATAACATCATTATAGGGATTGAATTGTTGAACAACCTCTTGAATTTGAGAAATCTATGAACTTGTAAATCGTCATATTAAAAACTGTTTTGAGCTGTTTGGGTTTCGAAAATGGATGTTTCGTCCGCAATACTCGACAGAAAATTATATTCCGAATAACTTTGTACTTTTAAGTTTTTTCGAAAACGGATCGAAAAGTCTCAAATCGGCATTTTAAAATTCTGCGCAGAAAGTTGTCGTGAACAGGTCCGAACTGTATATGTTAGTTTCGGGTCCGTTTGAAGCAGGCTACGGTAGCGTGCCCACGTGTCCTTGTAGAAAATCACGTTCCGAACAACTTTGTAGTTTAAGTTTTCCCAAAAACGGATCGAAAAAGCCTCAAATCGGCGTTTTAAAATTTTGGGCAGAAAGTTGCCGAAAACAGGGGCGAATATTATATATTAGTTTCGGGCATGTTTTATGAAGGCTATGGAAACTTGCTCGCGTGTCCTTACAGAAAATCACGTTCCGAACAACTTTGTAGTTTTAAGTTTTTCCAAAAACGGATCGAAAGAGCCTCGAATCTACATTTTAAATTCTAGGCAGCGTGTTGTTGAAATAAGAATGATAATATTTTTCATGTTGTTTGTAAGATAATTGTGGTGTTGTGCATAATATCCTAACTTGATCACATACTTATCGTTATTAGGGATATATAAGCAATGAAATGATTTGATGTTGAATTAGTAAATTAATGATATAAATTATGTTATATTATAAATAATGAGTATTGTATAACTCGAGTAAGAGACTTGACATGATTGTATATATACATAAGCGTGAAATTATTTTACATGTATATTGTCGAGTATACACTAGACTAGTCCTCCGGTCGACGTAGGCACATGTTGAATGCGATTTTTTGTGATTGATCCAGTTAGGTTCCGCTTGAGTGCCGTGTCAGAGATAAACCACCGGAACCGGACACATGGTTGTAATGCGGGTCGGATAGAAAGACCTTAAAACGCCATGTGATTTAGGACTTAGTACGATTGCCCTTGCCATGTAATATTGGGGAGTATTCGTGTGTAGGCCTAGTGTTACGACTTGTTCCCCCGGGTAACAATAGTGACCCGATATGACTTGTTGTGTGAGATATTATGCTTGTGTCTTAAAATAATATCCCGAATCGATGCATTTGATTGTATACTTGAAGGAAACATTCTAATACGTTAAATACTGAAATGAGATTAATAATGATTCATCATGATACGATATGAGACTACACCTTACTCGAGTTTGGGTTGGGTAGTCACGACATAGGAACATTGATTGGGTAATTGAACAACTTAATTACTGGAGACGAGTAATGACTAGTGGACTTTCATTATAAGTACATCTTATAATCTTATAGCTTGTTTTCTTGCTTTGATGTTCGTCTATCTTGCTTCTTGCTTCTTGCTCCTCTCCTATATATATATATATATAATATATGACAGGTCCTCGTCCTAATGTACAATAGACTATGGAGCTTGATGAGATCATATCAATCTTAGGATCCCTGTAGCTGTGGAGTTATTCTATTTTAATTTATGTCGCTTGTTTCCCTTTTCTTGAGGGTGGTATCAGAGATTAATATCACGTTGTTTTTACTTGGTATTTGAGAGAATTGTTGTATTATTCTTTCCCATTTTGTGTTGGGCCGCGTGTATTGGCATTTTATATTTTTCAGTTTGAGATTACTGATGGATTATTGCAGTTAATAGTTATGAGTTGGTTTCACTTGTTATATTTGTCATTATATGATTTGGTTACACATGAGGGTGTACATGTTTACTTTACTGCATTTATTTAAATTTTGTTTCTAATGCCAACATATTGACGCTCCGCTTTAATTTAATTGGGAGTAGCTAACCTAATTAGATTTAAAAATCAGGGTTGTCACAACTTGAGCTTGAAAACCTGCTGCGACTGCTCTGCAAGTAAAATCACCCAAACGGCCCCGCAAGGGGCACGAATACCTTGTCGGTGACTAGCGTAAATCGTAGCATCTGACCATGTAGTCACGGGACTCATAATTTTATAATAATACCTGAATCTGAAAATGGGCACACTTAGACTTGAAAACGTACCGCTAGTGGGAAAAAATCTATGAACAATCTCAAATGGCCCGACAAGGGTCACAAACACCTTGCATGTGACCACTGTAACTTGTAGAAACCGACCGCGTAGTTGTGGGACACCCAATTTGAGAATAGGATCCAAAATTGAAAATTGGGACACTTAGCCTCGATAACATGTCGCTGGTGGGTGAAAATATCAAACAGCCCGCAAACAACCCTACAAGGTGCACGAACATCTCGCACTTGACCAATGTAACTCGTAATAACCAACCACATAGTAGTGGGGCTATCGGTTTCCGAATATGACCAAAATTTGAAAATAGGCACACTTTGGCCTAAAAACGTTCCGCTAGTGAGCCAAAACCCTAAACAACATTCAAATGGCCCCGCAAGGGGCATGAACACTTCGCCCGTGACCAATGTAACTCGTCGAAACCAATCACATAGTTCGGGAACTACTGTTATGAGAATAAGACCCAAATTTGAAAATAGGCACACAAAGGCTTAAAACGTACCATGACTATGCCAAAATCTCAAACAATCCCAAAATGTCCCAGAATGGGGTACGAACATCTCGCACGGGACCAACGTAACTCGTAGAAATAAATCGCATAGTCACAAGACTCTCGATTTGAGAATAGGACCCAAATTTGAAAATAGGCACGCTTAGGCTTCAAAACGTGCCGATAGTGGGCCAAAACATCGAACAACCCCCAAATAGCCCCATAAGGGGAACAAACACCCTGTAAGTGACTAATGTAATTCGTAGAACCCTACCTGTAGTCACAGAACTCCTGGTTTGAGAATAGGACACTGATTTAAATATATGCAGACTTAGGCTTGAAAATGGGTCGCTAGCTGAGCAAAACCCCAAACAAGCCCTAAATGGCCTTGTAAGGGACGCGAACACTTCGCACGTGACTAACGTAACTTGTTGCAAATGATCGCATAGTCGCGGGACCCCCGATTTGTGAATAGGACTTGAATTTCAAAATTGGCACACTTAGGCTTGGAAACCTATCGCTAGTGGGCCAAAACCCCAAACGGTCCCTAAACGGCCCTGTAAGGGGCATGAACACCTCGAATGTGACCAACGTATTTCTTAGCAACCTACCTATAGTCATGGGACTCTCGGTTTGAGAATGAGACATAAATTTGAAAATAGGCACACTTAGTCTTGTAAATGTGCCGCTAGTGGGACAAAACCCCGAACATCGCTTAAATGGCCTTGCAAGGGGCACGAACACTTCGCACGTGTCCAGCATAACTCGTAGAAATCCACTGTGTAGTCGTGTGACTCTCAATTTGATAATAGTAGCCATATTTAAAAATAGGCAAACTTTGGCCTCCAAACGTGCCACGACTGCACCAAAGCCCCGAAAAAACTCCAAATGGTCGTGCAAGGGGAACGAACACTCTGCATGTGACAAACGTAACTCGTAAAAATTAACCACATAGTCGGGGGACTCTTGGTTTGATAATAGGACACAATTTTTAAGATAGGCACACTTTGGCTTGAAAACATGCCGCTAGTGGGCCTAAACCCTGAACAACACCCAAACGGCCCCGCAAGGGGCACGAACACCTCGCATGTTACCAACATAATTCATAGTAACCTAAGTGTACTCACGGGACTCTCAATTTGAGAATAGGACAGGAATTTGAAAATAGGCACACTTAGACGTGAAAATGTGCCGCTAGTGGGCCAAAACCTCGAACAACCCCCAAATGGACCCACAAAGGGAACGAACACTTCGCATGTGATCCACATAACTCGTAGTAATTAGCCGCGTAGTTGTGGGACTCAGAGTTTGAGATTAGGACCCGAATTTTAAAATAGGCACATTTTGGCCTAAAAAAGAGCTGCGACTGCACCAAAACACCGAACAAGCCGAAATGGCCCCGCAAAGG
This sequence comes from Sambucus nigra, assembly GCA_949130495.1. Lineage (NCBI taxonomy): Eukaryota > Viridiplantae > Streptophyta > Magnoliopsida > Dipsacales > Adoxaceae > Sambucus > Sambucus nigra. The sequence goes on from OX422207.1 coordinate 617,077,550, forward strand.
CACATAAACCTCACATGTGACAAAGGTAACTCGTAGCAACGGATAACATAATCGTGGGACTCCAAATTTGAGAATAGGATCCATATTTTAAAATAGACGCACTTAATATTGAAAATGTTCCGCTATTGGGCTAAATCCCCGGACAACCCCCAATCGTCCCCGCAAGGGGCAAGAACACCTCGCATGTGAACAATGTAATTCGTAGGAACCTACCTGTAGTCGCGGGACTCCCCATTTGAGAATAGGACACAAATTTGAATTTAGGCACACTTAGGCTTGAAAAAGTGCCACAAGTGGGCCAAAACCCCAAATAGTCTCCACAAGGGGTATGAACACCTCACATGTGAGCCCCGTAATTTTTAAAAACCTGCATGTAGTCGCGGAACTCTCTATTTGAGAATAGGACACAAATTTTAAAATAAGCACACTTATGCTTGAAAACATTTCGCTAGTGGGCCAAAACCTCAAACAACCCCCAAATGGCCCCACAAGAGGCACGAAAACTTCACACGTGACCAACGTTCTCATAGTAAATGACCGCATAGTCGTGAGACTCTCAGTTTGAGAATTCGAGCTGAATTTAAAAATAAGCACACTTAGGCTTGAAAACGTGCCACTAGAGGGCCAAAACCCCGTATAGATCCTAAATGGACCCGCAAGTGGTAAGAACATATCACACGTGGCCAATTCAACTCATAAAAACATATCGTGTAGTCGCGAAACTCTCAGTTTGAGAATATGATCCGAATTTGAAAATAGACGCATTTAGGCAAAAAAATGTATTGTCACTTTGCAATCGATAGAATAGTCACAAGACTCTCTATTTGAGAACAAGACCTGAATTTAAAAATAGCCACACTTAGGATCGAATACATGCTGCTAGTGGGCCAAAACCTTGAACAACACTGAAATGACACCGCAAGGGGCACGGAGACCTTGTACGTGATCAACGTAACTCGTAGCAACCAACGTGTTATCGTAGGACTCTTGATTTGAGAATACGTCCCAAATTTAAAAAATAAGCACATTTATGGTTGAAAATGTTCCTCTAGAGGGATGAAACCATGAACATAACCCAAACAGCCCTAAAAGGGGCGCAAACATCTCGCACATGACCAACGTAACTCGTAGCAACCGACTGCGTAGTCGCAAGACCCTCGATTTGTGAATACGACTAGAATATGGAAATACGCACACTTCGTCTTGAAAACGAGTCGCCATCATGACAAAACCCCGTATAGTCCCCAAATGGCCCTGCAAGGGGCATTAATGCCTTCCATATGACCAACGTAACTCCTACTAATCGACCGCATCGTCTCGAGACTCCCGATTTAAGAGATGGACCTAAATTTGAAAATAAGAACACTTGGTCTTGAAAACGTGCCACTAGTGGACCAAAATCCCAAATAGTCGCTATATGTCCCCACAAGGAGCACGAACACCTCATACGTGACCAATGTAACTTATAAAAATTGATCGTGTTGTCACCAGAAATCTCGGTTTGATAATAGGATCCAAATTTTAAAATAAGCCAACTTAGGCTTGAAAACGTGTTGCTACTGCGCCAAAACCTTGAACAAACCCCTCACAAGTACTAACGTAACTCATAGAAACCGACCGCGTAATCGCGGGACTCCCGATTTCAGAATAGGACCCCAATTTGAAAATAGGAACACTAAGGCATGAAAACGTGCCGTTAGTTTGCCAAAACCCCAAATTTCCCTCAAATTCCCTCGCAAGGGGCACGAACACATCGCATGTGACCAGCATCATTCGTAGTAACTTAACTGTAGACGTGGGACTCCCGATTTGAGATTAGTCACACTTAGGCTTGAAAATGTATCGCTAGTGGGCCAAAAGACCGAATTTCGTTCAAATTCCTATACGAGGGGCACGAACACCTCGCATGTGACCACCGTAATTCATATTAACCTACCTGTAATCATAGGACTCCCATTTTGAGAATAGGAGACGAATTTGATAATAGCCACACATAGGATTGAAAAAGTGTCGCTAGTCGGCCAGAACCCGGAATAACCCCCAAATGACCCTACAAGGGGCATGAACAACTCGTACATGACCAATGTACCTTGTAGCAACCGAATACAAAGTCGCAAGACTCTCAGTTTGAGAATAACACTCGAATCTAAAAATAAGCACACTTTGGCTTGAAAATGTTTCGCTACTCGATCAAAACCCCGAACAACTCCCAAAGGCCCCACAAGGGGAACAAACATCTTGCATGTGACCAGCGTAATTGGAAGCAACCTACCTATAGTTGTGAGACTCCCATTTTGAGAATAGGACACAAATCTTAAAATAGGTACACTTAGACTTGAAAACGTGCCACTAGTAGGCGAAAAATACGAAAAATACCTAAATGGACACTCAAGGGGCATGAACATTTTTCACATAATCGGAATAACTCGTAGCAATCGAGCGCGTTGTTGTGGGACTCATGATTTGAAAACATGACCTGAATTTCAAAATAGGTCCACTTAGGCCTAAAAACATAGCACAACAACACCAAAACCCCAAACTATTCCTAAATGGCCCCATAAAGGGCCGAAACACCTCGTACTTGACCAACGTAACTCATAGCTAGTCACTGCACTCTCATAAAACTCCCGATTTGAGAATAGGACAAAAAATTGAAAATTTGCACACTTAGGCTTGAAAATGTAGTGCTAGTGGGCTAAACCCTCTAACAAACCCCCAAATGGCCCCGCAAGGGGCACGGACCCTTCACATGTGACCCATATAACTCCTAGCAATCGATCGCGTAGTTGTGGGACTCCTAGTTTAATAATATGACCCAAATTTCAAAAAGGCACAGTTAGACCAAAACCCTGAACAACCCCAAAATGGCCCCTCAAGGGTTACAAACACATCATATGTGACAAACAAACTCGTAGCAATGGACCGCATAAAATTATTACTCTCGATTTGAGAATTAGACCCGAATTTCAAAATATTCACACCTATGTTTAGGCTTGAAAACACGCTGCTAGTGGGCTAAAACCCCAAACAACCCCCAAATGGCCCCGCAAGGGGCACGAACACCTCAAATGTGACCAACATAACTCATTGCAACTGACCGCATAATCACGGGACCCCCTTTTTGAGAATATGATTTGAATTTGAAAATAGGCACACTTATGCTTAAAAATGTTTCGCGAATGCACAAAAACCCCAAGCAACCACCAAACGGTCCTGCAAGGGGCACGGACACATCGCACTTGACATATGTAACTCTTAGCACTTGACCGCCTAGTCATGAAACTTTTAGTTTGAGAATCGGAACCGAATTTGAAAATAGCACACTTACACTTGAAAACATTATACGAGTGGACCAAAACCCCGAAGAACAACAACAAAATGGACCCACATGAGGCATGAATAACTCAAACGTGACATAAGTAACTCGTAGCAATCATTCGCATAGTCTCGAAACACCCAATTTGAGAATTAGACCCAAATTTGATAAAAGACATAATTATGCTTGAAAATAGGGCACGAGTACCTCACACGTGAATACCGTAACTCGTAGAAACTGATCGCATAGTCGTGGGACTTTCTGTTTAGGAATGGAACACGAATTTCATAATAGGCACACATAGGCTTGAAAACATTCCGTGACTGCGCCAAAACACTAAAGAGCCTAAAACATAGGTAATTCTATTTAGGTTGACGAACATGGCAACGGTGGTTATGGATCTGCTGAATCGGGTATTTCGACCATTCCTTGTAAGGACAAATTTCAAAATTTAGTTAATTTCTAATATTGGCTTATTATGTTGGTCAAAATATGTAGTGTGTTAGGGTATCATATACTTAAGACCACATGTGAAGATAAGTTAGCATCCATATTTGCACAAGTCACATTCAAGCATTCATTACGCTGCTTGGAGAAAACGTTTTTGTGACTTTAAAATATTTTAAAAATGTTTTTTTATAAAATTTAAATTTTTCGTAGGTCGTTCTAACGACATATAAAATGTCCTTAGAACGAGGATTTTAATATCGTTTGAATAGGGGATTAAGCGAGTTTAATAAATGAGACCTTTTCCTTATTTGGAATCTCATTAGACCACTCGTTCAAATCACATTCCAATGATATTGGTTCCCTCGCTAAAACAAACTTCAAATGAGAGGCCAACAAACCAATTTTCCCATTTGCAGTAATCTCATTGGTTATTTCATTAGATACTTATTCAAACGAGAACAGGTGCATTGTTCGAAAGAGGTACTATGTCGTTCAAATGACCTAACTCATTTATCAAGAAATTTAATTTTTCTTAGCTGTCTACTCTCCCACATTATTTTATATAGGAGTGCACATCAATACTTTTTTAGAAGACTTTTTCATGCCTCATAGGATCAAAAACCTTTTTTAAATACTCTCTAAACATCCTGGATTATTTATGAACAATTTTTCCTAATCCAAACCGACATAAACCTTTATTTATCATATGCTTATGATTTTACGGTAGATTCTGAACAGTTGGAGATAACAAAGGCTATCGATGGATACCGAGGCAAGGTGTTATTGTGAAGTCATGTTGGATTTCACATATCTAGGGATGGAGGTTTTAAAGTCCTCATCTTCATGGGCTTTGATGAGTTAAGTTTTCTAAGTCACTCGAGTCTTCTTATAAAATTGTATATGTCCTGAATTTGTCTTGTCATGGATGTTGGAGGTTTTTTCCATTCGGATTTTCCTCGTACGTTGACATCTTGTGGATTATCTATTTATTTTTATAATTAAATCTTGTAAGCTAACATGGTAATTAGGTTAACATGATTAAAATTAGAAAGAAGCGAGACTACCTGCCTAAAATGATATTTACTTACTTCAAGTGTTTGTAATTTGGGTAAATTTAAGGAAGTTGAACCTTAAGTATATAACTAGATTTATCATTCCTCGATCGGTGCGTTATTGTGTTTATTGAAGACATATTTGTGTATTCTCGATCGAAGGAAGAGCATGCGAAACATTTACGATTGGTTTTACAGATACTACGAGAGCATAATTTGTATGCTAAGTTTTTTGAGTTTTTTTTGCTTCGAGAGGTACAATTATTGAGCCATGTTATATCAGCAGTGGATATTTTGATTGATCCTAACATGGTATTTCCAGTTATAGATTGGTAATAACCCACGATGCCTAAAAAGTTCAGGAGTTTCTTATTCTTGGAAGGGTACTATGAGAGATTCATTCAGGGGCATTTGAACATTATTGAGCCACTACTATACCTCACCCCAAAAGGGGTATCATTTATTTTGAATGCAGAATACTAGATTGAATTTTTGGAGCTCGTAACCACCCCCATTATTTCTTTACGACGAGGTAGTCTGGAGTATTTTATGTATATAGATGCATTACTCCAGGGGCTAGGAGGTTTGTTGGTGATGGAGGAGAGGCCAACATATTATGCTTCCCTAACTCTTAATCCTTATGAGGGAAAATACCCTCTCATAATCTAGAGTTGGGAAGCGATAATCGTTGCCCTCCATATTTGGAGACATTTTTTACTGGGTGAGAGGTTTCTTCTGTATTTTGATAAAACTAGTAACCACTACATGTTTACGTATATGGAGTTAAATATGAGACATGGGACATGGCTCGGGTTTATGGACTACCACTTTTTGATTTAGTACATCCAAGGAAAGGGAATATGCTAGAAGATGCATTTATTCAAAGATCGACTGTTATATTGGAAATTTTATGGGTAAATCATGAGGATTAATTATCGGATATTTGGGTAGCACAGTGGAGTGCCACCAATGATATGGATTTGTCGTAATCATTTTTGGGAGTTATGACCGTTACACCAACAATGGTGATAAGAGTGATACATGAACATGATTTAAAGTCCTTCTATCATGAGAAGGTGTGAGAGCTTGTATAAGGAGGGTTTATTTCATTCTCAATCAATTCAGATAGCGAATTGAAGTTTTAGTAATTGTTAGTTGTGCTAGAAGGTCCTGAGTTGAGGATAACCATTTTGATTGAGGCCGATGGTACACGATGCATTCCGAAGGGTATAAGATTTACCGAGATATTCATAGGTCATATTAGTGGATAGGGATGAAGAAAGACATTACAGAGTTTGTATCTAGATGTTACTTTTCACATTTTAAAGGTGGAGCACCAGAAACTAGTGAGAGAATTACAACCTTTGGATATTACCGAGTGGAAGTGGTAGAGAATCTCCTTTGACTTTGTAGTTGCATTGCTGAGGTCCAAGAGAGGTCTTGATTTAATTTGGTCCATCGTTGATAAATTGACGGAGTTGTCTCATTTCCTTCTAGTAAGAATATATTACACTATCGAATAGTATGCCAAATTATTTATGTCAGATATTATATGACTTTATGGGGTACCCCATGACATTGTGTTCGATTAGGACAATATGTTGGTATCTCGTCTCTAGAGGGGTTTTCAATATGCTATGGAGGTACACCTGGATTTAATGAAAACATTTAACCCTTATTTAGATGATAGGACATAGTGTGTGAACCAGATTTTAGAGGATATTCTTCGAGCATGTGTTCTAGAACTCAAAGGGAGTTGGGACCAAGATTTTCTTCACATAGAGATTTCTTATAATAATTGTCATCAACTAATTATTGGTATGGTGTAATACCCCGTATTTTCGTGATATTTATTTTTGGGGATTAATTGAATTAAATGTGTATTAATTGGAAATTAATCCGGATAAAAATATTAACGAGATGTGAGTTAGTATTTGATTATAATGTGTATACTTGGCGATATAAGAATATTGGAAATATTGAAATTGTCACGAGATTGAAATACGGTAATTTGGGAAACTTTGTTGGGACGCGCGTGACAGTCGCGTCAGGAATATAATTATTTGAATTAAAAAGTGAATTTTATTTTTATCACCCGTATGGTCATTTTGAGTGTGCCAACGCATCTGGAAGGGTCGAAATAGTCAGAAAACACTAGCCGGGGGTTAACTTTGGGTCCCGGGGCATTATTGGGCCATACCGGTAACTTATAGGGGCATTTTGGTAATTTCGGAAATCTGGGAATTAAAACCCACGAAAATTAGAAACAAAAATATGATTTATTTCTTTATCCACTAAACCCACTAACTACACTAAGGGACTTAATGGGCTACGGGAGAAGTTAAGATATAGTCCCAACTTGCCAAAAACCAACCACACCTCCATTGTCATCATCCTTAGAGAAACTTGTAGAGAGAGAGAGAGAGAAGAGAATTCTGCAGAAAGAGAGAGGGAGAACAACTCAGCCTTCAATATTCAACATCAAATTCAGAGAAAGATTAAGGCAAGTGGTTTAATTACAATTGATTCAATGCCATGCTTTTCCATGTTTAGGAATTATCGAATTTATCTTGGAAGATGATATAGACCCATGAATTGGAAGTTTAAAACTATGAACTATGTTAGGGACTGCATGTAGAAATATTCTGGATGAATTATGAACTCAGAATTATGACCCTTGATGATTTAAAAACGTATTTTAGAAGAAGTTTATTAATGTTCTTGAAAGAAATAGAAATCTGGAATTCTTGATGAAGATTTGACCCATACAAAGCCCTTGAATGATGAATTATTGGTTTTAGGACGTTTACACTGTTGTAGGATGGTTGTATGATGATATTATAACGTTATCTTAGAGTTTCATGCTTGTTAATGGTGTTTTGGGTTGATTTGTAAACTGCAAAACGAAGCAGTCCACAGCCTACCTGGTGCGATCGATCGATCGACATTCATCAGTCAATCGATCGACCACCATCGATCGATCGAAGGCCAAGGTCGATCGATCGACCTTCCCAGAATGAGTAAAGTTTTTCCCTATTTAAATTTTAATGATGTTAACCCTTGAATAATATTGTTGGAGACCATATGAATACCCTTAACCTTAAGGAAGACCAGTAGGCATGGTTATGAAATTTGGATCTTAATTAGAATTCAATTTGAGGAATTATTCTAAACTAATAACATTCGATAAGTGAGTTAATATTTGGGTTAATAGTGTAAATTTGAATAATTTGATGAAATGAGGTTTGGGGCAGAAGTAAGGACCTTAGGAATAAAGATGTTATACGTGGGAATAATAGGAACTTAATAATATATTTTAGATAGGTTTTAAGTATAAGAAACTACGACGTGAGACGTGTCGACAGTTTAACCTTTATATTATCGGGAGACGTAAAATATACAAATTTGGAATAATGGTATAAGGATGTAGAGTATACCATTATTAATACTGAATTATTCTAAGATGTGTGAATGATTACTATATGATTTTTATATGTATGACATACCTACCATACTTGCTATCACGGGAGGTTACGTTCGCTTAGGGCCTTCTTATCCTTGTGTTGCCCGGATTTAGATTGGTACCTCGAGGACATAGTTCAAGAGAACGACTTATTTGTGAGTTAATAAGCCAGCTGACTATGGAGCGTAGGTATGTACATGACCATGGATATGTTGAATTATGTTCGCCTCCATTTTTGTGTGTGGTGCTTATTCCAACAATTCCTGAGAGATTCGGAATTTGTGATCCTTATGTACGTGATGTACCGGGATGGATAGCAGAGTATGTGTGCACCGCAGCTTAGCCTTTGGGTGCTTATATTGTATATTTATGATGTGAATAATATACGGTTAAATGAAAAGGAAATTGCTATGTTAAATTGTGGGTATAGTAATTGTAATATTATGAAAAGATAAAAGGGGACAGATATCGATAAATGGTTTTGTTAATAATTGGGAATCCGAGAATTAAAGTAGAACTCTCTATTTAATTGTTAAGGTTGGAATTAAACATGAACAGAGTAGAAGTGTTAGAAACTCTTTGGAATTAGATAGTTATGAGAAAACACATGAATGGGTACAGGAACGTTAGGAGTGCACAATTAGACGAGAGGTGAGTATTTCATGTGAGAGCACGTCCTAACATGTATCTTGCATTCATTGTTTTAATTATTATTAAAGCACTTGCTGTTTTTAAAATACTCTCCACATTCGGGCTCTGACCCGTTTGCTTTCAAATCTATCTTTTTGTAAAAACCATTTTAGGTGCCCAGCCACAAGGACACCATGCTTATGATCCTCATTCAGGTGACGAGCTGTAGCTGTTTGTGGAAGTTACAGGACATTGATTATAGACGCTTCATCTACCTTGACTATATACTCAGTATTTATCAGTTGTAGGGCATGTCGCCCATTTCTTTTAGAGGCATTTCATTTATTTCAGTTATTCAGACTTTGGGCATGTAATTAATTCAGAATTCAGACTTGTCTTATTATTTTCAGTCGTGGGATTGTTGCGAGGAGTTTTCCTCCGAACTTATTACTATTGTTGGTTATTTCATTACTTCGTTATGGTGAATGGATTCATGTTGTTCTTCCATTATTCTTTTATTGCATGTTAATCAGACTTAACTTAAAATTTGGCAACTTACTTTTTAAATACTAGGTGGTTAGTAATCTTTAAAATGTTTTCGACAGTGATGCTATTAACTAAACCAACTTGACATTTTGAATTGATTTAATAAAGGAGTAGCTACCCGGTATTTAATTAGTCGGGGTGTCACATATGGCACCCTACGAGGTGTTGTATAGGTCACTGTGCCATTCGTTGAAATCTTAGTTAGAGTTAGGGGAACATTGATGTTCATATCAAACATTATTTAGGACACGTCTAAAAAGATGGCACTCATCCGACCATGGATAAAGACGGTGTAGGATCGATTGAGGAGTTACGTCGATAATAGAAAGTAGATTCTAGAGTTTTAGGTGGGCGATTAGTTGCTTTTGAAGGTCTCCTAATGAAATCATTTGTCAGATATGGATCCAAGGTGAAATTGGCTCCCCATTACATAAGTCCCTTTATGATACTTGATAGGGGAACAAGTGGTGTATCGATTGGACTTACTTGGCCATATTCAACGAGTATATGATGTCTCCAACGTGTCAATGTTGAGGAAGTTTTTGTGGGGTGATTATGCCTATAAGGATATCAACCTCAATGGGATTGAGCTACAGCTCGATGCAACCTAGGAGGAGAGACTACAACACATTCTTGACTGGAGAGAGAAGACTCAACGATTAAAGGTCATACCATTACTTAGATTCCAACGAGAACACCATAGCGAGGTCAAGTTTTAATGGGAGATAAAGTACATTATGAAGGAGAGATATCCATAGTTATTAGTGTTAATTTCAAAATTCAAATTTCGAGGACTTAATTCCTTATTTTAGGGGGAGGAAATAAATACCCCGTATTTTTTTTGCATTAAATTAAATTGTTAAATTAATGTTTTTAACTGTTGTGGCAATGATGTCACTATTTATATTTTACATATGTTATGTGAATTATATTTCAAAATTAAAATCAGATTTAATACACGATAATTCACTATTTAAATAATTGAAAGTGATTTTGTATTACGGGTGACTATGCAATGGTCAGACCTTGGCATCGAGGATTTTATTATTTGGATTATCCTCTCGGTGTCGGGGTCTACCAATTGAGAAGTAGATTCCTATAATATCGTGTCATGCTAAATTAATAAATAATTTAATAATGGATTTTGGATTCGTACGAGATAAAATAACGGCTTGTTTGATTTCATAATTCAGGTTGATGATTAGGACATTTATAATGTCCATTTTTTACTTAAAATGACGGGTTTTAGGTCATATGGGTTGTTATATGACTTGGGTTGTTTGGAAGTGTAATTGGGCTCATTAGGTTAAGGATGGCCTTACTAAATTTTTAGGAGTGGTAAATTTGAAAGGCCATTAGGTTAATCTAAACTTCATTATAAATATTTTAGAGAGAAGCCCTAAAGCTAGACATAATAGGTAACTTGAAGAAGAGAGGAATTGGAGGATTAAGCTTGGTGTTTATCCCATTGATTTGAGAGAAGTTAACCTAGTGTAGGAATATAATTGTTTTTGTGTTATAGAATAACTAGGGTTGGACAACGAAATTTGTCAACCCGAAACTTAAAAACCTGATCGTATTGGGTTGATTTTTGGTTTTATATCTAACCTAACCCAACCCAAACCGAGAACCAAAGCAATGTTGAACCAATATAAACCGAACCTAAACCTACCCTATGTAAACAGATGTTTAATTCTCATATTGTTGTACATAAATATGAAACTATGTATTGATTTTAGAGTATTCGAGATTTATGTGTTTAAATCTGAAATTTTGTGTTGATTTCAATGTATTTGGGATTTGTGTGTTTAAATCTTAGATTATGAGTTGGGAATAATTATGCGTTAACTTTAAACTTGGAAGTAGTGGCATATTTAATCATTAGTAAACCCATGTTATTTTTTGTGTTAACTTAGATATATAGATTTTTAAATTTTATGATATGTTGGCTTAATATTTTACTATTTTAGGTTTTTAAAACAAATAGAACCGTAAAGAAACTCGAAATAACCCAAACAAGAACCAAATCGAAACTGAACCGAACCAAACTTAACCATGGTTGGTTTGGTTCCATAACATGATTGCTTTTGGTAGGGTTACAACAATGCAAAACTTAATTATATAGGTTTTGGTTTAGGTTTCAGTATGGAACCGACCAAACCTACCCATGTCCACCCCTAAGAAACTATTCATTGAAATCTAACCCAAATTTTAGTATAACATGATTCTGGAAATCAATTAATTAATTTCATGATCAAATTAAGTAGATAATCTAAGTTAATATCCATATTAATCTGATATATTGAATTAAGTAGAAATCTATATAAATCTGAGTTGGGATGTGAATTAGAACTGTTAGAATTATGTTCGATATTCATGTAAAAACCCCTTGTTAATTTCATGAATAAATCTAAATATGATCTTAATTGGCAAATATTATAAAACTAGGGTTCTTGAGATAATTCTGAAATTAAACCATTTAAATTATGTTAGAATCGTATTAAATAATTAGATATAGATTATGATTGATTTTACACAACTTATATCTGAAGTAGATTTGGACTGGTAGTGTTTAGAGAACATTTTTAGTTGTTAATCGCGGAATTGGCTTGCTATAGGAGATGAATGTGTTCATCTCGTTTGAAAAAGATTTGGATCTCATTCAAATGAGATTTGGGTTATCGTTAGAATGAGATTAAGGGTTGTTGGAATGAATATGTGGTTTTCATTCGAACTATTAAGGGATGTCACTCAAACGAGATAGGGTGACTAGTTAGAACTAGTAGGGTAATTTCCATTTTAATGAAATTGACACAATTTGGAAGCTTAGTTATTAATCAAAAGAAATGAATCAAGTTAATGATTATGGATTTAAGGCTTCTAATCCTTGTGTGATGAGACTTACTACTCTTATCTATTATGTGCAACATACCATGTGTGTGGGGGCTCACGGGACACATACTAGGGGATATCCTTATGGGGTGCGTACAATGTCGATTGCACTGGTACCCTGATAATAGAGACAGACTTTATCTTGGTCATTTTTATCCAAGATAGTACGTGTTGATTACCTATTGTATCTGGAGGGGATTATGGGGGATCCTCGTATATAGCCTAGGGTATAGGGCCATGTGATTAGTGTGAGGGAATAGTGATTATCCTTCGTTTATTCTTTTAGGTTATAGGCATGGGACAACCTATAACTATGCCTAGTATGCACGAGTGATCCTTAAAGGCGATAGGGGTAGGCCTTCATAATGTGAGGGATCTAGCAAAACCCATTTTTTATGTACGTGGCTAAGACCATACCTTTATGGATTGTAGCTGTAGAAATTGTCTCCCCTTATATGTTCATATACTTGAAATGTATAAACTAGTATATTTATGAAACCTTTACTTATATTCAGTTCAGATGAATAAATAACAATCACGTGGTCCACTTGGGTTTGGGATTAGATACAAGTGATACTTAGGGATATCTTGAAGGGATAACTTAAAATAAACTAAAATATGAGAGGAGTAATCAAAGTTATATTGTATCTCAAACTCAGTTATGGTCTTAATCTTCTTAAACTTGTTGTTAACCTTGTTATTGAATTATCTTTCCAGGATATAGGCTGCAAGTGAAACCTCACTCCTGATTTAGTCTTGATCTTTCTTCCGTTGTTACTCAGATATGATTTATGTGTTAAACATATTTCCTCACTCTTTTATTCCTATTTATTTTCCTATCGTGTCAGATTTATATTTAGCTTATTTGGAGTCTGTATGACTATTACATTTGGTGTTGGATTTGTTGTGTGACCGTGCTAGTCCTTTTCATGGTTTTATTACTGTGACTAGATTGGTATCAGAGATGTTGTAGTTCACCCTTATTATGTTTCAGTCGTTTATTTTATGTATTTAGTTTTATATCTCATCATGCGTAGAATGATATGCAATTGTTTTAAACTCATGTATTATTTATTTTAGACTTAATCAATCTAACTTAGATTTTATGGGGTGTTATAGACATTAAGAACATTGTACATGCTAAAAAAAAATGAACCAAGTTAAAAGAAAACAAAGCTACTCAACAAAAAATCACTTCACTAAGCGCAATAAAGTACATATAAAATAAATATTATAATTTAAATATCATCATCCAAGAAAGTCAAGTTCATGAACCAATTCGATCAAATAGAATCTCATAATAAATGACACCTCAACCAGTTAACTCAGCTAATGCTTCTTTTTAATAAGTATCTTCCTAAGCTTCACTAAAATTCTACCAAAGCAAGTTAAAACTCCCAAGATCATGTATAACCAAAGAAATCAAAATAAGGTTGAAAAACTCTATGCAAGATTCCTAAATGAGTGTTCAAATCTCCATAAGTACATCCTAGAATTTTGAGTGATTAAGGAGTCAATGTAAAGATGTAACACACAAGGAATTGTCAAATTATGGCCCAACAACGCAACCAAACTAACCTTAAACCACACCTCTATAATAGAAAAACAAAATGTATCACAATCCACACTTTTAATCACCGTAAAGCAAGTGTATGTCAACAAAAACAATGCAACTTCATCTGTACACTTTAAGTTGACTCAAAGTGTCCAAGTTTGCGTATTTCTTATTACTATTTTTCAGAATTCAAAAGAAGAAAAAGTTATAGAATTTACAAAAATAATCGTTAACAACTAGTTTCTTAATGAGACTATTAATATACCTTCAAAGGTTTACTCAAAATCACCAATCTCATCCCAATATTGTCTCATCAATCTCTTTAATTTCTAATGAGAGGAATGAGTACCCATTTACTAAACAAAGATTTAAATATGTGATATAATATATTCATTTACTCGTTAAGGATAAAAATAATGGTGAAAGTGTTCAAGATATGAGAAAACTCAAATAAAACATTTTAGTTAGTCTATGGTGATTTGTAAAAGCCTCGGTCTATGGAGACTCGACAAAGTCATGATGAAGTCCATTGTATCTTTTGTAGACGATAATGTCATTATCACGGGGAATTAAGTCGTTATAAGACATTTGGTTATTTCTTGTTAGACTTGGGTGAGGAAGGGTATAGTTTCATTATTAGTTGTGATATTAAAGGTTTACAATACCTTGTGAGGTTCTGGTTCCGACTAGGAGAATTGAAGGATAATGTAGGCAGTGCTAAGCCATATAAAAAATCCTTGGTCGATTTATCCTCCCTTACTCACTTTATATTCGTTATTTACTTTAATATTACTAATACATGTATTTATTGATTGTGAATGTGAATGTGTCTGGATGAAAGATAACAAGGAAAAGGGAAATCGTTATATCAACCAACTATGGAAATGTTTTAATTAAGTTGAAAAGAATATAAAATGACTTGTTAAAAAATAAACATATATTAATTTGCAATAAGTTAAATATATATCATACTACCAATTCACTCCCATCTCGGAATAGTTTTTGGGCCAATAAAAGTCTATTCAGATGTTTCCATAAATGCATTATGCGAGAATTTTCATATCTCATAGGAGGTCTAAGTTAAGGTTACCACGGGGAAAATGCCTGCAATATCCTTAGTAGAGAAGTGACTTTTAATACTCTCACTATTTTTTAAGTCATAGTCAAATTTCCACTCCATCCTCAAATTCTAGTAACCTTAGGTATTAATCAAGTTCAACCCCTTCAATGTACCATTAATTATTTTAGGATTGTGATGTGTAACGAAACAACTTAGAAATTTGAAATTTTTAATAATTTAATGCTGAAATTAAAATATATTGTAAGGATTTACTATAATTTTATTGAATTGTAAGCCAATGGGAGAAATGATGAAGAAATACTATGGGGATTTCTTACCGGGGGTTAATGATTGAAGGATGTTTGCATATTAATTCAAGTAGAGAATGCAATTTGATGCCAATGAATTAACAAATAAAATTTGTTATTCATTATGCTTGATATTGGATAATTACTATTTAAGCATAAATTTTAGATTATATGATTTGTTAATTATTAAAAGATTTTTGGGATTTAAATAAGAATTTACCATAAGCCAAAAATATTATTTCACCAAAGAAGAATATTAACAATGTGAGATATTAAGATTAATTAATTTAATTGAGGTGTAAGAATCTACTTGGGCTTGGACTAGAAAATTTGGGAAACTTACCATAATTTGGGTAATCTTATTAGAATTTAATTGGGGGGAATTAAGTAGTTAAATTTGATATACATGCCATTTTGGGTAAAAATTCATATTTCCATCTAAAGAAGTCATTTTCAAACTAGGTACCATTGGGTATAGGAGATCCCCCTAATTAACTGGACTATAATCAAGAGCCAACCTACCATAGGCTTAGTTATTTGGTCAAATTACTTGGGGAGTTATCATAATGAGTTCGTTAAAACAATTAAAGTACTATCTAATCCATTGTCAAGTTAGGGTTTTCGATATAGTCAAAACCTAGAACCTTAATTTCCCATTTTAAGGCGACTTAGTGTCGATTACTTTGGTTTTGAAAAGAATAATGTTCAGAGAGAGAGATATGACTCAGAGTTTTTTCAAGAAGAGAAAATAAGAAAACTTATTAAAATCATTGTTTATACGTTGGCTTATCTCGTGACAAAAATTTAAGTCTTGTATTAACCGAGTACATCATGTGATTACATTTTATTTTTAATGTCCTAGATCTTTAGAGTATGTATTTGTTTGAAAAGATTTTCCAGATTCATCAAGTCAATCGATTTATTAGCATTCATGGTTACCTAGAGATTAATTTTCCAACTATGATTAAATTTTTACACCTAGGTTTCTCACACATGGAAAATTTTAAAATGATGTTTTTCGTAATTAATATTAAAAAATGAGAGTTGAGTTTTCAAGACTATTGTACATGTTCCCCAGAATGGTTTATAATGCACAATTCCCATGCATGTCTTGTTTTAAGTCACCACGTGCATGATTCTTATGAGTCAATCTCATTATATCATGTGCCCTGATGTTATACAAATAAAATTGTAAATTGTGCACGAGGTCACAAATTTAGCCTGCCTATGATGCTTTATTTCATGCCTTATCTATAAATAAGGGTTTGGGATTGGAAATTTCAAAAGGCTTATAATTTGAAACTCATGAGCGTATTTTGAGATTTTTTTTCATTATATTATGAAATTTTATCATGTTTTTCAAGTGCTAGAGATTTCATTATGCATCTAGTGGTATTTTGATAGAGATTTTGAGATATGTCACACAAATTGTAAGGTAAAATATAAATAAAAAACAATTGACTGATCTTAAGTTTAGGAGATCGAATCTTGAGAATGCAGGGATTCTATAGAATGATTCGTATATTATGCCAAGCAACACAAATTCAATTTTACCAAATTTCGTCTTTAATTAGTTTAGTGTTAATGAAAAGATGTAGTTGAAATTAAATATATAAATCCAAACAAGAAAATATGCAAATAAGTAGATAAAAATAAATTTCAGGTAAAAATCTCTATTTCAGAACTTTACAAGATTTGACAGAGACAGTTGACTAACAAACTACTTATCTCACTAAGTATAACAGGCTTTCTTCAAATCTTTTACATCTACGATGTAGTCCAATACCGGACACATGAAAAATCTTCCCTCAGTATCCACCGCTCAACCTTCTTCTTCGGCAGTACAACCTTTTCCCCATAAATATGAAGTAACGATGGTATTTACAATGTCTTCAAACAATGAAAGTGTACTTCTTGATTTGCTACAGTGATCTCTAAATTTTCTAGGAGTTTTGGATGATTTTTGGAAGAGTTTGATAATAAATTGAACTCTAAACACGTGTGTAAAATCTTGTAAGAGAATTATTTTAGACTATAGTACCGCACCTCAATTTATAAGGAAGTTGGTTGCAAAACGATAACAATTAGAGATTTGGATTAGATTTCTTAAAAAATAAAATTTTGAGAGCTCGTTCGAACGACTATTATGGCCATCCCGAGGGTTCGGGGTTGGTGGGTTCCCTTGAGGTGGATCCCTCCTTCCTTACCCTCTTCGACGTGCATGTGACATTGCTTCCTTTCTCAGGTAACTTGGTCGTCGTTGATGTTGACTGATATGTAGAGATAGAGTCGCCAACATTTTTTCACAAAACAAGCAAAACAAATGTTGTCGCCTCGATAGAATGACATGAAGGACAATATTGATTCTTGCTAAACCAAGTACTTAAAGGTTCTGGTGACTGACTTACGGAATTTGAATGTATTGTGCACCCATCCCTCCCGCTCGTCCTCTCATGGGTATGTGTTAATCTTCTCCTGTTAAACTCCATGATGTGTGTGCTTATGTGCATAATATAAATGGAGGATGGAAATGCTCAGCTCACATCATGGATAACGGCGGAGTGAGGTCATCCTTAGGACTGTTCCAAAAATAGTAATTCAAAGTATAATGTAAGTGTTGCTGGTTCACAAGTCGTTATAGAAGAACAATTGCGTATATCGGACAACACAAAAGAAAGCAAGCATATGAAAAATATATATTAAGAATACATAATAAGTACAAGGCAACAAATGTGTATGGGAGAACTCGAGTCTAGGGATTTACCCAAGATGCATACATAGCCTGATGGGGCATCAAAGTCCACGTAGTTAGAAGACCATACGATGTGGGGTTTAATCCAAAAATCCTACTAAGAACTTTGCTTATGTGTATGCCTAGAAAAATATGTTTTAGTGTGAGAAAAGGTGATGCGAGATCCCCCTTTAGAATTTACGAGTATACCATCTTTTCTTATTTTTGTTTTTTCTTGTGAAAATAAAGTATGTGCAAATACTGAAAATAAAAATTTTGAAATTAAGATATGTGATGTAATGAAGTACAACACTAAAACGAAAATGAAGTAACCAATGTAAAAAATAAGAGACTTAAAAGACAAAGGGGGAGAATTGGACCTCCTTATGAACACTTGAAATGTATATTGATTGTAGATGCTCTCATCTCATGATATGATGATTGTGGTATGAGGATATGGGTGGGAATTTAATCAAAAGAGTATGAAATGGATGGAAAGAATGAGGGAAATGGTCTTTTTAAGAGAGGAACAACTCGGAATTCGAGAGAATGTTCTCTCAATTCCTGAGAGGGATGTTCAGGGGTGATTTTCAAAGTGAGATTGAGGACTATATTCATAGTTCCAAGGGGGTGCCGACTGAAATAGTCCTTGACCTACCTATCGGCATATAACCCCAAACACACTACCGATAGGCAGGGTCCTTGGGGTGCCATTCGGCAGTCTGAAATAAATTTTTGGGAAATTAGTCATAAAATGAAAATCATCAGTCAGAATTGCCCATGGAGAGGACCGTTGTAAAGTATAGTCAGAGCCCTTAGATATTTCATTCAACCTAGTTTTATTAATAGACCTAACCTAGGTCAAACGGGGACCGAAAGCAACCGATGACCTTTTGGAGTAAAATGGGTCATTTGTGTGTACCGTAAGGCTGATTCTCAAATGGGGTGGACTGTTGGAAAATGGATTCATATTCCTTTGAAGAATCAATGAGATTCATTAAAGTTAAAGAGTTGATCGGAGTCAAACGGGGCCTTGGAGTGCTCAGTGACCTCCAGATCAATTTTTAAGATAAAATGAATCATTCGTCCATTTTGTAAGGCTAATTCATGCATGGGGTGGACCTTTGGAAAGTAAATTAAGAGACTTATGAAGATTTATTAAGCTTTATCTCAAGCAAGAAGGTTGATCGGGGTCAAATGGGGACCCATGATCACCCGGTGGCCTCTAGATCAATTTTGAATAGTAAAACAAATCGTTCATCTTAACCGTAAGGACAATTTGGGCATGGGATGGATTATTGGAAAGATAATTCAAGGCCCTTCATAAATTCAAATAGATTTACCTAGGGGAAATGTTTATCGGAGTCAAATGGGGCCCGAGAGATCCCGATGGCTTCTAGATTAGTACTCGGGCTATGACTTAGGGTTTGATTAACGAATGATTGCTAGGGACCTAAGGAGGTCCTTAGGGGGTCCTAGGATGGGGTGCCTATGGAGAGCCTCTCGACGGGAAAGATTGGAACAAGTGAAGTCTGTCGATTGATAGACGCCACATCGATGTTAGGAGAGAGGATTTTAGGTCAATTATATAAAGCTAGAGGATGGGGTTTACTGATTCGAGGGTCGAGGTAAATTTTGAGGTTCTAAGGAGATCAGGAATATCGATTCATTGGCATGATGTCGGTCTTAAAGACGTAAAGAAATGAGGATGGACGATTCAATGGGTCAAGGATGTGTTAATATTGGTTCTAAAGGGCTGGGGCGACCAGTTTAACTGGTCAAGGTCGATTCTGAGGACCTAAACTAATATTGGGGGTGAACATTTTAGAGGGCCAATGTTGATTATAAATATCTAGAGTTGTATCGATCAATTATGAACGTCGATGTCAATTCCGAGGACCAAAAATCTATGATGACCAATTCTGAAGGGCGAGATCAATTTTAAGTACCTAAAGTTGTGAGACCAATTCTGAGGGTCTAGGTCAATTTTATGGACCTTGAGTTGTGATGACAATCTGGAGGCCCGAGGTCAATTTTGTGGACCTTAAGCTGTGGTGACTCATTTTGAGGGATGAGGTCAATTCCGAGGACCTTAAATTGTAGTGTGAAATTGTGAGGGTTGGGATCCATTCTCACAACCTTAAATTAGGATGACCAATTTTATGGGCTGAGGTTGATTCTAAGGACCTAAAGTTTATAGCGACCAATTCTATCAGATGATGCAAATTCTAAGGACCTTAAGTTTGGACGACCAATTTTGAGGGTCGAGGTCAATTCTAAGGACCTTAAATTGGCATGACCAATTCTTAGGGCCGAGGTCAATTCTAAGGACCTTAAGCTGTAATGCAGGGAATCGCTCTCCTATGTTATTTAAAATTACCTTGGGGTGCAGGAGCACTTATGGTTCCACTGGAAATTGTGTTGTTTTGAGACTCCATTGGGGGATTTTGGCTGGGAATTATAGTAGGCTTGGATGCAGGTGCATCATTGGTTCTTCTTGTGGGATATGCTGAGGATATGTGCGTGAGAATAATCCTGGTGGATATTATGCTAGGGGATAGGAGTGAAAGATTAATTCGGCTAAGGTTTTCAAGAGTTTGTAATGGCATTAGTGTTAAAAAAATGATTTTCATGGGGATAATGAGGTTCCATATTTTTCAGGGAATTTTTGGAATTGTTTGGATGATTTCTCAAATTTTCTGGCATTTTTATACAAAATTTGATAGGGGGTGCCTAAAGCCAGTTTTGGAAGGGTGCCAATCGACAAGGTCACATGATCTTGGTCTTCCTTGGGAAAAGGAAAGGTAGCTACCGATCGGTAGGCTCCTTATCCATCTATAGAAAGGGGGTGAACCCTCCCTATTTTTCACACCTTCAAGTGTTTGAATCTTCTCCTTTGTCTTTCTAAAAATGCTCCTAAGTCTATTTTTCTTCAAGACTTTAAATGGTTTGTTCTTTAAGCAAGGGGAAAAATACCGAGTGGCTTACTTTGGATGATTAGGTTGGCCTGGAGTGGCGGTCTAGGGTGCTCCTTGCTTTGGGTAATGAAAATGCCTTTGATTTTTGAGAGCGTTTAGCTGATGAGGGTATCCTACTATGTGATCCGACATACCATCGTTCCTCTGGGGTGAGGAACTCTAGTGTCAACATAAGTACAATGACCTTTGGTATTCCATTTCCTTTTTATCTTTGTTCTTTGTGCTAATGAATGGTTTTTCTTCTTCTTTTTTCACAGACTGACATTGCTCCTTCGGGTATATTATCTTGTGGGATGAGGAGGTTGAAGGAGGTTTGGGAGAAGCTCCCTGTTGTGGTGTGTTGGATGGTGTACTATGTAGGTTTTGGCCATTTGGTGCAAAATTTAGATAAGACATCGCGTTCTACTATGGTTTTGTGTGCACTGAGGGAGAAGTAGTGGGACACTACCCACACTTTTCATCTTGGCTTCGGGGATATCATGGTAACTCGCATAGACATTCTACAGTTGATGGGGGTTGATTGTGAGGGATTTTAGATAGTGGTGGATGGCACACTGAGGGTGCCAAAGGAGGTAATGCATGCGGCGTTAGGGGATGTGGGTAGGATCATATCTGGGGATTCGATCCAAATTTCTACTTTGAAGAATACTCGCTTGAAGAGGAGGCTGGATATGATTAATGGGCTGCAAGTGAGTCATACGGCCCCGTCTATTTATTTTTCTTCTATTAGGTGGCTTTCTGGTGGCAATGAGTGGCAACGTCATCCATCTTTAGTTTTTGTCATATCTGAGGATGATTTTCGAAGTCCAGCTGTATGCTTATGGGAGCTTGACCTTAGCGTCCCTTTATCCTTCTTTGGATGCTTTTATCCAGTGCTGCGGGGAAACTTTTACGGGGGCCACATTTCTTATAGACGTAATTTTGAATTTATTTCCTCTTTTTTCGTTCAATTTTCTACTGACTCCTTTCTTTTGCAGACATGGTTTTATGAGGTGATCGAGTACAATACGTATAGCCCTAAAGGATGAGGGTTTAGGGGACTTTTGAAGGATGTTCCAATGACAAAAGTCGGACCAGAGGTCGAATCATTCTTTGTCCTTGGCGGTTGTGCCACGGGCCCCGAATGCCCTAACGAGCGATCATGTTATATTTTTATCTTTTTTGCATTCCATCTTGGCATCTTCATTTCTTGAGTAGATATTTATTCTCTATTGGGGATTTCAGGTGACCTTCTACCCCTAGGGGTGACTTCACAGGATACGGGGGAAAGAGTCTACATGCGCAGATGTGGCGATTGATGGCGCATGAGTTCGGCTACATCTGGTACACATGGGTGAGGGTGTGAGCTAGATTTTTAAGGAGTAGGTGGTTGTCCGCCCGTAGGTTCCCCTATATACATGAAGCGATTTAGAGAGATTTCGAACGATGCCCGGATGACAACGATGATCGACGAGCCCTATACACTCTACATAAATACAATGGCGAGCTATGATTATCTGGGTTTTATGAGGAGCTAGTTAATTTCCTCTTGTATCTAGGAAATGGAGAACATACCTCCACCTGCTACAGCTTCGGGCTGGGGTACTATTGCACTGGTGGGATAGACCCACAACACAGGTGGTGGCACGTTGGCTGCGACGATGATGACAGGGGTTGCTCCGATCATTAAGGTTACTCCCTCTTCCTATAATTTTTGACTGAGTAAAAAGGAGTCATTGGGCATGGAACACCATCCTCATGCATCGGTGTCAGGGTTGATGGGGCTTACGAATGAGGCCCTCTGGCCTGAGGTATATTTTATCTTTTTGTCTTGTTTTGTTAATTGTTCTTTTCTTCCTTATTGACGAATTTTCCTTTTTGCGTGCTGCTTCTTTGCTTGTTATATATTAGGGTGTCGACCACCTGGCTGAGGGATATTAATGACTGGATGGCCTCCATGTCAGATTATATTTAGAAGTCTTCCCCTTCATTCTTTGTGCAGCCTGCCACCTTAAATGAGGGTTCAAGTTTTAGGAATGGAGGATACTATGCTCGTCGTAGGGGAAAGCGCGTCCACCAGGGGGGTTTGTGGGTTGGAGAGAGAGAGTTAAGGGTTCGGACGAAGTCCCGTTTGTATTTTCTATTTTTCTTTTCTATCTGCAAAATGTAACAAAGTGAAGCAAAATATGAAGAAAGATTATGCATTTTCTTTTTTGGTATTTTTCTTTATTTAGTGACTTATCCTATACGCACTTTTTTTTTATGAAAGTATTTATGGAAAAATAGAAATAAGTACGAAAAAAATAATGAAAGGAACAAATGTTTATTATTTAAAAATAGGGAAGTGACAGTAATTGACTCATGAAAAAAATTAAGTGAAATTTTATTTTGAGAATTAAAATTGATTTTTTTTATAGAGAAAATGAGTAAGTAATCCGGGGGTAATTTTTCAAAATGGGATTTTTTTGAAATTGATTTTGATAAAAAAGGAAAGATGGAATTTTCAAAAACATGGGGGTTACTGATTGGTATACCCCTTAACCTTCCTATCAGTATGGAGGTCATGCCAAATCATCCCTAGGCCTTGATTTCACTTTCCCGCACATCAGATTACTCATATAGGGATGCAATTTAATTGCGTTTCTAAAGTTCTTGTCTTTTGCCAAGGGTTTTGAGTATAAAAAGGAGAGGTGTGGGATTTTCTTTCTCCATCAATACCCACATTTCTCTTCTTGATTCATATTTCTTATTCTTAAATGTATCTTCCAATGTATGGAGGATTTTCTTCTTACCTTGATAATATGGAGGCCATGTTCTTATATAATGTGGATTACGATGCTTTCAACCTGCACTAGGTTTCTTTATGGCATAATCGAGCCTTAGATTCGAACCTGTTGGCAACAATGTCACAATTCTGGTACCATGAAGACCATGTCTTTCATTTTGGCTTAGAAGACGTTTGTCCTGCCTATGAGGATTTCTTGGCCATGTTAGGGGTTATCCCCAGTGTGGCGACGACTATGACTAATTCTTGGTTAGTGGAAGGTCTATTTATCTTCAGGAGGTTATGTATTCAGTGTGCTTGAGGGGCTTTAAGGATGATGCTTTGTCGGAGATGTCACCTTGGGAATTACTACGAGGCTTTTGCATGTGATGAGGACTTGACAGTGTATCCTCACGTGGTTGTGATAATGACGTGGATGTCTTACATCCATAATCGCGCGACAGTACTGTATGAGACACTACACGGTTTGGATATTTATAAGGAGGGTCATTTTGAATTTCTTAGGGGGTTCCAAGTAATGTTACATATGTGACTTATAGAGAGGTTTTGACTGGAAGATGCTCCCCAGTATCCGTTGGCGGTTATGCCCAATTTCTTTATCCGACCTTTCTTCAGCTTCGTCCCATCTGTGGAGACCTGGGTTAACTGGTTTATGGAGCATGGATCCCAGTGTCTTCGTTGATTAGTGCCATGGTGGGGGGGGGGGGGTTATTTCCTATCTTCTAGCTTATAGAGTATCGATTTATGTGGTTGGTAGGCCACCATCAGACTTCCTTTTATTTCCTTTTGTGAATCCTCCACCAAGTCGGGTGGGAACAAATTGTGCCTCCTCGCATAACAAATTTTTTCCCATCAGAGGGTTGCACTGAATCACTGGGGATAATGCTGGGCTCTTTGTGGCAATGTCATAGTTTGTCTATCCGTCCATCAAAATGTTTAGTAGGGGCCTAAATTGTGTTTTAGGACTACCTAAATTTTTTATGGAAGTAAGTAATAGAGAAAATTATGGCAGAAGATATTGGTCAAACGTAGTTCATTGCCGTCGACACCATGAAGACGGTGTTGTGGTTCTATCCAGTCTTATCGGTGCGTACTTCTCTACAGAGTGCATACGGAATGTCAATTAGCAGTGGGAAACTTGAGGACCTCCAAGAGCTGGTAACGATGATGAAGTTGGGCAATCGGGCAGTTGAAGGCAATGTTTTTAAAGCTTGGATGATTTTTGTGAAGCTTGGATGATTTTTGTGAAGCTATGGTAATTTTGGTTTTTTTTTTGGGGTGGGTCGGTGGGTGGTGGTGGAATAAACTTTGTAACTTGGTTTAGGGTTATGTTTGTTTAAAAATAGTTCAGCCAATGGGAGGGATGGTGTTTTTTTTAACTCCTTTCGTTTATAATTCATTTAACAGTGTCGTATTCCTTATTAGAAATAAAATCTATTTTGATCATATTTTGTTGTGCCTCTTGATGAGTTTTACGTCTGAATTATTTATACCAATCGCTAAGGCATACATAATCCTTTCTTTCATGTAAATGATAAAATGGATCTCCGTTATCGGAGGTTAGAAAGGAATAGCATTTTGTGAAAGAGAAGGGGATCGAGACCATGTATGGCGTATGGGTTACCTACGTACCTCTTGGGGTTTTGAAAATTTTCATGACTTTCATTTTGAAAAGAAAAGGTTTTTAAAAAGATCAGGTCCTACGTAGTTATGTGTAGGGGAAATGAAGAATTTTTTAGAATATAAGGGGGATGAGAAGAGTCATAGCGCATCGAGATTTCAGACTAAGGGTAAAATTTCTTTAGACGATCCAGGTTGACTAGATGCGCCATCTCTTCTCCATTTAGGCCTGTGAGCATAGCGACACCTCCTCAGAGAATTTTCTTCCCGAACGTAGTGGCCTCTCTAGTTCGGTTTGCGTTCCCCTATGGGGTCCTAGACGGGTTCTATGATCTTTATTATTGCTTAGTCTCCTTCCTGGACAACGTGGTCCTTGTTTTTTCGATTGAATGATCGCGTAATTCGATGATGGTACCCCTGTATATGATATAGATCCTCCAGTCTCTTTTCATCCGAGAGTGATAATTCCTCAAAATGTCATTGATACCATTCTTCTTCATCTATTTTTCTTTTAAGTAGGATGCAGAGGGCAGGCATTTCCAACTCAATGGGTAGGACTACCTCCATGTTGTACACTAGAGAATAAGGGGTAGCCCCAATAGGAATTCTTATTGAAGTGCAATATCCCCAAATGGCATAAGGGATCAGGGCTAGTACGGATTTGAGGATTTTGCTGGCGGCCTTATCAACACCATTAGTTTGGGGTCGGTAGGGAGAAGATTTGTGTCTCTTAATTCCATACTCGACGAATAGTTATGCGACCTCAGCTTCAAGATGGAGCCTATTATCTCTCACATCTCATGAGGAAATCTGTATGGAGAGATGATGTTCTTTCTGATAAACATGGCCACTTTCTTAGAATTCGGCAGTGCATGTGACTCTTATTTAACCTAATTGGTTAAGTAATTAATTTTGACCAGGATGCATTCATGACCGTTTGAATATTTAAGAGTGACCTTACCAATTATGTCAATGTGTCGGGTGGACAAGGGCCAAATAGAGGTCATGTTGTATAGTTCTCGAGGTGGCAAGTGTCGTAGATTAACAAACTGTTGACATTTTTGGAATATTTGGACATAGGAAGTGAAATCTTAAACCATGGTGGTCCAATCATATCCTCGACGGATATTCTTTTTGAAAAGCACGTGACCGTTCATGTGGGGCCTGCATTCCCCACTATGGATATTCTACATCATTTATTCAACATAACTCCTACTATGTGATGCAAATGGGTTCCATAGAAGTTTATCTTAAATAGTTATTTATCGCAGATGATATATTGGGGAACCATATTATGAAAGGTCGCACGGTCTTTCTTATCAGCTTCTTGGGTATACTTACCATGTTTGAGGAGGTGCCAAATGTCATGGTACCATAACTCGACTATATTATACTCTTTCATGGTAAAAAGGTTAATGTTGTAGTAATGGGTGGACACAACTTGTTTTCTGAACCAGGAAATGGGCCATTGTTATTCCCTCAGGCATGTCGGCCACGGAGGCTAGGGTAGAAAGGGAGTCAGGTAAGATTTTTTAAGAACAAGGTAAGTAGTGGAAGGTGATATCTTTAATCTGGGAGTCCAGTTCTTCTTGGTGGGCATGGAGGGTGGAGCTTCTCATCTTTAACTTTCCATTTTCTAAGGATTTGGCCAACAAGGATAGAGTCTTTGTAGACGTCTAGGTGCGAGATTCCTTTCCTAAGGAAAATCTTGAGTCCTTCAATGCATGCCCCATAGTTATTCATGTTGTTAGTGTAGGGCAAATCTAGTTTGATGGAAATGAGGGTATTAGAGTCATCAAGGGTGTTCGGGAGTATCCCAATGCCATATCCTTTCTTTTTAGCAGCTCCATTAAAGAACATTTTCCATCTGAGGTCTTCTTGAAAGGTGTAGAGAATATATTGGTCTGATAATTCAGATAC
Organism: Sambucus nigra; assembly: GCA_949130495.1. Lineage (NCBI taxonomy): Eukaryota > Viridiplantae > Streptophyta > Magnoliopsida > Dipsacales > Adoxaceae > Sambucus > Sambucus nigra. Next base: position 617,104,835 of record OX422207.1, read on the forward strand.
CCAAACATCGGCTCCCATGGAGTAATTAATGAGGTAGTTGGAGATGGCTTTCCCTTTCATAACTTTTCACATGACGTACACAATATTAAACTCGGTTAGAAACATCAACGAATGGGCCATTCAACTGAACATAATGGGCTTCTCTGGTAGGTTCTTGATGGGATCCATACGAAATACTAGTCTGATGGGGAAGCCAAGCATGTAGTGCTGTAACTTCTGCGTTACCTAGACAACGATGACATATTCTTTCTCCAAAGTAGTATAGTTGACTTTGCATCCAACTAATTTATGAATGGTGTAATAAAATGCTCTTTACTTATGAAATGCTTCAGAGTATTGGGCTAGAAAAGCCCCTGTTGCAGTTTCTATGATAATCAAGTACAAGTGGAGGGGGAGACCTAACTGCAGAGGCATAAGCACTGGATGTCGGGTGAGGTATCACTTCATTTGGTCAAAGTAATCTTGGTAAGCCTCATTCCAGACTTTAGTTTAATCCTTTTGGAGAATTTTAAAAATGGGTTCACAGATAGAAGTCAGTTGGCCGATGAACCGACTAATGTAGTATAGTTTACCAAGGAATCCATGGGCTTCCTTCTCCATCCATGGTGGTGGAATCTCAAGTATGTCTTTTTAGATTTGAAGGTTCTACATTTATTCCCTTCGCACTGACAATGAGTCATAAATTTTTTCCTTTTGTGATGCCGAAAACACATTTCAGTGGGTTTAGTCGCATCTATAATTGTCATAGTCACTTGAAAAACTTTCGAAGGGTGGGAATATGACCTTCTTGAGTTCCAAACTTGATAATCATATCATCTACATAGACCCAGACCTCTTTATGTATAAGTTCATGTAGGATGGTTGTGGCAGGACTTTTGTAGGTAACCACGACATTCTTGAGTTTGAATGGCATAAGGGTGTGGTAAAAAGTTCCCCATGGGATGACGAAGGCAGTTTTATCCTGATAGTCCGCATGCATATTGATTTGGTTATATCCAACGAATCCATCGAAATATGACTTGAGGGTGCGACAAGATATGTTATCAATGATCATGTCAATTTTGGGTCATGGGTACTTGTCTTTCGGGGTTGCTTTGTTCAAATTTTGATTGTTGATGAACATGCAAACTTTTCTTCCAGATTTTAGCAGGGGGACGATATTAGCGAGACATGTAGGATATTTGATTGCCCGATTGAAACCCACATTTAATTGCTTGAGCACTTCCTGCTTGACATTGAGCAACCATTTGGTGCGAATCTTCCTTATATTTTATTTTTACAGCTTGCATTCTAGGAATGTTAGGATATCGTACTGAGCTATTTCTGGGTCAATGTCGAGCATTTCATCGTAGGACCACGCGAAGATGTCTATGAATTTATTCAGTAGTTCTTTAAAATTTTCACCCTCGTGCTCGATAAGGGTGGATCATATCCTAATCTAGTACCGACGGCTACTCGAATCGAGATTAATAACAATGGTCTTATCATCATTAATTTCAGTGCGGTTATGTTGTTTGTTATTCTACTTATCAAGACCAGTTAAGAATTGTTCAATTGTAAAATCAACATTAAGTTTTTTATTAGAATCAAGGCATTTAATGTAAGGCACAACAGGATACTCAAAATCTTCGTTTATTTAATTTTTAAAAAAAATCACATTGAGAATCTCGTGAAAAGAGGTCTCAGTACATTGATATCATAAAAAGGAATAACAACATCAGGTGAAGAGGCTTGGATAGGGTAGACAATAGGGTCAGGTTGAATTTGAGCAGGTTGGACAGGCATGAAATTATAGTTGAGGAGAGGCATGCCAACAACTTTAATTTGAGTAAAGGGGTTTTATGGCACGATATCTTGGGCGGATCATGCTGAGACTTAGCCCCAGTGTATTGAGGTTGAACGAATCCTTAAAACCACTTTACTTAGAATCCTCGATAACTGTCCCGACTTTCTCGGTGAGAGGTTGTATTTCATGTTTGCTGTCTTCGACCCAAGAGTTTCTATATTGAAACAAGATTTCCATCCTCAGTTTCATCTTCTTATCGACATGGTCATACCATGGTTTGGGTAAGTCCCAAAAAAGTAAGTATTCACCCTCCATGATAAACCTTCCATTTAAATAGTCTCTCAAAACGGTCCTTTCTTCCACTAAGCTTCTTTTTATCGTGGTTGCTAGAGTGCTTTGAGTTCTTTTGATGAAGATTGGTAACCCAATGCACATGAGGAAAACGCCTCCTTTAGGACTACGGGCTCAGGAATCCCTTATCGTCATCGCCCTAGCCCTATTTTGGGTATGAAATGCATGTTCTTGAGCTTTTGAATTACATTAATGTTGCCATGAGGGTTGTGTTCCGAAAAGACTTGGTCTTTGAAATTATCTCCTTCTGGAAGGGGAAGTGGATAAACTCTTAGTCTAGAGAGGAGCGTGTCATTCGTCCCATGCTAAATTTATAATACCGGGTTGCTAATGTTGGCATTATCTTTACTTTCATCATCCCCGAAGATGGTGATAACCTTGCGTTTGGTGAAGAACTTCAATTTTTGATGAAAAAAAGACCCCTCGGATGTTGTGGAGATATAGACGGCCAAGGAGTAGATATAAACATGCAAGTTTGTCAATGACATGGAACTAGGTGACATGATTGATATCCCTGCAGTGGTTTTTATCAACCTCATTACCTCTCGGTGGTTATTGTTGTAAGCACGCACTATAGCAGAAGTGGGAGTGAGATCACTGACTTTCAATCCTAAATAATTAAAGGTTCTGAGAGGACAAACACTGAGGGTGGATCCTTTATCAATAAGTGAGAGTGGGACATTCTTTCCCAAGACCTCAAAAAAGATGTTGAGAGAATAATTTTGATCATGGCTGATCTTCGGAATATCTTTTTGTAAACAAGAGAGGAGTATTGAAGAAGACAATAATATAACTATGTTTATGGATTCTTCGAGAGCAGTAGAGAGAGGGATTGTATCCTGGTGATGAGTTTTATCGGAGCATTTCGGATTAACTGGGAGGACATAAAAAACCCTCATAAGGTGATATTGGCTTATTTTTTCTTGAGTTGGTCATGGACTTTAATTTCTTTAATGGTCATTTATCACATGGGAAGTTCTTCGATAACTCGCTTTCCCTTATATGTCTCGGTCACATGAGGAATTGAATCTTCGTAGTGTCTTCCTAACCTGGTTATGTAATTTACGAAGGTGGGGAAAAACATGAACCATGTGTCTTCATATACCTCTGGCTAAATGGCCACCTTATTGATTTCCCCCAATAAATCTTTGAAGGATATTATTCTTCACAGACTGACTACTTGACTGGTTTCTTCCCGATGGGGTTTGTCATCTGAACTGTCAAAATCATCCCCCTTCAAGTGGCGACTATGTCCTCTCACCAAGATAAATCAATTCATTTAACAACCTCGACGGCCTCATCGTACAAATCTTCCAACTAAGTGGGGAGGTGCAGGAGTGCATGTACTAATCGTCCTTAAAGCTTCAAAGGGATGATTATCTCATCAATGCTATAAATTTCACTTGTTTATTAAAATGAATCGTCCATTATCTATACCACTTCATATAGACTGACTTCTTTAATAGGTACCACCCATTCATTTGATTCTTGAGCCCATTTACGAGCTTTCATGAACAAGACACTAAATTTGAAACAACCTAAAGTCATCTCAGTAGGCATTAGCCCAAGCTCCAATTTAAGAACAGGTATGGATGACAATGCAAGCCCTTATAAGGAGTGAAAATGTTTGATTGGTGAAACGGGTAGTGTATAGGAGATAACGTAGGAAAACTTTGAGCGATTTAGAGATTATATGTATGATGGGTGCTTTGCTAAGCATGATTTGAGAAGATGGATTAAATTTTTAGTCACTCTCTAGAAATATGGCATTTGTAAGGGTTGGAAGTGGGTTGTGAGTGGTATTAGGTTTAGGATTGGTTGGCAAGGCGATGATGCCCCGATCAATTAGGACTTGGATCACATTCCTAAGATGGAAACACTAGTCAGTAGTATGTTTAGAGAACTGGTGAAAATCATAACGGGCATCGGCTTTGAAGTTTTTAGAAAGTGGATTTGGTAATGGACGTGGGTCCAAGGGTTTGATAAGGTTTTGGCTCAGTGGGACTTTGTAGACTTTTGGCAGGGGAACATGAAGCTTAGTGAGGTAACATGTTGGGAAATGTTGTTGATAGTTGAGATAGTATCAGTAGAAGGCTTCTCATACTTTTGGGGAGTTGATTGTTTGGTCACTTTTATTGGTTCAAATTTGACTTTTGTAATGCCTTACTCAATTTTTACACCAGCCTCTCTGTTAGCTCGAAAGTGTGGGTAATACTATCCTCCCATGGATGGTCGTATATAAGGCGAGAAGTTCTTTTTCATGATACTGACTTGTTACTCTTCAGAGGGTCTATTAGTCATTGTATCATCTTTCTCTTTCCACCTTCCTATGAAGCTACTGACTGTTTCCCAGTGTTCTTATTAAGAAGATCTAGATCTCGAGGTAACCTCTAGCTCCTAGTTGTACTTTTATTGAGATTTCAATTCTTATACGGAGACATGAATTCTCGTGTGACATCCTCCTAACTACGAATTCTTCATTCTTCAAGGGATAGAAACCAACGAAGGGCGCTTTGTTTCAAGTTCTGCTAAAACACATCTGGGCCATTCTCTCTTCGGAGGCACCAAGGAGAGTCATGGCCCAGTGATAGCTTCGAAAGTGAACATTGGGGGGTCCGCTTTCCCAAACTTCTCGATATATGGAATCTTAAACTTTTATGGCAATCTTTCTTTGGGATATGGAGACATATGGTTGTCATCCATGTAACTCCCTAATATCTTGACTTGGTTGAACTTTTTCGATAGCAGCTTGATGTCTTCCTTGACCTTGTTTAATTCCTCCTCTTTAGGATTCGTGGGTATTGGTAGGTTAACCCCTGGTTGGGCAAGGTTCGATATATGTAGTTGAGATGGAGGTAGCCCATTGGTAGGTGGGGCACGCGAAATATGTTGATACTCTTCTAGGACCCAAATAGGCTCGGGAGTTGGTCGACCCATGGCACGAGGAAAATAAACCCCGAGTTCTTTGAGAATTTGGTCCCGATGCTGCTGCATCTCATGGACCTTTGTTTGAAGGTTATCAATATTGGAACTGATCTAGGATAAAACGGTCATCACATCGGGTTGCACATACAATGCTTGGTCAGTGTTATCCATCAAAACCTCATGAAGGTAAATCCCAAATTCATATGAAGTAGGAGAATAACCGATGGAGCTTCGGGGTGGTTTGATGGAAGGCCAAAGCCAATAGGGATCCATACTAAAATCCGATGTACGATCGACCTCATAGGGGAAATGGTTCAAATTTATTTTTAAAAGAAGGACGGAGAATTTCTTTGTATTTTGGAAGGAGGATAAAAAATGTTTTTTTGGTATTTTTGGAAAAATAGGGAATAGGAGCGTAATATCAACATTATTATTATTAATGTTATTATTAAGTTATCATTTGTGTTAGGACTGCCTAAATGTAAAAAAAAATGTCGAACATGACCCGAGCCTGGGAAAATAGGGCTTGAAAATATGTAAGACATGTTTGAACTTATTTTCCTGCTCATGGACAGGGTCCTATTTTGGAAAAGGTTGAAATGGAAATAAAATTTGGGTTGTATGCCGAACCTGAATTTCAACAAAGTTTTTAACGGTAACTATCAAACTAAATATGAGTATTCTAGGTTTGAAACCTATATGAGGTTTATGCAATTGTTAGGATAGTGGAAGGTTTCCCCCCTTTGGTATGACTTCTATGATATACCTCTTGCCTATAAGGAAAATCATTCATCGATACGTGTGGACAAGCCATTTGATATACCTAAGTATATGTGAATTGCCTCACTCTATACCTCATGGGGACAACACGTGTAAGAGGGAATTGGATATACTCAATGTACGTGGAAAATTTCCCTTTTATATACCTCCCGTCATGAGTTTCGTCAAGTATTATGATGCGGGGGGAACCATTCGATATACATTGAAGGTACGAGGCCAATTGAAGGTGAGAGTCATATCTCTTAGACTAAATATGACCTGCAGGAATAGTGCCAATCACAAAGTGACCCCACGTACGGAATACAAATTTGGTCAATACTGCCATGCTCTTGGGAATGTAGTGTGAAAAAATGCATGAGTCTTAATTAACATATTATGGAGAGATAAATAGATAGATAGAGATATAGATAGATAGATAGATAGAGATAGAGATAGAGATAGAGAGAGAGAGAGAGAGAGAGAGAGATAGAGAGAGAGAGAGATAGTATTTTTTTTATCATTTTTAATTGGCATGATGAGTAAAAGGAGTTCTACACTAATGGGGAACATATACAGGTATTATGGAAAGTAAATATTTCATAGAGACATTCTATTAATGGATACATGTAAGTGATTAGGTGATATGGGAATATATAAAAGTGAGTGTGTGTGTTAGTGTGCCTATACATGGATCAACTACAAGTGATGTGGATGTGTAAGTGAGAATATATACAAGTGTAGGAAGTGTTGTTGTGTGCTAGTGAAGCCTATGACTTGATACATGCGAGTGAGTATAAAGTGAATCTAAGTGTAAGTGTGTGAAGTGTATAAGTGACTGTAAAGTGATATATCTATAATAGATATATATACAACAAAATGTAAATAGGAGAAAAAGGAACATACAGGTAGGTGCATATGTACACATGAAAAAAAGAATAACGCCCATGCAAAAATGAGTCTAGTCCTCTTCAAAAATGTCCCCAGCGGAGTTGCCACTGTGTCCATCTAGAGGGTTCGGGGTCGGGGGTTGTCCTGAGGTGGTTCCCTTATTTCTTCCCCTTCCTGTCGTGCGTATGTGATTGCGTTCTTTCTCGAGGCACTCGATCGTCGTCGATGTGGGGTTATATGTAGAGATAGAATTATTGGCATATTTTGCACAAAATAGGCAAATGAAATGATGCCTCCTCTAGAGAACGACATCAAGGACAATAATGATGCTTGTAAAACCAACTAGTTCAAGGTCTGGGGACTAAGTTACGAAATAGGGAGGTTTTAGGCACCCATCCAGCCCTTTAGGTCTCTCATGGAATGTGTTAATCTTCTCCTGTTAAACTCTGTGATGTGTGTGCTTATGTGCATAATATAAATGGAGGATGGAATCGCTCGACTCACATCATGGATAAAGGCGGAGTGAGATCATCCTTAGGAGTGTTCCCAAAATAGTAATTCAAAGTATAATGTAAGTGTTTACTGATTCACAATTCGTTGTAGAAGAATGAATATGTATATCGAACAAGACACAAGAAAGCATGAATAATATATATATATATATATATATATATATATATATAAGAGGAGGGTGTTTTACTATTCTGAAATATCAACGGTTGAGATCAAATTTTTTGAGACGATCTAAGGGTCTCAAATTATGCCATGTCACCATTTATGCATTATGACATGGAAAAATTGGGGATAACCTAAACTTCTTATCATTCTCTCCCATTCATTTAATTTCACCCACATAAAATAAACCCATCCTAACCCTAAGCGCCCCCTCTCACCACTGCATCGATCATGTCCCCGCTATCGCGCGTCTCTCTCTCTCTCTCTCTCTCTCTCTCTCTCTCTCTCTCTCTCTCTATCGATGTGTAGGATTTCTCCTCTCTTTCGATCAACAGTTCTCTCTTTAGATCAACAGGTAACACTCCCTCCTCTATCAATCGACCCACACAATCTATTATTTTGGGTGAAATCAAGGGTTCATAGATCTACAATCTAGAAAGCCCCGATATTGAACAAACTCACTACTAATCTCTAGTTTAAGGTATGAATGAACACGAACCCTTGATTTCACAGTAGTACCTGTGTATAACATTTCCCTTTCTTGATATTTTCTTCATGATTATTATATATATTATACCAATGAATATAAGGGGTTGTATGCTATTTAACAAATGCTGCATTTTAGAATATAAAGTGCACATATCTGTTCTTTGCAGATGTTTGAGATTATTTTTAAATCGGGTTTCCATTATTTTGTGTGATTTTCTATCAATTATATTTCTCAATTGGTATATGAAACTAAATCACCCATTTAGAATTTGATACACGATGTTGTCGGTTTTGCGACTATGTCGTATTCGCCTTCTATGGTGGCGATGACGACAGTGTCGTGAGTACCCATAACTTAATTGCTATCAGAGTTTTAGCTTAAGCAAACTGGTGGGTTTGATTTTCCTTCTCCCGATTGAGTTTCAAGGTAAAAAAATTATTTATATACGTCATTTTTCTTAACCCACTCACTCAATGCTGTTGTGTAATGGATTTATTTTATGTTTGATTTAACAGTGATTTTAGTATAACAAATCGGTTGTCCCGACAAAAAACCATGTTTTATCTGGAATAAATTCCCCAAATTCAATCTGGAAACATTAGGCCTTCACCTAACCCGGTTGACCCGAAGATGACTTATCCCAACACCATAATTCAAATCCGTTAACTTCAATATTCTGGGTTTGTGTTGAAAACCCTATTCGACCCACAACACCACCAACAACAATTACACCACCCTCACTCTGCTTCACAATTTATCCATAAGAAACACCCCACTGGAGCTATTCAAATGCTATTTTATTATCCAATATACCCTTCCCAATAACAGCACCATCATCACCAAGCCCTCGATCAACAATACCCAAAATACACAATTATTTGTCAATGGTTCATACCCGATTTAGGTATAACTGTCCGTCTGCCTGTTGCAGTCAATGATATGCCTCTAATATTTATTTTTGTATATATTTTTAGTCCTATAAAATCTTGGTTTCAATTTTTGATGGGGGAGCGTAATTTTTAATTCAATTCTGATTTTTTAACTAACTATAAGTTATGGACACTGATGTTTCAAATATCTGAATTTTGACACTTTCATTAGATGATAACTTTTGTATTGTTGTTCTTTTCTTCTTTAGTGGATACTTTTGTTTTAATTCATTTTTTGATTTATTTGAATATTCATGATCAATTTTATCTCATCGTTGATGTTTTTATAATTTCTTATGTATTTTTTGTTTGTGTTCTATTAGTTTAAATGATTAACATGAAGGTATACTATTAGTTTAAATGATTTCCATCATTTAAACTTAATTGTTGAGGTTCCTCAACCTTGATTGTTGATTGTTGATTGTTGAGGTTTCTTAACCTTTATTATTGAGATGTTGAAGCAATTTGAAATTGGAATTACTAAATATCAATGGATATGTTTCAATATTTTCAGGTACCTATGTTTGTGCCTAGTATGTTTTTGTTTTTAATATGAATGGATATGATTTATGGTTGATGTATTTTTCCTTTTTTGGTTAATAAACACAAAATATTCTGATTATTTGGCAATCTTTGATGGTGGTTTGTCATTGACCAGACCTGATGGAACCAAGAAATGATACCTACTTGAGAATAAATTGAATTTTTGTGTTCACTGGCTTTATGATGAGATACAAGTATTAAGGATTCCACAAGAATGCTTCAAATTTGATATAACGGTTCTAAGCCAAGTAAGATTTGTTTAAATAAAAAGCATGTCATGAGCTCTATTTCGAAACTTTTGTTACACGTGTGTATATTCAGGTATGTGTATTCCCTTGGTCCAATTTATATTACAATAAAAATGTACGTGCCTCTTAAGTGTTATATACAAAACATCTCCAATCAAAACTGAGCCAAAAACTGCATTTGTATTGTAATACCCCGTACTTTTATAGATATTTTAATTACATAAGTCGGTGTAATTTTGTAATTAGAGGAATTACTATGAATAGTAATTTTTGGATTTATGATTATTAGATTATTACCGATGTGTGTTACATTTACTTTTAGGAATAAGTAAATTAGTCGAAATGTTTTTATAACATGTCGCAACTGGGTAAAGCGATGGGAATTATTTTACGTTGTGGAAAATGCTTATTGAGACGAGTTGGGTTTAATTTATGAATTTTAGTTAAGTGACTCGGATGGAGATTTCGAGTGCACGGTTGGTTTTGGAATAGCCGAGATAGTCAGAATAGAGTAGGGACTCACAATTGAATAAATGAGTCATTTTTGGGTTTATAAGGGATAATCCCTTATATTCTCCCTTGTAAGGTAAGAGAGGGAGAGAAAGAAAGAAAAAGAGAGAAGAGAAAGAAAAGAGGATAAATTAAGGGAAGAATGGATTTTCGGGCCAACCTCAGCGGGATTCGACTCGAGGTTTTCGGATTTTATCCACGAGGAAAGTGTTTACTTGCTTTATTTAATTGAGTGTGTGTATCTCATATTACAGTTGGTAAACTATATAATTTTGGGTTAAAACCATTAAAATAACTTTGGGAAGTTTGAATATGAGTTTACAAATTGACGTATTTTGAACTCTTAATGATTTATAGTGTTAAAACCATGATAATGGAGTGTAGAAATGGTTACAAATGGGAGAAATTATAAAACTAGGGCTTCAAGGGTTTTAGGGTTTAAATCTAAGCGAAATGGTTTAATACCACAAATAAATTGATGTGTTAGTTAAAAATCAGTGTTAGGATGATTGTGGTGATGTTGGTTGAGATTAGAAACCATAAGAATGGAGGTTGGGTTGATATTAGGGATTTTGGAGAAGATGATGAATAGTAACTCAACGTCTTTTCTAAATTGATTTGGCCATGAAGCAAATCGATTCGGCTCTTGGTCAAAAAAATAAATTTGTAGATCTTTTCGATACAGTGGCGTGATCATTGACGACATATTTTTCTGATTTTTAAAATTTTTTTAATGATTTTTCTACGGAAGGCTGTCCGAGATCGAAATCGTTAGTTAGAAATCAAACCTGATATTGGGAGAATTAAGGATAAAATTGATTAGAGATTAAAATGGGAGAATCTAGTTATGATATTCGGACTCCTAGATTATGGGTTTTAGGGTGAGTAAACCATTAGAGGAAAGAGAGAACCTAGGATTAATTTAGTGTACAATCCAAGGGACGAGCCTAGTGAATGTTCGGGTCGAGGAACATTTGAGAGAGAGGTTTTCAGCAAGTGTGTAGAAATATTTATGCGGATAGAATGCTTATGAGATGAATGAATTTGAGTAAATCCTAGGATGTGATTAGGATGGAATTTAGGATGAGCCAACGAGGATTGAGCGGCTATCGCGTACATTTATGGACTACGATTATTATGGGTGATGCGATAACTATGGGATTAAGAGAAGTCAATAGTATACTTATTTAATTATTACGAATTGGAATATTCGGGAATATATATATAAATCTTTAAAAGTTATCAAGGTGCGAGTTATGTATTAAGTAAGAGAATACTTGTAAGTTTAGTATTATAAGTGTGCGAATACTTTTATACTATTACGAATGGAAATATTTGGAGTAATTTTCTATCGTTATGAGAGTTTGGAAATTATAGCCATATGTGTTGAGAGGTGATGCGTATTATATATCTGTGTGTGATTGGTATATTTATATCTTAGAGGCTGGTTCCATAGGCTTTCCTAGGCGTAGGGTTGGACCAACCAGATTATATATTTTGCTTAGTGTGATCCAGGGAGGTTGCGCGATGTGTGTGAATCCCCTGGCTTAAGGAGAAGGGAGAGTATATCCCCAGTCATATCGTCCAGTATAACAGTGCGATGTGTATATTCCACTTGCAAGAGGGAACATGACCGCATCCCCCGTTGTGTATTTTTACCATGACCATGAGTGAGACTGGCTTGGTACCATGGTTGAGTGAGTAAACCCAGATTCAGATTGGCACTATGAGACTACATCCTTGAGTTATAGCTCAGTGGGATGGTTATTATACTTATGATTGTGGTAAGTATAATTATACTTGATGTGTATACTGTATTTCTTGTATATGAAGACAAGATATCATATAGCTTTAACTGGTGTAAAGAGTAAAATGAATAAGGATTCATTCTCATTCCGGGAGATTATATCCGGATTTAAATTGTGATTCATATATTAAAGTGAGAATTATATATATACGGGATTTTATATACAAAAGTGAAAATGGTATTTTAAACTAGTGAAAGTTATGGTTCATGAACATTATAGTTATATATATATAACAAGAATTATCTATATATATAGCACATTAATGATGATGTCAACTAAAAGCTTACATGATAGCTTATGGTATAATCTATATTATACCATGTCGGCTAAGTGATAGTTATGGAAAATCTAGAGGATGGGGGAACAGTTTGGTTAGGCGAGGTAGCTTAGCTAAGTTGTTTGAAAGGTTTACGATAGGTGTGCACTATTAAAAGAGGGGTGAGGGGTATTTCATGAGAGTGCGATACCAATTTAAATATGAGAGACTTAATATTTTAAAAATATGGCATTTATGCACTTGCAAAAAAATTTGAAACTCAGGCTCTAACTTGTTTCTATATTTTCCCCTCTCTTGCTATATTTGTATATATATTAGGTGTCCAGACACAGGGACGCCAGGATGATGATTCCTTCATGTCAGACGCTTGCTGCGGAAGCTGCGTAATATATATATATATATATATATATATATATATATATATATATATATATATATATATATATATATATATATATATATATATATATATATATATATATATATATTATAGACGCCTCTATTCTTATAATCTAGATAGGAAGTATTGTAGTAATATTCGGGTTGATAGCCCAACTATATTCATTTATTCTTTTACCGTCTTTTTGGTGCGACATTCGATTTGGTTGTATTACGTTATAACTAGTGTTCGATTATTTTATTTCATTTTAGTTCATGTATATAATTGTTGTGAATGATTTATTTGAATGGTTTGCTTAAATAGATTAGTTAATATAAAATTTTGGCGCTAGCCTAATAGGTTATTAGTAATTAAATTGGTTTTTGACAGTGATGCTAAGAATGAACCATATGGACTCCTGTTTTAATTTGGTATAGGATTGATCACTTGGTATTTTATTAGGCGGGGTGTGACCGATGGTATCAGAGCATCAGGTTCTAGTGTCCTTAGGAATCTTTGTGGATGTACTACGCTTGTAGTGTTCCTTTTGATTTGATATATAGCCTTATAATTAGGATTGTTGATTCCTCTTGTGAAATTTTGTTCTCCTGCCATTATGTAAGATTATAGTAAATCTTTTGCGCGCTCATTCGAGATTCATGTGCTAATTGATGAAGGGCGACAAGGGAAGGCCGTGATGAGGGCAACAAGAGGCGTGGCTTAATTAGAGCTATAAGTTAAAGTCGAGGATGAGGACCGCAGTAGAAGTCACTCTCATTGTGGAATTTTTGAGGATTTCTACAACGATTATCAAGTATAGTAGTTATATTTTTCCAAGTACCGTTGTAGTATGGAGAGTGATGCTAATTTGAATTACCAAGTGAAGTAAATTCGGAAAAGGTTTTAAAGGGTCTTTTATAAGGACCATACATTGATAGTTAGGTCATCTGGAGGAAGTGTAGCATTACTCAGTGGAAGTATAAGGCTAAGAAGCTTCGACTTAGAGTAGGGTATGGAAATACCCAGATGTGAAAAATTCGAGGAAAATGTTTCACTCGTGGGAGCGATGTCTAATTGGTGGGTATGGTAGTCACCATATTCGGGGGAGCATGATGTTTTGCTCATAGAGGGATCTTACAGATGGTTTTAACAGCGAGTTCCTTTGATTTATCCAAAATGAAGAGAATGTAGTTTCTCAAGTATTCACATGAGGATCGATCAGAGGTCGATAGTGAATAAAGAGTTATACGATTAAGGAAACCTTGTACTGAAGTAAGGTAGGTACAATGAAGAAAGAGTCCTTCAATGGAATGATAGGCTCACTAGTAAGTGTTGCTAACACTTATGTAGATTTTGTGTTCGTGGAACCCCACAAGTGGACATCCTCCTGAGAATTCATTGAAACAGGGAAGTTGAGGCCGATAGTATGTTTCCTTTTAGTCGGAGGAGCTAAGGGAACTATGAGGACGATTGTTAAGATCAAGGCTATTAGTGTCCGAGATACTGATAATTTAACATGGTCAGGGTGGCCAGAGGTTGGGAATAGGGTGAGGTGTAGTGTAGAACCACACGATTAATCCTTCCTCTAAAGGAGTTAAATGACAAGAGTAGATTTCTTAGATGGAGCATTGATTAAAGTAAATTTTGGTTCAATTAAGACAAGTGTACTGTATCTGGGAACCATTTGGAGTAGCCAGGTTAATTGGCAAGAATGTTGTTATGAGTTTGACCTCAGACGAGGGAGGAATATTCTGTGCGATGAGATTGTGTCACAGTATTTTATTGGCCCTAGATTCGTGTGTATAATTCAAACTTCGTGGCACTATCGATAACATTATATAGTGTACGTCTATATGTTTTAATCGGTAGCGGGGTTCCATTTTCTTCATTCGTTACGAAAACGGGTGTTGATATTTTGAATTTCTATCTAGCTTGTACTCCTCGTTTTGTGTGTGTTATACGAGCATGGTACCATTGTAAGTGTAATATAAATTTGTGGATGATCGGAGCAATAGCACGCTAATGACTGCAAGAGTATCGTATCCGTCGTTCCAAGGTGGTACTGGTTGTTTATACGATATCGCACCTGGATACAGGTCGAGCCCGCCTTTATTATATGTTAGATGAAAATTCGGTGAGTAGATGTTTCACTATCATGACTTTAGTGCACTAGGACCTTATAGATATGGTCTAAGGTATGCAGTATTTAGTACTTTAGATGCTTTATCCTGAAATGTCTCCACGACCGACAAATTTATGTAGTAGTGTATTAGAGGGGTTCTTTGTTTGGATTTTTCTTGCGATACACTCCATGCATGAACCATAACAACGTAGGAAGTGGAGAGATGTTATTGTATGCTAGGATGTTTGTTTTGATGATAAATTAGCTAAGAGTCATGCAATGATTATCGGCTAAAAACAGTAAATGTGTTGTGGGAAAGACCTGGAAATGTTTCTCTTACTGCAAGTATGTGGGTGAGGCAAGCTAAAGGAAATTTATTTGAGGCTTATAGCCAGGACATGATTAGAATGAAAATTCAAAGGAAGTATGTTTTGGGTATGTTGTTCATAACAATTTTGCTGAGACTAGGTGCCCTAATTAGTTAGACTTTCAATTTTTTCCAAAATGGAAGGACATAGTGGTAGAAGTATGTTAGTATGGTTGCGAGATAAGATTTTGGAAGTGTCGATTGTGTGCTTTAGGATGTTATATCTTGATGACCGACGATGGAGGTAGTAGTGTAATTGGAGGGTTCTTTATTTTCATTTCGCTTTGCGAGACGTCCCATGTATGAAACCGAGCTAATATCGGGAGTTAGGAAAGGTCTTGGACGCTTGAGATATAGTTAGAATAAATACTCATCTTCTGAGTGTAAAAAACACATCGATCTTAGGGTTATTAGGAAGTAAGGCCAGTGGGGCATGTAGCGCTATTTTAGGAAGATTAACCACGAGAACATTGGTTCGTTAACTTTAAGGAGGATTGGATTTCCAAGTATAGGAAGAATTGAATTTTGAATTATTCAGGTTAGGAATACCCAGGTGTTAGTACCAGGCTGTGAAAGTGAGGCCCATTTTATTTAGAAAGAGTGTTATAGGCATGGTCTAAAAGGTGTATGGGCACCTTGGTAAGTTGGTTTTATATACCGTCTGAAATAGGAGGGGAGTAGTATATAAAGCTGAAGAATATGCTTTGGAGAAGTTATGCGTTTGATTGAGCGTCATAGGAGGCACACGGTAATCCAATTGTACCGGTGCAATAAGAGGTGGCACACCCAAACTAATCGAGAAGACTAACGAGAATACTCAAGCATTAGTGTAATTTCCTTTTGAGCGAAATTAGATATCCCGATGTAGATGATGGGACTCCTAGAGTAGCGGATCTTCGATGGGATTGAGATGTTAGAGATGTGATTATATGTGGTTATAGAAGCGCCAGGTGCCATATGACGTTGTTAGAGTCAACCTTACGACCGGAGTAGTGTTGTAGTATATAGATATTTGGGTTAAGCTTGTTATTAAGCTAATGTGTTAGAGTATAAGCCTTGAGATAGGTGGGTACCATTGTGTTTGTACCATATGACTTCGGCATACTAGGACATAGTGTGATTAACGATCCTAGGAGGGTTTATATCTAAATTTCGAGGATGAAATTCCGTTGTCAGGGGGGAAGTATGTAATACCCCGTACTTTCACAAATATTTAAATTACATAAGTGGGTGTAATTAGAGGACTTACTCTGAATAGTAATTTCAGCATTTATGAGTATTAGATTATTATCGATGTGTGTTACATTTACTTTTAGGACTAATTAAATGAGTCGAAATGTTTTTATGACATGTCGCAACTGGTTAAAGCGACAGTAATTATTTTACGTCGAGGAAAATGCGTATCGAGACGAGTTAGGTTTAATTAGTGAATTTTAGTTTAGTGACTCAGATGGAGATTTTGAGTGAACATTTGGATTTGGAAGGTCCGAGATAGTTATAATAGAGTATCCGAGGACAATGTTTAGGTTCCAGGGATTTTTGGACTAGTAGGGACTCGCAATTTAGTAAACGAGTCATTTTTGGGTTTATAAGGGACAAGCCCTTATTTTCTCCCTTATAAGGCAAGAGAGAGGGAGAGAAAGAAAGAAAAAGAGAGAAGAGAAAGAAAAGAGGAGAAAGGAAGGGAGAAAGATATTTTCGCGCCAAACTCCGCGGGATTCGACTCGAGGTCGTCGGATTTTATCCAAGAGGAAAGTGTTTACTTGCTTTATTTAATTGAGTGTGTGTATCTCATATTATAGTTGGTAAACTATATAATTTTGGGTTAGAACCCTTAAAATAAATTTGAGAAATTTGAGTATGAGTTTACAAATTGATGTATTGTAAACTCTTAATGATTTCTAGTGTTAAATCCATGATAATGAAGTGTAGAAATGGTTAGAAATGGGAGAAATGATAAAACTAGGGATTTAATGGTTTTATGCTTTAAATCTAAGAGAAATGGTTTAATACCACAAATAAATTGATATGTTAGTTATAAATAAGTGTTATGATGATTGTGGTGATGTTGGATGAGATTAGAAACCATAAGAATGGAGGTTGGGTTGATATTTGGGATTTTGTAGAAGATGATTAATAATAACTCAACGTCCTTTTCGAATTAATTCAGCCACAAAGAAAACCGATTCGTCTCTTGGTGAATAAATAAATTTTGTATATCTTTACGATACGATCGCGTGAGCGCTAACCGGGTATTTTATGATTTGTTTTGAATTTATAATGATTTTTCTACGGAAGGCTGTCCGAGATTGAAATCGTTAGTTAGAAATCAAACTTGATATTGGGAGAATTAAGGATAAAATTGATTAGAGATTAAAATGTGAGATTGTAGTTATGATATTAGGACTCCTAGATTATGGTTTTGAGGGTGAGTAAACCATGAGAGGAAAGAGAGAACCTTGGATTAATTTAGTGTACAATCTGGGGGATGAGCCTAGTGAATATTCGGGTCGAGCAACATTCGAGAGAGATGTCTTCGGCAAGTGTTTAGACATATTTATGAGGATATAATGCATATGGGCTGAATGCATTTGAGTAAATCCTAGGATGTGATTAGGATGTAATTTAGCATGGGCTAACGAGGATTGAGGGGCTATCCGGTACGTCTACGGAGGACGATTATTATAGGTGATGCGATACCTATGGGATTAAGAGAAGTCAATAATATACTTGTTTAATTATTACGAATTGGAATATTCGGGAACATATATATAAATACTTAAAAATGATTAAGGTGGGAATTATGTATTAAGTAAGAGAATACTTATAAGTTTAGTATCATAAGTGTGCGAATACTTATATACTATTACGAATGGGAATATTTGGAGTTATTGTCTATCGCCGTGAGAGTTTGGCAATTATAGCCATATGTGTTGAGAGGTGATGCGTATTATATATACGAGAGTTGTTAAGGTATATATATGATACGAGATGAATATAAATATATCTATGTGTGATTGGTATATTTGTATCTTAGAGGCTGGTTCCATAGGCTTTCCCAGGCGTAGAGTTGGAACAAATAGATTATATATTTTCTCTAGTGCGATCCAGGGAGGTTGCGTGATGTGGGTGAATCCCCTAGCTTGAGGAGAAAGGAGAGTACATGCCCAGGTCATATCGTCCCGTATACGAGTGCGATGTGTGTATTCCACTTGCAGGAGGGAACAAGACAGCCTCCACCATTGTATATTTTTACCATGACCATGAGTGAGTATGGCTTGGTAACGTGGTTGAGTGAGTAAACCCAGATCCAGATAGGCACTATGAGACTACATCCTCGAGTTATAGCTCGATGGGATGGTTATTATACTTATGATTATGATAGGTATAATTATACTTATTGTGTACAATATATTGCTTGTATATGAAGACGAGATATCATATAGCTTTAACTGGTGTAAAGAGTAAAATGAATAAGGATTCATTCTCATTCTGGGAGACTATATCTGGATTTAAATTGTGATTCGTATATTAAAGTGAGAACTATATATATATGGTATTTTATATACTAAAGTGAAAATGGTATTTTAAACTACTGAAAGTTACGGTCCATGAACGGTATAGTTATATATATAGAATGAGAACTATATATATAGCACATTAATGATGATATCAACTAAAAGCTTACGTGATAGCTTACGGTGTAACCTATATTATACCACGTCGGGTAAGTGATAATTATGACAAATTTAGAGGATGGGGGA
Organism: Sambucus nigra; assembly: GCA_949130495.1. Classification (NCBI taxonomy): domain Eukaryota; kingdom Viridiplantae; phylum Streptophyta; class Magnoliopsida; order Dipsacales; family Adoxaceae; genus Sambucus; species Sambucus nigra. Next base: position 617,123,656 of record OX422207.1, read on the forward strand.
ACAAATTGGTTATGGGGGGTAGCTTAACAAAGTTTTTTTAAAGGGTATGAAATAGGGGTGCAATATTGAAAGAGGGGTGAGGGGTATCTCATGAGAGTACGATACCAATTTAAATATGAGAGATTTCATATTTTGAAAATATGGCATTTATGCACTTGCAAATTATCTTCAAACTCGGGCTGTGACCCATTTCTATTTTCCCCTCTCTTGTTATATATGTATATATATTCGGTGTCCAGACACACAGACGCTTGGATGATGATTCCTTTGAGTTAGTTGTGGATGCATGTAGGTTTAGTGTAGACGCTTCTATTCTTGTAATCTAGATATGAAGTACTGTAGTAATATTAGGACCGATATCCCAACTATATTCATTTATTCTTTTACCTCCTTTTTAGTGTGGCATTCAATTTGGTTGTATTACCTTATACCTAGTGTTCGATTATTTCATTTCATTTCAGTTCGTGTATATAACTGTTGTGATTGATTTATTTGAATGGTTTGGTAAAAAACATTAGTTAATATAAAATTTTGATGCCAACCTAATAGGGTATTAGTATTTAAATTGGTTTTCGACTGTTATGCTAAGAATGAACCATATGAGAATCCTGTTTTAATTTGGTATAGGATTGATCACCCAGTATTTTATTTGGTGGGGTGTCATATATGTCATCAGAGCATCAGGTTCTAGTGTCCTTAGGAATCTGTGCGGACAAACTACGCTTTCAACGTTTCTTTCGATTTGATATAGAGCCTCATGATTAGGACTGTTGATTACTCTGTGAGTTTTTGTTCTCCTGTGATTATGTATGATTATAGTAAATCTTTTGCGCGCTCATTCTAGATTTGTGTGCTGATTGATTAAGGGCGACTAGGGAAGGCCGTGTTGTGGGCAGTAGGAGGCGGGGCTTAATTAGAGCTATAAGTTGAAGTCGAGGATGAGGACTGCAGCAGAGGTCACTCTCGTTGTGGAATTTTTGTGGATTGCTACAACGACTACTAAAGTATAGTAGTTATATTTATCCAAGTACCGTTGTTGTATGGAGAGTGGTGCTAATTTGAATTACCTAGTGAAGCAAATTGGGAAAAAGTTTTAAAGGGTCTTTGATAAGGATCATATGTTGAAGTTAAGTCATGCGGAGGAAGTGTAGCGTTACTCAGTGGAAGTATAAGGCTCAGAAGCTTGGGCTTAGAGTAGGGTATGGAAATACCCAGATGTGAAAAATTCGAGGAAATTTTTTCACTCATGGGAGAGATATTGAATTGGTGGGATTGGTAGTCAACATATTCAGGGGAGCATGATGTTTTGCTCATAGAGGGATCTTACGGATGGTTTTAATCGCGAGTTACTTTGATTTATCAAAAATGAAGAGAATGCAGTTTCTCAAGTATTCACATGAGGATCGGTTAGAGGCCGACAATGAATAAAGGGTTACATGGTTAAGGAAAACTTGTACCGAAGTAAGGTAGGTACAATGAAGAAAGAGTCCTTCAGTGGAATGATAGGCTCACTATTAAGTGTTGCTAACACTTATGGGCAATTTGTGTTTATGAAACCCCACAATTGGACATCCGCCCGATAATTCATTAAAACAGGGAATTTGAGACCGATAGTATGTTTCCTTTTAGTTGGAGGAGCCAAGGGAACTATAAGGACGATTGTCAGGATCGAGTCTATTAGTGTCCGAGATACTGATAATTTAACATGGTCAGGGTGGCCAGAGGTGGGGAATTGGGTGAGGTGGAGTGTAGAACCACACGGTTAGTCCTTGCCCAATAGTAGTTAAATGAAAATAGTAGATTACTTAGATGGAGAATTGATTGAAGTAATTTTTTGTTTAGTTAAGACAAGTGTACTGTATGTGGGAACCATTTGGAGTAGCCAGGGTAATTGGCAAGAAAGTTGTTATAAGTTTCACCTCAGATGAGGGAGGTATATTCTGTGCGATGAGATTGCATCACAGTATTTTATTAGCCCTGGATTCGTGTGTGTAATTCGAGCTTCGTGGCACTATCGGTAACATTATATATTGTATGTCTGTATGTTTTTTCGTGACAACGGGGTTCTATTTTCTTCATTTGTTACGAAAACGGGTGTTGATATTTTGAATTTATATCTGGTTTGTATTGCACATTTTGTGTGTGTTATATGAGGATGGTACCATTGTAAGTGCAATGTATATGTGTATGATCGGAGCGATAGCAGTCTAATGATTGCAAGACTATCACATCCGCCGTTCTAGGGTGGAACTAGTTGTTTATGTGATATCTCACCTGGATACAAGTTGAGCTCACCTTTATTTTATGTTCGATGGAACTTCGGTGAATAGATGTTTAACTAGCATGACTTTAGTGCATGGGGACCTTATAGATATGGTCTAAGGTATGCTGTATTTAGTACTTTACATGTTTTACGCTGACATGTCTCCACGACCGATAAAGTTATGTAGTAGTGTATCGGAGGGGTCCTTGTTTGGATTTCACTTGAGAGAGACACCACGCATGAACCTTAATGACGTAGGGAATGGAGAGATGTTACTGTATGCAAGGATGTTTGTTTTGATTATAAATTAGCTTAGAGTCATGTGATGATTCAGGGCTAATAAAAAGTAGATGTGTTGTGGAAAAGTGTTGACAATTTTTCTCTCACCGCAAGTATATGGATGAGGCAAGCTAAAGGAAATTGATTTGAGGCTTATAGCTAGTCCTTGAATAGAAGGAAAATTCAGAGGAAGTATGTTTTGGGTATGTTGTTCGTAACAATTTTGTTGAGAGTAGGCTCCCCGATTAGTTAGACTTTCCATTTTGCCAAGATGGAAGGACATAGTGGTAGAAGTACGTTAGTATGGTTGTGAGATAGGATTTTGGAAGTCCCGATTATGTTACTTGGGCTGTTATATCTTGATGATCGACGATGCGAGGTAGTAGTGTAACGGGAGGGTTCCTTGTATTCATTTCGCTATGTGAGACATCCCACGGATGAAACCGAGCTAATATCGGGAGTTAGGAAATATCTTGGCCGCTTGGGATATAGTTAGTATAAATTACTCATTTTACGTGTGTTGGAAACAAATCGATATGAGGGTTATTAGGAAGTAAAGCTAGTGGGGCATGAAGCGTTGTTTTAGGAAGATTGTAGTGAGTTAACCACGAGAAGATTGGTTGGTTAACTTTAATAAGGATTGGATTTCCAAGTATAGGAGGAATTGAAATTTGAATTATTCGGGTTAGGAATACCCAGGTGTTAGTACCAGGCCGAGAAAGCGAGGACCATTTTATTTAGAAAGAGTGTTACGTGTCGGACTTTTACAATGGTTGTGCAGATAAGCATGGGTTAAAAGGTGTATGGGCACCTTGGTAAGTTGGTTTTATATACCGTCCAAAATAGGATGGACATAGTATATATAGCTGAAGAATATGCTTTAGAGTAGTTGTGGGTTGGATTGAGTGTTGTAGGAGGCACACGGTAATCCAATTGTATAGGTGCAATAAGAGGTAACACGCCAAAAATAAGCGAGAAGACTGACGGGAATAGTCAAGCGTTAGTGTAATTTTCTTTTGAGGGAAATTAGATATCCTGATGTAGATGTTGGACGCCTAGAGTAGCGGATCTTCCATTGGATTGAGACGTTAGAGGTGTGATTATATGTGGTTATAGAAGCTCCAGGTGCCATATGACGTTGTTAGAGTCAACCTTACGACCGGAGTAGTGTTGTAGTATATAGATATTTGGGTTAAGCTTGTTATTAAGCTAATGTGTTAGAGTATAAACCTTGAGATAGGTGGGTACCATTGTGTTTGTACCATGTGACTTCGGCATACTAGGACATAGTGTGATTAACAATCCTAGGAGGGTTTATATATGAATTTTGAGGACGAAATTCCGTTGTCAGGGGGAAGTATGTAATACCCCGTACTTTCATAAATATTTAAATTACATAAGTGGGTGTAATTCGGTAATTAGAGGAATCACTATGAATAGTAATTTTGGGATTTATGAGTATTAGATTATTACCGATGTGTGTTACATTTACTTTTGGGACTAAGTAAATGAGTCAGAATGTTTTTATGACATGTCGCAACTGGGTAAAGTGACGAAAATTATTTTACGTTGTGGAAAATGCATATTGAGACGAGTTGGGTTTAATTAGTGAATTTTAGTTAAGTGACTCGGATGGAGATTTCGAGTGCACTGTTGATTTTGGAATGTTTGAGATAGTCAGAATAGAGTATCCGAGGACAGTGTTTAGGTTCTAGGGATTTTTGGACTAGTAGGGACTCACAATTAAGTAAACGAGTCATTTTTGGGTTTATAAGGGACAAGCCGTTATTTTCTCCCTTATAAGGCAAGCCAGAGGTAGGGAAAGAAAGAAAAAGAGGGAAGAGAAAGAAAAGAGGAGAAAGGGATTTCTGGGCCAAACTCCACAGGATTCGACTCGAGGTCGTCAGATCCACGAGGCAAGTGTTTACTTTCTTTATTTAATTGAGTGTGTGTATCTCATATTATAGTTGGTAAACTAAATAATTTTGGGTTAGAACCCTTAAAATAAATTTGAGAAATTTGTGTATGAGTTTACAAATTGATGTATTGTAAACTCTTAATGATTTCTAGTGTTAAATCCATGATAATGGAGTGTAGAAATGGGAGAAATGATAAAACTAGGGCTTTAATGGTTTTATGGTTTAAATCTAAGAGAAATGGTCTAATACCACAAATAAATTAATGTGTTAGGATGATTGTGGTGATGTTGGTTGAGATTATAAACCATAAGAATGGAGTTTGGGTTGATATTTGGGATGTTGGAGAAGATGACGAATAGTGACTCAACGTCCTTTCCAAATTGTTTCGTCCATGAAGTGAATTGATTCGACTCTTGGTGAAAAAATAAAATTTGTATATCTTTTCAATACGGTCGCGTGAGCACTAACCACGTATTTTTTTGATTTGTTTTGAATTTATAATTATTTTTCTACGGAAGGCATTCCGAGATTGAAATCGTTAGTTAGAAATCAAACCTGATATTTAGGGAATTAAGGATAAAATTTATTAGAGATTAAAATGGGAGATTCTAGTTATGATATTGGGACTCCAAGATTATGGTTCTGCGGGTGAGTAAACCATGAGAGAAAAGAGAGACATTGGATTAATTTAGTATACAATCCGGGGGACGAGCCTAGTGAATGTTCGGGTCGAGCAAGATTCGAGAGAGAGGTCTTCGGCAAGTGTGTAGACATATTTATGCGGATAGAATGCATATTGGCTGAATGCATTTGACTAAATCTTAGGATGTGATTAGGATGGAATTTAGGATCGGCCAACGAGGATTGAGAGGATATCGGATACGTCTATGGACGAAGATTATTATAGGTGATGTGATACCTATGGGATTAAGAGAAGTCGACAGTATACTTATTTAATTATTACTAATTTGAATATTCGGGAATATATATATAAATCTTTAAATGTGATTAAGGTGTGTGTTATGTATTAGGTAAGAGAATACTTATAAGTTTAGTATCATAAGTGTGCGAATACTTATATACTATTACGAATGGGAGTATTTGGAGTTATTGGATTTCGCTATGAGAGTTTGGCAATTATAGCCATATGTGTTGAGAGTTTATGCTTATTATATATACGAGAGTTGTTACGGTATATATATGATACGAGATGAATATAAATATATCTATGTTGGATTGGTATATTTATATCTTAGAGGCTGATTCCACATGCTTTCCCGAGCGTAGGGTTGGAACAACCAGATTATATATTTTCTATAATGAGATATAGGGAGGTTGCGTGATGTGGGTGAATCCTCTGGCTTGAGGAGCAGGGAGAGTATATCCCCAAGTCATATCATCTCATATACGAGTGCGGTGTGTGTATTCCACTTGTAGGATGGAACTTGACCGCCTCCACCATTGTGTATTTTTACCATGACCATAAGTGAGTCTGGCTTAGTATCGTGGTTGACTGAGTAAACCCGGATTCAGATAGGCACTACGAGACTGCATCCTCGAGTTATAACTCGGTGGGATGGTTATTATACTTATGATTGTGATAGGTATAATTATACTTGTTGCGTATAGTATATTTCTTGTATATGAAGATGAGATATCATATATCTTTAACTGGTGAAAAGAGTAAAATGAATAAGGATTCATTCTCATTCTCGGAGATTATATCCGGATTTAAATTGTGATTTGTATATTAAAGTGAGAGCTATATATATATATACGAGATTTTATATACTAAAGTGAAAATGGTATTTTAAACTAGTGAAAGTTACGATTTATGAATAGTATAGTTATATATATAGAACGATAGTTAAAGATATAGCATATTGATGATAATATCAACTAAAAGCTTACGTGATAGCTTACGGTATAAGCTATATTATACCACGTCGGGTAAGTGATAGTTATGAGAAATTTAGAGTATGGGGGAACATATTGGTTAGGCGGGGTATCTTAACAAAGTTGTTTAAAAGGTATGCGATAGGTGTGCACTATTAGAAGAGGGGTGAGGGATATCTCACGAGAGTGCGATACCAATTTAAATATGAGAGATTTTTATATTTTAAAAATATGGAATTTATGCACTTGCAAAATATTTTCAAACTCGGGCTCTGACCTGTTTCTCTATTTCCCCTCTCTTGCTATATATGTATATATATTAGGTGTCCAGACACAGGGATGCCTGGATGATGATTTCTTCGAGTCAGACGCTTGTTGCGGAAGCTGTGGATGCATGAAGGTTTATGTAGATGCTTCTATTATTGTAATCTAGATAGGAAGCATTGTAGTATTATTCGTACCGATATCCGAACTATTTTTATTTATTCTTTTACCTTCTTTTTAGTGCGACATTTGATTTGATGCATTACATTATACCGAGTGTTCAGTTATTTTATTTCATTCCAGTTCATGTATATATATGTTGTTATTGATTTATTTGAATGGTTTGGTTAAAAAGATTAGTTAATATAAAATTTTGATGCCAGCCTAATTGGTTATTAGTAATTAAATTGGTTTTCGGCAGTGTTGCTAAGAATGAACCATATAAGACTCCTGTTTTAATTTGGTATAGGATTGATCACCTGGTATTTTATTAGGCGGGGTGTCACATGTATAACTTGATTTTTCTTTTTCTTTTAGTCATTTAAGTGGGTATACATTCATTGAATTTTAAATGAATAAAATCAGGTTTGTGAACATTCTGATATTTCATTAACCAATCAATGTATGTGTTAGTTTTCTGATGCCTTTTGGTCAATAGAATCTATTATGGTTGTTTAATTTTAATGTTATTCTAATACAATCACACTAATCTTTATCATTCTCAGTTTATTATCTGATGTTTATGATCGTTGTAAATTACGAAGAATAATTAAAATGTAGTTAACCTTCCACTATAATTTCTCCTATTTTTGAAATTTGGAACATCAGTCCCTTTGTGGAAAGGTAATGAAAACACAAGAACAAGGATTGAAGGTAATGTAGTTAACCTTTCGTGCCTCTTAATTTTGATTCTGAAAGAAACATAATGCGGCGTTCCTCGCAGATATTAAAGTCGCACAATGCATGAACTATTTATATCCAAACCTATTGCTTGTACTCTTATCCACATCTACTGCTACGTATGTCACTCTAACACACCTACTAATGCTTATATTATCCACACCTACTGCTGTGTTATCCACATTATTATGTACACTCACAAATTTATATTATATATAGTGTTAGGCCTTGATTTTATGTGTTAGGTGGGATAATTGTGATGAATATGTGATAATATAATGACTTAGTTTAAGTACTTTTTGTTTGTGTTTTTTTAGAAATTTGTTAGTTTATATTTTCTTAATGATCATTTCAGTTTCCATTTGTTGGTTTGTAACAGGCTCTTCTTTAATGAAAAATGACTCAAGATTCACCAAGTTGATTAAAGAATGCGATGAGCGTATTTCATAGGAAAAGGATAATCAAAATGAGTGAAAATGATCCAAAAAATGCTTTGAGATCATCGGGTCTATTTCAATCATCAGACACGACTGATGGAAAATTGCAAGAAGTTGGGCAAGGAGACAGTGAATCATGCTTGATGACATGCTCAATTAATTTTTCATGTCGTATACATATAGTATACAATGACAAACTTATTTGATATAGCTCAAAAAATACATATAGTGTAAAACAAGCACAACACATTCATACAATGACTTTCCCGTTAATAAAGAACAAGTATCATGCATTTCATATTGATAGCACGGTTCTCATGGTTATACAGTTTCCTCCATGTATAATTCTTGATTTAGTGGTTTTATATTATATATATTTTTTAATTTTTGTTGATTCTTTATGATTTCTTATGATAATTATTTTTTCTTTATTTGTCGATAAAAGTCGGAGGACGCGGTTATATGAAAGACTCCTATGATAAATTCTACGCTAACACATTTTTGGCATATAATTTGACTGACTCAGTGATTGATCGATCATTTATGAATTGGATCGAAGATGTCTGAATTGGATCGAGCGGGTCAGGATCGAGCATTTATGGACCGAGAAGGTCTGAATTGGTGTTTTCCTTTTTCTATTTTGTTTTTTTTTCTGGATCAAGCATTTCTGGATCGAGCAGGTCTATATCGAGTATTTCTATTTATGGATCGATCAAGTCAGGAACTCTCTCCACTTCTATCCGTGTCTTGGCTCAAGACTTGAGCACTAAGAGGCTTGAGTGAGATGGTTTGAGTGAGATTTAACTATCTCTTTTTTCTTTAGACTTTTAAATATATGATTTTCTTTTTAACTATCTCTTTTTTAAAATTATGTATTTCTTTATACGTATATATTTATTAGTCTTCGGTGATGAGGTTAAATTTAATGTTGAAACTGTTAAGAAAAGCACTAATACCTCTAACTTTGCACCTGAGTTGAGATAATTCCAGCAAAAAAACTGATTTGTTGGATTTGATCCAATGCTACCATTCATGTTGCCAATTTCTAATTCATTTATTTTTCTTTGATTGGATTTGAAAGAATAATTAAAAAAAATCCATACTCTGTTTCAGTTAAAAATATTCTTGCAATTGGTCATACTGGTGATGCTGCAAGTTTTTTGGATGTGTGAGCATGATAAGGTACTTCGTTAATGGGAAGGAGTAGTTGTTCGAGCTGTTATATTGAGATAATATCGAAGCTACTATTTATTTGGATGTGTAAATAGTTTTAAGTCGTAGAGGTAACAAATCATGATGTCACATGATTCAATATTTTTTTAAAGGACAAGTTACAGATTTTTCAATCTCACATGATTCAATATTATTTTTCTAGATGCTCTAATCTCTCATTGCACTTCATCTGCAGCGGATTATCTTTTTGTATGTTTGATGTAGAAGACTTTACTAATTATATAGGATTTTTGAACATGGTGTTAGGACCATGAATTTTGTTGAGATTCTCCTAGAAAAATTTATGAAAATTTTGATGTAAAACATGTATTTGGATTTAGATGCTTTCAATTTTGGTTTATTTGAAGTTTGCCCTGATTCTATCTAACTGATTATACTTGGATTAGGTTTCTTATACGAGGTACAAAACGGACTATTTTCTTTGTTGGGTTAATTACTTATTTCTTAAACAGGGTGGATAGTCCAATAAAAAAATTGAACATTGCCCAATTTTTTTAAAATTGTTTACACATTTGTATTCTGAAAGAAATTTTTGGACTTAAATATGGACGATTCAATACTTTGAAAATCTACACTTATAATCTATAACACATTTATTATTTATGGTATACATGACCTGATACTTTTCAAAATTATATGCATGCTTTTATTGGAAAATTTTGTCATTTTGTGATTACATACTTTAGAATTTTTTGTCATTTTATAAGTAAGTATTTTCGATTTTTTTGTTGTTTCGCGAATATTTATTTTGGAAATTTTCTCCATGCCTTTAGGCACGTTTATTTAGCTATTATATATATAATAATAAGAAAAAGGTAACAAATGTGTGTGGGAGGGATCGAGTCTAGGGGTTTACGCAGGAAGCCTATGTAGCCCGAGGTGGCATCAAAATCGCCATAGTTCGAAGACAATACGAGGTGGCGTATGACTCATAAATCCAACCCGGATTTTTCTTATATCTACGTGTGTAGAAAAATGTGTTTTAGTGTGAGAAAATGTGATGAGAAATCCCCAGTTGGAATTTTTGAGTAAACCCTCTTTTTCTTGTTTTTGGGTTTTCTTATTAATATAAAGTATGTGCAAATACAATAATAAAAGTTGAAATTAAGATATGTGATCTGATGAAGTAAATCACTGAAGTGAAGATGAAGTAACTAATACAAAAAGAAGATAATTTAAAGAAAAAGTGGAAGAGTTGAACCTCCTTATGAAGATTTGAAAAGGATCTTGGTTATAGATGAGCTGATCTCATGATGAGATGATGGTGCTATGAGTAGATGGGATAGAAATTACTCCAAAGATTGTGAAAAGGATGGAAAGAATGTGGAAAACTTTTTTTTTAGAGAGGACCAACTCTGAATTTAAGAGAATGTTCTTTGAATTTCCGAGAGGGATGTTCTGGGGTGATTTTCAAAGTGAGGTTGTGGCTTATATTTATAGGGCCAAAGGGGTTCCGATCAGCATGGTCCTTGACCTACCTATCGGTATAGAAATCCAGACACCCTGCCAATTGGCAGGGTCTTGGGGGTGCCATTCGATAGTCTGAGGCAGATTTTTCAAAAAAAAAAGTTCGCTAAACCTAAATCGTAAGTTAGAATTGCGCACAGGGTGGACTGTTGGAAAGGGTATTCAAATCCCTTCCTGATTTAATTCAGCTTCATTATATTTAGAGAGTTAAACTAGGTCAAAACGGGGTCTGAAAGTAATCGGTGACCCTTCAGAGTAAAGTGGATTATTTTTCCATACCGTAAGGATGATTCTTGCACTACATGGACCGTTGGAAATGGTATTCAGAGCCCTTCGAAGATTCATTGAGATGAATTTGAGTTAATGAGTTACCAAGAGTCAAAAGGGGTTCGTGAGTGCTCGGTGGCCTCAAGATCAATTTTTGAGGTAAAATGGATTGTTCATTTGTACCGTAAGGTCGATTTGCGTACGGAGGTCGACCGTTGGAAAGGCGATTCATAGTACTTCGATGTTTCATTGAGCTTTCTCTCAAGAAAAAAAGTTGATTAGGGTCAAACGCTGGCCCGGGAGCACCTGGTGGCCTCCAGATTAGTTTTTAATAGTAAATAATAAGGCCAATTAGCACAAGAAATTGACCTTTGGAAAGGGTATTCAGATCCCTTCAAAGATTCAATGAGTTTTGCTCAGGAGAGAAAGTTAACTGGAGTCAAACAGGGTCTGAGAGCACTCGGTGGCCTCCAAATCAATAATCGGGGTATGACTTAGGGTTTACGATGAACAAGTGTGTGTTAAGGAACTAAGGAACCCTAGGATGGGGTGTCTAAAACCATGTACCTCGTTTAAATGGCATACCCATTTTCATTCGAAGCAGTTTCCAACTACCTATCGAACGATATTCCAGAAAAGGACATAAAATCAACTTGTTCAATCATGGGAACCTCCTTCTAACGACCTCGTGTATCTCATTCAAACGACAATGCAAGATTGTTCTGATTAGTCATAAAAAATATCAAAAGTTTCTTTAAAAATATTTTAAATCATTTAAAAATGCAAACTCTTAAAAATGTAAAATCTTGTGAAAAAATAAATGCTTTACCAAACCAACCATAACTCTTCTTAATGATGTTGAGACGAACGATCCTAAAATCTTCCATAAAGTCTTCAAATTTGTCTTGAAATCCATAGAAGTTTAGTCTTTAACGAGATAAGCCAATATAAAAATACATTGATCAATTATAAAACTTTGCTCTTTAAACCCCATTTGTCTCCGGTACAAAACACAAACCAATGCCAAATTGACACTTAAAGACTAATACAATAAATACCCTCCCAAATGAGGAAATGGAAATGCATTCTTATATAATACTTCAACTAAAACGTCTTTATATTGTGCGGTCCATGAAATACCGTGACTCATACAAGTTTTAAAGATAAATAAAACTCCCCCTCAATTTTTTCTGCCCCATTTTGTTTGTAATATACAAAGGAGTAAAAACCAAACTTGAATAACAAGAATCACATGAAGAAGCAAGATATCATCACATAGACAATTTATAAAGCATGTGTAATGATAATATTAAAAAGCATATGTTCTCCGCCCTGTTTTTGAAGTTTTTCAAAATTCTCAAGTAGAAACAAACATATAGGTACAAAAACACATAGTTACCATGGAATAATAGTAAAATATCTGAATCTTGAAAACATAAGGAAATTGTGTGAGCATTTTGTATAGGCAAATCAACATAAACATTCATAAAAAAGGTGCACGAAGTCATGAGATACTTCTAAAGAAATAACTCAAAGTATAACTTAGGAGTAAAATGGTGAATTCAAATGAAATTGACATGACTTAATCAATATGCCATGAATTTAAATGATTCCCGCACCGATAATGCCAAACTATTTAAAGCTTTTCAAGAAAGTATGTTGTGCAAACCCATCGATCTTCACCTTTATAACTCCCTCAAAATCTCACATATATAATATTTGACTCTCAAATATTTTGAACAAATCATAATGCTCATATGTATAAAAGCATGAATGAATATAAACTAAATGGCCTTGACACATCTTATTTTGTTTGGGCTATTTTATGCACATTGTGGCTTCTAAAGCAAATAATATTTTGATCTTTTGTAGCCCTTTCCATTACTTACATATATAAATTTTTTTTGGAAAATGAATTCGTGTAATGGTTCTTACATGAACAACTTATCTCTATTTACATTTGGTCCGTTATTAAGAAAAAATTAGATGAGAACATTGTATTCGACACGTGACAAGCAAGTACAATGTTCAAAAAGTCTTTGCACGTGTGCAATGACGATGACAAATAGCTAACATGTAGAAAGTAATCATCAATGAGGAACATGATGATATCCACACATAATTAATCATACTAACGAAACAAAGTCATGTCTCAAAGCACTATAAAAAATCCACCTGAATGGATGTAAGGAAGGGGGTGACCCCAATATCTTAAATGTTCAACCATATATGGTGAAAAAATAAAATACAAAAATATTTTTGTGTTATTAATTTTTTTTATTAAAAATACAATATTTTTCTCTTCTTAAACTTTTTCTTAAAAACAAAAAATCTTTTTGGAGTTTTTAAACCTTTTTATAAAAATCGAAAATATTTTTGGAAATTTTCAAAATATATCTAAAAGAAAAATATACATATATAACGATAATACATCTTATTAATATAATATAGGATAAGCATAGGATAATCACTATATTATAGAAATGAGTCTCAATCTCAATCATTACATTTGTAAAAGTTCCTAAAAAGAGAAGACATCCTATGATATTCCTCTATCAAACATTGGGAAGTCTTGACTAAATAATCTACTTGCTCTCGAAAACTAGCAAAATATTTATGATGATGTGCGGAAGCATATAGAGTAAAAAGTGTGGGAGTGTGTGCGAGAACACGTGTATGAACTTATGTAGAAGCATACCGGGGAACACACATGTGAGAAATTCTCCTTAGATTAAAAAAAACTCTCTAAGGACTTCTTGATTTGCAATGGGAATAACCATAAATGAGCTTGGATTCACGTTGCTTAGATCAGCTAGGATGATCTCTCCTAAATGCGTTAAATCTACTAGGTGGGTTAGGATGAGGTTCATAAAGATCCATCACAAGCTCTGGAACCATCTCGGGTGTAACATGGGAAGTTGATGCACTGTCATAACCTATTCCTTTCCTTTTAACGTTACCTAATGCGGGATCGAGAAGAACCTTACCAACCTTCCCAGATGTTTCCTCTAAAGTGACATTGACCTCCTTGGCATGTTCAAGATCAATCTTGAGTTGGGATACACGGGATTCAAGTTTCCCACGAGTCTCAAATTAAGCTTGAAGAATTATCGTAAGACTAGCCATGGTACTGGTCAAATTAATCATCTCCCTACCTACAAACATCAATATTCCACACGAATAAAACTTCACCTTCTCGAGTTGACTCATTGTAAGTCACAAACCCTAAGAGGTAAATATTTGTTAAGCTTTTTCATTTTTAAAGTCTTGGTGTAAAGACCACGAAAGGATTATTGGAGTCCACGTTATCCTTAACTTAAATTCTCTTCCTCACTCTCACTCTCTCCAGAATGATTCAGAACATTGTTAAGGCACTCATGTTTAAAAATATCTTGATCACCATGGGATAAAGTAGAATTACTAATGTGACTGGCCAAGAATGCAAGACATGATTAATGTGGTGATTCATTCTTAGAATTCACCGATTTGACATTGCTATCACTAGGAGTGGACTTATGTGCAACTTTCTTGCCCTGTCTCTTAAGCTTAGTGAGACACTCATGTGCCTTGTGACCTTTTTCCTCACATTCATAGCATCTTATCTCAACTTTCTCACTAATAATCTTTCCCTCATTCCAATTTTTATTTTTCTCTTAAATCGTTTCTTTGGAAGATTTTTTTTTGTTAAATTTGAGAATTTTTTTGAAATTGTTTACAAAAAGGGTAAATCATCGAACTCAAAATCACATTCAGACTCAGAATCACAAACTTTTTCTTTTTTCTTTTTAACTGAGCCTTCAAAGAAATTCTTGATTCCTTTTTCTTAACAGTTTTGGGAAACATATCAATTTCACAAGTTTGAAGTTCTCCTAGGAGTTCTTCTAACCTAAGAATATCTAATATTCCAAATGAATTCAGGACAATGACTTTAAGGATAAAACGGGATGTCAAGGATTTCAATTTTTTTTACTACACGCATTTTAGGAATTTTCTCTCCCAAATTAAAACTATAATTTATTATGTCCAAAAAATTTGCAAAAAACTCTTCGAAGGACTTGAACTCTAGCATGGTAATAGTCTTAAACTGTGTGGTGAGGTTTGAAGCTTAAAAGGTTTCACAACATTGGTACCCTCGTGAGTGAGATGGAGGGTATCACAATATTCCTTAGATGTGATGCACGTTATGATGCGATAGAAATCGCTAGGGGTGATGGCTCCAAAATTGGACCTTAAGCCACGAGAGTTGTAAGTTCTCCATTTAAATTCATCCTCCGTCCAAGTAGTATTGTGTTTAAGACTATCGACATTGTCACTAGTCACAGTGGGTGGTGTCCACTCTCTTTCATATACAAGCCATACCCTTTCATCAATTTCTTTTAAAGCATACCTCATCCTAGGTTTTCGACACGCATAATTTGACCCATTGAAAATAGGAATCCCGTTATACAAATTAACAATAAAATCCAAATTGTTAAAGATCACCAATTTAAACAATTTACATCAATTTTTTTGTAAAAAGGATCACACAATATTTTAGTGTAACCCTCTCTAATACCAATTTGGGGAAATTGGTATCTTAGAAGAAAATTCGTAAAAATTAAGATCACACGGTATTTGAATGTAACCTACTCAGATGCCAATTTGAGAATGTGGGGATTCTATGGAATGATTCGTATATTAGGAAGACCACATAAAAATTTAATTTTACTAAATTTAATCTTTGAATTAATTGAGTGTGCATGCAAATATGTAGTCCAAATTAAATATACTAAACCAAACAAGCAAATCCGCGAAGAAGTAAGAAAAAATCCCTCTCAGGAAAAAACCTCTATTTCAGCATTATGCAAGACTTGATAGACACAATCGACTTATAAATTATTTATCTCATAGGAAGCAGACTTCCCTCAGTATCCATCGATCATCCTCCGTCTTAAGTAGTAGAGCCTTTGCCCCACAAATAAACAATACATATGAAATCTAGAAGGTCTTTGAATAATGAAAGTGTTGTTCTTTATTTGCTAAAATGATCCCTAAATTTCCAAGGGGTTTGGATGATTTTTTGAAGAGTTTCATCACAAATGGAACTCTAAAATGGTGTGGAAAATCTTGTAAAAGAGTTGTTGAAGACTCTAATCCCACATCTATTTTTATAGGGAAGTTTGATATAAAAGGACAAACTAAGATATTTGGATCATATTTAATTAAAAAATAAATTCTCAAACCTCCGTTTGAACAATATGGTACCTTATTCGAACGGCATACCCGTTTTCGTTAAAAAATAATTTTTTGTGCACTTGTTCAAACTACATACCCATTTTCGTTCAAACTAGCTTCCAACGACCTATTGAATGACATTCTTGAGAAGGAGGAAAAATCAACTCGTTCTGTCACGGGAACCTCGTTCTAATGACCTCGTGTATCTCGTTCGAACAATAATAAAAGCTCATTCTAACGAGTCTTTCAAAATTTATTTTTAATGAAATCTAATCCAAATCTTTAATGTTTATCCTTTTACAACCAACATACTTATAAAGAGAGATGATGGATTAGATTCTAAATAAATAAAGGCTTTACCATACAAACTATAACTCTTGATGTTGAGATGAAATATCCTTCAATTTTCCCAAAAGTCTTCAACTTTGTATTAAAATCCTTAGAAGTAATTATGTACTGCATTGTATGTGTAACGGGGTTGGCGAAAATAAAAATACATTGAGCAATTACAAAACTTCCCCTTACGAATATTTTTTTGAGTTCTTAAATAGAGTATGAATTAACTGGACCAGCATATCTTGAATCATTGAATTTTTCTCTTCAACTATGGATATAACTTAAAGACTTTCCTAAGTGGGGAATTTTAGTGCAAGGACTTAAGAATTTGGATAAGATCGGAGGTTTGTTTTGACCATCTTGTAATTTTTTTTTCAGGTTTAGTGAAAGGGCATGCATCCTAATATTGTTTTCTCATAAGTAAGGTGTTTCCTAGTATATCTTTGCGCTGTGGATAAAACGTGTGATCTTCTTAAATAACACTCCAAACACAAAATCATGTAACATCAGTTTATGGTCATTAATTGTGACAACCCGTCCTTTTGGAGACAATTAAATTCCAGAATTGAGTATAAATTGGCAATTTGGAGAATTTCTCAAAATAGTGATTTTTGAGGATTTAATGATTTTTGAGGGATGTTGTAATTTCTTTTGGGATTAAATAGGTCGAAGTATTTTAATTATATGTCGCTGTGGAGTAAAGCAACAAAAAGATCAGATTTTAATTAGAAAACCCGTATTAAGTTATATGGGGTAGAATAGTGATTTGCTGTCAAGTACCTCAGATAGAAATTTTGACTGCGTCGTGAGACTCGAAATGTCCGAGAGAGTCGGAAAAGAGTGTCCGATTGTCGAAATTGAGTTTCGAGGAATTTTAGAGTTAAAAGGGCTCGTAATTGAGTAAATGAGTTGTTTTTGGGTTTTAAGGGTTAAAACCCTTTTTCTTTCTATATAAAGAGGGAGAGAGGGAGAAAAGAAAAGAGAAGAGAAAGAAAAGAGATAAGAGAGAGAGGAGGAGAGAAAAGAGTAGAAAAGGGGAGACTCCGATCAAACTCCGCAGGATTCCGCTCGAGGTCGTCGAATTACATCAACGAGGCAAGTGTTTACTTTCTCTATCTACTTTTGAGCATAAATATCATATCGTAGTTTGGTAACAACAAACCCTAAAGATTTTGGGTCCGGTTTTTGTGGATAAAACGGGTTTTCGGGAGTTAAAATGAATAAACCCCAATAATGGTTTAATTAGAGAAACTTAGAACTTAATTTAAATAAACTAGTGATTTGGGATTCTAGGACGTTTAGAACCCGTACTATACGTGTAGTTGTTGTTGGTTGAAGTTTTGGGCCATTGGGTGAGGAGATGAAAGCTTGGGAGAAGATTTCATGGCTGAAACAGCTTCTCAGAGAAGAAGCTGCCCGCCATGATTGATCGATCGATCAAGAGGGATCGATCGATTGAAGCCATTGATCGATCGACGGCCAAGGGTCAATCGATCGACCCCTTCTGAAAGATTGGAAATTTTTCTAGGGTGGTTGGATGGGATAGATTCCAATTCACTTTGCTTTTAGGGTAATTATGGGTTAATATGAGGGACCTTTATAATTAAGGAGATCTAGGAGGGTTGAGTGATGGTTTTAAATGTATAACCCTTAAACTAGATTTTTGAGGAAAATAAAAAAATTATAGAGGTTGAAGGTTTAGGTTTCCTAATATATGGTGGGTACCTCTAAGTGATTATATGGACAAGTTGTAGTCCTTGGGTTCATGGAAATGAAATCCATAACCCACTAAATTTAAAGTTGTTCGGGAAAGATAAATCCCTAGGATATTTTTGTGGGCCTTTAGGCCTATATAATTTAAGCGTGTAGGAAAGCAAAATTATGTTTATGGTTGGGTGAATCCTATGAGAGGATTAGAATGAAATTTGGGAATATAGATATATATTCATTTAGGGTGGAGTGTTATAATTGGAGATATCCAATAAATCTATAGATGAGATTAAGGTATGTATTGATTATTAAAGTAAGGAAATGCTTTGGGTTTAGTATCATGCGTAAATGAATACATGATTATGATTCTTTGAGAGAATATTTGGGATTATTGGTCATCGCTAGATGTGATTGGCAAGTATGTCCATTTATAGATATTCTAGGAGGAATATATGGTATATATATACTATGTGATTAAAGTATATATATGATATGATGTAGATGACCTTGAAAATGTAAAATATGAATGTTTTCAAAATGGAAAAAGAAATGATTTTCATAAATGATAATGTATGGATACACACCTCTCTAAATCGCTATAATAAGGGAAGTTGCGTGCGTATGGTGAAGCCCCCTGGCTAATGAATGCAGTGTGGATATAGTCCTATAGGACATATGAGCGATTATTGTATGTTTTTTGCGCTGGTGAGGTAATTCTGGGTGTGGTTATGACTCTCCCGCAGGCATATGACCGCTTTTCGACGTCTTGCGATGTAGGATCCCAAGTTGTCTTGATGATAGGCCCTGGAAGTTGATAGACATTTAGGGGCGCGCACTGTGGGGAAACCCGAACGGGCGGTCTTAGAACACGTTATATGATATGTTAAAGAAATTTATGATAATAAATTATCTTTAAATACATTTCCTGGATGGAAGAAGGGAAATGGGATAAATGAACTGGCTTCGAAAACACTTCTCGGATGGAAGAAGGGAAATGGAAGCATATGATATGAAAAACATTTTATGATAACAAAATTGGCTTTAAAATACATTTCCTGGATGTAAGAAGGGAAATGGGATGTTATGAAACAGAAAAGCATTTTTATGATATTAAAACCTTCTTTAAATGCATTTCCCTGATATAAAAAAGGAAATGGAAAGATTTGAGAAAATGAAAATGAAGTGTAACATTTCGGGAGATATATCCGTAAGTGTAACATGATTATGTATGAATTGAGTACCGATGGTTTAATGGATCCCGACGACCGACCTTGCCGCGTAGTAGTGTATCGGGGTGGGTTCTTTGTTTGGATTTCGCTCTGCGAGACCCCCCCCCCCCTCCCGCATGAACATGGCGGGATATCAAGTTTCAATTTTTTCTCACACATGAGATGGTTGAATCTCCTCATATTTTGTTATTAGACGATGATAACATGAGTTAATAGAGAATTTGCCATTTGGACTAATCATCCAAGAGGGTCTTTCAAGTCGCATGTTCATCCGAGGGAGTGTAACATTAATAATATCATTCATGACATTATTATTGATAGATCTCCTAATAAAATCCCCATCCAACTCCCCATTTTCCTTTAGGCGGGACTTAATGTTCAGATCCTTTAAATTAAGTGGTTGCTCAAGTGGGTTTAAAAGTTTATTTTTGAGCCACCAAACTTTAAAGATGATAATATTTTTTTCCATTACCCACGCTCCATTTAACATTATTAACAAGGGTTTCTCAACTTTTAGAAATACCTCTCCATATGTGGGAAGTATGACTTCTTCTAGCCCAAAGTCTCGGGTTTTGACTTATTATGTTTTTTTTCCTCAAGTCTTCGGTCCATAGGGAGAATCATTGTTAGTGAGTTTCCATCCCAGCTTAGTGATATAGGCTATCTTATTTAACTTGCATTTCCTTTGCCTAAGACCCCCACTTACTTTGGGCAACAAACTTTGTTCCGTTTAATTGGGAAAATTGTTTTCTTATTTTCATCGCCTCCCCAAAGGTAGTTACAGTTAAGTCTATCAATTTCATTGCTAACTTTCTTGGGAAATATATCCGTTTGCTTATTATATGTAGGTATGGTTGAGGTAACTGCTTGAATAAGAGTTTTCCTACCAGAAAAATAAAGAATCTTAGATTTCCACCCCTCTAGTATTTATTAGACTTTGTAAATGACATCTTTAAACTAAGACTTATTAATCTCACCATGGATGAGATTAATGCCTCGATATGTCCCAAGATTATTAGTGAGGCCCGTACCAAACAAATTAATCATCTCAATAGCTGCCCTGCTAGGAAGATTCGGGGAAGAAAACATTTTAGATTAAACATAATTGACTTTTTCGTCCAAAGCGTGATAGAATTCCTCCAAAGTTTCCATCACGGCCTCACAAGACATTTTACAATTTTTCATAAACAGAATGAAGTCATCAATAAAAAAGAGGAGAGTGATGGAAGGTCTATTTGGAGAGGCTTTTATTTCGTTCCACTTTTTACTTTTGACTTCATCTATAATCATAGGAGACAAGTATTACAATCACATAACAAAAAGGCAGGGGGATAGGGGTCACCTTGCCTATGGCCTCTGAAAGGTTCAAAATTAGGGATTGGGATGTTATACCAAAGTATATAAGTGGTCGCATTTTTGAAAAAAATCATAATAAGAGATCTAAAATCCTTGTCAATATTGAACCACTTAAGAGACCCCTTAAGAAAATTCCAGTCAATCCCATCATAGGCCTTTTCAAGATCAATTTCAAGCATATCCCTATTTTTTCACCTTTTTCCATAAGAGAAAGGTGTAACACCCCATATTTTTGACGATTTAAATAATTATGTGATTAATTATTATTGTGGGAATAAATATGCGATTAATTATTGTTGTTGGATTAATTAAATTAAAATGTGAGAAATTAATTTGTTATTAATCCGGATTAAAATAATTATTAACTAGCGTTCCAAGGGTTAATACTTATTGTTGTGAACTATTGAGTATTACTGTGTGATATGTAATATGGAATTATGATATTTGATAAATTGTCGGAAGTGAGAAATACGGCAGTTTGAAAATTTAAGTCTGTCACGCGTGTGTGTTGTGTCGGGACTAATTGAATGGAATAAAAAGAGAATTTATTTTTATTAACTCGTATGGTCATTTTGAGTGCGCCATTGACTCTGGGAGAGTCGAGATAGTCAAAATAGTATACCCGGGTGTTTAGTTTGGGTCCCGGGGCGATTTTAGGCCTAACCGGCACCCCGAAAGGGCATTATGGTAAATTATATTTTTGAGCTAAATTAATGGACGAAAATTGGGATTTATTATATCAGCCAAGAAAGTCCATTAGGGTTAAGAAGTGACAGGAAGTTAGAACGACCATGGAGGGTGTGAGAGAGAACCAAATTCTAAGAGAGAAGACTCATTTGGCATCACATTGCATAACCGTGACCACCAACACGTAGATCGAGAAGAGAGAAATGCGTATATACCAACAACACCAACGGATCAGACCATCATATTCAAGGCAAGTGCTTATTACTTGCTTTCTTTTAGAAATAATCATGTTCATGTTAGTATAGGTGGATTTAATCATGATTTATATGTTAATTGGGTGAAAATTGGAGATTTAAATTATGATTAAGGATTGGTTTAATTAGTGGATGAAATTCCTTCATGTTTGTAGAGGATTAATCACGAAATTTGATTATATATTGATGAACGAAATCTGTGTTGATTAGGTTCTTTAATTGGAATTTGGAAACTAGGGTTCATGTGAATTAACTTTGGGTTTTTATGTAATTATGATGATTAATGACGAATTAAGGATCCTAGGATGATAGAAATGATCTGTAACCTATTAGGGGTTGATGGGTACTGATGATGAGTTGTTGGTAATTGGAGATTAGAGGTTTTTAGGTTTAAAAATGGTGAAAAACGCTGAAGTTTGGTGAAGAAGACGAATAGTGTAATCTCGCGCGATCTCGCGCAAAGTGGTTCAAACGAGATGGGGATCTCGCGCGAAGTGGTTCGAACAACATTGGAAGTCATTCGAACGACATGTGATTCTGGTTCAAACCACAGGGTGAATTTCTAGGAATTTTCTTAGAGCCTAGTTTGGAGTTTATTGGTTTATTGGAGTGAGAGAAACTACCAAATAGTAAATTCAAATAAGAAGGAATTTTGGGAAATGTATGTGGGGATTAATACTTAAATTATATCGGTATAGAGAGAATGTACCTTGGAGATTACGAGAGAGATAGTAATCTAATTATTTATACTATACATAGTAATGAGTTTAAAATTAATATGGGGAGTATATATGTAGGTTCGAGAAAATACCTATAAATTATAATAGGATGTGTGTATGCCTATTATGTGATATTATTATTAAGAGCACTAATGGGTGATAACCCGGGGGTGCAAGAACCTTATAGTTAAGGGCACTAATGAGTGATAACTCGGGGGTTCAGAAACTCTATTATTAAGTGCACTAATGGGTGATAACCCGGGGGTACAAAGATGATTATTGTTTGGTGCACTAATGGGTGATAACCCGGGGGTGATAAATTATTTTGATAGGTGCATTAATGGGTGCTAACCCGGGGATGCAATATTCTATTGTTAGGCGGACTAATGGGTGATAACCCGGGGGTGCTGAATTATTATTGATTGGTGCATTAATGGGTGCTAGACCGGGGATGCATGATTTTTTGTATATCTGCACTAATGGGTCTTAGCCGGGGGTGCAGGATTAGTATATATATATGTATATGGATGATGTGATTATATATATATATATATATATATATATATATATATGGACTTGTGAGTGTTGCTACTGTGTGAAATTAGTAGACTTGGTTAGAATAATAATCATTACGTTGCGCTAAATGGTCTTAACCTACGAGTGCAGGATTAGTGTATATATATAGGGATGATAAGACTATATATATATATGTATGAGTGTAATTGGGTAACCTTCTACTTTGTGAGACTAGTAGATAAAAAGAAAATGAGAAGTAAAATGATCTTAGTGAATAAAAGATTAACCATTCAAACGGTGAATAATGGAATTTATTATGTGAGATAATCTATCTGAATAGTGTATTGTATGGGTCATACGGGAATACTACTTGTGAGCATAGTTAGTATTAGTATGGTTTCTGACTAGTTAGACTGGGAGGTATAACTAGGGGACGTACGTTAGGCGTGCACAATAGACGAGAGGTGAGAAACTCATGTGAGAGTTCGATAACTAACATGCGTATAAGACTTGTTTTAAGAACCAGTTTTAAATACTTGCTAAATCATTTTTACACATCGGGCTCTGACCCGTTTCTTGTATCTCTTCTCTCTTTTGCTATGTATATGTATTATATCAGGTGCTCAGCCACAGGAGTATCAGATTTAGAGATTTGGATTGCTTGACATGCTGCAGCTGTTGTGGAAGTTGTAGGTCCTTGCAGTAGACGTATTTATCCTTTCCATTATGTTTCATTTAGACTTCTTGTTTAGGGCATATGTCACCCACTTCTACTTCTTTCATTAGAGATATTGTATTGAGTTTATTGTATGGTTTGGAGTTTTGAACTGGGAGGTTTTATCCAGTCTTATTTATTTAAATACTTGATTCATGTTCATTAGTTATTTACATTCCTATGCGTGGTGAATGGTTTATATTTTAAGACTGAATGAAAATGGATTTACTTGGTTTTATTAAATTGGAGATGTTTTGACACCTAGCTTAATTTTATTATAAGTGATTAATATGTTAAAAAGTTTTTCGACCATAATGCTGAGAATGAACCAACTGAATATCCTGTTTTAAATTGGTAGAGGACTGATCACCCTATATTTAATTGGGCATGTTATCACAAGTGGTATCAGAGCATCAGGTTCTAGTGTCCTTAGGATCTGTGCGGCTTATTACGTTTCTGCGTATCGTTCTTTGATGTAGAGCCTTATGATAGGATTGTTGTGTTCCCTTACGTATGCGACTTACATTCTCCTGCTACGAATCATAATGGATGTGACTCATTATACGAAATTTAGTGTGATTCGAACCCCAAACATTTTAGAACGACCAACGAGGGCCGTAAGAAGAACTGCGGGAGGAGAAGCTCAACAGAAGACATAGAGCAATCGGGTAAGAGTGATCAGGACGAAAATCACAATGAGAATTGCCTAAGTAAGAGGTAGTAAAAATTGCCACTCGGGAACTGTGGGTTCCCAGGACACAGTCATAGATAATGGTGGAGTGAATTTGGGCCACCTAGCATAGTCGATAAAGGGGAAATCAAAGGGAATCCTTTGAAAACCCATCGGTGAAGATGCGAAAAAGAAAATGGGAAAGTGTAACAGACCAGCGAAAGTAGAAAATTTGAAGGCAATTGTGTAGAGAGGGGCGTGACGGCACTTATAATTTAATTTGTAGTTAAAAACTACAGCTCTTAGGAGCATCATGTAGTTATTAGAGGCAATCACCACATATGAAGATATGTGTTTGAAATTTAAGGAGAAATTTTGGTACGATTTGACCGTGAGGTCTTCCATTCGATGTGGTAAACAAATTTGAGTGAAATTTTGATGTTTAAAACGATGGGTAAGATAGAAACCGATCATGAGAGAGAGGTTGAATTGCATAATGAACTTCGTACCTAGCAGATGGGTATAAATTATCCAAAGGGTTTATAGTTGATAAAGGACCCGTGAGTAGAATACCAATATGGATGAGGAATCCAGCTAGAATGACTAAAGTTGATGTCATCAAAGTTATACGGTTGCTAGTGATTGCAGTCCTTCCAAAAAAAGGGAGTAAAGAGGGTTAAGGAATCGACTGAAGAGAAGAAACTGAATTTAACGGTGTTAGTGAAACCCCACATGAGAGTATACCCAATAGGGAACTCAGTTAGATGATGTTAAGTGATCAACTTCAATAGGACAATGAAGTCAATCAGGTTGTAGAGGCCAACCATAGTTCCGAATAGCTAGCGTAGCCAAAGGGACAATGTAAGAATAGTGAGTTGAGACTGTCGGTCCGAGAGAAGGACATTCCCAAAATGGTCAATGGGACCAGTGATGGGGAAATGGTTCATGAAGTTTTACTTATATGAAGGAAGTATAACTACAGGTGTTGAATGTGTCCACAATTGAGAAGTGAGACCGAAAAGATTAGAAATAATAAACCATGCCAGTTAGAGGAGCGAGACTTCCAGCGAAAGAATTTAGGGTCAAGGGAATTAGGCCCAGGATATTTATAACCAGAGAATGATGGGTTGAGGCTGGACCAATAGAGTCATCGTTAATAGTAGCATACACTATGTCAGTGTCTACGGGAACCGATATGTAAACAGAAGTTTAATAAAGCTATTATTGAGGCCTAGAGAGTTTGGGGACAAAGTTTTATTAATGGGCGTGAAATCCACATGATGGAATAAATTGTCCATGATGAAAGAGGACAACTCTAGGATGAAATCCTAGGATGTATGACGATTGCAGATGTTCATGGGTCGTGATGGAAACCACGTGCTGAGACCCTATGATTTGGCGAGACTGGTGAGGTTTTGCTTCTTCCTTGTGAGTAAAGGATAAATTCTAGTGACATGGGTGTGCCACAACTTATATCTAAATTGGAAACCCTAAACTTCGCATGCGGGTCGAGTTTAGTGGGAACGTTAGTTTTAACAGTCTTGTTACAAACGTATTTCTCGTTGTTAGCAGGGCATTTTGATGATTGCTCGTGACGGAACCGGGCAGGCCCTAAGAATATGTTTTGTTATTATAATTTACTACTGCATTGAGTCAGCTTTAGTAGAGTTTATTATGGTAATGTGTAGTGATTAATTACCGTATTGTTAAATGATAGTAAAAATGTAGTGATATGACTATCGTGCTGGATACTCCGGGAGGAGTGATCTTAGTTTTGTGCAGCGCCCCCTGAAATAGGGTTGGGCCCAGATATGAGTATATATATGAAACTTTTATGGAATTATAGACCTCAGCGAGTATAGTGTCTAATTATATGCGATTCCCGAGCATAGGTATTTATTTGTCTTCTAAGACTTAGAATACATTGTGTTCTTATCGAGCGGCGAAATATAGCTCCTTATATATCTATAGCGCCAAGTACTTGGGATAGTGTGGGCGCCATGCTTCATGTTACATTTTTAGGGACATGAGAGTGGATAAATAAAATTTTATATCACAATACGTAGATTGTGGGAAAGTACATAGTAGGTACTGAAGGCCTTGCGGACCTCAACAACCGACTATGTTTGATAGTAGTGTATCAGGGGGGTTCCTTGTTTGGATTTCGCTTTGCGAGACATCCCACGCATGAAACTAGCAAACGTCGAGAGTTGGAGAGAATTTTGGTCGATTGTACATAAGTTTTATATGTTGGTTATTGTAACTATAAAGGAATATAATTAAGAGTTAATAATTCTTTTATAACTTAAGTCCAATAGAGTCGCCTAGCCTTAGTATTATTAGGAATGGAGCAATGATACCATTGAAGGATTGATTAAGTTTTGACTAGTGGGGTGGTTGAGTGTACCCCTACCACATCAACATACCGAATGTGCAAGAATTGAAGTAAGAAAATTTTATGTTGTTGTATAATGATGCGTGAGGCATAGGGTGTATGGGCGCCCTAGGGGATTGAATCAAATGGTGGATTATGATTATCTTGAGAATTCGATAACATGTAAATGGGTAATCCGAAGATTACTCCTTGAGATTTGTCAAAAACTTACGTTTCAAGATGAATTGAAACTTATTTAAGAGAGTATAAAATGTATCTAAATACAAACAATAGTGGTGATGGGTTACGATGTATGGTAACACTGCAAGTATAGTCTTGCAGTGGGTCACCTGGCGGATTGAAAAATGGTGGACAATTCGAAATTAGTAGGGGCTTCTTCCACTAGAGAATGGAAGATTATCCCCAAGGATCTTCTCATGCAGTTGAGATGGTGAGATTATAGGTACTAAGATGCAATTGAGTACGACCCAATAACCATAGAGGGATGGTCAGGACAAGCGGTCTAATCGGATGAGGGAGAGAAAATTTTATGTGAATCCTGAGATCTTAGAGGAGGACTGGAGCAGTACCTTCCACTAGTGGAGTTTGTGTTCAAATAGGACAGAGTGCCAGTGGAAGTATGGCGTGATAAACTTTGTTGTTATCCTAATTGATAGTTAAAGGTGAGGGACCAGTTATGATTACAAATGTCGAAGAATAATCGATATTGTCGTATATATTGTGTGTGAAATATATATTACACAACGAATTTACTTGTATGAACAACACGAGATGAAGTCGTACGTATATGAAAAGAGGATAAATCTACTAAGGTGCAAATAGTAGAAGGCTAGATAGTGAATATCTAAAATAAAGTTGAAGTAGTGAAACTTAAGCAGAAAGGCTTGGGCAAGAGCCTATATGATAGGGTAACGTGGAGTTTAAAGCAAACACATGTGAAGTGTTCATTATTAAGGGTATTTGATAGAGTACTATATGGGTGGTACGGAGTAGCTTACTTGTGAGCGTCGGGATGCGATGCACAATATTTTTACAGCGTTGTCTGTACCTGGTATACTTTTTCTGAATTTCTGGACAAAATTTCGTTGTATGGGGGGAAGTATGTAACACCCCGTATTTTTGAGGATTTAAATAATTATGTGATTAATTATTATTATGGGAATAAATATGCGATTAATTATTATTGTTTGATTAATTAAATTAAAATGTGAGAAATTAATTTGTTATTAATCCGGATTAAAATAATTATTAACTAGCGTGCCAAGGGTTAATACTTATTGTTGTGAACTATTGAATATTACTGTGTGATATGTAATATGGAATTATGATATTTGATAAATTGTCGGAAGAGAAATACGGCAGTTTGGAAATTTAAGTCTGTCACGCGTGTGAGTCGTGTCGGTACTAATTGAACGGAATAAAAAGAGAATTTATTTTTATTAACTCGTATGGTCATTTCGAGTGCGCCATTGACTCCGGGAGGGTCGATATAGTTAAAATAGTATACCCGGGTGTTTAGTTTGGGTCCCGGGGCAATTCTAGGCCTAACCGGCATCCCGGGAGGGCATTATGGTAAATTATATTTTTTGGACTAAATTAATGGAAGAAAATTGGGATTTATTATATCAGCCAAGAAAGTCCATTAGGGTTAAGAAGTGACAGAAAGTTAGAATGGCCATGGAGGGTGTGAGTGAGAACTAAATTCCATGAGAGAAGACTCATTTGGCATCACCTTGCATAACCGTGACCACCAACGCGTAGATCGAGAAGAGAGGAATGCGTATGTGCCAACATCACCAACGGATCAGACCATCATATTCGAGGCAAGTGTTTATTACTTACTTTCTTTTAGCAATAATCATGCTCATGTTAGTATAGGTGGATTTAATCATGATTTATATGTTAATTGGGTGAAAATTGGAGATTTAAATTATGATTAAGGATTGTTTAATTAGTGGCTGAAATTCGTTCATGTTTGTAGAGGATTAATCACGAAATTTGATTATATATTGATGAACGAAATCTGCGTTGATTAGGTTCTTTAATTGGAATTTGGAAACTAGGGTTCATGTGAATTAATTTGGGGGTTCTATGTAATTATGATGATTAATGACGAATTAAGGATCCTAGGATGATAGAAATGATCTGTAACCTATTAGGGGTTGATGGGTGTTGATGATGAGTTGTTGGTAATTGGATCTTAGAGGTTTTTAGGTTTAAAAATGGTGAAAAACGCTGAAGTTTGGTGAAGAAGACGAACAGTGTAATCTCGCGCGATCTCGCACGAAGTGGTTCAAACGAGATGGGGATCTCGCGCGAAGTGATTCGAACGACATTGGAAGTCATTCGAACGACATGTCATTCTGGTTCAAACCACATGTCACTCTAGTTCAAACCACAGGGTGAATTTCTTGGAATTTGCTTAGAGCCCAGTTTGGAGTTTATTGGTTTATTGGAGTGAGAGAAACTACCAAATAGTAAATTCAAATAAGAAGGAATTTTGGGAAAAGTATGTGGGAATTAGTACTTTAATTATTTCGGTATAGAGACAATGTACCTTGGAGATTACGAGATAGATAGTAATCTAATTATTTATACTATACATAGTAATGAGGTTAAAATACATATGGGGAGTATATATGTAGGTTAGAGAAAATACCTATAAATTATAATAGGATGTGTGTATGCCTAGTATGTGATATTATTACTAAGAGCACTAATGGGTGATAACCCAGGGGTGCAAGAACCTTATAGTTAAGGGCACTAATGAGTGATAACTCGGGGGTGCAGAAACTCTATTATTATGTGTACTAATGGGTGATAACCCGGGGGTACAAAAATGATTATTGTTTGGCGCACTAATGGGTGATAACCCGGGGGTGCTGAATTATTTTGATAGGCGTATCAATGGGTGCTAACCCGGGGATGCAATATTCTATTGTTAGACACACTAATGGGTGATAACCCCGGGGGTGCTGAATTATTATTGATTGGTGCATTAATGGGTGCTAGCCCGGGGATGCATGATTTTTTGTATATCTGCACTAATGGGTCTTAGCCCGGGGTGCATGATTAGTATATATATATGTATATGGATGATGTGATTATATATATATATATATATATATATATGGACTTGTGAATGTTGCTACTGTGTGAAATTAGTAGACTTGGTAAGAATAATAATCATTACGTTGCAGTAAATGGTCTTAACCTAAGAGTGCTGGATTAGTGTATATATATAGGGATGGTGAGACTATATATATGTATGAGTGTACTTGGGTAACCTTCTACTTTGTGAGACTTGTAGATAAAATGAAAATGAGAAGTAAAATGATCTTAGTGAATAAAATATTAACCATTTAAATGGTGAATAATGAAATTTAGTATGCAAGATAAACTATCTGAATAGTATATTGTATGGGCGATACGGGAATACTACTTGTGAGCATACTTAGTATTAGTATGGTTTCTGACTAGTTAGACTGGGAGGTATAACTAGGGGGAGATTAGATGTACGTTAGGCGTGATAATAGACGAGAGGTGAGAAACTCATGTGAGAGTTCGATAACTAACATGTGTATAAGACTTGTTTTAAGAACCAGTTTTAAATACATGCTAAATCATTTTTACACATCGGGCTCTGACCCGTTTGTTGTATCTCTTCTCTCTTTTTCTATATATATGTATTATATCAGGTGCTCAGCCACAGGAGTATCAGATTTAGAGATTTGGATTGCTTGACGTGCTGCAGCTGTTGTGGAAGCTGTAGGTCCTTGCAGTAGACGCATTTATCCTTTCCATTCAGTTTCATCTAGACTTCTTGTTTAGGGCATATGTCTCCCCCTTCTAGTTCTTTCATTAGAGATATTGTATTCAGTTTATTGTATGGTTTGGAGTTTTAAACTGGAAGGTTTTATCCAGTCTTATTTATTTAAATACTTGATTCATGTTCAGTAGTTATTTACATTGCTATGCGTGCTGAATGGTTTATATTTTAAGACTGAATGAAAATGGATTTACTTGGTTTTATAAAATTGGAAATGTTTTGACACCTTGCTTAATTTTATATTAGGTGATTATTGTGTTAAAATTTTTTTCGACAGTGATGCTGAGAATGAACCAACTGAATATCCTGTTTTAAATTGGTAGAGGAATGATCACCCTATATTTAATTGGGCGGTGTGTCTCAAAAGGATAACTTCTTTGGTAACATTAATATTGTCCAAAGCTTGTCTCCATGGGAGGAAACTGGCTTAGTGCGGACTAATGTTGCAACAGAGGATAGGTCTAAGCATGTTAATAATAACCTTAGCAAGGATTTTGTAAGAAACATTGCAAAGAGTAATTGCTCTAAACTGTGAGATATATTTATGGTTTTCCACTTTTGGTACGAGTGTTATGAAACTTTTTTATGATTCCTAGGGAAATAATTCTCATGAACACATTCTTGGATGAAATCAAAAAGATTTTCAACAATATTATTCAAAAAATGTTGGTAAAAAAATGTTTCCTCCCATTAGGGCCAGGGGCTTTCAAAGGTTTCATGCTAAATTTTGCTTTCTCAACCTCTCCTAATGAGAGAGGGAGCGTTAAAAAGGTGTTGTCTTCGTCCGCAAATTTAATTCTAGCTAAGTTGTTTATTTGATTTTGTATTTTAAAACTCAAAATCATCCTTAAAGAGGTCTTCAAAGTAGTCATTTACACGATTAGTGATTAAATCCAAATCATTTGTCCAACTATAATTAATGTTAAGCCCATCAATACGGTTTTTCTTATGTCTAATAATGGTCGAGGTATGGAAAAACTTGGTATTTCTATCACCCTCACTAAGCCATTGTATTATTGATTTTTCTTCCTAAGGCTTTCTTCATGTCTAAGCATAGTGTTAAATTCATTAGGAATTTTAATTTCAAAGATCCCAAGGTTATGAGAATAGAAATTTTCTTACGCTTCTTGAGTAACACCGAGCCTACAAAGAATACATTTTTATTTTGGAAGATGTTACCATGAACACACTTATTTAAAAAAAAAAAATCTACAATCGTGGATATTTTTGTCAAGATTGATGTTGTTATTCCAGATGGATTTGATCCAATCATTAATTTATATTCTTTTAAATTAAATAGCAAGATATATAAATGGTTTTTGACTGGAAGAGGGAGACCTGGTACCTTTAAAATGGATAACTACGGGACAATGCTCTAATGTTGTTTGAGGGATATTTTAGACACCAATTTTTGGGAACTTTAACTCCACGCAGGGTTAACAAGCCCCCTATCATGACAAATGAGGTTATTTATGATGCCACTCATACTATTGGTCCACTTAAGGTTTTGCCCCATACAACTCATGTTAGCCAACTTAAATTTGTTGATGTGCACTTGGGAGAGACACCATGTTTTTTGAAGATTTTTTTTCCGATTCGTGAATATGTTCGTTGAAATCTCCGTCCACCAACCATGACATGTCTATAATTTTAGAAATATTATAAATATTATCCCAATTTTTTTTACATAAACACAGATGTGGGATATCATAAATCTCTAAGAAAAGCCTCCGATCATAATTATTTTTATTAACCATAAGGTGGATAGACTGTTTGTAAATGTCTAGGATTTAAAGGGATATAAAATTAGGGTCACAAGTAATCTAAATCCCTCAAGACCTTCCAAAAAGTTCAAAAAGTTTCTTATTTTTCAAACTGATACTATCAAAGAACTCAACCAAATTATTTATGGAGATATGAGTTTCGAGGATGACTATAATGCCAGGATTACAGATATTCATCTTCTCAGTTAGAGTTCTTTTAAATAGGTATTTCTCGGCACTTCTACAATTCCATCTAGTCACAACCACTTACGGAATGTGTTCAATGAGCATCGTGATATCCTAAATGGACCATTGGAATCTTTCGATTATCTCTTTATAGCAGTCCTGGTTGGAGCTTTTCTCTTCCATCATCATTTTTGTTTCTTCCTTATTCCCCAAAAATGGATCTAGTGTGTTGATTACCTGTTGGGTCTGGGAGATTTTCTGGGACACCCCACCTAATTAAACACTAGTTAGCTACTCCTTTATTAAATTAATATAGAATATCAAGTTGGTTCAGTCTTAACATCACCCTCGAAAAACATTTAATTAGTTACTAGCCACCAAATATTTAAAAAGTGACATGTCAAATTTTATTAATTAAGTAAACTTACAACTAAGTAATGAAAAACCAACCATTCAACATTCATATAAACAATTTCATTGGAATAACTAATATAAAGAAATAATAGAGATTGGAGTAACACTCCAAATATAGTCTCAATGACAAATAATCCCTATAAATCCAACATCTGAAATAAATAAAAGTCTGAAACAACTATTTCTGAATAAGGATGGGCGACATGCCCTAACTGATATGAATGACTCCAAAGAAAGAAAAGATAGACGTGGATTTGTCTAATATTGAGATCCTATAACTTCCACAGCAACTACAACACGTCAACCTAATGGAACTCCTATGCTTGGCATCCCTGTGGCTGGGCACTAAAAATATTTTTACAAAAACAAAATAGATTTGGAAGAAAATGACTTAGAGCCCGAGGTGAAAATATTTTAAAAACAAAAAGTGTTTAATTGTATTAAACAATAAATATTATAAACAGTTTAGTCACATACTCTCACTTGAGATTCTCACCCCTCATCTATTGTGCACGCCTAACGCATATTTACTACCCATACTAGCAACTCTACCCACCTATCTTTTCGGTACCAAATCTTTGTCCATAGGTATTACTATAATGAGCCACCCAAATTACCCAAATACCAAACAATTCCATTACCATTATTTATTAATCAATTTCAATTAACTTAACACTCACATTGAATGACCACATGTTTACATTATTCATTAGGTATCATCCAAACTCATCTACCAAGCAACATAGTAGAACAATCTCAAGTATATATTTACATCACTTTGAATACATATACACACATATGGCACCCCTAGGCTAAGCTGCGGTGCATGCATACTCTGCTATCGAATCCTGGTACATCACATATGTAAGGATCACGAGTTCCTAATCTCTTAGGAACCGTATCAATACAAATCACACATATTGGAGGCGAACATAGTTCACAAACCAATGGGTCACGCATATACCTATGCTCCCATGGTCAGGTGACTTATCAACCCAAAAATAAGTCTTCACAGTCCAATGTTCTTGAGGTTCCAAATCCCCCCGAAGGCACACAAGACAAGATTGTCCTCTTCCTACCACCTTCCGTGCTATCAAGTATCGTAGGTATTTCACACACATAATAATACATATACTAGGTAACCACACAACCTAAGTAATCATCATTTCGATATAGGTATACTCCTGTCCTATATTACTAGTGTCATGCATAGTATAGTTTCATCCGGATGATTTTACCTAACATGTTTAGCGCGACAACTCTCGTCATATAAATCTGAGTACTTAAACATTTCCTAAATGGTTACTAAGTCTACCACTTGCCTCTGAGATTATTTCAGTAATTTAAAGTCCCCCTACTACTGTATATATAACCTTAAGTTATTGTTTAACCGAATTAAATTCAAGTTCCTATAATTTCCAACCGTAACTCACTCAAGGAACATTCGTAAGTTTACCGTTTAATCCCAAACCAAACTAATTTTCCGGGCCTCAAATACACCCCTACTGACCTCCCCTAAGTCCAAATATGTTCATAGAGTCCACACCAATAATTCATAAAAGCTGGGATTGATTAAACCTTAAAAGGAAATTTTATCACAAATACAGGGGGTGTCTGTCGATCGAAGGAAATGGTCAATCGGTCGATCCAGTTGATCGATCATCATTCTTGAGTCAATCGATTGATCCATTAGATATTGGCCTACAATTTCTGCATATTTTTGCCTACGAGTTTCATCAACTTCAACCCTCAAATCCTCTATTATAATGCCCCAAACTCCCAAATATTTATACTAAATGTTATACCGACATAAACACATAACTTCTGATGTCATTGAATCATCAAATTGCCATGGGTTGCCATTTTTTGGATCAAATCATGTATTTTTTATAAAAACCATATTTCTTCTATTTTCTTAAAGAACATCATATAACCCAACATAAAATCATAATTCTCTACACATGGATCATGATTTCGTGGCTACTGTTTTTTCGAGAAGATAATCTACATGGAAAACCTACCAAGATTAAGATTTAAATATTAAAATCCAATAATTCATCATTTTTGAAGGTTTTTCTCCAATCCTAAACTATCATGGATAATATATACACTGAATTATTGCAAGTTAAATCACTTTCATGTAAATGGAAGTTCTTATCCTTTGGAGAAAATGATATAGGAATGATCTTCGCTTCTCGATCTATCCGACAGTGGTGACGGTGGTGCAAAAAGCCTAAGAATTGTGGTTCTCCTCTAGGAAAGCCCTAAGGGATCTAAACTAGCATCTGATAAAAATTTCCAAATTTCGTGGGTTTAATTACCCTAAAATTTAAAATGCCCAAAATATCCTCCCGGGTTGCCGGTTTGGCCTAAAAATGCCCCGGGTCCCAAACTAAACCCCTGTGTCGACTTTACTGACTATCTCGATACTTCTAGATACAATGGTGCACTCAAAATGACCGTTAGGGTGACATAAAATAAACTACTTTATAATCCATTAAATACGTCCCAACACAACTCACACGCGCATCCCAACCTAATTTCCAAAACTTTCGTATTTTCCACGCGTGACAATTTTAATAAGTACATAATCCTATATTACT
This sequence comes from Sambucus nigra, assembly GCA_949130495.1. Classification (NCBI taxonomy): domain Eukaryota; kingdom Viridiplantae; phylum Streptophyta; class Magnoliopsida; order Dipsacales; family Adoxaceae; genus Sambucus; species Sambucus nigra. The sequence goes on from OX422207.1 coordinate 617,159,177, forward strand.
ATACTCGCTCAATAATATTTAACATAATTATAATAATCAAATGCTAACTCTCATCTCTATAGTATTTAAATCCGAATTAATTACCAATTGATTTCCCATTTTTACTTCAATTAATCCTATAATTAAAAAACCTAAAAATACGGGGTATTACATACTTCCCCCCTAATAATGGACTTTCATCCTGAAATTCAGAAATAAAGGTATACCTAGTAAAAATTAACTCTGGAAATTTGTCGCGTATCTCATCCTCGCACTCCCAAGTAGACTCCTCGGCATTATGATGTTGCCACTGAACACGTACTAGCGGTACTACCTTTGATCTCAATTTCCTCTCGCTACGGTATAGGATAATAATCAGCCACTCCTCATTGGAACTATCGGGATACAAATCAATCTCGTCCAAAGTAATGTGAGTATGGTCCAACTCATCCCGGAGATATCTCCTCAGTGAAGAAATATGGAACATGTCATGAATCCTATGTAAGTGCTCGGTCACCCGAGTCTATAAGTAACTGGATTAATCCGCTTGATGATAGGGAATGGCCCCACATATCTGGACACGGACTTCCCAATCTTATCGAAATGCATTGTCTCCTTCATAAGAGATACTATCAGCAACACCTAGTCTCCCATATTGAACTCCTGAAAGAACCTCTTGGCATCGGTGTAGCTCTTCTGTCGATCCTGAGAAATCCAAATACGACTTCGAATCATATCTATCCTGGACGAAGTATCCTGGATCACCTCCGGCCCAAGTAGCTTGTTGTCCCCCACCTATAACCAACATGTTGGAGAACGACAAGGTCTACCGTATAGCGCCTCAAATAGATCCATGCAAATAGTAAACTGGTAGGATTTGTTATAGGCAAAACTCCACTAGTGGAAGATACTGCTCCCATCCTCCGCCAAAATATAGGATACACATTCGCAACATATCCTCTAACATCTGATTCGTTTTCTAAGTCTGACCATCATTCTGCGGGTGATAGGACTAACTCAATAGTAACTCCATACCCATGGCCTCCTGGAAGTTCTCCCAAAATCTAAACATAAAAATCTTGTCCCGGTCAGACACAATATCAAGGGGAACCCCATGAAGTCTCACTATCTCGGCTATAAAGATCTGAGCGTACTGTCCCTTAGTGTAGTCCATCGAAACTAGAAAAAAGTGAGCTACCTTAGTCAAACGATACACAATCACCCATATCGAATCATGACCTCATTGAGATGTATGCAACCCTGCGATGAAATCCTTGGGAATTATCTCCCATTTCCACATAGGATTCACTAGTGGCTTTAGGAGCCCCGGTGGCCTCTGGTGGTCCACTTTTACCTGCTGACGAGTGGAACATTTTGAAATCAACTCGAAAATATCCTTCTTCATTCTACTCCACCAGTACTGTCGTCTGATATCTTGGTACATCTTATCCGCATCGGGATGTACTGCAGACAATGAATCATTCGACTCTGTCATCACATTGTGTTGCAAGTCCTGCCCCTGAGGAACAACCAGTCTCCCATTGAAGCGCAACCCTCCATCTAAACCAATGGTGTAAGAGTCAGACCCCTGTGTTGGAAGCTATACTATCTGACCCTGGCAGAACAGATCCATTGCCTGAGCCTATAACACCCTCATAATAATCTGAGGCGTAACTATCATAACAAATATAAATGATAGGGCCGCTGTATCTTGGTGTCCCAACTCCCTCCATTTCTCTTTCCACACCTCATCCACCTCACCTACTATGGCCATCCCCGATCCTCGTGGAGGGCGAGCGGCGTGAGGGAGGATCCTAGGTCCCGTACGTCCCTTTTGGGAGAGCTTCGGTAGACATCATTTGGGTGAGGTGAAAAATCTAGAGAGATAGAGTCGCTAGTCTCTTTTACTCACAACAGATAAAAGAAGGGGATCCATCCCAAAGGACAGCATCCAAAGACATACTGATGCATACGAAACAAAAATGATTTGAAAGGGGTTTGAAGGCTAAGTTACGAAATGGGAAGGTGTTAGGCACCCATTCCTCCCTTATGGTCTCTCATGGATTTTTTCTATTTTCCTTTTTTTTAACCGTGATATGTGTGTATGTGTATATGTAGTGGAGATAGGAATCATTGACTTGTACAATGGAAGAGGTAAATCGAGTCATCCGTAGGAAGGTATAAAAATATTTAAAAAAATAGGATTTACGCGATTATCCTTACATTGACCGTTATGATGGAACGATAACGCATGTTGAATAATACGCCACTAAGAACAAATATATATATATATATATATATAATCTAGGAGAATTGAAGTTAGAGATAATATGAGATGAAAGAAAGATTAAAAATAGGACTCGAATCTCAGATTTTACCCCGAGACGCCTACGTAGCCTATAGAGGCATCAAAGTCCACGTAGTTCACATTCAAAACGAGAGGTGGGGTTTATCCCATATATCCAAATGGGGACTTGTCTTATTGGTGTGTGTGTGTGTAGAAAAAGTGTTTTAGTTGTGAGAAAAGTGTAAGAAAAGTGTGAGAATTCCCGTTTGGAATTTATGAGCAAACCCTCTTTTTCTTATTTTTTTGGTTTTTTATTTGTATGAAAATAAGAGATGTGCAATAATACTAAATAAAAAGTATATTAGGATATGTGAGATGAGAGGATAAAAGTGTTAAGTAATAAAATAAGTTAATGCGAATTTATGAGAATTTAAGGATAGAATTGAGAAAATTGGACCTTCTTTAAGATCTTGAATGTTGGGGAGCACCCCTTACACTTGGATGATGATGGAGAATGGTTAATTCACCAAGTTTGATGAAAAGGATGATGTAAGGTGAAGGTTGGAAAGGGATTTGGATGTGGAAATCACGCTGACTTCAAGAGAGGTTTTCTGGATTTGCTTAGAGTGATATGTTTCTGATCTGGGCTCTCTTTACAATTGAGGTCAAGGCCTACTTTTTATAGGCCCATGGCATTAATGATTGTCATAGACCTAATCCTGCCCATTTTCAGGTGCATTTAGGCACACTGCCGATAGGAAGGGTCTGGGACCTGCCATTTAGCAGTGTCTTTCAGGCCTTTTCAGAAAATCGGCCATAGAGCGCAAACCGTTGATCCAAAACATGGGGTGGACCGTTGGAAAGGTAATTCAGAGACCTTTGAACATACTTTGAATCGCTCTCGGGTTTGGGAGTTAACTTTGTGTAGAATGTTGCTTAGAATCATTCTTCGGTCTATTGGACGGGGAATTATCGGACGCAAACGGATCATTTGTCCGCATGGTAAGTTCAAATTTAACACGAGGCAGACCGTTGGAAAGGTTAGGAGATGTACTTCAACATTCCAAAGAGTTTGATCTGGTTCGGGGAATTGAATTTGGTCAATCGGGTCCTGGAAGCATTTGGTGACTTCTCGGAGTAAAATGGATCGTTCATCCATACCGTAAGTTAGAATCGTGCATAGGGCAGACTGTTGAAGAGGGGTTTCAGTTCCATTTGAAGATTCATTCAGTCTCGATCAAGATGAAGAGTTGACTCAGGTCAAACGGAGCCTGGGAGCATTTGATGGCATCTAGATCAGGTTTCAGGGAAAATGGGTCGTTCATCCGCATGGTAAGTCAAAATTGTGCACGGGATGGACTGTTGGAAATGGGATTTAGCTTCATTCAAAGATTCATTTAGTCTCGGTCGAGCTGAAGAGTTTGACTTTTGGTCAAACGGAGCCTGGGAGTGCCCGATGGCTTCTAGGTTAGTACTCGGGGTATGACCTCGGTTTATAGTGATGAAGGGATGTGCTAGGGACCTAAGGAGAGATTATTGAGTAACAAAATGGGGTGTCTACAGAGCCCCTCGATGGGTGAGTTTAGAACAAATGATAGCCATCGAATAGACATCGCATGATGCTTTTGAGGGAGGATGACCGATTCAGAGGGTCGAGGCTGGTTCTGAGGACCTGCGGGAGCGAGGATGACCAATTTAGGGGGTCGAGGTCGATTTTAAGGACCTAAGGGATGGTTTGTAGGAATGGTTTAGGCCAATTCCCGAAGAGGTGCTGGGGATGACCGATTTTGTGGGTCGAAGCCAATTATGAGGGCTTGAAGATGAGGGTGACCGATTCTGTGGGTTAAAGCCAATTTTGAGGGTTTGAATATGAGGTTGACCAATTCTGTGGGTCGAAGTCAATTCTGAGGGCTTGCAGATGAGGGTGACCAATTGTGGGGGTCGAATCCAATTCTGAGGTCTTGAAGATGAGGGTGACTGATTCTACGGTTCAAAGATAATTCTGAGGGATTAAAGATGAGGATGACCGATTCTGTGGGTCAAAGCCAATTCTGAGGGCTTAAAGATGAGGGTGATCGATTTTGCAGTTCAAAGCCAATTCTGCGGGCTTAAGTAGAGATGACCATTTCTGCGGGTCGAAGCCAATTCTGTGGGCTTAAGTTGAGATGACTAATTCTGCGAGTCAAAGCCAATTCTGCGGGCTTAAAGGCGATGGACAATTTTGCGGGTCGAAGCCAATTCTGTGGGCTTAAAAGTGAGATGACCAATTATGCGGGTCGAAGCCAATTCTGCGGGCTTAAGGGTGATGACCAATTCTACGAGTCGAAGCCAATTCTGTGGGCTTAAAGGTGAGATGACCATTTCTTTGAGTCGAAGTCAATTCTGCGGGCTTAAGTAAAAGAGGAACAATTCTGCGGGCTTAAGTAAAAGAGGACCAATTCTGCGGGTCAAATCCAATTCTTGCGGGCTTAAGTAGAGATGACCAATTCTGCCGGTCAAAGCCAATTATGGGGGCTTAAGGTGAGATGACAAATTTTGGGGCTCAAGGCCAATTCTGCGGGCTTAAAGTGAGATGATCAATTCTGTGGGTCGAAGCTAATTCTGCGGAATTAAGTAGAGATGACCAATTCTGTAGGTTAAATCCAATTCTGCGGGCTTAAGGTGAGATGACCAATTCTGCGGGTCGAAGCCAATTCTGCAGGCTTAAGTAGAGATGACAAATTCTGTGGGTCGAAGCTAATTTTGCCGGCTTAAGTAGAGATGTTCTAGGGGAACTCTGTTGGGGAGATTTATCTTGTGGTTTTGTTTTTGTCTGGGGAGCCGATTGCTTGGGGAAATGTTTTACAAAAATTCCACTAGGGAGGTGATTAGGTGGCCTAGGGTTTGGATGTAATGCTTGGGGGAAATTGAGATCTTTGGGGTATAGAGGGTGTTCTTTACAAATCCTCCAGGAACGTAGCCGCGAGGACTTTTACTTGGTTTTTGGGATTTTCTCTAGGGAAACATGGGTTCCATATGAGGGAGTGCAAAATTTTCTTAATGAAAATGTTCTAAATCCTCCCTGGGATTTTTAGGAATTTTTTGAGAATTTTTCAGGGCTTTTTTTGTATTTTCTGGGAATTTTTGTTTGACATTTTAAGGGGGTGCTGATCGGTATGATACAGAGGGTGCCATTCAGTAGTGGCACAAACTTTTGGACTGCCTCGGGAAGGTAAGGGGTCATTGTCGATCGGTGGGTAATGCCGATTGGCATGATACTTGGCATTCTATTTAAAGGGACGAATTCGCTTTATTTTTCAAAGCTTCTTGCTTTCTTTCTTTCTGCGCTTTTCCTTTGCAAATCGTTCTAGCGTTCCGATCTCTAAGAAATGGACGCCTTTATGAGCACTGCAGTGCATAGGGAATGGTTGACTATTGATGACTAGGCGAACGTAGAGTGGAGGGACATGTCACATTTTTCTTTGGGGTGTGAGAACTCCTTTGACGCATTTGAGCTGGTTGCGGATGGGAGGACCTTGCTACGGGATCCGTCACATCATCGCTATTCGAGGGTGGTGAACCCTGGCGGTTATGTAAGTAAAGACTTTTGGCATTCTTCTCTTTTTGATGATTTTTTCTTCTTTCTTGAATTTTTGACAAGGTTTTTTCTTTTGAAGGTTTGATATCTCTTTGAACAACATGCATGCCCGTGGAACGATGGGGCTTAAGGATATCTGGGAGCATCTTCCACCTGTGGTTCATTGGATGGTATCCTCAGCGAGTTTTAGGAGGTTGGCGTCCGCGCTGGATGAGACACCTCGTTCGACAGCGGTCCTGTGTGCTTTGGGGGAGATGTGGTGGGATACTACCCACACCTTCCATTTTGGCTTTGGGGAGATGACCGTGACTCCCATAGATATTCAGCAGCTGCTGGGGCTGGATTGTGATGGGGAGCAAATAGAGGTGGATCGTTCTCTGCGGGTGAGGCTGGAGGCAGTGAGGGCGGCGCTCGACGATGTAGGGAGGATAGTGTCTGGGGACTCCATCCGACTATCCTTACTGAAGGATGTTTTGTTGAGCAGGGTGATCGATGTGGAGGATGGGATGCAGGTGAAGCATATGGCCCGGTTGTTCATATTGTTGGTGCTGGGAGGTTTCATGGCGGCATGGAGTGGCGACCTCGTCCATTTGTTGTTCTTACCGTATTTGAGGATGTTTTTGAACATCCCTCTCTATGATTGGGGGTCCTGACTTTGGTGACCCTCTATTTTTCTTTGGATGCATTCAGACAGTGTTAACGATAAACTTTTACTGGAGCCACGTATCTCCTTGACGTATTCTTTAGTTTGCGCATTTTCATGCATTTGCATTTTCCTTATGTGTCTCTTTTTTATTATGAATTATTCTCTTTGGCAGACGTGGTTCTATGAGGTGATTGGGTGCAATACCCAGCTGATTTCCCCAAAGGACGAGACTATTGGGGACTTCTTCCAATTGTATCAATGGCGGAAGGCCAATCGGCAGTCGAAGGGATCTCTTTCTTTGGAGGCGGTGCGTTAGGTCTTGAATGGTCTGACCAGTGGTGGGTTAAGACTCTTTCCTCTTCAGTCTTAGTTTTTGCATGTTTTGATTATGTATTAACTTTGCCTGCTGGGGATTTTCAGGTGACTTTTTACCCTTGGGGGTTAGCCATTCAAGATATGGGGGCAACAGGGTTGAATGCACAGATGAGGCATTTGTTGGCGCATGAGTTTGGTCATTCTAGGTATATTGGGGAAAGGGTAGTTCGGCAGATTACTAAGGAGGAGGTGATGGTACCACCTATGGAGCTTCATACGTCTTTGAGGCGAGAGCGACTGATGCTGGAGGATGCGAGGATCACGGCGATGATCAATGAGTCCCACCTATTATACACTGATACGGCTGCACCGTATGACTATATGAACTTTGTGATGAGCTGGTTGATGGTGACCAACATATATTACTCCTTGCCTTTCCATCCTGCGGGTTCGAGTCAGGCGGTGGGGTCTTACCACAGCGGCGGTGGTCCGTCGGTGCCTGCGGTGGTGGAGACTTCAGAGGTTCCTTTTGTGCGATTGCTCACTCCTTCATATAAAATATTCGGTGGGCTGATGGAGGGATGGTCACCATGTTGTACCTTCTTCATGCGGTGGATTCGGAGGAGCTGGGTTTGACAAAGGAGGTTATTCGTCCTGTGGTATACCTTTCTGTTCTTTTCTTTCTTTGTTTTCTATTTTGATCCTTTCCGCTTTGATACTGATTTTTTATTTTACGTGAAGCAAGTCTGGGTGTTGTCTACTAGGCTGAGGGACATTAAAGACTGTATATCTTCGGCGATTGCCCATATTCGAGATGCGGTCCTAGTTCCTTATTATTTGGTGCCATCTTTTTCGTCCAGGGAGGACTCTTGCTCAGGTAGTGGTGGTGCATTGTCTCACCGTAGGGGAAAGATAGCGCGTCGCAGGGGTGGAATCTCTTAGAGAGTGGGGTGAAGGGTAGGTGAGAGAGAGAGAGAGAGAATTTGGGTTCGGGCCGAGTCCCATTATTTTTTTCTTTTCTTTTTTTTCCTGCAACATTGATGTAACACAGAAAAAAATATATATCTGCAATGCAATGGTGTTTTTTATTATCTTTGTTCATGATGGATGAGTGAATGCATGCACATGCGCTTTTTACTTTGCTGTTGAGATCGTAAAGAGAGATGTTTTTGGGATTTTAAAGGAAGGTTTTAAAAATGAGAAATTATATTGGGGTGGAAGAGGATTTTCGAGATTCTGTTGAGAATATCAATTTATTTTTATTGAGCTTCTGATTTTGGCAAAAGAGGAAAAAAAGGAATTTAAAAAAAAATAGGGTTGCCTATCGGTAGTCAAGTCTAGTCCCATCAATTCAAAGCTTTGATTAGTACCCTTTTTAGCCTCTTGTACTTTGTGGGGTAGGATTCCCTCCAATTTCTGTAGGGGTCATGTCTATTTTGAGGGTTTCAAGTATAAAAAGGGGTAAGGGTGGAGTGTTTCCATCACACTTTCACATTCTTACTTACTCGTCTACTATTTCTTAGTCTTAAAAGATGGCTCTCCCTGGTAGCATTGAGTTTACTAACTACCTCGAAGCCTTGGAAGTAATATGATCTTATAATGTTGTCTACGATGCTTTCAACATGCGTCGAGTCACTTTGTGGCACAATCGGACCATTAAGTGGAACCTGCTGATGGCGGCGGTACAATTTTGGTAGCCCGAGGATCATGTATTCCGCTTTGGGTTGGATGATGTTTATCCTACCTACAAGGAATTTTCTGCCATGCTGGGGATAAATCCCAGGGTTGCCGCGACTTTACTCAAATTTTCTTGTTCTCCCAGGGATTTACTGGATGGGCTTCATCGCATTCACCTTCTGTGGCCAGACCATTGGATACTGGAGGAATTATCTCCCTTTCGGCGGTGTTACAGTCCATGCATTTGCCGAAGACTGGTGATGTTGGATACGCCGGAGCCGTTGTTCTGGGCTTAGTATCAAAATTGTTGCTAGTGACTGGGGAACTGCTAGTGGAGCCATAACTTACAACCATTATTTCCTGGATGTTATACCATCGCAGTCCTGCGGTGATGATACTGGCGGAGACTTTGAATGGCCTGGATTCTTGGAGAGAAGGTTGTTCTGCCTTCCTGAGGGGTAGCCCTGTGATGCTGTTCATGTGCTTGTTTTAAAGACTCCGCCTGGTGACTCCTCCTGAATATCCTTTGTCGGCTATACCCAACTTCTTTTCGCGCTACTTCATCATCAATGGCTTGCATATTGAGAGCTGGGAGAATTGGCTTGTAGAGGACGGGGCTCTAAATATGTATTGGTCAGTGCCCTGGTGGGGACACCTGGTGCCTATTCTGGAGCTGGGAGAATACTCGTATGTCTAGCTGGTTGGTCTCATGCATACCTCTTTCTATTTCCCTTGGAGGCTTTCGCGTTAATTTGGCTGGGATCAGGTCGTTCCACCTCGAACACTAGACTTCTTTCCGGTAGAAGATTTGGCTGAGCATGTGCGCATGCCGCTTGGCTCTATGTGGGAGAATTGGCATCTGTCGACCCATCGTTCTCAGTCTGTTGGGAGAGTTTGGCATATCCATGGGATTATATGAAGTGGTTGTGGAGGAGAATAGTCAGGAAGATGTTGGCAGTGGACACTGGACAAAGGTGGTTTGTTTTGTTTAATACCATGGAGGTAGGTGTGGTAGTTTTTAAGAAGCTGGTTTGAGATTATCGGTCTATGAAGCGTTTGCGACAATCTATTCAGGCGGGGGAAGCTTGGGGACCCCAGGATGCAGATGATGATGATGACAGAGCGGGATTTTCTGGTAGCTGCGGCTAGGACTCTTGGAGAGTTTATTTTTGTAATGGGGAATTAAATATGGGGGTTTTATTTTGGCTTCTTTTTTTTAGGAAGGTATGGGGGAAAGGGAGTTATCCGTTCCTTTATGTAATTGCACTGCAATTTCTTATTAATGAAGTAAATAAGTTTTTGATCATCCAGCTGTGCCTTTTGATGAGTTTTGTATTTTTGAATTATCTATACCGAATGCTAAGGCATACATAATCCTTTTGTTCAAGTGTATGTTAGAAGGAACTGTCATTATCGAAGATAAGAAAAGAATAGTATTTTGTGAAAAAGAAAGGGTTGTGCTCATGTAAGGTGTATTAGCTGCCTACGTACCTTTGGGGTTTTTGAAAAGTTTTAATTTGTTTGAAAATGGTTTTTTATAGAGGATCAGGCCCACGTAGTTCTGGGTAGAAGGAAATGAAGAGTTTTTTTTTAGAATAGAAGAGTCGTAGCGCGATAATATTTTGGACTAGGTGTAGAACTTCTTGAGATTGTCCAGGTTGACAGGATGAGACATCTCTTCCCCATCTAAATCAGTGAGCATGGAAGCACCACCAGACAAGATCTTCTTAATAATGTAGGGGGCGCTCCAATTGGGCGTGAATTTCCCTTTGGGGTCCCAGATGGGTTCTATGATTCCTTTGAGGACTAGATCCTCTTCTCGGACACCGCGGTACTTGACTTTCTTATTGGATGATCGCACTATTCAGCGATGGTACCCTTGTATGTGGTATAGCGCTTTTATTATCGTTTCATTTAGGAGGGTCATCTCGTCAAGACGGCCTTGGCACCGGTCTTCTGACCATGCTTTCAGTCATGACGCATAGTGAGGGTATTTCCATCTCGACTGGTAGGAAGGCTTCCATGCCATAGACTAGAGAGCAAGGGGTATCCCTAGTAGACGTTCGAATTGAGGTTCCATAGCCCCAGAGGGCGTACGGGATCCGGTCGGCCCAACCCCGACATCTTTTGGTTATTTTGCTGATAATGGCTTTAAGATTTTTGTTGGTGGTTTCAACTTCATCGCTGGTCTGAGGTCAGTAGGGAGAAGATTTGTGTCTTTGAATCCCGTACTCATTGACCACCTCTGTAACTTCTACCTCGAAATGCAAGCCGTTATCTGATACTAGCTCGTGCAAGACCCCATATCGGTAGATTATGTTTTTCTTGATGAATTTGGCCACTTTCTTGGCGTTCAGCACTGCGTATCACTCATCTTCGACCCATTTGGTGAAGTATTCAATGGCAACTAGGATGAACTCGTGCCCATTGGAAGCCTTCGGTGTAACCTTCCCTATGATGCCGATACCCCATGTGGAGAATGATCAATGAAAAGTCATGTTGTATAATTCGCATAGAGGCAGATGCTGAAGGTTGAAGAACTGTTGGCATTTGAGGCATCTCTGGACATAGGTGGTGCAATCCTCGGTCATGGTGGTCCAGTAGTAGGCTTATTGGATTATCTTCTTGTCAAGCATGTGACCATTCATATGGGGTCCGCATTCCCCGCTGTGGATCTCATGTATTATCTTTTCAATGTCAGCCCCTGTGATGAAGTGTAGATGGGTTCCATCAAAATTCCTTTTGAGCACTTCTTTATGAAAGATGATGTACTGGGCAGCCAGTCTTCAAAAGGTTTCTCAATCTTTCTTGTTCGAACCCTCAGGATACCTACCATGGTTACGGATGTGATAAATATTATAGTACCAAAAATTGGCTATCTCAGGATCTTCTGTGGTGACGAGCTCAATGTGGTAGCAGTGGGTTGGTTTATCTTGCTTTTGAATCTGGAAGGGGGTAATTGTGATTCCTTTGGGCATGTTGACCATGGAGTCCAAGGTAGCAAGGTCATCGGCTAGGTTATTCCTTGCTCGAGGTAGGTAATGGAAAGTGATGTCTTGAAATTAGGAGGCTAGTTCTTCTATGTGGGTATGGAAGGGTTGGAGCTTCTCGTCCTTAACTCTCCACTTTTTGAGCACTTGGCTGATGATGAGGGAGGAATCCCCGTAGATGTCTAAGCATTGAATATATTTCTCGAGAGCAACCTTGAGGCCAACCGTGCATTCCTCGTATTCAGCCATGTTAGTTGTGCAAGGGAAATTCAATTTCACGGCGATGGGAGTGTGGGAGTCATCTAGGGAAATCAGAAGTATCCCAAGTCCATATCCATTTTTGTTGGCAGCACCATTAATGAACATTTGCCATCGAAGACTGTCCCGGGTAGTGTAGAGGATGTTTATATCTAGGAATTCGGAGATCCAGACATCGGCTTCATCCATGGGGCAATCAGTGAGGTAGTTAGAGATGTCTCTTCCTTTCATGGCTTTATGTGTGATGTACATGATATTAAACTCGACTAGGAGCATCAACCGTCAGGCCATTCAGCTGGACATCGCGATTTTATCAAGAAGGTATTTGATGGGTTCCACTCGGGATACAAGTTTGATGGGGAAGGCGATAATGCAGTGCCATAAATTTTAGGTGATCGGGACAAGCGTGACACACGCCTTTTCCAAAGCAGTGTAGTTGACCTCGTATCCGACCAATTTGCGTCTGGCATAATGGATGGATCTTTCTTTATGGGAATCTTCAAGGTATTGGTCTAGAGAAGCCCCAACTGCAGTGTTGATTATGATTAGGTATAGGAGAAAAGGGAGATCAGGCTATGATGACATGAGTACCCGGGTTGGGTCAGATATAGTTTTATTTGATCAAAAGCTTCTTGGCAGTCCTCGTTTCAAACCTTATTTGGATCCTTTCGAAGGAGTTTGAAGACAGGTTCACCGATGGAGGTTAGCTGGCTGATGAACCGGCTGATGTATTGTAATTTCCTAAGGAAACCTCAGACTTATTTCTCTATTTGGAGAGGTGGAATTTCAAGTATGGCTTTTAGCTTGGAAGGATCTGCTTCTATCCTTTTCTCACTGACCATAAATCCCAAGAGTTTTCCCTTTGTAACATCGAAGACGCATTTCTACAGATTGAGTCTCATCTGATATTGTTGCAGTTGTTCGACGAACTTTCGGAGACCGAGAACATGACCTTATCTAGTCTTGGATTTGATAATCATATCATCCACATATACCTCAACCTCTTTGTGAATCATATCATGAAGGATGGTTGTCGCAACCCTCTGGTAGGTAGCCCCAGTGTTCTTGATACCAAATAGCATAACAGTGTAACAAAAGGTTCCCCATGGGGTGATGAATACGGTCTTTTCTCAGTGGTTTGGGTGCATTTTGATTTGGTTGTATCTGGTAAATTCATCGACGAATGACTTGAGAGCATTACTGGTTGTGTTGTCCACGATCATGTCGATATTAGGTAGCGGATAATCATCCTTTAGAGAGGCTTTGTTCAAGTCCCGATAGTCTACACACATCCAAACTTTTCCTCTTGATTTCGTCATGGGCACTATGTTGGTTAGCCATATGGGATATTCGATCACACGGATGAAACCTACGTTCAACTGTTTGACCACTTCTTCTTTGACCTTGAGCGACCATTCGTGTGGAGCTTTCTCAACTTTTGTTTAATCGGCTTGTAATCTGGGAGAGTGGGAATCTCATGCTGAGCTATGTTAGGATCAATGCCGGGCATATCATCATAGGAACATGCAAAGATATCCACAAATTCCTTTAACAATTCTTAGAGTTAATAATAACAATCTCTTCTTCATTAACTTGAACGCGATTATGTTATTTATTATTAAACTTATTTAGATCAGTTAAGAATTATTCATTTGCAAAATCATCATCATTAAAAGTTTGATTAGAATCTAAACAGTTAATGTAAGGCACAACAAGATACTCAAAATCTTCGTTTATTTCATTGATAGGAAAAATAGCATTAAGAACCTCATCAAAGGATGACTCAATTACATTTGAACAAGGATAGACAACAGAAGAAGAAATTGGGTAAGGATTAGGATTAGGGGAGGTTATAGTAGGTAGAAAGGGCGCAATATGCCAATTGAGGAGAGATGTATCAGCAGCTTTAATCAATTGGGACGAATCCGATGATGTAATGTTTGAGTGAACCATACAGAGTGTTAGCCCAAGTGTTTGTAAGTTGAAGGAATCTTCAGAGTCACTTTCCTCAGTCTCTTCGATATCTTTGATGAGCGATTGCACATGGTGTTTGGAACTTTCGGCCCATGGGTAGCTATTTAAAAAAAAATATCTCCATTCCAGGTTTCATCTTCTTGTTTGTATGGTCATACCATGGTTCTGGAAAGTCGTAAAAGGGGAAGTCTTCGCCATCTTTGATGAATCATCCATTCAAGGAGTCACCTAGGATAGTCTAGATGCAGTCTAGTCCTCTCTTTGGCCGAGACTGGCAGATCATTCTGAGCTGTTGTTTTGATGGTTGATACCCCAAACCACAAGGAGGGAAAGCTTTCTTCAGTTCAATCATCTCGAGTATCCCTTGCTGTCTTTGTCCTAGACCCAGTCCGAGCATGAAGTGCATGTTTCTGAACATATGAATCACATTGATGTTTCCATTAGGGTCGTATTCTGGACAAAACCCTTTCTTTGAAGTCTTCCCCTGCCGGGAGTAGGAATGGTTCAACTCGGAGTCCTGATAGGAGGATATCATTTGACCCGTATTGAATCTCAAGAATTGGACTGTTGGTCATTTCACCCTCGGCATTGTCGTTGTCGCCCAAAATGGTGATGACTCGTCCGTTGGCAAAGAATTGAAATTTTTGATGGAGTGAGGAAGACACACCCTTGATACTGTGGAGCCAAGGTCGTCTGAGCAACAAATTAAAATAAGCTGGGATGTCAATAACTTGGAATTCGACGACAGGGTCTATAGAGCCAACCCCTATTACAAGCTTTATGAATCCTATCACATCCCTACGGATATTATCATAGGCATGCGCAACAGCGAAGGTTGGAGTGAGGTCGCCTTCTTTTAGTCCTAAACATTTTAAGGTTCTCACTGGGCCGACATTTAAGGCAGATCCATTATCAACAAGAGAGAGTGGTACAACCTTCCCCATAACTTCGACGGAGATGTTGAGTGTAAGATTGTGGTTTGGACCAATCTTGGGGATTTCTTCTTTGAAAAAGGATAGCATTCGTGTAGAGGTCAAGGATACGACCAAATTTACTTCTTCTTCTGGTGTGGTAGAAGGAGGAATTGTGGGTCCAGTGAGAAACTTGATCAAAGCATTTCTGTGCAGTTGAGAAGACATGAAAAGCCCCCATAGAGTGATGTTAACTTGAGTTTTCTTTAGTTGGTCGAGGATCTTGCTCTCCTCGAGGGTCATCTCTTGCATAAGAAGGTTTTCCACGCCCTTCCCCTTGTCATTTGCTGGTAATGACCTTGGAATCTAGTAATGCCTCCCTGATCTGGTCATGTGATTTACTGAAGAAGGGAATAACATGAATCCCATTTCCTTGTTAACCTCGGGTTGTTCCGCTAACTTTTTTATTTCTCCAAGAAGTTCTTCAAATGATACCATCCCACACATGTCGGCTACCGAGCTAGTTTTCTCTGAAGCTTGCTCTTCATTCGAATCTTCGAATTCTTCCCCCCATTCGGTGGCAATAATTATGTCTTTCCACATAAAGTCAATACATTCCAAAACATCAATGGCTTTTTCATACAAGTCTTCCCAATCGGTGGGGAAATGCGAGGGTGAAGGGACCAGGCACCCTTGTAGCTTCAAAGCATCGAATAACTTAGTGATACTGCAAATGTTGTTGGTTTATCTGAATAATTATTCCATAATCTGGACACAATCATCCAAGATGAATTCATCGGTCGGTACTACCCAACGGTCTGATTCTCGTGCCCATTTTCGTGCTTCTAAGAATAGCATACTGAACCTTTGGCAATCAATGATCATCTGTGAGGGAAATTTCAGCCCGAACTCTAAGAGTTGGTTTAAGACTTTTGATAATTCCATACTTCCATTTTCGAAAAGGGTACAGACGTTGATGAATGCTCTGGTAAGGAGTGATAGTGCCTAATCAGCGAGGCTAGCAGGATGTAGGAGGAAATATGGGCAAATTTGGAGAGGTTTAGGAGAGTATATGGATGTGATTTGAGTTTTGGGATGGAATTCTGGGTTCTCTTATAGAAAGATGGCATCGGCATGATTTGGGAGTGGGTTGTGAGTAGTGCTTGTCTTAGGATTGGCTGGTGGGGAGATGGTACCCCGATCAATTAGACCTTGGATCATTTTTGGGAGGTGAAAGCATTGGTCAGTGGTATGGCCAGCTGTTTGGTGAAAGGCGCAATGGGCATCTGCCTTGAAGTTTTTTAGGGTGGATTTGGCAATGGATGAGGATCCAAGGGTTTGATAAGGTTTTGGCTTAGCAGTGCTTGATAGAATTTGGATAGAGGAGAATGGAGCTCGGTGTATTCCTTTTGGACTGGGACAAGGCGACTTCTGGTGCCCTCGAGGTGGTTGTTTGAGAGATGTTGTTGATGGTTGAGACTGCAGCACTGGCAAGCTTAGTATATTTCCTGGGGGTGAAGTGTCTAGACACCTTCTTCAGTTCGACATTTGTTTTAGCAAGACCTTCCTCGATTTCTACTCCTACTTCTATGAGAGATCGTAAATGGAGATAGTATTGTCCTCCCATTGTTGCTCGGACATGGGGTAAGAAGTTCTTCTTCACTACGCTGACTTGTTCTTCCTTGGATGGCTGATTGGTCATGGATGCTTTTTCCCTCCATCGGGCTATGAAGTTACTGACTAATTCCCTAGAGTTCTGTTTGAGTAGGTCTAAACCACGGCGGGTGACCTCAAGCTCTTCATTATATTTGTACTGCGACATGAACTCTCGAGCCACATCCTCCCAACTATGAATTCTGGACTCTTTAAGAGACAGAAACCATTGAAGGTCGCTATCCTTCAAAGTTTGCTAAAATATTTGAGCCATCACTTCTTTAGAAGCCCCTAGTAGAGTCATGGAACGGTGATAGCTACGTAGATCAATAATCGGGGGTCCACTTCCTCCGAATTTCTCGATATTTCACATCTTGAAGTTCTCGAGTAGCCTCACTTTAGGATAAGGAGACATGTGGGTGTAGTCCATGTAATTCCCCAAGATTCTGACTTGGTCGAACTTCTTGGTGAGCATCTTGAGGTCCTCTTTGACTTTGTTCATCTCTTCTTCCTTCGGATCAATGATCATAGGCAAGTTAGCCCCATGCTGGGAAAGATTCGGCATCAGAAGCTGGGCAGGCGGCGGCTCATTAGCAGGAGGGGAAGGTGGAGCATGTTGATACTCTTTGAGAACCTATATAGGCTCGGGTGGACCCATAGTGCGAGGAAATAGGGCCTCGGGATCTTAAGGAATAGGAACCTGGTTTCATTGTATTTCTCAGACCTCAGTTTGGATGTTATTAATCTTGGACATTAGCTGAGCTAGGACTGTCGTCAAATTCAGATGCATAACGGGGACTTGATCTCTGTTCTCCATGAAAAGAGGATGGATACCGAAATTTGGAAGAAGTAATAGGGGAACGGACATAACTCCGGGGTGATTTGATTGAAGATCGAAGCTAGTAAGGAGTCAGGCCAAGGGTTTGCGATCCACCTGGGAAGGTGCAAAATGGGATTTATTTTGAGAGAAAAGGATGAAAATATTTTTGACATTTTTTTTTCTTTTTTTTTAGATTGGAAGACAAAATATTTTTGGCTTTTTGATAAAGAGAGGATTTTTTTTTGGATTTTTTTGATAAAGAAATGAGAGACGATCTCAGCATGATTATTACAATTATTATGTTTTCACTTGTATTAATTCTCTTAAATGCAAAATGAAATGCCGGACGGGACTCGAGCCTGGAAAAATTGGGTTTGTAATATATGCAAAGCTATGGCTGGACTTGTGACCAGGCTCACGGATAGGGTCCCGTTTTAAAAATGCACAAAAATTTGGGCGACAGGCCGACCTGGACTTTCAGCAGAGTTTCGGGTTGAAACCGGTAATCTTATATGTGTGTCCTAGGCGTGACACCTATATGCGGGTATGCAGTTGATTGGGTGAATCGGAAAGGGTTCCCCCCTTTGGCGTGACTTCCACGATATATGCCTTACTCTTGCGGGAAATCGGTAGGTGTGGACAAGCCATTTGATATACCTAAGTGTACATGAATTGCCTCCCCATATACCTCGTGGGGACGGTACGTGTGAGAGAGAATTCGATATACTCAGCGTACGTGAACGAATTTCCTGCGATATACCTCCCGTCATGACTTCGATCAAGCGATACGATGCGAGGGAACCATTCGATTTACGTCGAAGGTACTTGGCCAATGGAAGGTGAGAGTCATATCGCTTAGGCAGACTGCACCCTGCCGGCCCAGTGCCCATCACGAAGTGACCCTCTAGTTACTGGACAAAATTTGGTCAATAACAATGCTCTTTGGTGATGTCATGTGAATCATGCATGATCCTCTTATTATTATCTTATGAGAATGTATTTCTTGATTATGCCAACAGGGTGCAAAGTACAAGTACCAATGGTACACTAAGTATGGATAGGTTATGTGTGAAATATGTGGATATATGTGACCCTAGGTGCACGAGGCGCGAAGTGTACATGGATAATTTTCTACAAGTGTGTGAATAGAAGCGTAAGCATGGGGTATAGATGAGTAATAAAGGGGGAACATGAAAATAGGGGAAAATACAAACAAACATAACACCCATGTAAATAGAGTCTAACCCTCATGAGTCCCTAGTAGAGTCGCCACTGTGGCCATCCCCGATCCTCCCAGCGGGCGGGCGGCGTGAGGGAGGTTCCTAGGTCCCGCGCATCCCTCTCGGGAGCGCTTCGGCCGGCATCATTTGGGTGAGGTGAAAAATGTAGAGAGATAGAGTCGCTAGTCTATTTTACTCAAAACAGACAAAAGAAGGGGGGCCATCCCGAAGGATAGCATCCAAAGACATACTGATGCATATGAAACCAAAATGATTTGAAAAGGGTCCGGAGGCTAAGTTACGAAATGGGAAGGTGTTAGGTACCCGTTCCGCCCTTACGGTCTCTCATGGGTTTTTGCTATATTCCTTTATTTTCCCCGTAATATGTGTGTATGTGTATACGTAGTGGAGATAGGAATGATCAACTTGTACTACGGAAGAGGTAAAGCGAGTCATCCATAGGATGGTATAAAAATATTTAGACAATAGGATTTACGCGA
Organism: Sambucus nigra; assembly: GCA_949130495.1. Classification (NCBI taxonomy): domain Eukaryota; kingdom Viridiplantae; phylum Streptophyta; class Magnoliopsida; order Dipsacales; family Adoxaceae; genus Sambucus; species Sambucus nigra. The sequence goes on from OX422207.1 coordinate 617,177,984, forward strand.
TTATCCTTCTGTTGACCGTTATGATGGAATGATAATTCATGTGGAATAATATGCCAATAAGAACAAATATATGTATGTATATGTAATCTAGGAGAATTAAAGTTAGAAAGAATAGGAGATGAAAAAAGGAGTAAAAATAGGACTCGAATCTCGGATTTTACCCCGAGACGCCTACGTAGCCTACAGAGGCATCAAAGTGCACGTAGTTCGCATGAAAAATGAGGGGTGGGGTTTATCCCATAAATCCAACTGGGGACTTCTCTTATTTATGTGTGTGTGTGTGTGTGTGTAGAAAATGTGTTTTAGTTGTGAGAAAAGGGTAATAAAAGTGTGAGAATTCCCGTTTGGAATTTATGAGCAAACCCTCTTTTTCTTGTTTTTTGGTTTTTTATTTGTATGAAAATAAGAGATGTTCAATAATACTAAATAAAAAGTACATTAGGATAGGTGAGATGAGAGGATAAAAGTGCTACGTAATAAAACAAGTTAATGCGAATTTATGAGAATTTAAGGAGAGAATTATGAAAATTGGACCTTCTTGAAGATCTTGAGCTTAATCTTGAATGTTGGGGAGAAGTCCTTGCACTTGGATGATGATGGATAATGGTTAATTCACCAAGTTTGATGAAAAGGATGATTAAAGGTGAAGGTTGGAAAGGGATTTGGATGTAGAAATCGCGCTGACTTCGAGAGATGCTTTCTAGATTTGCTAAGAGTGATATGTTTCTGATCTAGGATCTCCTTGAAATTGAGGTAAAGGCCTAATTTTTATAGGCCCAGGGCATTGCCAATCGGCATAACCCTATTCTTGCCAATCGGCTGGTGCATTTGGGCACACTGCCGATAGGCAGGGTCTAGGACCTGCCGTTTAGCAGTGACTTTTACGCCTTTTCAGAAAATTGATCGCAGAGCGCAAACCGTTGATCCAAATCACGCATGGGGTGAACCATTGTAAAGGTAATTCAAAGACCTTAGAATGTCCTTTGGATCATTTCCGGGTTCAGGACTTAACTTTGGGTCAAATGTGGCTCGAAATCATTCGTCGATCCATTGGACGGGGAATCATCGGACGCAAACGGATCGTTCGTCTGCATGGTAAGTTCGAATTACGCATGGGGTGGACCGTTTGAAAGGTTAGGAGATATAATTTGACATTCCAAAGAGTTTGATCTGGTTTGTGGAGTTGAATTTGGTCAACCGGGTCCTGGAAGCATTTGGTGACCTTTCGGAGTAAAATAGATCGTTCGCCCGTACCGTTAGTCAGAATCGTGCATGGGGAGGACCGTTGAATAGGGTTTTTAGTGTTATTTAATGATTCATTTAATATCGATCGAGCTGAAGAGTTGACTTAGGTCAAATGGAGCCTAGGAGCATCCGGTGGCCTCTAGATCAGGTTTCGGGGAAAATGGGTTGTTCGTCCGCATGGCAAGTCAGAATTATGCAGTAGATGGACCGTTGGAAAGGGGATTAAGGGACCTTCGAAGATTCATTCAGCCTCAGTAGAGATAAAGAGTTTTATTTTTGGTCAAACGGAGTCTGGGAGTGCTCGATGGCTTCTAAGTCAGTACTCGGGGTATGACCTGGGTTTGTAGTGATGAAAGGAGGTGCTAGGGACCTAAGGATAGTTTAGGGATAATAAAATGGGGTGTCTACACCTACTATCCTATGGCTCAATGCGTCTGCTATAACATTAGGCTCCCTTGTGTGGTATTGGATATTAAACTGATAATCCTTCACAAATTCAAACCACCAGCACTAACGCATATTCAGCTCGTACTGTAGTGACTTATGATCTGTGATAAGAAAAATTTATCCCCCAAGAGATAATGTCCCCATATACGAAGTTCAAACACGACTGCTGCTAACTCCAAGTCATAGGTGGGGTAATTACTCTCATGAGGCTTAAGCTTTCAGGAAGCATAAGTTATAGCGTGATTCTCCTGCTGAAGCACACTCCCGAGTCCCTATAAGAATGCATCAGTGTAGACTAAATAATCCACTCCCGTCCTGGGTATCTCTAGGAAGGGTGCCTAAGTCAACTTGTCCTTCAGCTCATTAAAAGGATAACTGTCAGGTGTCATCCCAGAGGAATGGAACCCCTTTGCAAGGCAGGTTTGTCAACGGACCCGTTATCTTTGAGAATCCCTAAATAAACACCCTCTAGTATCCTTCCTGGCCCAAGAAAATACTTATATCTTTTGGTGTCATGGGTTGTCCCCACTCCCTCACACTGACACATTGCTTGGATCTATGGATATACCCTTGTCTCATATTATGTGGCCTAAAAATTGGACCTCCTTCAACCAAAACCCACACTTCTCATATTTAGCATACAACTCATGTGTTGGCACAATGTCTGCAACACGTGTCATAAATTCTCGGCATGCTCCTCATCATTCTGAGAATATATCAGAATGTCATCTATGAAGACAATGAGAAACTGATCAAGGAACTCTCTGAACACACTGTTCATCAAGTCCATGAATATGACTGGTGCATTGGTTAACCCAAATGGCATAACCCTGAACTCGTAGGGTCCATATCTTGTCAAGAATGCAGTCTTAGACACGTCCTTCTCCCTGATGCGTAACTAATGGTATCCCGACCTCAACTCCATCTTTGAGAAGAAGGTATCTCCTCCCAACTGATCGAATAAGTCCTTAATTCTGGGAAACGAATACTTATTATGTATCATGACTTTATTCAGCTTTTGATAATCAACACACACCGTAAAGATCCATCCCCTTTCTTTAGAAATAGTACGGGATCACCCCAAGGTGAGGTACTCCTTCGGATGAACCCCTATCCCAACAGCAACTCAATATGATCCCGTAACTCCCTCATCTCTATCAGAGCCATATAGTAAGGCGCGCAGGAACTCAGTCGAGTACCCAGTGTCAAATCTATAACAAAGTCTATCTCTCTACTGGGTGGAAATATCGGTATATCCTCGAATACATCAGAAAACTCTCAAATAATAGGAATCGAATCCAGTGAGATTACCACCTCCTTAGAGGTCTCCTCTTCTATGTAATAAAAGTGAGTGGATGATCCTCCCTCAGGACGAGGCATCGCCACCAGGAACATCTCCTGACCCGGTATAGTAAATATAATACTCCTACTAAAATAATCAATCATATCCCTATACGCAATGATCCAATCCATACCGATAATCGCATCATATTCGATCATATCTAATACAAACATGTTTGTAGGTAAAATAAATCTACCAATCTCTATACCTACCCCTCGACATATAAAGAAAATCAGTGTCCCAATATCGAATGGAGAGTAAATTCACATAACAGAACTCTCCGTTGTATTTAACAACCCCATGGTGGGTGCAAAACTAGTGGAAATAAAAGATTGTGAAGCCCTCGTGTCAAACAAAATATGCCCCAAAGTCCCCTGGATAAAAAACATATGCTTAATCGCAGGTGGAGCCTGTGGGAATATGGCCTGATGAACGTTATAAACACACCCATACTGTAACTGCCCCTGCTAAACTGGGACCACTTTTATAGCTAGAAACGTTGGCATCTGTGGTGGTATTGGGAGGGAAACGGGAAATATCACTCTCTGAGGCTCCTGTCGAGCACCCTATTGCTGCGATTGCGGGGCCCTTCCCCTCTCAGGATAATCATGACGTTTATGGCCAGTATTTCCACATATGAAACACTTTCCCCCTCTCTGTCCCTACTGCCCTCATCCTTGCTGGCCGTTACCACCTCTCCCTTGGCCCTACTATCCCTACTGGCCTTAATATCCCTTTTGGACTTGTTGTCCATGCTGACCCTGTTGGCCATGTCTATAACCTCTTTAACCATGTCAGAAACCTCCCGATCTAAAACGCTTAGAATCCCCCTGCTGGGAACTCTAATCACCCTGCCTCTGCTGGACCTGAGCTATATGTGCCCCATTGGCACCACTACCTCTTGTCCAACCCTACTGGATGGACTCCCCTACTCGCTTGCTCCTTGTCAGATGGAAGCAATGGTCCTAGGAGTGAAGTAGTATTGCATTAATCACATCTATATAGGTCTGTAATGAGAGGTTACCCAGAAGATGCTGTCGAATCCCCCAGGTAAGGCAATGCATGAACATCTATATTTTCTTGTCCTCAATAGGTACCTCTACTGGTACCAGATTAACCAGCCCGGTAAACTCTTCCTCGTACTCAGCTACAGTATTCCCCTCCTAGCACTAAAGGTAAATATTTGCAATCGAACCGCACCCAGATATCCTGAATAGTAAAGACAACTTTCTCCTCAGTTGTGGTAATAGAATCCCACCACTGCATTACTGCTCTAACTAGCTTAAATATAACCAGTAGCTACCTCTGTACATCTGTGCATTCAAACACCCCCAAGTTCCTCTGTATATCCTTCTTCCATTGGCTTGCCACTACAACATCGATGCTCCCTACAAACTTCGAAGGATGTGCATTCTGAAAGGTATCTCTGACACGTTCCCAAGCAGACAAGAAGGCATGAGCTTGAACTGTGGCCACCATCGATACCTGAGGTGGCGCTTGCTGCACTATTGATAAATCTAAATTTATCGCATGTGCTATTATAGCAGCAACTTCAGCTGCGTTCATAGTCTCCTGAACTGGTGTTGGGTGAGACTCGGGTTGGGCACCCCTAGTAACTCACTGTGCACGTTGAGGAGGAATCTTAAATGAGGGAGAAATTTTATGAGTCTACAGTTATAATAACAAAATGGCTAAAGACGTAAAATGCATAATTAAAGAATACGATAGTCCTAAAATATAAGGCTCTATATCAAAGTACACTACGCGAAAAGCATAACAAGCCGTGCAGATCCTAAAGTTTCTAGAACTTGATGCTCTGATACCACCTGTGATACCCCGTCTAATTAAATATCAAGCATCTACTCCTTTATTAAATTAATACAGAATATCAAGTTTATTCAGTCTTAGCATCACTGTCGAAAAATATTTAATTACTAACTAGACACCTAATATTTGAAAAGTACGATGTCAAATTTTATTAATTAAATAAAATTACAATCAAGTAATGAAAAACCAACCATTAAACATTAACATAAACAATTTCATAGGAATAATTAATAGAAATAAATACCATAGTCTGGAGTAACACTCCAAATATAGTCTCAATGCCAAATAATCCCAATACAAGAGTCTAAATAAATAAATCCAACATCTGAAATAAATGAAAGTTTGAAACAGCTATCTCTGAATAAGAATGGGCAACATGCCCTAACTGATGAATGACTCCGAAGGAAGAAAAGATAGATGTGGAGGAATCTAATATCGAGATCTTGTAACTTCAACGGCAGCTATAACATGTCAATAGAATGGAACTCCTATGCTCGGTGTCCCTGTGGTCGGGCACCTAAAATGTTTTTACAAAAATAAAATAGATTTGGAAGAACATGGGTCAGAGTCCGAGATGAAAATATTTTAAAAATAGCAAGTGTTTAATTGCATTAGATGTAACACCTCGCCCGCCCGGGGAGAGCGAACGGAGCGCTAATGCGATAAAATAAATCCAAATCCACAAGTGACAAGGTATAGAGCATCTAAGTACCACAACAACAAAAGAGAAACTACAAATCTCAATCTCTTCAAATTAAATACCAAATCTCTCGAATTACATACAACTACTCGAAAATAAAATACAATTCTCCAAAGCTCTATACATCAAAATAATACAAATCTTCCAAAAATATTCTTCCCAAATTAATCCACGCTAACATAATCCCAATTGGTCCATAGCTTCCCAATCCACGCTAACCTGCCAACTAAAAGAAAATATGGGGAAATACACAATACGACAAGAAAGATGCTCAAAAAATATATTAACGATGAATAAAATGTAACAACACGAGTACGAATATTCAAACCAAAATGCAAATCTCAATAGCATTTTATCAATAAATTGCTCAACAACACTTTAACCGGGTCACCAGGCCTCACCACATCCGTATATGCTTTATCAAGCCATAGCCCGGGAAACAGGAATTTCGGCGGGTGCCCAACATCCGTGCCATATTTAAATCTCATGACAATGTGCTCATCAACAATATAATGATACCACATGAATCAAAATAATTTCAACAATTATTTTCCAGATTTCAATGAATTTATCAATTCAAATATGAGTTCAATTAAACAAGAATTCAAAGAGAATGACACTCGCGAGATTTAAGGAGCATATTGTGTAAAACCCCATACCTCAAACCATGATGAGAAACCAACGATCACATCCTCAAGATCAACTCAAAAGATCTACAAAAGCTCCTCCAAGAACCTTAAAACAAAACAGCCCCAAGAACACCTCTAATCTAAGGTTGGAACTCACAAATCTCAAGGGCCAATGTGTATATAAAAATAAGAGGAATATAAAATATATTTGCTGCCAAAATTTGTGCCAAAAGTAGGTTAAAAGGCTTGCCCACGACTTCCTTTTATAATGCAAAGAAATGAAGAGTTGGAATCCAAAAGACTCCTTTAAATAAGGCAAAGAAATGAAGAGTTGGAAGTCAAAACAACTCCAAGAGTTAAAAACATTGAAAAATCATTTTAAAATACGTTTTAACTCCATTTTTGAAACCGTTTGAAATTATCGCCTTTAAAAATAATAACCAACATATTTGAGCAATAAAAATAATTTTATCAAAAACTTTATTTTCCTCCATTTTCCAAAAATTAATTAAAATAGCCCAAAATTACGCGGGTTGTTACACTTCCCCACTAATAATGGAATTTCTCCCTCGAAATTCGGCGAATGCCTAACTCTAAAAAATCAGGCCAATAATCTCCAAAAATAATTTCGTCTCCAAAAATAATTCCTCACCTCTAATCTAGATGCCTATCACGAATATCACCTAAAATTTTCTATCTCCAAAAATTATTATCCATGCAATGAGCCCAAAACTCAAGCCCCGAGGGTTGCCGTATACCTAAGCTCTGATACCATTTGTAACACCCCGCCCGCCCGGGGAGAGCGAACGGAGCGCTAATGCGATAAAATAAATCCAAATCCACAAGTGACAAGGTATAGAGCATCTAAGTACCACAACAACAAAAGAGAAACTACAAATCTCAATCTCTTCAAATTAAATACCAAATCTCTCGAATTACATACAACTAACTCGAAAATAAAATACAAATCTCCAAAGCTCTATACATCAAAATAATACAAATCTTCCAAAAATGTTCTTCCCAAATTAATCCACGCTAAAATAATCCCAATTGGTCCATAACGTCCCAATCCATGCTAACCTGCCAACTAAAAGAAAATATGGGGAAATACACAATACGACAAGAAAGATGCTCAAAAAATATATTAACGATGAATAAAGCGTAACAACACGAGTACGAATATTCAAATCAAAATGCAAATCTCAATAGCATTTTATCATTACGCGGGTTGTTACATTAGATAGTAAATTTTATATATATGTTAATCACATGCTCTCACTTGAGATTCTCACCCCTAACCTATTGTGCACACTTAACGAATATTTACTACACATAATAGCTATGCTACCAACATATCTTGTCGGTACAAAATCTTTGTCTATAGGGGTTACTATATTGAGCCACCCATATTACCCAAATACCATGCAATTCCATTACCATTATTGATTAATCAATTTCAATTAACTTAATATTCACTTCGAATTACCATAAGTTTACATTATTCTATAGGTATCATCCTGACTCATCTACCAAGCAATAGAGTAGAAAAATCTCAAGTATATATTTATATCACTCTTAGTACATATATTCACAGATGGCACCACTAAGCTGAGTTGCGGTGCAAGCATACTCTGCTATCCAATCCCGGTATATCACATACGTAAGGATCACGAGTTTCGAATCTCTCAGGAACCGTATCAATACAAATCACACATATTAGAGGAAAACATTATTCACATACCCAAGGGTCATGCACATACTTACGCTCCCATAAGTAGTTCACGTATCAACTCAGAAATAAGTCTTCACAATCTTATGTTCTCTAGGTACCAAATCTAAATCCCCCCGAAGGCACACAAGACAAGATTGTCCTCTTCCTACCACCTCCCATGATAGAATGTATGGTAGGTATGTCATACACATAATAATACATATACTAGGTAATCACACAACCCAAGTAACCGTCATTTCAATATAGGTATACTTTTTTCCTATATTAAAAGTGTCATACATAGTATAGTTTCATCCCGATTATTCTACGTAACATGTTTAGCGCGATAACTCTCGTCGTATATATCTGAGTACTTAAACCTATCCCAAAAGGTTACTAAGTATCCCATTTGTCTCTAAGGTTATTTCAGTAATTTAAAGTCCCCCTACTACTGTCTCTAACATTAAGTTATTGTTTAGCCGAATTAAATTCAAGTTCCCCAAATTTCCAACCATAATTCACCCGTCGAACACTGGTAAGTTTATTATTTAATCCCAAACCAAACTAATACGGGCCTCAAATACGCCCCTAATGACCTTACTTAAGTTCCAATATGTTCAAATAGTCCACACCAATAATTCTTAAAAGATGGGATTGGTTAAACCTTAAAAGGAAATTTTATCACAAATGCAGGGGGAGTCGATCGATTAAAGGAAATGGTTGATCGATCGATACAGTCGATCAATCGACATTCTTGAGTCGATCGATCGATCCATTAGATATTGGCCTACCATTTTTGCATATTTTTTCCTACGAGTTTCATCAATTTTAACCCTCAATTCCTCTATTATAATGTCTCAAACTCCCAAATATTTATACCAAACATTATACCAACATAAACACACAAATTCTAATGTCTTTGAATCATCAAATCATTATGGGTTGTCATTTTCTTGGATCAAATCATGTCTTTTTCATAAAAACCCTATTTCTTCTATTTTCTTCAAGAACATTATATAAATCAACATAAAATCATAATTCTCTACACATGGATCATGATTTAGTTGCTGCTATTTTTTTGAAAAGTTAATCAACATGCAAAACCTACCAAGAGTAAGATTTAGATCTCCAAATCCATTAATTAATCATTTTGCAAGGTTTTTCTCCAATCTTAATCTATCATGGATATTATATACACTGAATTATTGAAAGTTAAATCACATGCCTAGAAATGTAAGTTCTTATCATTTGGAGAAGATGATATAGGAGCGATCCTCTCTTCTCGATATATCCGATGGTGCTGACGTTGGTGAAAAAAGCCTAAGAATGGTGGTTCTCCTTTGTGAACTTCCTCCACTTCTTCTCTAATGTCCGTTTGTGATTTTTGGTGGTGTAACCCCTAAGGGATCTAACCTGGAAGCTGATAAAGCTTTCTAAATTTCGTGGTTTTAATTACCTCAAAATTTAAAATGCCCAAAATACCCTCCCAGGTTGCTAATTTGGTCTAAAATTGCCCCGGGTCCCAAATAAACCCCCGGGTAGAATTTTTTGACTATCTCGATACTTGTGAATGCGTTGGTGCACTCACAATGACCATTAGGATGAGATAAAAATAAACTACTTCACAATCCATTAAAAATCGTCCTGACACGACTGACACGCGCGTCCCAACTTAATTTCCAAAACTGTCATATTTTCCATACGTGATAATTTTAATAAATTCATAATTATATATTACTAAACTCTCTCAGCAATATTAAACATAATTATCATAATCAATTACTAACTCTCGTCTCGTTAGTATTTAAATCCGAATTAATTGCCAATTAATTTACCATTTTTAATTCAATTAATCCTATAATTAAAATCAGTAAAAATACGGGGTATTACATTTTCCAGCTCACTTGGAACAATTCCTCTTCCTATACCATCCCCACCATATTGATTTGTATATTGGTACACGAAAAAATTGAAATTGTTTTAACAAATCTCAAGCATATGGATAGATGTTAAATTTGGAATGTGTTACCATGATATGGAAGTAAGGCAATTGAAATGTATTAATGTGATTGAGGATGTCTTGATTGTGAGGTGAAGGGTATTGATATAATATTTAATGTTGGAGAGAATGAGTAAGGTTCTTTAAGTTACAAAACACTTTTAGGGCCTGGAGATAGCAATGGATATGGTGATGGCAGGGGTCCACTAGCCCAATGAATGTGTACATGTTTGGGTATAAATAGGGGAACCGGGTTAACAATATTTGTGTAATGATGGTGGATTTGAAATAAATTTTATTTTATAGAATCATATTCCTTTTAAGAGTATCTAGTCATAAATTTCATATAATGATGATAAGTTTTATCATTTCATGAAAAATACATAAACCTAAGAGAGTCTTGGAAAAGAATGTTTGAATCCAAAGTCACTTTATAGTTTACCTCCCTTTTAGAGGGTTGAAATTTATTTTCTTCCGTTGTTGAATTTAAGAGGATTAAGTCCCTTGTAGTTTAGAGAGAAGAGAAATAATTTTTATTGGTCATAATTTATCCATAGGCTATCCATTTTTGGGTTTTGACACTAGAGGTGATTATTTAGACGAAGAAATAAATAATATGATATTAAGAGGAATTACAGGCTCTCTCCTCATCTTTGATCCTTTCCACCTTTCTTCTTCCTTGTAAACCCTAATTAGGTTTTTCATGGATCCTCCTCCTACATCCCTCCTAGATGAAAAATTGTTATCTTTCCCTCCTCTTCAGCCTAATCTGTAAGCCATAGACACCTGAACTCATGTAGTTCCTCAAAGAGAATAAACCAAATCTTTGGAAGAGATTGTAAAGCCCAAAAAATTTTGATGATGTTACATCATCTCTCATAAAGAACACTCCCATAACCCAAAAGATTTCATCTTATAAGGGTGAACCGACAAAATTCTATGGAGAGTCAACTCTTAAAGAGATGGTTGCTCCTTCTTTATATTGAGTAGTTGGAAAATTCTCTCATGGGAGGCCCTCTATTGATTATATTCATCAGTTTTTAACCAAAATCCATATGAAAGCAAATATCCATATTGGTCTTATATATAAAAAGCATATCCTATTATGCTTGGACCATGAAGAGGATTACCACAGACTTTGGATGAAAGAAATATGGTTTATTCTCAGATATCCAATGCATACCTTTAAATGGTGCATTGATTTCCACCCTGATAAATAATATTCTATTATGCCTTCTTGGATCTTGCTCCTTTTCTTGCCCATACACCTATACAATAGGGATGCTTTGTTATCTATAGATTAGGTGGTAGGCAATCCTCTTAAGGTTGATAATGCAACAACATCATTAGCCAAGCCAAGACAAGCTAGGGTCTGTGTTGAAGTTGACCTCAAAAAGACTCTTCTATCGCGAGTATGGATTTGGAATAAAGACAAATGGTCGATCTTTTGGCAGCCAATTGAATATGAAGATCCCCCCTTTTGTTGCTATAGTTTGAAAAAAGGTCACCTACAAGATAAGTGTTTTGTGAAGAAATTGGAACAAGAAAAGCATCATCCGATTATGAAGAATGATAAACATCCCTAGATATCCATGAACGAATGGGTTAAGAAGTCATTTGGGGTTAATGCTTTAGTCACACCAGTTGTAGAAATAAAAGAAGGAGAAGTGATTGTCAAGCCAGTTAATGAAGAGATGACGAACCAAACAAATGCTTCTAAAGGACAGCAAGAATATAACCAAAATAGGTCATGTGAAGGAGGTAAATATGAAGAAGGATATGGTCAACAATGAATATAAGGAACAAATGGAAGAGGGATGAAATATATTCAATAATACGAAGACCACTTATAAGGTGTCTGCTGATTTACAACAACCCCTAATGATGGAAGATATAGTTTACATAGAAGACAATCATCAAGAAGATTGCCTTAATAACTCTCTTCAGGCTCCAACACATAGTAATGACGATGAGGGGGGATTCACTTCTGTTAAGAGGAGGAAAAAGATAACTAAATGAGTTAAAATCAAGGATGCTATGTATGGGTCTGTTCGAATTCTCAGGTCCAACTCTAAACTATCCTACACAAAGTATTAATGTTAAGTACAATCATATGGAATGTGAGAGGAATCTCAAAGAAAGGTGCTATCAGAAGATTAAAAAGGCTAAAGAGACTGCATAAGCCCCTCATGATGGTGTGACACCCCGACTAATTAAATATCGATTAGCTACTCCTTTATTCAATTTAATACAAAATGTCGAGTTGGTTCAGTTCATAGCATCACAGTCAAAAACATTTTTAAACAATTAATAGCCACCTAATATTTAAAAAGTGAGTTGTCAAATTTTAGTAAATTAAATAAACATGCAACCAATTAAATTATTAGCTCACGATGTCATAATCACATCACAGTCATAACAGAATAATAATGGAATAATAAATGAGTCTGGAGTAACACTCCTCTCAATAATCCAAATACTGAACAAAAACCAAATAAAAAGTCTGAATAATTAAATAACTTCAAAACTGAAATAAAACTAAAAATATGAGAAAGCTGTCTCTAAATGGAAAGGGGCGACATGCCCTAATAGATTAATGACTCCGAAATAGAATCAATGTAAAATGTGGAGGCGTCTACTATCGAGATCCTGTAACTTCCACAGCAGGTATAACACATCAATGGAATGGAACTCCTATGCTTGGCGTCCCTGCGGCTGGGCACCTAAAGATCTTACAAGAAAAAAATAGATTTGAAAGCAAACGGGTCCGAGCCCGAGGTGAAAACAGTTTAAAAATAGCAAGTGTTTAATTGCATTAAAAAGTGAATATTATGTACATTTTAGATACGTGCTCTCACATGAGTTCCTCACCCCTCAACTAATGTCCACGCCTAACGTATATCCTTAACCCGTCCTAGTTATGTCGTTCACTATTTATTCTGTACCACTTCCTCTCCTCACATCAATTATATAGGGGTTAATTCACATCGTTTTAACTTATCCTGCGTGTAATTCACCTTTTCACTGATAAGCTTAATTTATAATAATTAAGATAGAAAATTATCGTTTTAAATTCCATTCAAAATGTCTCAATAATTTATATTCCCACTATAGCAAAGAGTCCATTATAAGCACTAGTATATTATTCTCAGCACAAATACACAAATATTGAACCCCTAGGCTAAGAAGCAGTGCACACATACTCTGCTATCGAATCCCGATACATCACGAACATAGGGACCACGAGTTCTAAATCTCTCAAGAACCGTTTCAATAAGGAAAATCTCACATATTGGAGGGGAACATAGTTCACATACCCATGGGTCACGCACATACCTACTCTCCCATGGTCAGCTGACTTATTAACTCACAAATAAGTCATTCACAGTCCTATGTCCTTGAGGAACCAATATAAATACCCCCGTAGGCACACAAAGATTAGATGGTCCTGTTTCGAAAGTCGACCTCCCATCATAGCAAGTATGGTAGGTATGTCATACACATAATAATCCGTATACTAAGCATTCACACAACTTAGATAACTTATAATATTATTAAAGGTAAGTTCTCAACCATATACCATTTATTTAATTCGTACACTATCATACTTCCAGATGATATATAATATATTCTGCCAATACATCTCACATCGTATAGTTTCAAGGATTTAAGACCTAACAAAAAGGTTACTAAGTCTCCTATTTTTCCCATATATTAATTCAACACTCTTAAGGTCCATATTTCTGTCTCTAACCTTAAATTATCAACTACATAGATTTAATTCATTTACTCGCAGTCTCTAATAGCACCTCACTCGTCGGACCCTAGTAAGTCTAACATAATGTCCCAATTGAATTCTAATATAATTTGGAATCCATATACACCCCTATTGGTCTTCCTTAAACATAAATGTGTTTACAAGGTCCCCACCAATAACTTCCAAGGGTTGGAATTTTTTAAATTCAAAAAGGGGGAAAATATCACGATTTCTGGGAAGTTCGATCGATCGACCATGAATGTCGATCGATCGATAGAGCAGTTACAGCCCACATTTTTCTGCGTTTTAGCCCTAGTTTTCTCTCCAATATCCATTTCGTGAATCCATTCTCCAAAGTAAACATAGTACATGTTACACCATCCTAATTACCACCTTTTTAACATTCCAGAACAATCAAATCATCCCAAGAACAACATATATATCGATTTATTCATCAAACTTTTCATGTTCAACCCTAGTATAATTTCTTTCAATTCAAGAAAACCCAAAACTAAATTTTTTAATCTGGGATTTCTATTACTAAAGTTTTGATTCCAATCTTTATTAATTCCAGAATTTAACTACATGCAAATCCTACCCATATTCAAGGTTTACTTCTTCCAATTTAAGAAATTATCAATCTTTCAAGTCTAGCCTTCAATTCTAGTCTACATGGATAATATAGTTGCTAAAACTTAATGAAATCAAATCACTTGCCTTGTAATTGGTGTTCTGATCTGCTGGTGATGTTAATGGATGGTTCTCCCTCTATCTCCAGTGACATATCCGGTGAATTATGGTGGTTATTACTTTGATAGCGCTTTTTGTAACTTCTCCTCTATCTCACATTGTCCACTCTTGCTTTTTGGCTGATAATGGCCCTAATGGCCCTGATATTGGCTGCTAATTAAACCCTAAAATTCGTGGATCCAAATCCCTTAAAAATTAAAATGACAAAAATACCCTCACGGGTTGCCAGTTTGGCCTAAAAATGCCTTGAGACCCAAACTAAACCCCCAACTTATTTTTCCTGACTATTTCGACCCCTTCGAACACGTTGGCACACTCAAAATGACCATACAGATGATAAAATTATAATTTACTTTTAAACCCAATTAAATTGATTCCTGACGTGACTGACACGCGCGTCCCAACTAAATTTCCAAAATTATCGTATTTATGACTCGCGAAAATTTTAATAAATTCAATAATCATATGTTACCACATATATCCAGTAATATTCATCATTATAATCATAATCAATACCAGCTCACGTCTCGCTCGTATTTAAATTCGAATGAATTTCTAATTAATTCCCATTTAATTTAATTAATCCCATTAAATAAAATGAATAAAATTACGGGGTATTACATACTTCCCCACTAATAATAGAGTTTCGTCCCGAAATTCAAAAATAAAATATCCCTGGAAAAATAACTTTGGATAACTCTCACGCATCTCATCCTCGTGCTCCCTGGTAGACTCCTCGGCATTATGATTCCGCCACTGAACAGGTACTGACGGTACTATTGATGCAACTAAGAATGTGTCTCACAAGTGCGTACTCTCTAGGCTCAAGTGCAAGCCTGTCGCTTAAGTAATAATCCGATAAGTCGGGTATCGATCCTCAGGGAAATAGGAGAACAGAGTTGTGATGATGTTGGACAGATGAAGGAAACCTAACTTTGACTCTAAAGAAAAGAAAATGATGATTTAACTGGTGAAATAGCTACAACTATATGCAATTATGAAAATAATTACTTAATGAACTAGAGTATGAATGGAATGCAACGATTCTAAATTATTCAAAATAATGATGATGAATGAATTAAAACTCGAACTATATGATGAGGAAAACAGGACGGGAATACAATCCGTCAACCCTAGTGTATTGATGGTATAAAACTAATCGTAAATTTAAGTGATTAATTAGACCCAGAATTTAGTACTCCCAATCATTACGTATATTAGGTTCAAGTCCATACCATACTTAATCAGAGGACGAGTAAATCGGTATTGCGATAGTTACACTCGAATTGAATTCTGAAGCATCCCGATTACCCTGAAGCAAACGAGATCCAAAGATCTACAATTGTCGTGTCTTTACGCAATACGGTCGTAATCAAATCATTAAATTTAGAGGATTAATTTTATACACATGCAACTACCACATCAGGTTGAGTTCATGCATCCCGACCTTAGAAATTTAGCCTAACATGGTGAAATTAATGAAAACTAGTGTTGAATTGAAGGAAATCATGATTAAACTAAGGGAGAATTGAAGAATGGTGTAGAAGGAGGATTAGAAAGAAGAAAGTAATCAACTAACTTACCGAAGTACTAAAAGCATCAACTAAAACTACTTGTCATCATAGAAATCTGAAAAACTTCAATCTTGGAATTAAATATGCAATCAATCTTCAAATTGAAAAGGGAAACATTAGATGATTTTTCCTCCCCTTTAAAATGACAATAAATCGGGCTTAAATACCCTACAAGACTCCAAGAGTTTTAGCTTAACCAGGATTCTCCATTGAAGGAAGAGTAAGAAAACAAAATTTCGATAGTCGGACCATTCCGGTCCTCATTCGGTTCGGTTCTTCTTGGATCCGGATCGATTCTTTTAATTTCTGACCGGATCAATCCGCTACGGATCGGTTCGTTTATTTTTCATCAACTTCGATCCATCTTTGGTCTGGGGTTCTCAGGAACTTTGCATTTTGGATCGGTTCGGTTCTTCTTTGACATTTTCTTCTATCTTTGACTGCTCATAACTTTCACACCGGAACACCAATTGTGGTACCGTTTCTTCTTATGTACTTGCAAACTTGATATCTTCAACTTTTCTTTAGATGCCTCATCCAAATTTTAGGTAAAAATTACTGCTTTGCCCTTTTGACTTTCCTTCTTTTCTTTCCCTATTCTTCCGATTTCTTTCTTTCTTTATTAACATCAAATACCTGTAAAGTTAGTACAAAATATCATAAACTTGGGGTACTCGTTAGAATAAGTCAGTAGCAAGATTATAAGATAAAATTAAAATGATTACGTTGTTCGAGGTGCTAAAAGTAACTAAATTAAAGGGATAAATTTGGAAGAATTTTTGCCTAATAAATTATCTTCAACCTCTGTTTCCTATTGCTATGGTCTAGAATAGGAACCGGCCCCTCCTCATAGGAATTATCTAGCTCCAGATATATATCTTCTAACGCATTGTGAGTATGGGACAAATCATTTAGAAGATATCTCCTCAGTCAGGAAATGTGGAACACGTTATGGACCTTATGCAAGTATTCCGGTAACCCAAGGTTATACGCAACTGGTCCAATTCGCTCTATGATAGGGAATGGCCCCACATATCTAGGTGACAACTTACCTTTCTTCCTGAAATGCATAATACCCTTCATAGGAGATACAATACGCAGCACCTGGTCCCCCACATTGAACTCTCTAAAGAACCTCTTAGCATCGACATAACTCTTATGTCAGTCCTGAGCTACCCGAATTTTGCTCCGTATTATCTCTATCCTCGTCGAGGTATCCTGAATCATCTTCGGCCTAAGAAGTTTGTTATCTCCCACCTCTAGCCAACATGCTCCTCAACGACAAGGTCTACTGTACAACGACTCAAATGGATCCATGCCAATAGTGAAATGGTAGGAGTTATTATAGGCAAACTCCACCAGTGGAAGATACTGCTCCCAACCACCTCTAAAGTCTAGGATGCACATACGTAACATGCCTTACAACATCTGATTCGTCCTCTCGGTCTATTCATCTATCTAAGGGTGGTAGGTTGTACTCAATCGCAACTCCGTTCCCACAACTTCCAGGAAACTCTCCCAAAATTGTGACACAAATATCTTGTCCCTGCCGAACACGATATCGAGAGGCACCCCGTGGAGTTTCATTATCTCAGCTATGAAGATCTGGGCATACTGTCCCATAGTGTAGTCTATCTGGTCTGGCAGAAAGTTAGCAAGCTTTGTCAACCTATCCACGATCACCTATATGGAGTCGTGACCTCTCGACGATGTAGGTAATCCTATGATGAAGTCCATGGAAATGATCTCCCGCTTCCAAATAGGAATCTCTAATGGCTGTAAAAGTCCTGTCGGCCTCTAATGATCCACTTTTACTAGTTAACATGTAGCACATTTCAAAACGAATTCGGCAATATCTCTCTTCATACCGCTCCACCAGTACTGTCGCCTCATATCCTTATACATCTTATCCCCACAAGGATGTACTGTGAATCACGAACCACGCGACTCTGTCATTACCTCGTGTTGAAAGTATTCCCCCTCAGGAACAACTAACCTCCCATTGAAGCATAAGCCCCCAATCTGAACTAATGGTATAAGACTCAGCCCCCTTGCTAACAAATGTACTATCTCCTCTTGACAGAACGGGTCTGCTGCCTGGGCCTGTACCACTCTCTTAATGATCTGGGGCATAACTGTGATCACAGACATGAATGATAAGTCCACTGCATCCTGGTGTCCCAACTCCTTCCACTTTTCTTTCCAAACCTCGACCACCTCACCTACTGGCCTGCGGTTTAACGCGTTTGCTACCACGTTAGCCTTTCCTGGGTGGTATTGGATATTGAACTGATAATCCTTCATGAACTCAAGCCACCTACATCAAGGAATGTTCAGCTCCTTTTCTGTGAATAGGTACTATATGGGCTTATGGTCTGTGAATAAATGGAATTTCTCCCCGAGGAGATAATGTCTCCAAATTCGAAGAGCAAACACGACTGCAGCTAAATCTAACTCGTGGGTGGGGTAATTCTTCTCGTGAGGTTTAAGCTTACGCGAAGCATATGCTATAGCCTGACTCTCCTACTACAGTACATCCATAAGTCCTTGTAAGGACGTATAAGTGTAGACTAAATACTCCACTCCCGGCTTGGGCAATGCTAACATTGGTGCTGAAGTTAACTTTTCCTTTAACTCGTCAAATGTTAATTGGCAGGCATCGCTCCAGATAATTGGCACACCTTTACGAGTCAGATGTGTTAAGGGACCCACTATCTTTCAGAAACCCAAAATAAACCTCCTGTAGTATCCTGCTAGTCCCAAGAAACTACGTATATCAGTCGGTGTCGTGGGCTGTCCCCACTCCCTCACTACTAATACCTTCCCCGGATCAACCGAAATCCCCCTGTCCAAAATGATATGCCCCAAGAACTGAACCTCCTTCAGCCAAAATCCACACTTCTTATATATTTCATACAACTCATTCTGATGCAGCGTCTGCAAAACCTATCTCAAGTGTTCGGCATGTTCCTCCCCTGTCTGGAAGTAAACTAGAATGTGATCGATGAAGTATGACACCCCGACTAATTAAATACCGGGTAGATACTCCTTTATTAAATTAATACAAAATGCCAAGTTGGTTCAGTTAATAGCATCACTGTCGAAAACATTTTAATAATTACTAACCACCTAGTATTTAAAAAGTGAGTTGCCAAATTTTAAGTTAACTCTGATTAACATGCAATAAGAGGATAATGAAAGAATTACAACCATTCACCATAACGAAGCAATAGAATAACCAACACAATAATAATAGGTCCGGAGGAAAACTCCTGACAACAAATCCCACAACTGAACTAAGTAAAACAATGTAACCTGAATTAATTACATGCCAAAAGTCTGAATAACTGAAAATGAAATGTTTCTAAAGAAATGGGCGACATGCCCTATAACTGATGAAAATTGAATAAAGAGTCAAGAAGAATGAAGCGTCTACTAGCCAAGTCTTGTAACTTCCACAACAGCTATAGCTCGTCACCTGAATAGAATTCCTATGCATGGTGTCCTTGTGGCTGGGCACCTAAAATGGTTTTTACAAAAAGTAGATTTGAAAGCAAACGGGTCAGAGCCCGAAAGTGGAGAGTATTTAAAAATAGCAAGTTCTTTAATAACATTAAAACAACGAATGCAAAATACATGTTAGGACGTGCACTCACATGAAGTACTCAACACTCGACTAATTGTGCACTCCTAACGTATAGCACCCATCTAAGTGATATTTATCTCTAATAAAACTGACATGAGTTCTAACCTTTCTACTCGGTTCCCATTGTACATTCTAACGTTATCAAATAAATAGAGGGCTTAGATTAAAACTCGGATTCTCAAAAGTTATCAAAACAATTCATTACAGGTTATCCCGTTATATTTTCTCAAAGCGTTTTCAGTATTTATACTCGCAATACCAACATGAAAGATCTCATTATTTAAGTGTATATTATTCACGTCATAAATATACAATACAAGCACCCGATACTAAGCTATGGTTCACACATACTCTGCTATCCATCCCGGTACATCACGTACATAAGGATCACGCATTCCGAATCTCTCAGGAATCGTCCTCAGATAATAGCAAATCACAAACAATGGAGGCGAACACAATCACATCACATGGGTCACGCACATACCTACGCTCCCATGATCAGCAGACTTATTAACATCCCAATAAGTCCTTCTCTGACCTATGTTCTCGAGGTACCAATCTCAATCCGGGCAACAAAAGGATTAGAAGGCCCGAAGCGAACGTAAACCTCCCGTGATAGCAAGTATGGTAGTTATGTCATACACATAAGATCATATACATATACTAAGTATACACACATCTTAGTAATCACCGTAATATTATTTGTGGTACACTTCTCATTCTCGTACCGACTTATAGGGTTGCACAATTTATAAGTCCCCGATTAATTCAATTATTTAAGCTGTTAATAATTCTTGCATCGTAATAGTCAGTCACGTCCTATTCCACAATTTCCATTCAATTTGAATTGCACTTCTAGATTTTACTCCTCAATATATCCCAAATGTCCCAACTATATCTATTTATCATCAAGGGAATGGTATCTATACAATTAAATAAGGTTACGGGACACGCGAAATCAAAACAGGCCAAAAAGCCTAAACTATCAGCTCATTAGAAGTCTCGATCGAACGAGGCTGTTCGAACGAGAGTTCGTTCGAACGAACTGGGCATCTAACGAGATCTCGTTCGAACGAAAGGCATCGAACGAACTTCCCTCTCGTTAGAAGGCAAACTGTCAACTCGTTAGAAGCTCGTTCGAACGAGCTCGTTCGAACGACCTGGGCAGGTCTTCTAACGAGAGGCCAGTTTCGAGCCCAAATTTTCCCTTTTTCGTTTTTCCAAATTTTCTTCACTTCTAATCCCACATCAAAATCGTCCCAACTTTATTTTAAGGTTTATAATCGATACTAAACATTCGTAGGTCGTAATAAATATTTAAATAGGGTCAAATCTTCCTAAACATCATCAAATCATAAATTCTCCTCATTTATCCCCAAATCCCATGAACATGAACCCTAAAATTTTAAAATCACAAAAGGGCATAATTAAATCCGTTTTTGTTATGTACAAGATGTATTTCTATCATAATAATCATCCTAACACAATTCTACATGAAATCTTTTCATCAAAATATAAATTTCTACTTCCAATTCAATGGGTTTTTATCAAACTCCCAAAACAATAAAATTTCATAATTTCCTATGCATGGAAGAAACATTCTTTGAAAAGAATGAGATTAAACCACTTGCCTCTAATCTTTCTCTGAATTTGGTGTTGGATTGATGAAGGTTGATTTTTTCTCTCTCTCCCTCTGCAGAACTTTCCTTTCTTTCTCTCTCTCTACCAGCTTTTCTCTAAGGATGACAATGGTGGTTAAGGTTGGTTTTTGGCAAGTTTAAGGTTTCTAAACTTCTCCCGTAGCCCACTACCTAGATTGGGGTTGGAAATGGCTTAGTGGGTTAAGACTAAGACAGATTTTTAACTCTAATTTTCGTGGGTTTTAATTCCCAAAATTCCAAAATTACCAAACTACCCTTTTACGTTGCCAGTATGATCTAAAATGCCCCGGGACCCAAACAAAACCCTCAGCTAGTGTTTTCTGACTATTTCGACCCTTCCGGATGCGTTGGTGCACTCAAAACGACCATACGGTTAATAGAAATAAAATTCACTTTTTAATTAAATAATTATATCTTTGACGCGACTGTCACACGCGTCCCAACAAAATTGCCGTATTTCAATCTCACGACAAATTTCATAATTCAATATTCATATATAGCCATATATACTCATTAAAATCGAATACCAACTCGCATCTCGTTAATATTTTTATCCGGATTAATTTCCAATTAATACACATTTAATTCAATTAATCCCATAAATAAATATGATAAAAATATGGGGTATTACATACTCCCCCCCTAATAACAGAATTTCGTCCCGAAATTCGGAACTAGAAAGTACCTGGTAAGAACAACTCTGGATACCGTTCGCGCATCTCATCCTCACGCTCCCATGTGGACTCCTCGACATTATGATGTCGCCACTGAACACGCACTAACGGGACTATCTTTGACCGCAGTTTCCGCTCACTTCGGTCCAAAATAGCAATCGGCCCCTCCTCGTAGGAGCTATCAGGCTGGAGATCGATGTCCTCCAAAGCAATGTGAGAATGAGCCAAATCGTCTCTAAGATATTTCCTTAGCGAGGAAATATGAAACACATCGTGAATCCGATCCAATTGCTCCGGTAACCCAAGTCTATACGCAACCGGCCCAATCCGCTCAATAATAGGAAATGGTCCCACATATCTCGGTGCCAACTTCCCTTTCTTCCCGAAATGCATAATCCCCTTCATAGGAGATACTCTGAGAAAAACCTGGTCCCGCACTTCAAATTCCCTGAAGGACCTCTTCGCATCAGCATAGCTCTTCTGCCTGTCCTGAGCTACCCGAATGCGACTGCGTATCAATTCTATCCTTGCCGAAGTATCCTGAATCACTTCTGCCCCAAGTAGTTTGTTGTCCCCCACCTCCAACCAACATGCTGGGGAACGACAAGGTCTACCGTACAATGGTGAACTGGTAGGAGTTGTTGTAAGCAAACTCCACCAGTGGAAGATATTGTTCCCATCCACCTCCGAAGTTAATGATGCACATCCGCAACATGTCTTCCAACATCTGATTTGTACGCTCGGTTTGCCCATCGGTCTGCGAGTGATACGCCGTACTCAACCGCAATTCCGTGCCCATGGCCTCCTAAAAACCCTCCCAAAACTGTGAAACAAATATCTTATCTCGGTCAGACACGATATTTAGGGGCACACCGTGAAGTCTCACTAGCTCTGCAATAAAGAGCTGGGCATACTGTCTCGTAGTGTAGTCTGTCCTTACGGGTAGAAAATGAGCGACTTTGGTCAACCTGTCCACAATTACCCAAATGGAGTCGTGACCTCTCTGTGACGTAGGCAACCCCGTGATAAAGTCCATGAATATGCTCTCCCACATCCACATCAGGACTTCTAGTGGTTGTAGAAGTCCTGTCGGTCTCTGATCCACTTTTACCAGCTGACAAGTGGCGCATTTAGAAACAAACACGGCAATATCTCTCTTCATCCCACTCCACCAATACTGTCGTCTCATGTCTTGGTACATTTTGTCCCCACCGAGATGTACCACGAACCGTGAGTCATGCGACTCTGCCATCACCTCGTGTCGCAATTCCTCCCCTTTCAGAACTACCAATCTCCCATTGAAGCGTAATCCCCCATCTGAGCTAACGGTATAGGACTCGGCTCCCTCTGCTAGTAATCCAACTATCTTCTCCTGACAGAACGAGTCATTTGCCTGTGCCTTTACCACTCTCGTGATAATCTGTGGTGTAACCGTCATCACTGACATGAATGATCTGGCCACTGCATCCTGGTGTCCCAACTCTTTCCACTTGGCCTTCCACACCCCTGCCACTTCATCTACTGGCCTACGGCTCAACGCGTCTGCTACCACGTTAGCCTTCCCCGGGTGATATTGGATTTCAAATTGATAGTCCTTCACAAACTCAAGCCACCTTCGCTGCCGCATATTCAACTCCTTCTGCGTGAATAGGTATTGTAGGGACTTGTGGTCCATGAACAATCGAAACTTCTCCCCGAAAAGGTAATGTCTCCAAATACGAAGGGCAAATACAACTGCCGCCAACTCCAAGTAATGAGTGGGGTAATTCTTCTCGTGAGGCTTTAGCTTACGGGAAGCATAAGCTATGGCATGACTCTCCTGCTGCAGTACACCTCCAAGTCCTTGCAAGGACGCATCGGTGTAGACTAGATACTCAACTCCCGATCTCGGCAATGCTAACACAGGTGCTGAGGTCAACTTATCCTTCAACTCATCGAAAGCCAACTGGCAGGCATCACTCCAGATGAATAGCACACCCTTACGAGTCAGATGTGTCAAAGGACCCGCTATCTTTGAAAATCCTCGAATGAACCTCCTGTAGTATCCTGCTAGGCCCAAGAAACTACGGATCTCAGTTTGTGTCGTGGGCTGTCCCCACTCCCTCACCGCGGATACCTTCCCCGTATCAATAGATATCCCCCGGTCGGAAATAATGTGTCCCAAAAACTGGACCTCCTTCAGCCAAAACCCGCACTTCTCATACTTTGCATACAGCTCGTTCCGACGTAGCATCTGCAAAACCTGCCTCAAATGCTCGGTGTGCTTTTCCTCTATCTGGGATTAAACCAGAATATCATCAATGAAGACAATGACAAACTGATCAAGGAACTCTCTGAACACCCTATTCATCAAGTCCATAAACACTGCTGGAGCGTTGGTCAAGCCAAAAGGCATAACCCAAAACTCGTAAGAACCATATCTCGTTAAGAACGCAGTATTCGAGACATCCTCTTCCCTGATACGCAACTGATGGTAACCAGATCGCAAATCAATCTTCGAGAAGAAATAAGCTCCTCTCAATTGGTCGAATAAGTCATCGATTCTGGGCAACGAATACTTATTCCGTATCGTGACCTTATTCAACTCTCGGTAATCCACACACAACCTCAACGATCCATCCCTCTTCTTTACGAACAACACAGGGGCACCCCACGGTGAATTACTCCTCCGTATAAACCCCTGACGCAATAACTACTCAATCTGATCTCGTAGCTCTCGCATCTCTGCCGGAGCCATACGGTACGGTGCGCATGCTTTAGGTCTCGTACCTGGTAATAAGTCAATGACAAAGTCTATCTCTCGACTGGGGGGTAGGCCTGGTATCTCCTGAAACACATCAGAATACTCCCTGACAACTGGGATCGAATCTAAAGGAATCACAACCTCCTTAGAGGTATCCTCCTCTATGTAATACAAATGAGCGGTCGAGCCTCCCTCTGGGCGAGGCATCGCCAATACAAACATCTCTTGCCCCGGAATGGAAAAAATAATGCTCCCACCGAAGCAATCAATCATGGCTCTATAAGCTGCAAGCCAATCCATACCAATAATCACATCGTGCTCAGCATATCTAATACCAACATGTCTGCAGGTAATACCAAACTACCAATATCTACCCCCACTCCCCGGCATATATAGAAAATAAGTGACCCACTCCCCAATAGTGAGTCTACACACGTCACTGTGCTCTATGCTGTGGCTAACAACCCTAAGGCTTTCGCAAAATGTGTAGCTATAAAACAATGCGTTGCCCCCGTATCAAACAAAACCCGACCCATAGTTCCATGGATAGGAAACATACCCTCAATAGCGGGTGGTGCCTGTGGAGCTACTGCCTGCTGAAGCTGGTATACTCTCCCATACTACAGCTGCCCCTACTGAACTGGGACCGCTGGAATGGGTGGTAATGCTGCCATCTGTGGTGGCGCCGGGAGGGCGGCGGGAAACACGGTTCTCTGCGGCTCCTGTCGAGCACCCTGCTGCTGCTGCGGGGCCCTTCCCCTCTCCGAACAGTCCTGGCATTTATGGCCAGTCTTGCCACAAACGTAACACTTCCCCGGGAAGTTCCCCCCTCTCTGTCCCTGCTGCCCCCGACCCTGGTGGTCGTTACCATTCCTCCCCTGGCCCTGCTGGCCCTGCTGAAACTGTTGTTGACCATTATGACCCTACTGGTTCTGATGGCCGTTCGGACCCTGATGGCCCAGTCGGAAACCTCCCTGTCCGTGACTGAGATTTCCCGATCTGAACCTCTTATGATCCCCCTTCTGGGAACCCTGATCACCCTGCCTATGCCCCTGAACAGAATATGCCCCACTGGAACCATTTCCCCCAGTCCTGCCCTAATGGCTGGACTCTCTTGACCTCTTGCCCTCAGCCATGTGAAAGCGGTGGTCCTGGCAGTGTAACAGTGCATCGTGAACCACATCAGAGTAAGTGGCCAACGATAGGTTCCCCAACAAATGCTGACGGATCCTCCATGTTAACCCGTCTGTAAATTTCTGTATCTTCTTCTCTTCTGTCGGTATCTCATCCGGAACAATATTCAACAGATTGGTGAATTCGGCCTCATATTCGGCCACAGTCTTACCTTCCTGCTTAAGATTCATCAACTTCCTCCTCATTTCCGTGTGAACTGCTGACGGAAAGTACTTGCGGTCAAGCCGCACCCAAAACTCCTGGATCGTGAGAGTATCTCTCTCCTCCACGGTGGAAATAGACTCCCACCACTGCAGTGCAGACCCCACTAGCTTAAAGGTAGCTAGTATCTGTTTCTGGACATCTGTGCACTCATACATCCTCAGATGCCGCTGAATGTCCTTCTTCCACTGACTCGAAACCACAACATCGGAGCTACCTGCGAACTCCGGTGGGTGTGCTTTCTGAAAAGCATCTCGAACTCGTTCCCAAGCAGACGGGAATGCATGTGCCTGAACTGGCGCGGCTACTGGTGCCTGAGGTGGTGCCTGCTGAACTACGGCTAGTGCGGCATTTACCGCCTGGGCCACAATGGCTGCAACCTCGGCGGCATTCATCGTACCCTGAACTGGTGCGGGCTGTGGTCCTGGCGTAGCATCCCTGGGAACCCGTTGTGCACATCGTGGAGGCATCTGAAATAAGAATAAAGTTTATAAGTTCGCAGTTATAAACTTGAAATAGCTGAAGAACGTAGCATATACAAAAGAATACAACAGTCCTAAAATATAGGGATCTACATCAAAGAAAGCTCAGCGGAAACATAATAAGCCATACAGATCCTAAAGGACACTAGAACCTGATGCTCTGATACCACCTATGACACCCCGACTAATTAAATACCGGGTAGCTACTCCTTTATTAAATTAATACAAAATGCCAAGTTGGTTCAGTTAATAGCATCACTGTCGAAAACATTTTAATAATTACTAACCACCTAGTATTTAAAAAGTGAGTTGCCAAATTTTAAGTTAACTCTGATTAACATGCAATAAGAGGATAATGAAAGAATTACAACCCTTCACCATAATGAAGCAATAGAATAAGCAACACAATAATAATAGGTCCGGAGGAAAACTCCTGACAACAAATCCCACAACTGAACTAAGTAAAACAATGTAACCTGAATTAATTACATGCCAAAAGTCTGAATAACTGAAAATGAAATGTTTCTAAAGAAATGGGCGACATGCCCTATAACTGATGAAAACTGAATAAAGAGTCAAGAAGAATGAAGCGACTACTAGCCAAGTCTTGTAACTTCCACAACAGCCACAGCTCGTCACCTGAATAGAATTCCTATGCATGGTGTCCTTGTGGCTGGGCACCTAAAATGGTTTTTACAAAAAGTAGATTTGAAAGCAAACGGGTCAGAGCCCGAAAGTGGAGAGTATTTAAAAGTAGCAAGTTCTTTAATAACATTAAAACAACGAATGCAAAATACATGTTAGGACGTGCACTCACATGAAGTACACAACACTCGACTAATTGTGCACTCCTAACGTATAGCACCCATCTAAGTGATATTTATCTCTAATAAAACTGACATGAGTTCTAACCTTTCTACTCGGTTCCCATTGTACATTCTAACGTTATCAAATAAATAGAGGGCTTAGATTAAAACTCGGATTCTCAAAAGTTATCAAAACAATTCATTATAGGTTATCCCGTTATATTTTCTCAAAGCGTTTTCAGTATTTATACTCGCAATACCAACATGAAAGATCTCATTATTTAAGTGTATATTATTCACGTCATAAATATACAATACAAGCACCCGAGACTAAGCTATGGTTCACACATACTCTGCTATCCATCCCGGTACATCACGTACATAAGGATCACGCATTCCGAATCTCTCAGGAATCGTCCTCAGATAATAGCAAATCACAAACAATGGAGGCGAACACAGTCACATCACATGGGTCACGCACATACCTACGCTCCCATGATCAGCAGACTTATTAACATCCCAATAAGTCCTTCTCTGACCTATGTTCTCGAGGTACCAATCTCAATCCGGGCAACACAAGGATTAGAAGGCCTGAAGCGAACATAAACCTCCCGTGATAGCAAGTATGGTAGTTATGTCATACACATAAGATCATATACATATACAAAGTATACACACATCTTAGTAATCACCGTAATATTATTTGTGGTATACTTCTCATTCTCGTACCGACTTATATGGTTGCACAATTTATAAGTCCCCGATTAATTCAATTATTTAAGCTGTTAATAATTCTCGCATCGTAATAGTCAGTCACGTCCTATTCCACAATTTCCATTCAATTTGAATTGCACTTCTAGATTTTACTCCTCAATATATCCCAAATGTCCCAACTATATCTATTTATCATCAAGGGAATGGTATCTATACAATTAAATAAGGTTACGGGACACGCAAAATCAATACAGGCCAAAAAGCCTAAACTGTCAGCTCGTTAGAAGTCTCGTTCGAACGAGGCTGTTCGAACGAGAGTTCATTCGAACGAACTGGGCATCTAACGAGATCTCGTTCGAATGAAAGGCATCGAACGAACTTCCCTCTCGTTAGAAGGCAAAATGTCAACTCGTTAGAAGCTCGTTCGAACGAGCTCGTTCGAATGAGCTCGTTCGAACGACCTGGGCAGGTCTTCTAACGAGAGGCCAGTTTCGAGCCCAAATTTTCCCTTTTTCGTTTTTCCAAATTTTCTTCACTTCTAATCCCACATCAAAATCGTCCCAACATTATTTTAAAGTTTATAATCCATACTAAACATTCGTAGGTCATAATAAATATTTAAATAGGGTCAAATCTTCCTAAACTTCATCAAATCATAAATTCTCCTCATCTATCCCCAAATCCCATGAACATGAACCCTAAAATTTTAAAATCACCAAAGGGCATAATTAAATCCGTTTTTGTTATGTACAAGATGTATTTCTATCAGAATAATCATCCTAACACAATTCTACATGAAATCTTTTCATCAAAATATAAATTTCTACTTCCAATTCAATGGGTTTTTATCAAACTCCCAAAATAATAAAATTTCATAATTTCCTACGCATGGAAGAAACATTCTTTGAAAAGAATGAGATTAAACCACTTGCCTCTAATCTTTCTCTGAATTTGGTGTTGGATTGATGAAGGTTGATTTTTTCTCTCTCTCCCTCTGCAGAACTTTCCTTTCTTTCTCTCTCTCTACCAGCTTTTCTCTAAGGATGACAATGGTGGTTAAGGTTGGTTTTTGGCAAGTTTAAGGTTTCTAAACTTCTCCCGTAGCCCACTACCTAGATTGGGGTTGGAAATGGCTTAGTGGGTTAAGACTAAGACAGATTTTTAACTCTAATTTTCGTGGGTTTTAATTCCCAAAATTCCAAAATTACCAAACTACCCTTTTACGTTGCCAGTATGGTCTAAAATGCCCCGGGACCCAAACTAAACCCTCGGCTAGTGTTTTCTGACTATTTCCACCCTTCCGGATGCGTTGGTGCACTCAAAACGACCATATGGTTAATATAAATAAAATTCACTTTTTAATTAAATAATTATATCTTTGACGCGACTGTCACACGCGTCCCAACAAAATTGCCGTATTTCAATCTCACGACAAATTTCATAATTCAATATTCATATATAGCCATATATACTCATTAAAATCGAATACCAACTCGCATCTCGTTAATATTTTTATCCGGATTAATTTCCAATTAATACACATTTAATTCAATTAATCCCATAAATAAATATGATAAAAATATGGGGTATTACATACTCCCCCCCTAATAACAGAATTTCGACCCGAAATTCGGAACTAGAAAGTACCTGGTAAGAACAACTCTGGATACCGTTCGCACATCTCATCCTCACGCTCCCATGTGGACTCCTCGACATTATGATGTCGCCACTGAACACGCACTAACGGGACTATCTTTGACCGCAGTTTCCGCTCACTTCGGTCCAAAATAGCAATCGGCCCCTCCTCGTAGGAGCTATCAGGCTGGAGATCGATGTCCTCCAAAGCAATGTGAGAATGAGCCAAATCGTCTCTAAGATATTTCCTTAGCGAGGAAATATGAAACACATCGTGAATCCGATCCAATTGCTCCGGTAACCCAAGTCTATACGCAACCGGCCCAATCCGCTCAATAATAGGAAATGGTCCCACATATCTCGGTGCCAACTTCCCTTTCTTCCCGAAATGCATAATCCCCTTCATAGGAGATACTCTGAGCAAAACCTGGTCCCCCACTTCAAATTCCTTGAAGGACCTCTTCGCATCAGCATAGCTCTTTTGCCTGTCCTGAGCTACCCGAATGCGACTGCGTATCAATTCTATCCTTGCCGAAGTATCCTGAATCACTTCTGGCCCAAGTAGTTTGTTGTCCCCCACCTCCAACCAACATGCTGGGGAACGACAAGGTCTACCGTACAATGGTGAACTGGTAGGAGTTGTTGTAAGCAAACTCCACCAGTGGAAGATACTGTTCCCATCCACCCTCGAAGTCAATGATGCACATCCGCAACATGTCTTCCAACATCTGATTTGTACGCTCGGTTTGCCCATCGGTCTGTGGGTGATACCCCGTACTCAACCGCAATTCCGTGCCCATGGCCTCCTAAAAACTCTCCCAAAACTGTGAAACAAATATCTTGTCTCGGTCAGACACGATATTTAGGGGCACACCGTGAAGTCTCACTAGCTCTGCAATAAAGAGCTGGGCATACTGTCCCGTAGTGTAGTCTGTCCTTACGGGTAGAAAATGAGCGACTTTGGTCAACCTGTCCACAATTACCCAAATGGAGTTGTGACCTCTCTGTGACGTAGGCAACCCCGTGATAAAGTCCATGAATATGCTCTCCCACATCCACATCGGGATTTCTAGTGGTTGTAGAAGTCCTGTCGGTCTCTGATCCACTTTTACCAGCTGACAAGTGGCGCATTTAGAAACAAACACGACAATATCTCTCTTCATCCCACTCCACCAATACTGTCGTCTCATGCCTTTGTACATTTTGTCCCCACCGAGATGTACCACGAACCGTGAGTCGTGCGACTCTGCCATCACCTCGTGTCGCAATTCCTCCCCTTTCGGAACTACCAATCTCCCATTGAAGCGTAATCCCCCATCTGAGCTAACGGTATAGGACTCGGCTCCCTCTGCTAGTAATCCAACTATCTTCTCCTGACAGAACGAGTCATTTGCCTGTGCCTTTACCACTCTCGTGACAATCTGTGGTGTAACCGTCATCACGGACATGAATGATCGGGCCACTGCATCCTGGTGTCCCAACTCTTTCCACTTGGCCTTCCACACCCCTGCCACTTCATCTACTGGCCTACGGCTCAACGCGTCTGCTACCACATTAGCCTTCCCCGGGTGATATTGGATTTCAAATTGATAGTCCTTCACAAACTCAAGCCACCTTCGCTGCCGCATATTCAACTCCTTCTGCGTGAATAGGTACTGTAGGGACTTGTGGTCCGTGAACAATCGAAACTTCTCACCCAAAAGGTAATGTCTCCAAATCCGAAGGGCAAATACAACTGCCGCCAACTCCAAGTCATGAGTGGGGTAATTCTTCTCGTGAGGCTTTAGCTTACGGGAAGCATAAGCTATGGCCTGACTCTCCTGCTGCAATACACCTCCAAGTCCTTGCAAGGACGCATCGGTGTAGACTAGATACTCAACTCCCGATCTCGGCAATGCCAACACAGGTGCTGAGGTCAACTTATCCTTTAACTCATCGAAAGCCAACTGACAGGCATCACTCCAAATGAATAGCAAACCCTTACGAGTCATATGTGTCAAAGGACCCGCTATATTTGAAAATCCTCGAATGAACCTCCTGTAGTATCCTGCTAGGCCCAAGAAACTACGGATCTCTGTTGGTGTCGTGGGCTGTCCCCACTCCCTCACCGCGGATACCTTCCCCGGATCAACAGATATCCCCCGGTCGGAAATAATGTGTCCCAAAAACTGGACCTCCTTCAGCCAAAACCCACACTTCTCATACTTTGCATACAGCTCGTTCCGACGTAGCATCTGCAAAACGTGCCTCAAATGATCGGTGTGCTCCTCCTCTATCTGGGAGTAAACCAGAATATCATCAATGAAGACAATGACGAACTGATCAAGGAACTCTCTGAACACCCTATTCATCAAGTCGATAAACACTGCTGGAGCGTTGGTCAAGCCAAAAGGCATAACCCAAAACTCGTAAGAACCATATCTCGTTAAGAACGCAGTCTTCGAGACATCCTCTTCCCTGATACGCAACTGATGGTAACCAGATCGCAAATCAATCTTCGAGAAGAAATAAGCTCCTCTCAACTGTTCGAATAAGTCATCGATTCTGGGCAATGAATACTTATTCCGTATCGTGACCTTATTCAACTCTAGGTAATCCACACACAACCTCAACGATCCATCCCTCTTCTTTACGAACAACACAGGGGCACCCCACGGTGAATTACTCCTCCGTATAAACCCCTGACCCAACAACTACTCAATCTGATCTCGTAGCTCTCGCATCTCTGCCGGAGCCATACGGTACGGTGCGCGTGCTGTAGGTCTCGTACCTGGTAATAAGTCTATGACAAAGTCTATCTCTCGACTGGGGGGTAGGCCTGGTATCTCCTGAAACACATCAGAATACTCCCTGACAACTGGGATCGAATCTAAAGGAATCACAACCTCCTTAGAGGTATCCTCCTCTATGTAATACAAATGAGCGGTCGAGCCTCCCTCTGGGCGAGGCATCGCCAATTCAAACATCTCTTGCCCCGGAGTGGAAAAAACAATGCTCCCACCGAAGCAATCAATCATGGCTCTATAAGCTGCAAGCCAATCCATACCAATAATCACATCGTGCTCATGCATATCTAATACCAACATGTCTGCAGGTAATACCAAACTAACAATCTCTACCCCCACTCCCCGGCATATATAGAAAATAAGTGACCCACTCCCCAATAGTGAGTCTACACACGTCACTGTGCTCTCTGCTGTGGCTAACAACCCTAAGGCTTTCGCAAAATGTGTAGCTATAAAACAATGCGTTGACCCCGTATCAAACAAAACCCGACCCATAGTGCCATGGATAGGAAACATACCCTCAATAGCGGGTGGTGCCTGTGGAGCTACTGCCTGCTGAAGCTGGTATACTCTCCCATACTGTAGCTGCCCCTACCGAACTGGGACCGCTGGAATGG
Organism: Sambucus nigra; assembly: GCA_949130495.1. Taxonomy (NCBI): domain Eukaryota; kingdom Viridiplantae; phylum Streptophyta; class Magnoliopsida; order Dipsacales; family Adoxaceae; genus Sambucus; species Sambucus nigra. The sequence goes on from OX422207.1 coordinate 617,211,124, forward strand.
GTGGTAATGCTTCCATCTGTGGTGGCGCCGGGAGGGCGGCGGGAAACACGGGTCTCTGCGGCTCCTGTCGAGCACCCTGCTGCTGCTGCGGGGCCCTTCCCCTCTCCGGACAGTCCTGGCGTTTATGGCCAGTCTTGCCACAAATGTAACACTTCCCCGGGAAGTTCCCCCCTCTCTGTCCCTGCTGCCCCCGACCCTGGTGGCCGTTACCATTCCTCCCCTGGCCCTGCTGGCCCTGCTGAAACTGTTGTTGACCATTCTAACCCTGCTGGTTCTGATGGCTGTTCGGACCCTGAGGCCCTGTCGGAAACCTCCCTGTCCGTGCCTGAGATTTCCCGATCTGAACCTCTTGTGATCCCCCTGCTGGGAACCCTGATCACCCTGCCTCTGCCCCTGAAGAGAATGTGCCCCACTGGCAGTCCTGCCCTGATGGCTGGACTCTCTTGACCTCTTGCCCTCAGCCATGTGAAAGCGGTGGTCCTGGCAGTGTAACAGTGCAGCGTAAACCACATCAGACTAAGTGGCCAACGATAGGTTCCCCAATAAATGCTGACGGATCCTCCATGTTAACCCGTCTGTAAATTTCTGTATCTTCTTCTCTTCTGTCGGTATCTCATCCGGAACAATATTCAACAGATTGGTGAATTCGGCCTCATATTCGGCCACAGTCTTACCTTCCTGCTTAAGATTCATCAACTTCCTCCTCATTTCCGTGTGAACTGCTGACGGAAAGTACTTGCGGTCAAGCCGCACCCAAAACTCCTGGATCGTGAGAGTATCTCTCTCCTCCACGGTGGAAATAGACTCCCACCACTGCAGTGCAGACCCCACTAGCTTAAAGGTAGCTAGTATCTGCTTCTGGACATCTGTGCACTCATACATCCTCAGGTGCCGCTGAATGTCCTTCTTCCACTGACTCGAAACCACAACATCGGAGCTACCTGCGAACTCCTGTGGGTGTGCTTTCTGAAAAGCATCTCGAACTCGTTACCAAGCAGACGGGAATGCAGGTGCCTGAACTGGCACGGCTACTGGTGCCTGAGGTGGTGCCTGCTGAACTACGGCTAGTGCGGCATTTACCGCCTGGGCCACAATGGCTGCAACCTCGGCGGCATTCATCGTACCCTGAACTGGTGCGGGCTGTGGTCCTGGCGTAGCATCCTTGGGAACCCGTTGTGCACTTCGTGGAGGCATCTGAAATAAGAATAAAGTTTATAAGTTCGCAGTTATAAACTTGAAATAGCTGAAGAACGTAGCATATACAAAAGAATACAACAGTCCTAAAATATAGGGATCTACATCAAAGAAAGCTCAGCGGAAACATACTAAACCGTACAGATCCTAAAGGACACTAGAACCTGATGCTCTGATACCACCTATGACACCCCGACTAATTAAATACCGAGTAGCTACTCCTTTATTAAATTAATACAAAATGCCAAGTTGGTTCAGTTAATAGCATCACTGTCGAAAACATTTTAATAATTACTAACCACCTAGTATTTAAAAAGTGAGTTGCCAAATTTTAAGTTAACTCTGATTAACATGCAATAAGAGGCTAATGAAAGAATTACAACCATTCACCATAACGAAGAAATAGAATAACCAACAAAATAATAATAGGTCCGGAGGAAAACTCCTCACAACAAATCCCACAACTGAACTAAGTAAAACAACGTAACCTGAATTAATTACATGCCAAAAGTCTGAATAACTGAAAATGAAATGTTTCTAAAGAAATGGGCGACATGCCCTATAATTGATGAAAACTGAGTAAAGAGTCAAGACAAATGAAGCGTCTACTAGCCAAATCCTGTAACTTCCACAACAACTACAGCTCGTCACCTGAATAGAATTCCTATGCATGGTGTCCTTGTGGATGGGCACCTAAAATGGTTTTTACAAAAAGTAGATTTGAAAGCAAACGGTTCAGAGCCCGAAAGTGGAGAGTATTTAAAAATAGCAAGTGCTTTAATAACATTAAAACAACGAATGCAAAATACATGTTAGGACGTGCACTCACATGAAGTACTCACCTCTCGACTAATTGTGCACTCCTAATGTATAGCACCCATCTAAGTGATATTTATCTCTAATAAAACTGACATGAGTTCTAACCTTTCTACTCGATTCCCATTGTACATTCTAACGTTATCAAATAAATATAGGGCTTAGATTAAAACTCGGATTCTCAAAAGTTATCAAAACAATTCATTACAGGTTATCCCGTTATATTTTCTCAAAGCGTTTTCAGTATTTATACTCGCAATACCAACATGAAAGATCTCATTATTTATGTGTATATTATTCACGTCATAAATATACAATACAAGCACACGAGACTAAGCTACGGTGCACACATACTCTGCTATCCATCCCGGTACATCACGTACATAAGGATCACGCATTCCGAATCTCTCAGGAATCGTCCTCAGATAATATCAAATCACAAACAATGGAGGCGAACACAGTCACATCACATGGGTCACGCACATACCTACGCTCCCACGATTAGCAGACTTATTAACATCCCAATAAGCCCTTCTCTGACCTATGTTCTCGAGGTACCAATCTCAATCCGGGCAACACAAGGATTAGAAGGCCCTAAGCGAACGTAAACCTCCCGTGATAGCAAGTATGGTAGGTATGTCATACACATAAGGTCATATACATATACTAAGTATACACACATCTTAGTAATCAATGTTTGGTACACTTCTCATTCTCGTACCGACTTATAAGTTTGCACAATTTATAAGTCCCCGATTAATTCAATTATTTAAGCTGTTAATAATTCTCGCATCGTAATAGTCAGTCACGTCCTATTCCACAATTTCCATTCAATTCGAATTGCACTTCTAGATTTTACTCCTCAATATATCCCAAATGTCCCAACTATATCTATTTATCATCAAGGGAATGGTATCTATACAATTAAACAAGGTTACGGGACACGCGAAATCAAAACAGGCCAAAAAGCCTAAACTGTCAGCTCGTTAGAAGTCTCGTTCGAACGAGGCTGTTCGAACGAGAGTTCATTCGAACGAACTGGGCATCTAACGAGATCTCGTTCGAATGAAAGGCATCGAACGAACTTCCATCTCATTAGAAGGAAAACTGTCAACTCGTTAGAAGCTCGTTCGAACGACCTGGGCAGGTCTTCTAACGAGAGGCCAATTTCGAGCCCAGATTTTCCCTTTTTCGTTTTTCCAAATTTTCTTCACTTCTAATCCCACATCAAAATCGTCCCAACATTATTTTAAGGTTTCTAATCCATACTAAACATTCGTAGGTCATAATAAACATTTAAATAGGGTCAAATCTTCCTAAACATCATCAAATCATAAATTCTCCTCATTTATCCCCAAATCCCATGAACATGAACCCTAAAATGTTAAAATCACCAAAGGGCATAATGAAATCCGTTTTTGTTATGTACAAGATGTATTTCTATCAGAATAATCATCCTAACACAATTCTACATGAAATCTTTTCATCAAAATATAAATTTCTACTTCCAATTCAATGGGTTTTTATCAAACTCCCAAAACAATAAAATTTCATAATTTCCTACGCATGGAAGAAACATTCTTTGCAAATTAGGAGATTAAACCACTTGCCTCTAATCTTTCTCTGAATTTGGTGTTGGATTGATGAAGGTTGATTTTTTCTCTCTCTCCCTCTGCAGAACTTTCCTTTCTTTCTCTCTCTCTACCAGCTTTTCTCTAAGGATGACAATGGTGGTTAAGGTTGGTTTTTGGCAAGTTTAAGGTTTCTAAACTTCTCACGTAGCCCACTACCTAGATTGGGGTTGGAAATGTCTTAGTGGTTTAAGACTAAGTCAGATTTTTAACTCTAATTTTCGTGGGTTTTAATTCCCAAAATTCCAAAATTACCAAACTACCCTGTTACGATGCCGGTATGGTCTAAAATGCCCCGGGACCCAAACTAAACCCCCGGCTAGTGTTTTCTGACTATTTCGACCCTTCCGGATGCATTGGTGCACTCAAAATGACCATACGGTTAATAGAAATAAAATTCACTTTTTAATTAAATAATTATATCTTTGACGCGACTGTCACACGCGTCCCAACAAAATTGCCGTATTTCAATCTCACGACAAATTTCATAATTCAATATTCATATATAGCCATATATACTTATTAAAATCAAATACCAACTCGCATCGCGTTAATATTTTTATCCGGATTAATTTCCAATTAATACACATTTAATTCAATTAATCCCATAAATAAATATGATAAAAATACGAGGTATTACATGAAGACAATGACGAAATGGTCTAGAAACTCTCGGAACACCCTATTCATTAAGTCCATGAACACGGCCAGGGCATTTGTTAGGCCAAAAGGCATAACCCTAAACTCTTAGGAACCATATCTCATCTAGAAGGATGTGTTCAAGACGTCCTGCTCCATGATACGTAACTGATGGTATCTTGATCTCAAGTCAATATTTGAGAAGAAGTTAGCTCCTCTCGACTGGTCGAATAGGTCATCAATGTGGGGCAATGGGTACTTATTCCGTATCGTGACTTTATTCAACTCCCGGTAATCTACACACAACCTAAAAGATCCATCCCTCTTTTTAACGAACAACACATGAGCACCCCACGACGAAGTACTCCTACGGATAAATCCCTGACCCAATAACTTCTCTATCTGATCCCGTAGCTTTCTCATCTCCGCTAGAGCCATACGATAGGGTGCGCGGGCTATCGGTTGAGTACCCAACGTCAAATCGATAACAAAGTATGTCTCTCTACTAGGAGGTAATCCCAGAATATTCTGGAAAATGTCAGTGAACTACCTAATAACTAGAATCGAATCAAGTGGTATCACCACCTCCCTAAAGGTCTCCTCCTCTATATAATACAAGTGAGTGGATGATCCTCCCTCAGAAAGAGGCATCTCCACTTGGAACATCTCCTGCTCAGGTATGGAAAAAATAATAATCCTACTAAAATAATCAATCATGGCTCGTTATGCAACCAACCATTCCATACCAATGATCACATCATACTCAGACATGTCTAACACTAACATATTGGCAGGTAAAGTAAACCACCCAATCTCTACTCCCACATCTCTATATATAAGAGAAATCACAGAACCCCTACTCAACAGTGAGCCTACACACGTAACAGTGCCCTCGGCGGTATCTAATAACCCCATAGCGCGTGCAAATATCATGGAAATAAAATAGTGTGTAGCTCCCGTGTCAAATAAAATATGCCCCAGAATCCCTTGAATAGAAAACATACCCCCAATAGCGGGGGGATAATGCGGGATTGTGGATTGCTGGATCTAGTAAACTCGTCCATACTGAAGTTATCCCTATTGGACTAGGACTGCTAGGATAGGTGGTAATGATGGCATCTGCGGTGGTGCTGGGAGGGCGGAGGGAAACATAGTTCTCTGGTGCTCATGTCGAGCACCCTGCTGCTGCTCCTGTGGGGCCCCGCCCCTTTCAGGAAACTCTGGCATTTTTGGCCAATCTTGCCACATATGAAATATTTCCTCGTAAATTTTCCCCCTCTCTGACCCTGCTGTCCACGGCCCTGGTGGCCGTTACCACCCCTACCCTGACCATTCTAGCCCTACTGAAACTATTGTTGGCCATGCTGGCCCTGTTGACCTTATTGTCCATGATGGCCGTGCTGACCCTGCTGGCCATGCCGAAAACATCCCTGGCCATTTCTAAAACCTCCAGATCTAAATCTCTTTGAATCCACCTGTTGGGGACCCTGATCACCCTATCTGTACTAACCCTGAGCTAATTGCGCCCCGCTGGAACCATTCCCTCCTGTCCTCCCATGATGGATGGACTATCCTGCGCGCTTAGCCTTTGATAAGTGAAAGCAGTGGTCTTGGGAGTGAAGCAATGCTGCGTTAATCACATCAGAATAAGTGGCCAACGAGAGATTACCTAGAAAGTGCTGACGAATCCTCCACGTCAACCCATCCATGAACTTATCGATCTTCTTCTCTTCAGTAGGGATCTCATCTGGAACGATGTTCAAAAGATTAGTGAACTCGGCCTCATATTCTGCCACTGTCCTCCCCTCCTGCTTGAGGTTCATTAATCTCCTCCTCATCTCGGTGTGAGCTTCGGAGGGAAAGTATTTGCGATCGAACCGCACCCAAAACTCCTGTATCGAAAGAATATATCTCTTCTTTATGGTGGTAATAGACTCCCACCACTGCAACGCTTCCCCTACTAGTTTAAAACTAGCCAGTATCTACCTCTGCACATTCGTACACTCGTACATCCTCAAGTGACTTTGGATGTCCTTCTTCCACTGACTAGACAAAACGGCATCGGAGCTACTTGTAGACTCCAGAGGGTGTGCCTTCTGAAAGTCATCACGAACATGTTCCCAAGCAGACAGGAATGCATGAGCCTGAATCGGGCCTACCATTGGTGCCTGAGGTGGCACCTGCTGCACAACTGCTAATGCGGCATTTATCGCCTGGGCTATAATGGTGGAAACTTCCGCAGTGTTCATAAAACCCTGAACTGGAGCAGGCTGTGGCTCAGGCTGGGCACCCCTGGGAACTCGCAGTGCACGTCGAGGAGGCATCTGAAATGAGAGAGAAGTTTTATAAGTCCACAGTTAATATCTTAAAATAACTGAAGAGTGTAAGATACACAAAAGAGTACAATAATCCTAAAATATAGGGCTCAATATCAAAGTATTCTATTCGGAAACATAAAAAGTCGTACAGATCTTAAGGACACTAAAACCTGGTGCTCAGATACCGCATGTGACACCGCTACTAATTAAATATCAGTTAGCTGCTCCTTTATTCAATTTAATACAAAATGTCAAGTTGGTTCAGTTCATAGCATCACTGTCAAAAATATTTTAAATAATTACTAGCTACATAATATTTAAAAAGTGAGTTGTCAAATTTTACTAAATTAAATAAAAATGCAACTAATTAAATTATTAGCGAACGATACCACAATCACATCACAGTCACAACAGAATAATAGTGGAATAATAAATGAGTCTGGAGTAACACTCCTCTCATTAATCCAAATACTGAAAAAACAAATACAAGGTCTGAATAATTAAATAACTCCAAAACTGAAATGAAACTGAAAATATGAGAAAGCTGTCTCTAAATGGAAAGGGGCGACATATCCTAATAGATGAATGACTTCGAAATAGAATCAATGTAAAATGTGGAGGCGTCTACTAGTATTGATATCCTGTAACTTCCACAGCAGCTACATCACGTCAATGGAATGGATCTCCTATGCTTGGCGTCCCTGCGGCTGGGCACCTATAAGGTTTTACAAGAAAAAAATAGATTTGAAAGAAAACGGGTCCGAGCCCAAGGTGTAAACAGTTTAAAAATAGCAAGTGTTTATTTGGATTAAATAGTGAATATTATATATATGTTAGTTACGTGCTCCCACATGAGTTCCTTACCCCTCAACTAATGTGCGTGCCTAACGTATATCCTTAACCCGTCCTAGTTATGTGGTTCACTATCTAGTTTGTACCACTTCCAGTACTCACCTCAATTATATAGGGGTTTATTCACATCGTTCTAACTTATCCTGCGTGTAATTCACCTTTTCACTCATAAGCTTAATTTATAATAATTACGATAGAAAATTCTCATTTTAAATTCCATTCAAAATGTCTCAATAATTTATATTCGCACTTTAACAAAGAGTCCATTATAATCACTAGTATATTATTCTCAGCACAAATATACAAATAGGGCACCACTAGAATAAGCTGCGATCCACACATACTCTACTATCAAATCCTTGTACATCACGTACATAAGGACAACGTGTTTTGAATCTCTCAAGAACGTTTCAATAAGCGAAATCACACATATTGGAGGCGAACATCGTTCACGTACCCATGGATCATGCACATACCTACGCTCCCATGGTCAGCTGACTTAATAACTCACAAATAAGTCATTCACAGTCCTATGTCCTTGAGCTACCAATCTAAACCCCCCGTAGCCACACAAAGATTAGATGGTCTTGTTATGAAATTCGACCTCCCGTTATAGCAAGTATGGTAGGTATGTCATACACATAATAATCCGTATAATAAGCATTCGCACAACTTATATAACTTATAATATTATTAAAGGTAAGTTCTCAACCCTATACCATTTATCCAATTCGTACACTATCATACTTCCAGATGATATATAATATATTTCGCCCATACATATCACGTCGTATAGTTTCAAGGACTTAAGACCTAACCAAAAGGTTAGTAAGTCTCCTATTATTCCCACGTATTAATTCAACACTCTTAAGGTTCATATTTCTATTTCTAATCTTAAATTATCAACTATATATATTTAATTCATTAACTTGCAGTCTCTAATAGCACCTCACTCGTCGGATCCTAGTAAGTCTAACATAAAGTCCTAATTCAATTCTAATATAATATGGACTCCATATACACCCCTACTGGTCTTCCTTAAATCTAAATGTGTTTACAAGGTCCCCACTGATAACTTTCAAAGGTCGAATTTTCTTAAATTCAAAAAGGGGGAAAATATCATGATTTCTGGGAAGGTCGATTGATCGATCATGAATGTCGATCGGTCGATCCAGTCAATCGATCGACTATGAATGTCGATCGATCGATTGAGCAGTTCCATCCCACGTTTTTCTGCATTTTAGCCCTAGTTTTCTCTCCAATCTCCATTACGTGAATCCATTCTCTAAACAAAATGTGGTACATGTCATACCATCTTAATTACCACCTTTCTATTATTCCAGAACAATTAAATCATCCCAAGAACAACATATATATCGATTTATTCATCAAACTTTTCATGTTCAACCCTAATATAATTTCTTCCAATTCAAGACAACCCAAAACTAAATTTTTTAATCTGGGATTTCTATTACTAAAGTTCTAATTCCAATCTTTATTAATTATAGAATTTAACTACATGCAAATCCTACCCATATTAAAGGTTTACTTCTTCCAATTTAAGAAATTATCAATCTTTCAAGTCTAGCCTTCAATTCTAGTCTACATGGATAATATATTTTCTAAAACTTAATGAAATCAAATCACTTGCCTTGTAATTGGTGTTCTGATCTGCTGGTGATGTTAATGGATGGTTCTCCCTCTCTCTTGGGTGACAAATTCGGTGAATTATGGTGGTGGATGGTGGTTATTACTTTGATAGCGCTTTTTTGTAACTTCTCCTCTATCTCACGTTTCTCACTCTTGCTTTTTAGCTGATAATGGAACTAATGGCCCTGATATTGGCTGCTAATTAAACCCTAAAATTCGTGAATCCAAATCCCTTAAAAATTAAAATGACCAAAATACCCTATCGGGTTGCCAGTTTGGCCTAAAAATGCCTCGAGACCCAAACTAAACCCCTGACTAGTGTTTTCTGACTATTTCAACCCCTTCGGACACGTTGGTGCACTCAAAATGACCATATGGATGATAAAATTATAATTTACTCTTACATCCAATTAAATTGATTCCTAACGCGACTGAAACGCCCGTCCCAACAAAATTTCCCAAATTGTCGTATTTATGACTCGCGATAATTTTAATAAATTCAATAATCATATGTTACCACATATATTGAGTAATATTTATCATTATCATCATAATCAAATACCAACTCACGTCTCACTCGTATTTAAATCCGAATTAATTTCTTATTAATTCCCATTTAATTTAATTAATCCCATTAAATAAAATGAATAAAATTACGGGGTATTACAGATGGTAGGATTGGAGCGTAAGCAAGATATTCAGAAGATTAAATGTTATTGTTTAAAGCTAGGATTTGGATCTTTTCTGTTTAATCCTAATAGTAAGATATGGTGTTTTTTGAGGAGGAAATTTCTTGGGTGATTTTCTCTGAAAGGAGCCAGTGTATCACTCTCAGACTTGAAAAGGTGGGAAGTAATATGAATATGTAATGTAGCTTAAATTAGGCTAGTTGTAATAGATTGTATAGAAAACAACTGTGGGATTATTTGAATGCTCGTAGAACAAATTAATACTGGAGGCTAGGAGGTGATTTTAACATAGTACCTGAGAGGTCAGAGAAAGTTGTGGTCTTGATGTTAATCTCGAAGCCATGTATGAATTCCAAGGATGTATAGAGGAGAATGGTTTAGCAGATGTGGGTTATATAGGATCTAAATTTACTTGGCATAACAAGAGAGATCCTGAACATAATATTTGTAGTAGATTGGATAGAGTTTTAGTCAATCAAATATGCATGGACTTTAATATTATTTGGAGTGTTAACCATCTAAATAGGAGTATGTCAGATTACACTCCTCTTCTTTTTAAAGGAGTCCTCCACTCAAATAAACCCCCAGAGTCTTTTAGATTCCTAAGTTTCTAGGTAAAAAATAAGGAATATGTTGAGATAGTGAATAAAACATGGTAAGAAGTGGTTTGTCCAAACTGTATAATAGGTCTGTCTATTAAGCTTAAAAAAGTAAGGAGGAAATTGAGTACTTGGAGTAAAGCTCGATATGGAGACATCAGCCAAAAACCTCGAAATGCGGAGGATTCCCTTCTTAATGAAGAATTGATTTATAAAAAAGATCCAACCGAACAAAATAGAGAGAAATTGAGCAAACCACCTCCTGTTATAATTCTAAGCTTAAAATAGAAGAGGATTTTTGGAGTCAAAAAGCGAATGATAAATTGGCTTCTGAAGGAGATAAGAATACATCGTACTTTCATAGGATGGTGAGGGGTAGACAACAAAGAATTCATATTCATAAGATCAAGAATTTCAAGGGTTATTGGGTGGTTAGTCCAGAGGAAATAAAAACTGCATCCATACAGTTTTACACAAAATAGTTTCAAGATCATGAAGACTTGGACCCAATAAGCCAATCCACGCTGTTTGATGCAATTCTAAAGCTGATAACCGAGGATATGAACTCCTCTCTTTACCAATTACCTACAATGGAAGAAGTGGAGCATGCTGTTGGAGGTCTTAATGCAAACAGCTGTCCTGGAGTTGATGGTTTCAATGGGAAATTTTATGTATCCTTTTGGGAGATAATTAAAGGAGACATATTGGAAGTCGTTCTTTCCTTTTGTAGGTAATAGTCTACCAAAGATGTGTACTTTAACTAGAATTGCTCTTATTCCCAAGATTTCTAACCCTCAATCATTCAATGACTTCAAACCTATTAGTATGCAAAATGTTATAAACAAGATTTTTTCGAAGGTCTTAAATGATAGGATTTCCCAAATTCTCCCTACTATCATTTCTCCTATGCAATCAGGGTTCATTAGAGGTACAGCTATACTTGAGAATGTGTTACTTGCTCAAGAATGTTTGTCTAGAATTCATTCCAATAATATGGGAGGAACTTTTATTATGAAGTTGGACATATGCAAGGCATATGACAGAGTTTCATGGTGGTTCCTTATCAAAGTTATGAGGAAAATGGGATTCTGTGAACAATGGTTGGACCTAATGTGGAGAATTATTTATAATACCTGGAATACTCTATTGGTGAATGGTGAAAATGCGGGTTTCTTTCAATCCACTAGGGGCTTAAGTCAAGGGGACCCCCATCCCTAAGCCTCTTTATTATTATGGAAGATGTTTTTTCGAGAAACCTCCAAGCTATGGTTGTTCATCCTTGCTATGTGGTATTCAAAATGCCTATTGGTAGTAAATAAGCTATGGTTGTTAATCACTTGTCTTTTGCAGATGATTTAATTATCGTTTCCTCTCGTACGAGGAAATAAGTAAAGAAGCTTATGGAAGTGTTGAAGTCTTACGAGAGGACATCAAGTCAACTAATCAGTAAAGCTAAAAGTTATATTGTAGAATTTGATAAGATCAAGCCTAAATCTCTAAAGTTCTTAAGTTAGTACACTGGTATGCAAATTAAAAAAGTTCATATCATCTATCTAGGCTGCGACCTGTTCAGTGGTAGAAAGATAATAATTTACTTTGAAGGGATGGTGCAAAAAGTTAGAAATATTTTAACCGAATGGAAAGCTAAATGTCTTTGTACTGGAGGGAAATTGGTTATTCTCAAATTTGTTTTAGTGTCTATGCAGTTGTATTTGTTATCACTGTTGTCCCCTCCAAAAGCTGTGGTGAACAGATTGCATAGTCTAATGGCTAAGTTCTTTTGGAGTTCTATCTATGGTGATCAGAAGTATCAATTGTGAAAATGGGAGTATATAATAATGCCAACTAAAGAAGGAGGCTTGGGTATTAGGAACTTATATGAGATTGAGAATTCCTTCAGCATGAAGATGTGGTGGTGATTTATAAGAGTTCTCTATGGGCTCAATATATGAAGGTAGCATATTATAAAAACCAATATCCATTGTCTGCCCCTCGAAGAATAAGGGCCCATTGCTGGAATAAAATGTGTTCAATGAGAGATCTTACTAAGTCAAATATGGTATGGAGGATTGGAAAAGGAGTCAAATATGCTAATATCTCCTTTTCCAATTCACTCTCTAACTCACTCCTATAGGGAAGGTAACCAAGGTTTTGATTTCTTAGCTAAAAGAGGTAGTGTATAAATGATTAACATTTTCTCAAATAACATTGAAGATTTTCCAAAGAAACTTAAAGTTTTAATCACCATAGACAGATGGGGGCTGCCAAATTTCAGAAATCTCTAGTTGTTATTAGGGAACATATTCTACTATCTATGGAAACAAGCTAACTCTAATTTCTTCTTTTGCTTCTAAGCTTGTAAAGGTTCTAACTTATAAATAACCTACTTTCTTATTCAAGTCTTCGATTGTCTCTATTAAAGGTAGGGGATTTAGCCATGTAAGCCATATAGAAGAGGTACTTTCTTCTATGCTTATCAATAAATAAAGTCTATTATTAGAAAAAAAATATATGATACTATGGGTAAAATTTTTTAAGCCAGTCAAAGTTGACCATACTTTATAATTCATAATCATCGATGTTACTTAGATTTTCTATGTCGCCTAAGAATATTTTCTTCACAAGATATGGCGCATTTCGGTTGGTCTTAAAAAATCTCCTTCATGGAAATTTCATCTCTTTTTACATGACAATATCTGACCTTTTTATTATAGAGGGCGATTCTATGATAAAAACTTGAGCGCTTTTAATGTCTCTCATTCAAAAGAGATAGTTCTTTATATTGGCTTTGAATCCATTAAACCTATCCAAATTGGCACTCTAGTAGCACGTAAAATGATATTTTTATATTTATAGGCAATACCACCGCAATGTCATAAATTAGAGAGTATGGTGTATCCCTTATCGAATGCGAACATATATGCGATATCCCCAATATGAATATGGGATTTTGTCATCAATATCTCTACATGCTTTGGTAATTTTTTTTGCGATTTTCTATATTTTTGGCCACTTAGATGTCACCATTAGTCTTAATCTCCCCCATACCATATTCTTCCATAACCCTTTATAACCTCGACTTCAAAGTAAAGATTATAATTTGATAATTCTATGAATGTTACCCCATGGCAATAATTGATGCTTTATGGATGAACTCAGCCAATTCTTAGCATTTATCATTCAACACGACTAGTCTTACCAACTAAGATGTATTTCCACCCGTTTGATTATTTGAGGGTTAGTTTTAAGGTAATGTCGGGTCTCGACGTCGAGAATAACCAATGAGATGTCATATTGTATAATTATTTAAGAGAGAGACACTACAGATTTTGATTTTTTTTTTTAATTTCACGCACCTTCTTATGTACTCATAACAATCACTCTATATTGTGATATAATAATAAATTTAGCAATGATCTTATAGAGATTATATGACCATTCATGCGGAGATACATTATATTCCTTTTTTTTCCCATTATCTCTTTGTAGTTGCGCTTGAAGGCGGTAGCATAAAAAATATGAATTGGTCCACCCAAGTTTGAAGTGTGATGAGATATTTCTTATCACAAATACCATGTTACTTTATGTTTTGAGTATAAACTAAAATGTGGAAGTTTAAAAGCTTTATTTTGTCCAAATATTCAATTGTGGTGTCGTAAATATGCTAACAATATGAAGGTTCTAATTTCTTTTATACTATTTGACGAAAAACAATAATGCCTACAAGAATCTTGATCACTAATGTAGTGGTGGATAGTGCAATTAACACATCTATGTTGCTACCTTGGTAGGTATTAAAAAATTTACGCTTTTATATTTGTATGCTACCTCTTCCAAGTGAGTGTTAGGTTCCATCTCATTAGTATTTTTTCGATGATGAGAGTTGAGTCTCAGTATACACCAATGTTATGGATATACTTTTTTAGTTTGACTTTTAGATCCTATGTGATTGGTTTTAAATATGCCATAATGTTGTCTCATAGTAAGTACGACTCATTAGGGGAGACTAGCAATATTTTGACGTCATAACCCTTCTTATTTGATAAACCCTCAAAGAATAGTTTCCACTATAATTGTTTCTTATAAACATGTAGTACTCCATATAGAAACTTAATGATCCAAATTAACACATCTTCAACAGGTATTCATTTTTATATAAATTTCCTTGATGAAATTTAAAATAAGGTATGATGTTGAACTCAACTACTAGAATAATCCATTTGGAAATGCAACCAGATAAAGAGAGATTCTCGTATATTTACTTTAAGGAATTAATTTTATAGAAAAACTTGATAGTAAATAAATCATGTAGTGATAAATATTTTGGGTGTCCTTAATAAGAACTACAAAAGTTTTCTCAAGAGTCGTATAGTTAACTTTGTATCCAACTAACTTCTTATCGAATTAATATATGGATCTATCTTTATGGTATTCTTTCATATATTGTCCAACCATAGACCCTAAGGATGTGTTAGTCACAATAAATTATAGGTGTATATGTATGTGAGACTATTAAGGCATCAATTTTACCTTTCGATCTTATGTAAGGCTTCTTGAAATTATTCATTTGATACTTTTGTCAAATATTTCTATAGTTACTTCAATATGGAATGAAAATGGTTGTAATTAGACTAACGAATTGACTCATATATTATAACTTATAATTTTTTTTATTATTTATAGTGTAAATTATATCAAACATCCGTAAACTATCACGATTTTGTAGATTTCCCCCCATTCTAAAAAATTTGACAAATAGTCCCCTAAACTAATGAAGTTTAATACCTTGAAAATATGCATAAAATTTTTATTTCTTTATGCATAAAATCATGCTTTTGTCAACTCATTTTAAATGAAAATGTTCTAGGGGTCAAAATTCAATAGTTTAAGGGGCTTTTGTTCGTTTTTTTTATACCGGGGGTAATTTAAAAAACTACTATAGCTAAAGAGGTTTGGTGTAATTTACCCTTGTTTATTTTTTAGTTCATGATAAAGGCATCTCAAGAATGGCATGAAATTTAGTATGGCTAGCCTTTATTCCTTCTCCGTAATCATGAATTTTATAATCTTTTCACAAGTGATGTTGGTCATATCTTTTTATGGGATGAGACTCATATGGTACTTCCTTAGACAAAGAACTTTTAAATTGCGAGAACCTTACTTTCTTGATGTTTACACTTGATGACCACGTCTGAAGGAGAATAAAGTAACTGACCTATTAAATTTTAATACATGACCTATATTTAATTTTCACCTTTTGAAATAACGTCCACCGACTAAGTGGTAGGATCAATTTATCAACCCTTAGCCATAATTAACTAGGGTAAAGACAACCCATGGATTAGTGA
Source organism: Sambucus nigra (assembly GCA_949130495.1). Classification (NCBI taxonomy): domain Eukaryota; kingdom Viridiplantae; phylum Streptophyta; class Magnoliopsida; order Dipsacales; family Adoxaceae; genus Sambucus; species Sambucus nigra. The sequence goes on from OX422207.1 coordinate 617,226,860, forward strand.
TAAATATAGAAGGATAAGTTTCAAATGAAGTAATCAAGCCCCAAAAGATTGTCTTAACATAAAATTTGTAAGGACACAAATTTCCAATTGAGTCCATATATAGTTTTGGCTCAATTCCGGACAAAAACATTTATTCATAGGATAGTATTTATTTGTAATATTCTCAAGCCTATGAAGTATGTATTGAAGACGTAGCGGCAAAGAATTTAAAGCTTCATCAAAATGCCGGTTTGCGTGCCTCGTTTCTACGTCATCAACTAAGGTTCCATGCTCCCAAGGTATGAATGTAATTATATTTATATAGGAGCTTGGAACAATTTGTATTGGGTGTTAGGTGTAATAAAAACTGCACTTTATTTTCAGAAAGAATCAATTAGAAACTTTAAAATATGTATATAAAAGTTTATAAAAGTTTCTGGACCAAAATCGAATTTTTCAATCTTTCTGGTCGTTCGTTAGAAATGTCGTTCGAACGAGTTTTTTTCGTTCGAACCAGGTTTCGTTCGAACGAGTTTTGTCGTTCGAACCAAGTTCGTTCGAACGAGTTTTGCCAACGACCCTAACTGGACAGTCGTTCGATATGTTGTTCGAACGAGTTTTCGTTCTAACGAGGTATCTAACGAACTTCTAACGAGCCCAGGCTGGTCGCTCGTTAGAAGTCTCGTTCGAACGAGAATCAAGTTCGTTCGAACGAGATTCCAGCGGGAACAGTTATTTGGCAGTTTTTTGCAGTTTTTCCCCACTCCTCCACTTGGTTTTCAACCAACTTTTTTCATACATTATTATGTGCGGGAAACACATTTTCCAAGACAAATTTTCCAACATTGTTTATCTCCAAGAGAGAGTTTGAGAGAAAAATTAGTTTTAGGAAAATGTTCAAGTTTTGAGTGTTAATTTTTAATGAAAAATTCATACACACTCTAGTTTACACCCAATAATTGTTTATCCAAGTTTCTATATTTATATCTATTTCTTGGAGTTTTTGGCACCGGTTTTCTCTACCGAATTCAAGAGACGTTTCGGGTTTGCTTCTACACCCCATCACAAAGAAGACCTTTGTTGAGATTCTACCCACACGGAGAAAGGCTCCATGCTTGGGTGACGGTGACCATATAAAGTCCCATCGGTGGATTCCGAGACCGCGGTGGTGTTCTGAGGTTGTTCTCTAGGAAGAGGTTTCTACGAGAAGGAGCGTCGAGGCTTGAGAGGGATCGAGTCAGTCGTTGTAAGTCTACCTGTCTTGTAATTGTAATTCCATATCTAGTGGACTTATGGCTAGGGCCGTCCGAGGTTGTTTCCCGTCTTGGGTTTTTCCTCGTACATCTCGGCGTAGTGTGATATTGTTTATTTTATCTTGCATCATAATTTAGAACGCATGCTTAGAATTAATTCAAGATAGAATTTGGTTTTATTATCACACTCATTTAATTTGGGACTAAATTAAATATTGGGTAAATTTGGTTGATTCAAGTCATTTGCTAAAACTGGTTTCACCTAACTTTGGATAATTGAATATTAGGACTTAGGCAAACTCTAGGACTTGAATTATGTTTTAATTTGTTTTGAGAAATTAAAACTTGTTGTTATATTTGAAAGTTGAACCATCACCTGTTTTACAACGCTTCTGCATCATCTATTGTGTTTTATATTAAAAAGGAAATTAAATATTTTTAATTGGGATAATCACTTCTACAAATTGGTATCAGAGCCAAAAACGATAAATTATTTCGTTAAAGATCTTTTAATTTTTGGCTAAAATGGATTTTTCCCCATTTTCAAAATTTCATATTTTTGATGGTTCAAACTACGCGTATTAGAAAGCGCGAATGAAATCGGCACTTAAATCTATCGATGAACGTGTTTGGATGTCTGTTGTTACCGGGTACTCCCCACCAACTCATCTAATTGAAAATGAACGTGTTCCCAAACCCATCGATAGATGGACCGAAAATGAGTTTAAGCTTGCAAATTTTAATTCCCGTGGTTTAAATGCCTTATTTAGCGCTGTCGCACCGGATGAATTCCGACGTATTATGACGTGTGAAACCTCTAAAGAAGCTTGGGATATTTTACAATTAACTCATGAAGGAACTAGTGTCGTTAAAGCTTCAAAACTCCAAAACCTCACCACTCAATTTGAAATTATCAAAATGGATGAAAAAGAAACCTTTGATAAATTTTATGCTAGACTTTCTGATATTGTTAATTCATCCTTTAACTTGGGAGAGAAAAGACCTGACGACCGTGTAGTAAAGAAAATTTTAAGGTCCCTACCCGATAGATTTATTCCAAAGGTGACCATTTTAAATTCTTTACCCACTTTAGCCTCTACGAAATTAGAAGAGCTTGTAGGTGATTTACAAACCTATGAACTGGATATGTTTCCCTCTAAAAATGAAAAGAAAATCGAAAAGGGCGTTGCTTTAAAAGCCCGAAAAGAGGTTAAACAAGTAGTAGAGAGCGATAGTGATAGTGACTCGGAAGATATGGCTTTATTTGCTCGTAAATTTAGAAAATTTCTTAAATTCAACACAGATAAATTTAAAAATGATTTCAAGAAACTTGATACTTCTAAAAATGACAAAAGCGAGAAGATTTCTAAAGCCGATAAGATCCCTAAACCAAGTAATGAAAATGTTGATAGGGACGAGTCTAATAAATGTTTTGGTTGTGAAGGTTATGGCCATAGGGCTTATGAGTGCCCCACTAAACTAAGGAAAGATGGTAAGCGACCTATTTCATATAATGCAACCCTTAGTGATAGTGATAAGGAAGAAAAGCCCGATTCCCCCACTATGAAAAATTTTGTGGCTTTTATGGCTAGTCATGTGAGTGATAATGAGAACTCATCGATTGATGACACGATTGCACATGCCACTTCCAAGGTCATTGTTCATGATTCCCTTGTTTTTAATGATAGTGAGAGTGAAGAAGAAAGTGAGAGTGAAAATGAAGAAGAGGTTGATGTGAGTGAACTTCAAAATGCTTTTCATGAATTATATAAAGAATCTATTAATTTGAAAAGAACTAATTTGAAGTTAGAAGCTTGTTTAAGAAAGAGTGTCAAGGTCGTTGATGATAGTGCCTTAATATAAGACCTTAGGACACGTGAGAGGACTCTTCGAGAGAAGCTAGAATACGTAGAAGGCGAGAGAGATAGCCTTAGGGGTTTAATGGAATCCTTGAAAAAGGAGCTTCTTGTTTTTGAAGAGCGTAATGTTTTACTAGAATCTAAAATTTTAGAATTGGAAAATAAATTAAAAGATTATAGTAACGTCAAATTTGATTTGGAATGTCGTTCGGAAAAACTTGATAAAATGTTAGGAACGATCCAAATTAAAAATGACACTTGTGGTTTAGGCTTCAATCCTTGTAATGGATTTACTCATAATGCCCAAACCAATGTTTTAGGAGAATCAACTAGGAATACTTTTAAAGATCACTCCTTAAGAAAATCTTTTCGACATGTTCTTACTTGTACACATTGTGGTCGAAAAGGTCATCTTAGGAAATTTTGTTTAGATCTTAAACGAATTCCTAGAAAATCCCATAGTAAAGTAACCACGATAGCTAACGTTCCTACACCCCAAGATAGTAATTCTTCATTAATTTGGGTTAGGAAATCTGACTTGGTTGCCTTACAAAATAGGGATTTTGATTCTCATTTACTTTCACATCCTTCCTCCCTTGCTAAATCTAATGGATGAATGTGTTAGTGTTTGCATACTTTAGCGTTTGTACTTCATGCTATATTCATATGCTAAATGTATGCTTGTTTATTCATTCTCTAATCATTGCCTTATTTCATATGACATGCTAGAAATTATGACTTGTTTATCTTTTTGTATTATATTTTGTGTTTGAATCGATTGCATAATATAAAAAGATTTTTGTTTATCATTTGTGTTTTATTTATTTCATTTAAGCTTAATGAAAAATACAAATGATTTTTGTTTGTCCTTTTGAGTAAATATTTATTTTTGGTTCAAAATGTTAAAAACTCAAAAAGATTTTGTTTTGTGTGTATTTTTGTTTGACACACTTTATGTGGCATATATTTGTGTTTGAATCATATCGTTTACACTTCCATGTGGCTAGAACTTTTGGTTTAGATTTTCAATCCTTAAAATGTTTCTTCACCATGTTTTATATGGAGTAGTTGGATTTTGTATTGTTTAAATGGATTCTATTTCTATATGCCTCTATTCACACATGCACGAGCTCTTTTGAAATATTAATGTCACATGTTATATTTGAGCTTTTTGAGGTGTTCTCCTATCAATCTAGTCATCTACATATCTATGACCTAGGAGGACTAGTGCATGTCAAAATCCATTGCATGTGAGATTTGTGTGAAAAATGAAAACATGATAAATTAATCTATGCACGGGGAAGGGCTATGAAAGGATGAATTAAATCCTTTGCGATAGTAAGCCACCGTTGATTGGATCTAAAAGAAATACGTGATCCAAAGGCCTAAAAACAGAATATTTGGCATTAAACAGAAAGCAATTGCCAAGGCCTATGTTTGTTTGATATATTCATTCAAAAACAAAATAATATATATGCTCATTGAGGGAGAATTGGATGGTATATCAACGGTTTGCACAATGTCAGTTTATCCTAGTTGCCTTTAATGTCATGACTCTATTTGGTTTGTAGAATCATCATCATGCTAGGCTTGTATGCATTGTGTATGTTTGTTCATTGAGTTCAATCTTTATATTGTCACATGAGGTTATATTTAACTGTGATGAAGTTTGCAATCAAATGAGAACTCCATGAACGTTTCTTAAGTGTTTGGGTCTAAATTTAATTGTTGCTAGTTCACACCCCTACACTTCCATTTCCATATGACACATTTTTGCCATTCGAGTGTGCAAACTTATTGTATTTTGTGTCATGTGTGTGTTTATATCTATCTATATATGCTCGTACTTATTGGTATATTTATAGTATATATATATATATATATATATATATATATATATATATATATATATATATATATGATATTTGTTTGTCTTTGCCTTGCTTTTATTGCCCATATGCTTTCATGTCTTATCACTTTAAGCTTTCACATGCTGTTTATTAGTTCTTTATCCTTTGCCTATTCCCGAACAAAAAGGGGGAGAAATGGTATCTAATCCTATTATTATCTTAGTTTGGGGGAGATTTATCTTAGGGGGAGACGTCTTTCTAAGTAGGTCATGTGTTTAAAGGGAGAATTAATTTAGGGGGAGTAATTAATTAATTGCATTTAATATTTGATATTCCCTATGCATTTGATGAGTTTGCTTAAGTGTGCAGGAATTATTCTAAAGCGGCATCTTTCTATGGCAAAGCGTTTGATCCTTGGGTTGAGTCAAGATTGGGCGGGTTATGTTTTGAGACTAGTAGAGCTTGACGGCCCTTTAGGATTTTTGTTTGGTTTTTGTCCCGGAATAGCCAAAGGGGGAGATTTGTAAGGACACAAATTTCCAATTGAGTCCATATATAGTTTTGGCTCAATTCCGGACAAAAACATTTATTCATAGGATAGTATTTATTTGTAATATTCTCAAGCCTATGAAGTATGTATTGAAGACGTAGCGGCAAAGAATTTAAAGCTTCATCAAAATGCCGGTTTGCGTGCCTCAATTCTACGTCATCAACTAAGGTTCCATGCTCCCAAGGTATGAATGTAATTATATTTATATAGGAGCTTGGAACAATTTGTATTGGGTGTTAGGTGTAATAAAAACTGCACTTTGTTTTCAGAAAGAATCAATTAGAAACTTTAAAATAAGTATATAAAAGTTTATAAAAGTTTCTGGGCCAAAATCGAATTTTTCAATCTTTCTGGTCGTTCGTTAGAAATGTCGTTCGAACGAGTTTTTTTCGTTCGAACCAGGTTTCGTTCGAACGAGTTTTGTCGTTCGAACCAAGTTCGTTCGAACGAGTTTTGCCAACGACCCTAACTGGACAGTCGTTCGATATGTCGTTCGAACGAGTTTTTGTTCTAACGAGGTATCTAACGAACTTCTAACGAGCCCAGGATGGTCGCTCGTTAGAAGTCTCGTTCGAACGAGAATCAAGTTCGTTCGAACGAGATTCCAGCGGGAACAGTTATTTGGCAGTTTTTTGCAGTTTTTCTCCACTCCTCCACTTGGTTTTCAACCAACTTTTTTCATACATTATTATGTGCGAGAAACACATTTTCCAAGACAACTTTTCCAACATTGTTTATCTCCAAGAGAGAGTTTGAGGGCAAAATTAGTTTTTGGAAAATGTTCAAGTTTTGAGTGTTAATTTTTAATGAAAAATTCATACACACTCTAGTTTACACCCAATAATTGTTTATCCAAGTTTCTATATTTATATCTATTGCTTGAAGTTTTTGGCACCGGTTTTTTCTACCGAATTCAAGAGACGTTTCGGGTTTGCTTCTACACCCCATCACAAAGAAGACCTTTGTTGAGATTCTACCCACACGGAGAAAGGCTCCATGCTTGGGTGACGGTGACCATATAAAGTCCCATCGGTGGATTCCGAGACCGCGGTGGTGTTCCGAGGTTGTTCGCTAGGAAGAGGTTTCTACGAGAAGGAGCGTCGAGGATTGAGAGGGATCGAGTCAGTCGTTGTAAGTCTACCTGTCTTGTAATTGTAATTCCATATCTAGTGGACTTGTGGCTAGGGCCGTCCGAGGTTGTTTCCCGTCTTGGGTTTTTCCTCGTATATCTCGGCGTGGTGTGATATTGTTTATTTTATCTTGCATCATAATTTAGAACGCATGCTTAGAATTAATTCAAGATAAAATTTGGTTTTATTATCACACTCATTTAATTTGGGACTAAATTAAATATTGGGTAAATTTGGTTGATTCAAGTCATTTGCTAAAACTGGTTTCGCCTAACTTTGGATAATTGAATATTAGGACTTAGGCAAACTCTAGGACTTGAATTATGTTTTAATTTGTTTTGAGAAATTAAAACTTGTTGTTATATTTGAAAGTTGAACCATCACCTGTTTTACAACGCTTCCGCATCATCTATTGTGTTTTATATTAAAAAGGAAATTAAATATTTTTAATTGGGATAATCACTTCTACAAAATGTAACGACCAGGCTGACAAATGGCCTTCAAAAAAGGGGGTAAGTATCTTTTAGCAATACCAATCATAATATAATCTATTTTTTTTTTTACATAAAAGAACCTTAATTATGAGGAGTTAGTTAAATACACTCATGTAACCCTAATGACTTAGCTCTCATCTAGGGTAAAGATGATTTTTTAAAACATATTATATAAGGCCCCCATTTATCATGAGTGAATTGAATACACTCTTTTCCCATTGAACACTTGTTGAACACACACACACACACACACACACACACACACACACACACACACACACACATATATATATATATATATATATATATATATATTACAGTTCATTCCAGGATAGATTGGGCAATATATATTGCTATGGATTTTTTTCCTTTATAATTTGACGTTATTAATAGTAAATTCTTTGAACCTACCACCAGAACACTCCTAAAACTTTAACCATGTATTTACGTCATTCAATTCATTTTAGTGGTGACGATGGTTAAGAAATTAGATAAAAAATTTAAATTAAAATGTGTAACGTATGCCCTACAAGATCTAAGTCATCTTTTAGGGATGCTTGATTTAGGGGACTTTTAATCCATTGTTCAAGTCATAGCATGCACAACCATCATCTTTATAACTCTCTTTCCAAGGAAGCTTTATAAATAAGAATTAAGTTTCATTTAATCAACATATATTAATGTAATTTTTAAAAAAATGATGGTGATATCCACATGTACATTGACGCGAATGATTGATTAAAGAGGAAATTGAGCAGTAGGATGGAAAGTTATGGGTTCACTTATAACCAAAGAAGGAGAATATGATCCCCATAGGACACACAGGTCTGATAATGATGATCATAAGTCTATATCTACAATCCTTTTTTATAGTCGTGGTATCGAGTCTCATTAAAATGATTAGGTCCAAAATATAAAGGATATGAGATATTTCACTAGGAAACGGTTAGAGGGATGAATCCCTTAAACAAAGTTTCACTCTTATAAAATTAAGTAGTAAAGCTTGGGGTTTAGCTTCAACCAATCTTTTTGCCGAACAAATAGATGATATCAACGTTCTGTAATACCCCGTGATTTTAATGACTTTTAAAATTTTTATATTTTAAATTAATGGATTAATTGGACTTTATTATTAATTAATTCATTTGGGTTTTATCTGAATTGTGGATATTAAAATGTATGATTCTGTGTATTACTTAAAGATATTTAGGTAATATATGAATGTGATGTTATTGATATTTCTGTGAATTGTTAATTCAGTAATTTGAATTTTTAGTCGGACACGGTATGGGACGTGTTGGGACTAATTTATTAAATTAAAAGGAAACATATTTTTACGTCAACCTTATAGTCATTTTGAGTGCGTTGTTGCGTCCGGAAGGGTTGAAATAGTCAGAAAATTCTATTTGGATGTGGGTTTTAGGTATCGGGTCATTTGGAAATGAAAGGACAACCAAAAGGGCATTTTGGTCAGTTTTACAAGGGGGTGAATAGTGATTTTGGATTTTGTCTTATTATAAGTATTTGGAGATTAGTTGAATGTGGGTTCATTCATATCTTCTAAACAAATTGAAAGGCCATCTTCTTAGAGAGAGTGAAAGGTTTCTTGGGAGAAGAGAAGCTTGCTTGGAAAGGATGAGAACCAAAGAACAAAGGTCACCACCATCCACCATCACCGGAAGTGACTGGAGAAGGGGAGAACCACCTGTTATTTACAACCCCAAAGGATCAGACCTTCATTAGAGGCAAGTGTTTGATAATTGCAATCTAAGTTTGTATATTGTCCATGTTAGGATAGTTATAAAAATGAGATTTTTACATGTTTGGAAGATGAAAAGATAGAGTTGTTAATGGATTTTTGGAATATGAAAATATATAGGAATCAAACTCATGTTGTAGGTAGTAAGTAATCCACGAAATATTTATCAATCTATTGAAGAAATTCTGAAAATCATTGTTGTGTTCTTGAAGATATCATGTTCACAATTTTCTGGAAAAGAGGGAGGATAAGTATATGCTTTTAATTGAAACTCTTGATGATTATAGGATGTTTAGAGCATTAAAAATCATTCACATATGTTGCTTTATCATGTAGTAAGGTTTATAAGGAATTTGGGTAGTTAATATGAAGGTTTGAATGACCAAAAGTATTGAAACCCGTAGTAGAAGAAATGTAGAAAACTGGGTTGTTATCTGGGCAATCGATCGATCGACCCCCTACCTTCGATCGATCGACCTTCCTAGAATCTATGAAGTTGTTTATTTTTAATTCTTGTTCCTACCCTAAACCTTTTCTAAACCTTTGGTGATCATTAATTGGATATAATGGGACTTAGGAAGGTTCAGTAAGCCCTAGATAAGAATCGAATTGATATAATTGGGATTTAATAAATTAGAATTATGATAATTAAATTGAAAGAAATTTTGGTTGCTACATTCATGTGTTAGATTCTAATTTGTATGTATGAGGATTAAGGATAGGTCATGTAGGGGAGGTTTAATATAACACCTGGCTAGCCTTAGGGTTACAATTTGAGCATCAAAGACTGAGTTTAAGCTCATTATTGATTGCGCAAGGACTAAGTGTAGTACAAGCACTTAGTGGTATGGCTCCTGGATAGAGATGGGAGTTTAGACCACATTTCATTGAAAGAGGGGATGAGGTTATCCCGGTTGCATATTTGAAGTTGACGGACCTCCACGACCGACAAAGTTAAGTAGTAGTGTATTGGACGGGTTCCTTGTTTGGGTTTCGCTTTGCGAGACGCTTCGCGCATGAACCTTAACAACGTCGGGAGTGGAGAGATGTTATAGGATGCAAGGATGTTAATTTTGTAGATAAGTCATATAGTGTAAATGAAACACTATAGACTATGAGCTATGTGATGATGGTATTCCATCCTAGTTGATATAAGATGTGTTTATAAGAGATTAGAAATAATCGGTTATAACCCTAATTAAGGGAGAGTTTAATTCGTAGTAATTCGGGAGATAAGATGAGATGGACCAATAGGATATTAGTGATTTCTTACTGAATAAAATGTTGAGGAAAAACCTATTTGAACCTTGAGTAATGAGTGAGGCTCGGGGATAATTAAATTAAGAAGTAAAGTCAAAATATTTTAATGCGTAGGATTGAAAGAGATATAATGCTACGTATGGGAATTATCTTAGGGTAATGTGAGTACCTTGTTGATATTATATTATAGGTAGATGATAATGCCTATTTGATTAATGATTTTTGTGTATGACATACCTAGCTTACTTGCTATCGATGGGAGGTTTGCGCATGAGGGCAGTCATATCCTAATGAATCCATGGGATCTTTGATTTGTCGCTCTAGAACATAGGTCTATGAAAGACTTATCGGGGAGTTGATAAGTCCGTTGACTATGGGAACGTAGGTATGTGCGTGGCTCGTGGGTATGAGAACTATTTTTGACTCCAATTAATGTGTTGTTGTTTGTGGTTCGAGGAATCCTTACCGAACTTTAGTCCCAGCGATATTGGGACATGATAGCAGAGTAATGCATTGCACCGCAGCTGTGACTCAGGGTGACGTATTATATATATATATATATATATATATAATGAATTAAATGTATGTGTATATAGTGGTTAAATCATCTACTGTGTGATAATTGTAGATAACAGTGAATTGAGAAAATAATTGAAATATGTTAATGAATATTTATTGAAGAGGTTAATTCATATTAATGAGAAACGATTCATATAAATGAAAAATGTATATGAAAGATTATATGACGTATGGTATGGGACATACGGGGTTATGATATGGGATGGAATCATATTATGGGAACTAGTGAGGATGAACCATTAACTAGGAGGTTAATAGGAAACGTTAAGTGTGCACTCTAGATGAGAGAGAGGTGAGAATAACAAGTGAGAGTTGGATACTAACATGTACATAATAAATTCTTTATTGCACTTGTTAAAAACATGTTGTTTTCAAAATCATTTTCACATCAGGCTCTGACCCATTGTCTTGCATATTTTCTTTTCTGTTGTATCTTCTATATCAGGTGTCCAGCAGAAGGGGCACCAACCTTAGAAGATTATGACGAGCTATGGAGCTATGGAGTATTGATTACACGCCTATCTTCATTTGATTCACAGTATTCTTTTAGTTAGGGCATGTCGCCCAAAGGAATTCAGTTGTCTCTTTTCTATCTGAGTCAAATACTCTTGTATTCGTGTCATTTTAATACATTTATCTATTGTTGGGATACTGTTTTGGATAATTATGTGGGAATGCTTATTTCAATTATATTTTAATTCTTTTGTGTTATATGTTCTGTAATTAGTGTTGTAGAATAATATGTGTAGTGTTATTTGTAAACTAAAAATGGATTTTGTTGAATTAAAATTTGGAAAGTTTTTAACACCAGCTTAATTGGGTATTGGGTGAGTTGTAAATATTTTTGACAGTGATGCTAAGAATGAGCCAACTGTATATTCTGTTTTAATTTGGTGTGGGACTGGCCACCCGGTATTTAATTAGGCGGGTGTTACACGTTCCTACAAAGTTATCATTCCTAAGATGAACACTTTCGATAGGATGTTGGATGCGACAAACCACATTCCAATATATCGACAATCCATAGATTTGTGTAGGGATTCAAATGATTAGAGACGTCCATGAAGATATCGAGATCATATAATTTAAATCTCAATTTGAGGTGTCTTGTTAAGAAAAATTGATCTTGATCACAACTTCGAGCTCATTGAAAACTAGCGATCATTGGGATCGACTCATATTTTCATTTTAAGGCATGAAAGAGCTCAGTTAGATCCCTGAAAATCGTGTTTTTGCGATCGGCTCATTTAAATCACAAGTTCCACTATTTCATTTAGTAAATAGAAGGAGCTAAAAAATTATCTCAAGATCATTTAATAATTCATCTTAACTAATATAGGATCGAGGTTGACTTGATTTGTTTGCATCTATAGATTTAGGGAATACCAATAATGCTATAATATGGCGTGTGTTTCCTTTTAATATTGGTAAAATCTCCCCTAAGTAATTTGAAAATATAACCCCCTAGGTTGATTACAAATTTTGTAAGTTAGTGGAGTATTTTATTACTCGGTTCATCACCAAAAGTTTGCTCAGAGGTACTAGGAGACCAATGAGATCAGAAATTGTAATGAGTAGTTTTCCATCAATCTGAATTATGAGGTCCCAGATAAGGAGGACTTGAGATATTATATTAAAAAATAATTAGAGAGACAAATTACTTATACAAAGGTCACACTCTTAAAAATTTAACATTGATAGCCTTAGGTCTAGGTTCAACCTATGGTTTTGTCCATCAAATATAATATATTGATGTTCAAGAAGTTATTAGTTTCTAAGATGACCACATAGGGTCGAAATTTATATCCAACCAACCACATTCGACATTAGCGATAATCCATAGATTTGTGGAATATCAACAATATATGACACCTCGTAGAATTCATAAATAGACTGATGAGGTTCAATCATAAATAGTCTGAGAGTCAAGACAATTGATATCATTCTAAGCATAACTGAACTAAAATAAAATGGTAACTATGATAATAAAAAAATGATAATGATAAAGGTATCCACAACATGAGTTCGATACCAATCCAAATCATAATGAAACATTAATTCCCCAACTAGAGTATAAATATCTCAACAAAAAAAAATCCAAATCTGAAGAAATAAAACTGACTCCAATATGAATACTCCTTGATATAATAATTTGACTCGACTAAATACTGAATGGCAAGTCAAAATACTAAAAGGAAATGCTCAGTATAAAAGTGAGCTATAAGCTACATCCAAAAAGTAGGCTAATAAAAGTGAGATTGGAAACCGGATGAATGTCCAATTAACAAAGTCCAGGTGTGAGTCAACTTTTGTTGTCTATGTTCTATCAAAAGAGTTCCACAAATAAGATTAAACATAGAAAATCTACAATGAGTAAGAATAAAACCAAATTTGTGTCACAATAATAATAATAATAATAATAATAATAATAATAATAATAATAATAATAATAATAATAATAATAATAATAATAATAATAATAATAATAATAATAATAATAATAATAATAATAATAATAATAATAATACAACTTTCTCTACTATTTACAACTTAAATTGAGCATGCAAGTCTGATCCGAATACCGAATGAAACCGCTATTACATAATCATATATACTCTGAAATGTTCATTAGTTACATGGTTCTAAAAGCTATAATAATTTGTGTACACCTCTAGTATATTCACCAATCTAATGAAAATAATCTCGTAATACAATAATCAAGTGAGTATGACCTATTCATATGAAAATTACATGGTCTATGTTCCATCACAAACACAAAAGTATTAAGTCCTATCAATATTGCCTTTGGGAATTACTCGTGCGTACTAGGTATAGTTATAGGGCATTTAAACCCTATAACATCAAGTATAAATAAAGAGAAATCACTAAGACGTCACACAAATATGACCCCATACCTAAGGTTATACGAGAGGATCCCCCTGTTGTCCCACTTGGGAGATGCGTACTTCATCATGCAGGATTGAGGTAAACAAGACCTAGGTATGTCCCATCTCAGTCATTGGGGTGCCTGCGCGATCAACATCATACGTGCCCAATTGAATCCCTCATTGTATGTCACCCACGAGTATACTCACACCCTAAGTATTATTCTTGTAGGAGGTAGTTGTATTAGGGTCCATGAAAATCTATAAATGGGTGAGGCGTGAGTCATTCCAATTGAAACTATCTATAAGGTAACAAAACTGTAAGAATAAGGGCAGAGAAAAAAACTTACTTTTCTAATATAATAATAATGTTTACGTTTACAAGAAATGAACAACTAATAAATGAGTATCTCTTTTGGTAATAAAATAAGGAAATGAACCCTCGAGAGCAATGATTCTCTGAGAGAGAATAGGTAAGCACCTCAATATGTGGGAGAGAGAGGGGAAAGAATGCTATAGCGAGATAATATGTGCATCATAATAGTGCTATTTATGTTGATTTTCATAAATAAGAACCTAGTGCTCCATTTATGTAAAACTTTTAGATCACACGTCTCACTGGAGACATCTGATATTATTCCCATATGATAAAATATCTGAATACATTTTTTCTTTATTACTGTGATCCATAATTTGTCTGTTATGGTGTCACATGTGGCGTAATAGTGGAGAAAAAGCTCTTCTTGTCTGCTATGATGCTAAAAAGTAATATTTTGTCAGTTTGTTAAAATTACTTCCTGATTATGTTTAAAAACTTGTGAATGGCCTTGAGGGTCACTCGCTATTTGTATTATTAAAACTGTCTGACGAACAAGCAAGTGACTGCTCGCCATTTCGGAATGCAAGTCTTGTGTAATGTGTGGGAGTGTGAGTGACTTCTTTGTTGCATCACCTCAATATTCTCAATTTATGAATATATTAAAGTTGTTGCATCTTAGCCTAATCAACAAGACTTAACTCTTATCATCCAAACCAAAACTTTCAAGAAGATCCAACTGGTCGTTTGCTTGAGCCCTGCTGGATAGTGGGTGAAGTTAGGGTCCAATAAATTCTATGTTATTCTAGTAACCACTTTTGATTCACTTCCTTAGGCAATGAACGAGTTTTTGGTATGGTTAATCTTTTTCTAAGAACTGTGTGACTTTAGGTTTCTCACGTAACCTCTTACTAGCATTGCTCGCATGACTTATGGCGTGCATAGCGGTTGCGCTTGCACTTATTCTTTTAAAACTTGTTGCTCTTTTGTATTAAGTGTATATAACGCATCCTCAAAAATCCTTCAGGAACTGTGGGGTTTCTCGTGTGCCCTATACATTAGCCCCCTTTGTGCAAAAGTTGCTCGTTCATTTCAACATAGAGGGATTGCCACGAAAATAATTTTTGATATTTTAAAGAGATTATTGTCATAATTACTTGATTTTTGTTGTATTTAACACTATGACATTCCTGACTATGTAAGACAAACACATTAGTAGTCCAAAGGGCCACGTGTCATATTGGGGAAGGCATCCTCATAAAATGACTTCATGACTTATATTTGTTATCCCATATAAACGATGATAACTTTATGGATTCATTTGAGGAGTTTTAGGATGGATTTGTTGTTATGGTGGCCGAGCATTCACTTTTAGGATTTTTGGAATCTGAGGGTGCCGCTATTGCCTTTCTTGATTAGCATACTAAGAAACCGAGTTGATAGGGGTGATTTCCACTTCTCTAACATCAATATTGATCTTTTTGGTCGAGCCCCTGAGGACTGGGGACTTTGGGTTGAGTATGTTATATCTGAGGAAAGTTATCACAAAATAATTGAGGGTCTTGATCAAATGATGACTCTTATTAGCTTGAGAAATAATACAATCAGCGTGAGAACTAGTTCTGAATATCTTGGTGTCTCACTGCAGTACAGGCACTCATACTTTTGTCACTTACTGGGGGGAGTTTTCCATCACCTTGAAGGATACATGTGAACTCACAGTCTTCCCTATTTTGGGAGATCATAACTTCACTGATGGTTATGAGGATTTTAAAGAGAAGGAATTGTGTGATGATTTGCACAAGGAACTGGGAGCGTGCATACATTACTTGGGAATCGCTCGTATCGGAGCGAGAAAGCACCCCTTTGCCAAATGGCAAAGGTACTACTCAGATAGTTTGATCCCTTGTCTAAGGATGAAACCAAAACCAAAGTCCTAAAAATCCTATATGGCCCAAAACTTAAGGTAAGTGCCATCTTGCCACCTTTTTGTAAATTTTATATCAATTTTTTTTATACCAAGGGAGACCCGATGACTCCCCCTGCGATTATTTTTTTTTCAACTATTAAAATATCTTGTGGAAAAAGTGTGACACTCGTCGCTTTAAACCTTGGTTCCATGGATACTCCTTTAGACCAAATACCTGTTGATATGGAGAGATCACATGGGAATTATAATGTCTTCAACTTTTTCAACTCTTTCATTATGAGGGGATTTGTATACAAACGGTTGCCAAATGGGGCCCCACAACATCATTCACTGGCTAATAGCATTGCTTAGGAAAACTCCTAAGCATTCACTTAGACCATTTTTGGATGAAAATAATTACTTCTCTTTCTGACCTTAATCGAGGAGATTAAAAGGTATTTTTACTTGGAACTTTTTTCCTTATGCTTCCCAAATTTTTACTCCCTATATGAGTACCGAGTCAGTGAATATTTGTCCACATATTTTTACTATAACACTAAATTTAGCCTACCTATTTCCATCGTTGACTAATTTGGGTCGAGGGGTAAAGTTTTATCATTACGAAAGGGGGAAGAAGACAACATGGAAATGATCAACGAACTATTTCTCCAGACATCCCCATTATTATTTCTCCTGAGTAGTTTTATTGAGAGCCTGATTTAAATCTAACTCCTGAGGGGGTGGTTCACAAAACATCGCATTTTAAAGATTTTTTTATATCTGCAATCTATCAACCGTTTTTGAGTAAAAAAATAGCACATACATGCTATTTGATAAAATGAGGCTTTTGTATTATTAAGGACGAACTCAATCCTATCCAATCAAAATTGATTTTGAAATCTTGTGCTATGATACCAAATGATGGTATTTACCTTTTAAAAATGTTTTCTAGTAATATTGATCAATATTTGATAAAGAAAACCGAAAAAATGCATAGACAACTCTATTCTTCCAAACTAGGGTTTGTAAAGTTCATAACTTTGCGCATCTTATTATCGATCGATGAAACAAAGATGAGTTGATGTAGAATATGATTTGGAAGGTCCCTTTGTCTTCCAATATATGATCATTTGGATGAGCAAGAAGGGTGTTCTTCTCCCTTGAAACCAAGACTTGAATATTTTCTTAGACGATTTTTTCTATCTTTTTTCCTCTCTCTCGCACAAATCAATTTGGGTTCTTCTTACCCCCACCTCATTATCTGACTCCTACTTATTCTCCTTAACCCAAAAACATGGTTAGGAGTTGGACCATGTATGGACTCCTCCAAATGTTTCTAAAAAGGTTCATTTTATTAATTAAAGGGTACAAGTGACCAAACAAAATTCTGGGCTCAAAAGAATTAGGGACTACATTGGGAACCCAAGGCCTATAACTAAAATTAGCTTCCAAATAGAAAAAAAATTATGAATTACAATCCCGTAATTAATTTTTTTCATTTAATCATAATTAATTCCACTAAATAATTACGACTCTATTCTAATTTTAGTTACTCAAAATTACCATAATAGAGAGGCCTGATGTTTGCACAGTCGGATGTCAAATAATACGATTCCCCACATAAAGCATACAATAACTGCTTTGTGAAATAATTTTGCCACTAATTTATATTCACAAACATATAATAAACATTCCTTAATCTCAAACTTACCTTATTTGACATCTTTACTGATTTATAAAATCAATCGTTGGTAGAGGAAGAACTTATAAGGTTATCAAGAGGGTATCAAATTTCGGGATACTATCTGGACGCGGAATAATTCCAGAACATGATCTCATATATACTAACATGATTTACTTCCCAACTTACAAGGTCTATTGGTTCAGTATAAAACCTAATTGCACCCATCAACAAATGAAATCCATGATGATGGGAATACTCCAATCCTCATATCCTCCGGGATTAAGAATCTATGCATCCTCTTGTAATACCCCGTAATTTTATTGATTTTTATTTAAGGGATTAATGAAATTAATTAAAAATTAATTGGAAATTAATCCGAATATAAATATTAACGAGATGTGAGTTGGTATTTGATTGTGATGATAAAATTGAATATTTCTGAGTATATATGGTATTGAAAATATTTAAATTGTCAAGAGGCAGAATACGACAATTTGGGAAATTTATTCGGAACGCGCGTGTCCGTTGCATCAGGAATGAATTTACTTAAATTAAAAAGTAAATTATATTTTTATCAACCGAATGATCATTTTGAGTGCGCCAACGCATCCGGAAGGGTCGAAATAGTCAAAAAACACTAATTGGGGGTTTAGTTTGGGTCCCAAGGCACTTTTAGGCCAAACCGGCAACCTATAACGGTATTTTGGTAATTTTAAATATTGAGGACTTAAAACGCATGAATTTTAGAGTTTATTTTTATAACTTTAAAGAGGCCACTGAGGCCATTACCAGCAAAAGGCAAGAGAGTGGGCTACATGAGTTTTGAGAGAAGTTAGAAAGAGGGTAAAGGAGGTTCCAAACCAAACTATCTCCCATCACTAGAAATTGGAAAGGATTTGTGACCGGAAAGAAGAGAGAAACCCAACCTTGATCAGCAACAACGAACCAGAACATCGGATTTAAGGCAAGTGATTTGATATTATTAAGTTCAATGAATATGTCTTCCATGTTTAGTGTAGAAACTATATTTGCCTTGAATGTTTTGATGAAAACCAATGGGATTAATGTGAAACTTATGATTTTGGGATAGGAATTGCATGTAGAATAATTATGGATGAATTCAATACACAAAAGATAACTTTTGATGATTTGAGAACGGATTTATAAGGAGTCTTTATAGTCAATTAAATTCTGGGTTCATGTTCATAGGGTTTGGGGCAAGAATTGGGGATTTATGATTTTTACATGTTGGTTTGTAAGATTTGACCCCAAAAATATGTTAAGGAACGACCTAGGATGACTTAAAATAGTTTACAAACATTAAAACATAATTTGGATGTTCTTAAGATGGATTTAGAGGAGAGAAAAATGAAGAAAAACGAGTTAGGAAATTTCGGCCATCTCGTTAGAAGACCTGCCCAGGTTGTTCGAACAACCTCGTTCGAACGAGCTTTTAACGAGATAACAGTACCCCTTCTAATGAGTTGGTAGTTCGTTCGAATCCATTCATTCGAATGAACTCATTCGAACGACCTCGTTCAAACGAGATTTCTAATGAGTTGACATAATGGACTTTTTGGCCTGATTTTATTTCGAACTTCCAGTGGACTTATTTTAATCCGGTGTTAACCTTCCCTTATTGACTAGTGAGTATAGTTGGGAGATTGGAGTACGTTGAGGATTAAAACTTAGGATTTTGTAGAAAATCGGATGACACTTATGGGTTAAGAAATAAGTACCAAATATTTCGACGTGAAAAGGGTTGGTAACTTTAATGTATATTATTCGGGGATTTGTAGACGTGCATCATTTAATGACGATATAGAAATGTAAAATATACCTCTATTGATATTATAAGATATCTAAGATGTGGGAATGCTTAGTATATGTGGTTATCTGTGTATAACATACCTACCATACTTGCTATCACGGGAGGTCGGCGTTCGATCAGGGCCATCTAATCTTTGTGTGCCTACGGGGTGATTTTGATTGGTACCTTGAGGACATAGGTTAGAGAATGACTTATTGAGGAGTTAATAAGTCTGCTGATAATGGGAGCGTAGGTATGTGCGTGACCCATGTGATGTGAACCATGTTTTCATCCATTATGTGTGTTTGTTACTTTTCGAAACGATTCCTCAGAGATTCGGAATATGTGATCCTTATGTACATGATGTATCGGGATTTGATAGCAGAATATGTGTGCACCGCAGCCTAGTCTAGGGTTGCCATTATTGTATATTGTGATGAGATTGATATACCGAATTATTGAAATGAACTGTTTATATAATTACAAGTGTGAATTAATGTAATATCTTTGTAGAGTTAAAAAGGGGAAAACTCTTAGTAATTATTATAACTAATCCTGATTAAAAAACAGTAAGACCTCCAGCTTATATTAAGTCATTAGGAAATGAACTTTGAATTGTAAAGTAATGATAGGTCATGGATTGGACTAGTTGATGGTAGTATAACTAGAATGGGTACGGGTACGATAGGTCTGCGCAATTAGTTGAGAGGTGAGGACTCATGTGAGTGCACGCACTATCATGTGTTTTATATTAACTATTTAATGATATTAAACACTTGCTATATTTTAAACTATTTTCATAATCGGGCTCTGACCCGTTTGCTTTCAAATCTATTTTCTTGTAAAAACCTTTTAGGTGCCCAGCCACAAAGGCACCAAGCGTACGAGTTCCATTCCGGTGACGTGATGTAGCTGTTGTGGAAGTTATAGGACCTCGATAGTAGACACCTCCACTTTCTACCCTGACTCTATTTTACTCATCTAGAGGTAGTGTCGCCCCTTTTATTTTAGAGACATCCTACTTACTCGGTTTTATTTCAGATTTTGGGTTGTAATTTATTTGTAATTCAGATTTTGTATTTCGTTGTATTCAGCATTTGGATTATTAGAGGAGTATTCCTCCAGATTCATTGTCATTCCATTATTATTCTATTATGACTGTGTTGTGGTTGTGGTATTAGTATTTCATAATTTAAATGGATTGTATGTTAATCGGATTTAATTAAAATGGACGACTCACTTTTTAAATATTAGGTGGCTAGTAGTTATTAAAACGTTTTTCGACAGTGATGTTATGAACTGAACCAACTTAACATTTTGTATTAATTTGAATAAAGGAGTAGCTACCCGGTATTTAATTAGTCGGGGTGTCACAGGTGGTATCCGAGTATCAGGTTCTAGTGTCCTTAGGATCTGTACGGCTTATTATGTTTCCGTTAAGCGTTCTTTGACATAGAGCCCAATATTTTATGATTGTTGTATTCTTGTGTATGTTTTGCTCTTCAGCTATTTTGAGATAATAACTGTGAACTTATAAGACTTTACTCTCATTTCAGATGCCTCCACGACATGCACAACTAGTTTCCAGGGATGCTCAGCCCGAGCCACAGCCTGCACTAGTACAAGGCACCATGAATGCCGTAGAGGTTGCCGCTAATGTAGCTCAAGCGGTAAATGCCGCCCTAGCAGTTGTGCAACAGGCACCACCTCAGGCGCCGGTAGTAGCTCTAGTATAGGCTCATGCATTCTCGTCTTCTTGGGAACGCGTTCGTGATGCTTTTCAGAAAGCACACCCTCCGGAGTTTGCAGGTAGCTCCGATGTCGGTGTGTCCAGTCAGTGGAAGAAGGACATCCAAAGGCACCTGAGGATGTACGAGTGCACGGAAGTACAGAGACAGATACTGGCTACTTTTAAGCTAGTAGGATTAGCGTTGTAGTGGTGGGAGTACATTACCACCCCGGAGGAGAGAGATGTCCTTTTTATACAGGAGTTTGGGGTGAGGTTCGACCGCAAGTATTTTCCATCAGCCGTTCACACAGAAATGAGAAGGAAGTTAATGAACCTCAAGCAAGAGGGGAAGACCGTGGTTCAGTATGAGGCTGAATTCACTAATCTCTTGAACATCGTTACCAATAAGATTCCGACCGAGGAGAAAAAGATTCAGAAGTTCATGGATGGGTTGACCTGGAGGATCCGTCAGCACTTGTTGGGTAATCTCTCCTTGGCCACTTATTCTGATGTGGTTAATACAGCACTGCTTCACTGCTAGGACCACTGCTTCCACTTGTCAGAGGGTAAGCGATCAGGTGAGTCCAGCCATCAGGGCAGGATAGGGGGAATGGTTCCAGCGGGGCACAATCTTCTCAGGGTCAGCACAGGCAGGGCGACCAGGGTTCCCAGTAAGGGGATTTTAAGAGGTTTAGATCTGGAGGTTTCAGGAATGGTCAATGAGGTTTTTGTCAGGGCCAGCAGGGCCAGCATGGTCAACAACAGCAGTTTCATCAGAGCCAGCACGACCAGGGGAGCAATGGCAACGGACACCAGGGCCGTGGGCAGTAGGGTCCGAGAGGGGGAAATTTTTTGGGAAAGTGTTTCACTTGTGGAAAAATTGGCCACAAGCGCCATGAGTGTCCTGATAGGGGCAGGGCCCCACAGCAGCAGCAACAGGGTGCTCGACACGAGCCCTAGAGACCTATGTTTCCCGCCGCCCTCCCAGCACCACCACAGATGCCAGCTTTGCCACCCATTCCCGCAGTCCCAGTCCAGCAGGGAGAGCTCCAGTAAAGACGAGTTTATCAGCTCCAGCAGGTTGCAGTCCCACAGGACCCACCTACTATTGAGGGTATGTTCTCTATTCAGGGGACTATGGGGCGTATTTTATTTGATACGGGGGCCACACACTATTTTATCGCCACGAGATTTGCACGCACTTTGGGGTTGTTAGAAACTGCAGCGAGCACGATTACTTGCGTAGATTCACCGTTGAGTAGGGGTTCTATGATTTCTTTTATTTGTAGAGGTGTGGGTATAGAGATCGGGAGATTTACCTTACCTACTGATATGTTAGTATTAGAGATGACTGAGTACGATGCGATTATTGGTATGGATTGGCTAGTTGTGTACCGAGCCATGATTGATTGTTTCAGTAGGAGTATCATTTTTTCCACACCCGGGCAGGAGATGTTTTTAGTGGCGATGCCTCTCCCTGAGGGAGGATCTTCCACTCACTTGTACTATAAAGAGGAGGAGACCTCTAAGAAAGTGGTATTACCACTCGATTAGATTCTAGTTGTTTGAGAGTTTGCTGATGTATTCCAGGATATACCTAGATTACCTCCTAGTAAAGAGATGGATTTTTTTATCGATTTGACGCCGGGTACTCGGCCAATTGCCCACGCACCTTACCAAATGGCTCTAGCAGAGATGAGAGAGTTAAGGGATCAAATAGAGCAGTTGTTGGGACAGGGGTTTATCCGAAGGAGTACTTCGCCGTGGGGTGCCCCTGTGTTGTTCGTAAAGAAGGGGGATGGATAGTTGAGATTGTGTGTAGATTACCGGGAATTGAATAAAGTCACGATACGGAATAAGTATTCGTTTCCCCGAATCGATGACTTATTTGACCAGTTGAGACGAGCTTCCTTCTTCTCAAAGATTGACTTGCGATCGGGATACCATCAGTTGCGTATCAGGGAACAGGACGTCTTGAAGACAGCTTTCTTGACGAGATATGGTTCCTACGAGTTTCGGGTTATGCCTTTTGGATTGACCAATATCCCAGCCGTGTTTATGGACTTGATGAATAGGGTATTCAAAGAGTTCATAGACCAGTTCATCATTCTCATTATTGATGACATTCTAGTTTACTCCCAGACAGAGGAGGAACACGCTGAAGATTTGAGGCAGGTTTTGCATACGCTGCGTCAGAACGAGCTTTATACAAAGTATGAAAAATGTGGGTTTTGGCTGAAGGAGGTTCACTTTTTTGGCGCATATCATTTCAGATCGGGGGATATCTTTTGATTCGAGCAAGGTATCCGCGGTGAGGGAGTGGGGATATCCCACGACACCGACTGAGATCCGTAGTTTCTTGGGCCTAGCAGGATACTACAGGAGGTTTATTCGGGGTTTCTCAAAGATAGCGGGTCCTTTGACACATCTGACTCGTAAATGTGTGCCATTAATCTAGAGCGATGCTTGTCAGTTGACATTCGATGAGTTGAAGGACAAGTTGACCTCAACACCTGTGTTAGCATTGCCAAGACTGGGAGTTGAGTACCTAGTCTACACCAATACGTCCTTACATGGACTTGGAGGTGTACGGCAACAGGAGAGTCAGGCTATAGCTTATGCTTCCTGTAAGCTTAAGCCTCACGAGAAGAATTACCCCACCCATGACTTGGAGTTAACGGCAGTCATATTCGCTTGTCGGATTTGGAGACACTATCTCCTGGGGGAGAAATTTTGATTATTCACAGACCACAAGTCTCTACAATAACTCTTCACGCAGAAAGAACTGAATATGCATCAACGTCGGTGGCTGGAGTTTATGAAAAATTATCAGTTTGATATATAATATCACTCGGGGAAGTCTAACTTCGTAGTCGACGCGTTGTTCTGTAGGCCAGTAGATGAGGTGGCCGAGGTGTGGAAAGCTAAGTGTAAGGAGTTGGGACACCAGGATGCAGTGGCCCGATTATTTATGTATGTGATGACTATTACACCTCAGATTGTTACGAGAGTGATAAAGGCCCAGGCACAAGACTCGTTCTGTCAAGAGCAGATAGTTTGATAACAGAGGGAGCCGAGTCCTATACCGTTAGTTCAGACGGGGGATTACGCTTCAATGGGAGACTGGTCATTCCGGAAGGGGAAGACTTACGACACGAGGTAATGACAGAGTCGCACGTCTCGCGATTCGCGGTACACCCTGGTGGGGATAAGATGTACCAAGACATGAGACGATAGTATTGGTGGAACGGGATGAAGAGAGATATTGCTGTGTTCGTTTCTAAATGCGCCACTTATCAGCTAGTAAAGGTGGACCATAAGAAATCGACAGGACTTCTACAACCGCTAGAGGTTCCGATGTGGATATGGGAGATCATATCCATGGACTTTATCACGGAGTTACCTACGTCATAGAGGGGTCATGACTCCATATGGGTAATTGTGGATAGGTTTACCAAGGTTGCTCATTTTCTACCCGTGAGGACATAATACACTACGGGACAGTATGCCCAGATTTTCATTGCGGAGATAGTGAGACTTCACGAGGTGCCTCTAAATATCGTGTCTGATCGAGACAAGATATTTATTTCACGATTTTAGGAGAGTTTCCAGGAGGCAATGGGTACGGAATTGCGACTGAGTATAGCATATCAACCGCAGATTGATGGGCAAACAGACCGGATAAATTAGATGTTGGAGGACATGTTGTGTATGTGCACCCTAGACTTTGGAGGTGGTTGGGAGCAGTACCTTCCACTGGTGGAGTTTTCTTATAATAACTCCAACCAGATCACCATTGGCATGGCTCCATTCGAGGCGTTGTATGGTAGACCTTGTCATTCCCCAGCATGTTGGTTAGAGGTGGGGGATAACAAAATCCTTGGGCCGGAATTGATTCAGGACACTTTGATAAGGATAGAGATGATACGGAGCCAAATTTGGGTAGCTCAGGATCGACAAAAGAGCTATGCTGATGCCAAGAGGTTCTTTAGAGAATTCAAGGTCGGGAACCAGGTGTTACTCATAGTATCTCCTATGAAGGGGATTATGCATTTGGGAGGAAGGGGAAACTGGCACCAAGATATGTGGGGCCATTTCCTATCATCGAGAGGATTGGGCCAGTCGCGTGTATACTTTGATTACCGGAGCCCTTGCATAGGATTCATGATGTGTTCCATATTTCCTCACTAAGGAAATATCTTAGGGACGACTTGGCCCATACTCACATTGCTTTAGAGGACATCGATCTTCAGCTCGATAGTTCCTGCGAGGAGGGGCCGATTGCTATTCTGAACCACAGCGAGAGGAAACTGAGGTCGAAGATAGTACCATTAGTACGCGTACAGTGGCGGAATCATAATGCCGAGGAGTCCACATGGGAGCGTGAGGATGAGATGCGTGAACGTTATCCAGAGCTATTTTTACTAGGTATTCATTAGTTCCGAATTTCAGGACGAAATTATGTTATTAGGGGGAGAAGTATGTAATACCCCGTAATTTTATTGATTTCTATTTAAGGGATTAATTAAATTAATTGGAAATTAATTACAAATAAATTCAGATATAAATACTAACGAGATGTGAGTTGGTATTTGATTGTGATGATAAAATTGAATATTTCTGAGTATATATGGTATTGAAAATATTTCAATTGTCAAGAGGCAGAATACGACAATTTGGGAAATTTAATTGGAACGCGCGTGTCAGTTGCATCAGGAATGAATTTACTTAAATTAAAAAGTAAATTATATTTTTATCAACCGAATGATCATTTTGAGTGCGCCAACGCATCCGGAAGGGTCGAAATAGTCAAAAAACACTAATTGGGGGTTTAGTTTGGGTCCCAGGGCACTTTTAGGCCAAACCGGCAACCTACAACGGTATTTTGGTAATTTTAAATATTGAGGAATTCAAACCCATGAATTTTAGAGTTTATTTTTATAATTTTAAAGAGGCCACTAAGGCCATTACCAGAAAAAGTCAAGAGAGTGGGCTACAGGAGTTTTGAGAGAAGTTAGAAAGAGGGTAAAGGAGGTTCCAAACCAAACTATCTCCCATCACTAGAAGTTGGAAAGAATTTGTGATCGGAAAGAAGAGAGAAAGCCAACCTTGATCATCAACAATGAACCAGAACATCGGATTTAAGGCAAGTGATTTGATATTATTAAGTTTAATGAATATGTCTTCCATGTTTAGTGTAGAAACTATATTTGCCTTGAATGTTTTGATGAAAACCAATGGGATTATTGTGAAACTTATGATTTTGGGATATGAATTGCATGTACAATACTTATGGACGAATTCAATACACAAAACATAACTTTCGATGATTTGGGAACGGGTTTATAAGGAGTCCTTATAGTCAATTAAATTTTGGGTTCATGTTCATAGGGTTTGGGGCAAGAATTGGGGATTTATGATTTCTACATGTTGATTAGTAAGATTTGACCCCAAAAATATATTAAGGAATGACCTAGGATGACTTAAAATAGTTTAAAAACATTAAAACGTAATTTGGATGATCTTAAGATGGATTTAGAGGAGAGAAAAATGAAGAAAAACGAGTTGGAAATTTCTGGGCATTTCCTGCCATCTCGTTAGAAGACCTGCACAGGTCGTTCGAACGAGCTTCTAACGAGATGACAGTACCCCTTCTAACGAGTTGGTAGTAGTTCGAAGCCATTCATTCGAACGAACTCGTTCGAATGACCTCATTCGAACGAGATTTCTAATGAGTTGACAGAATGGCCTTTTTGGCCTGATTTTATTTCGAACTTCCAGTGGACTTATTTTAATCCAGTGTTAACCTTCCCTTGTTGACTAGTGAGTATAGTTGGGAGATTGGAGTACGTTGAGGAGTAAAACTTAGGATTTTATAAAAAACCGGATGACACTTATGGGTTAAGAAATAAGTACCAAATATTTCTACGTGAAAAGGGTTGATAACTTTAATGTATATTATTCGGGGATTTGTAAACGTGCATCATTTAATGATGATATAGAAATGTAAAATATACCTCTATTGATATTATAACATATCTAAAATGTGGGAATGCTTAGTATATGAGGTTATCTGTGTATAGCATACGTACCATACTTGCTATCACGGGAGATCGGCGTTCGATCAGGGCCATCTAATCTCTATGTGCCTATGGGGGGATTTCGATTGGTACCTCGAGGACATAGGTCAGAGAATGACTTATTGAGGAGTTAATAAGTCTGCTGATAATGGGAGCGTAGGTATGTGCGTGACCCATGTGATGTGAACCATGTTCACCTCCATTATGTGTGTTTGTTACTTGTCGAAATGATTCCTGAGAGATTCATAATACGTGATCCTTATGTACGTGATGTACCGGGATTTGATAGCAGAGTATGTGTGCACCGCAGCCTAGTCTAGGGGTGCCATTATTGTATATTATGATGATATTGATATACCAAATTATTCAAATTAACTGTTTATATAATTAGAAGTGTGAATTAATGTGATATCTTTGTAGAGTTAAAAAGGGGAAAACTCTTAGTAATTATTATAACTAATCCTGATTAAAAACAGTACGACCTCTGACTTATATTAAGACATTGGAAAATGAACTTTGAATTGTAAAGTAATGATAGGTCATGGGTTGGACTAGTTGATGGTAGTATAACTAGAACGGGTACGTGTACGATAGGTCTACGCAATTAGTTGAGAGGTGAGGACTCATGTGAGTGCATGCACTATCATGTATTTTATATTCACTGTTTATTGATATTAAACACTTGCTGTATTTTAAATTCTTTTCAGAATCGGGCTCTGATCCGTTGCTTTCAAATCTATTTTCTTGTAAAAACCTTTTAGGTGCCCAGCCACAAGGACACTAAGCGTAGGAGTTCCATTCCGGTGACATGTTGTAGCTACTGTGGAAGTTACAAGACCTCGATAGTAGACACCTCCACTTTCAACCCTGACTCTATTTTACTCATCTATAGGGCATGTCGCTCCTTTTCTTTTAGAGACATCCTACTTACTCAGTTTTATTTCTGATTTTGGGTTGTAATTTATTTGTGATTCAGATTTTGTATTTGGTTGTATTCAACATTTCGATTATTGGAGGAGTATTCCTCCAGATTCATTGCCATTCCATTATTATTCTATTGTGACTGTGTTGTGGTTGTGGTATTAGTATTTCATAATTTAAATGGATTGTATGTTAATCGGATTTAATTAAAATTGACAACTAACTTTTTAAATATTAAGTGGCTTGTAATTATTAAAACGTTTTTCGACAGTGATGTTATGAACTGAACCAACTTGGCATTTTGTATTAAATTTGAATAAAGGAGTAGCTACCCGGTATTTAATTAGTCGAGGTGTCACACCTGTGAAAAACATAATATCATAAAAGTCTTATCAAGTCATGATCAAGACTTGAATCATATCCTTGGTCCCATTCAATACTTTCCTGAAATACCAGTATAATTTTCCTTGAACTATTGAACAAGTTCCATCAAGATAAACTTAGATTTTACAAGTAGCCTTATCGATATGATATCAACCCTCCTATCTAGGATGTGAACTATTTAATCATGCTACAACTGTAATTATGATCTTCTGTGCCCACATTAGAATTCCTACTCAACATAATTAATCGACATTACAATAAATTTACAAAAAAATATAAATATTTTATTTTATCATAATTATTATTTCAAATGGGTTATAATGAACCTTTATGACTAAAAAGTAAATAAACATCATAAACATGGTTTTAAGAATAAACCCCAAAAATCTCTCCCTTAGTCTTAAAGCCATGGGACTAAACACTTAACACACAATCCATCTACACGTTGGAAAAATTTCGTGATGTATAAAGATTATACATGTGATCACCTTTTTGTACGATCTCTCATGGCAGGTGAAACCTTCACTCTTATGTGACTTACTCCTTTATAGTCTTGGGCCCTTGCAAAAGAAGAACCACCCCTATATCATTTATGAAGTTACCTAGCCATACATCCATCTTCGTTGCATATAATTCTGTAACACATTTGGCAACCATGGTGGAATCAACAATACATCAATGCGTAATACCCCCCCCCCCCCCCCCCATCTAATGGCTACACTTCCCAAATTGGACACATTTCCACAAGTAAAATCACCAGAAAAATTATCTAACTAAAAATTATATTTAATATACTGCGAAGGTACTAGACTATGCACAACATAGCAATCATGAGGCTGCCCACAACTGAAGCATCACGTATATTCCTCATATCTTCTATGTAATAAAATGTCACATGACATTGATACTCATATAGAAATGTGACACATTCGAAAAGAATAAACCTATTCTTGTTATCTGATATGCTAAACTATGTGAACACAAAATTTCATATAACTATCCTGGCATAAGCCAAACATCCCATATATCTAGCAACACATTGGTCCATAATATATGACTGGCTTGTCCTAAATTCTTAATATCATATCACTTCGATAGCCACACCCTTGTGTATGACTATACACCCACCTCATTCTCGATTAAGAGAATATCATGAACACAATGTATTATAAATACCACCATGTTTCCATCATACTTCTTATACACACAAGTTTTATCTAATGCATTGATCAAAACAAAAAGAATTTATTTTTTTATGAAAATTGATGTTCCTAAGATAATATTTCTTGCTTAATTACATAAATGGATCTCTTAAGCTTACGTACTTTTCTCTCTTGACTTCTTGTTATGAAAAAGAATCCTAATAGACTTTAGCATGACTATTGGCAAGAAGATTTAGTAAGTGCCAATTGCTTATTTTTTCTAGTAAACTTTTCACAATAAGCCTTGCCACAAAGGTTTCCACCTTCCTATTTATTTATTCTTTGGCTTTTGTAGGTCCATTTCCATACCATTAGTTTTATCCCCTACATAAGTCTACAATACACCAAACTTGATTAAAATACATCGAAATTGATTTTGGTATCCAAACCATAAGTCAAAGCTAAGAGTCTTTATCTTTGATAGCGTCGTTGTAGTTCTTGGGATTCGATTGTGTTTACTTAGTACTTAACTGAAGTGTATACCCAAAATGATTAACTATCAGGATGAATCCTGATGCTCCCACTACGACATGGCTCCACTTGTGTTCTAGTATAAGTGACACATTCATCCCAATCCTCGCTAATGCTCCCACTACCGTAAGGTAATGTAATATTGATATCATGTTCTATTTCTTTTCGTACTAGTTGTATAGCAATACCGATAATTTCATGTTCTGTAGTAATAACTTATAATACTATCTCACCCTAGGTATGTTATTTATCATATAATCTCTTTTCAAGAACTGGACATCATGTTAACAATGACCTTCTTGTCTTTACGATTATAGTATAAACCACATAAGGAACCTTTGGAATATCAAACCTATAGATATATTTTTTTTCTTAATTCCAACTACCATGGCTCTAACCTCAACACAATTATTGAGTACTCTAAGAACTAAACATGCCTTAGACTTGGTTTATGCCCAATCCAATATCTCGTGAGAGTCAGAGAGACCTACTTTGATGTTATTTAGTACAAAATGTATATATCCATCCCCTGTAAAATACCAACAAAAATCTTATAGTCCTGAATATCCTTCCATGGACCTTACCACACTTAAACGTGTCTTTATCCTTCTTACCACTAAACCATTACACACTGGACTATTTAGTGTAAGCAAATGGGATATAAAATCAACCTCCAAGAAATGATCCCTTAACAATCCTAAGAGGTACACATGCACATGATCAGATCATTGGGTTTGGATTAGTTTATCGTCATATGCTCCAACTTATACTTGTACTCTTTGAACTAATCAGAGGCTTTAGAATTATGGTGCATAAGGTAAATTAATCCATGCTTATGTAATTTTCAATGAAATTGAAGAAATACTCGAAACGCCTTGACCAAAATATTATATAATAACTGAATTGGAACAAACCATTCCCAACACTTTTCAATTGCTTTAACCTACACCCATAAAGGGCTATCTAGTCACTTTCCCTTTTAATTGGAATTCAAAAACTAGAAGTGCATTCACCCCCAATGAACATAAATGTTCATTTTAAACCAGTCATAGAATTCTTATTAGAATAAAATGTCCTTAGAATAAGTGCCAAATTGTATTTGGTCTAGCCTAGAAGAAAACTTTCTCTATTAATGATTATCCATTAAAATTATTCATGTAAGTACTTAGAAGTTATGGTAAGACAAATTTATAATATTTAAATTATTTCCGAATGTACTATAACACACAAAAGATATTACAATTTAAATAAAATAATTTTATAAAATTAATCGAATATTTGTTCCAAACAAACTTGAAAATAAAAAAACAATGTTTCTTTAAAAAATGGGTACATCAAATAATTTAATGATATTATCTTTTCGTCTTTACCAAAAGTCTAAAATAGATAGCTTACCTCTTAATAATGCTACCTTATTCTAAATACCCATTATTAATAACGTCTCTCTTTTATGTAATTGCTCGATTACTTGGAACATTTACAACAAGTTGCAATACTGATTTTTGATTTTGAAATCTACAAACCAAGTTATTGTAGACCGGACCATAAATCATCCATCTACTTTATATAGATAAAGTTATTACCATGTCCTATCTTCCTTATAGAGCTAAGAAAACTAGACAATGCTGCTATAAAAGCTCAAATTACTTGTAGGGAGAATGTCTACCCTTTGGATATATTACTATTATTGAGGAATATAAACTTTCTTTAACGCAAACCATTGTACTTGAGACTTATACTTATCCTCCTTCTTCCCTTTTGAGAGAGAAGTAAAGCTCTACCATATAGAAATATAATGATCAACATTGAAAAAGAACTTTCAATCATAGAAATTAATCTTTTGAGTAAATATTAATTATCTACCCTCTACCGCTATTTAAGAATAATCCTGCTGACCTCCTAATTTCTTATGAAAGTAAAATTTCTCGTTGGGAGCTTAAATTACTTCACCTTAAATTAGATAAACCTTACATATTTTAATTATGTTATTCGGATAGTTCAAGAACTCTTCTATATCCAATACAATTAAATAGTTAACAACTTTTTGTTCCACAATTAATGACAGTGACTCTATTGGGGAGGATATAACTACTTTCATTTAACTGTAAACCAGTGGTTTATTCGGTTTAAAATTAAATTCGTATAGGAATTCCTTGTTGGGAGGACCGAACATACACAATATTAATTTTAGAGAATTTTCCCTTGATAATTTTAAAATCTTTGTGATGTCGTCATAAACTTCTACTATTGGGGAGGAAAGCCAATAATGCTAAAATGAGGAGCTATCACATAACAATTTTAAAATACCTATGAAGACAGCATGGTTTGTTTATAACTCCTCCTCCCACTCAATAGTTAAGACATCAGGGTACTATTAAAAAAGTTATTCAATTCAAATTTCTAAAAATAAATCAATGATAATATCATAATTTATATTCAGAATTAAAATATCTTGTCTCCCTATATTAATTTTAAAATTCCATGATAAATTCTCTTTGTTGGGGAGGAAAGTCTATGCTAACATGAGGAATAAATCACACCACTATTTAAAATTGTTCGAAGACCGGCCTAATTATTTAAAAAAAAAAGCGATACCGTGCTAAACTCCCTCCATTGTGGAGGAAAGCCAAAGTTAACCCAAGGAGAAATGACTTCACTATTTGAAAACAAATCCGAGGCCAGAATCAATTCAATGATAAATTAGTTATAAGATTTAAGTCAACTTGAAAAGAATAATTACTTTTAATAGTCCATAAAACTGTGATATAGGTCAGGTCACACAATTAATTGCCATGTTGTCCATAAGTAATGTGGGTTCCTAATTAATATGATTAATTGCCACATGCAATATCAACATAGTGAATTAGTTAGAAGAATTATAAATAAATAAAAGCATGAAATATGAAACAAAGAGGGAAAAAAATTCCCTCTCCATTATGGCCTCAATCGGAAGAAGTAGAATTCCACCGAGGCACATGTACCCATCCTTATTTGATTACAATATGTCTATCTCATGAGCCCTGGTCTCTCTTGAATATGGAAATTTTGAGATCGGAAATTGAAAATATCCCCTCACGTATCTAGACAAAAACTCTGAACGACAAGAAATAGGGGCGTGCGATATCCCCGACATGCGAACGACATAAATGGACCATTCGAATAGTTAACGGACTGGAAAAAAACTCTTTTGATATTCAATTGTGTGGATCTGAATATTCTTTCCCTGGTCATGGTTGATGATAGTTGACCAAATACAATGAGAAATGACTACAAACAACATTATACATCCTCGTAATCTCCCTCATATAGATTTTTCAATGTAAATAATATAAAATCCTATTATACACCCCTATCGAATCTATAAAGCAATTAACTATGATTAATTATAGAATCCATTGCATCACAAACATAAATTAAATGACATTGTGGAGGGGAATAAATCAAAGGAATCCTAGAAAATAAAGTGAGTACAGAAAGTCACAAGTACATGCTATGTCATATAAACTAGGCTTTTGTATTCTTTATAACAAAACCAATTCTATTCAATCAAGATTGATTCCTAAACTTTTTCATATGATACCAAATGATGGTATTAAACTATTAAAGATGTTTTCAAAGGATCTTGATCAATTTTGAATGATAAAGAACATTAATGTGCATAATAAATAAATACATCAAAACTAGGGTTTGTGAAGTCCATACCTTTGCGAATCTTATTATCGACCCCTGAAACGCAATCAAGTTGATGTAGAATCTGATTTGGAATAACCCTTTAACCTCCAATGTATGATCCCTTGGATGAGCGAGAAGTATGGTCTTTTCCCTTAAAAGCAAGCAATGAAGATTTTCCTACAGAAATTATTTTCTCTACCTTCATTGCTCTCTTTAGAATGAATACAATTATGTTCTACTTACCCCCACCTTTTTAGCTGAGTTCAAATTATCCTCCTCAGTGAAAAAACATTGTGGGAAGAGTTGGACAAAGTATAGACTCCTCCAATATCTCCTAAAAAGGTGACTTTAGTTAATTAACGGGTATAAGTGACCAAACACAGTTTCAAGCTGAAAAGAATTAGGGAATGCATGGGGACCAAAGTATAATAACTAGAATAAGCCTTCAAATACAAAAATGAAATTCCAAATTACACTCCCGTAATTTATTTCTGTTTCAATTAAATCATAATTAATTTCACAAAAATAATTTCAATTTCACTCAAATTTTAATTACTCAAAATTACCACAATAGAGAGGTTTAATGTTTGGACACTTGGATGGCATATAATATGGCTTCCCACATAAAACGTTAAATTCCCCCCATGGGAAAACAAATGCATTAAACATTGTGTTAGCCTACCATATACAGTATGCTAAATGCATTAAATGTTAAGTGGAATCTCAATTGACCAGATGTTGTATAAGACGACGCCACAGCGTGTCATTGCCAAGCCAACCAAGTTCTCACCAAGCCACAAATTATGGACTTAAATTGAGTGTAACAACGCAGGCTTTTGAGCGGCTATTTTATATTATTTTCCCCGATGGGATAATTCTATAAAATAGGGGAAGTTGGAGTAAATATTGTTTCCCGTGATATTAAGGGATAATATTTACTATGCTTTGTCTATTTACTGTATGAGAAGGTAAATGGAATTATATTGTGATATATTGCGTCGTTATATGTAAAACGACGGTTATGACCCATACTTTAAGTTGGAGTATAGTTAATGAAATAAAATAACATTGGAACATAAAAATAGTTCACATTTCTTCGAATGCCAAAATAGGGATTGCGGTTGTTTTTAGAATAGTCGAGATAGTCGAAATAAGTGTCATGTTGTATTTTGAAGTTTCGGGCACTTTTGGGGTGTTATGACTCAATTAAGTGGATACGAGTCATTTTAATGGTGTATTAGCAATTAAAAGAGGGAAATTATGTTTTAAGACCCGTTTAAGTCCCCCACCCCTTTTTCTTTCTTCATTTATGTTAGAAGCAAAAGGAGAGAGAGAGAGAGAGAGAGAAGAGAGAGTTGGGAGAAAATGAGAGAAAAGAGAGAAAATGGAAGATTGGAGTCGGAATCCGTTGCTTCGGGAAGATAATCCGAGACTATATCTAACACCCCGCCTAATTAAATACCGGGTGGCCAGTCCCATACCAAATTAAAATAGAATATACAGTTGGATCATTCTTAGCATCACTGTCGAAAACATTTACAACTCACCCAATACTCAATTAAGCTGGTGTTAAAAACTTTCCAAATTTTAATTTAACAAAATCCATTTCCAGTTTAAGAATAACACATCACATTTTATTCTACAACACTGATAACCAAGTAGATAACACAAAAGAATTTAAATGCAATTGGAATAACCATTCCCAAATAATATAAATCCATTACAATAATCCCAACGATGTCAAATGTATTAAAAAGACAAGAATACAATAGTATCTAACCCCGATAGAAAAGATAACTGAATCCTTTGGGCGACATGCCCTAACTAAGAATACTGTTAATCAAATGAAGATAGGCGTCTAAGCAATACTCCATAGCTCCATAGCTCGTCACAATCAATTAAGGTTGGCGTCCGTGTTACTGGACACCTGATATAGAAGATACAATAGAAAAGAAAATATGCAAGGAAACGGGTCTGAGCCCGATTATGAAAATGATTTTTAAAACAGCAAGTATTTAACAAGTTCAATAAATCTTTTATTATGTACATGTTAGACCCAAATCTCACTTGGCATTCTCACCTCTCAACTAGAGTGCACACTTAACGTTTCCTATTAACCTCCTAGTTAATGGTTCCTCTTTTCTAGTCTCCATATTATAATTCCATTCCCATATCATAATCCCCGTATGTCCCATACCATACGTCACATTTTTATTCATTTACATTTCTCATCGTTTCTCATTAACATGAATCATTTATCATCAATATGAATTAAGCTTTTCAATAAACATTCATTAACTTAATTCCATTATCTTTCTCTATTCACCGTTATCTACAATTATCACACAGTAGATGATTTAACCACAATACATCCATTCATTCATTTAATCCATTATATATATATATATATATTCATATATAATACGTCACCCTGAGTCATAACTGCGGTGCCATGCATTATACCGCTATCATGTCCCAATATCGCTGGTCGCCGAATAGGAGACAAAAGGTTCGGTGAGGATACCTCGAACCATTAACAACAACACAATCATTGGAGGTGAACATAGTTCTCATACCCATGGGTCACGCACATACCTACGTACCCATAGTCAGCGGACTTATCAACTCCCCGATAAGTCTTTCATAGACCTATGTTCTCGAGCGACAAATCAAAGATCCCATGGATTCATCAGGATATGACTGCCCTCACGTGCAAACCTTCCACCAATAGCAAGTAAGCTAGGTATGTCATACACATAAATCATCAATCAATCAAATAGGTATTATCATACCTATAATATAATATCAATAAGGTAATATCACTACCCTAAGATATTTCCCATACGTAGCATTATATCTCTTTTAAATTCCACGTATTAAAATATCATATCTTTGCTTCATAATTTAATTATCCTCGCATCCTATAACATCTCTCCACTCCCGACGTCGTTAAGGTTCATGCGCGGAGCGTCTCGCAAAGCGAAATCCAAACAAGGAACCCCTCTAAAACACTACTACTTAACTTTGTCGATCGAGGAGGTTCGTCAACTTCAAATATGCGATCGGAATAACCTCATCCCCACTTTCAACCAAATGTGTTCTAAACTCCCATCTCTATCCAGGAGCCATACCACTACGCTCTTGTACTACACTCAGCCCTTGCGAAATCAATAATGAGCTTAAACTCAGTCCTTGATGTTCAAATTGTAACCCTAAGGCTACCCTCACTCAATACACAAGATTCAAATAGGTTTTTCCTTAACATATATTCAGTAAGAAGTCACTAATATCCTACTGGTCCATAACATCATTTCTCCCGAATTATTACGAATTAAACTCTCCTTTCAATTAGGGATAAAACCGATAGCTCCAAATATCTTATAAACACACCTTCTTTCACTTAGGATTAAACCCTCTTGTAAACTTAAGGATACCCAGGTGTTATATTAAATCACCCCTACTGGTCCTATCTTTAATCCTCATACATCCCCATTTGGAATTTAACAAATGAATCTAGGAACCGAAATTACATTCAATATAATTTTTATCATTTTAATCACTTGAATCCAAATCAAATTAATTCAAATCTTATCAAGGGTTTACTGATATTTTTTAAGCCCCATAATATCCAAATAATAATCACCAAAGATCCACAAAAGGTTTGGGATAAGAATCAACATTTAAAATAAACAACATCATGAATTCTCATATTTTAAATACTCAGAAAAATCATATCCAAAAATTATTCAAATAATCAATACGACCTCAGATTTGGATTCTACACGAAAAATTGAGTCAGGTATGTGTTTTGAGTTTTTTCTTAAATCTCATCCAAATGCACTCAAAAAGAAGATCTAAACATTCCAAATTGGCTCTTCTTATTCCACTCGTTTTTGCCTCTTTTTCCAGAAAATTATCAACATATTATCTTCAAGAACACAAAATGATTTTCAGATTTTTCTTCCATAGATTTATGAATATTTGTTGGCTTATTATCATCCTACAACATGAGTTTACTTCCTATATCATTTCAGTTTCTAGAAATCCGTAAAACAACTCCATTATGTCTTCCAAACATGAAAAATCATCTCTTTTCATAATTATTCTAACATGGACAATATACGAACTTAAATTGCAAATATCAAACACTTGCCTTTAATGAAGATCTGATCCTTTGGGGTTGAATAACATAGGTGGTTCTCCCTTTTTCCGGCCACTTTCGGTGGTGGTTGGTGGTGGTGACTCTTGGTTCTTAGTTCTCCTCCTTTCCAAGCAAGCTTTTCTCTTCCCAAGCAACCTTTCACTCTCTCTTAGAAGATGACTTTTCAATTTTGTGTAGAAGAGATGAAATGAACCTACATACACTAATCTCCAAATACTTATAATAAGACAAAACCCGAAATCACTATTCACCCCCCTTAGAAATATGACCAAAATGCCCTTTTGGGTTGTCTATTCATTTCCAAATGACCCGAGACTGAAAATTAACATCCAAATAGACTTTTCTGACTATTTCGAACCTTCAAACGCAACGGTGCAGTCGAAATGTCTATAAGGTCGATAGAAAATAAATTTCCTTTTTAATTTAATAAACTAGTCCCGACACGTCCCATACCGCGTCTGACTAAAAATACAAATTATCGAATTTATATCATACAGTCATATCAATGACATCACATTCATATATTACCTAAATATCTTTAAGTAATATTCAGAATCATCCATTTTAATATCCACCGTCCGGATAAAACCCGAATGAATTAATTAATAATAAAATCCAATTAATCCATTAATTTAAAATATAACCCATTTTAAAAGTCATTAAAAAAATCACGGGGTATTACACTATAAACTAGAGGCAAGTTTCTTACTTGCTAGATATTGATTTAATGTGATAAATTGCATGTTTAGTTAAGTTTTGGAGATTTAAACCATAAATTGGTTTTTGTTGATTTTGATGAGTAAACCCTAAATTCTTTATTTTAATTTCATTTGAGGATAAATTATTAGTTATTAATGGTGTAGAAATGATTTGGGTTGGATTGTTGTTTTTGATGTTGGGAAGAATCAAGGGGTTTGAGGGCTCGAGGGTTTTGGGGTTTTAGGGTTCAAACAACCCGTAGCCCAACTTGGAAATTCTGCATGACCTAATCGATTCACCCCTAGCGAATCGATTCGGTAATAGGGAAGGTTCCAGGTCTCAGTTGACAGAATCGATTCGGACCATCCGAATTGATTCGGGGTTATGCAGAATGTCAGGGTCTTCTTGAATGAATCGATTCAGACTCAACGTATCGATTCGCTCTCGCGACCGAATCGATTCGGCCAGGGCAAATCGATTCGGACTCCCTGCATTTTTGGGGTATTTTTCCAGCTTAGTTTTTAGCCCTTTTCTTTTAGTTTTGGAGTTTAGGAACCTTCCTTTGGGAAGTTATGGGGAGTCCTAGAGGGTGGTTTTGTGTAGACTAATGTCCTAGGATGATACGGGATATTTGGAATTACCCCGAGGGCTAATTTGTGTAAGTTAATGCCCGTGTAATTTAGGAATTTAACCTAAAGATAAATTGGAGATAAAATGTGTATGTTAAGACATTTGGGAGACACTCATGGAGAGAGACTCATTTATTGGTTTATGAAATTATATTAAATTCTTGGAGACTAGTTGAGATTAATGGTACTTCGAGACTTAGGGCATTAGTAAAATATGACTCTAAGAATAAGAAATGTATATTATAAAATGTTCTACGAATAAATAAGTTCCAATGATTTTGAGAATGTAAAAATGGATGTTTTCAAATGAAAAGGAAGATGATTTTCATAAATGTTAAAAGGTATGGATACACACCCTCTCTAAATCACTATCTTAAGGGAAGTCCGTGCATTGTGGTGAAGCCCCCTGAGTAATAAATGCAGGGTGGATATAGTCCCTAGGCCATATAAGCGTTTGTTGTATATTTTTCTGCAATGGGTAGGTAATTCTGGGTGTGGTTATGACTACACCGCAGACACATGGACGCTTCCCGATGTTTCGGTAGGATCCCAGGTTGTCTAAATGATAGGCCCAGGAAGATGATAGCCATTTAGGGGCTCGCACAATGGGGAAACCCGGACGGGCGGTCTTAGAATCGTTATATACATATAATTATAACTATTCTAAATCAAGTTGGACTTGATGTATGATAAGTTCCATAAAGAGCACAATGAAATGCCATAAAGAGCACGATGAAAATGCCAGAAAGAGCATATGATGATGATTATATTCCTGTTAAGGAAGAGATTTTTACAAAGTGTAAAATTGAGATAAAATGCCACAAAGAGAATAAAAACTATGATTATATTTCCTGATAAGGAATGGAACTATGAAATGAATTAGTATACGATGAAATTGATTGGTAAACATTTGATGAAATGTTGTACCATTTATATATTCCTAAAGAAAGAAATGGGAATTATGTTTTGATGGTAAATGGATATAATTATGTATCCTTGAGTAGCAGTAGATGAAACCTCTCATTTATATATATATATATAATATTGTGCTAAGGGTCTAATCTATCTCGACGATCAGCCTTGCCTAGTAATAGTGTATCGGGGGGGGTTCCTTGTTTGGACTTCGCTTTGCGAGACACCCCACGCACGAATAAGGGCATAGTGTTGTGACTGGGGACAAGTTAGCCTATAGTACTTGGATTAATTAGGATAGGGTCTAATATATCTCGACGATCAGGCTTGCCTAGTAGTAGTGTATCGGGGGGGAGGGGGGGGGTTCCTTATTTGGATTTCGCTTTGCGAGACACCCCACGCACGAATAAGGGCATAGTGTTGAGACTGGGGAGAAGTTAGCCTTCTGTTCTTGATTTAACCTGAGTATCATTGATATTGCGCTAGGTTGCTTTTAGATTGAGGTGAGAAATATTATTGTTAACTGTGAGAGAATTGCGCACTTACTGTCATGTATTTTAATTCACATGGGAATCATATCAAACCGGGCCCTGACCCGTCTATATTTCTTTGTTTCTACATATACCCTTTGCCGTACAGGTGCTCTACCGCATGGACACCCGTATTTACATTTCCATTCCAGTTGTCATGGAGCTACAACATATTGCGGATGTTGTAGGTTATATGTATTAGACTCTTCTGTCCATTGTACTCTAGTTATGTTCAGTTTATTTATTCGGGCGTGTGGCCCCAAAGCATTGCACACATTTATTATAATGTCATATTTAATGTGTAATACTCGGTGTAATTATTTGTATTATCTGTTCACCGACGGCTTATTCGGTGATTATATATATATTGTCACTTTTTATTTATTGATTTTTGGTACCCACCGTTTTTGCAAATGGGATTGTCTAAATGTTTTTTTTCTTTTACTTTCGAAATTTTAAATTTGACCGTCCGTTTTCTAAAATGATTGGTGGTTATCCCATACTATTATTTTAATCGACAGTGATGCTGAGAATGGACCATCTATGATTCCTGTGATTATTAGAGTATTGGGCTGGCCACCTATTATTTTAGTAGGCGGGTTGTCACATTGAGTTGACATGTCTAGATATGGTATAACGTCACTAAGATCCTTTATAGAAAGATAATGAATTTGGCGCCAAAACTCATTAGTAGATAACTAATCAATCTCAATTCTTCTCAAAGGTTCACTCGCAAGCAAAGATTGGTATTTTACATAGTGTATCTAAAAATTATTAAGTTGTGATTTAACATTTCATTGCTTATTAATACTACAAAGTAGTTTCCTCAAAGATTCTCTGGTTTTACTGCTCTATCTTCATTGTTGTCTTTGGAATGAATACAATTGTGTTCTACTTACCCCCACCTTATTAGTTGAGTTCAACTTATCATCCTCAATGAAAAAACATTATGGGAAAAATTGGACCAAGTATAGACTCCTCCAAAATCTCCTAAAAATGTGACTTTAGTTAATTAAAGGGAATAAGTGACAAAACACCAGTTTCAAGCTCGAAAGAATTAGGGAATGCATGGATACAGAAGTATAATAACTAGAATAAGTTTCCAAATAGAAAAATGAAATTCCAAATTACTCTTCCGTAATTTATTTCATTTTCAATTATATCATAATTAATTTCACTAAATAATTTTGACTCCACTCCAATTTTAATTACTCAAAATTACCACAATAGAGAGGTTTAGTGTTTGCACAGTTGGATGGCACATAATATGGATTCCCGCATAAAACATAAAATTCCCCTCACGGGAAAAAAAATGCATCAAATATTGTGTTAGCCTACCATACCCAAAATTTCAAATACATCAAATGTTAAGTTGAATCTCCAGTGACCATATGTTGTTTTAAGCGGCGCCACAACGTGTCATTTTCGAACCAACCAAATGCTTACCAAGTCACCAATTATTGACTTAAATTGAATTGAAATATCTAGATGTGGTATGACGTCAATGAGATCCTTTATAGAAAGATATTGAATTTGGCGCCAAAACTCATTAGTAGATAACTGATCAAGCTCAAGGCTTCTCAAAGGTTCTGTCTCAAGCAAAGATAGGTCTTTTACCTAATGTATTTAAAAATGGTTAAGTTATGCCTTAAAATTTCATTGCTTATTAATACTAAAAACAAGTTCCCTCAAAGATTCCCTGGTGAGCTTGCTCTATTTTCATTGCTCTCTTTGGAACGCATACAATTGTGTTCTACTTACCCCCACCTTATTAGTTGAGTTCAACTTATCCTCCTCAATGAAAGAAAAAAGTGGGAAGAGTTGGACCATGTATAGACTCCTCCAAAATCTCCTAAAAAGGTAACTTTAGTTAATTAAGGGGTATAAGTGGCAAAAAACACCGTTTCAAGCTCAAAAGAATTAGGGAATGCATGGGGACCGAAGTATAATAACTAGAATAAGCTTCCAAATTGAAAAATGAAATTCCAAATTAGTCTCCCGTGATTTATTTCTTTTTTAATTAAATCATAATTAATTTCATTAAATAATTTCGACTCTAGTTCAATTTTAATTACTCAAAATTACAACAATAGAGAGGTTTAATGTTTGCACAGTTGGATGCCATATAATATGTTTTCTCGCATTAAACATGAAATTCCCCTCATGGGAAAACAAATGTAATTAATACTGTGTTAGCCTACCATACCCAAAATGTCAAATGCATAAAATATAAAGTGGAAGCTCAAGTGAGCATTTGTTGTATTCAGCGGCCCCACGACGTATCATTGTCGAACTAGCCAAATGCTCACCAAGCCACAAATTATTGAGTTAAATTGAATTGAAATTTGTAGATATCGTATGACGTCACTGAGATCCTTTATAAAAAGATACTGAATTTGGCGCCAAAACTGATTAGTACATAACTGATCAAGCTTAATGTTTCTCGAAGGTTATGTCTCAAGCGAAGATCCGTCTTTTACCTAGTGTATCTAAAAATGGTTTAGTTGTGCCTTAACATTTAATTGCTTATTAATACAAAAAACTAGTTCCCTCAAAGATTCTCTGGTGATATTTCTCTATCTTCATTATTGTCTATTGAATGAATACAATTGTGTTCTGCTTATCCCCACCTTATGAGTTGATTTCAACTTATCCTCCTCAATGAAGAAACATTGTGGGAAGAGTTGGAAAAAGTATAGAGTCCTCCAAAATCTCCTAAAAAGGTGAATTTAGTTAATTAAGGGGTATAAGTGACAAAACATTGTTTCAAGCTCAAAAGAATTAGGGAATGCATGGGGACATGAGTATAATAACTAGAATAAGATTCCAAATAGAAAAATGAAATTCCAAATTACACTGCCATAATTTATTTCTTTTTCAATTAAATAATAATTTATTTCACTAAATAATTTCGACTTCACACCAATTTTAATTACTCAAAATTACCATGATAGAGAGGTTTAATGTTTGCACAGTTGGATGGCACATAATATCGATTCCCGCATAAAACATAACATTCCCCCCATGGGAAAAAATGTATTAAATGCTTTGTTAGCCTACCATACCCAAAATTTCAAATGCATCAAATATTAAGTGGAATCTCAAGTGACCATATGTTTTAATAAGTGGCGCCACAACGTGTCATTACTGAACCAACCAAATGCTCACCAAGCCACCAATTGTAGACTTAAATTGAATTTAAATGTCTAGATGTGGTATGACGTCACCGAGATCCTTTATAGAAAGATACTAAATTTGGAGAAAAAACTCATTAGTAGATAACTGATCAAGCTCAAGGCTTCTCAAAGGTTCTATTCCAAGCAAAGATCGGTCTTTTACCTAGTGTATTTAAAAATGGTTAAGTTATGCCTCGACATTTCATTTATTATTAATATTAAAAACTACTTCCCTAAAATATTCCCTGGTGAGGTTGCTCTATCTCCATTGCTCTCTTTGGAACGCATACAATTGTGTTCTAGTTACCCCCACCTTATTAGTTGAGTTCAACTTATCCTCCTCAATGAAAAAACAACGTGGGAAGAGTTGGACCAAGTATAGACTCCTCCAAAATCTCCTAAAAAAGTTACTTTAGTTAATTAAGGGGTATAAGTGACAAAACACAGTTTCAAGCTTAAAAGAATTACGGAATGCGTGGGGAACGAAGTATAATAACTAGAATAAGATTACAAATTGAAAAATGAAATTCCAAATTACTCCCCCGCAATTTATTTCTTTTTCAATTAAATCATAATTAATTTCACAAAATAATTTCGACT
Source organism: Sambucus nigra (assembly GCA_949130495.1). NCBI lineage: Eukaryota > Viridiplantae > Streptophyta > Magnoliopsida > Dipsacales > Adoxaceae > Sambucus > Sambucus nigra. The sequence goes on from OX422207.1 coordinate 617,271,344, forward strand.
TCACTCCAATTTTAATTACACAAAATTTCCACAATAGAGAAGTTTAATGTTTGCACAGTTGGATGGCATATAATGTTTCTCGCATAAAACGTGAAATTCCCCTCATAGGAAAAAAATGCAATAAACGTTGTGTTAGCCTATCATACCTAAAATGTCAAATGCATAAAATGTTAAGTGGAATCTCAAGTGAGCATATTTTGTATTAAGTTGCGCCACGGCGTGTCATTGCCGAACTAACCAAATGCTCACCAAGCCAGCAATTATTGAGTTAAATTGAATTGAAATGTCTAGATATGGTATGACATCACTGAGATCCTTTGTAAAAAGATACTGAATTTGGCGCCAAAACTCATTAGTACATAATTGATCATGCTCAAGGTTTCTCAAAGGTTCTGTCTCAAGCAAAGATTGGTCTTTTACCCAGTGTATCTAAAAATGGTTAAGTTTTCCCCTAACATTTCATTGCTTATTAATACTAAAAACTAGTTCCCTCAAAGTTTCCCTGGTCAGGTTGCTCTATCTTCATTGCTCTCCTTAGAATGAATACAATTGTGTTATAGTTACCCCCACCTTATTAGTTGAGTTCAACTTATCCTCCTCAATGTAAAAACATTGTGGGAAGAGTTGGACCAAGTACAGACTCCTCCAAAATCTCCTAAAAAGGTGACTTTAGTTAATTAGGGGGTATTAGTGACAAAACACAGTTTCAAGCTCAAAAGAATTAGGGAATCGCTGGGGACCGAAGTATAGTAACTAGAATAAGCTTCCAAATAGAAAAATAAAAATTCAAATTACTCTCCCATAATTTATTTCTTTTTCAATGAAATCATAATTAATTTCACTAAATAATTTTGACTTCATACCAATTTTAATTACTCAAAATTATCACAATAGAGAGTTTTAATGTTTACACATTTGGCTGGCACATAATATGGTTTGTCGCATAAAATTTAAAAGTGCCATCATGGGAAAACAAATGCATTAAATGTTGTGTTGGCCTACCATATCCAATATGTCAAATGAATTAAATGTTAAGTGAAATCTCAAGTGACCAGATCTTGTATTAAGCGGCTCCACAATGTGTCATTGCCGAACCAACCAAATGCTTACCAAGCAATTAATTATTGAGTTAATTTCAATTGACATGTCGAGATATGGTATGATGTCACTGAGATCCTTTACAAAAAGACACTGAATTCAGCGCCAAAACTCATTAGCAGATTACTCATCAAGCTCAAGGCTTCTCGAAGGTTCTCTCTCAAACAAGGATCGGTCTTTTACTTACTGTATCTAAAAATGGTTAAGTTGTGACTTAACATTTCATTGCTTATTAATAATACAAACTAGTTCCCTCAAAGATTACCTATGAGGTTGGTTTATCTTCATAGATATCTTTGGAAAGAATACAATTGTGTTCTACTTACCCCTACCTTATTAGTTGAGTTCAACGTATCCTCCTCAATGACAAAACATTGTGGGAAGAGTTGGACCAAGTATAGAATCCCCCAAAATCTCCTAAAAAGGCGACTTTAGTTAATTAAGGGGTATAAGTGACCAAACACAGTTTCAAGATCAAAATAATTAGGGAATGCATGGGGACCAAAGTATAATAACTATAATAAGCTTCCAAATAGAAAAATGAAATTTCAAATTACTCTGTCGTAATTTATTTCTTTTTCAATGAAATCGTAATTAATTTCACTAAATAATTTTGACTTCACTCCAATTTTAATTACTTCAAATTACCAGAATAGAGAGGTTTAATGTTTACACAGCTGGATGGCATGTAATATGGTTTCTCACATAAAACATAAAATCCCCCTCATGGGAAAACAAATGCATTAAATGTTGTGTTGTCCTACCATACCCAATATGTCAAATGCATCAAATGTTAAGTGGAATCACAAGTGACCATATGTTGTATTAAGAGGCGCCACAACGTGTCATTGGGAAACCAACCAAATGCTCACCTAGCCACCAATTATAGAGTTAAATTCAATTGAGATGTATAGATATGGTATAACGTCACCGAGATCCTTTATAGAAAGATACTGAATTGGCGCCAGACTCATTAGTAGATAATTGATGAAGCTCAAGGCTTCTCGAAGGTTCTCTATCAAACAAAAATCGGTATTTTAACTAGTGTATCTAAAAATGGTTAAGTTGTGCCTTAACATTTCATTACTAATTAATACTACAAACTAGTTCCCTCAAAGATTCCCTAGTGAGGTTGCACTTTCTTCATTGCTCCTTTTGGAGCGAATACAATTGTGTTCTACTTGCCGCCCACTGTAACAACCCGCTCATAATAATAATGGGTGGCCAGCCCTATACTACATTAAATCAAGAGTTTCAGATGGACCAGTCTCAACACCAACTGTCGGTACTATATAATATAGGACTAACTACCCGATATCATATAAGCAAGATGTTAAAATTTAAATAAAATATGCAACATACAACAAACCAACACTATAACAACACTAATAAGAAAAGAAAAATGCATATAAGAACAAAGATAAATGAAATGTTAGAATAAAATGAAATAAATAAATACAACTGAATATACCACAAGGAGATAAACCCGAATAAGTTGTCGGGTCACAATCAATACAATAGCTGAAATGGAATAAATGTAAACATATATAAATATCCCTTGGGTTCCAACCCGATATACAAAATGAATCCTACCTAGAATTTTAAAGAAGAAGGAAGCGGCTACATGATACATCTCGCAACAGTCTGCACTTGTCACGGCTCCCAAGACTCAGGATAGAAGGTCATCCGGCATCCATGCGGTAGGACACCTGTAGTAATATATATATATATATATATATATATATATATATATATATATATATATATATATATATATATATACATGCAGGAGAGAAAAGTAAACGGGTCAGAGCCCGAGTTGTGAAAAATATTTAGCAAGTGTGTTAACCGTGCATAATAAATATCGGTGCACTTATTTCATAATTAAAGTGGAATCGCACTCTCGTGAAACCCCAACTCACCTCTCATCTAAAGGCGCGCACCTATTCACGTCCTCAAATTTTAGTTAAATTACCCCCATTTATTAGGAAAACCTAACTTAACATTGGCCCAGTATATATCCACGAGAATTTGCCTTCCTATCTTAACCCAAGAATCCACTCCTTTCTAAACCCATTTATATATGTTTATAAACATGTAAGCCATGTTAGGCTTAATGGATTCCGGTTTATAATTTATTCAATTATCATTCTTAATACGTTACCCATTTATATTTGGGTTGAAGCATATGATTTAATTTCTAATTTAATAAGCATGAAAAATTATTATTGACACAACTTCCCTCCAATTTCAACGCTGCGCTGCGTTTCGTCCGTGGGGTGTCTCGCAAAGCGAAATCCAAAAAAGGAACCACCCCGTTACACTACTCCTTGTCAACGTCGATCCTGGAGATCCATTATGCCACACATAAATATCGACAGAACTTCTCTCTAATCTCAAAAATGTACTACGTTTCGTGCGTGGAGTGTCTCGCAAAGCGAAATCCAAATAAGGAACCACCCCGTTACACTACTCCTTGACAATGTCGATCATAGTGATCCATAATGCCGTACATACCATATAATGCTACCACTACTACTAAATCTCCAATAATATCCTTGGGATGATGTAACCGAAATATTCCTTAAATGCGATACATCAACCCCCATCAATCTAGTACACCATAATCATCCAAGATGTACTCCACAAAGTTTCTATATCCTTTCATCCAAAGATATATAAATATATATATATATATATATATATATATATATATATATAAGCATTTTATTCTCACCATATATATACATATACCAATCATCCATACCCATGACCAAGTGTACATATCATATCTGATGTACAATGGACGTGCACATAATCCACCCGGCTATTTATATCGCCGATAAAACTGCATCAATGCTATCATCTTCCCAGTGCCCGACTCACGTAGCAAACTGGGGACCACCTGGTGGGGATCAACAACACCCACCTCGTGATAACTCACACACACGACGTCCCGGGAAGCGGTCATAGCTCCAACCGGCAATGAGATAAAACATACCCACCACGTCTCATCCCAAAATATATATCTATCGTATAATAACACACGGGATGGCTATGACCTGGGGAATATCCACACCCTACTCTAGATGCCAGGATGCTCACCCTCTGCGTGGAAACTTCCCAATGATAGCATGAGCGGGGTATGCTTAACCACATAAGTATATATATCGCTCACATGCGCAACATACATATATCCATATGATCCCATCATATGACCAAATAGTAAACCATCATATACGGTTTAAATATCCATACCATGTATGTCCACATCATAAATATATCCATATATTCATATTTATATATAGATATACGTACATATATTCACACATCACTATATCATTATATATACAAACTAATTCTCGTTCATATGTATAAGATATATAAACCTGGCTATAAGTATACATAATCCTTAATATACAAGCCGTCACGACAAACTCATTTAATTTACCTCGATATGTGAATACAATCCTTCACTTGAAACATATTCAATCATTTTTCCTATGATGGATAGTCTCCCAAAATCATATGTATATATCTATACTTATATATTGAACATTTGGGTTAGCACCCAAAATTTTATGTAGGAAACCATCACTACACATACCATCTATATCCGAGAGCACATTAAAGACTCCAGTAATAATTTTGACTATCGGTATACACTTAACTAATTGTCTATAAACCTCAAACTCAGTTTTATCGTCATCAGATAAATCCCATTTCTTAGGGAAAATACCCGTTGTAAATCACACACCGATAAACAACAACTACTCCAACTAGATTTTCACATTCTACTCTAATTAAAAATATGATCCTGTAGCTCTCGATTCCGACTACGGTTCAATCACTTTTGTGAATCCCATAGTCTAAGATCTCTCGGATTTATTTATTAAAATTTATCATTTCTAAGGGTAGGCAATCGCTCTCTTCCATTTGACCCCAAATTGTATCTTAATACTATCCTATCCTTATAAGGATTTGACATAAATGTCGGCCTAGAAATTTTACCACATACATGGATATATTCTTCTTCAATTATTCCAAGAAGTCCCCACTATCATATACTAAGTGAGAGACCCCCCTATAAGTCTCCAAAATATCTCTTACTTCATAAGAGAAAGCCTCAAATTAATAAACCCACCAAAAAAGGGCTAGAGGTCATCCTAGAAAACCCCCCTAAAATAGTCCATTAAGGAAGCCCTTAAGAATAAACTCCAAAACAAAAAGGGGAAAAAGGATTTCCCATTCTAGGGCTAAAAATAGGGAACCGGTCGACCGGTCTCAGACCCCCGGTCGACCGCGGGTCCAAATTTTGCCTACGAAGAAATGGAGTAGGCTTTTCCCTTAAGGCGCGGTCGACCGGTCCCCAGACCGTGGGTCAACCGGCCATACCAGTTGCCTTGGCTAATTTTCAAATTTCAGCAAACCCAAAACCCTCAAACACCCACATATCATCCTCAAGCCCCCAAATCTTTAACCCAATAATATTTGTACCAATAAAATCCATCCTACATCTCATCCCAACCATTTATATGCCATCAAACCATATCTAAACATTGATTTCAAGATTCAAACCCAAAAATCTAGGTTTTGATATTTATACCCAAAATCCATTTCTTTAACCCACAAATTATGAAATAAAATACACAAATAACTATTTAGCTGTGACACCCCGACTAATTAAATACCGGGTAGCTACTCCTTTATTAAATTAATTCAAAATGCGAATTTGGTTCAGTTAATAGCATCACTGTCGAAAACATTTAACGATTACTAACCAACTAGTATTTAAAAAGTAAGTTGTCAAATTTTAAATTAAATCTGATTAACATGCAATAAAAGATTTATGAAAGAATAACATAACCATTCACCATAAAGAAGAAATAGAATAACCAACAAATAATAATAAGTCTGGAGGAAATACTCCTCACAATAATCCCACAACTGAAATAAATAGAACAGTGTACCCTTAATTAATTACATGCCAAAATCTGAATAACTGAAATATGAAATGTCTCTAAATAGAAATAGGCGACATGCCCTACAAATGATGAAATTGAATATGGAGTCAAGACTAGAAAAGGAGGCGTCTACTATCAAGGCCCTGTAAATTCCACAACAGCTACATCTCATCACCTGAATAGAAATCCTATGCATGGTGTCCTTGTGGCTGGGCACCTAAAAAGGTTTTTTACAAAAATAGATTTGAAAGCAAACGGGTCAGAGCCCGAAAGTGGAAAGTATTTTAAAAACACCAAGTGCTTTAATAACATTAAAACAATGAATGCAAAGTACATGTTAGAACGTGCTCTCACAAGAAATACTCACCTCTCGACTAATTATGCACTCCTAACGTACCGTACCCATTCAAGTGATTCTCATGTCTAACTAAACCGACATAAGTTCTAACCTTTCTACTTTATTCACAATATGAATTCCCAATGTTATCACTTAAATAGATAGCTTTATTTAAACTCGGATTCTCAATTTTTAGAATTACCATTTACTGGAGGTTATCCCCTTATTTATCTTCTCAATGAGTTATTATAAATTATTCTCATAATTAAACATGACAAGTCTGTTCATTTAACTGTATATCATTCACATCATAAATATACAATACAAGCACCCTGAGACTAAGCTATGGTGCACACATACTCTGCTATCCATCCCGGTACATCACGTACATAAGGATCACGCATTCCGAATCTCTCAGGAATCGTTCTCAGATAACAACAATCACAATCAATGGAGGCGAACACAGTCACATCACATGGGTCACACACATACCTACACTCCCACGATCAGTGGCCTTATTAACTTCCCAATAAGTCCTTTTCTGACCTATGTCCTCGAGGTACCAATCTAAATCCGGGGACACAAAGATTAGATGGCCCTAAGAGAACGTAAACCTCCCGTGATAGCAAGTATGGTAGGTATGTCATACACATAAAATCATATACATATACTAAGCATGCACACATCCTAGTAATTACCATAATTTATTAGTGGTATACTTCTCATTCTTATACCAACTTATAATGTTATGCAATTCACATATCCCCGGTTAATACTAACATTTAAATCGTCAATTATTCTCAGATCGTAATTAGTCACTCACGTCCTAATCCACAATTTCCATTTGGTTCAAATCACACTTCTATGTTTTACTCCTCAATATATCCAAAATATCCCAACTATATCAATTAGTCATCAAGGGAATGTTATCTCTACAATCAAACCAGGTTACGGGACATTAGAAATCAAATCAGGCCAAAAAGGCCAATCTGTCAACTCGTTAGAAGTCTCGTTCGAACGAGAGTTCGTTCGAACGAAGTGGGCATCTAACGAGATATCGTTCGAGCAAAAGGCATCGAATGAACATTCCACTCGTTAGAAGTCAAACTGTCAACTCGTTAGAAGCTCGTTCGAATGAGCTCGTACGAACGACCTGGGCAGGTCTTCTAACGAGGTGACAATTTCGAGCCCAGAATTTCTAAATTCATTTTTCCTCCAACTTTCTCTTCTGAAAACTCATCCAAACATTATTCCAACAGTGTTTTAAGGTTCCTAATAATTCCTAAACATACTTAGGTCGTATTTTAACATATTTATGGGGTCAAGTCTCCCTAAACCACACCCAATTATCAAATCTCCCAATATTCCTCCAACCCTTATGAATATGAACCCTAGAAAATTAAAGTCATCAATATCCACAATTAAATCCGTTTTTGTAATTTAAAAGATGTATTTCTAACAATATAATCGTCCAAACATAATTTTACATGCAATCTCTTTATCAAAACATGAATTTATAACTTCAATTACATGGGTTTTTACAAGTCTCCCAATACAATGCAATTATATCAATTTCTAAGCATGGAAGAAACATTCGCTTGAAATTAACGTAATTAAACCACTTGCCTTGGATTATTCTCCGAATTTGGTGTTGAATTGATGAAGGTTGCTCTCCCCTTTTCTCCCAAGGTTGAAGGTTGAAGATGAAGGTTAGGGTTTTCTCTTTTGGGAACTTCTCCTAAAACTCCCGTTGCCCTCTAATCACCTAAGTGCTGGTAATGGGTTAGTGGGTCATTAATTTCCTTATTTTAAACTCCCAAAATTCGTTGGTCATAAATCCCAAAATTCCAAAATTACCAAAATACCCTTTTTAGTTACCGGTATGGCCCAATAATGCCCCGGGACCCAAACTAAACCCCTGGCTAGTGTTTTCTAACTATTTCGACCCTTCCGAAAGCGTTGGCGCACTCAAAATGACCATACGGTTGATAAAAATAAAATTCACTTTTTAATTCAAATAATTACATTCCTGACGCGACTGTCACGTGCGTCCCAACTAAATTTTCCAAATTGCCGTATTTCAGCCTCGCGACAATTTCAATATTTTCAATATTCATATATTGCCATATATACACATTATAATCAAATACCAACTCACACCTCGTTAGTATTTTATCCTGATTAATTCTCAATTAATTCACATTTAATTTAATTAATCCCATAAATAAATATCACAAAAATACGGGGTATTACATTAGCAAGATTAAACACTTGCCTCAGATTTGTAGAGGTTGGACCGTCCTCGATGTCGCAGTTGGGTCGGAAATCTCTAAGCTTTTCTTCATCTCTCTCTTCTTTTCTTCTTCTTTCTCTCTTCTTTCTCCCTCTAGGGCTTTTTCTCTCTTTCTCTCAAATGAGAAATGGCTTCATCCGTAAGCCTCCAAATCCTTTAAAACATAAGCCCAATTTTAAATGTTAATACACACTTTAAGTGACTCGTTTACTCCAAATCGAGCCAATCATACTTAAAAATATTCCGGAGCCAAAATAAAACCCAATTACAGTCATTTTGACTATCTCGACCCCTTCCGGGATCGATGGTACCCTCAAAATCATCATCCAGAATACTTTAAAATGTCCTCTGTTTTTGGGCCTAAGTTCCCAAAATTTGAAATTCTCCAATTAATTAAATTTTATTTTTCCAAAAAATTTATTTCTCAGTCTCCAAAAATCGAGGGTTGTTACATACTTCCCCCCTTACAAAAATTTTGTCCGCAAAATTTAAAAATACGCATAGGACCTCAATATTATGTAGTCCTATAGTCCACTCTCAAAATCACTACACCGATCCTTACTAGTTCTCATGTCGAACCATATAAGTTTAAAATCAACTAGCTACCCAGGGCGCCCATACATCCTGTATCCGAGTTTCCACTCACAAAATTATAATCAGGCTCCATTAGCCTCAATTCATAACATAAGCCTCGGCATTATAATCTATAGCAACATATTAATTATATAGATGTTTGAAAATCCCCAATGGTTGAACACTCCTCAATTCCTGACGCTAGCCACCTTCGTGCGGGGGAGGTCTCGCAAGCGAAATCCAAATAAGGAACCCTCCCAATACACTACTGTGTAGCTAGGTCGGGGATTGAGATTAGTTGAACCAGGGTTAAGGTTTTATAAAAATATTTTCATATTTTAGATATTGCCCGAGGGCCTATTCAACAATACAATACAAATCAATCCCGCGTCTTTCGACACGCCAAATAAACACCTCATGCTTAGGACACAAGGTCTCAACAATGATAATACTCTAACCAATACCTAGTTCTCAAAACTAGCACAACTATGAGCTAAATTATCCGCTCAACATAAGTCCACTAAACTCTAAACTTCTCAGCTATACTAATCCCCTGCATTGCCTCAAAGCGTTTACCATAAGGTAAGTCCTCCCCTTATTGGGTTTCTATAATTTCACTCCCGTACCTATCCATAAGACAATTGTCTTACTACCACTACTCAACAAACTTCGACATTCCACACTTCCGAAATCTAATATTATAACTCTCGACTATCTCCTCACAAGACGATTCATTTCCTCAAAAGATGCCATGCAAAGGCCATACTTACTCACTCCTTCTTCCAAGAAAATTACATACACCCTAACGGTGTAGCAGCTACTACTCATCATGCCTTACGCACGACGTTCCCAATATCGCACAAAGCGTAACTTAAACCCCAAGAAAGGTATTCTACCTTATACTTCCATAACCCCATGGTTTTACTTTATCCTTGAATCCCTATTTAAAGTCCTCTACTCCTTACAAGACCATCGTTCTTCCTAAACCTATTTCTCCACAAGAGAAACACCTTCCTCAAAGTCCTTCCTAACCATCTTGAAGGACAAAGCGCGATTGGGACTACCAGAAACTCCCTTAGTCCTACTCACGAACCTGAGTCTCCAATTTCTTACTCCCTCTTCCTAAAAGATAATACTCCCGATATTGGGACAACTCCACACACCTCTCATCGGGAAAAGTCACCAACACCAGGTTTCCTAACAAAGGTGACGGGTTTCTCCATCTAAGCCTCCCAAGGATTACACTAATCTCTCGTCAGACTTACTTTACTAAGTCCAAGGTTCGCCATTCGATTAAATTTTCCTTTCTTACTCAACTGCCGATAAATCACCTCACACCACTACGAGAAATCTCCTGAATATCTCCTCCCGGAATCGGGGAAAACAAATACCCCCGATTAAAGCATACCCAAAATGTTCTATGGGTATTGAACTTCTAATCCTATCCTTTCCTAGACGACAAAATCTAGGCGACGTCTGAAACGAAACAAGAGCAACTGTTATCAGAACGCCAATCAAGTGAATATACTTCACAGAAGAAAACAACGCAGTGAACACAATAGTCCTATTTGTAGGGTTTTGTGTCAAGAACGTTAACGAAAGAATGAAGAAAACTCGCAAAGATCCTAAGGACTCTAGAACCTGATTCTCTGATACCATCTGTAACAACCCGCTCATAATAATAACGGGTGGCCAGCCCTATACTACATTAAATCAGGAGTTTCAGATGGACCAATCTCAACATCAACTGTCGGTACTATATAATATAGGACTAACTACCCGATATCATATAAGCGAGATGTTAAAATTTAAATAAAATATGCAACATACAACAAACCAACACTATAACACCACTAATAAGAAAATAAAAACACATACAAGAACAATGATAAATGAAATGCTAGAATAAAATGAAATAAATAAATACAATTGAATATACCACAAGGAAATAAACCCGAATAAGTTGTCGGGTCACAGCCAATACAATAGCTGAAATGTAATAAATGTAAACATATATAAATATCCCTTGGGTACAAACCCGATATACAACATGAATCCTACCTAGAATTTTAAAGAAGTAGGAAGCGGCTACATGATACATCCCGCAACAGTCCGCACCTGTCATGGCTCCCAAGACTCTGGATAGAAGGTCATCCGGCATCCATGCGGTAGGACACCTGTAGTAATATATATATACAGGCAGGAGAAAAAAGTAAACTGATCAGAGCCCGAGTTGTGAAAAATATTTAGCAAGTGTGTTAACCATGCATAATAAATATCGGTGCACTTATTTCATAATTAAAGTGGAATTGCACTCTCGTGAAACCCCAACTCACCTCTCATCTAAATGCGCACACCTATTCGTGTCCTCAAATTTTAGTTAAATTACCCCCATTTATTAGGAAAACCTAACTTAAAATAGGCCCAGTATATACCCACGAGAATTTGCCTTCCTATCTTAACCCAAGAATCCACTCCTTTCTAAACCCATTGATATTTGTTTATAAACATGTATGCCATGTTAGTCTTAATGGATTCCGGTTTATAATTTATTCAATTATCATTCTTAATACGTTACCCATTTATATTTGGGTTGAAACATATGATTTAATTTCTAATTTAATAAGCATGCAAAATTATTATTGACACAACTTCCCTCCAATTTCAATGCGTTTCGTGCATGGGGTGTCTCGCAAAGCGAAATCCAAACAAGGAACCACCCCGTTACACTACTCCTTGTCAACGTCAATCCTGGAGATCCATTATGCCACACATAAATATCGACAGAACTTCTCTCTAATCTCAACAATGTACTACGTTTCGTGCGTGGGGTGTCAAACAAGGAACCACCCCTTTACACTACTCCTTGACAATGTCGATCATAGTGATCCATAATGCCGTACATACCATATAATGCTACCACTACTACTAAATCTCCAATAATATCCTTGGGATGATGTAACCGAAATATTCCTTAAATGCGATACATCAACCCCCATCAATCTAGTACACCATAATCATCGAAGATGTACTCCACAAAGATTATATATCCTTTCATCTATAGGATATATAAATATATATAGGCATTTTATACTCACCATGTATATACATATACCAATCATCCATAATCATGACCAAGTGTACATATCATATCTGATGTACGATGGACATGCACATAATCCACCCGGCTATATATATCGCTGATAAAACTGCATCAATGCTATCATCTTCCCTGTGCCCAGCTCACGTAGCAATCTGGGGACCACCTGGTGGGGATCAACGACACCCACATCGTGATAACTCACACACACGATGTCCCGGGAAGCGGTCATAGCTCCAACCGGCAATGAGATGAAACATACCCACCACGTCTCATCCCAAAATATATATCTATCGTATAATAACACACGGGACGACTATGACCTGAGGAATATCCACACCCTGCTCTATATGCCAGGATGCTCACCCTCTGCGCGGAAACTTTTCAATGATAGCATGAGCAGGGTATGCTTAACCACATAAGTATATATATCGCTCACATGTGCAACATACATACATCCATATGATCCCATCATATGACCAAATAGTAAACCATCATATATGGTTTAAATATCCATACCATGTATGTCCACATCATAAATATATCCATATATTCATATTTATATATAGATATACGTACATATATTCACACATCGCTATATCATTATACATACAAACTAATTCTCGTTCATATGTATAAGATATATAAACCCGACTATAAGTATACACAATCCTCAATATCCAAGACGTCAGCACAAACTCATTTAATTTACCTCGATATGTGAATACAATCCTTCACTTGAAACATATTCAATCATTTTTCCTATGATGGATAGTCTCCCAAAATCATATGTATATATCTATACATATATATTCAACATTTGGGTTATCACCCAAAATTTTGTGTAGGAAACCATCACTACACATACCATCCATATCCGAGAGCACATTAAAGACTCCAGTAATAATTTTGACTATCGGTACACACATAACTAATTGTCTATAAACCTCAAACTAAGTCTTATTGTCATCAGATAAATCCCATTTCTTAGGGAAAATACCCGTTGTAAATCACACACCGATAAACAACAACTACTCCAACTAGATTTTCACATTCTACTCTAGTTGGAAATATGATCCTGTAGCTCTCGATTCCGACTACGGTTCAATCACTTTTGTGAATACCCTAGTCTAAGATCTCTCGGATTTAGTTATTAAAATTTATCATTTCTAAGGGTAGGAAATCGCTCTCTTCCATTTGACTCCAAATTGTATCTTAATACTATCCTATCCTTATAAGGATTTGACAAAAATGTCGGCCTAGAAATTTCACCACATACATGGATATATTCTTCTCCAATTATTCCAAGAAGTCCCCACTATCATATACTAGGTGAGAGACCCCCCTATAAGTCTCCAAAATATCTCTTACTTCATAAGAGAAAGCCTCAAATTAATAAACCCAACCCAAAAGGGCTAGAGGGCATCCTAGAAAAACCCCCTAAAACAGCCCATTAAAGAAGCCCCTAAGAATAAACTCCAAAAGAAAAAGGGGAAAAAGTATTTCCCATTCTAGGGCTAAAAATAGGGGACCGGTCGACCGCGGGTCCAAATTTTGCCTATGAAGAAATGCAGTAGGCTTTTCCCTTAAGGCGCGGTCGATCGGTCCCCAGACCGCGGTCGACCGGCCATACCAGTTGCCTTGGCCGATTTTCAAATTTCAGCAAACCCACAACCCTCAAACACCCACATATCATCCTCAAGCCCCCAAATCTTTAACCCAATAATATTTATACCAAGAAAATCCATACTACATCTCATCCCAACCATTTATATGCCATCAAACCATATCTAAACATTGATTTCAAGATTCAAACCCAAAAATCTAGGTTTTGATATTTATACCCAAAATCCATTTCTTTAACCCACAAATTATGAAATGAAATACACAAATAACTATTTAGCAAGATTAAACACTTGCCTTAGATTTGTAGAGGTTGGATCATCCTCGATGTCGCGGTTGGGCCGAAAATCTCCAAGCTTTTCTTCCTCTCTCTCTCTTCTTTTCTTCTTCTTTCTCTATTCTTTCTCCCTCTAGGGTTTTTTCTCTCTTTCTCTCAAATGAGAAATGGCTTCATCCGTAAGTCTCTAAATCCTTTAAAACATAAGCCCAATTTTAAATGTTAATACACACTTTAAATGACTCGTTTACTCCAAATCGAGCCAAACATACTTAAAAACATTCCGGAGCCGAAATAAAACCCAATGACAGTCATTTTTACTATCTCGACCCCTTCCGGGATCGATGGGACCCTCAAAATCATCATCTGGAATACTTTAAAATGTCCTCTATTTTTGGGCCTAAGTTCCCAAATTTTGAAATTCTCCAATTAATTAAATTTTATTTTCCCAAAAATTTTATTTCTGAGTCTCCAAAAATCGAGGGTTGTTACACCCACCTTATTAGTTGAGTTCATATTATCCTCCTCACTAAAAAAACATTGTGGGAGGAGTTGAACCAAGTATAGACTTCTTGAAAATCTCCTAAAAAGGTGACTTTAGTTAATTATGGGGTATAAGTGACCAAACACAGTTTCAAGCTCAAAAGAATTAGGGAATGCATGGGGACCGAAGTATAATGACTAGAATAATCTTCTGGATAGAAAAATTAAATTCCAAATTACTCTCCCATAATTTATTTCTTTTTCAAGGAAATCAAAATTAATTTCATTAAATAATTTTGACTTCACTCCAATTTTAATTACTCTAAATTACCACAATAGAGAGGTTTAATCTTTGGACAGTTGGATGGCACGTAATATGGTTTCTCGCATAAAACGTAAAATTCCCCTCGTGGGAAAACAAATGCATGAAATGTTATATTAGCCTATAAATCCAATATGTTAAATGCATTAAATGTTAAGTGGAAGCTCAAGTGACCAGATGTGGTATTAAGAGGTGCCACATTATGTCATTGTCGAACCAACCAAATGCTCACCAAGCCACCAATTATCGAGTTATATTGAATTGACAAGTCTTGATATGCTATGACGTCACTCAGATCCCTTATAGAAAGATACTGAATTTGGGGTGAATACTCATTAGTAGATAACTGATCAAGCTCAAGGTTTCTCGAAGGTTCTCTCTCAAACAAAGATTGGTATTTTACCTTGTGTATCTTAAAATGGTTAAGTTGTTCCTTAACATTTCATTACTTATTAATACTAAAAACTTGTTCCCTCAAAGATTCCTTGGTGAGGTTGTTGGATAAGCATGAAAACTCTCCCAGCACCTGCCATACCTGGTCCATCGCTGGTACCGAGTAACCTCATCTCAATATTACAACGTAACTAAATTTATGATACATGTCATAAATACATAGAAAATGCATAATATATATATATATATATATATATATATATATATATATATATATATATATATATATATATGATGAATCTAATTATCTTCCACTAGCCCACTTCTTTGATCTTCGTTTGAGATACCGCTTTACCTTTTCATCGAAGAAACTTGGTTAAATCCCCGCATTCCTTTATGCGGTACTAATCTTTTAGGAATCCTTATCTATTTTCTCATTTAGGTTTTTAAGGATGTGGTTTCTCTTTAATTACATGTTTATTTATACGCCCCAATTACATTTTCCCACTCGTAGAGAAATTTATTATTGTGTAAATAAGAAATACATGATGAAACAATTTAACCCGACAAATCACATCTTGAATCGTCAAACCTTACCTCAAAACAACATGAAAATGATATAACTCCATTGAAATAAATTGATTCGTCAAACCTTTGTTGGAAATAACTTGAATCGATAGACCTTGATTCAAGATAACTTGATCTGTCAATACTTTATTGCAAATAACTTGAACCGATAAACCATTGTTCGAGATAACTTGATCCATCAAACATGTATTGGAAATAACTTGAACCGAAATAACTCACCCTATGGCAAGTGGATACTTCCCATGTGAGAAAGATCCGCGGATATCTTTTCATTTAATACAGCACTCCAATCATCTTACACCTCTTTTGCCTAATGAGATGTGTCATCTTGGGGTTGATTTTGCATTGCCTCGCATCTGGCAAACCGTCCTTGCCATTATTTTCCCCTAATTTTCAAAACAAGTGTGTGTAATTGAGCCACCTAAAATAGAAATAGATAATTTTACACCAATTTCTTTTAATACACTTTATCATCTTCATTTTCATGTTTCTAATTTATTTCATTTACGCTCCATCGTCCAAAAATTTTCTAGCGATAAAAAGTTCTAGTGTTCCCCAAATCTCATCAAAAAAACCTAATTTCTAATATTATTTATCATCGCCTCAATTAAAAAACCTTTTCCCCTTTATTTCCACTGTGAATAAATACCAATACCCTTAATGGCTTCCTCAAGAAATACCGTTGAAGTTTTCAGCCAATACATCATTGTAGTTTGGCTAATCACAAATAATTATTCTTCGCCCCCTACCGCTGCATTCCCTACTTTAGAGAGAAGGATATGTTTACCAAATATTGAAAATTTTTCAAAAAACTATTGGTGTTGTTCATAAACCCACTTTGATGGGGGAGGAACTAAAATATGCCACCGTCGGCAGTATGTCACAAACTTCTCCTTTCTCCATTTTAGGCTCGATCGGGAGATTTCCCCTATTCCCACATTTATTGCAAAGCACCAGGTGGTTCCCCTTATGGTTTTTATTCCTCTATATTTATAAAATAAAACAAAATAAAACACTTAATGATATAGGGATTTCTCATTACACCAATTTTTTTGGAGACTTCATGTTATCCAAAAACAATCCTTTTCTTCATCTATTGGTCTCTCATTGGAGTGTTACCACTCACACTTTCGTCGCATCACGAGGAGAGTTCTCAATTTCCCTATAATATATATATATATATGAACTATACAGCATGGCATCATGTGTCCATATACCTTGCTATGACTTAACACTTGATACAAAGGAAGTGTGACAACCCGCCTACTAAAAGAATAGGTGGCCAGCACAGTAAACAGGAATCATAGATGGTCCATTCTCAGCATCATTGTCAATTAAAATAATAGTACGAGATAACCACCAATCATTTTAGAAAACGGACTGTCAAATTTAAAATTTTGTAAGTAAAAGAAAAAAACTTAGACGATCCTATTTGCAGAAATGGTGGATACCAAAAATCAACGAATAAAGAATGACAATATAATAAATAATAACCAAATAAGTTGTCGGTTAACAGACCAATAAAAATAGTTACACTGAGTATTACAATTTGAATATCACATTATAATGAATGAATACAAAGCATGGGCAACACGCCCGAATATATCAACTGAACATAACTAGAGTACAAAAGATACAAGCATCTGTAACAAATATCCTACAACATACGCAATATGTTATAGCTCCATGTCAACTAGAATGGAAAGTCAATATGGTTATCCTTGTGGTAGAGCACCTGAATGGACAAAGATTTGCATGAAAATAAAGAAATATAGACGGGTCAGGGACCGATTTGATATGATTACCATGTGACTAAAATGCATGACAGTTAAGTGCGTAGTTCTCTTGCAATTAACATAATATTTCTCACCTCTCACTTCTAAAAATACAACCTAGCGCAATATCAATGATGCTCAATGATCATATATAAATACATGGGATAACTCATCTACATTACTCAAGGAAATAATCAAAACCATTCACCATCTAATGGCACAATTCCCATTTTCTTTAGGAAATTCATATATGGCAATTCATTTTATCAAATGTTTAACACTTCAATTTCATTTCAAAGCTTTCTTTACCAATTTTATTTCCTTTCTTCCATCCAGGAAAAATATATATTTGAAGCAAGTTTTATTATCATAAAAAAATGCTTTTCTGTTTCATAACATCCCACTTCCCCTATTCCATCCGGGAAATGTATTTAACGTCCCATTTTCCTTCTTCCATCCGGAAAATGTTTTTAAAGCCATTTTATTATCATAAAATGCTTTAACATCAATAATGTCCCACATTATTGAGAATAGTTATATTTCATATCATATAACGATTCTAAGACCTCCCCTCCGGGTTTCCCCACTGGGCGCTCCCCTAAATGGCTATCATCTTCCAGGGCCTATAAATTAAGACAACCCGGGATCCAACATCACAAGACGTCGGGAAGCTGCCATATTCCTCCGGGATAGTCATAACCACACCCGAAATTACCTCACCAGCGCAGTATAACATATAATAATCTCCCATATGGCCTATGACTATATTCCCTTGCATTCATTAGCCAGGGGACTTCACCTCACGCGCGTAACTTCCCTTATGATAGCGATTTAGAGAGGTGTGTTCACGTAAATTATCATTTATGAAAATCGTTTCTCTTTCCATTTGAAATCATTCATTTTTACATTCTCAAAATCATTTCTTTTCAATGATGAAATACCATTTCTAAAAAGTGCATTTCTTATTCTTTAAGTCATATTATATTAATGACCTAAGACCCGAAGTGCCAATATCCTCCAACAAGTCTCCAAGAGTCCAACACAATACCATAAATCATCAAAGTGAGTCTCCCTCAATAATAGTCTCGCAAAAGTCCCAACATTATCATTTTATTTTCTATAAATTTTAGGTTAACCTCATATCTCATTCGGACATTAACTTACGTAATCTAACTTTTATAATGAGCCCAAATAACCCCATACTAACCTAGGGAATTTGTATACCCAACAAAACCCTCTAGGACTCCCCATTACTTCCCAAAGGAAGGTTCCTAAACCTCAAACCTTAACGAAAAGGGCTAAAATCAAACTAGGAAAAATCTCACAAAACTGGACAGCCGAATCGAATCGCCCTAGGGACGAATCGATTCGCCCCTGGTTGCGAATCGATTCGCCCAAAATCAAATTGATTCGGTCTTAGTCCAAATCGATTCGGTCTCCCAGAACTGTATCCTACCCTTAACCGAATCGATTCACCTGGGAGCCGAATCGATTTGGCCCTGTAAATTTGCCCAATTTCGGCTACGGGTTGAAGAACCCTAAAATCCCAAAAACGCCAAATCCTTCAATTCTTCCAACATCAACAACAAATAGTTATACCCAATCATCCCTACACATCATCTAACTAATTTATTTTCCTCACATCAAATTAAACTACAAGATTTAGGGTTTAAACACCAAAATCAACTAAAACCTATAAATGTTTTAAATCTCCAAAACATAACCATACATGCAATTTATCACATTAAATCAATATCTAGCAAGTAATAAACTTGCCTTGAGTTTGTAGTCTCGGATTCTCTTCCGGTAGCAATGATTTCCAGCTCCAATCTTCCATTTTTCTCTCTTTTCTCCCATTTCTCCCAACTCTCTCTCTCTCTCTCTCTCTCTTGGCTTCTAACATAAGAATGAGAAAATAAAAGGGTGTGAAGACTTATACGGGTCTTAAACATAATTTCTCCTCATTTAATTGTTGATACACCATTAAAATGCCTCGTAACTACATAATTGAGTCATAACCCGTCAAAAGTGCCCGTAACACAAAAATACAACTTGTCACCTATTTTGACTATCTCTACTATTCTAAAAATAACCACACCCCCTATTTTGGCATTCAGAGTAACGTGAACTATTTTTATGTTCCAAATTCCTTTTATTTCATTAATTATACTCCAATATATATATGGGTCATAACCGTCGGTTAACATATAATGACGCAATAAAACACAATATAATGCTATTTACCTTCTCATAACGGTAAATAGACAAAACATTGTAAATATTATCCCTTAATATCACGGTAAACAATATTTACTCCAACTTTTCCTATTTTATAAAATTAGCCCATCAAGCAAAATAATATAAAATAGTCGCTCAAATGTCTGGGTTGTTACAGGAAGAAGTAACATGCCACACTTAACCAACTTCTTCATGAATGTATCGGTGATTCCATGAAGGCCACTTTTGGCTATTGATTATGTAATATTACCAACCTCAATTCAAAATGATATAGGATGAAAAGAATAAAACGGTTAAACTTGTTGATGACTTTGGTACAGGTTATGGCGAAGACTTAGAATTAGCTGCTTACATCCTTTGTTTTTTCTATCGATTCTTTGTCTATGGTAATGATCAATCACGCAGGCACTTACTAAATATTTATGTTACTTTGGTTCATATAGTCAACAAATCCTTAGAATCATGGCACGTTGAAATTTTCCAATACTATCTTGTTCATTAGTTTCTCTATGCAAGGTTCCCTAGGCTTAGTTCTGCTCTTTTAGATATTCCATGCTTCCTATGGAAAAACCACGCATAACACAATGTAATAGGAAGTAAGTTAAGAAGAATATATTACCTTTGAATTATGATTTCTAAAGTTTTTCACTTTGTCCTTATAATGGAAAGACCAATTCTAAAAGATGGTCATTCTACATGCCACCAGCTTCATCAGTGCAACTTGTTCTATGAGGTGGGGAAGTTATTAAAGAGAAACTTTATCTCCCTATGCTTCTTCTATGTAATACCCCTTACTTTTGAGTAATTATTTTTATATTAATTTCCCCTGTGGGTTAGTTATATAAATAAAGGAAATTAGAGTGAATATTAATTTCAGTAATTTAAGAGTTAATATTTATGAGTATTGCATAATTACCTTTACGTGAATGTAAATAGTGTAATATTATGTTACTGTTGAGTCTCTATGCTTTGAGGTGATGTGTATAATTTATATTCCAATTGGATTATTATTAGAATGTTAATATGACGTTGGAATAGAAATTTATTAACGATATCCTAGATGTCATTTTAGAGGGCGCAGTTAGTTCGGGATGGGTCGAGATAGTCAAAATAAGTACCAGGGTTGTTTTGGGGTTCCAGGGTACTTTTATCTAGTTAGGACTTAAATATAATGTTACGAGTCATTTTAAGTGTGTAGTAACATTTAATGTTAGACTTAAGTCATTTGGGCATTTAAGTCTTACAAGAGCATTTTATACCTCATTTATGTGTTTCGGACCTAGAGAGTTAGAGAGAAGTGAGAGATTGAGATAAATAAGAGAACAGAGAGATTTTGCCATTTCAAGCACGTAATTATTTCAACGAAGAAGATCCAAAGACTACAATCCCAAGGCAATTATTATACTTGCAATAACTTATGATTATGTTGAATAAATTGTGTGATTAGTTATTGTTCTTAAGATTTAACCCATTTAGGGTTTTGATTGAGTTTCTTGCTCAAACCTCCACCTATATAAGTTAGAGATGATTTGAGGTTACATATTGTTAGGTGATCATATAAAAATCATTTATTGATAATATTGGTAGATGATAGTTGGTGTAGAGGTAAGAAGAAGAGTTGGAAGATTTAGGTTTTATAAGAAAAATGGGGGTTGGCCGAAATAATTGGTGCAACCGGTCGACCGCATCCAGACGCCAGTCGACCTGGCCTAAATGGAAAAGCCTACTGGTTACCTATCAAGGATAATTCAATTTTGCGATCGATCGGGGGTCAGGGGGGCCGTCGACCGATACTCTATTTTCAACTCAAGAATTGGACTTTCTTTCTACTCCATTTCTTTTGGGTTTAAGACATAGGAACCTTCTCTTAGGATGAGTTGAGAAGTAATATGACCTCATATAAGGAGAGTGGTACTCTAGGATAGTACGGGAGTGTCCGGTATTATTTCATGGACTATTTATAAAGGTATAATGTCTCATTTAGTCTAGCAAACAAAAGTAGGACTAATGTAGAATCGGGTAGTGTGTCATGGAACTTCGAGGGCTAGAATGATAATAACTATCTCTTGTAGCCAAAATTGTAAATAACTATGGTTTTGAAATTTAAGGACCGTATATTTAACTTAAAATAGTTAGTAGATATGCCACATTTATACATACCTCTCTAAATACTATCATAGGGGAAGTACGCGCTAGAGATGAATCCCCTGGCTAATGATGCAGGGAGAGTATAGTCCTCAGGCCATGATACCGGTTGTTACGTTGTATGATTGTATGGTTTGAAGTAAGGTAATTCTGGGTATGATTATAACTCACTCTCGAAGGTATATGGTCGCTTCCCATGCATTGCGATTTAGTAAACCTAGGTGGTCTTTGTTATAGGCCCTAGAAGATGATAGTAATTAGGGGCGCATCCAGTGGGGTGGCTCCCGGAAGTATGTTCTTAGAACCGTTATTACTATGATTGTAACTATTCCTATTGATATTGTATTTCAGCCATTTGATTAGTTGATTTAAGAAAACTGCGAATCAACTTTAATTCCCCATTGTCCTTAATGATTATTAACTTGTAGATATATCTTCAATTGATAAACTTGGTATGTGGAACGTAGTTAGGTTACTCCTATTAAGTAGATGGGTAGTTTAACTTAAAATGAATTATACGCATTAGGATGTGAACTTAGAAGAGAGGTGAGGATGAGTTCTTGAATGAACAGCGAATTGTATTATTTATGAAAGTAGTATTCATAACTGTCATGATATTATTCACATGCATATCATATCAAATTGGGACCTGACCCATTTATATTTCTCCTTCTTGCATGGTTCTTATATGCGTTCAGGTGCTACGTCGCATGGGCGCCCAATGTGACTTCCCTTCCCAGTGTTAAGAAGCTATGACATTTTGCGGATGTTGTAGGATTTTTTATAGTAGACGTATCATTTATTTTTTATACTCTAGACATGATCAGTATGTATTTTCGGGCGTGTTGCCCAAGTTTAGTATTCGTGCATATAGTCATACTTGATGTAATCTTTTGTATCCAGTCTGTTAATCAATAGCTTATTCGGTTATATATTTTGTAGAAATGTTGTTAAACTGTTATGTGTATATAAATATCAACCTTTTCCTATAAACTGATTTATGGAAATTTCTTTTATCAAATTTACAAAATTATATATGACATCCGTTTTCAAAATATTTGGTGGTTGTCTCGTATTATATATTATGCAATAGTGATGCTATGAATGGACCATTTAAGATTCCTATTCTATTGGATTGATTGGCTGGCCACCTCTTATTTTAATAAGTGTGGTGTCACAAATGGTATCAGAGCATCAGGTTCTAGAGTCATTAGGATCTATGCGGACTTATCACATTTTACCGTAGTGTTCTTTCATATAGAGCCCTATTATTATGATTGTTTTTCTTATCCGCGTTTACGATTTTCCCGTAAGGATGAATTGTTTTGATTGTATATTGATTCAGTTGCTTTTTATCTCAGATGCCTCCTAGATGAGGTCACCCGACAAGGGTAAATCGAGTAGAAGATGATGTAGATCCCCCACCACCACAAGGCACTATAAATGTGATAAAGGTGGATAATATTATGGCCCAGGCGGTAAATGATGCAATGACCACTACGGTGAAACAATTTCCCTAAGCTCGACAGGTGGTGTCACCGGTGGCTCAAGCCCATACGATAACTTCCGCATGGGAAAGAGTTAGAGAATACTTCTTGAAAGGTCACCCTCCAGAATTTTAGCGCGGAGATGATGTGATTATTGAAAATCAATGGAAGAAGGATGTTCAATGCCATATTCGAATGGTGGAATGTAGTGAGTAGAGGAAACATATTATTGCCACTTTTAAAGTCGTGGGAGCTGCTCTCCAATGGTGGGAGTCGGTGACCCCTCCAGAACAGAGGGATACGATGTCAATCTCGAAATTTTAGGCCTTATTTGATTGAAAGTACCTTCCTCTAGCAATCCATAAATAGATGAGGAGGAAGCTACAGGATATGATTCAAGGGGAGCGACAGTGGCAGAATATGAAGAAGAATTTACCCATTTGGAAAATTTATGCCAGAGGAGATAAATCCAGAAGAAATGAGGATCTCAAATTTTAACAGGGGATTAAGTTGGAGGATAAGGAAGCATCTGTTGGGGAACCCGGCTTTGAAAAATTTTGGGGATGTGATGAATGAATCTTTACTTCATTTCCAGGATCAATGCCTTCACTTGAAGGTGATGAAGAATATAAGAGATTCTAATTAATCTAGTAAATAAGGAGGGAACGGTGCCGGTGGAGCATTACCATCACCACAATAGTTTGGGAATAAACAGAAGGAGCAGGACCTCCAGCAGGGGGACTTAGCTAAGAAGAAATGATTTGGGGGTTTCAACTTTACTAGAGGTAATTTTTGTCACGGTTAGGGTGTTGAGCAACATCAGCAGTTGGGCCAACTGGGAAGAGGGAATAATGGGGGTCGAGGCCAACATGGCTAAGGCACGAGGCAGTTTTGAAATAACAACTGAGGCGGACACCTGGAGGGTTTTGTGGGCCATTGTTTTCAATGCGATGAGATAGGTCACAAGAAGAGAGCTTGTCCATAGTTGAACAGGGGAAATTTACAGGAGGCCCTCAGAATTCGCAGGCACAACAACAACCTTCAACACCAATTCCAGTCGTCCCATTACAATAGGAACAACTTCAATTTGGACGTATGTACAATATCCAAGATGATTTGTTTCCTCCAGCACCATTAGCACCACCAATTATTGAGGGTAAGTTTTCCATCCAAGGGTTTGTGGGTTGGGTGTTATTTGACACTGGCGCCACACACTTGTTTAGTTCTAGTGAATTTTCTCTTTCGATGGGATTGTTTAAATATGTTGAAAGTACTTTCACTAGCGTCGAGTCTTCTATGGGTGATGGTTCACTTGAACTTTTTATTTGTAAAGGGGAAGGAATAGACCTTGGTAGATTGCGTTTCAAGGCCGATTTTCTCATCCTGGATATGGTCGGGTATGATGTCATTTTGGGAATGGATTGATAAGTGAAGTACCGAGCCATGGTAATTTGTTATAGGAGGAGTATAGTTTTTGCCATTACTGGGTAAGAAATGTTTTTGGTGGCTATGCCCCTTCTAGTGGGAGGTTCAAGAACCCACTTGTATTATCTTAAGGAGGAAACATTACAAGAAATCGTGATTTCCTTAGACTCGATTCCAGTTGTTAGGTAATTTTAAAGATGTCTTTAAAGAGATCCCTGGCCTACCTCCAAGTCATGAGATTGAGTTCGTAATTGACCTAGCACCGAGAACGAGACCGATTGCACGAACTACACACTACATGGCTCCTTTAGAAATGAGGGAATTGAGGGATCAAATTCAGCAACTATTGGGGCAGGGGTTTATTCAGCGTAGCATATCGCCATAGGGTGCCCCCGTATTATTCGTGTGAAAGCGAAATGGTTCCCTTCGGTTATGTATAGACTATCATGAGTTTAATAAGGTAACCATCAGAAATAAATACCTGTTACCTAGAATCGATGATTTGTTTCATCAATTACGAGGCGTGTCGTACTTCTCTAAAATAGATTTGAGGAAAGAATACCTCCAGTTGCGAATTCAAGAGCAAGATGTGTTAAAAACTGTATTCTTGACAAGGTATGGGTCTTACAAGGTTTTTGTTATGCCCTTTAGGATAACTAATGCTCCTGCGGTATTTATGGACCTTATGAACCGAGTATTTCGGGAATTCCTGGACTAGTTTGTGATCGTGCTTATTGATGACATTCTAATATATTCTCGGACTAAAGTTGATCGTACCGAACATTTGCGATTGGTTCTGTAGACACTACGGGATCATCATCGTTATGCTAAGTTCGGGAAATGTGGCTTTTGGTTGAAGGAAGTGCAATTTTTTGGGCATATCATAACGGTCGAAGGTGTTTTTTTGGACTCGAGCAAGGTTGCAGCAGTGAGGGAATGGGAGTAGCCACGATCCCAATGGATATTCGTAGCTTTCTGGGTTTGGCGGGATATTATCGCCGTTTTATTAAGGGTTTCTCCAAAATTGCGGGTGTAACACCCCATATTTTTTAGGATAAATAATTTATCTAATTTGGAGGACTAAAATTTAAACTAAATTGATGATTTGGATAAACTATTTAATTTGGAGAATTTTTTTAAAATGGAAGATACAATTTATTTGGAGAATTGAGATTTAATTTAATTTGGGTTATTTCTTTTAAGAATACATGTGTCGTAACTTGAGGTTGAAATTTGAGATTTTAGTTAAGTAACTTAGATGATGATTCTGAATGTGAGGTTGAGTCCGTATGGGTCGAGATAGTCAAAATTGAGTATCCGAGGGTAGTAATTGGGTATTGAGGCATTTTTAGGCATGACTGAGCCCACACGAGAGTATTTGGGCCATTTTAATTAAGTCCATTAGTATAAAAATGGGATTGGTAAAATAAAATAAAAAATTAGAAGGTATGGCATCCATAATTCATTTTAGGAAAACCCTAGTAGCAGAGGTGAAAAGAAGGATCAAGTGCGAGAGCTTTTGGGAGTCAAGCCAAGAGGAGATTGATGTGTTTTTAGCCAAAAGGATCAAACTCTACAAAATTTCAAGGCAAATAGTTAAATTTTATTTCATTTAAATTTTGGTATTGCGATTCATATCATGGTGGGTGTAAACCATCTTCATTTTGGGATGAGTTATTATAACAGATTTCATTTTTGGAGGGTATCACATATTAAATTTGGGTTTGGGGAATTTAAGCATTAAGGGTGAAATTGATGTTTAATTGATGTGAGAATAATATCATATGAGGCTAGAATATGATTTAGAATTGAAGACCTATAGAAATTGTTGTTGAATTCCAATTATTGAATCGAATTAAGAATTGTTATTCATGGGGTATTGAGAAAACCCCAATTTATGAACCCTAAAATTTTAATGAAAATAACTAAGGATTAATGTCATATATTAGTTTTTGAACATGTTTATAGATGAAATAAATATGGGAGAGAAAGTAATCGAGGTCTGGATTAAAGTTGGAAAGCTTCGGAGTTTAAAATGGAGGAAACGCACTCGGGGAAGATGACGGGTATCTGGTCGATCGATCGATCGAACCAATTCATCGGTCCATTGAACCGTTTATTTATTATAAATCATAATATTCTATATATTTTCATCACGGTCGCGTGGGTGCTGACCGTGTGGGCGAGACCGACATCTTTAGGAAGAAATAACTTTGGGTTATTTGGAGATTTCCGTAGATGATTGATGGACTTGGAAAAAAATATAAAGGAACATTACTTTATCCTTGGATTAGATGGGGATGAATCCGGGGTATGGATTTAGGATTATTCATAATGAACGACACTCGATAATAAATGTCAAAAATATACCAACGTATTCGAATGGGAATTTCTGATGAGTTTAGCATATGGGTTGGTATCTTAAGGTGGAATTTAATTGATAGGAATTAAATGGAACGTAATACTTAGAGTCTTATGGAATGAGTATTAAGGACTCTTAAATTTAATAAGGGTGTTAAAGTTATTAACCGAATTTGGTGAAATGAATTCTAAAAGGTTAAAATACTGGCCAATAAAGGGAGTCCGGGCATATTGGTTGAGTGATACCACTTGGAAAAAATATTAATTGAGATGATAGTTATTAAATTAAGGGTTGGGATTTTGACTCTGATATTTGTCAGGCTAGTGCTACAGGAGTTAGGCACATATTAGCCTGTTTAATTTATTATAGAGATATATAATAAATTATCGAATAGTGAATTTAATGAGAGGTGTTAACCTTAATATTGGATTTTTGTGTAACAAATTCTAAAGGGTGAAGATACATACCATATGAGTGAGTCAAAGTATTGTAGTTATGTGACACTACTTTAAAAAAATAATTAATGTGAAATTGATTAGATTAATCGGTGTAATTTGAAATGTAACGAATTCGGGGGTTGAGATAACCTATGACTTAGATCAATAGGATATGAGTGAAATACATACTGCAATATTTTAAAGGAAAATTGGCACATTTCGAGTAGTGAGGGATACTCGGGAATATATGATGAGACATTTAATTGAAATTAAATAATACGTACGATCTTCGGGGGATATATATGTTATGTATGGAATATATGATATAGGTTGTGTGTATACCTATACTGATTTGTATGATTTTTATGTCTATGACATACCTACCATACGTGCTATCGCGAGAGGTTGATTTTCAGAAAGGACCATCTCATCTTTGTGTGCCATCGGGGGGATATAGATTGGTACCTTAAGGACATAGACTTTGAACAACATATTTGTTAGTTGACGAGTCAGCTAACCATGGGAGCATAGGTATGTGCATGACCCATGGGTATGTGAACTATATTGACCTCCAATATGTGTGATTTGTATTTATACGGTTCCACGGTGATTCGAAATCCGTAATCCTTTATTCAGTGCGTGATGTACCCGAACTTGATAGCAGAGTATGCATGCACCGCAAGTCCAAGCCTTGGGGGTGTTGTATTGTATATATATTATTAGTGTGATAAATATATATATACTTGTGATTTATTCTACTACGTGTGTTTGGTAGACGATGTACTGGGACATTATAGCATAATATACTCGCACCATAACTTAGCTTAGGGGTTTAGTGTTGATAGATATAACAAAGTGATATATGTATACGTGTGATTTTATTCTACTGTGTGAGTTTAGTAGAAAAGAAAGATAGTGACATTAAAAATAACTATATTATGGAGAGAAATAAAAATATACCAAGAAATTTATAATGGGATAAAAGACACATATTGTATGGGTAATACGGGTGGGTACAATAAGTTAGTATGTAGAAGGATACTTGTTATGGCTAGGAAGGGTAGAAGGAAGGTGCTAAGTGTGCACATTATATGAGGGGTGAGCTATATCTCTAGAGAGTACGACACTAGCTTAAATATGAAATTTTGTATGCATATTTAATTATTGCAATTTAACTACTTGCTAAGTATTTTCAAAATGTTTTACTTGGGCTCTGACCCGTGTCAAAATATTTTACAAAACATTTTAGTTGTCATGCCACAGGGACGCCAATTTAAGGATTATATTCAGGAATGCACAGTTGCAGCTCATGTGGAAGTTGCAGGACTTTGTTATAGACGATTCGTTAATTTTGTCATAGTGTAGGAACTTTTCAGTCCTCATTTGGGCATATCGACCTCAGATTTTGTATTTAGTTTACTTATCGGACTTTATGTATCCAGGTTATTGTTTCGGTTACTGTTGTATTTTACTGTTGAACCGATAATTTATTCGGTTATCTTAATTTATGTTATTCATTTCTGTAGGATTCAGTTATTAGTTATGTGGATGGTTTTATTATTATTTATTTTCGCCTGTTGTTAATTAGTGGAAGATAAAATTTGGCACCAGTCTACTTAAATTACTAGGTGGTTAGTAACTTTAAAAAAATTTCGACCGTGATGCTAAGAATGAGCCATATGAGACCAACGTTTTATTTTGATCATGGGTTAGTCACCCAGAATTTTAGTAGGCGGGGTGTCACAGATGGTATCATAGCATCAGGTTATGGAGTCCTTAGGATCTGTGCGACTTATTACGTTTCAGCGTAGCGTTCTTTTATATCGAGCCTTATTATAGGATTATTGTATTCTTTCACGTATATGACTTACGTTCTCCTGTGATAAAGTATACATGAAGAGATTCATATACGAGTTTGGTTGGGATTAGTACACCAAATTACTTTGGGACGACCAGCGAGGGCCGTTACAAGGACTGTAGGAGGGGACGCTAAGCAAAGCGCATGGAATATTCTGGAAACGATGATCACGATAGAAGTTGACTTAATTATTATTCATGATAGATGGCCTTAGGTTAAACACCATGGTGCATTAGTTTCCCTAAACACCTTCGTAGAAAGAGGCAGTGCATATTCAAACTCACCCAGTGTATTCGGTAAAGGGGTGGAGTCGGGGGAAATCCTTTGAAGCACCATCCGTGAGGATTCGGGAAAGAGGGGGAGTGTAACGGGTTAATGGAAAGAGATAACCCAAATTCAATTGAGTAGGGTGGAGTGCAGTGACACCCATAATTAAATTTTAGAAAATAATTGCTCATAGGAGCGGCGTAGTAGTGGTGGGAGCTGCTCACCACAACCATGTAGAGATACCGTGGATAACGAGGAAATTGTGGTGCAGTTTAATCACAAATCCCCTTATCAGTTGTTTAAGTAGAGGGGTAAAGGGAATCCAGTCCTACTTCAGAAGGTACGGATAGTGGCCGAACATAAAGGAGAGTTAACTTGTTTAGCAAACTTCGAGCCCAACGAGGTGGATATGGAGAATTAAAAAAGGGTTTGTAAGTTGAAAATGGACTCGTGGTAAAAATACACAAGAGAGCATAAGGAAAATTCGGATAGAAAGACGGGTGTTATTGTAGATTTGGATGTGAAATGGGTTTAGTAGAGGTATCATAAATACAACTATAGTGTCTGTTTATTCACCGTTGAGTATAGGGGATCTCTTTAGATACATTTACAGGGGAGCGGGTGTGAACACTAAGATGATATATATGTCTTATGAGGCTATCTCATTTTGAGAGGTAATATTCAAGGTATGGTTCCATCCTATGTACGGACTGTTAAGCGATGGTGAGCGGTTACAATAAACTTATCATGTTTACTATTTCGGGGTAGGATGGGTATTTTTATGATGTCTCACTTGAAAGAGGGTCGAGCTCCTCGTGACGATAGTTTTATAAAGTTGACTTCAGAGAGTACATATGTCTAGTTATATTGGATCCTGGTGCATAGGTGATTTTACTAATGTGATTCAGGGTATGTCGAGTTTACCATTGAGTGGAGAGATTTAACTCATTGTTGTGTAAGTGTTGAGAACTTAGTCATAGTGCGAGCATAGTATCATGTGATGCCTTGAGAGACATGGTCATACATGATTTGATTTATGTGTTGGGAGATAAAATTTGTGATATCTTGGTTATGTGCTTGGAATGCACGGATTTCGATGACCGACAATTCTAGGGGATAGTTCATAGGGGAAAATTCTTTTGAACTTTATTATGGGAGGTTACAGACATGGATCGTAATAAATGTTGGGAATAGTGAGATGTTGTTGGACGCTAGTGCATCGATTTTAAATCTTAAATTATTAAACGAGTAGAGGAAACACTTTAAGAAGAGAGTTAATACGATATATGAATAGTGGATCCATGTAGTGCTACAAAGGATGCATCGAGAAAATTTTTGCACCATAAGTAAATGGGTGGGGCAGGGTCGAGAAGGACTTCATTTTCAAATTGGGGTAATCGAGAAAAACTGTATGACATAGCCACACCGAGAAGGTGGAGTTGAGCTTGAGATAAATATATTACGTATGAGACATTACTGATAATTATACTGAAATGTTTGGGCTATAGTGTATAGAATGGTGGGACTTTTTATTTGATGTTCCAAGATATGATTTATTTGTGCTAGTTATCACCTGAAAGAGGGTCTGGTGTACATATATTCTTCTATATATGTTATCGTGTGTTGCATAATATACTTATGGGAAAATGTTTGTATTATTACATTTGATCCCAGTAAGTATGAATGTTTACTGATGAGATTCAAAGTGGATATGTTTAGTAATGAGCGAGGATATATAGCCTGTGATTAACTTGCGCTAAAATACTAGTGATAGTAAGGGGAGCTATATTGTATGATATCTTTGGTAACATGAAAATGGCTGAGTACACTTTTATGTCAGAAGACGGTATTTGGGGCTACGTGCTATGGATTGAGGGTCAAACGGATCTTATCGATCGATAATGCTAGGTAGTAGTGTATCGGGGGGGGGGGGGGTTCTTTGTTTAAATTTCGCTTTGCA
This sequence comes from Sambucus nigra, assembly GCA_949130495.1. Taxonomy (NCBI): domain Eukaryota; kingdom Viridiplantae; phylum Streptophyta; class Magnoliopsida; order Dipsacales; family Adoxaceae; genus Sambucus; species Sambucus nigra. The sequence continues at coordinate 617,303,349 of OX422207.1, forward strand.
AGACATCCCATGCATGAAACTTAGCACAACGTTGGAAGTGGGGAGATATTTGGTCACTAGCACATAGTTTTGGTACCTTGGTTGTTATGCATTCAAGTAGTTACAACTGTAAATTCAAAGTTGTATTACAACTTAAGGCTAGTTGAGCCGGGTACCCTTTGTGTAGTTATGCATGGGTATAGGGTGTATGGTCACCCGGGATAATTAATTGAATTTTTACATAATTCGCGATTAGAAGAGGTAGAAATATTGGTAGCGATCAAAGAGACATAGGATTAACTAAGTATTTGAGGCTTGGAGTACTAGATTTATCTTAATTTCGAGGACGAAATTCCTTTGTAAGGGGCGGAGTATGTAACACCCCGTATTTTTTAGGATACATAATTTATCTAATTTGGAGGATTAGAATTTAAACTAAATTGATGATTTGGAGAAACTATTTAATTTGGATAATATATTTAAAATGGAAGATTCAATTTATCTGGAGAATTGAGATTTAATTTAATTCAGGATATTTCTTCAAAGTATACATGTGTCGTAACTTGAGGTTGAAATTTGAGATTTTAGTTATGTGACTTGGAAGATGATTCCGAGTGTACGGTTGAGTCCCAAAGGGTCGAGATAGTCAAAATAGAGTACACGGGGGTAGTAATTGGGTCTCGGGGTAATTTTAGGCATGATAGAGCCCACACGGGAGTATTTGGACCATTTTAATTAAGTCCATTGGTATGAAAATTGGATTGGCATAATAAAATCAAAATGTGAGAGGGTATTGCAGCCATAATTCATTTTAGTAACAAGCGGGAGTGTTTGGGTCATTTTAATTAAGCCTATTAGTATAAAAACGGGATTGGCATAATAAAATCAAAATGTAAGAGGGTATGGTAGCCATAATTCATTTTAGAAAAACACTAGTAGCAGAGGAGAAAAGAGGGATCAAGTGGGAGAGCTTTTGAGAGTCAAGCCAAGAGGAGATTGATGTGTTCTTCATCAAAATATCCACCTACATCAAAGGATAAGACTCTACAAAATTTCTAGGCAAGTAGTTAAACTTACTTCAATTAAATTGCGGTATTGCAATTTATATCATGGTGGGTGCAAACCATATTCATTTTTGGATGAGCTATTATAGCAGAATTCGTTTTTGGAGGGTATCACATATTGAATATAGGTTTTGAGTATTTAAGCATTAAGGGTGAAATTGATGTTTAATTTATGTGAGAATAATATCATATGAGGCTAGAATATGATTTAGAATTGACCACCTGTAAAAATTGTAGTTGAATTCGGATAATTGAATCGAATTGGAAATTGTTATTTAAGGGGTATTAAGAAAAACCCATATTATGAACCCTAAAATTTTAATGAAAATCATTATGGATTAATGTAATATATTATTTTTTGAACATATTTATAGAAGAAATAAATATGGGAGATAAAGTAATGGAGGTCTGGATTGAAGTTTGAAAGCTTCGGAGTTTAAAAAATGGTGGAAAAGCACTCGGGGAAGATGACTAGTATCTTGTCGATCGATCAATCAATCGAATTCGTCGATTGATCAACCGCTTCGGTTATGGTAAGGCATGATATTGTAGATATTTTTGTCACGGTCGCGTGGGCGCTAACCTCATATTTTTTTTTTAGATTTGATATGATATTTCTACGATAGGGTGCGCGAGACCGACATCTATAGGAAGAAATAAATTTGGGTTATTTGGAGTTGTCCATAGATGAGTGACGGACTTTGAAAAAAATATAATGTAACATTATTTTATCCTTGGATTAGATAGGTATGAATCCGGGGTATGGATTTAGGATTATTTATAATGAACGACACTCAATAATATATGTCAAAAAATATACAACCGTGTTCGAATGGGAATTTTGGATGAGTTTAGCATATGGGCTGGTATCTTAAGGTGGAATTTAATTGGTAGAAATTAAATGTAACCTGATACTTATCATCTTATAGGATGAGTATTAATAACTATTAAATATAATAAGGTGTTAAACTTATTAACTGAATTTGGTGAAATGAATTCTAAAAGGTTAAAATATGGGCCAATAAAGGGAGTCCGGGCATTTTGGTTGAGTGACATCATTTGGAAAAAAAATTAATTGAGGTGATAGTAATTAAATTAAGGGTCGGGATTTTGACTCTGATATTTCTCAAGCTAGTGCTACGGGAGTTAGTCACAAATTAACTGGTTTAATTTATTATAGAGATATATAATAAATTATCAAATAGTGAATTTAACGAGATGTGTTAGCCTTAATAGTTGCTTTTTGTGTAACAAATTCTAATGGGTGAAGATACAGACCATATGAGTGAGTCAAAGTATTATAGTTGGGTGACACTACTTTAATAAATTAATTAATGTAAAATTGATTAGAATAATCGGTGTAATTTGAAATGTAACGAATTCGGCGGATGAACGAACCTATGAATTAGATCAATAGATATGAGTGAATTACCTACTATAATATTTTAAAGGAAAACTGGCACACTTCGATTAGTGAGGGATACTCGGGAATATACGATGAGACATATAATTGAAATTAAATAATACGTAGGATCTTTGAGAGATATATATGCTATGTATGAAATATATGATATAGGTTGTGTATACCTATACTGATTTGTATAATTTATTATGTGTATGCCATACCTACCGTACTTGCTGTCACGGGAGGTTGATTTTCAGAAAAGACCATCTTATCGTTGTTTGCGTTCGGTGGATTTAGATTGGTACCTTAAGGACATAGGACTATGAATGAATTATTTGTGAGTTGATAAGTCAGCAGACCATGGGAGCGTAGGTATGTGCATGAACAATGGGTATGTGAACTATGTTCGCCTCCAATATGTGTGATTTGTATTGATACTGTTCCAGAGTGATTCGGAATATGTAGTCCTTTATACAATGCGTGATGTACCGGGACTTGATAGCATAGTATGCATGCACCGCAGTTCCCAGTCTAGGGGTGCTGTATTTTATATATATAACTCGTGCGATAAATATATATACTTGTGATTTATTCTACTACGTGTGTTTGGTATATATATAATTAGTGTGATAAATATATATACTTGTAATTTATTTTATATATGTACCGGGAGATTATATCATAATATACTCGCACCGTAACATAGCTTAGATGTGCAGTGTTAATATATATATAACAAAGTGATATATGTATATGTGTGATTTTATTCTATTTGTGTGAGTTTAGTAGAAGAGAAATATAGTGACTTTAAAAATAACTGTATTATGGAGAGAAATAAGCATATACCTAGAAATTTATAATGGGATAAAAGACATGGAAATTCGGTAACATATTGTATGGGTAATACGGGTGGGAACAATAAGTAAGTATGTAGAAGGAGATTTGTTATGGATAGTTTGGAGGGGTAGCTTAACAAGGAAAGGTAGAACGCGGGAATTAAGTCTCCACATTAGATGAAGGGTGAGCTATGCCTCAAGAGAGTGCGACACTAGCTTAAATATAAAATGTGTGCAAGCATAATTATTGCAATTTAACTGCTTGCTAAACATTTTCAAAATGTTTTAGTTGGGCTCTGACCTGTGTCAAAATCTTTTCCAAAATATTTTAGGTGAATAGCCATAGGGATGCCTAGTTTGAGGATTCTATTCAGGAATGCACAATTGCAGCTCATGTGGAAGTTTTAGGACTTTGTTATAGATGATTCGTTCATTTACTCCTAGTGTATGAACTTTTCAGTACTCATTTCGGCATGTCGCGCACACATTTTGTATAGTTTACTTATCGAACTTGGTGTATCCAGGTTATTGTTTTAGTTACTATTGTATTTTATTGTTGAACCGATAATTGATTCGGTTATCTTAATTTTTGTTATTCATCTGTGTAGGATTCAGTTATTTGTTGTTTTAATGGCTTTATTATTATTTATTTTTCGCCTGGTGTTAATTAATGAAAGATAAAATTTGGCACCAGTATAATTAAATTACTAGGTGGTTAGTAACTTTAAAAAGTTTTCGAGAGTGATGCTAAGAATGAGCCATATGAGACCAACGTTTTATTTTGATCACGGGCTGGCCACCCGGTATTTTAGTAGGCGGGGTGTCACAGCGGGCCCTTTAACGAACCTGACCTAAAAGGGAGTACGATTTGTTTAGGATGACTCCTGTTAGCCAGCTTTTGACGAGCTGAAGGATAAATTAACTTCTGCTCATGTACTCTCATTGCCAAAATTGGGAGTAGACTATTTGGTATTCACAAACACTTCTCTATAAGGATTGGGAGGTGTGCTACAGCAGGAGCATAGAGCCATTATGTATGCGTACTGCAAGATTAGGCCCCATGAAAAGAACTATCCCACGCATGATTTAGAGCTCGCCGTAGTGGTATTCACCTTGAAGATTGATAGAAAAAACTTTTGCATATATTTTTTCTTTTGTCGTTGCTTGAAAAGCTTTTCTAATCAAAATCCTCAATTACCTACAAAATATAACAACTCAAGTGTAGAGGTAAGTAAGGGTATCAATCCACTTCCTAGGGAGTAAGCTAGAAACAAATTCAATTGTAATTCACTTTTTATTTTCTTTTTGTGCTTTTTCACTTTTCTACTTTTTTTTTTTAGCTTTTTCAATATTAAAACAAAAGGGTGAGGTGATGATTTAAACTAAACTAAACTAAATGTAATATGATAATAACTAACTAAAAAATGACTAAAATGAAAAATAAAGTCTAACACTAAAATAAGAGATAAAGTGAGGTAAATAATTGTGAGAACAATCAAGGAGTGGGATTACACCACAAATTTTAGCTATTCTAATTAATTAATTTAATTATTTGAATTATCCCAAAATAATATCAAAATTACAAACCAACTCTCATTGCGTGTGTAATTTTAATAGTAATATTTTAGAAAATTAAGTTTAACACCCCACAACTCTAGAAAGATAGATCTACACTCCTTTTAATTAATCACCCGCTAGGGTCGATCAATTAGAATTTATGTAAATCTTATAAAATAAATTTAGAGTTGAAATTCAAGTTATAATACCCCACTTAAGAAACCCCTATCTTTAGTTCGAATCTAAAATGGGTATTATAACTAGAATTTTGATTTTCTCTCGAAAATCATTTACCCTCTCTCGAGGCGTAAATCTAAGGGTGAGGGATAAAAATTAACATTCAAAGGGACCTTTCAAGTAATTAAACTAATTAAAATAAAATAACATCAAATAAGGGTTTTACCCCACCCCTTGAAAAAGGATTTAGCCTAACATGGTATCAAACATAATACACAAATATTCAATAGGCATAAAATAAATGAGATGAGAAAAAAACAATCAAACCCCAATCTCTTGATGCTTAACTGATCTTCAATCCATGAGTTCAAATTCGCATACCTTAATTTGAATTATTCAAACACAATTACATCAAGAATCTCACTCAATTTAATCCTCACAACAATTTATTTTCTCCTCACTATCTAAAAATAATAAAATAAAAATTGTAATCTAAAACTACACTAAAATGGTATTTTCTCTCTCTACAAATTTATGTCTAAAAGCTTCATTCTTCATATGGGGTCTTCATCTTCATTTTATACCATGCATGGAATACATGGGGCTAAGGGGTATTTTTGGTAGACAAAGGTGCAAGAGGGTTTGTGAGGTATAGGGTGAGGGTTAATTTAGGAATTTAATGGAGGGTGCATGTGGTTTGGGTGTGAGGTCATGTGAATGAGGATAAAAATAGGATATGGTGAGGGGTAATTTTGGAAATAGGTTTTGTGTGGTTAGTTGGGGTATAATGTATAAAATGGGGGTTAAAGGTTTAGTGGGTTTATTGGCTCATGTGGGTTATTTGTTATTTTGGTCTTGGCTTTTGGCAGGTAAAAGTCGCGCAAGGACTTGGCTTTGGAAATGGGTATAGGGTGAGATGGGTTTGGGTTCTTGGAATGGGTAGCTGAAATGGTTTTTGGTTTGACACGGTTTGAGGTTTGAATCCAGATTTGGAGACGCCGGAGGTGTGGCATAAGGAGAGGTCGGGTTGGTCCTGGTAGGTCCGGAGCTACCGGACATAGCGGGTTGGTAACTCGGTGGGTTGCTGCCAAGTTCAGACCGGACAGGAAATCGCCACCATTGGGGTTGGCCGGCGGGTCGAGGGGGTGAGGGCTGCGAGGGTTTTAGGTCGGCGCCAGGTTTGGAGGTCACCGGACTGAGGTACAGTAGGCGAAGAGATAGGGTCGGGTTGAGGTAGGTGACTCTGGAGGTGGTCTAGGCGGGCCTAGGTCGGCGCCAGAGGGGGTGAGACATCTCCGGCGATAGTGGGGATGGGTAGGTGTGCCGAAGGTTTGCGTTGGTGCCGCCGGTTTGGGTTGGTGCCAGGTGGTTGTTTAGGTTGTGTTAATGGAGTATGAGAAATGAGGTTTTGGTGGTATAAGGTTTAGTGGTGGGAAGAGAGAGAATTGGGATGGTGAGAGGTTGATTGGAGAAGATGAAGTAGGTGGGTGTAGGGTGTGATGAGGGTGTATAGGATTAATGTGTGGGTGAGGGTGTAGGAAAGTAGGGGTGTGGGTGAGTGATATTTGTGTGTGTAAACTTTAGACACCCAAAAATGACACTAACTAACTAAAAATAAAACTATTAAAACTAAAAAAAACTAAAAATCTAAAAATAAATAAATTCCAACTCTAAAAATAAAATAAAGATTCAATTAAAAAAATAAAACTAAAAAGAAATCAAAAAATAAAAATAAAATTCTATTAAACTAAAAATAAAATCCTAAAAAATAAAATCTAATCAAATTAAGAAATAAATGAAATCCTAAAAATTTCTAATCCTAATAAGATAAAATAAAATAAAACTAAAACTAAAAACTAATAGAATAAAAATCAAAATACTAAATAAAAAGAAATATAAAAATTAGAAAATAAATCCTAGAAATTCTAAATAAATCTAAAATAAATTCTAAAAATAAAAATGACTCAAAACTAAAAATCTAAAAAATAATAAAAGGGATAAATAAACACACACGGTCTTTGGAGTAAGTTTAGGCTAGGCTAGGGTTACGGGATAGGGTCAGGGGATTGGGTATTTAGCTCCATTTTAACTGCAAATTGCTTGAAAATATAGCTTTTGACACCGCAACTGCAATTAAGCTTGCATATTCAACAATTAAGCGCATAAGACCCATATTATCGAGAATTAGCAACTAAAGTACGTCTATTTGGTATATAATGGCACTACCTCCTAGGGGGGATATTTAGTCTTTTCACGGACCACAGTTCGTTACAATATTTGTTCTCGCAGAAAGGCCTGAATATGCAGCAACAACGATGGTTAGAGTTTGTAAAGATCTATCAATTCGATATTCACTATCAGCCAGGCAAAGAAAATATGGTAGCTGGCGAGTTGAGTCGAAGACTCGTGGGACAGCTAGCGAAAGTGTGGAAGTCTAAGTTAAAAGAACTTGGCCAGGATGATGCCTACTATTGTGATGCGAGTCGTAAAAGCGCAAGGAGGGATAAAAATTGTCAGGACCGGGTATGCCAATTACTAACCGAGGGAGCGGAGTACTACTCTATTAGTTATGAGGGTGGGTTGTGTTTCCATGGAAGACTTATAGTCCCGGATGAAGGAGACTTGAGACGTGCAGTCATGACAGAATCCCATGGTTCAAGATTTGCGGTGTATCCAGGCGGGGATAAAATGTACCAAGACATGCGCATCAGTATTGGTGGGCGGGAATAAAAAGGGATATTTCTAAATTTTTCTCCCAATGTGTCACTTGCCAATTGGTAAAGGTGGACCACCAGCGGCCAACTGGATTATTGCAACCGTTAGAAATACTGGTGTGGAAATGGGAGAGTATCTCAATGGATTTCATCACGGGATTATCGACGTCGCAAAGAGGCCATGATTGTATTTGGGTAATTATCGATCGTCTGACCAAATCGACACACTTTCTACCGGTACGAAAGGATGATAACACGACATGTTAAGCCCAACTATTTATTGCAAAAATTGTGAAACTTCATTGGGTTCCTATCAATATATTCTCAGATCAAGACAAAATTTTCGTATCCCATTTTTGGCGAAGTTTCCAATAGGCAATGGGGACCGAATTACGATTGAGTACGTCATATCATCCGCAAACTGATGGGCAAATGGAGAGGGTCAACCAAATGTTGGAAGATATGCTTCCCGTATGCATACTTTTTTTAAATGAGGATGGGAGAAATACATTATGTTGATCGAATTTGCATACAATAATTCGTACCAATATACGATAGGTATGTCACCGTATGAGGCATTGTATGGCCGATCGTGTTGATAACCTGCTTGTTGGTTGGAAGTGGGAGACAATAAGCTTCTTGGACATGAAATGATCCAAGACACCTCTTTGAAGATTGACCTCATTCGATATCGCATACGGATTGCGCAAGATCCCCAAAAGAGTTATGCCAATGCAAATCGGAGGCATGTGGAATTAGAAGTGGGGGATCAAGTTATAGTGAGAGTGTCCCCTATTAAGGGGGTGATGAGATTTGGGAATAAGGGAAAACTTGCGCCACGTTATGTAGGTCATTTTCCCATTATTACAAAGGTTGGCCCCGTAGCTTATCAACAGGCGTTCCCGAAAAAATTACGAAAAATTCATGATGTATTCCATGTATCGTCTTTAAAGAAGTACAAAATATGTGAGGGAGCTCATTGTCATGTTCCGTTAGATGATATTGAGTTTCAACCCGATATTTCTTACGAGTAACAATCGATTGCCATTAAAACCACGGTGAGCGTAGACTAATATCGAAAGTGGTGCCCTTGGTCTGAGTCCAGTGGGGTCACCACAATGCCAAAGAATCAACTTAGGAACGAGAGGACGATATCCAAGAAAAATACCCACACTTCTTTTTACCAGGTACGCCTAATTTTGAGGGAAAAATTACCTTATAGGGGGGAGTGTGTAATACCACTTACTTTTGAGTAATTATTTTCAAATTAATTTTCCATGTGGGTTAGTTATATAAATAAAGAAAATTAGAGTAAATATTAATTTCACTAATTTAGGACTTAATATTTATGAGTATTGCATAATTACCTTTAGGCGAATGTAAATAGTGTAATATTATGCTAATGTTGAGTCGATATGCTTTAAGGCGACGATTATAATTTATATTCCAATTGGATTATTACTATAATGTTAATATGATGTTGGAATAGAAATTTATGAACGACATCCCAGATGTCATTTTAGAGGGAGCAGTTAGTCTGGGATGGGTCGAGATAGTCAAAATAAGTGCCAGTGTTGTTTTTGGGTTTCGGGGTACTTTTATCAAGTTATGACTTAAATATGATGTTACGAGTCATTTTGAGTGTGTAGTAACATTTAATGTTAGACTTAAGTCATTTGGGCATTTAACTCTTGCAAGAAAATTTTATAGCTCATTTGTGTGTTTTAGACCTAGAGAGTTAGAGAGAAGTGAGAGCTTTAGAGAAAGAAGAGATTTTTCCATTTCAACCCCGTAATCGTTTCAACTAAGAAGAATTCTAGACTAAAATCCCAAGGCAATTATTATACTTGAAATACCTTATGATTATGTTGAATAAATTGTGTGATTAGTTATTGTTCTTTAGATTTAACCCATTTAGGGTTTTGATTGAGTTTGTTGTTTAAACCTCCACCTATATAAGTTAGAGATGATTTGAGGTTACATATTGTTAGGTGATCATATATGAATGATTTGTTGATAATATTGGTTGATGATAGTTGGTGTATAGGGATGAAAAAGAGTTGGAAGATTTAGGTTTTGTAAGAAAAATGGGGTTTGGACAAATTAATCGGTGAAGCCGATCGACCGCGTCCAGTCACCGATCGATCGGGCCTAAAGGGAAAAGCCTAGTGGTTGCCTGTCAAGGCAAATTTCAATTTCGCAATCGATTGGGGGTCAGGGGGCAGTCGATCGGTACTCTGTTTTCAGCTCAAGAATTGGACTTTCTTTCTACTCCTTTAATTTTGGGATTAAGACTTGGGAACCTTCTGTTAGGATGTATTGAGAAGTAATATGACCTCATATAAGGAGAGTGGTACTCTAGGATAGTACGGGAGTTTTTGTGCTTATTTCAAGGACTATTTATAAAGGTATAATGTCTCATTTAGTCTAGTAAACAATAATAGGACTAGTGTAGAATCGGGTAGTGTGTGATGGACCTTCTTGTAGCCAAAATTATAAATACCTATGGTTTCGAAATTTAAGGACTGTATGTTTAACTTAAAATAGTTAGTAACTATGTCACATTTATACATACCTCTCTAAATACTATCATAGGGGTAGTACGCGCTAGAGGTGAATCCCTAGCTAATGATGCAGGCTGATTATAAGACTCGGGCCATGATACTTGTTGTTACGTCTAGCACGTGGGACTCAGGTGGTATATGGACGTCCCATGCATTGCAATTTAGGATACCCCGGTGGTCTTGGTTATAGGCCCTGTAAGATGATAGTATTGAAGGGCGCATCCAGTGGGGTGACTTCCGAAAGGATGGTCTTAGAACTGTTATTACTATGATTGTAACTGTTCCTATTATTATTGTATTTCACCCATTTGATTAATTGATTTAAGAAAATTGTGAGTCAACTGTAATTGTCCATGGTACCTACTTATTATTGAAATGTAAATATATCTTCAATTGATAAACTTGGCATGTGGAGCGAAGTTCGGTTACTCCTATTAAGTAGATGGGTAGTTTAACTTAAAATGAATTTTATGCGTTGGGATGTACACTTAGAAGAGAGGCGAGGATGATTCCTTGAATGAACAATGAATTGTAATGTTTATGAAAGTAGTATTCATAGATGTTACTCCTGTATGCACTTGTATATCATACCAAACCGGGTTGTGGCCCATTTATATTTCTCCTTCTTGTGTGGTTCTTATATGCGTTTAGGTGCGCCATCGCATGGGCACCCAATGTGACTTCCCTACCCAGTGTTAAGAAGCTATGACATTTTGCGGATGTTTTAGGATTTTTTATAGTAGACACATCATGTCTTTTTGATACTCTAGCCAAGATCCGTCTGTATATTCGGGTGTGTTACCCAAGTTTTTTATTCGTACATACTGTCATACTTGATGTAATCTTGTGTATTCAGTCTGTTAATCGGCAGCTTATTCGGTTATATATTTTATAAAAATGTTGTTAAGATGTTATGCGTATATGAATATCAACCTTTTCTTATAAACTCATTTATGGAAATTGCTTTTATCAATGTTTCAAAATTATATATGACATTCGTTTTCAAAATATTTGGTGGTTGTCTCGTATTATATATTATTCGATAATGATGCTAAGAATGGACGATTTAATATTCCTATTTTATTGGATTTATTGGCTAGCCACCTCGTATTATAATAAGCGGGGTGTCATATTCTAGTTACCCTCAATCTTCTTCCCTCGAATACTGAGTGGTAAGTTAAAAGTGAAGCCTGTAACCCACATAGGTGTGCCAGACAATTTGGTTTTTACCAGGGAATAACCAAACATGACTGCGATTCCTAAAGGGATGATCACTCATTCGTGACTGCCAATCTAGATTTTACTAGGAAAGATGTGATTTTTTATAGTTTGTTGCAACAGAATACAGTTCTTCTCGATGATGACAACATTTTTTATGTTTCGTTGGGTTGTTAGTGTCACCATTAGCCAATCGAACTTGAGGCCTTTGCTTATCTTTTAACAAAGACAAAGCCCAATTGGGGAGAATTAACTTGGTTTAAAAAATCTCTCCATCAAAGCATCGATATCCCCCATCAGTCCTACCGACAGATCAAACCCCAAGGAGTTTCCTCCTTTAGCTCTAACTGCTGATGTTCCTCCTACGATGCCAAAGGTAAAGAAGAATGTTTTCACCACTGTTGGAGGAACAGAAAGGAAGGCTACCTCTTCCACGTGTTCATCTAAAGGGGAAACGAACTCAAAAGCAAAAAAAAAAGTTCTAAGTCCACCATTGGCACCTCTAAACTTAGTGGGCTCATCTCGAGACCACTCACCTACTCGATCCAGTTCTCATGGAAAAGGTGAAATTAATGTTATTTGATGTTCTAAGTAGGATAAAAAAAACCCTCCTAAGCTCAGGTAAGGTTTTAGACTAGAGGGGGAAGCAACTTACATCTCATATTTCTTTTATTTTCCAAATTCCAAGTAAAAACATTACTCCTATTGAGTAAGAAAAACAAGTGTCTTCTTCTATTGCCCATCTACACACAAAACAACATTAAAGAAGAAACATGTTGCAATGCGTATGTTAATTACCTAACTACCTTATCCTCCATTAAATTCTTCCCAAAACATGCTTCATGATAGGTTAGTTGAAGATGTGGTGGGTGTTTCTCCCCAAGTTAATTTGTCCGAGCCTCCTTGTTAAGCTCAACAAGTAAGACATTTTTTTGTTTCTTTTTTGTTGGGAAAAATATCTGAGTGTTGATTTTTTCTTTCTACTTATAAGAAAAAATGTTTGAACCCTTAATTTGGTCCCTTTTAAGGTTGTTTCCTCAACAGAAATGGAATTCCTGTCAACTCCTGATGATATGCCTCCCTTAAAAGGTTCTATCAGTGGAATTATTAAAGAACCTGTCACTCAAACTCCTTATTTTACCCCTCATAAAAAATCAGGCGCGTTTTCATGAGACAAGACCCATCGAAATGTGCTTTGGAGGTGGCAAAAAAGTTCCATATGGGCTAGAAGACAATGGGTGACTCAGGTGGAACTGTTAAAATGGAATGTTCCATTTCTCCCTCAACTTCATCTGAGTTACCACTTCTTGTGGTTTCTCCCGTTGTTCTAAAGAGGTAATTTTCACTTATACTTAGTTTTAGACCATAGATTATCTCCACGTTTGTGATTCTTAATGTTTTATCTATAAAGGTGTAACACCCAGTAATTTCAATGATTTTTATATTGTGATTATTTAAATTATATTTGGAAATTAATCCGGTAAAATAAATATTAATTAGAGATATAAGGGTTAATATTGATTTATATTGAATATTACTGAGTGAATGAGTAATAATAATGATAAGGATATATTATAATTGTCGAGTGAAAATACAACAATTACGATAAATTTAGTCAGAACGCGTATGTCAGTCGTGTTGGAACTTTATTTGGGAAATAAAATATAATTTTAATATTAATATTTCAAATGGTCTTTTGGAGTGCGCCAATGTGCTCGGAAGGTTCAAACTAGTAAAAAGGTGTACTTGGAGGTTTAGTTTGGGTCCCGGGTTAATTTTAGGCCAAACTGACACCCCATGAGGGTATTTTGGTATATTAAAGAAGGAGGACCTACATAATTCATAGGCTTATATCATATGATAAGTTAGGTCTTTGAGGGTTAGAATTTACCCAGTTATAGAGAGGCCATATGAGGAAGGAGAGAAGAGTCCCGAAGCTTGTCCTACACCTTTCTTGCACCAAAACACCGCCATTGCATAGATCGGGAGGACAGGATCACATCAATACCATTATTCTATAGAGATTTAGACGTACGAAAAGAGAAAGGTGTTTATCTTGCTACAAATTGAGTACATATGTTATCCATGTTAGTGTAGGAATGAATATATGAACGAATAACGGAATTTGTCTTGAAATTGGAAGATTAAATCATGATTCTTGGGTAACAGTTATGTTAGGTTTAATCTAATATGTATGTTGAACGAATTTGACATATTATTGATGTAATCTTATGAATAAATATGAATCTTTATTGAAGTTCTTGGACAAATATGGAAATCTAGGGTTTTTAAGATTTGTTGTTGGAATTAATTTAATTCAAAGGTGTTTCATGTGGATTTAATGATTATGTGATGTTGGAATTCATTTATATATGTTACTAGGATGTTGGGTACACTTAGTTTGGAGTTTGGGAAGGTGTAATGTCGATTTGGAGGTTTAATAATGGAGGATTCTTGTAACGGTGCAGGTAAGAAGATGATAACTGCTACGTCCAATCGATTCGGCTCCTTGGCTGAATCAATTCGAAAGGTTAATCGATTCGATTTCCCAAAATTTCATAAATTTGCACCTTTTTTCTTAGAACTCACGGGAAACGATTGGGTGAACCCTTAAAGTAATTCTAAAACCTAACGAGACATATTCTAATGAGCAGTAGGCTAACGTTGAGGTTAATATTAATTACAAAAAGAGAACTAGAGGTTATACCCAATTTGGTAATGTATTAGTAAAGCCTGATTTGGGGAATTTTATCGTGTCACGGACAAATTGAGAGAACATATGACCAGACCAGTAGGACAATAGTGAGATGCATACTTAATTTACTGATGGGACTATTGGTAACCTTTTGGGCATGTGAGGTGATTGAAATTATATGGTAAGAACTATAATAGTAAAATAATGATACGTAGAACATTTGAGAGTTACTATACTACATATGGATGTATGAGATAGGTTACATGTATACCTAAACTGAATGTATTTGTATATATAGGTGGAAGGAAATACCTATTATTTCATATATGCATGTGTAATCAAACCTAGGCTACTTTCTATCACGAGAGGTTTCGCATCGTGGACAATCTTATTCTCATGAGTCCATAATGGGGGATATTGGCTTATACCTTAGGACATAGACGTTAGGAATTGAGAACCACTTGTGTGAATGAGGGTGTGACCGGTCAGTTGGGCATGTCAGGTATGAGTGTATCCCAAAAGAATAGAGCTATGGTCGCCTCAAATATGTGTGATTTGATTTATGGTTCGAGGGAGATTATCTGAACCAATGTCCTTACTTAGTACGTGATGTACCGGGACTTCATAGCAGAGTAGGCTAGCAACATAGGTTCCACCTAGGGGTGCCATGTATGTGTATATATTATAAGTGATATAAATATATATCTACGTGTGATTGATTCTACTACAGGTGAATTAGTAGGTATGATAGATAGTCGTATCTAAATTATTTTAAGAGTAAGAGAATTAAATTATAAATTGATAACACATAACGAATAAAAATTAATGGGATATATGGTAGCTTGTTATGGGGATAATATGAGTAGACATTACGAATCATTAGATATGACGAGATTTATTCAGACTAGTTAGGTGGGTAGAATTACTAGGTTGGTTAGCGTAGTACATTAAGGGTGCATAATAGTTGAGGGGTGAGGATCTCAAGTGAGAGCACGCAGTACTAATTTGTATATAATATTTTCTCTTAATGCTTTTTAAACACTTGCTACATTTTTAAAACTGTTTTACTTAGGCTCTGAGCCATTTCAAATCTTTGTTGTAAAAATAATTTTAGGTTCTCAGCCAGAGGTACACCAGGCCTAGGAGTTCATATCATTTGACATGTTGCAGTAACTATGGATGTTACAGGACCTCGGTAGTAGACGCCTCCATGCTAATCATTTCTTCCTTATTAGATATCTATTTTAGTCGGGCATGTTGTCGACTCTCATTCAGACATTATTTCAGTGACAGTGGATTTCATCTCCTTACGTTTTAGTTGTTTAACTAGTTTTCATTTATGGATTATGATATTGGAGTTTCTGGAAGGAATGTTTATTACAGTCCTATCTATTTTATTAAGTTATTTCATTATGTCTTATGTTGGTTAATGGAATGGAGATGGTGGTTATTTATTTATTTTTTTAATTTAATGATATTCTTGCATGATAAATAAGATTCAAAATTTGACACGGAATTAATTAATAAATAGGTGGTTAGTAATTCATGAATTTGGAGAGTGATGTTAAGAATGAAGCATTTAGATATTCTAATTTAATTTATTAAATAATTAATCAACCGATATTTAATTAGGCATGGTGTCACAGATGGTATTACAGCATCAGGTTCTAGTTTCTTTAAGATATGTTCAACTTACTACGATTTTCAGCGTAGCGTCGTTTGATACGGGGACCTATTATTAGGACTGTTGTATTCTTTATGACGCACTTCAGCTATTTTAAGACATCAAATTATGGACTGGTGGAAAATTCTCTCTTGTTTCAGATGCCTCCTCTACGTTCACGATGAGCCACCCCAAAGGCACCGTTAGAGCCTCAGCCAGCTCCAGCCCAGGGTACCATAAATGCTGGAGAGGTTATTGCTATAGTTGTATAGGCGGTTAATGCTATAGTTGTATAGGCGGTTAATGCAACAGTAGTTACGATTGCATAGAAGGCATCACCCCTGGCACATGTTATGGCACTATCTCAGATGCAGGAATTCCCTTCTGCTTTGGAGCTAGTTAAAGATGCCTTTCAGAAGGTTGACCCTCATGAATTCCAAGGTCATTTCCGAATGTACGAGTGCACGGATGTTCAGAGGTAGATTCTAGGTAAATTTTATCTATTTAGGGAGGCATTACAATGGCGGAAGTATGTAATGACCATGGAGGAGAGAGACAATATGCCGATACATGAGTTCTAGGAGCGGTTTGATCGCAAATACTTTCCATCCACCATCCAGACAGAGATGAGGCGAAAACAATCTCATCTCACCTAGGAGGGGAAGACCCTGGAAGAGTATAAAGCATTATTCACGAGGTTGGCTAACTTCATTCCATGAGAGGTACCTATAGAGGATAAGAGGATACAGTTATTCACAGATGGCCGTACATGGAGGATCCGATATCATCTATTGGGTAATATTCCTGTAAAGACATACACTAAGGTATTGAATACTGCTCTATTATATTCCTAGGACCGTCGCTTCCATATTAAGGGGAGAAAACGAGAAAAAAGAGTCCAACCATCAAGGTAGGACTAGGGGTAGCAGTGTCGGTGGGGCACAATTGACTCAGAGTCAGAAGAGGCAGAGTGAGTAGGGTCACCAACGGGGGATAATTCTAAGACGTTCCATTTGGGGGATTATCGGCAGGGACAGGGTGCATTTAGGCAAGTCCACTAGGGCCATTAGGTCCAGTAGGTGAGTCAGGCCAACAACGATTTCAACAGGGCCAGCAGGGCAAGTTAGGGGTGGTAATGGACACCAGGGCCGAGGCCGGCAACGCCAGAAGGGAGGTAATTTTATGGGTAGGTATTTCATTTGTGGTAATACTGGACATAAACAACAGTATTGCTCAGATAAGGATGGATCTAAGTAGTAGTAGGAAGTCCTCCACGAGCCTTAGAGGCCTTTTTTCCCCATCGCCCTCCTAACACCAGCACCCGTACTAGCATAACCTACACCACAATCCATTCCAGCAACCCCACCTCAGCAGGGGCAGTTACAGTATGGGTGCGTGTATCATATTCACTAGGTTGGAGCTCCATAGGCTCCACCCGCTGTTGAGGGTATGTTTCTTATCCATGGAAATTTTGGGTGCATTTTATTTGACAATGGGGATTCACGCTCGTTTATAGCTAATCGATTTTCATGCACCGTAGGGTTGTTAGATACGACGAACAATACAGTCACATGTTTAGATTCCCCATTGGGTAATGGGACATTGATATTATTTATCTGTTGGGGAGTGAGTGTAGATATTGTGAGATTAGTTTTGCCTATTGATATGCTTGTGTTTGATATGTCAGAGTACGATACCATCATAGACATGGATTGGCTAGCTGATTATAGGTCCATGATTGACTGCTATAGTAGGAGTATAGTGTTTGCGATTCCCGACCAGGAGATGTTCTTAGTGGCGATGCCTCGTCTTGAGGGAGGATCGTCCACTCATTTATACTACGTAGAGGAGGAGACCTCTCAGGGGGTGGTGATTTCCCTTGATTCGATTGCAGTCATATGTGAGTTTTTCAATGTGTTTCAAGAGATACCGGGACTACCCCTAGTAGAGATATTGAGTTCATCATTGACTTGGTGTTGGACACTCGGCCAATAGCTCGTGCACTGTATCATATGGCTCCTATGGAGATGAGGGAGCTACGAGATCATATTGAGAAGCTTTTGAGGTAGGGTTTTATATGTCATAGTGCATCGCCTTGGGGTGCCCCTGTATTGTGAAGAAGAGAGATGGCTTTTTATGCTTGTGTGTATATTATCGGGAGTTGAATAAAGTCACAATATGGAATAAGTATTCGTTACCCCGAATTGATGACTTATTCGATCAGTTGAGAAGAGTTGCCTACTTTGCTAAGATAAATTTGAGATCTGGTTATCACCAATTGCGTATCCGGGAGACGAACGTGTCTAGGAATGCCTTCTTAATAAGATATGGATTCGTTGAGTTTTGCGTTATGCCATTTTGGCTAACCAATGCGCCAACCGTATTTATAGACTTAATGAAATGGGTGTTCAGAGAGTTCTTGGATCAGTTTGTTATCGTCTTCATTGATGACATTATGATTTGTTCCAAGTTCTAGGATGAGCATGTCAAGCATTTGCATCGGGTCTTACAGACACTGCGTGAGCATCAGTTTCATGGAAAGTTTAAAAAATATGGTTTCTGGCTACGTGAAGTACAATTTTTAAGTCATATCATTTTTGAGCTGGGGATATCAATGAACCCAAGTTAGGTGTCAGAGGTGAGGGAGTAGGGACAACCCACGACACTGATATAGGTGAACAATTTTTTGGCGTTAGCTGGGTACTACAGATGGTTCATTAGGGGATTCTCAAAGATTCCAAGTCCATTGACTAATTTGACTCACAAAGGTGTACCATTTGTTTGGGATGATGCATGTCAGTTGGATTTTGATGAGTTGAAGGACAAGTTGACTTCAGCAATCATACTCTCACTTCCTAGGGCATGAGTAGAGTATCTTATTTTCACTGATGTGTCCCCACAGGGACTTGGGGGTCTGTTGTAGTTGGAGGATCAGGCTATAGCGTATGCTTCTCGCAAGCTTAAGCCTGATGAGAGGAATTACCCCACCCACGACTTGGAGTTAGTGGAAGTTGTGTTTGCATTGCGGATTTGGCGATTCTATTTATTGGGTGAGATATTTCGCCTACTCACATATCATAAGTCACTACAGTACTTATTCACTTATAGAGATCTAAATATGCGCCTACGCAAGTGGCTTGAATTTGTGAAAGATTATCAGTTTGACATCCAGTATCACCCGAGAAAGGCTAAGGTGGTGGAATACGCATTAAGTCGTAGGCATGTAGGGGATGGAGCTGAAGTGTGGAAGGTGAAATGGAAGGAGTTGAGACATTAGGATTCAGTTACCCAATCATTTTTGTCTGTTATGACCATCACTCGCAAGATTGTCATGAGGGTGGTAGAGGCAAAGGTAGTAGATCCATTTTTCAGGATCGGATTAGATTACTATTAGCTGGGTTAGACAAGTCATACTCTGTTAGTTCAGAGGGAGGTTTATGTTTCAACGGGAGATTAATTATCCTTGAGGGGAAAAAGTTACGACAAGCAGTGATGGCACAGCCACACGGGTCACAGTTTGTGATACATATTGGAGGGGATAAAATGTACCAAGACATGGGACGATAGTAATGGTGGAGTGGGTTGAAGAAAGATATTTCCGAGTTTATTTCTAGGTGTACCACTTATTAGTTGGTGAAAGTGGACCATCATAAGCCGACAGGGGTTCTAGAGTCATTAGAAATACCGATGTGGAAATGGGAGAGCATTTCAATGGATTTTTTTACTGGGTTACCTACTTCACAACGAGGTCTTGATTCCATATTGGTGATAGTGGATCATATGACTAAGGTAGCTGACTTCTTTCCAGTTCGAACTGATTATACCATGGGACGGTATGCCCAGATGTTCATTGCTTAGATAGTGAGATTGCATGTGGTGCCATTGGATATTGTGTCTGACAGGGACAAGATTCTTGTGTCTCGATTTTGGGAGAATTTCCACGATGCTATTAGTACCGAGTTGTGGTTGAGTACGTCTTATCACCCACAGACGGATTGGAAGATGGAGAGTACTAATCAGATGTTGGAAGATATGCTACGAATGTGCATCCTTGATTTTGGGGGAGGTTGGGAGAAATATCTTCCACTGGTGGAGTTTTGGCATAATAACTCCTACTAGTTCACAATTTCCATGGCACCATTCGAGGCATTGCACGGTAGACCTTGTCGTATGCCCGCTTGTTGGTTTGAGGTGGGGGAAAACCAGATTCTTGGGCCAAAGTTGATTTAGGATACATCTGTCAAGATTGATTTGATTCAGAGCTGTATACAGATATTCAAGGACCGACAGAAGATTTATGCGAATGTAAAGAGGTACTTCCCAAGGATTAATGTAGGTGATCAGGTGTTGCTAGTTGTGTCCCCTATGAAGGGGATACTGAGGTGCGGGAAGAAATGGAAGTTGGTGCCGAGATACGTGGGGCCATTCCTTCTCATTGGAGGATTTCACCAGTTGCGTACAGACTTAGGTTACCGGAGCATTTGCATCGGATTCACGATATATTTCATATTTCTTCTCCGCAGTGGTATCTTCGGGATTAGTTGGATCATACTTGAATTACTTTGGAGGAGATCGATTTTCCAACATTTCATATGACTAGAGTTCGGTTACTATCTTAGACCATAGCGAGAGGAGACCAAGGTAGAAGGTATTTCCACTCGTATGGGTTCAGTGGGGCATCATAATGTCGACGAGTCCACTTGGGTGCACGAGGATCAGATGAGCAAAAAGTATCTACAGTTATTTATACTAGTTACTTTCCTTTCCTTGAATTTCAGAGCGAGATTCCATTATTAGGGGAGAAGTGTATAACACCCCGTAATTTCATTGATTTTTATATTACGAATTAATTGGGATTAATTAAATTATATTTCGAAATTAATCTGATAAAATAAATATTAATTAGTGAGATAAGGGTTAATATTTATTTATATTTAATATTATTTAGTGAATCTATATACTAATATAAAATGCAATACAAGGAGTTATTTTCCTAAACAATGAAGCTGTCCACGTGGACACTTCTCTTAAACTTTAGCTTGCGTCTTCACGTGGCAATCAAACGTTTAAATCCAAAAAAATATTCGGCTGGCACTTTAACTCTTTGGTTTCTTCCCATTAAGACTTTATAGATTCTATAAGGTTTTAATAATAATAAAATCATCACATATCTTTCGGAGCTTACGATGGCAGTAGAGGAAGAAAAAGGCATCATTACACCTCTTTGAAAACATGTGTATGGATCTGACCATAAACATTTCTCTTAATGTTAATCTTATAATAACTCATATACTCATCTCTCCATCTCCGAGACAAATATGAATCCTAAAATGATCCATATAGGTTGTAGTTATTTTAGCATCTCATCTTTCACTGAGATGTGGGTGTGTCTGATATTAAAAATTCAATTTTAAAGTCTCATATTCAAATTACATCAATTCATTTACTTTTCGGTGGGTCATAGGATCTTTCACTTATTTGTAAAAACCTTAGATATAAATATGAAGATATATAAAGAATTCAAAGATAAAGCCATAAAGAATAATCCTCATGTGTCTGTTTAACTTGCAGAATATCATCTAATTGTTGACAAGCCCTGAGTTCAAAGTAATGAGAAAAATGCTCCTCAAGACCCCCTTTTTAAAAGAATCATAAGGTTTGTCTTTGTCCACTCATCTTCCCAATGATAAATTTCATTTTTTGGAATGCAAGAGGTGTTGGTGATAAACATATCACTAGAAGAATTAAAAAACAGAGAGAATATACAAGGTGTCAGCTATTCCTATATTAGAGCCCAAAATTTATCTAAAGTAAAGATGAGTAAGTTCAAGAAGAAATAGAATTTTGAGTGATATATAAGTAACTCTTCCATTAAGATTTGGGTCTTTTGGAATTATTATTTGAAAGTTTCAATAATTGGTGATGATAACTCTAAAAGTGAACATTAGTAACCACCAACTCAAAGAAGAGATTACAATTTCTATTGTTTATTCCAAACTAGATAGGAGAGGATTAAATTGTGGTCTCAATAGAAAAGTTCAACAGACCTTTACCGCTTTTTTCCCCATTTGGTGATGGGAGATTTTAATGCGGTTACTTCCCAAGAAGAAAAAATAGGAGGAAATGACATAGGATTCCTCTCAATTTAAGATTTTAATGAATCCATTGCTGGTTGTTGTCCCTCTGATCCGGGTTATTATGGTTCCAAGTTTAGTTGGTGCAATAATAGAACGAGTGAAGGATTGTTCTGTGATAGACTTGATAGAGTCTTGGTGAACACTAAAAGGATTGAAGAGTTCCCTAAAACTACCATTACTCACTTGAATAGGAATTGTTCTAATCATGCCCCTCTCCTCCTTTATTTCCGATCAGTGGTGGATGACTGCCCTAAAACTTTTTAGTTTCAAAGGTGTTTGAAAAAATGTCTAACTAATTTTCATTTTTATAGTTGAATCATTTATTTGTATAAGTGTTTTTCCATCTTATTCATGTTTTTGTTTATTAGGTGTTTGAAGAAATGTTCGATAGTTTTTATTTTTTATAGTTTCAGGGAAAAAAATTCTCTGAATATCTTTATATTTTTATTGAACCCGTGTTGAGAATCTTGCAGTAAGATTTGTCAGATGGTTGAAGGTTTGTGGGTTTATTTTCTTCAAGGAATCATTTTTCCATCAATCTAGAGATCACAAGTGAAAGAACAACCCATATACCTACTACTTAACATCATATACCTACTACTTTATTTCACAAGCTTTTAAACCATATACCTACTACTTAACATCAGACAACCTTATATACTCTCTTTCATTACAAGAACTTTCACTCTTTTCCTCATCAATTAGTAATAGGTGGTAATTTACCATTAGCATATATGCAAACCACTCAGCATCATTAACAATGTTACCATCGTGATAGAAGCACCTTCCCTTCCCCTAGACATAATCTATTGTATTTTATAGCATAATTTGAATTAATAGTATAATGAAGAGAAATAATAATGTTAAAAATAATCAATCCTTACAATGATTGAGAATGGTAATGCAAAAAACATAGAGGATGTTTTGTCAGGACACTTAGAAAGCATACATCTCCAGAATTTTTTTGTAGTTTTTCTCTACTTCCTCATACCTGCACAACTGGCGAAGAATGGATGTTCGATGCAAGTTTGCTTCTAAAAGATATTGGTCTTCCTCTACAGCATCATTAAGATCATTACTTGCCTTACTATAGCATTTCACCTTTATACTACGTGAAACTTTCTCAATCAATTGAGCAGCGTCACCTTTATAATAGCGTTTCACCTTTATAAAAGTGATGCACATACGGGTTCTTATTTTACTTTAATTGGAAGAAATTTTAGATGCCAATTATGTCATGCTATAATTAACTTTATATTTTACCAATATTCATATATGACTATGAAGCTCATAGTTATATTTAATGATTTCACAGGTGTCATGTGGTGGTTTATCGCAAGGTGTGCACTTATGGTCGTACAAGTGTGAATTATGAAGTATGAATGGGATAATCAGGCTGCCGGAGTCAAGTTTTTGGTTGAATCTACTATAGTATTAACAAATAAAGACAAGGTTGTTGCCCACTACAGGATTTTATATGATCTCTCTTTGATTTTTAATTACCATGCATTATATATATATATATATATCTGTGTGTGTGTGTGTGTGTGTGATTTAGTTGATTTGGTTCGGCCATATTTACTGAGTTTTTTTTTCCAAAATGAAGATCCCTTTTTAGTACTGATTCAGTGTTAAATAATTATATTTACAATTGGTTTTTGTTTGGTGTGAATATAAGAGAGATATTTAAGATAAGTATCCTATCACAGTGTTTGATTTTATTCGGGATGGGATATAAGATTGAATATTGAGTGACAAGTTTCCTTTGTTCAATGGGTTAAAACAACCATCCCACCTAGGAAGTGAGTTTGTTTTATGTAACTTATATCTTATTAGACTTGTTGATGGTTTTTTGTTGTATGAATGAGAAATTGATTGATTTAAATTATCGGGTTAGAAGTCTTTTATATCTTCTAAGAGTTTGATGGGTTGACTTGGGTTGTTTGGTGTTGTCAGGGTGGCGTAAAGAATGTTGTCATATCTGATCCTAGTAAAGACGATCCCATGTTTATCGTGGGTGTCAATCGGAAGTAATATAAGCGTGAATGAAAAACTATCTCCAATGCTAGTTGTACAACTAACTGTCTCTTGCTAAGGTAAATATCAGCACCTGTTTATTCTTGTGCCTGTTGTCCTAGTTTGAGAGTAAGTTCATTTTTTAGCTTATCTTTTTTTGGTCATATTGTACTTTATAGGTCATTAATGATAGGATTAGCAATGTTGAAGGTCTTATGACCACCGTCCACTTTATGATCGGTAAGTAGCTACTTACATACATGTTAATTTTATTGTCTACTATTGAAATCTATAGAATAATTCAAAGGCAATTAGGCTCCATTTGGTTAGGCTTAATATTTTCATCTAGATAAAAAAAATAGAGTAATGTATGTTCACATATGGAAAGTTAAATTTATTATGCCCACTTAATCATAACCTCATATGAACATAAATTTGAACTCCAAATTGGTGAAAATACTTTCCACCATTTTACTTCACACTCATTTGCTCGATCAGATTTCTACCAATAAGATTTGTTTTCTTTTCATTACTAATTAATTTTTTGCATTCATTTTCTTCTTTAATTTGGGTAGATGTTTATATTTTTCTAATCATGTAGGCCATTGGTAATGTTCTGCCACATTTGAATGGTAAATTGACTGGAATGGACTTCTGAGTTCCAACTGTGGATGTATCAGTTGTGGATATCACTATAAGGCTTGAGAAGTAGGTCACCTTTGAAAAGATCAAAGATGCTATCAAGTAAGTGTTGTCGAGTGCTTTGAATAACATATAATTGTATGATATAGTTATCCACTAACCACCCTTTATAGGTAATGGAGTTTTACTCAAACTTATTAATTTAATTATGTTTCTTGATGTGTCAAGTTATCAAATTCCTTGATATTTAATGTTCTGGGACTTAGCATGGAAGAAAGATAACATTTCGAGTTAAAAGAAGGCACTGATACATACTGAGTTATATAGGTCGAAATATACCGAGTTATATTTGGTTTCTTATTTAAATAAATGTAGTGAATGTTTTTTATGTTGCAAACGCCTGGTATTATCTGTCCAATGTAAAGGAGGAAATTCATTTTTTGAACTTTCTTATTGTAATGGTTCTCATAGGTATAAAAGTTAGCTAAGATCCAATTAGAAAATGAAATCTGATGCAAAGTCCCAATGACAAGTCTTATTATCTATCAAGTCAACTGTTAATGACCATTGTTTGTTTATTAGATCATTTTCTACCAGGTGGTTACACTTGGTGGAAAGCGACAAACACACAAGTCAATGGATTCCGAAGTGCCGCATAAAAGAAATTTTAGTTCATTGAACTTGCTCAGTAGGTGTAATCCGAGTATACGAGGGAGGTTGTTACCTCATAAATACCCCTCACAGTTCATATACCTAGACTTCATGAAATGATCCACCGTATGGTGACCTCTAGTCTAGTTTCAGAATGATTTGTTACATGTTCATGGAACTTTATATCATCGAAGTGTTGTGTCGTTAGTTTTATAGTGTATTTTTTATTCGTTGTTCATTTTGTACTTAGCGCCCAAGAAGGGGTTGTTTGATGTTAAATTAAGCTTAAACAAGATTTATGTGTCCCGAATATTTCGACTATCAGAAATATATATGAAATGTTATTATATTTTTTATACTTGTTACATGTCCATGATATTTATTCTACTATCATCATTTCATCATTTTGAGAAAATATAAAGATATTTGTTACATCTCTAACCACTTTAAACAAATTCAACTTTTGTAACTGCTAATAGCAGTCACAAATTTGTCAAAACTATTACTTTTTGTAACCACTAATAGCCGTTACAAATATAAGATTAGTAACTGCTGATAGCAGTTATAAATATTATATTCGTAACTACTAACAACAGTTACATATAATATATTCGTAACAGCTAATAGCAGTTATAAACATCAGTTACAAATTGGGGTCACCAGTCATAACCCCATAGGGGTCATAAAAATTTTTGATTGCTATTAGGAGTTAGAATTGTTCTTTTGTCACCCCCCAAATTGTGATGGTAAATAGCAGTTATAAAGGTCATTTGTGACTGCTAACAAAACTCACAAATCTCCCATTTTGGTGTAGTGATGTAAAGTCATTCTAAGCTTCATCGAATTGTGTTGTTTCATCTTTCTAGTGGGGAAATGAGGGAGCAATCATCTTCCCCTACTGAAGTTTATCTGACCTTATTTGATATTACCTCTTAATCCTTGGAGGTTTTAACATGCTTCGGGCGAGACAATTACTTTGGCTATTGAGGGTTCCCCTTTTGCTGATGTTCAAGATTCATCTGAGGAAACAACCATATAGGGCCTTTATCTATCATTTTTACTCAAGTTTAAATCCAGATAACAACCACATGTTAACGAGGTAAAATTTCCCCTATTGTCATGTGTATGACAGTTCATTCAATATCAGTATTCTTCTTGTTGTGTTAAGTGCTATAACCCTCTTCGATATACTTAGTAGCAAACCTCACCTTTTTGGTGGTTGTCACTTACTCATATGGGAAAAGTTCTTAGTTTTTTATTAACTTTTGGAAACGTACTCTTACTTCAAAAAAAAATCGCTAAACATAAACCTTCTTGGTGATATACATGTCTTAGGTAGTTTTTTCTTTTCAATAAACACCTACTTAGTGACTCACCCTACTTGGGCAAGATTTTTCTAAACATACACCTTCTTGTTTAATAAGGGATATAGACTTCAAGACATGGCATCCATCTTCTATGATGTTATAAAAATCCAAATTTTAGCATTAGATCGATCAACCTTGAATCAACACTTGGGCGACCTTAAAAGATTAGAAGTATGAATAATTTGATCTCTAATCCCTTATTAATTTCACAAGGTACCTAAAAGATCCCAGCGTGCCAACCTATCATTATCAATCTCTCAAGAACATGAAGGAGAAAAAATTAAAGGAGCGCAACACTCGTATTGAAGAGTGAAGCCAAAAAGTGAGAGACGTTGAATAAGATTTAGTTAGGGCCATGAGATAATGTGAAATTGAGTTGAATCTAAAGGCTAAAGTTGAATCACGAATCCTTGTTGTAAATGAGGACCAGCGTGTTAGTGCCAAAGGCATAGCTTCTTCACTTCCTGATGTCTATTTCATTTCTCCTAACCTATGATTTCTCTTAGAAGAGATTTTCCCTTTCTTGTATTTATAGGAAATAATCGCAATTTTATGTTGTAACTATTTTCAAGTGAAATAAAAAGGAAATGTTGTTCTTTAACTAATATGTTCATTATTCGTTTAGCTTGCTTCAACACTTTTTTTTATATCAAATTGTAAGCAAACTTTTACATGTGTTCCACTGCAATGTCTAATTTCATAGATTAAGGAGTAAAAAAATAAATGCAAGTGTTCTCTACATATGATAAACCTTTAATCATTTGTTGTTGACTTTGAAAGGTCTATCATCCCCAATCTATATGATTAGACAATGACCTGAACAATGTGACTTCTTCACAACATATGGTCCCTTCTAATTTGCCACAAACTTTGGCATTGAAAGTCCACTAATGTGGCTGACAGCAACTTTCAAAACTAAGTTCCTTTCCATAAATTTTCTCAGTTTCAACAAGTTCCCATAATCTCTATAAGGTTTCTTCCTATATATTTGAAAGTGCTTTCTCACATTATCTCAATGTTGACCTACTACCTTTAGTTGAACGTGCCTTCATTAGGGGAGCATGCTACTTTGCAAGGAATATCTAGTAGAAGGTACTCTTATCTCGAGCGGAATTTTTTTTAACTCCATAAACTAAGGAAAAAGGTGTATAACTGATTGTTTTCCTCTTTGTAGTTTGATAATACCAAAGCACCATAGAGAGATGGTCACCACACGAACCCAAAACATATTCCATCATCTTGACTAAAATGTTAACCAAGGTGTTGTTTGTGTCATCTGCTTGGCCAATGCCTTTAGGATAATCAACTGTTGTGGTGTGGTAGATGATTGAATATTTTTATGTTACAGTTGACACCTCTTTGTTGATAAATGGGGTTTTATTATCTTATATAATAACATTGGGAAAGCCAAATTGACAAATGATGTGCTCCTTTATAAAATGAACCACCATACCTCTTATTGTTCTTTTCAATGGTGTTTCATCTTCCAATTTGATAAAACACATAGTAGCCTTAAAGATCTATATGTTGTCTATAATGGTGGTTTGATTGTCCCCATCTATTCAAACACGCAAGTACTAAATAGATAGGGAGTTTATAGAGAATGGAGTTCTACTAATGGAGCATGAATGAGGTTGCCATGAAGTTGGCGTGACTTGCACTTACGGATGAACTCAACAGAAAATTTCTACATAGTTGGCTAATAATTTCCAAGTGTAATGATTTGTTCGTACAACTTAGCTCCTCCAATGTGAGATGGATCACAAGCTTTCTTAAGTTCTTCCTCTACTTCCACTTATGTGATGCATTGTAATGACCTATTGAAATGTCATCTCCAATACTACTTCTCTTCTAATAGACATAATGTTAGGGATCTTCTTCTCATTCCAATGGCATAATCTTGCATAACTGGAATAATTTCATCCTTGATAAAATCTATATACGACTGCCTCTAGTCCGTTTGGGCTTCCAAAAATTTACAACAAAACTAATTGGTATAAATCTTGACACATAGCACAATTTTTAAACTAATGTCGCGTCTTACTTCATCGAATGCCAACAAAATAACTCTCTTTTAATTATTCTATATATAGGACTTTCAGTGGTTTTGTAGTGATACTTATGAGTTTTCTTCAACCGTCTTTGAGCTTCCCCTAGACAAGTGCAACTGGAAAACCATCCCCAATGATTCTTAACATACAAAGTTACTTGAAGAAGGAATAATTGTTCTAACTCAATAAGCTTCTTATTTCATATCTTATCTCTAACTCCTTCTTTATCTTTCCTCCTGAATCTGAGGCATCATCAGTTGTAAAGAGTTGGATCAGAAATGATGGATATTTCCTTCGATGAATCACCAGGGTTATAGATTAACCTTCCATACGAACCTTTTCTACGATTGCGGTACAGACATATACATGCCAGTTTATCGTTCTAGGATGCCTTTCCACTTTAACCTCATAAAATTGGTCGATCAACCTCTACATGATTTCTGGACAAGGGTCTAGACTAAGGTATTTCAATGCACATTCTCCATTTACTTATTTAACCCCCAAGTTTGAGTCCCATTTGATGTAGAATGAACGGATGCCTCTTTGCAGTACTTTGAACAACCCAAATGTGAATACTTCATACTCCACCTCGTTATTTGAGCAAGGAAAGTCAACCTTGAAAGAAAAAGTAATATCTTCCTTTCGTATGGGAAAAATCACCCCAAATCCTTCTTTACCCCGAGCTGATAAACCATCAAACTCCATAGACCATATCTCCAAGTTCGCATCTCAAATATTGGCTTGCAAATCATCACCTGTAATATATTTGTGAGGTGTCTCGAAAAAATCTAAGGGAAAAATGGCCAAAATATCTATGTAGGCTTTTATCTTAATCGCGCAGCGAACCACACACTTTACATCATCCTCGGAAAGAAAGAAGAACCACATTGCTGCTTTCCCAGTTAAAATTATTTGTACCCAAAAAAAATTAATCATATCACATCATGTCAATATGTGAATAGTTAAAGATATCATATAATGTCTAAGTTTTAGGTAAATAAACAGTAATGTTATGCAATGCCTCTCTATGCTAGTATATCTTGTCTCAAGATTATGGGTAATTCTACTTATATATATTAGATATGTCTATCTTGCCCATTAACCTCTTGTGCCAATAATTCACTAATGGACCTCATAGTAGAGATAAGATAAATTAGCAAAGGTAGTCTATGACACCCCACCTAATTAAATAACGGGTGATCAGTCATTTATTAAATTAAAATCAAGGTGAACGGCTCGTTCATTCTTAGCATCACTATCACAAAATAAAATTTCCAATTTAAACACCCTAAATAATTAAGCTAAGTGTCAAAACAATTTAAAAACTTATTTCCGTTATTAAATCCACATATGAAAAACCTTTTTAATAACAAATAGATTAAGAATTACATAAATACTAAGGATGGATAATAGCAAACAAGAATTTAACCATTCAGATAAACCAATACAAAATTTTAAAACTAAAAATGAAATTATCCAGACAATAATTAAATCCCACAGAGTACCGAATACTGAAAATAAATGAACATAAATCTCTACCAAACCCGAATTGGATAAGGAAACGGGAGACACGTGCCTTAACTAATCAGAACTAAAATAAGAGTAGAATTAACAGAGAGGTCATCTAAGAAAGGGCCTGCAACTTTCAAATAAGCTGCAGCGCCTCCGGTCCAAAGAATCTAAGCATGACGCCCCTATGACTGGGCACCTGTAATATATACATATATATACAAGAGAAAAGAAATTACAGGAAACGGGTCAGAGCCCGATTGTAAAATAGTTTAAAAATAGTTTAACAAGTATTTAAAATGCTTACCAGTTAATGTAACGACCAAGTTAGTATGCAACACTCTCTTGAGAATACTCACCTCTTATCTAGTGTACACGCCTACCATACTATTTATATTAGAATTTTATTTTATTTTAACTTTCACAAAATGTTTCATCCCGAGAAAATACAATGGCTAAGATGATTAATTCCTGAAAAGTAAACTCTCTCATATATCTTACCTTACTTACAATACTTAACATTATTACAAAATTTCCAAACACTTATAATTAAGTTGGAGTATTTATTCACTTATTAACTACTTTTATGCACAGTAGAAAGTTCTCATGCTTAAGTATATATATATTAGTCACTCATACAATATATATACTATCGGCACCCCACTTAAAATCTATGGTTCTGGCATACTCTTCTATCAAGTACCCGTATCAATAGTACTAAGGGAAATACTAGTTCGGAATCACTCTCGAATCGTATTAACATAAAACACACACAAATTGAGGCGAAGTATAGTTCCAAGTCACTAAGAGGTCAACAGATACCCTCACGTCTCTTAGGACCATCTGTCTATCACTCAAATAGCCTTTATCAAGGATACTATCTTTAAGGTTACAAGTCGTTATCACCCATAAGGGCCCAATCGAGATAAGACTATCCCGGTGCGGAAACCTCTGAGATAGCAAGCATCTCGGGTATGATTGTTTACACAGATACATAATATATGCACAATGACACAGTCATATATATAAATATTTACATTTTCTAAATTAGATGTGCCCACGACTCATAATTATAATTATCCGTTCTTAGCACATTTTACTTGATGATTTCGCATAACGAATTCGTCATTTTTATTCTCATATATAATTTACTTCATACTCACTTCTCATCCCTCGAATTATTCTATCTCCCTAAGTATAATTTCAGTAGGCATACACTCACTTGCCTTCTGGTCTAACTCTTTTACGAGCCTTGATCTTTTTATTAAACGTACGCATGATTTTCTTATGTGTGAATGACTACCCATTAACCCATAATTTCGTCCTACATTAAATTTCACTCAACGGGGTCTACCCAGACCCTACTAGTCCTCTTTACAACCCATTATGCTCTAACAATAATAACCAAGGGTTTCTACGCATTTTGACCGCATTAAGCATAAAGAAGGAAATATATGCAATTTTCCATGAGTGATCTATCGATCGATGAATGGGGTCGATCGATCGATGTTCTTGATCGATCGATCGATCAAGCAGTTATGAAGAATTCTCCCATTGTCAAGTTACGGGTTAGCCTCTCCAACCTTAACCAAATCTCCATTAACGAGCCCCAAACTCCAAAACAACATTACTACAAGTACTATATACCTAACTACATGATTCCCTACGTGAAACATGTTCAAATTCATCAACAGTATAGAAATAATGGGGTAAAATTAACATAAACTTCAAGAACCCTAATTTTGGAAGAAACATACATTCTTCTAATAATTTCCCACATTTCCTATTTTTAAATCAATACTAATTCATGGGTAATCCTCTACATGTGATGGGTATGTCAAGAATATATTAAATTTCTCGAAACATGCGATTTAGGATCTCTAAATTATCAATTTCTTCCATAAAACTTGTTCTTGATAATCCTAAACTAACATGGGAGAGAAATTAACTAATAAAAAGCAAGATAGATAGTAGCCTGGAATTCAAGTTTTTCATTTATCGACAAAAATGTATTGTTGCGTTCCTCATTGCACGATGTACGATTTGGTGCTGGTGGGGGTGCAAACGGTTGAGTCTTTGGCCTTGGGTTGCTTGGAAAGATCTCCATCTTCTTCTCTAATGGTCGTTCTTTGGTTTTGTGTTTGTTAACCCTAGAAGACAACTCCTAAAGGCTGATATATCCTTAGAAATTCGTGGGTTTAATTACCCAAAAATACAAAATGTCTATAATACCCTCTCGGGATGACAATTAGGCTTAAAAATGACTCGAGACCTAAACTAAACCCCTGGATACACTTTCCCGACTATCTCGATCCTTCAGGATAATTTGGCATACTCGAAATGATCATACGAGTGACTTATAATTTATTCACTTTTAATAATATAAATTTAGTCTTGACATGACACAGCGCGCCCTGACTTAAATTTTCATAATTGCCATTTTATTCACTTGTGACAATTTTTTAAAATCAATCTTATATATTACTTTACTCATTTAGTAATATTCGAAAAATTCTGAATAATTACTAACTCTTGTCACGGTAGTAAATATTTAAATTAATTTTTGGATTAATATTAAATTAATATCTCAATTTAAATTTAATAAATCCCTAAATTTTAGAAGCCATAAAAATACGGGGTATTACATACTTCCCCCCTAATAACGGAATTTCATCCCGAAATTCATAAACTAAGGAATACATGGTAAGAATAAATCTAGGTATCTCTCGCGCATATCTGCCTCGCGCTCCCAAGTGGATTCCTCCACGTTATGATGCTTCCACTGGACCCGTACAAGTGGAACTACCTTCGACCTCAATTTCCTCTCACTATAGTCTAGGATAGCCACTGGTCTCTTCTCATAAGAGCTGTCGGGTTGTAAGTCAATATCCTCCATCGTGATGTGGGTGTGGGACATATCATAACTAAGGTATCATCTTAACGATGAAATGTTGAATACATCATGAATGCGCTGCAAGTTCTCTGGCATCCCCAATCTGTATGCCACCGGCCCAATCCTCTTGATAATGGGAAATGGTCCCACGTATCTCGGAGCCAGCTTCCCCTTCTTCCCAAACCTCATTACTCCTCTCATAGGAGATACACACAGTAATACTTGGTCCCCCACATTAAACTCTCGAAAATACCATTTTGCATCTGCGTAGCTTTTCTGCCTATTCTGGGCTACCCCAATGCGACCCCTGATAAGCTCAATCCTAACTGAAGTTTCTTGAATCACCTCTGGTCTGAGCAACTTGTTGTCCCCCGCCTCTAGCCAACAAGCTTGAGAATGACATGGCCGGCCATACAATGCCTCAAACGGGGCCATGACGATCGTGAACTGGTAGGAGTTATTATAAACGAACTCCACCAGTGGAAGATACGACCCCCAACCTCCTCTAAAATGGAGGACACACATACGTAGCATATCTTCTAGCATCTGATTGGTATGCTCTGTCTGTCCATTCGTCTGTTGGTGATATGCTGAATTCAATCTCAACTCTGTACCCATGGCCTCCTAAAAGCTCTCCCAGAAGCGCGACACAAAAAGCTTATCTCTATTAGACACGATATCCAGGGGCACCCCATGTAGCTTAACAATCTCTGTAATGAATAACTGCGCATACTAGTCTGTGGTATAGTCTGTCCGTACTGGAAGAAAATGAGATACCTTGGTCAATCGATCCACTATAACCCATCTAGAGTCGTGACCCCGTTGTGATGTAGGGAACCGAGTAATGAAATCCATGGAAATAGTCTCCCACTTCCACGTAGGTATCTCCAATGGCTTAAGTAACCCCAATGGTTTTTGGTGGTCTACCTTTACCATCTGGTAAGTAGAACACTTGGACATAAAGTCAGCAATGTCCTTCTTCATCCCACTCCACCAGTACTGTTGCCTCATATCCTCGTACATCTTATCCCCTCCGCGATCTACCACAAATCTGGACCCATGAGACTGTGTCGTCACTGCATGACGTAAGTCTTATCCTTATGGGACCACCAATCTCCCATTAAACCTTAAACCCCCATCAGAACATACTGAATAGGACTCAGTACCCTCAGCTAAAAGCCGTACAATCTTCTCCTGACAAAACGTATCCGCCGACTATGCATGTATCACCATCGTAATAATCTCGAGTGTGACTGACATGACTGATATAAAGGAATGATCTCCGGCATCCTCGTGACCCAACTCTTTCCACTTCACTTTCCACACGTTCTATATGTCACCTTTCGGTCTACATCTTAACGCATCAGCAACTATGCTAAACTTTCTCGGATGGTACTGTATTTCAACTAGTAGTCATTCACAAACTCCAACCATCTGTGTTGATGCATATTCAACTCCCACTGAGTGAATAAGTACTGCAGTGATTTGTGGTCTGTGAACAAGAGAAACTTCTCCCCTAACAAGTAATGTCTCCAAATCCTCAATGCAAAAATGACCGCTGCTAGCTCTAGGTCGTGGGTGGGATAATTCCTTTCGTGAGGATTGAGCTTGCGGGAGGCAAAAGCTATGGCCTCCTCCTACTGAAGTACTCCCCCGAGTCCCCATAAACAAGCGTCAGTGTACACTAGATATTCCACTCTCGTCTTAGGCAAAGCAAGAACTGGCGTTGAAGTCAACTTATCTTTCAACTCATCGAAAGCCAATAGACAAGCATCATCCCAAACATACGGTACTCCATGTTGAGTCAAATTCGTCAACGGATCTTGTATCTTTGAAAAGCCTCGGATGAATCTCCTGTAGTACCCAACTACTCCCAAGAATCTACGCACTTTTTTTAGTGTCGTGGGTTGTCCCCACTCCCTCACTGCCGACACTTTTCTCGGGTCAACTGATATTCCCAATTTTGACCCAACATGCCCTAAAAACTGTTCCTCCCATAGCCAGAATCCTCACTTATCATACTTATCATACAATTGATGCTCTCGTAGAGTCTAAAGAACCTACCTCAAAAGCTCGGCATGATCCTCCTCAGTGTGTAAATATATCAGGATTTCATCTATGAAGACGATGACAAACTGATCCAAGAACTCTCTAAACACTCGGTTCATCAAGTCCATAAATATGGCTGGAGCATTTGTTAGCCCAAACGGCATGACTCTGAACTCATAGGACCCATATCTCGTCAAGAAAGTAGTCTCCGACGCATCCTACTCCCTAATCCGTAGTTGATGGTATCCCGATCTCAAATCTATCTTCAAAAATAAGGTTGCTCCTCTCAGCTGGTCGAACAGGTCATCGATTCGTGGCAACGGATATTTATTCTGTATCGTGACCTTGTTCAGCTCCCAGTAATCCATCTATAACCTCAGTGAACCATCTCTCTTCTTCAAAAATAACACAAAAGCGCCCCAAGGTGAGGTACTCCTATGAATGAATCCCTGACCTAATAGCTGCTCTAATTGATCCCGTAACTCCCTCATTTCTGCTGGAGCCATATGGTATGGTGCACGTCCTATCGACCGAGTGTCCAACATCAAGTCTATGATGAAATCTATCTCCCGACTAGGGGGTAGGCCTAGTATTTACTAGAATACATCTGAATACTCATAAATAACTGGAATCGAATCCAGGGGAATTATAATTTTTTTAGAGGTATTGACGCGACTGAAAATGTGTCTCAGAAATGCGTTCACTCTAGGCTCAAGTGCAAGCATGTCGCTCAAGTAATAATCCGACAAGTCGGGTATCGATCCTCAGGGAAAAAGGACAACGAATTTGTGACGACGGGAAAAGACGGAAGAATCCTAACTTTGACTCTAAAAATAAAGGAAAATAGATTTGATTTTGGGAATGATTATAACTAAATTCAAATATGAAATTTTAAAAAGAATTGCAACTATACTAACTTACCTAAATTATGAATGAAGGATGATTTGACACTTTTTTTTTAAATGATGAGAAGAATAGGGCGGGAATACAATCCCCCAACCCTAGTGTAGTGCAGTGATAATATTAATCATAAATTTATCTAATTGATCTGACCCGGAATTTAGTACTCCCAAGCATTATGTATACGAGGTTCAAGCCCGCGTCATACCTAATATGAGGATGAGTAAATCAGTATCGCGATAGTGACACTCAAATTGCACTCTAAATCATCACGAGTACCCAGAGGCAAACGAGATATAAAGATTTACAATTATTGTGTAACTATGCAATAAGATCATAGTCAATCAATAAATTCATCGGATCAATTTTATGCACATACACTAACACATCAGGTTGGGTTCATGTACCCCGACCTTGGAAAATCTAGCTTAACATATTGAATTTAATGAAAACAATGATTGATGTGTAGGAATTCATAATTAATCTAAGGAAAATGATAATTAGATGTAGAAACGAATGAGAAATAAAAATTACTCACTAAAATTATCCAAACAATAAATGCAACAATGGATGAAACTGATACTCACAAAAATCGCTGAATAAATCTTCAAAATGTTTGAAATAAATCTCCCAATGTTAACTAAACTAGGGTTTCTGAAGAAGAATAGGTAAAACCTACTAATTCTTCATCCCTATAACAATTCTAAATCGGGTCTTTTATACCCTACAACAATATCGGAAGTCAGCTGCACTAGGAGTCTTTTTAGGAAGAGAAAAGATTTTCAGATCTCAAAGACCAGACCGGTCCGGGTCTTAGGCGGACCGGTCTTCCCCCAAGGTGGATCGGTTCTTTTTATTTTGGGGCAGACCGGTTCTTTTTATTTTTGCTTCCTTCGGTTTGCATGCGATCCGGGGTCTTCTGGAGTTTGGCAAGACGGACCGATTCATGGTTGGGGCGGACCGGTCCGAATATTTGACTTTCTGGCTCCTCTTTGACTACTCATAACTTTTGTTTCGGGATTCCGATTGGGGTACCATTTCTTCCTTTGTGCTCGTGAATGAGATTTCTTCAACTTCTCTTTAGGTACCTCATCCGAATTCCACGTAGAAATTACGCTTTTGCCGTTGAGACTTTTCCTTCTTTCTTTCTTGATTCTACCGATTTCCTTCTTTCGTTTCTTGACATCAAATACCTGCAAAATCACTACAAAATTCCAAAAACTCGGTGTACTCATTAGGATCAGTCAATAACACAGTTATGAGATAAATCCAACTCAATTACATTGTTCGAGGTGCTAAAAGTAGCTAAATCAAGGGATAAAGTAGGAAGAATTTATGCCTAATCAAACCCCCCTAACTTAGAACTTTGCGCGTCCCGAGCAATGTAAAAGAATCCTAGCGTGGCTCAACTGTTTAAAAATCATTTTATTGGGATAAAATACCTTTTTCGTGGGCAAGCGATTGCATTTAGCGTATGCAACAAGCCGTTAAACCCCTAGGTTACTCTAGTAGGACGAGTGTTGTCTCGTGAGGGTTTGTAGTGAATATACCCACAAAATTCGACTAAAAAAGAATTCAAAATATGCAAAAATTGTACAATTCAAACTTTTCCAGAAAATAGTCATCATCAGGTCATATTTACAAGTCTCAAATCATAGTGCATGCGTGCGAAGCCGGAAATATGACCGCCAATTTCCACCGATTGACCATTACGTTACTTATCCGAAAATTTGTTTTGATTTCAATTTCTCACGGAATGGTCTCACAAACGAATCTCTCAAATTATGGCTATTCTCTCGGTATGTGTGATATAAAGAGTAAATATAATGGATGCAAAGTCACGCATACAAGTAGAAATTTCAGAATGATAGGATCTCATCAATGGGTTATGGTTTTAAAAATGGGAACATTGCCTCTTTTTCGCGCATTCAATCTCTTTTATTATCTTTTGGTGTATTAGCTCTCCACGCGGTAACCAATTTCGTAATTTAGACTCGGTTAGGACTTTTTCGGGTTTAAGGTGTAATTGGGTAACATGAAATGGTTGGGAAATTCGGAATTGGAAAATTTTCTTATGATGTCCGTTGGTGCTTTTTTTTCACTATTTTTGTTGAGCATATTTATTTTCCTTCTCTTGCCCCTTTTTATGAACTTTCCGGACTTAATTCCTGAATTTTCTCATTTTTCACAATTCCGGGCTATTTGAGTTTTTCGGGTTATCAAACGAAAGGACAAATTTATTCGGCTCAAATTGGGTTACAAAAGGGATAATTTTTCGCTATTTTTTTTCTGGCCAATATTTTTGGGTGACAAACGAGGGCCTACTTCATTGTCCAAAATACCAATTGCGTTACCATATGCATTTCGAGATGAATTTAAGTTTAGAGATCAATTTATTGGCACGTTTTTCAAAGCAATATCATGCACATTTTTCAAAACCGATCAGAATGAAAGAATTGAGATCCTCGACAACTTTTTAGGCGCTGAAAAGAACTTTGAATTAACAATTAACTCGGATTGATTTAAAAACTCGCAAAAAGTGATAGTCTCGAATCTCACCGGGTTTGTTAATCTCCACACTTATTCGTTAAGTCGTCAACTTTTGCTCAATTTCCATCTTTAGTCAATTTCGGCTTTGTGTATGTTGAATTTTACAACTTGATACTTCAATTCGACTTTTAATGATATTTTTGAAAATTTTGAATTCCAATTTTTATTTATTTTGAACAAAAATATTTTTGGTTTTTTTCAAAATTTTATGATTTTTTTTTTGAAATATCTGGGCATTTTGGAAAATTTGTGAAGTTTTAGAAATACGCACTTGTGACCCCCCCCTAACTTAGACTTTTGCATTGTCCTCAAGTAAAAAGGACTAAAATCTTACTCAAAGCGAATAAAAAGTGTGGAAAAAGAAAACAGACAAATAGATAAAATGCAGCTTTTATTACAACAAGACTGTGTTACATGTGCAGGGGAAAGCATACAACTGTGAACAGGGAAAAGTAAAGAAAAATCTGCCAACACCATAAAAAGCTTCACCGGGGTGGGGGATGGGAGGAACCGGGCGCGTTGGGGTCATAGGGGTTCTGGTAGTAGGAAGGTAGTGGCTCATTAGGATCCCCTATCCGCCGATAGATGTCTGCTTGGAAGCGGAGAACGATGCTCATGTCGCGCTCGTAGTTGGTCTGAAAGGTGTTGAAGTTGGTCTTAAGCGCCGACATGTGCGCGGATAGGTCCGTGCCCTCCCACTCGAAATCTAGGTCATCCTCCTCGTCCGCCAACTCTTCGTCCGGATAGAGATCCCCCATCTCGACGTCCTCACCAGCTTCCCCTATGTCTTCCTCGTTGTCGCTCGAGGCAGCCTCCTCTTCAACATCATCACCGCGCTTCGCCCGGAGGACGGCTAGCTGTTTGGCGCTTTTTGTGTGGGTCCCTTGTCTGAAAGGACCGGGGAGGTGCGTATGGTCGCTCGGAGCCTCTATGCCAGCATCCTTAAGGATGGACGTGATCAATCGGGCATAAGGAAGGGGTGCGACGCCCTTCTCATCCAAGGACGCGTTAATGATGTCCGCGTATAAGGTGCGGCCCAAATGGATGGAAGTTTGGGGGTCGAAGAGATGATATGTGAGGGTAGCTTGCTGAGGCCGCATGGCAGAGTCATTGGACGTTTACAATAGGTTGGCACACACAATCTGAAATGTAAGGCGCGCCTTCTCGTTGAGGCGTCCAACGGCGACGGTTTGCCCCGCCCAAGCCACGTTCGGTGCAATGCGGGCCATGATAATGTCCTTATCGATCGTGGGGACATTTTGGGGATAAGTAAATTCTTGGACATCCGGGACATCAAACTCGGCCAACTTGGCCGTGAGACGGGCCAAGGAAAAGGGTATGGGAGTCCCATCCACGAAAGCTTCGGCCTCGAATTGGCCCGTCCGGACGAGGGTACCATAGAATGAGCGGACTTCGGTTGCCCAAATCGCTTCGTGAGGTTGGTTGAGGAAACGGCACCACCCCCTGGGCCATGAAAAGGGCGGTGACAGAGTTGGTCACAGCTTCCCATTGGACCGCGCGCTCCATATGGAGTTTGCGGCCCAAACTGAAGTATTGAGCGCACCATCGCTCCTCTTGGCGGGAGAAGTATTCACTGTGACCGGAGGGGTGGATCACGGTGGAGTCGTATTTGGTGGGGGCAATATGGGGTGCCATGGAAATAGGAGGGAGGTAGTTGATTGAAAAACTATAGAGGAAGAAGAGAGTATTTGGGTTGAAGGTGTGAGGAGAAAGGGAGGATTGGAGGTGTATTTATAGTGGAAAGGGGAGGGGAGGGGTTGGTTTTGGATGGAAGGGGTTTGGAGGGAAAAGGGGATGAATTTGGGAAGGAAAGGTTGGGTTTGGGAAGAGGAAAAATGGATTGGAGGGAATGATGGGATTGGGGGGAAAGGGGGGTGAATCTTGGGAAGAGGAGGAGGCAGGTCTGCAGAAGGCGGACCGATCCGGGGTAGGGGTGGACCGGTCCGGCCCTTTGTCTTTTCAAACCCTCGACAGGCGGACCGGTTCCTTTAAAAATAAAATGAACCGGTCCACCTAAAAAAAAGTAACCGATCCCCCCCAGGGTTTTTGGGTTGGACTTCTTTTACTTCGGTTTCGAGCTCTCTTCTTCAAAAAATTTCACGTTCCCGATATCCTCTCTATCCAATTGAACTAGGACCCTCTCGATTTCACTGGTCAACAGCCTTTGACTCAGAATTCCCAAAACACACGAATGCTTCTCCCAAACGAAACCTAGTCCTAACGACTCTCAAAACACACACGACTCTCACACACACGACTCTCACCCCATACGCATTGGGGGTGCGACGACCTCACTTCAACAGCTCACTCAGCCCCGTAAACGGGGTCCGACAACCAGACGGTGTCGACTTCTTTTGCACACGCCTCTAGATATGGCTTTAGGCATTGTCCATTCACTTTGAATGTATTTCCCCCTTTTAAATTGTCTAGTTCAACACCTCCGTGGGGCAAAACATTCTTTACGATGAATGGACCAGACCAACGTGACCGCTACTTGCCTGGGAAGAGGTGAAGCCGAGAGTTGTAGAGGAGAACTTTTTGCCCGGGGAGAAACTCTTTTCGTCAAATGATGCTATCATGAGCGAGTTTCATCCTCTCTTTCGAAATTTTGGCATTCTCATACGCATCATTGCGTAGTTCTTCTAACTCATTCAATTGAAGCTTGCGGGCTTCAGCAGCCTTGTCCATGGCATAATTCAATTGCTTAATCGCCCAATACGCCTTGTGTTCGAGCTTAACAGGAAGATGGCAAGGTTTGCCATACACAAAGCGGAAAGGGGACATGCCGAGTTGATTCTTGTATGTGGTACGGTAGGCCCATAGCGAATCGTTCAATCTAAGGGACCAATCTTTCCGGGTAGGATTGATGATCTTTTTAAGAATGTTCTTGATTTCCCAATTTGCTAGCTTGGCCTGTCCATTCGTTTGTGGGTGATATGTCGTTCCAACCTTGTGAACGACACCATACTTTCTCATAAGCTTCTCGAATGGCCTATTGCAAAAGTGCGTACCATTATCGCTAATTATTGATTTCGATGCACCGAAGCGGGAAAGTATGTGTTCCTGCAGGAACTTTATCACCACTTTGTTGTCATTAGTCTTGGTAGCCATAGCTTCCACCCA
This sequence comes from Sambucus nigra, assembly GCA_949130495.1. Taxonomy (NCBI): domain Eukaryota; kingdom Viridiplantae; phylum Streptophyta; class Magnoliopsida; order Dipsacales; family Adoxaceae; genus Sambucus; species Sambucus nigra. Next base: position 617,345,130 of record OX422207.1, read on the forward strand.
TTTAGAAACGTAGTCTAGCGCGACAAGGATGTATAGGAAACCAAAGGATGGAGGGAAAGGACCCATGAAGTCAATACCCCAAAAGTCGAATATCTCAATGATGAGTATAGGGGTAAGAGGCATCATGTCTCGTCGAGTAATGGCTCCCATCCGTTGACACCTATTGCATGATTTACAAGCATCGTTCACATCCCGAAAGATTGTGGGCCAATAGAGGCTGCATTGCAAAATTTTTGCGGCCGTCTTTTTTGTCGAAAAATGACCTCCACAAGCTTCCGAATGACAAAACTGGATGACTTTTGGTATTTCGTCATCCGGTACACATCGTCGGATGATTTGGTCTGCACAGTATTTAAAAAGGAATGGATCATCGTAAAAAAACATGCGCGATCAAGTAAGAAACCTCTTCTTATCTTGCGGTGTCCAGTCGGGAGGGACGGCTCCCATGACAAGATAGTTCACTATGTCCGCAAACCAGGGATATGAAGAGGTAGCGAAAAGCTGCTCATCCGGAAAATATTCGTCTATGGGTACGGGATCACTGGGTACGTCAGACGAAAGTCATGATAAATGGTCGGCAATGACGTTTTCTACTCCTTTCTTATCTTTGATGGAGAGATTGAACTCTTATAGGAGTAGGATCCACCTTATGAGGCGCGGCTTGGCGTCTTTCTTCGCAAGTAGATATTTCAAAGCCGCGTGGTCGGTGAAAATAGTAATAGGAGAACCAATGAGATAGGACCGGAACTTATCGAGGGTAAAGACTACCACTAGCAACTCCTTTTACGTGGTAGAGTAGTTGAGTTGAGGTCCGGTAAGAGTCCGGCTGGCGTAGTAGATGACATGAGCTTGCTTATCTTGACGTTGTCCCAAAATAGCCCCGATCGCGTAATCGTTGGCATCACACATAAGTTCGAATGGTAAGGACCAATCCGAAACTTGCATGATGGGGGCGGACACAAGCATGTTCTTTAATTTGTCAAAAGAACTTTGGCATGCTTCAGTCCACTCAAATGGGGAGTCCTTCATGAGTAAGTTGCTTAAGGGCCTAGCGATGGTGCTAAAGTCCTTAATGAACCTTCGATAAAACCCCACGTGACCCAAAAAGGAGCGCACGTCTTTCAGCGATTTCAGTGGGGGAAGGTCATCTATGACATCTATCTTTGCCCTATTAACTTCTATTCCATTGGATGATACAATGTGGCCAAGAACTATTCCCTCGGTGTCCATGAAATGGCACTTCTCCCAATTCAGCACTAAGTTCTTTTCCACGCACTGGGTAAGTACTTTTTCCAATTTCTCTAGACAATGATCGAAAGATGTGCCAAAAATGCTGAAATCGTACATGAACACTTCGAGTCCTCTCTCGACCATGTCGCTAAATAAATTCAATATGCACCTTTGAAAGGTCGCGGGTGCATTACACAAGCGAAATGGCATACATTTGTAGGCAAACGTGCCAAAAGGGCAAGTGAAGGTCGTCTTCTCCTGGTCAAGTACATCTACCTCAATTTGGTTATACTCAGAATAACCATCAAGGAAGCAATAGTAAGGGTGGACTGCTACTCTTTCAAGCATTTGATCAATAAATGGCAAGGGGAAATGGTCTTTCCTGGTTCCCGCATTGAGTTTCCGGTAATCAATGCAAACGCGCCACTCGGTGGTGGTACGTTGGGGAACTAACTCTCCCTTGGCATTCTCAATCACAGTCATACCCGACTCGGGACGACTTGAATAGGGCTTACCCACTTGCTATTTGAGATTGGGTAGATGATCCCGGCATCCAACAATTTGATTATTTCGGTTCTCACAACTTCTTTCATGTTGGGATTCAGTCTTCTTTGCATTTCTCTAGAAGGTTTGACATCCTCTTCGAGATGGATCTTATGAGTGAAAATTAAAGGACTTATCCCCTTCAAATCAGCTATGCACCAACCAAAAGCACTTTGGTGCTTCCTCAAAATTTTCAATAATTTACCCTCCTGCCCTTCATTTAGGCTAGAGGAGATAACAACAGGAAATGTCTCATCCTCTCCTAGATATGCATATTTAATATGGGAGGGAAGTTTCTTTAACTCGAAGGTTGGAAATTTTTCACTGCAGGGAACCATGTGCGTATCCCTCGGAGGTAATTCCTCAAATCTCGAAACCCAATTAACCTATCTCACGTCCTCGTCCGACTTACTCTCATCGAGTAGCTCGTTCAACTCTTCAACCTCCCGCTCGAAGGCGGTGTACGTCACCTCACCCTCGTGTCTCACCGCTAAACAGGATTCTAAAGCATCGCCACAGTAATTCTCCTCAAAGTACTCCTCTACTATCTCATCTATGAGGCTCACCGCGTGAAGATCATCTTCCTCCCCTGCATTTTGGGCTATGTGGAAGATGTTGGTATCCAAGGTCATACTCCCAAATGTGAGTTGCGTTCTCCCATTCCTAGTATTGATGATTGCGTTAGCCGTAGCTAGGAAAGGGCGCCCAAGGATAATGGGAACATGATTACTCGAGTGCAAGGAGGGCTCCGTGTCCCAAATGACAAAATCCACCGAAAAGTAGAAAGTGTCAACTTGAACGATCACGTCCTCGACTATACCTCGTGGGATCTTCACTATTCGATCCGCTAATTGGAGAGTGACTTTCGTGGGCTTGAGGTCACCCAAGTCAAGTTGCCTATAAATGGAGTAAGGGAGTATATTTACGCTTGCTCCTAAGTCAAGTAAGACTTTTTCAATTTTATTCTCCCCAATGATGCAGGATATAGTGGGTGCACCGGGATCTTTGTACTTAGGTGGGAGTTCAATTAGTAGGATGGAGCTCACATTTTATGCTAGAAAGACGTTCTTCTTCACTTTCATCTTTCTTTTAACTGTCAGCAGGTCTTTGATAACTTTGCCATATACTGGAATTTGTTTAATGGCCTCAAGGAAAGGTAAATTAAGCTTGACTTGCTTTAGCACTTCTATCACGTCATCATGTGGGTTTCCTCTGTGGGAGGGAATCAACCTTTGAGGAAACGGTGCTGCGGAAGGCGGTTTCACTACTACTTCTGGCCCACTAGCAGCTTCTTGGTCACTCTCATTCAAGGGGACATCTTCGGCCTCTTTCGTGCCTGGAGAAATCTCCTTGGCTTTCGTTGTGTCGGGTGGGGGAGGTGATAAATCAACAACTCTCCCGCTACGAAGAGTGGTTATAGCTTGACATTTCTCCTGATGTTCAGTGGAGGTGGAGCTAACGCTAGGTTGACCTTGGGCAGGAAACTTGCCCTTCTCTTGAACACTCAATGAGGATTGTATTTTAGACAGATTTGCATTTATATCGCTAATCAGACGATCATATTTGGCATTGGTTGCGGTCTGGCTTGTGATGAATTGATTCATGGTATCCTCGAGAGTTCTCCGCTGTGGTGGAATATAATTTCCTTGAGGTGGCGGTGCTTGCACATGTCCTTGCATGTGTGCATCTTGTTGAAAGTGTTGTGGTGGAGGAGGGGCAACATGCGAAGGAGGGTTCATTGTGGCATGTTGTTGCCCATAGCTAAAATCGGGATGATTTTTCCTAAAAGGGTTGTATGAATTCCCGTGCGGGGCACCGAAATTACCCTTAAAACCTCCTATACCACTAACTTGCTCTTGAAGCATTGCTTTGTAGGCGGGTATCGTCAGGCATTCCTCAATTGAATATCCCGCCTCACAAATAGCACACACCTTTACGACTGGGTTGGGCATGGGTCCAGCTGGTCCTTTTCCATACATCTCGCACAGATCTCGAAATCATATCTCAAGAGTCTCTAATTTGCTATCCGTCATAGAATTCTTATCTACATGGAATAGGACGGATGCTGACGGAGTAGTGGTCGCTTATCTATTTCGATTTTGAGTGTTACGATCAGAAGTGTCCCAGGATTGGGTAGTCTCGGCGACATACCTCAAGTGAAGCTCAGCATCCTGGGCATCTAAATCGATAAAAGGACCACTTCCCATTGTTTCAAAAAGTTGTTTGGAGTTAAGATTCAACCCATTATAGATAAAAAAGATGACTTGCACTGAATCAAATCCATGATGGGGGCATGAAGCAACTAACTCGTTAAAACGTTCATAACATCGATGAAATGACTAATTTTCAGCTTGTCTGAATGCCTGAATTTGAGCCTTTATGGAGATTGTTCGATGTGGTGGGAAGAATTTCTTGAGAAATTTTGACTGTAGCTCATTCCAGGATGGAATCGAGCTTGGATGTAAACACCATAGCCAGGCCTTAGCTTTATCTTTGAGCGAGAAAGGGAAGAGTTTGAGGTAGATTACCTCTTGTGTGCAAGTTTGATCATTTAGAGTATCACACACGTCCTCAAATTCCCTAATATGGAGGTATGGCTTTTCAGAATCCATACCATGGTAGTGCGGTAGCATCTGGATCATCCCATTTTTGAAACGGAACTGCCCGGCATTATACGGGAGTATAATGCATCCCGGAGTGACAGTACGCTCGGGATATAAGAATTCTCTAATCGGATGGTATGGGGGCTCTTCCTCACCGGCGGGTGAACTGCCGTGTTGTGACATCTCTCCTTCACTTATTGACTTGGTGTTCTCACTGGGTGTGCTCGAAGTGTGTCCTAAGAAGGGAAAGGGAGTGTTATCGGAGATTGAGTGCGATGGTGTGGGAGGTGGGATCCAGAACTGTGGGGCGTTTGGAGTGTGGGGACTATCAGGGTTATACTCAACAATTGGATTTTCGTGAATGTTGATTGGAGTATTATGGGGTGTGGGAGTGGTTTCAGAATTTTGCATTAAAGCTTAGGAGAGATGATGGTGAATCTTTTTGTGATTTTTAAATTTTTTTTATGTTTTTCGATTTTTGAATTTTTTTTTCTAAAGCTTTGGATTGACTCAATCTAATCCTAAATCTACCTAATTCCCCGGCAACGGCGCCAAAAACTTGACGCGACTGAAAATGTGTCTCGGAAATGCGTTCACTCTAGGCTCAAGTGCAAGCCTGTCGCTCAAGTAATAATCCGACAAGTCGGGTATCGATCCTCAGGGAAAAAAGACAACGAAGTTGTGACGACGGGAAAAGACGGAGAAATCCTAACTTTGACTCTAAAAATAAAGGAAAAATGATTTGATTTTGGGACTGATTATAACTAAATGCAAATATGAAATTTTAAAAAGAATTGCAACTATACTAACTTACCAAAATTATGAATGAAGGATGATTTGACACTTTTTGTTTTAAATGATGAGAAGAATAGGGCGGGAATACAATCCCCCAACCCTAATGTAGTGCAGTGATAATATTAATCATAAATTTATCTGATTGATCTGACCCAGAATTTAGTACTCCCAAGCATTATGTATACGAGGTTCAAGCCCGCGTCATACCTAATCTGAGGATGAGTAAATCAGTATCGCGATAGTGACACTCAAATTGCACTCTAAATCATCACGAGTACCCAGAGGCAAACGAGATATAAAGATTTACAATTATTGTGTAACTATGCAATACGATCATAGTCAATCAATAAATTCATCGGATCAATTTTATACACATACACTAACACATCAGGTTGGGTTTATGTACCCTGACCTTGAAAAATATAGCCTAACATATTGAATTTAATGAAAATAATGATTGATGTGCAGGAATTCATAATAAATCTAAGGAAAATGATAATTAGAAGTAGAAACGATTGAGAAATAAAAATTACTCACTAAAATTATCCAAACAATAAATGCAACAATGGATGAAACTGATACTCACAAAAATCGTTGAATAAATCTTCAAAATGTTTGAAATAAATCTCTCAATGTTAACTAAACTAGGGTTTCTGAAGAAGAAGAAGAAGAAGAAGAAGAAGAAGAAGAGGTAAAACCTACTAATTCTTCGTCCCTATAATAATACTAAATCGGGTCTTTTATACCCTTCAACAATATCGAAAGTTAGTTGCACTAGGAGTCTTTTTAGGAAGAGAAAAGATTTTCAGATCTCGAAGACCGGATCGGTCCGGGTCTTAGGCGGACCAGTCTTCCCCCAAGGCGGATCGGTTCTTTTTATTTTGGGGAGGACCGGTTCTTTTTATTTTTGCTTCCTTCGGTTTGCATGCGATCCGGGGTCTTCTGGAGTTTGGCAAGACGGACCGGTCCGTGGTAGGGGCGGACCGGTCCGGATATTTGACTTTCTGGCTCCTCTTTGACTGCTCATAACTTTTGTTCCGGGATTCCGATTGGGGTTTCGTTTCTTCCTTTGTGCTCGTGAATGAGATGTCTTCAACTTCTCTTTAGGTACCTCATCTGAATTCCGCGTAGAAATTACGCTTTTGCCCTTGAGACTTTTCCTTCTTTCTTTCTTGATTCTACCGATTTCCTTCTTTTGTTTCTTGACATCACATACCTGTAAAATCACTACAAAATACCTGAAACTCGGTGTACTCATTAGGATCAGTCAGTAGCACAATTATGAGATAAATCCAACTCAATTACGTTGTTCGAGGTGCTAAAAGTAGCTAAATCAAGGGATAAATTAGGAAGAATTTATGCCTAATCAGGTATCCTCCTCTATATAGTACAAATGAGTGAAAGATCCTCCTTCTGGGAGAGGCATCGCCACCAAAAACATCTCCTGCCCCAAAATGGTAAAAATAATACTCCTACCGAAATAGTCTATCATGGGTCCGTATGCAATGAGCCAATCCATGCCAATAATAGCATCGTGCTCATGCATCTCTAAGACTAACATGTCTGCCGGTAAAATCAAGCTACAAATCTCTACTCCTAAACCCCGGAATATAAAGAAAATAAAAGTCCCATTCCCCAGTGGTGAGTTTATGGATGTCATAGTGCTCTCTGCCGTGTCTAATAACCCTAAGGCCCGTGCAAAATGAGTACCTATAAAACAGTGCGATGCCCCAGTATTAAATAAAACTCGACCCATTGTGCCATGGATAGGAAACATACCTTCAATCGCGGGTGGTGCCGGAGGTGCTGCCACCTGGTGGACGTTATAAACATGTACGTACTACAATTGCCCCTACTGAACTAGAGCTGCTAGCATGGCGGGTAAGGATGGCACCTAAGCTGGAGCTGGGAGGGTGGCTGGAAAGAGTGGCCTCTACGACTCATTATGGGCACCCTGCTACTGTGGGGCCCTATCTCTCTTTGGGTAATCCTAGAACCTATGGCCATTCTTTCCACATCCGAAACATTTGTCCCCGAAGTTACTTCCCCTCTGCCCCTGCTGACCACGAACCTATTGGTCGTTACCACCCCTCCACTGGCCCTGTTGGCCTGCTGGAAAAATTATTGACCCTGATGGCCCTGCTGATGTCCCTGGTGCTAACGTTGTTGGCCCTATTGGCCATGTTGATTAAACTGACCCTACCTAAATCACCCAAATCCCTATCTAGAGTCACCTGATCGAAATTTCTTGATAGGGTCCTCCTAATGGGAACTCTGCTCACTATGACGGGTCTGCCCCTGGGCTGTTGGTGCCCCACCAGTACTATTACCCCCTATCCTTCCCTTCTGGGTGGACACCCCTGCTGGTTTGTTCCCCTGTAGATGGAAGCAGTGATCCTAAAAGTGTATGAAAGCAGCGTTGAGTACAATAGTGTAGGCACTCAATGATAGATTGCCTATGAGGTGCTGACAGATCCTCCAGGCTAATCCATCTACAAACAATAGTATCTTCTTCTCCTTGGTGGGCCTCATCTGACACAATAGTGAGAAGTCTAGTAAAATCCTCCTCATACTCAGCAACGATCATACTCTCCTGCTTAAGATTCAGTAACTTTCACCTCATCTCAGTCTGTACGGCGGCTGAGAAGTACTTGCGGTCAAACTACGCCCAGAATGATTGAATTGTGATGTTGTCCCTCTCCTCCAAGGTGGTGGTGGACTCCCACCACTGCAAAGCGGTTCCTACTAGATTGAAGGAAACCAAGAGCTGTCTCTTCACATCAGTGCACTCATACATGCGCAGATGCCTCTTGATATCCTTCTTCCATTGGCTGGCGACTACGATGTCCAAACTACCCGAGAAATTCAGGGGATGTGCCTTTTGAAAGGCATCCCTAACCTGTTCCCATGGAGATGGAAGTTGTGCTGGTGTTGGAGCCACTGCCCGAATCTCGAGTGGAGCTTGTTGTACTACCGTTAATATGGCATTCACTGCCTGAGCAACAATAGCGGCTACCTCAGTTGCGTTTATCATTCACTGAGCAGGAGTTGCTGGTTGCTCAGCCTGGGCATTCCGGTCTCGGGGTGCGCATCTCAGAGGCATATGATATTTGATGAAAGTTTATTAGTCTATAGTTATTATCAAATCGCTAATAGATGAATATGTTAGCATAAATACAAGAATTCAATAGTCCTAAAAGTAGGTCTCTATATCAAGGACGCTAAGCCGGAAGGGAAATAAGCTATACAAATCCTAATGGACACTAGAACCTGATGCTCTGATATGACCTGTGACACCCTGCCTAATTAAATATCGGGTGATCAGTCCTTTATTAAATTAAAATCAAGGTGAACGGTCGGTTCATTCTTAGCATCACTGTCGCAAAATAAAATTTCCAATTTAAATACTCTAAATAATTAAGCTAAGTTTCAAAACCATTTAAAACCTTATTTTCGTTATTAAATCTCGATATGAAAAACCTTTTTAACAACCAACAGATTAAGAATTACATAAATACTAAGGATGGATGATAGTACACAAGAATTTAACCATTCAGATAAACCAATACCAAATTTCAAAACTACAAATGAAATTCTCTAGGCGATAATTAAATCCCACAAAGTAACGAATACTGAAAATAAATGAACATAAATCTCTGCCAAAACCGAACTAGATAAGGAAACGGCGACAGATGCCCTAACTAATCAGAAATAAAATAAGAGTAGAATCAACAAATAGGCCGTCTAAGTAAGGGCCTGCAACTCCCACATAATCTGCAGCGCCTCCGGTCCAAAGAATCTAAGCATGACGCCCATGTGGCTGGGCACCTATAATATATACATATATATACAAGAGAAAAGAAATAACAGGAAATGGGTCAGAGCCCGAGTGTAAAACAATTTAAAAACAGTTTAGCAGGTATTTAAAATGCTTACCGGTTAATGTAACGACCATGTTAGTATGCGACACTCTTTTGAGAATTCTCACCACTCATCTAGTGTACACGCCTACCGTACTATTTATCTCATAAGTTTATTTGAATTTAAATTTGTAAAATGTTTCATCCCGAGAAAATACGATGGCTAAGATAATTAATTTCTGAAAAATAAACTCTCTCATATATCTTACCTTACTTAGAATACTCAGCATTATTACAAAATTTCCAAACACTTATAATAAATTTGGAGCATTTCTTCACTGCTTAACTACTTTTATGCACAGTAGAAAGTTCCCATACTTAAGTATATAAATATTAGTCAATCATACAATATATATACTATCGGCACCCCACATAAAATCTATAGTGTTGGCATACTCTGCTATCAAGTCCTCGTATCACTCGTACTAAGGGAAATACTAGTTCGGAAAAACTCTCGAACCATATTAACATAAAACACATACAAATGGTGGCGAAGTATAGTTCCAAGTCACTAAGAGGGAAGCACCTACCCTCACATCTCTTAGGACCATCTGACTATCACTCAAATAGCCTGTATCAAAGATACTATCTTCTAGGGTACAAGTCGTTATACCCCATAAAGGACCAATCGAGATAAGACTGTGCCAACATGGAAACCTCTGAGATAGCAAGTAGGTCGGGTATGATTTTTTACACAGATACATAATATATGCACAATCACACAGTCATATATATAAATATTTACATTTTCTAAATTAGATGCGCCCACGACTCATAATTATAATTATCCGTTCTTAGCACATTTTACTGATTATTTAGCATAATGGATTCGTCTTTTTTATTGTCATATATAATTTACTTCATACTCACTTCTCATCTCTTGAAGTATTCTATCTCCCTAAGTATAATTTCAGTAGGCATACACTCACTTACCTTCTGGTCTAACTCCCTCACGAGCCTCGATCTTTTTATTAAATGTAGGCATGATTTCCTTATGTGTGAATGACTCCCTGTTAACCCATAATTTCATCCCACATTAAATTTCACTCAATGGGGTCTACCTAGACCCTACTGGTCCTCTTTATAACCCATTATTCTCTAACAATAATAACTAAGGGTTTCTACACATATTTACCTGATTAAACATCAAGAAGGAAAATACGAAGTTTTCCAGGAGGGATCGATCGATCGATGAATGGGGTCGATCGATCGATGTTCTTGATCGATCACTTGATCACGTAGTTGTGACGAATTCTGCCATTGTTAAGTTACGGATTTTCCTCTCCAATCTTAAGCAAATCTCCATTAACGATCCCCAAACTCCCAAACAACATTACTACTAGTACTATATACCTAACTACATGATTCCCTAGGTGAAACATGTTCAAATTCATCAACGGTATCGAAATAATGGGGTAAAATTAACATAAACTTCAAGAACCCTAATTTTGGAAGAAACATTCATTCTTCTAATTATTTCCCAGATTTCTTATTTTTAAATCAATACTAATTCGTGGGTAATACTCTACATGTGATGGGTATGTCCAGAATATATTAAATTTCTTTAAACATGCGATTTAGGATCTCTAAATTATCAATTTCTTCCATAAAACATATTCTTGATAATCCTAAACTAACATGGGTGAGACATTAACTAACAACAAAGCAAGATAGATACTTTCTTGGAATTCAAGTTTCTGATTTGTGGACAAAAAATGTATGGTTGCGTTCCTCGTTGCGCGATCTATGATTTGGTGGTGGTGGGGGTGCAAACAGATGAGTCTTTGGCCTTGGGTTGCTTGGAAGGCTCTCCAACTTCTTCTCTAATAGCCGTTCTTTATTTTTTTGTTTGTTAACCCTATAAGACAACTCCTAAAGGCTGATATATCTTTAGAAAATTGGTGTGCTTTGAAAGAGTGCACTTGCATTAAAATAAAGAAATTATTTAATTAAACTCAGTTTTTTCAATTAAATCCTAAACATGCATCTAGGTGTGATTGAAGATAATTAAATCATGCAAGAACATTCAAACACACATAAATGAGGAAAAATCCCTCAAAGGGACAAAACCTTTTATTTTCACTATAATTTTGTATGATACGGTTACAGGGATTATAATGAAAATAAGTGTGACACATAAATACCCACAGACATCGGTTCTGATGTCGTCGGCTGGAATCTCCTGCAGGAACTCCGGGTGGGCAGCAATGAAGAAGAGAGTGTCTTCTCCACAAAATACTCTAGAAGAGTAAATGATCCTCTTGGAGGTTTAATAATTAATATATATAAATGGGAGTGATTATGTGAATAAAAAGGCTTAAGAAAGCCTTAAAAGATGAAGTCTGGTTATGGGCTATTTTTGCAGAATTCGTGTTTGTAGAAAGACTTGGGAAAATGAGTAGAAGGTACACTTGTATTTATATGAAAATTGAGGCGGCAACTTCGCTCGAACGAGATAGGCATCTCGCTCGAACGAAGGACACGTGTCATTTGAACGAATTTGTGCGAGATGCTCATCTTGCTCGAACGATAGTTCCAGCTCGTTTGAACAAGCTATTTGATCGAGGCACTCCGCTTCTACACTTAGAAAAAATTTTGCTTTTGATAAAAAATATTTCAATCTTCAAAAATTATTTTCAGAAAATTTTCCCAAATATTTATGCAAATATAAACACTCCAATAAAACCATTTTACCAATATATCTTAGTGGAGTGGTGGGAATAAGCTGAGCAGCACGTCGCATGCAGCATGACGCACGTGAAGATGATGGATGCGTTGGATTTGGATAAAGGCCATTGTGGATGATCGTGATAACTTGCTGAATGTAGCGGTATCTGACATACAAATTGTGATCTAGGAAAAATAGAAATATCCTAGATTCTACCCCGGACATTTATAAAATTATGTCCTTACAAATCTCCCCCTCTATCTATGCCGGTACATACATAAAAAATCCTTATTATGCAATCTCCCTAAAACAAATGACATACAATACAATATCACCATTAAACCCTCAAACAGGGAATACTACATGACATGTCTTTAATCGAACTTCAGCATTTTCAAATCTTCATCTCTTCGAAAACTCCCAAAGATTTTCTCATCAGGGTGTCCAATCCAATAAATCAACTTTGTACCTACACACATGAGATAAAGCAGATACCCGTGACAAGCAACAGTTTGAAATATAATGATATGCTAAAATCAAAAATCAATTAAGCTTAAGCAAATCATTCATAAGTCGACCAAACACATCTCCCCCATAATTCATTCTCCCCCATTTTATGTTGTCCCTAATAGACATATATGAGAAGGATAAATATGGAAAATGTCACATGGTAAAAAAATCTATTTTTGAATTTTTAAAATTTCTTCATACAAAATATACAACAAAGAATCACACCATGAACAAACACAAAAAAAAAACAAGTCGATGATAGAATAAATTTAGGGGTGTGATCAAATTCGATAGGAAAATCAATGCATACAAACATGACATATGTGCACGATGAATATCGGATACTCCTAACGAATAAACTCAGGATCTTCCTGAGGTGTAAAAATATGGAAATATGATATATTTACTCAATCAAATCAACAAATCAAAGCTCAAAATGATTTCCATACTAATAACGTCCAAAACGATTTAATTCTTTTTCAGGACGTTCAAGGAAGTGCAAACCCGTTTAAATTATCCAACCAAAACTCCCTCAGATTTATATTTTAACCAGAGGTGATGTAAATTCTCAAACTTTGGATAATTGATTATGAAACCTAAATGACCCGTATTTGGCATGAATTTATATTTATTTCCTTTAAAATTTTTCACGCTCTTTTAACCTCTTGAACCTTGGATAATAAAAATCCTCAATTTTTTAGGACCTATTTAATGATGGATTAATCGCACAGGATAGATAAGAACCTTTCGTAGACCTTCACCATTTAAAAAAAAACACAATCTCACCAAACGGTTCTTTACATGCATTCCAATCTTGTCAAGTTTTATCGCATATGGTTCGTTGTATAGATAGAATTGAGATGGAAACACTCAAGCCAATATGTGATAGACAAGAACAATAATAAAATAAAATCGTGCATGTGTGCAATAAAGGAGATAAGTAACCAATCATGTAGAAAGGTATCACTAATCACATATCAAAGACTTCAAACAATGTAAAGCACATGGATGCAATGATGTAGCGTCTCAAATCACTATCAAACAGTCACATGGAAAAATGGAATCAAATTTGTGACTCGGCTATCTTAAATGCTCATCCATAGAAGGTGCATAAGAAAATACAAAAATCTTTTTGTTCTTTTCTAAAAATTTTATAAAAATAAAATCTTTTGGATTTTTTAAAACAATAGAAAAAAAAATAATGATACAAAAGATACAACCTAGGAATAGGGATCATATGATATGAACATGACAATGCATCATATCCTAGACATGAACCAACCCCTCAGTCAACTGTACAAATCCCCAAAGACTTCCTAAGACTCTCAAATCTAAGGGAAAATAAAGGTTTCGTGAATATATTATCTAATTGAAGGTCGGTGGGTACGAAACTCAGGGATACAACTTTCTCCTCCACTAACTGTCGTATAAAGTGCTCGCGTATCATGATGTGCTTTGTGCGCGAATGTTGGACTAGATTACGGGATATGTGTATCGTGCTCGTGTTATCACAGGAAATGGTCATGGTGTCCTGTGAAATCCCATAATCCTCCAGCATCTGCTTCATCCACAAGAGTTGCGTGCAATAACTCCCGGCGGCGATGTACTCAACCTACGCAGTGGACAAAAAGATGGATTTTTGCTACTTTCTCAACCAGGAGACAAGAGCATAACCAAAGTAGAAACACCCACCAGAAGTGCTCCTACAACAATCTATATCCCCGACCCAATCGGCATCCGAATAGGAAGATAAATGGTCATCGATATCAAAGGAATACCAAATACCGTATGTGAGAGTCCCACTCACGTATTTGATAATATGTTTTAGAGATATTAAGTGTGACTCTTTCGAGGACACCTGATATCACGCACAGACTCCAACACTAAAGGCTATGTCGGGGTGACTGGCATTCAAGTAAAGAAGACTACCTTTCATACTTCGATACAAGGTTTGCTCTACATCATTGCCTGAAGTGTCCTTACTAAGCTTGATAGAAGTACTCATAGGTATACGAGCATGCTTAACAGATTCTAAACAAAATTTCTTCACTAGGTCTCTAGCATACTTGTATTGGGAGATGAACATCCCATCCTCTAGCGTACGAACCTGGAGACCAGGGAAGAAAGTAAGCTCACCTACCATGCTCATCTCAAACTCACTTTTCATCTCCTCCTCAAAGTGGTGAGCATGCTGGGAGCACGTGGATCCAAAGACTATGTCATCCACATAGACCTGGGCAACAAAAATAGCACTGTCATCTTTCCTAACGAAGAACGTCATATTAACTCCCCCTCTCTTAAAGCCACGGGCTAAGAGATAGGAAGTAAGCATCTCGTGCTTCAAACCATATAAGGCTTTCCTCAGATAATAGACGTGCTCTGGGTACTTAGGGTCTTGAAACCCTTTTAGTTGTTCCACGTAAACCTCCTCCTGAAGAATGCCATTTAGAAAGACACTCTTGGCATCCATCTGATATAACTTAAAGTGCAGATGACATGCGATGGCGAGTAGTAAGCGGACGGACTCAAGCCTCGCAACATGACCAAATGTCTCCCCAAAGTCTACACCATCTATCTGTGTGTAGCCTTGAGCGACCAACCTAGCCTTATTTTGTATTATGGTACCATTTTCATCAATTTTATTCTTGAAAATCCATCTGGTACCTATCACATTAGTCTCACTAGGTCGGGGGACAAGCTCCCAGACATTATTCTTTTTAAACTGAAGAAACTCATCCTGCATGGCAGATATCCAGTGTTCATCTTTGAGTGCTTCTTTGTAATTCTTAGGCTCGACTTTGGATGTGTAGCAAAGATGGCTAACAACGTTCTCTAGCTAAGCACGAGTCTTGACCCCTAAAGTGTGATCGCCAACAATGGCAGAGGGATCATTACTCTTGCGTACCCAAGCATGTGTGTCCCCTAACACGGGAGTGGGGTACACAGGGTGTGGGTGAGGGACAAGTAAGTCACTGCCAGAAAAGTCCTCATCCTCACACTAAAGGATAGAATCAATAAACGTCGAAGGGTCGTCATCTTGCTTGGTGACATTTATTGACTCCATAACCTTAGAGGTCTTCAGGTTAAAAACTCGGTACCCTATACTATTTGATGAATATCCTAGCAATATTCCCTCATCGCTCTGGGAGTCAAACTTTCCTAATTGCTCTCTATCCCATAGGATGTAGCATTTACTACCAAAGACACGAAAATATGCAAGGTTGGGTTTCTTGCCTGTCCACAAATATGCACTGTGTGTGGATGTAGGTAAACCCTATTCACCGTGTGGCATGCAATAGACACAACCTCTGCCCAAAATATCTTGGCAACCTTACGACCTAGAAGCATAGATCTAGCCATTTCTTGTATCATCCTATTCTTTCTCTCAACAGTCCCATTTTGCTGAGGAGTCTTCACAAAAGAAAACTCATGTTTGATCCCAAGGCTATCATAGTAAAGATCTACCTTTGCTTCCTTAAATTCTACGTCATTGTCACTACGTATCCTATTAATAGTGACTCCGTTTTGATTTTTCAGGATACAGAACTTGGTTGTTAAAAACTCTACAGCATCAGATTTCTCTCTCAGAAAACCTACAATCGAATATCTGGAGAAATCATCCACCATCATGAGGATATACCTCTTACCACCCAGATTCTCGGTACGAGTAGGACCCATAAGATCCATGTGAATCAACTCAAGTATACGGGAGGTGGTAATGGAATCCAACTTCCTATGGGGGCTACGGATTTTCTTTCTCAATTGACAGGGTCCACAAACCGTGGAAGTCGGATTTCCAAGTGATGGTAAGCCACGTACTAGGTTCTTTTTAGCTAAGAGAGTCAAATCTATAATGTTCACATGACCTAGACATTGGTGTCACAGATCCATAGGAGTGATCGTGGCATTGTTGCAGATAAGTGAGGATGTGGGCACAGTCCCGTATCAATTATCCTCTGTCGTCACCCCTTGCACTAAAAGATTACCGGCTTGATTATAGACATTACATGCGTCCCGATCAAACTTTACGACAAAGTCAACATCTCATATCTGGTTAATGCTGAGAAGGATTGCTTTCAAACCTTTGACGTACAAAACATTCTCTAGCTTAAGAAATCCTGGTAACTCTAATGTACCTGTCCTATAATGCTATACTTGCTCCCGTCTCCAAAGGTGACTCTACTTTCCTTATACTCCTCTAGGTAGGTAAAAAATGAGACATCACCTGTCATATGTCTTGAACACCCACTATCAAAATACCACTATGAGGTATTATGTGATTTGAGAGCGACATGCACCCAAGAAGTGGTAACCTTTGTTTGCCCTTGTTTTTGTTGGTTTTAGTCGGGATGCGAGAAGCATTCACAGACAACAAAGACATCTGTCGAAATTCCTCCATCAAACTCTATGATGTGGTAGCTAAAAACTCAACACGCTCTCTCAGACTAGCAAAATCATCAGTAAGATGTGGTGGAGCAGTAGTATGTCATGTCTGACCCAGACTATAGCAAAACTCCCTGAAGTGGCCTTTTCTTTTGTAATATGTATAGAAGAACGAAGTCTTAGGCGGACTTGGGTTTTCTTTTCTTGGTCGAACTCTCCTCCGTGGTTTTTGATTATGGCCATATGGAGTCGTAGTAAACTCAGGAACTGGTCCAAGTGCAATTTGGGATGTGGAGGCACCATCATAACCTATTCCCTGCCTATCACCAAAACCTAATGTAGGGTCGAGGAGCATCTTTCCCATCTTTCCCTATATGTCCTCAATTTGAACCTTAACTTCCCGTGCTTGCTCAAGATCATGAGTAAATTAGGCAATAAGGGCTTCAAGTTTCTTCTGAGTCTCTAGGGAGGAATGGATCTCACTCGTAAGACTAGCCACTTGTTTAGTCAAGTACACTTTCTCTGTCTCAAAACCACACACTCTCTCTCCAAATAGTCTTTCTCTCTCTCAAAACAAACTTATTTTCTCAACACAGGCAGACTTTCTCTCTCTTAAGGTAGTGCAGGTGGAGGACTCTCTCTCTCTCTCTCTCTCTCGCTTCTTCTAAATCTTCCTCTAACGCGGTGATCCTAAGAACTAACGCTTTGTTATGATTTTTGGTTTTAAATGACTCATTATATAACTCAGCGGAGGCGCGTTGAAGATTACTCTCGCTCTCACTCACATCATCCTCCCCCTCACTCACATCGCTCTCACTATTGAGGTGTCCTTGTGAATCAGCATCCTCATCGTCATGAGGAGCACTATAAGTACTCACATAACTAGCCATAAATGCAGTGAAGTTACACTCATGCGGTGACTCGTCTCTAGATTCCACCGACTCGACCTCACTGTCGTCACTAAGGGTAGCATTAAGGACAACATTGCCCTTTTCTCTGTATAACCTAGTAGCACACTCAAAATCTCTATGACCCCTACCGCCGCACTCATAACATCTCTCACTCCCTTTTTTAGGAGGATATTTAAAATCTTTTTCATTTTTCTTTTCAAACTTATTTTTCTCAAACTTCTTTTTATCTCTGAAATTACCATTTTTCTTGAATTTGAGAATTTTCATGAAATTTTTAGCACACAGGGCCAAATCATCTAAATCAAAGTCATACTTAAAATCTGACGTTTCTATCTCTCTTTTTCTAGATGAATCTACCCTCTTTCTTGCCTACCCCTCACTCTTTCTCTCCTGGGTATTAAGTGAAATTCCCTTATCTTTAGACTTGATAGATTCTGGAAACATATCAATTTCATACGTTTGCAAGTCTCCTACAAGTTCCTCAAATTTAAGCATATTTAAATTAACCATAGAATTTAACACAGTGACTTTAGGGATAAAATGCTTAGGCAGTGATCTAAGAATACTTTTAACAAATCTAGCATTAGGAATGTGTTCACCGTGATTAAATCTAGTGTTAACAATATCAGAGCCTAGCATAAAATTCATCAAAACATTCAGACTCAAGCATGGTGAATGTTTCAAATTGAGTTGTTAAATTTTGTAGTTTAGACTCTTTCACGGCATTAGTTCCTTCATTGTTAAGTTGTAAAACATCCTTGACGTGGTGCATGTCATTATCCGTTTGAACTCATCAGGTGTGACAGATCCATAAATAGCACTTAAGCCCTTAGAATTAAAAGATGACCATTTAAATTCCTTTTCAATCCAAGTAATGGAAGGTTTTAAACTAGTTACGTTCTCAACAGTGTGTAATACCCCGTATTTTTATGCTATATTTAATTTGGGGATTTATTAAATTTAATGTAATGGTTTATTTAATAAAAATCCGGAAATTAATTATGTTATAATTATTAACGTGACGAGAGTTAGTAATTATGGGAAACTTGTTGAATATTACTGATAAGCATAGTAATATATTATATTGGTCATATTGAAAGTCATAAGTGAATTAAATGACTATTTCAGAAATTTAAGTCGGGACGTGCCCGTGTCACGTCGGGACTAATTTTGTTAAATAAAAAGTGAATATTTTATAAGTTGTCCGTATGGTCATTTTGAGTGCGCCAACGCATCCGGAAGGGTCGAGATAGTCAGAAAAGTATACCCGAGGGGTTAGTTTGGGCCTCGGAGCGTTTTTAGGCCAAATTAGTGACCCGGGAGGGCATTTTGGTCATTTTACAAAATAGGGTAATTAAACCCACGAATTTTAGCAGCCTTTATCAGCTGGTTAGGTTATCCATTTAGGGTTAGAACATTCAGAACCCTAGAACGGCCATTGGAGAGGATAGGAGAGACCTTTCAAGGAGATTCAAGGCCGAAACACCACCGTTTGCACCGCCGTCACCACCTACGCGTAGATTGCGAGGAGGAGAACGCAACCACACCATAATCAACAGGAAATCAGACTTATGAAAATCCCAGGCAAGTGTTTAACTTGCGTATTTCGTTAGTGCAATGTTCATATTAGTTTAGGATTAATTAGGAATGTAATCCATGTAAGAAAACCCCAAATTTTGATAGGAAATTGCATGTAGAGAAGATTAAAACCTTATGCTGGAAACTTTTAATGATATGGATGTATTACCCACGAACTTTTGATGTTATATTAGGAAGAAATTCTGGAGAAAAACTGAATTGAATCATAGCTATGAAAACTTTAGGGTTCTTGATGATTAGATGAGATTTTGGGTTGTTTAACCATGTTTAATGTGGAATACACGCATGCTGAACGTTAAAAACATCTGGAATTATGTTATTATGTTAGTAGTAGAATTTGTGGGTCGATTAGTGTTGAAAAATATGAAATTTGATGAAGAATAGTGGTAGAACCCGTAACTGCAATTCTGCAGAATTTTGCTCAGACCTGCTTGATCGATCGATCGAACATAGAGCATCGATCGATCGAGCCCCAAGCTTCGATCGATCGACCCCTCCTGGCAGACTCCTAATTCCCTCTTTAAATGCGTTAAATTCAAATTGTCGTGATATAATTCTTGGGCACTCTTGATAAATTGATTTGGGAGACATTGAGGACCAATAGGGGATATGTATAAATGTTGGAGCCTTTAATCTTTAACGGAAATGGTATTTATGGGATATTTACTTTAGGTTAATGGATTTATGAATTTAAAGGGCGAGGTGCGTAAGAGATTTACATTGGAACCTAATAAAGATACCTACTGAAATTTAGATTTGTGAGGATATAGCCACGAGTGTTAGGTAATAAGTGAGAAAACCCTTCGAGTTAAGGTTAAGAACGAAACCTTATACGTATTTCTATAAATGTGAAATTAAGGATAAATGGTATAGTTACGGGTGATAAGAAGAACCTATATTAATATGATAAAGTGGTATATTTATATGATTGTGCGTACATGTAATATATGCATGTGAAAATCATACCCACGCTACTTGCTATCCCCGAGGTTTCCGCGCTGGGACAAGTCTTATCTCGATGGGACCTTTATGGGGGATATTGACTTGTACCCTAGATGATAGATGTCCTTGGTACAGGCTATTGACGTGATAGTTCAGACGGTCCTAAGAGACGCAGGTATGTGCCATCCTCTTAGAGACTTGGAATCTATTCTTCGCCTCAATATTGTTTGTGTATGTATGTTAATACATTTCGAGAGTGATTTCGAATGTATTCCCCTTAATATGAGTGATATGGGGCTTTGGATAGTAGAGTATGCCCGCACCATAATCTAGTTGGGGGTGCTGTTATAATATATATTATACGAGTAGTTAATATATATGAAATTATGAAATTGGAACTACCTACCGTGATTTGATATGTAGGACTTGGTTGATGACTAAAAATTGTAAATACTTGTTTTGATAAAGCAGAGTATGCCTACACCATAGTTTATATGTTGATGCGGTTAGAATATATATATATATATATATATATAAATTATACGAGTACTTTATATATATATATCTGGATTGAGGGATTTAAACTATTGTTGTAACGTAGTAAGTGAAGAATAATTCTGGACTAAGTTATGAATACCTGTTTTGAGAAAATATAATATTTCACTGGAAAACTTTATTGATTTTATTAAGTTAAAATGGAGGACTTCGATTTCTATTTGGAATATTCTTTTAAAATGGAGTCGTGAATTATAAATCTTGCGAGTAATCTAAGTTAAGTTAAATCTTTAAGAAAGACTAATGCGTTATATTGATAAGAACAAACCAATGGGAAGGTTAGTGCGATAGGTGTCCACATTAGAAGAGAGGTGAGTATTTCTCAAGAGAGCGACGTGCTAATATGTTATTGCATTGGTCTGTATCAATTTAAATACTTCCTAAACGTATTTTAAAATCAAACACACTTTCGGGCTCTGACCCATTTCTTTCTCTCTCTCTCTCTTGTATATATATGTATATTTTCAGGTGCCCAGCCACAGGGGCGTCTTGCTTAGGATCCCTTCAGAAGAACGAGCTACAGCTTAGGTGGGAGTTGCAGGTCACTTGAGTAGACGGCTTCTGTTATTGACTCCACTCCTAGTACTCTCATTTGTTGGGCACGTGTCGCCCTTTTCATCATTTCAATTGTTGTTGGGACATTTATATTTTAGTCATTTCCAGTATTGTTCGTTGGGATTTATTCAGTATGGACTTGTGATTTTAGTTTTAATATGTTGACATTCGATTGACGAATGTATTGTATTATTTGGCTTATCGTGGTGTGATTCTTAATCGTAGAAATGTTGTTTTAATTAAATAAATCTTTTTCTTTAATTAAAATTTTGGAAAGTTTGTATGAAAAATGTTTTTGACACTTAGCTTAATTATTTAGGGTGTTAAATTGGAAAATTTATTTTTATCGACAGTGATGCTGAGAATGAACCAACTGTTAACCTTGATTTAATTTAATAAAGGAGTGATCGCCCGGTATTTAATTAGGCGGGGTGTCACACAGTGATGGAGGGAGGTGTCCACCCTCTTTTAAACAAAATCCAGACACGTTCATCAATGGCTTTTAAATCAGATTTCATGTGGGCTTTCCAGTATGCATAGTTTGTTCCGTCAAAAGTTGGCATTTTATTATATAACTTCTCCATTAGAACATGCTCTTTTTTCAAAAGTCAATTTTCCAAAAATTGATATCTTTGAAAATTTTTATGGAAAATTATACGGTATAATTGTGTAATTGGCTCTGGTATCAATTTGAAAGAGTGCGCAAAAAAAGAAATTATTTAATTAAACTCAATTTTTTTAATTAAATCCTAAACATGCATATAGGGGTGATTGGAGATAATTAAATCATGTAGGAACATTCAAACACACACAAATGAGGAAAAATCCCCCAAAGGGAAAAACCTTTTATTTTCACTATAATTTTGTAAGATACGGTTACACGGATTACAATGAAAATAAGTGTGACATAGAAATACCCGAAGGCGTCAGTTCAGATGTCGTCGGCTGGAATCTCTTGTAGGAACTACAGGTGGGCAACGATGAAGAAGAGAGCGGCTTTTCCACAAAGTACTCTAGAAGAGTAAATGATCCTCTTGAAGGTTTAATAATTCACATATATAAATGGGAGTGATTATGTGAATAAAAAGTCTTAAGAAATCCTTAAAAGGTGAAGTCTGGTTCTGGGTTGTTTTCACAGAATTTTCATTTGCATAAAGACTTAGGAAAATGTGTAGAAGGTACACGGGTATTTATACGAAAATCGAGGAGGCGGCTTCGGTCGAACGAGATAGGAATCTCGCTCAAACGACGGACACGTGTCATTTGAACGACTTTGCGCGAGATGCAGATCTCGCTCGAATGACAGTGCCAGCTCGTTTGAATGAGCTCTTCGACCGAGGCACTCCTCTTCTACACTCAGAAAAAATTATACTTTTGGTAAAAAATATTTCAGACTTGAAAAATTATTTTCTGAAAAATTTCCCAAATATTTATTCAAATATTAACACTCCAATAAAACCATTTTACTAATATTTCGTAGTGGAGTGGTGGGAATGAGCTGAGCAGCACGTCGCATGTAGTACAATGCACGTTAAGATGATGGATGCATGGGATTCGGATAAAGGTCGTCGTGGATGATCGTGATGACGTGTAGAATGCAGCCGTATCAGACATACAAACTGTGATCTAGGGAAAATAGAAAATTCCTAGATTCTACCCAGGACATTTATAAAATTATGTGCTTAGAAGTTTAATTACCCAAAAATACAAAATGTCTATAATACCCTCTCGGGATGCCAATTAGGCTTAAAAATGCCCCGAGACCCAAACTAAACCCCCGGGTACACTTTCCTGACTATCTCGACACTTTTGGATACTTTGGCATACTCGAAATGACCATACGGGCAACTTATAATATTTTCACTTTTAATAATAATAATTTAGTCCCGATATGACACATGCGTGTCCTGACTTAAATTTCCATAATTGCCATTTTATTCACTCGTGACAATTTTTCTTTAAATCGATCTTATTTATTACTTTACTCATTTAGTAATATTCAAAAAATTCCCAATAATTACTAACTCTCGTCACGCTAGTAAATATTTAAATCAATTTTCGGATTAATATTAAATTAAATTCTCAATTTAAATTTAATAAATCCCCAAATTTTAAAAGCCATAAAAATACGGGGTATTACATAGTCCAGCTTTTGGGTGGAATAATCGTTTGGGGAGAGGTGAGAAATATCTTAAGTTTGTCGAATGCTAGTTCCTGCCATTTGAACTTTGTGGTCTGTTGTAACAGTTCCATTAATGGATGGGTGATCTCTCTTAGACCTAGAACAAATCTTCTCCAGTAGGAAAAAAATTCAAGTAAACTCTTTATCTCCTTCCACATCTTTGGAAATGTCCTTTCAAGGATATCCTTTCGCTTGTCTTGGTCCGTCCGAACTCCTTGTCGATAAAACGCAAAACCTAGAACTTTCTCGCTCGTTACACCAAAGGCACACTTTAGTGGGTTCATCTTGAGCTTGTACTTTTCGCACCTATTGAAGACCCTTCTCAAGTAATCCAAGTGTGAATCATATTTCTTTGATGTAATCAACACATCATCCACGTAGAACTCCAAAATGACATGAAATATTATGAAAAATGGCCATCATAGTTCTTTAATAAGTAGCCGCCTCATTTTTCAGACCAAAAGGCATGACATTATACAAAAAAAATTCCAAATGAGTTTTAAATTTTGTCTTCTCGGCATCAGTTAGATCCATCATTATCTAGATATAACCCATATATTTTTCCATAAAGCTATACATCTCATGACCAGCTATAAACTCGATCAGGATGTCAATTGAATTTAGGGGGAACTCATCTCTAGGGCAAGATTTATTTAGATCTATGAAACCAACAAAAATAAGAATTTTTTCTATCTTTCTTTCCCACTGACACAATGATGGATAGTCAAATTGAATGTTGAATTATCATGATAAATATGTCTTCTAGTAACCATTCCACCTCTGCCTTTATTATGTGATCTAACTCAGGTTTATACATTCTTGTGGCTTGCTTGGATGGAATAGCTTAAGGAATGACATTGAGCTTTTGACAACTCACTTATTGATCCGATATCGGCATCTCAGTATACTTTCATGAAAATACATCACTTTACTATTGTATAAGCTTGATTAGGTCTAGCTTATTCACAACCTATAGATCTTTCAATAGAAAGATTGATGGGTGGTCCTGTATGCACTCTAGTTCATCTTCAATGTTCTAAAAAACTCCTTGAAGATTCTATTTATCAACAATAAGATATTTCCCTTAATTATCGATCATAAAACATTCATATATCAGGTGTGCTTCCTCAATATCATCATATTCCCTCTCACAAGTTCATAGGCAATACACTACCCTTCCATCATCTAGCAAAAAATTCTTACATTGTCACTATGGTGGTGCAGGTGCCTTCATTTTTTTTCATTCTTAGCTTCCTCCATCTCTGGTATAGAAAATATGCTCAACACTCCGGCATATTGCGTCATTCTCTATCGGATCAATCTTTTGTGTCAATATATCACTTAGTTATTTAGATACAGTTTAGGTTTTGTGAATCAACTTATTTACCTCCTCTACAACTTATACTGCTTCCTCAATTTCAATTCTCTATCCACTATCGGTCCTAATCTCCTATTAAGTGTGGAAACTCTAACGCCTTAGATGTGCCTAGTTAAAATGCACGTGCGTTGAGTAAGCTCTATGTAAAAAGCGACATCTACCAAATGATCTTCAGTTGTGGTAAATGGATTCTTAGTTGCTCGAATTATGATTTTCATTTCTTTACATTGGTCCTAGCATATTAGTTAATATTGAAGGTACCATCCCATGATTATGCATCGAAACTATTCCTATCAACATATAGTATGAAGTGGAAGACTCAATCGTATGGAACTTAATATGTGAGGTGAGATTTCCCATTATTAATCCAATATTCACATCACCAATAGATATACATGTTTGGTTGTCATACCCTAAAATTGAAAAAATTCATTGTGATCAATCAATTCTAAAAACTATTAGCAATATAAAATGAGCTATTTGGGATTATGTTGATCGAGGCACCTCCATCCATTAAATCCCCATAAAAATGGTATCTCTTAACCGCGCAGTTATATATAAAGGTCTATTATGGGGGACTATGATTGTTGTATCCCTATCTAAGAAAGTGATTTCATTTTAGCAAAGGAACATCGTTCTTCCTTGCTATATCTAATATCTCCCGTGTGATCTTAACTCTGGTCTCTTGAGGCATCCCAACCAGATCGAAGAACCACACAAATTTTGGTGATTTAGAAATAGCTTGGTACTTGATGTTATGATCAACCTCATGATTATTCTTCTGATAAACCTCCTCTGTATCTATGATGTATGGTTCATCATGGACACTTACCACGTTGGCCATTCCAACTAAAAAATGATCATAATCTCGTTACAACTCCTCTTCCTCTAAACCCCTCCTATTATTTCTGCCTCAACCTGGTCGTCAAAAGAAGACACCATATTTTCTCCATGTGCGGGCAATGGATTATTGCTGACATTAGTTTAAGGAATTTTCAATGTCCCAGGAAACATGTGCTTATTAATGATTCATCGAAAAGTGAAGCATGATTTTGTTCGATGAGTAACTCTCAAATGTACATGGAAATAGTTTGGTTCATCTTGAAAGTCTGCTCCTTGGGCATATTATGGTGAATTCTTAGGAGGATAAACCAAACCTCATGCAACCATTGTGTTGTAACAACTCACTAGTTCTTCAATGGTGTATGGTAAAGTAGATGGATCCTCCCGATCGAACTTCCTCTTATTGTCCTTCCTTGTTATCTCCTATCCACCTTGAGATCCTTTGGCTCCATATTTGCAATTAACTTGAGGACCCTGGCATCCTTTTCCAACTTAAATAGTTGGTTTATTAAGCACAACATTTGTCGTGATAAGGTTTGGATGAACCACCAATGCGATGTTTCTGGATACTTTCATAAAGGATGCAAATGTTCCCTTACGCGTCTAGTTGATCAGGTGAAAAATAAATTCTGGCAACAATCCATTCGCACATATTTGAAGTTTCTTAACCTCTATTTCATCTTTTATTAGATCAAGAGACCTTTCTTTGAATCTTCTATGCCACTACCTCTTCACCCCCTCCCCCTTGAATCTCTCGAGAAAGAAAAGTCAGTATGAACTCATCTTCAGCCAAAAAAAATTTTTTCTACAAACTAGACATGCATGTCCTCCCATGTTGCCACACTTCTTAGGGATAAGTAGGAGTACTAAGTGTAATCTTTATCAGTGAGGGATTTGAAAGACTCCCTTAAATGAATTTTTTATTTTTACAATTATCACATAAGTGGTTAATAAATAGTTTAATGTGATCCTTTGGGTTCCCTTCCTTCCATTGAAATTTTCAAAAATTGGGGGAATATATTTCTCTGGGCAAGGTCTATCATTGTACTCCTTTGAATAAGGATTTAAGAAGTTATCATAAATGGAGGCAACATCACAAATATTTTATGAGGATGATGCCTTCATTTTCACCAGTTCCTTTTTAATCTCCTCAATTGTTAAATAAGGTGAAGTAGCTATTTCCACTGCTTTGGCAATCAAAAGAGCAACCAAAGGGGAACCGTGATGATTATTGACATTTCTACACGTGGCCTTGAAACTGAAGAAGGGTTGGTTGCCGAGACACCAGTAGACCTTGTAGGTACAATGTTTTCTCCACTTAAGGAACACAAGGCGGTTCCACTAAGGTGTCAAAAGATCTTGGATCCATCAGCGGTCCAAATATGGTTATTCCAGACTGAGTTTTTTTAAACATAATAATATTGGCCATCTTGAGGGTCATTTTAGTAGGGCTAATAACAATGATCATGGAAGCCTGTTCAACTGGGACAGTACCTGTGAGAGTAGTGATTGGTGCAACCTCAAGTGGATGAATCGAAGGAGCATATACGAGGTTATGTTCCTCCTTGCATTTAATGTCATAAAAGTTGATAATACAATTGATGTTATTATTAGTAATTGCTAAGAGAATCCCTCTCAAGTAGAGTCGCTAAATATAAGAGAGTGTTTAAGTGCTACGGTGTTTAAGGATACTCTGAGGCGTGGTTCGTGATAATCACGATAACACAACAATTGATGTAGTCCCAAAGGATAAGGAATGATATCAAACTTAGTGTATAACTCAACGAGAAGAAATAAATACAATTTGTTTAGAACAATAAATGAACCTTTGACACAACTATATAGATGTAGAGAAAAAACAAGGAGTCTAAATATACCTTAAGTAGGCATCTCAAACACCAAGGTATAAAGAAGTAATGGTTAGGGATAAATAAATGCTTGTATTATTGAGTAGAACTGGGTGAAGCATTAATTGTTGGAAGTAAATTCTCTCTGGTTTGTAATAACTCTTTCAAAGTGATCTTTTTGCACAAAGATTATGTGTTCCCTCTTTTTCAAAAAGTATCCCCTTTTTCAAAGGATAGCTTGGGGTATATATAGGCTCAAAAATACACTTCTGAAACTACTTATGCATTAAATGTTGTGTCAGCCTACCATACGCAATATGTCAAATGCATTAAATCCTAAGTCAATTCTCGAGTGTCCAAAGGTTATGTCAAACGGCACCAAAACGTGTCAGCGCTAAAATAGCCGACTGCTCACCAAGCCACCATTATTTTAGTGAAGTTTATTTGACATGCCTACATAGGGTATGACATTACTCAGATCTTTTACAAATAATATACTCAATTTAGTGCCAAAACTCATTGGTAGATAACCAAGCATGCTCAAGGTTGCACGAAGGTTCTCTTGTAAAAATATGTGAGTTTTACCTTATGTATCTAAAATCGTTAAGTCTGAAAAACTGTTACTAAATCCGTTTAATACAAGATTAAACTATTTAAGTAACTTCGAACTGTTTTTTGAAGAAACTCTTTTCTAGAAATCAAATCAGTTTAATCACAAGATGTGTTTAAAATTATGCACGAGATTTGTTCAAGATTTATTAACAAGTTTTGAAAAACAAAACTAAAATCGTTTTTAAATCAACACACTTAAACAGAAAGGGATGAGGAGATGTAGAAAGATTATTGACAGGATATTTTTAATGTGGTAAAACCTCACCCAACTGAGGAAACATCCACGACTCCCTCCACGGAGTAAACCAAAAATTCCACTAAAACAAATTATAACAGTTAAAAACTATATAACACACATGCACACAAATCATACCTATACAAGTTTAGGAATGTACCCACTGGCGTCCTTCTAACTTTTTTGCAGTTCTATTTGTTGATGTTGTTCTCTAGTTTGATAACATCCAATTTGTTCCAGTTCTTTACGTCGACTCTTGTTTCAAGATCTTATTACCAACACTTTTAGTGTGGTAGGGTGCTAGTGTTTGTGAAGGTTCTTTCTAACACATGCTTGCACATACTCATGCTGATTTATACAAACAGTCCTATCAAATTACATATAAGATCTATATGTTGTGATTTTCAGTTTATCTCTTCTTAGGAAACTTTGAACCTTATTTGACCTTTAATAGTAACCCAAAATCAACGGCTATCTTGGTCAGAAGACGTTTCAAGATCATAATCAATCTCAGGTTTTGAAAATATTTTTGAGATTGAAAATCACCAAGTGCGATTCCAACTAGGTCAAAGGTTTTGTTTCAAAAGAACTAGAAACAGAAAATGTTTTTGTTGATTTTGAAGTTGAAAACATTTACAGAAACAAATCAACAAAAGTTTTCTCAAAATGAGAAACTCTATATGCAGATCTATGTGTAATATAACATGCAATGATCAGATCTAAGATTTATATAAAAGTAGAATCACAGATCTATTCAAATGTTTAAGTTGAAAACAACATCTGAAATTGAAGAGGTTACAGCATCAAACAACTAACAAACCAACACTCAAAACTCTCAAACACTCAAGGTTGTGTTTGAAATATACTGGTTTTAAAAGAGGTTAGGGTTTGAAAGATGGTAGGACATTTTAGGGTTAGGGTTTCTAACTCTCTCTCTCTCTCTGGTTTCTCTCTTATCTCTCTACTCTCTCTTCTCTCTCTACTCACTCAAATAGACGAAGTGGCAAAAGTCTCTTATGGCTGAGGGTTAGCCTCCTTATATAGTGGGCTGAGAAGGATCGAGAAGATGGTTCAAAATCAAGGACTACGATTTGGTCTAGGCAGTTTGACTTTGATCCAAGGGTTAGAGATAAGCGATAGTTAAAATGCTTCTGATTGGTTTAAGAGGGATTCACCAGGATTGAATTAGAATGCATGTAAATCGTTGATTAACACTATCCAATGGTTGAGATTGATCACAGGGGTTGTCTCTTGGAAGAAACACAAATCAAACCGATATATAAGCGATAGGTTTATGGCTAGGATTGAAGCTGAAATGTGTGTTTTGGAAATAATTACCAAGACACCTTGTAGTCTCCAGCGCTTTCAATTTCTACCCAAGTGAACTTTCAGCCAATAAAACCAACCATCAAGAATTATATAATGACCCAATACTTTATAAAAACCAATTTTAATTAAGATAAAAAGTTTTAAAAATCATTTAAAATTCTCAAAAAATTATTAAAAATCAATTTTAGGGAAATTAACACACACAACACACACTCAACCAACAATATGCAATATACAAGATATGAATGTAATCCTAATGTGTGTGAGTGTTGGTACATATACCTTTGATTAGACAAACAATAGGAATGGATTTTAGACAGTTTCTGAGGCTTTTTGGATTCTAGAAAAGGACACAATTTTGTCACTATATCCAAACTAGATGAACACTTATATAATGTAGACTCAAGTGAGTCAAGAGTATAAGGTTCTTCAAAGTCATGCCTTATAGTTTCCTTATTTATCAATCATCCAAACCATTTCCCTCAAATATTACCAAGTGAGGTTGCTTGATAGAGCATGAAAGCTCTCCTAGGTCCTACGAGACCTAGTCCAATACTGGTACCGAGTATGGTCATCTCAATAGAACAACATAACTCAAATTTATGATACATCTTATAAATACATAGAAAAATCATATAATGTACGCTTAATCAAATTAGCTTACTATGGCATGCTTCCTTGGTCTTGTATTGATCTCCTGCTTTGCCTTCTTTTTAAAGATCTTGGTTGAATCCATGTATTCCTTTGTGTTGTCACTAATCTTTGAAGAATCCTTTTCTAGTTTCTCATCTTATTTCGTAAGGAGGAGGTTTATCTCTAATTATAGGTTTTCTATAAGCCCCTACTACACTATAAAACTTGATATATTCAAATAAACCTTGTACAAAATAGTTTCTTTTTCTTAAAAGAAACTTTTAATTTCATAAAGAAAAAGATGAGATAAACACTAGATACCTCACGCATAGTATTTCTCGATTCATTCATAGTTGAATGATTGTATGTATTAACTCTCGAGTTCTGAAATATGGCACTAAACTGATTTGCATACTCCTTTAACTACAAAAGGACCCTTCTAGTTAGGTTTGAACCTAGGGGAAGACAAATTTCTCAAGTGATAAGTGTATACTTGAACAACTAAGTCTCCAACTTGAAATTCCCAAGGCTTGACAATGTTCTCGTAGTCTCTTGAGAGTTTCTGAGTGTAGACCTTGAAATTTTCTTTGGCTTTGTCTAGGTGCTCATCTAAGGCTTCCAACTGCAAGTGCCTTGGGTATGGTATCAAATCATTATTCAAATCGAGTATCCAGGAAGGTACTATTCATTTTAAGGGCATGATGATTTCTGTTCCATAGACCAATGAGAAAGTAATGAATCCCATTGTCATCCTCTTTAAAGTTTTGGAGGCCCATAAAACCATTGGTAATTTGTCAACCCATGTCTTGAGGAGAATCTCTAATATTTTCTTCAAAAAATTAATCAACTTTTTGTTAGTTGCCTTTGCATGTCCTTTCCCTTGTGGATAGGAAATGGTGGATATGTTGTTAATGATATTATAATTTTTTATGACGAGTCGCATTTCTTTGAACATGAATTTATTTCCATTATCTATAAGGATAACCTATAGGATACCAAACCTGTGGATAACATCCTCGCGAATGAATTGAGTAACTACTTGAGTAGTTGTCCTCCACAAAAGGATTTCTTCTGCCCATTTAGTGTACAACTCAATGGAAACTAAGATAAAAGCTTTTCCATGAGATGTCAGGGTATTCTTTCCTATAATATTAAGTGCATAAGTGTGAAACATATAAGGAGAAACCAAACTCTATAGGATCATTAATGGTACATGGACCATCTTCCTATGCACTTGACATGCTCTGCATCTCTTTATAAAGATAATTGAATCTTCTTCCACTATGGGTTAATAGTACTCCACAGTCATCAACTGATGATATTAAGTTGCTCCACGCATATGTGAGGGCTCGTGAGCTTCTATCAACAGTTTACAACGTCTGTAGCAACACATTTCAAAGATTTCTCAATATACCCTTTCTTGTACAATTCTCCTTTCATTAAGTAAAATGGCGCGACCCTTTTCTTTAGGTAGATCTCATATGCCCGCCCAATGGGGAACTCTGCATCCTCGAGGTGAGAGATGTAAGGCTTCCTCCAATCATATGATTACTAAATGAAGTTTATGACGCCCCCTTTTCGGGTGTCAATTTTGGAAAACCTTTTTATTATATTAATTTCATTCAACAAAATCCTCCTTTGGAATAAAGACTCAGTTTTTCACATATGTTGTAAAAATTCATTTAATTTAATATGAAAACTTGAAATAAAAGTGTTTTTCATTTTTAATGGAGTAAATAACATTCACGATAAAATCCATATCATCTTGTATTGTTATAATTCAAATTTAAAATACTTGCATTAAGGTTCCAATGGTAAAAACTATAGTTTGAAGTTAAATTACATATTTAAAATGAATAGTAAACATATCTCTACTGGCGCGTAAATTCTTCATCGCCTCTCATAATTTCCTTGCCTTTATCTTTCCCTGAAGAACCTAGAGCAAAAGTAGGAGTATGAGCGTGCGCCTAACAGGAGAAATACTAGCACAGTAACATATGACCACACACACACACAGATATATATATATATATATATATATATATATATATATATATATGTATATGTATATATGTATATGTATATGTATATATATATATGTATATGTATATATATATATGTATATGTATATGTATATGTATATATATATATATATACTATGGTATGCCCGTGCCCGAAGGCACGATGATATTCGAGAAAGCTAACAAAACCACAACAAAATAACGATTGACCCGATTTAATTTTAATACTAAAAAATCCAATTTTAAAAAAAATGGATAAAATTTCCTTCATTTATAGGACTATATCCACCTGTTTAAGGTATAAAAACATTTCAACAACCATATAAATAATCACTCATGAACCTTGTATAAACTGTCACCTATTCAACAATATTCCATATCCATGTGATGCCAAAACCTAATAATTTAAATAAAAGTTCACCTGATATGAGCAACAAATAGATCTTGGCATATAACATTGGGTTCAAAAGTGTACACTTGCACTGTTTCAATTTACTAACAACAAATCGAACTTACATACAACAATGCATTAACTTCTACTCAGTAATGAAATTGGTACAAAGTATCTTGTTTTACAATCATCTAACAAAATGATTTCTGAAATCGAAACAAATGAATAAAAGTGAATAACGATCATCTTTGTCGATTAAATAGCGTCTTGAGCACTGGTTGTATTGCTTGATGAGTGAACCAATTGATACCGATCCGTATAATCGATGAGATGGATTTTGGGCTCATTGATCCGATAAAATCTATAAGGATTTTGGGCTCAGCGAAATGACCATCACAGTCAACTAAAAATAAAATTGGATCTAGATAGAACTGAACTGCAACAAACTTGTATTCAATAGCAGAGCTGCTCTAGCACCTTTTCTCGAGGCAGACTCACATGCGTGTGGTTCAACCCCCATACATACATCCCATGGACTTCACTCGTCGGTATAATCCTAGTATCAAACATGAAGGACTTCTTATAGTGCTTATTAGCTGTCCCAAAATCGCAAACATACTGCAATGAAGGCAACAATAAAACCAAAACTGGAAATTAGATTTAGCTATCTGTCAGTTAAATTAGAGAATTATAAGTTCCAAATAATTACAATAGAATAAAAAATTGGAAATAAAAAAAATACCAAAACAGAAGCACGTGATTACCTGGTAGAATCCCAGCACAAAATTAGTCAAATATTAGGAGATAACTTAAGTACATTAGGAATTAAAATGATGATATGAACAATTGTCAAATTCTACGGCACATAATTGGTTGACAGATTTTTCCATAAGTAGCAGTGTCAAATCTTAAAAAATCATTGATTCCATCCTTCAAAAATGAAAAGGAAAAAAGAAGGTAGATATATAAATAACTGACATTGCTCTAGATAAAACTGAATTATGGGGCCAAAATTACACCGAGTCGGAAAACAAAGCAGTGGGTTTGAAATTATCGCCAAGAAAATCAGCTTGAATATACTAAAGGAACACAAATCCATTAAGAGCAGACGAATTTAGAAAGAGCCAAATGTAGAAAGTGGGTCTTTTTTAATCTATTGCGTATGCACCCTCATTTATTAATAATTTGAACCCAAAGCTAAAAATTCCTCACCCCATGTATTCCTTCCCCAAATCATATTCTTGGAAGCTTTAGGATATCTTAACCTAGTTCACCCCGTCTATTCAACTCTGCAAATGTTTATTTGAGTTTGTTGATTTTGTTTTAGGATATCTTTTAGGTTCGTTTTGATTGTGTTTTTCTTCATTATATGTCAATAACGGATGAGCTCCTTTATCCTAAGACTGTATGCATGCTTTAAAGTAATGTTGGATGAATTGGCTCAGTTTTATCGCTTGATACCCATCCTTATTTGTGCCTATTCTTAGTATCAATATTTGATTGAGTTGGTGATTGCTTCACCTCTTTTCATACATAAAATTGTACTCATGTATTTTTTTTAGGTATTTTTCATACATGTTCATCCTCGATGTACTGCTTGGATCCTTTCTCTGCACAACATCCTGATCAAAGTATCAGCAAAAAATATAATTCCCCATATGATGGTGACTTAATGCCAATAACCCCCAGATCCAACTCTGAATCAGTAGCCAATAACAATGCCTAACAACTGGGAGATGACGGAGACTGTTGGATCAATCAAGAAACTACATTAGTTGAAAAGTCTAGTAGTAAAATAGGATAACAAAAATGTAAAAATGATGCATAAAAAATCAAGAAACCATAGCATTAGATATTGCTGTTACCGTGTCAACCCCTGAAAAATTCATTCACCGAGCGAGAGTCAGATACAGAGAAACTGAAAGCATGTGATTCTGTCTCAGACCCACGCATATAAAAAATAACACCCTTAGACAACCTAGAACCCATAAATATCTGCTTATAACTTTTGATTAGTTCTCTTCCAAAATATTCATCCACATATCCACATATTAGTATAATATGTATCGCCACTCATCATCCCACCCTGTTTAATCTCAGTTAAGTGGTTTGTTTGATGCATGAAAATAGAGCTCCATTCAATCATTTTCTGTGGGCTCATCAATTAAAGACACCCAATTTAAGAGAATCATTAAAGGAAGAGTCAAAGAGTTTTTTTCGTCACCACAAAATCAAAATTAAAATAACATAAAACGAAAAAGATTTAAACAAACATAGTTCCGATTGTAAATGGGTACCTCTCAGATCTCTCTTCATCCGCAACCACCCTACCGGAGCCTAAGATGGCCAAGATCTGAAATAAAAAAACATCATATCATCTTGAAACAGAACCCTAGATCTGAACGGTTAGTATGCATACATAGATCTAAAATAAAAATAAAAAAACATCAAACAATTTTAAAAAAACATCGTACCGTGAGTTTGGGAGAGATGGTCGTTTTCTGGTAAGAAAATCATAACGTGAGTTTAAAAAAACATCATACCATGAGTTTGTGTAAATGAGAAGCATTTGATTACCTAAGTGGGTCGGCGAAACTTCGCCCGCTGTTGGGTCGATTTGTTTCTAATTGAGGCAGCAGGTAGGATTGGTAATCCAGGTCTAAAAGGAGATGAGGTGGATTGGGTTTTGATTGGAGGAAGGTCTATGGTGGTTGAATACATGGGATTGTGAGATCTTTAGAGAGATGAAACATGGAGAGAGAGAGTGGTAGGTCTCTCCTTGATGATGGTGA
The DNA here is from genome assembly GCA_949130495.1 of Sambucus nigra. Taxonomy (NCBI): domain Eukaryota; kingdom Viridiplantae; phylum Streptophyta; class Magnoliopsida; order Dipsacales; family Adoxaceae; genus Sambucus; species Sambucus nigra. The sequence continues at coordinate 617,380,607 of OX422207.1, forward strand.
GTAAAAAGAGGGATGGAAAATGAAGAATAAAAAGTGAGAGACACCTAATGTCGACGAATCATTTCCTTGAGCCAAGTGCTCTGACTACAAAGTGAGAGAATGGGAGGTAGGTTTTAAAGTGTGTTTAATTTATGTTTACCAAAAATACCCTTGTGTTTGAATTAAAGTGGAAGAGGTGAAATTAAGTATCTAGAAAGAAAAGAGAGGGAATTCAAAATTTTGAAGGGTAAAATATAAAGTGCAAAAATAATTCATTTGGTGACATCATAGTTGAAACTTATGACATACATAAGTTTCCTACTTTATTATATAGATATATATATTAAGTTTTATTTTAACAATTATGAAATCATCATTCATTTGATTAAGTGTAGTTATGCAAGATGTATCGTACTCATACAAGTTATAAACATAAAACCCGGGCGATGAGATCATCCTACTCAATATGATCTTTTCACTTGATTAATCGGGGTACCAATCCATGAGTGTTATACTGCCTTTTATCGACTTCCACTAGGCCGCAATATGCTTCTGATCAGTGGTTTATGGTCTAATCATTAAGACGCACTCCAGGGCTTCGGGATCTTCTTTATTTTTCTGGTTACTTCTGAGTGTCTTTTTTTTGTTACGTCATTATAAAAAAAAATTATTTCATTAATTCTTATCTACTTTTAAGCCTTCTTCCTTTATTTCCTTTTTACCAGTCAATGAGGCCAAATACTCGGGACGAGACTAGTCTGAAGACATAATTCTCAAGTTTCACACTTAATCAAAAGTACATTTTCAATTTACAATTAACTCGGTATTTCAACTTTGAAAACAACTTCATTTATCATTTCTTGGTAAACTTAACCTTTGAATTCAAAATACCAATCTATACACTTTAATATGTTTTTCACTAATCAAGCACACTTATAAATTCGCATTTTATACACTTTGTAAAAAATGTTTCTTTTCATATTTACTTTATAAAATATGAGTTTTTATCGCATAAAATCCAACTCTTTTAACTAGATCCTATTAGTTTGAAAATTTTACTCATAAGCCTAACTTTTACATAAAATGTCACTTTTGTACTAAAATATTGCTTTTGTCATTTTATGACTTATATTTCTAACTTGTTAACTCCTACTATTTTTTGTGTTCATATTATTCCATTTAAAACCAACTTTCCAAAACAAAATCGATGTTTGTAAAAGTCGCTAAATAGTCCAAACTTTTTATATAGTAATAGTTTTGGCCCCGAACCTGTACTTTTAACATTTCATGATTTGTCATACAATTTAATCACTTTTCTTTATTACCCTTGTTCTTTATTTCGCCTTGGGCCTTATCTTTTCAATGTTATACAATTTATTATCCATGTTTTTACTTCTTTTACACTTAGCACCCATTAGTTTAGTTTCTCCAAGTTTATGAAACTTTTTTCAGATAAATTGTATCATTTCATATAATTAATATTCTAAAATTTTCATGGTTATCATGTCATTTTCAAAAAACCATTTTGATATATTTTCAATATATTGACCCATTTATCCCAACTAAACGAGTTATTGTTAATGAAAGTAAGGTTTTATGCCAATAAAACCCATAAAATGCATCCTACTATTTCTTTATAAGTTCATGAAATCAGTAAGTTCAACATGATTTATTAAAAATCTAATTTTATTAAACATTTTGAAATTTATCCTTCTTTGAAACATCAAATTTTATCCATTTTTATCACATATTCATATGTATTAATAATAACAAAATTAGTCATACATATAGACATATTTAGCATGCTTTAGTTTAAAACTTTAAAATAATGAAGAACCCCTACCTTTTAAAGATAATAACATGATGATCAGGTAGAAAAGAAAACCCAGTATACTCCAACCTTTATATTCTTTGTTAGATTCGCTTCCACGCCCAAAATAACACCTTTACAATACTTGAAAGCTCTTGATAATTGAAGGATAATTATGTTGGATAGTAAGGTTATAGTATAGATAGAATATGAAATCTTTTGTTTAGTTAAAATGATGGAATCAGTGTTTTAGAATTTGACAAAATGCACATTTTCATACACCGTAAATGAAAAAAAATGGGGTAGGTAACCCCCTCCAAGTCACCCTATATAACCCCTACCTATCTCAAATGGCTCCTAATATGTAGTGATGATACCCTATGCCAAATGGGGTAGAAAATACTTAAAGAATGAGCAAAAATTGTCCAAAGTTCGCATCCCACCCAACTGAAATTGGTTTATTTCTTTTTCATTTTTAAAGAAAATTTCGAACAAAAAATACGATTACTATAGGTCTAACATTTTTCTATAATGCCAAAGAAGAGAAAGTTTTCTAGAACATAATTTTACATCTCGTGAAATTGTTTTAGATTTTTTCGAGCACTTTTATATTTTAACGAAAAACCCATTATTACATTATTATATTAAACTTTTTTTAATTTCCTTATTTTATCCTTATGATATTTTAATATCTATATGAATCTAATTGTATAATTCATTTCGTTTAAGTTTCTTTAATTCTATCTAAAATTCATAACTTAATTTAACACGCATAACAAGATACGCGATATTTTTTATTTTTATCCTTAATATTAACTTTAATTAAAAATAATACATTTAAATAAATTCCATTAATTTTTCATAATTCCACGTCCATATAATTTTCCACATCACTCGAGCCCGAAATTATAACAAGACATTATTATTTCACCAAAAATATGGCCATTACAACCATCCCACCTTTGGAATTTTTGTCCCCAAAATCAAACCAATATCCAAGAAGATTTAGTCTTCATAATTTTACTCTAAAGTTCGTACTTAAGCTCACGGATCAAAGGCCTATCCCTACATTACTTTTCATTCGCCGAGCCTTATTGAAATGTGAACCTTAACATACACTCTTTGATGCGTTAGATCATTTATACAACTTTTCTTACGTTCAACGGTTTATTTAATCAACCTCTGTTGATTTTAAAATTCACTATTCACTTTCTCAACTCTACTCACGATTAACATTTTAACTTACAATCTAGTAACATTGTATGCGATAGTGAACGATATGCCCGTTTATCATTTAGTCACTAAGGAAAATTTCAAATCACACATAGAACCCCATGACTTCCAACGTATATCTTAACTTCTCAATTAGTAAATAAGACCCTATAGACCCTAGGCTTATCCCTCTTGCCAAACTAGCTATTTTAGGTCTAGACTTGACTTTAATGAGCATACAACCATATGAATCCTCGATCGTTTGGTAATTTTTTACACTAAGTTATGCAATTTAATTTATTTCACTCAATATTAAAAATTCATGCGATTCCTTGCATGTACAGGCTTACTTCTAGTTTCTCCAAAATGTGAAACTTCATCGTTAATCAAACAGTCAATTCATGAGTATTTTCGTGAACCCTTTTTTATTTTTAATTCTTATTATTTTTTGGCATGAGGACAAACACTTTTCAATCATATACCCATAAATGCAATTCATCCATATGATGATAAGTTACCTTCTTAGTTCAACGATAATCATTTAATTGCACTATTTGTTAAACAAGTATAATCTAACTTTCCATTAGGAATCATAAATGTACACATTGATATGTAACATTCCATTTGTTTCGAATTTCTCAAAATCTCTTTACTTAATTTGTTTAAACCAATAAATATCATATATTCTTGATAGGCGCTTATCACCAAAGTGTTAAATAGTTAAATTTACTAAGTCCTCTACTTTACCCGAATTTAAACTTGGCTGAATTAATATTTACATCACGACAACATCCAACCATGTAACTTCTATGTGCTAATACTACCCATGACAACTTCTCGTGTCATGAAATCAATTAATCATCAAGGCCTATCAATTTCCTTCTAAACTCACTATATGAATCTACAAGATAATTAAATATATCCCAGTTTAGAACTCATGATTTTTCCTTTGCTCCACTAACATGGAAACTTACAATTTAGTGTAACTACTAACTCATCAACAATCAAATACTTCTAAACCTTATAAAGAACTAAGGATTGATCTATTAATCCAAACGTCACAATCTATTTAACTCTAGTCAACCAACAGATCATGTGTAATGGAAACTCGTTATCCTTTATGTACATTATACATTTTATTATTTATATAAATTATCACTATGGACTATTACAAAGACTTTAATGTATAGCTATTCACAAACTATTATGTAAATAACACTAGGCCAACATTGTCTTTAACACTACAGACAATAAAATGATAATAGTTATTTACAATCGCAACTATCCAATGAGTAGTCGATTCTAATGTGTGTGTAAAAGATCTTGTTAAATTTTTCCCCACTAAGCCAAGACACTAATGGGAATGTCAAACCATTATATGGTGTTCACAACTTTACCCGTTAACATAAGGGAAACTTGAAAGTTAAAACCTTAACATTTTCTCCATAAGGTAGTACATATTTTGTCTTTCTATACTAAACTCTTCTCAACAAGATATACTTGATACTAATTTAGACTCCCCACAACACGTTTTTATCAAGAACGCACTCCTTAATTTTAAGAAGGACAAAACATCGAAAGTCCATTTTAAAAATCCAATTTAAATATTATATTTTTTCATCAAATAACATTGAGTGACTTATCATATGTCTCCTATAAAACTCAATCATTCCACTTAAGAAACAAGACTAATATATTCTCAATACTTGTTACAATTAAAAGGAGTGTCTTCACACACTCTGCATATTCATATTCTCATGAGACCATTCTTGTTCTTATGTTATATACCAAACCTTATTCCTAGTATTGAATATTTGTACACTATTGTATACTTGCTTAGGTATTTAAACATATGTTTAGACTAAACACTCACCGTGTTGGGTCCCTATATCAACATTTAGGTGTCTTAGTATCCACTCAAATTGTTCAATTGTGTCTCATGTCCTTGACACTAACAACCTTCAATTCCATTATTATTCTCATGCACAATAAAAATGAATTTTTATAACATTAGCATGATAGTACTTAAAAGTGAGAAACCCCGTCTTGATGCCTCACTCGTGTACATATATGATTGTAAAATTCCAAATTCACTTTATGGATTATCTTTACAACTCAAACCCGAACATTGAAGATTAAATCCCGTTCTAATAACCAATTGTTACAATTACCCTCAATGTAGCAAAAATTAACTAATACCTTTGTGTAGACAGAATATAATATGAAAACAAAATGCAAGCGCACACTTTAACACTGACAAAACCTAGGCTCCGATACTAATTTATGGTGCCCCGTTTCTAGGTGTCAATTGGAGGAAACATTTTTATTAAATTGATTTCATTTAAGAAAATCCTCCTTTAAAATAAAAACTTTTTTACATTTATGCAGTAAAAAATCATTTAATTTAATTAATGAAATGATGTTCAACTAATGAAATTCATATGAACACTTGAAATAAAAGAGTTATGCAATTTCAATGGAATAAATAACATTTATGATAAAATCCATACCAACCTAAATTAATTACATTAAAATTTAAAATACATCCATTAAAGTTCAAATAGTAAAAACAATAGTTTGAAGTTAAATTACACATTTAAAATGAATACTAAATAGAGCTCTACTAGAGCATAAGTCCATCCTTGCCTCTTGTAAGTTCTATACCTTTCTCTTTCCCTGAAGTATTTGAGACGGGTGGAAAATATTGGGGTATGAGCATGTGCCTAGTAGGAGAAATACTACCAGAGTATTACGTAAAAATGAATATATATACACATAAAGTCTAATTTTGCAATTACGAAAGAATCCTTCATTTGATTAAGTGTTTTTATGCCAGATGTACCATAACCATTCGATATGCATTAGAATAATGAAACTCGAGCTATGAGTCCACTCATAATTAATCTTTCTTTCAATACTACCCCTATCCCGTTAATTAAACCATTAACATACTTTAACATTTTCCAAGTTATTTCATAAACTTGCCTTTACATGAGCGCGGTGCTCAAAATCATCTTCTCACATGATTAATCATGCTACCAATCTATGAGTGTTATACGACCATTCACCGACTATCATCAAGTTGTAATATGCTACTGATCAGTGGTTTGGGGTATAAGCATTAAGTTGCACCCTAGGGCTCCGGTCTTTTGTCCATTCACCGACTATCATCAAATTGTTGGTTAACTTCGAGTATATTCTATTTCTTACATCATTGTAACCACTTTTCATTTCTTTATCTCACATCCACTTTTAAGCCTTTTTCCTTTATTTCCTTTTTATCCGCCGATGAGGCCAAAAACCCAAGACGAGACTAGTCCCAACATGTAATTTCCAAGTTTCATACTTTATCAGAAGTGCATTTTCATTTTACATGTAACTAGGTATTTCTTCTCTCAAAGTAACTTTATTTACAATTTCTTGTGAAACTTAACCTTTAAGCTCAAAATACTCATTTATACTCTTTAATACGTTTTCCGCTATTAACTCACACTTATAAACTTGTGTTTTATACACTTTTCCAAAGATACTTCTTTTCATCTTTACTTTATAAAATATTAGTTTTCACCACATAAAATAAAACTTTTTAAACTAGAGTCATTTAATTTAAAAAATTTACTCATAAGCCCAACTTTAAATAGAATGACACTTTTGTACTAAAATATTACTCCAATCATTTTATGTGTTCTTGTTTGCAAAAGTTACTACTTATTCGAAACCCTTCATTGAATCGTACTTTTGTCCCTAAAACTTTACTTTTTACATTTCAAGACTTTTCATACAATTTAAAACTTTTAATTGTTACCCTTATTCTTTGCTTCACATTGGGCCTTTTCTTTTAAATTTTATTTTTTTGTATACCCATACTTTTTACTACTTTTACACTCAACAACCATTAACTTTATTTTCTTCAAGGTTCTGAAACACTGTTAACATAAATTGTAGCATTTTATGCGATTAGTATTCTAAATATTCATGTTTATTATTTTATTTTCAAAAAATCATTTTAATACATTTTCAACATACTTGAACCATTTACACCAACTGTATGAGTTTATGTTAAAAAAAAGTATGCTTTTATGCCAATAAAACCCAACAAATGCATCCAGCTCTATACATCAAACCTAGTTCTAGGCCCTAATTTTTTTTTTTTCAATTTTTCAATTTTTCTATTGAAATCAACCTTCAAATCAACCCATGTTAAAAAATTTAGGTCAAAATTAGTTATTTTTAATAAGTATGACCTAATATTTTGAACATGTGTTGATTTTAAGGTCAATTTCACGAGAAAAATAAAAAAAATTAAGAAAAAAAGTTATTTACGGCTTAGAACTAGAAGTGATGTGTGGGTGATGTATAGAGTGTGATGTAGGTGACCCTTTATATATATATATAATTATATCATTCATTTCATTTCATTTCTTTTAATTTGATTTAAAATGCGTAGCTAAATTTTTGAATTTTTCTCCTTAATCTTAACTTCAATTAAAAATAACCTATTTAAATAAACCCCAGTAATTTCTCATGAATCCAAGTCTATATAATTTTGCAAATCATGCAAATCAGAAAATATAATGAAACATTATTAATTTAACAAAAATTCGGGCATTACAAAGTATGCTTCCACTGGTTGATCAAATTGGGCCTGGAACCTTAAATAAGCTTACTAATCGAGCGACGTTTGTGGTCAAGGTGGGATAATAATAACCCTATCATTGTGTGGCCATCCCCGATCCTCGCGGCAGGAGGGCGGCGGGAGGGAGGATCCTAGGTCCCGCGCGTCCCTCTCGGGAGCGCTTCTGCCGGCGTCATTTGGGTGAGGTGAAAAATGTAGAGAGATAGAGTCGCCAATCTATTTTACTCAAAACAAACAAAATAAAGGGAGCCATCCCGAAGGACATCATCCAAAGACATACTGATGCATACGAAACCAAAATGATTCGAAAAGGGTTCGGAGGATAAGTTACGAAATGGGAAGGTGTTAGGCACCCATTCCTCCCTTACGGTCTCTCATGTTTGTATGCTATTTTCCTTTATTTTCCCCGTGATATGTGTGTATGTGTATACGTAGTGGAGATATGAATCATCGACTTGTACCCTTGAAGAGGTAAAGCGAGTCATCCATAGGAAGGTATAAAAATATTTAAAAAATAGGATTTACGCGATTATCCTGACGTTGACCGTTATGATGGAATGGTAACGTATGTGGAATAATGCGCCACTAAGAACAAATATATGCATACATATACGTAATCTAGGAGAATTGAAGTTAGAGATAATAAGAGATGAAAGAAAGAATAAAAATAGGAATCGAATCTCAGATTTTACCCCGAGACGCTTATGTATCCTGTAGAGGCATCAAAGTCCACGTAGTTCGCATGCAAAACGAGGGGTGGGGTTTATTCCATAAATCCTATCGGGGACTTCTCTTGTTTTTTTTTTGTGTGTGTAGAAAAAGTGTTTTTGTTGTGAGAAAAGTGTAAGAAACGTGTGAGAATTCCCGTTTGGAATTTATAAGAAAATCCTTTTTTTCTTATTTTTTTGGTTTTTATTTGTATGAAAAATAAGAGATGTGCAATAATACTAAATAAAAAGTATATTAGGACATGTGAGGTGAGAGAATTAAAATTCTAAGTAATAAAAACAAGTTAATGCGAATTTATGAGAACTTAAGGAGAGAATTGAGAAAATTGGACCTTCTCGAAGATCTTGAGCTTGATCTTGAATGTTGGAGAGCATCCCTTACACTTGGATGATGATGGAGAATGGTTAATTCACCAAGTTTGATGAAAAAGATGATGAAAGGTGAAGGTTGGAAAGGGATTTGGATGTGGAAATCGCACTGACTTGGATAGAGGTTTTCTGGATTTGCTGAGAGTGATATGTTTTTTATCTGGGCTCCCTTTGCAATGAGGTCAAGGATTACTTTTTATAGGCCCAGGACATTATCGATCGGGATAGACCTGGTCCTGTCAATCGGCAGGTGCGTTTAGGCACACTGCCGATAGGCAGGGTGTGGGACCTGCAGTTTGGTAGTGTCTTTCAGGCCTTTTTAGAAAATTAGTCGCAGATCGCAAACCGTTGGTCCGAATTACGCACAGGTTTGACCGTTGGAAAGGTAATTCAGATACCTTAAAATGTCCTTTCGACCGCTCTCGGGTTTGGGATTTGACTTTGGGTCAAATGTGGCTCAGAATCATTCATCGATCCATTGGATGGGTAATCGTCGGACGCAAATAGATCGTTCGTCCGCATGGTAAGTCCGAATCGCACACGGGGCGGATCTTTGGCAAGGTTAGGAGATTTACTTCGATATTCCAAAGAGTTTGATCTAGTTTAGGGAGTTTACTTTTGTCAACTAGGCCCTGGAAGCATTCGGTGACCTTTCGGAGTAAAATGGATCGTTCGTTCGTACCGTAAGTCATAATCGTTCACGGGGCGAACCGTTGTAAAGGGGTTTCAGTGCCCTTTGAATATTTATTTAGTCCTGATCGAGCTAAAGAGTTTACTTTTGGTCAAATAGAGCCTAGGAGTGCTCGATGGCTTTTAGGTCAGTACTCGGGGTATGACCTGGGTTTGTAGTGATGAAGGGACGTGCTAGGGACTTAAGGAGAGTTTAGGGGGTAACAAAATGGGGTGTCTATAGAGCCCCTCAATGGGTGAGTTTAGAACAAACGATAACCGTCGAATAGACACCGCATGATTCTTTTGAGGGAGGATGACCAATTCAGAGTGTCGAGGCCGGTTCTAAGCACCTAAGCGAGCGAGGATGACCAATTTAGGGGATCGAAGTCAGTTTTGAGGACCTAAGGAAATGAGGATTACCAATTTAGGGCATCGAGGTCGATTTCGAGGACCTAAGGGATGGTTTGGAGGAAAGGTTTAGACCAATTCCTGAGGAGGTGTTGGGGATGACTGATTTTGCGGGTTGAAGCTAATTTGAGGGCTTGAACACAAGGGTGGCCGACTCTATGGGTCAAAGCTAATTCTGAGCGCTTAAAGATGAGGGTGATCGATTCTGTGGGTCAAATTTAATTCTAAGGTCTTGAAGATGAGGGTGATAGATTCTGCGAGTCGAATCCAATTTTAAAGGCTTGAAAATAAGGGTGACCGATTCTGCGGGTCAAAGCTAATTCTGCGGGATTAAGTTGAGATGACAGACTTTTGCGGGTCGAAGCCAATTTTGAGGGCTTAAAGATGAGGGTGATTGATTCTGCAGATCGAAGCCAATTCTGCAGACTTAAAGGTGAGATTACCAATTTTACGGGTCGAATCCAATTCTGTGGTCTTAAGGGTGATGACCAATTCTGCGGGTTGAAGCCAATTCTGCGGTCTTAAAGGTGAGATGACCTATTCTGCAGGTCGAAGCCAATTCTACAGTCTTAAGTAAAAGAGGACCAATTCTGCGAGCTTAAGTAAAAGAGGACCAATTCTACGGGTCGAAGCGAATTCTGCGGGCTTAAGTAGAGATGACCAATTCTGCGGGTCGAAGCCAATTCTATGGGCTTAAGGTGAGATGACCAATTCTGTGGGCTTAAGGTGAGATGACCAATTCTGCAAGTTGAAGCTAATTATGCGGGCTTAAGTAGAGATGTTCTTGGGGAACTCTAACGGGGAGATTTATCTTGTGGTTTTGTTTTGGGCTGGGTAGCCGATTGCTTGGGGAAATATTTTGCAAAAATTCCACTGGGAGGTGATTAGGTGGCCCAGGGTTTTGATGTATTTCTTGGGGAAAATTGAGACTTTTGGGGTATATGGGGTGATCTTTAAAGATCCTCCAGGGACGTTGTTGAGAGGATTTTTACTTTGTTTTTGGGAGTTTCACTGGTGAAATAGGGGTTCCTCTTGAGGGACTGTGAAATTTTCTTGATGAAAATGTTCTAAATCCTTCCTGGGATTTTTTGAGAATTTTTTTAGGCTTTCTTGTATTTTCTGCGAATTTTTGTACAAAATTTTAAGGGGGGTGCTGGTTGATATGATACAGAGGGTGCCATTCGGTAGTGGCACGGACTTTTGGACTGCTTTAGGAAGGTAAGGAGTTAGTGCCGATTGGTGGGTGGGGGGTCAATGCCGATCAGCATGACCCTTGTCATCCTATTTAAAGGGGTGAATTCCCTTTATTTTTCACAGATCTTGCTTGCTTTCTTTCTGTGATTTTCCTCTACAAATCGTTCTAGCAATCTGATCTATAACAAATGGTCACCTTTGTGAGCACTATGTCACATAAGTAATGGTTGACTGTTGATGACTATGCAAACGTGGAGTGGAGGGCCAAGGCGCATCTTGCTTTGGGGAGTGAGAACTCCGTTAACGCATTCTAGTCGGTTGTTAATCAGCGAACCTTATTGTGAGAGACGTTGCGTCATCACTCCTCAAGGGTGGTGAACCCCGACGGTTATGTAAGTAAAGGCTTTTGGCATTCTTCTCTTTTTGATGAATTTTTGTTCATACTTGAATTTTTTACAAGGTTTTTTATTTTGACAGTCCGATATCTCTTTGAAGAACATTCGTGCCCGTGGGATGATGGGGCTTAAGGATGTATGAGAGCAACTTCCACATGTGGTGTGTTGATGAAATTCTAATACTAAAGCCGTTTAATAAAATTAAACTATTTAAGTAACTCCGAACAGTTTTTGAAGAAACTTTTTTCTTAAAAACCAAAACTATTTGAACACAAGATGTGTTTAATAAAAGTATGTACGAGATCTATTCAAGATTTGATCAGCAGGTTTATAAAACAGTTTAAACAAACTTTAAACTCAGCACAACCAAGAATGAGATGAGAAGATGTAGGAAGATTAAGAACAAGATTTTTTACGTGGTAAAACCTCACCCAACTGAGGAAACATCCACGACTCCCTCTACGGCGTAAAACAAAAATTCCACTATAAATAAATTTTAACAGTTACAAACTATATAACAAACATGCATACAACTCAGACTTATATAAGTTTAGGAATGTACCATCTGGTGTCCTTATAACTTCTCTGCAGTTCTGATTGTTGATGTTGTTCTCCCAGTTTGTTAACTTCCAATTTGTTCAAGCTCTTTACGTCGACTCTTGTTCACAAGATCTTATTACCAACACTTTTCGTGTGGTAGGGTGAAAGTGTTTGTGGAGGTGCTCTCTAACACATGCATGCACACACACAAACTTATTATGTACAAACAGTCCTAACTAATTACATATAAGACTATATGCAGTGACTTTACTTTTTCTCTCTTCTCACAAAACTTAACCATATTTGACCTTTATAACAATCCCAGAATCCACGGCTATCTTGCTCAGAGGACGTATCAAGATCTTAATCAATCTCTATTTTGAAAATATCTTTGAGATTGAAAATCACCAAGTGCGATTCCAAACTAGGTCAAAGGTCTTATTTCAAGAGAACTAGAAACAAAAAACATTATTGTTGATTTCAAAGTTAAAAATCTTTTCAGAAAAGAATCAATAATATATTTCTCAAGCTGAGAAATAAAAAATGCACACTAAGTGTAATATACCATGAAGAACTCAGATCTGAAATTTCTATATGACAGAAAAATAGATCTAAGAAAATGATTAAGTTGGAAACAAGATCTAAAGAACGAAGAGGTTACATCAACAAACCAACTCTCAATTCACCTCTCAAACACTTAAACACTCAAGGTTGTGTTTGGGAAAATACAAGGGTTTGAAGGTTTATTTTTGGTTTGAACTGTTTGGACGATTTAGGGTTAGGGTTAGGTTTTCTAACTCTTTCTCTCTCTTCTGGTTTCTCTCTTTCTCTCTCTTTTCTCTCTTCTCTCTCTACTCTCTTTTTTTCTCTCAAAGGACAAAATGGCAAAAAGTCTTCGAAGGCTGAGACTAGGAGCCTTTTTATAGGAGGCTGAGAAGGTTTGAGAATGCGGACCTGTGGAGACAATTATTATGAAACACAAATAAATGTGAAAGAGGAGATAACTAGGAAAAGATAAATAAAAATGCCAATCACAAAACAACAGGTGTACGTGGTTCAGCAAAGATGTGCCTACGTCCACGGTGGTGCAGTCAGTGTTATTTCTCTATATTCTGAAGAATAAGTACAGAGAATACAACTTGTCCTTTGCCCCGGACTTAGGGTTTAATTTATACATGTATATGTTGGTTAGTGGGGGTGATGGGTTCCTCCTTATTAGCCATCTCCCCTACAACTTTCTTACATGGGATCGCGCTTCCCCACAACTTCTCTTCGTGGGATCCTGGAGTAATCGAATCAATACAAAAGGTGATGGGCTTGGGCTTTGGGCCGCTAAGGCGAGGCTACTCGTCCAGGCCTATAATGCTAAATTCAGGGTACCCACAATTGCCCCTAAATTTGTTGGGCCATTTTTATGGGTCCAATGAATTTAAATGATCAGCTATTATGGTTGATTTCTTTGAAAACTGTGAAGTTGCTTTGGCGGCACCCGCTTCGCTATCCGTGCGTTATGATTAGACTTGAAGGCTTGTTGGAATAAGGCACATTTCTCTTCGTCGCTTCAGCTTTTCCAGCAATCTTCTATCTTCTGAGAACTCTTACGCTTTGTACCTTCTGTTTTCGATCTCTACTCTCGTTGCTTCTTCGCCATTTGACCTGGTCTTCTGTCTTGTAAGTCTCTCGTGCTCTTTTCATTTTCTCTTGGGTTTATAGTTTTTCCTGTATTTTTCCAATGGCGAAAATTGGAAATAGGTCAGTCACTGAGTTTAGAAATTTCTACAACATTCCTGAGTGGGTAGAGATTGAGTGTTGCGCCTCGCCTTCTAGGAATGTTAGGGATATAGAGGATGCGCATTGGATTCACGTTTTGTTGCTCTCCCAGGGGGGACTTACTTTTCCACCTAATGATCTGTTTCGGCATTTTTTTTAGCTATTTTAGTATTGTGCCTGCACAATGTTTGCCCAACGTATGGAAAATAGTGAATGGCGTGCATAGGATAAATTAATTGTACGACACAAGGTTAGGGCTTGCCGAGGTCTGCTTTTGTTACTCCTTTTCTCGAACGAGTTCATGTGTCTTGTACCTTAAGTCTAGGAGTCCTGATAGGGTGTTGGTAGTAAATCTACCTGATTCCCATAAGGACTACTGCCAAGAAGGTTTCCCTGTTAGGAATTGGCAACTCTCCCCCCATTCTGAAGGGTCGAGGTCTGAGAGGTTCACTGTTCCCTTTTATGGGGAAGAATATATAGGTAGATCTTGTATTATTATTTCAACCTTCGCTTACTTGTGATTTTTCTAACCTCTCTTTGCTTTTTCTTTCACAGCGAGGACAAAGAATTTGGAGCCTGCTCTCAGCGAGGTTCGTATCTCGGAACTGGTGAAAGCTAGGAATATTAGGGAGCCTTTGGGTGAGGGCGAGCATCCTAGGGCTGCTGCTTTTTTGCTTGAATACAAGAACACAGGCTCCAGCTTCATAGCTCGACATGTGGATAGTGTTCCAGACTTTGACTCTTTCGTAGAGACTTCGGCTGAGCCCATCCAGTTGGAGAAAGTGGAGAGAAGCTCGGAGAGTGAGCCTGTAGGCGTTGTGAGTAACTTGGGTGCAGGGAGTGCTGACAGTAGCAGTTCTTCTGAGGGGGATTTCGAGGCTCAAGACTCGTCGAGCACTACCGGCAGTTCTGGTGAAGAGATGCCTCCCAGGAATAATCTGATCAGAGATGATGATGATGATGATGATGTGCTCCTTGCACAGAGGTCCAAGAAATCGAAGACTGCCTCTGGGGCCATAGCTACTGGTTCTCGGCCTTCTTCTCAAGAGCAAGAGAAGAAGAAGAGAGAGGAGGAGCAGGCGAGGGAGAGAGAGAGGAAAAAGGAAGAGGAGAGGAAGAAGGTGGAAGAGAAGAGGAAAGTGGAGGAAAGGAAGAGAAGGGAGAGAGAAAAAGAGGAGGAGAGGATGAAGGTGGAATCAAGGACCAAGACGGGTCAAGCCCTGGTCCCAGTGTCTGCTTTGCCCGAGGGGGCTACGGTGGCTGCCTCTCCTCAGCTTTCCCTTGTGCTGCTCGAGAGAGCAGTTCTTCCTGCAGATCACGAGAGGGCGTTGGGGTCCGATCAGTTGGCTCTGCAGGCTAGCCATAGGCTCGCCTTGGTAAAGTTTTCTTCTAATTCTCAATTTCTTTTAACCAGTTTTGATGGTTTCTTCTTCCTGATCCTTTCCTTTCTTTTTGCAGTTTGTGACCGACTTCGCTGTGCTCTATCGCTCTCGCGACGAGCTGGTGAGAAAGAATGGTGAGCTGGAGCAGAAAAAATCTGCTCTGGTAGCCAGGGGTTCTCAGCTGGAGGTCGATCTGAAGGCTGCTGATACAGCTCGAGCTTCATCTGCCTTGGCTCTTGTTAATTCTGCTCGTGAGAGAGATGATGCTATCAGGGAGCTTGGCGAGCTGAGGAAGGCGTATGACCTGGTGTGCTCGAGCAAGCTAGACCTTGCAGAGAAGAATGGGGTTCTGGCCGAGCAACTGGAGGCTGAGAAAGCCCAGGCAGCCACTCTTAAGGAAGATTCGTACAACTCTGGCTGGGCTGCTGCGTATGAGGACGCTGAGGTTCAGATAGGCTATATCAGCCGTCTGAACTTCAAGAAAGGCTGGAATAAGGCTCTCGTGGCTGCTGGGGTGGATGTTGCGTTCCCCCCTCTTTGACGAGCACGATCTAAGGCCAAAGCCAGTCGTAGATGAGGACCCAGCCCCAACTGCTGAAGGCACCAATCCTGTCTCTCAGGCGACTTCTACTGATGCTCCTTTGGTCGAGAGGGCAGTGGACACCCCTGCAGAGGGTAATGCCCCTGCTGATGCTGATAAGGACAAGGGTCCATCCACCTCTGGGCCACTCGAGGTTGCTAATTGATAGGGCTTCTTTGTAATTTTTTCTTTTTTGATCTGATGTAATCTCGTTCATTATCAATGAAAAGACTCCATTTTTGTTTATGCTAATCTCTTTTCTTTTCCCTTTCTTTCTTTTCTTCAAGAAAGGCTGGAATAAGGCTCTCGTGGCTGCTGGGGTGGACGTTGCATCCCCCCTCTTTGACGAGCATGATCCAGGGCCAAAGCCAGTCGTAGATGAGGACCCAGCCCCAACTGCTGAAGGCACCAATCCTGTCTCTCAGGCAACTTCTACTGATGCTCCTTTGATCGAGAGGGCAGTGGACACCCCTGCAGAGGGTAATGCCCCTGCTGATGCTGATAAGGACAAGGGTCCATCCACCTCTGGGCCACTAGAGGTTGCTAATTGATAGGGCTTCTTTGTAATTTTTTCTTTTTTGATCTGATGTAATCTCGTTCATTATCAATGAAAAGACTCCATTTTTGTTTATGCTTATCTCTTTTCTTTTCCCTTTCTTTTTACTTGTAGTTGGTTAATGTGGATGATTATATTCCTATTACCTCCCAACTAGGTAGGACTCTCGGTCCTAATGCAAGCCCTGTAGTTCTCCAGGCCTTTGCTAGACTTTGTAGGTTTGCTAAGTCAAGGAACCAGAAATATAAGGATCAGTCTGAGCTAGTGGCCAAGTTGAAGGACAGGCTCCAGGAGATGGAATAAATCGGTGCTTCGGTGCAAGAAGAAGTCAGTGCACTGAGAGCAAGGTTGCTGGAGGCCACCAAGATTAATCAGGTTGGGGAGTTCCTGCAGCAAGAAAATGAAGACTTGAGGAGGGAAGTCCTTAGGCTTAAGGGGCACTCGCTGAGCATCGTTTCGGCAGTCCTCCAAGGCTCTTCTTCGTCGCGAGCTGCTCGGCCTCCCCTCCCGCGTGCTGGTAGGAGTGCCAGGGGTAGGAATAGGGAAGCCGAGGAACAACATAAGAGGGAAATGGAGGAGCTGCGCGGCGATGTTCGACGAGCTTATGTGACTGCTGCTGGGCTCCAGAGGGACGTTACCCGTCTGAGGCATCTATTCAAGAAAGGCCCTCGCCAAGTGTGGTCTGATGGCTATGATCAGGGCTGGCTGGATGCTCCCACAAGATTATCAGAGTTCGAGGAGCTCTCCTTCATCAGGGGGTGGTTGAGTGCTCTCAAATAGCTGCAGGTCCCGAGGAACTCGACGTTATGGTATCGACACGAGATGTCCTCCTCTACTCTGATGCCCAATCCATTCAGGTGGGATGATCGATGGATCCCCATCGATGCTATTCCCCGGCGACTATTGGAGTTGGACGCAAATGAGGTCATGGAGGAGCTCGCTCCTGCTCCTGATGATGGAAGGAGAGCTAAAGTTGCTGATTATCTTGCTCGGAGGCTTCCACCTCCTTGAGATTTTGTTTTTTAATAATTGTAAATGCTTTGGGCGAGCTTCGCCGACTAGACATGTACTATTATTGTTTGTAAATATAAAAGATTAATGGAAAGTTCGAGTTTTGGGCGATTTTGCCGACTAAACGTGTTCATCCAATCCTTTTATATTTTTGCAGCTTCACAACCCTTTTTATTTTGTCATGTGAGTGTCCGCCCAGTCCAGTATTAAGAATACCATTGTGCCCTCCCTTTACCTTTTAGGTCGTGTCGTCACACTCCCTTAGGCCTAAGTAAGGCAATTGGCGAGGACACACCTGGTATTGGATATCTTCATCCGGTCAGGATTTTGTTCAACCAAAGTAGGTTTGATGCCTAAGAATACTCTGTAGGGCTTCATATTTTGCCATGGGCAATGCTAAGAGGTCTGTCGTGCTTTATGACGATGACCTGAGGAGGGGTGTTCCCCTTCTATATCAATCATTATGCCTATGATTTGAAAGGGATTTGCAATAAGATGTAATTGTTATTTTTTAGAGAGTGATCAACTGAGAGATTTTTATTTGAGAAATGAACTGCCCTTTCACATAATGAGTACAATAAAAGATCTAACAATAGAACTCCTAAAAATAGAATTTCTTGAGATTAGATGCGTTCCATGCTCGTGGTATCTCTCTGCCCTCCATCATTTTCAAATGATAGGCACCTTGCAGGTCGTCTCTAATTATCTTATAAGGTCCTTCCCAGTTCGGGCCCAGTTTACCGTCTGATGGCTTCACTGTGTTGCCCAGGACCTTTCTTAGAACGTAGTCCCCAACTTTGAATTTCCTCGGATTGACCCTTTTGCTATAGTGCTTCGCGAGTTGTTGCTGATAGCTTGCTAGTTTTACTAGGGCAAGTTCCCTGCGCTCGTCGGCCAGGTCGAGTTCGACGAGCAAAGCCTGATCGTT
This sequence comes from Sambucus nigra, assembly GCA_949130495.1. Classification (NCBI taxonomy): domain Eukaryota; kingdom Viridiplantae; phylum Streptophyta; class Magnoliopsida; order Dipsacales; family Adoxaceae; genus Sambucus; species Sambucus nigra. Next base: position 617,398,777 of record OX422207.1, read on the forward strand.
CTGGCCCTGCTCGACAAGGTCGGATTTCATTGTAGGCAATCCTACTTCTAGTGGGATGACCGCCTCCATACCATATGCTAGCGAGAATGCCGTTTCTCCTGTGGCTCGCCTAGGAGTCGTTCTGTATGCCCGTAGGATATGTGGTAGCTCGATTGTCCACGCGCCTTTGGCTCGCTGTAACCGCTTCTTCAATCCAGCGATCACTGTCTTGTTGGAAGCCTCAGCCTGTCCATTGCTTTGAGGGTAGGCCACCGAGCTGAAGTGGTGCCTGATCCCGTGTTTGTCGCAGAAGTCTTGAAAAGTGCCACTCTCAAACTGTGTTCCATTGTCAGTGATGATGGTTCTGGGGATCCCGAATCGAGTGATTATATTTCTCCATATGAACCTCATCATGTCAGCATCTCGGATGTTCGCCAGTGGTTCTGCCTCGATCGACTTACTAAAGTAATCAGTTGCAACCAACAGGTATTTGCGGTTGCCGGCAGCGGTGGGTAGTGGTCCCACGATGTCCATTCCCCACTTGGCGAAGGGCCAGGGACTGGTCAGGGATTTTAATTCACTGGCGGGCTGGTGGACCATGGGAGCATGAAGTTGGCATTTTAGGCATTTGCGGACATATACTGCGGAGTCCTTTTGCATGTATGGCCACCAGTAACCTTCCTTCATTGCTCGGAAGGCTAGAGACCTTCCTCCGACGTGACTTCCACAGATTCCTTCGTGAAGCTCGTGAAGCACTGCTTTGACATCGCCTGGGTGGACGCATCTAAGGTAGGGGCCGGAGAAAGATCTTTTATACAAGTCGCCTCCTGTGGATAAGTAAAAGCGAGAAGCTTTGACTCTTATCTGGTGGGCAGTTCTCTTATCTTCTGGGAGCGTTCCGTTCTTTAAATAATCTCTCAAGGGATCCATCCAGCTGGGGGCTGATTCCAATTGGAGTATTGGTTTTGCTTTTGTCATCTCTCAGTTGGGGTAAATGCTTGGGCAACTGAGGAAATCGATAGGGATGATCCTTTTAAGGCTAGAGTCAACTGCCGAGCTCAGGGCTGCTAAGGCGTCAGCGTGGCTATTTTGCCCCTGGGAAACTGTTGGATGTTGATCTCTTCAAAGTTTGTCATTAAGTTTTTTACCAAGTAGAGGTAGGCTGCCATTCTCTCGTCCTTCGCGTTATAGTCTCCACTTATCTGATTGGAAACTAGTTGCGAATCTCCGAATACCTGCAAATGCTTTGCTCCCAGAGTTTGCGCCCTTTGGAGACCTGCTATCAAGGCTTCGTATTCTGCTTCGTTGTTGGAGGCTGCAAATCCCAGCCTTATTCCTTGCTCGAGGACTATATTTTTTGGAGTGATGAGAATAATTCCTACTCCTGCCCCCTTTGAGTTGGAGGCTCCATCAATGAATAGTTTCCAGCCTTCCCTTGTAGCCTCGTTGCTTTGTTCTGTTGGCTTAGGCTGGTCGAAGGGTTCTTCGCCTGTGAATTCAGCTATGAAATTAGCAAGGATTTGACCCTTGATAGCTGTCCTTGGTTAAAATTGGATGTCAAATTGGCCGAGCTCGACTGACCATTTAGACAGTCTACCCGACAAATCCGCCTTCCTTAGGACAGCCTTCAGGGGGTGTGATGTAAGGACGATGATCGTATGAGCTTCGAAGTAATGCTTCAGTTTCCTCGAGGACATTACTAGGGCGAATGCGAGATTTTTTAATGGTAGGTAGCGCTGCTCTGCATCTAGTAAGGTTTTTCTCGTGTAATAGACTGGATGTTGGATCCCTGTAACTTCACACATTAGCGCTGAGATGACAGTATGGCTGGATACAGAGAGGTAGAGGTACAAAGAGTCCATTTGCTGTGGTATGACAAGCAGCGGTGGGGAGCTTAGGTAGGACTTGAGCTCATCTAACGCTCGTGTGCAACCAGGGGTCCATTCTACTGTTTTGCTGCGTTTTAAGAGTTTGAAGAAGGGCTTGCATCTCTCGGAGGATTTAGAAATGAAACGATTTAGAGCAGCGAGCATTCCAGTGAGCTTCTGTACATCTCGGACTGTGCGAGGAGGTTGCACTCTTTTGATTGCATCAATCTAGTCCGGATTAGCCTCTATGCCTCGCTTGCTGACCAAATACCCAAGAAACTTTCCTGACTGGACACCGAAGGAACACTTGCTCGCATTGAGTTTCATTCGGTACTTCCTGAGGATTTCGAAGGTACTTGACAGGTCCGAGAGGTGATTTTCCTTCTCCTTGCTCTTGACGAGCATGTCGTCGATGTAGACCTCCATTGTGTCTCCCATTTGATTCTTGAACATTTTCGTAACTAGCAGCTGATAGGTTGCCCCTGCAATTTTCAGCCCAAAGGGCATGACCTTGTAACAGTATAAACCAACCGTCGTGATAAACGCCGTTTTTTCCTGATCTGGGGCATACAGGGGGATCTGGTGATATCCTGAGTAGGCGTCCAGAAAACTCATTCGTTCGTGAGCTGCGGTGGCGTCTACTAGTTGGTCTATTTTCGGAAGAGGGAAGCTATCCTTGGGGCAGGCTTTGTTGAGGTCAGTGAAGTCTATGCAAACTCTCCACTTCCCGTTGATTTTTGGAACTACCACTGGATTGGATAACCATTTGGGGAATTGCACCTCCCGTATGGACCCTGCATCCAGCAATTTTTCGACTTCTTTTTCTATTGCTCTGGCCTTCTCGGGAGCAGTTCGTCGTGCCTTCTGCGCTATTGGCTTGAATGTGGGATCGACGTGCAACCGATGGCAGACCATATTGGGATCGATTCCTGGCAGCTCATAGGGTTCCCAAGCGAAAACATCTATGTTGCTTCTGAGTAAGGTTAACAAATCCTTTTGCTCTTGGTTAGTGAGTGAGGTCCCGATCAGGAAGATTCTGGTGTTGTCGCCTTTTTTAGCCGTCACTTCTACCAGGTCCTCTACAACACGCTCGGAGGGGAGGAGCCTGGTCTCTTCCACTCCAGGCCTTCCATATTTTAATTGCTATTTGGAAGGGATTGCGCCTTCCTCCACTTTCTCCCTGGTTTGAATGGCTCTTTTCTCTGGCTTTGGTCGGATGGCCGCAATGAAGCACTTCCTTGCCATCGCCTGGTCGCCATGTATCTCCATTACTCCCCGTTCGGTGACATATTTGAGTTTCTGGTGGTAGGTCGAGGAGACTGCCTTCATTGCATGAAGCCATCCCCTGCCGAGGATGGCTTGATACGGTGTATCGATGTCGACCACCAAGAATTCGATCATCTTGGAAACATTTTCAGCGAGCACTGGCAGTACTATTTTGCCCAGAGGCATGGTCATCTTCCCAGCGAAGTCGACCAGAGGGACAGTGGTTCCCTTTAGGTCGGCGATGTTCAACTTTAATTTGCGGAACATGTCGATGTACATTACTTCGGATGAGCTCCCTTGATCGACGAGCAACCTGTCGATATCAAAGTTGTCTATCCTGAGTGTAATGACTAGGGCATCGTTATGTGGGGTCCTTACTCCCACAAGATCTTCATCCGTGAAAATAATATGCTTGTTGTAGTTGATGTCTTCTGCTCGCTGACGTTTCCTTGACTATGATTTTGCTGGATCAATCTGCAAAGCTTGCATTATCGCTGTTAGTTTCTTTACCTCCATTCTAGCTGAGTTACCTTGGATTTGCTTAACATCTGATACTCCGTGGATCACGGCGAATTCGTGTCCGGCGTCATCTTCCAATACGTTGTCGGGTTTTGCCTCTTTGTGGGCAGTCACTCTCTCTACCTTCTTTTCCACAAAGTCATTCAAATGTCCGGATTGGGCCAACTCCTCGAGGTGGGACTTAAGATCCTTGCAGTGCTCAGTCTTATGCCCTCCCTCTTTGTGGAAAGTGCATATTAATGCATTGTTTCTTTTTGAGGGGTCTCCTCCCATTTTCCGGGGCCATTTGATGAACGGCTCATCTTTGATCTTCGTGAGAATTTTGTAAATTGGTTCTTTGAAGACGGTGTTGACCGCCTGGAACGATTTTGTAATGTCAGGGTTCCCTCCGCTTTTGGATCCATTCTTGCCCCCACTCTTTCCTCCTTTTTTCTGGTTCTCGACTTTCTCACTTCCCTTGGTAGTGAGCTTGGCTCGACCGTTTTCTCCTACATTAAGCCGGGTGACATCTTCCACCTTTGCGTATTTCTCAATCTGGGCCATCAGGTCGTCAATGGTCGTAGCTTCCTTCTTTGTCAAGGACTGGTAGAGGAGGGAAGAGCTAGGTAGCCCAATTTTGAATGAAGCCACTGCCACTTCTTCCGCGCAGTCCTCGACCTCGTTGAATAACTCCCAGTACCTCTTCGCGTAGTCTCAGAGTGTCTCCTGAGGTGTTTTCTTCATTGTTAATAGAGCATCCATCCTTTTGGGATGGGAGCTGCTGGTGATGAACCGGGCCATAAAGAGCTCGGCCAGGGATTTGAAATTTCTGATGGATCGGTGAGGGAGTTTCTCGAACCATTTCTGGGCCACGTCATGAAGGCTCGAGGGGAAAATACGGCACATCAGTGCATCTCGGTGATTCCAGAGGGTCATAGCCTGCCGGTACTGCCTGACATGATCAATGGGATCAGTTTTCCCATCGTAAATCTTGAACCTTGGAATGGCAAACTTTTTGGGAGCCTCTTCTTCTTCAATTTCCCTCGTGAAGGGTGATTTCATCTGGGTCTTGAGGGCTCTTCTGGCGAGTTCTCTGGTCGACCTGGTGTCGCGGTGAGCTGGATGTTGGTCCATTTCTCTGCGGAACAGGTTCCGTATGTTGTCATCGCTGCGAGCAGGGCTCTGGTAGCGGCGAGCTTTTCTTAGTTGTTCGCAGAGGTCGTCGTCTGAGTCACCACCTTCGTACCCTTGATATTGCCGCCTAGGTCTCCTTCCTCGGCTGCGAGATTTGCTCGCCTGAGGGCTAGGAGTGTGATAGGGGCGTCTCCTGGTATCAGGACGTAGTTCCTTCTCCAGTTTCTCCAGTCTTCTTTTCAAGCGAGCATTCTCAGCCTCATATCTGCGAGAAGACTCCCTCTGCTCGTGGAGCCTTGCCTCGTATGCATCGATCAACCTGGATATCTACGTGGACCTTGCTGGTCCTTGACTCTCTTCTGAGGCTGGCCTTTCTAAGCGGGCCCCTTGATCTGAACGTCGGACTTCAGACCTAATCCTGCGAGGAGCAGGTGGTTCCTGAATATCTCCTGCTTGAGGAGCGTTGCTGCTGTGACCAGACATCTTAGATTTTTTCTTGGTGTGGGCTCTTCTCAGGCAAAGATGAAGGCTTCCCACAGACGGCGCCAATTGTGGAGACAATTATTATGCAACACAAATAAATGTGAAAGAGGTGATAACCATGAAAAGATAAATAAAAATGCCAATCACACAACAACAGGTGTACGTGGTTCAGCAAAGATGTGCCTACGTCCACGGTGGTGCAGTCAGTGTTATTTCTCTATATTCAGAAGAATAAGTACAGAGAATACAACTTGTCCTTTGCCCCGGACTTAGGGTTTAATTTATACATGTATATGTTGGTTAGTGGGGGTGATGGGTTCCTCCTTATTAGCCATCTCCCCTACAACTTTCTTACATGGGATCGTGCTTCCCCACAACTTCTCTTCGTGGGATCGTGGAGTAATCTGATCAATACAAAAGGTGATGGGCCTGGGCTTTGGGCCACTAAGGCGAGGCTACTCGTCCAGGCCTACAATGCTAAATTCAGGGTACCCACAGGACCAAAATCAAAGGCTCAGATTGAGTCAAGATGGATTGAATTTAATCCAAGGGTTCACGAGAAGCGGTGATTAAAATTCTCCTTATTGGTTCATAAGGGGTTCACGTGGATTAAAAAAGGAGACATGCAGATCGTTGATAAAAATGATCCAAGGGATGAAAATGATCATTGGTTTAGTCTCAGCAAAGAAACACGCTTTCCACCAATCAGAAGACAACACATGTTAGCATATAAGACGAGATGAAACGCGCGTTTAAAGTTAATTAAAATCACACCCTGAAGTCTCTGCCGCTTTCGGATTCTACCCAAGTAACTTTAGGCGAATTAAACCAATAATATGAAATAGCAGATTGACCCCACAAACTTTTAAAACCAAGTTTTAATTAATAAAACCTTATTGGAAAAAGTTTATAAAATCCCAAAAAAAATATTTAAAAACCAATATTAGGGATTTAAACACACTCAACATATGTACACACATAATTATGCAATATGAGTTGTATATGATCAATTCTACTGTGTGTGAGTGTTGGTAATGAGGTCTAGATCACTTCAATCAATGATGAAATAGTAGTTTAAGCTCTGGGGTTCTTTGGATTCTAGGTTAGACATAATTTTGTCACAATTTCCAAACTAGATGACCACTTATACAATATAAACTCAAGTGAGTCAAGAGTATAAGGTGCTTCAATCTCCCCCTTTGGAAATATGAGACAAAATCTCCTTTGAGTCATCTAGAACTCGTAGGGCAACTAGAATGAGGAAACCCATTCCTACAAAAATCTATCTACCCAATTCCTAGAAAGCAAAAGTACATAACTCAACTATTTACAATTGAATACCCTATTACAACTGTTGAGAATAACTGTACAGAATCCTGCAATGAATCACTAAGATCAAGCGGTTTAGCATATATGAAATTCATTAGACTCAAATTTCTCCCCCATTTTGTCTCAAATAGACGAAGGGAAAAAATCAGGAGATCAAAGAGATTAATCAGCACACACCATACCAATAGATTTACGCAAATAAATAAATCGATTGTAATCTAAAGGTTTGGTAAATATATCTGTGAGTTGCAAATCAGTAGGAAGATAATTGATTTCTAATTCCTTAGTTTCAACCAATTCGCGTATAAAATGATGTCTTATTTTTATGTGCTTTGTTCGCGAGTGTTGAACAGGGTTTTTAGAAATATTGATCGCACTTTGATTATCACAATAGTGATGCAATTAGTTTTCTTGAATACCATAATCACTCATCATTTGTTTAAGCCATAGTAGTTGAGCAGAACAGCTGCCAGCGGCTATGTATTCAGATTCAGCTGTTGAGAGTGATGTGCAGTTTTGTTTCTTACTACTCCATCCTACCAAGTTATTACCTATATAATAACATGCTCCTGATGTGATTTTACTATCATTAATACACCCAGCCCAGTCAGCATAAGTGTACCCAATTATAGTGCTTGGTGTGTCATTAGTGTACCAGAGTCCTAGATTCAGAGTGCCTTTTACATATTTAATGATTCTTTTAACAGAATTCATATGGCTCTCTTTAGGGTTATTTTGATAACGAGCACATACACACATATCATACATAATATCAGGATGCGAGGCAGTAAGGTATATTAATGTTCTTATCATACTACGATATATAGTAGGATCTATAGATTTTCCAGTTTCGTCTTTAAAAAGTTTTACCGTAGTACTCATGGGTGTTTTAGCATTTTTAGCACTCTTAAGGCCAACTTTCTTTACTATCTCTAAAGCTTACTTAGATTGCAATACAAATAATCCTTCTGAATTTTGTTTGACTTGAAGACCTAAGAAAAATTGCAACTCCCCCATAAGAAACATTTGAAACTCCTTATGCATTTTTTCAGAGAAGGATTTTACTTCTGAGGGAGAAGTTGATCCAAGGATAATGTCGTCAACATAAACTTGAGCAATAATGATGTGTTTGCCAAAATGTTTGACAAAAAGGGTTTGATCATTTCCACCTCTTTTGAAACCTTTATCTAAGAGGAAACTGGAAAGACGCTCATACGAAGCTCTAGGTGCTTGTTTAAGGCCATACAAAGCCTTTTTAAGACGCAATACATGATTTGGATATTGAGGTTCAATGAACCCTTTAGGTTGTTCTACATAGGTCTCCTCAGTCAATATTCCATTAAGGAATGCAGATTTGACATCCATTTGGTAGAGTGTAAAATGCAAGTGGCAAGCTATAGTAAAGAGAAGACGAACAGATTCTAAACGAGTAACAGGAGCAAAGGTCTCGTTAAAATCTATTCCTTCAATTTGAGAATATCCTTGAGAAACTAATCTAGCTTTGTTTCTAATGATTATTCCACTTTCCTCAGACTTATTTTTAAAAATCCAACGTGTGCCAATAACCTTTTTGTGATCAGGCCTAGGTACAAGATACCAAACATCATGAATGACAAATTGAAGAAGTTCTTCTTGCATAGCAGAAATCCAGTGAGAGTCATTAAATTCCTCATTTACATTCTTTGGTTCCACTAGGGAAACAAAACATGCATAATGTGCATAATTTCTTAGTTGGGATCTTGTACGCACTGGCTCACTAGGGTTACCAACTAATTTATTTATGGGATGATCTTTAGAAACCCAGTTATGTACTTTAGGTATCTCAATTGGTAATGAATCATCTATTTCAGGAGAGTCATTTTCTAAAATGTTTGTAGACTCTTCTATAATATTTGATTCACCAGTCTTGTTCTCTACAGTAGTGTCACTCACAATTACATTTATGGATTCCATCAAAGTTTTAGTGTGAGTATTATACACTCGATAGGCTCTATTGTTAGGCGAGTATCCTAAAAATATAGCTTTATCACCCCGGCTCTCAAATTTGGACAAGTGTTCCCTATCTTTGCATACATAACAAGTACTACCAAAGGTTCTAAGGTACTTAAGATTGGGCTTTTTATTATACCAAAGTTCGTATGGGGTTTGTTTGGAATTCTTTATAAGATAGACCATGTTTATAATGTGACACGCAGTACGAATAGATTCTACCCAAAAGTATTTAGGTAAATTCTTGGCATGTAACATAACACGTGCCATCTCTTGAAGGGTAAGATTCTTTCTCTCGATGATTCCATTTTGTTGAGGAGTCTTAGGAGCACTAAACTCATGTTTGTAACCATTATAATCACAATACTCTATTATACCAGTGTCTTTGAATTCTCTGCCTCTATCACTACGGATTCTATTTACTTGAGTGTCCTTTTCATTTTCAATGCGAAGAAGTATTTTTAAGAAAGTTTGAAAAATATCAGAGTTTTGTTTTAAAAAGTCAACCCAAGTAAATCTGGTGAAGTCATCAACCATAACAAGAATATGACTGTGTCCGCAGAGCCTAACAGTTTGGGAGGGACCCATTATGTCCATATGGATGAGCTCCAAGGGATTAGAGGTATGAACACCGTTAACTTTCTTATGAGGTGCCTTAACAATTTTACCTTCCTGACAGGAACCACAAACAATATTGGGAATGGGTTTGATTTTAGGAACTCCTCTAACTATTTCTTGAGAGGTCAGTCTACTAAGATTATCGAAATTTATGTGACCCATTCTGTTATGCCATATCTCGTTGTCATCCATTCTGGAAACATTACAGATTTCAGACTTATTCATGACAGTATAACAATTGTCAGGAGTTCTGAATCCTGTAATTATGCATTCACCTTTTTCATTTAAAATTTTGCAATTGTTCTTTGAAAAGGTAACAGTATGATCTGAGTCACAAAATTATGAGATGCCAAGTAGATTTGCCTTAAGACCTTTAACTAGAAGAACATTTTCAAGAACAGGAAGTCCATCTTCTTGGAGAGTTCCTTTGCCTATGATTTGAGATGATACTCCATCACCAAAAATAACTTTTCCATCAGCAAAGCTGGTTTTGTTCAAAAGTTTTGTATCATCTCCAATCATGTGCTTAGAACATCCAGAGTCTAAATACCAACCACATGATGTGTGCTCAGCTTTTAAAGCAGTAATAACTATAGTACACTTCATCTGAGATAATAGATCATCTTTTCTAACCCAAATTGCTCTAGTTTTCATTTTGCGCTTATTAGCTCTCAATTGAGAAAATTTGCTAGCATTCAATTTTTGTTGAAAAATGTTTTGCGCATGATTTTGAGTTTTATGAAAAACATGAGCATTTGATTTAGGAAAGTGCTTAGGAATCCTTCTAGGAAATGTTCTTTTAGGTTTGGTCTTTCTCTTTCTATAATTTGAGTTTTTGTCTGGTTGTCTAGGAAGTATATAATTGTTGCAGCTCCTCCTAGAATAGTTAAAGTTCTGATAGGTAGGAGGATAACAAACAGGTTTAACTAGTCTCCTAGCATAGCAACAATCAAAAGAGTGACCTTATATATCACAGTAAGAGCAATTAAGATTGCTCAAGGTTGGGGTCTCCTTAGGAAAGTCTCTAAACAACGATTTAAAGTAATTTTGAGGTTGGATTCTGTTCCTAGATAGGACAGTCTTGAATGCGGACTCACTCTTCCTAATATAAGGGCAGACGTATTTAGCCTTAGGTGAACTTTCATGTTTAGAGAAACTTGATTCCCCAATGTTAAAATTTTGATGTTTTGAATCAAACTCAGTTTTTAGAGAATGAAAATCTGGGCAGGTTTCAATAGGTCTTTTACCTCCTGACACAAACTTGATAGATTCAAAAGATTTTGTTTGTCTTCAAATTGGGGCAAAACCCTATTTCAGTTCGATCATTAGAATTGTTTTAGATTCAACAACAAATTCATCAAAACAGTTTGAATTATTTTCAAATTTTGTAAATTTTTTGAAAACAGTTGTTGTCTTTTCTTTAGTTTGTTCCAATTCTAACAATGTCCCTTTGTATTTTTTCTCCAGAGTTTCATTTGTTTCAGTCAACTCTTTGAGTTTTTGATCAAAAATTTTGATCTCACTTTCATGAGTTAAACATTGGGTAGTATGTTCTTCAGCATTCAGTTTGACCATTGGGCTTAGATCTTCTAACTTCTTAGTGAGATCTTTCACAATCTTTTCTAGTCTAGTGCTTTTCTTGAGAGTTTTAGCATATAGTGTGTGAATATCTGGGAGGTCTTGATTATCCGAGTCACTAAGTGTAGTGTGTGAAGTGACCCCTAGGGATTCATTCTTTGAACTCACACACCCATTGACATCGTCATTATCGCTTTCCCTTTGACTCACACACCCCGAAGAAGAGATAGCAATATTCTCAGTAATCAAAGCATCTAAACCAGTAACAGCATTATTCGAAACATCAGTAGTAAAATTACTAGATTCATCCTCACTAACAAATACAGGCACATCATCATTATAGATAATCTTATCAAAGAAGGACATGCAAGGGTCAAAAACATCAAATGACTCAGGTTCCTCATTTTCAGAGTCACTTGAATCATCCCATGTCTTGCAAATGTTGGCTCTAGTGTGTTTGTTTTGAGTGTTCAAGTTAACTCTGCAGTCTTGTGCAATGTGTCCTAGTTTTACACATCTAAAGCATTCAGTCCTCTTAAGGTCTCTTTTAGGTCTAGTGCGAGAGGCCTTGTGATGTTTGTCATGGATTTTCTCATGAGGTCTATGATTAAAGGGAGTTGGATAATTGGACTTGCCTTGTTTATTTGCCATGTTGTTTCTAAATTTAATGATTTTCTTAAACTATTTTGACATCAAGGCAATCTGATTGTCCAAACTCTCTATATAGTATTCCTCATCAGAATCATCATTGGAAGTATTAAACTCAGGCTTAATCAATTTAGAAGAGAAGCTTAGATTGGAACTAGTCTATTTCCTATGGGACTGTGTCAATTGCTTCTTAAATTCTAGTTCCATTTCAACAGTTCTTAATTTACTACTGAGTAATTCAGGAGTGAGATTTATATCACACATTTCCTCAATAACATATCTTTTGTTGTCAAATTTATGTGGTAATGATCTTAGAATTTTAGATACAATTTCTTGTATGTCATATGTTATCCCATTAGCATGCAGTTTTGTCACAATATCAGTCAGGTTCATATAGAAGTCATCAAATGACTCAGTCTCAGACATAATTAAAGAGTTATACTGTTGAATGAGCATTTGAGTTTTAGCAGCTTTAACTCTAGTGTCACCTTCATGAGCAGTAACCAAAGTGTCCCAATCTTCCTTAGAAGTGGTACAAGATGAGATTATTTTTAACTCATGTTCATTTATGGACATAAATATGGCATTCTTTCCTTTGTTATTATTTCGATAAACTTGTTTCTCTTCTTGTGTGAACTCACTTAATACTTTCTTAACCCACTCATTACTTCCTTCAGTGGCTGGTTTTGTAGGAAAAATGTAACCATTTTCAACAATGTCCCAGACATCATCTCCCAGAGTTCCTTAAATGAAAGCAATCATTCTTACTTTCCAGTAAGCAAAATAGGTTCCATCAAAGATCGGAGGTCTGGTCAAGTTATCAAATCTTTCATTTTTCTCGTCCATATTTGATTTTCAGAAAACAATTTCAGAAACACATGATCTCTTTAAAAGAAGTTTACCACGCTCTGATACCAATTGAAATTCTGTTACTAAAGCCGTTTAATAAAATTAAACTATTTAAGTAACTCCAAACAGTTTTTTGAAGAAACTCTTTTCTTAAAAACCAAAACTATTTGAACACAAGATGTGTTTAATAAAAGTATGTACGAGATCTATTCAGGATTTGATCAACAGGTTTATAAAACAGTTTAAACAAACTTTAAACTCAGCACAACCAAGAATGAGATGAGAAGACGTAGGAAGATTAAGAACAAGATTTTTTACGTGGTAAAACCTTACCCAACTGAGGAAACATCCACGACTCCCTCTACGGCGTAAAACAAAAATTCCACTATAAATAAATTTTAACAGTTACAAACTATATAACAAACATGCATACAACTCAGACTTATATAAGTTTAGGAATGTACCATCTGGTGTCCTTATAACTTCTCTGCAGTTCTGATTGTTGATGTTGTTCTCCCAGTTTGTTAACTTCCAATTTGTTCAAGGTTTTTATGTCGACTCTTGTTCACAAGATCTTATTACCAACACTTTTCGTGTGGTAGGGTGAAAGTGTTTGTGGAGGTTCTCTCTAACACATGCACACACAAACTTATTATGTACAAACAGTCCTAACAAATTACATATAAGACTATATGCAGTGACTTTTCTTTTTCTCTCTTCTCACAAAACTTAACCTTATTTGACCTTTATAACAATCCCAGAATCCACGACTATCTTGCTCAGACGACGTATCAAGATCTTAATCAATCTCTATTTGGAAAATATTTTTGAGATTGAAAATCACCAAGTGCGATTCCAAACTAGGTCAAAGGTCTTGTTTCAAGAGAACTAGAAACAGAAAACATTATTGTTGATTTCAAAGTTAAAAATCTTTTCAGAAAAGAATCAACAATATATTTCTCAAGCTGAGAAATAAAAAATGCAGACTAAGTGTAATATACCATGAAGAACTCAGATCTGAAATTTCTATATGACAGAAAAATAGATCTCAGAAAATGATTAAGTTGGAAACAAGATCTAAAGAACGAAGAGGTTACAGCAACAAAACAACTCTCAATTCAACTCTCAAACACTCAAACACTCAAGGTTGTGTTTGGGAAAATATAAGGGTTTGAAGGTTTATTTTTGGTTTGAACTGTTTGGACGATTTAGGGTTAGGGTTACGTTTTCTAACTCTTTCTCTCTCTTCTGGTTTCTCTCTTTCTCTCTCTTTCTCTCTCTTTTCTCTCTTCTCTCTCTACTCTCTTTTTTTTTCTCTCAAAGGACGAAATGGCAAAAAGTCTTCGAAGGCTGAGAGTAGGAGCCTTTTTATAGGAGGCTGAGAAGGTTCGAGAATGAGGACCAAAATCAAAGGCTCAGATTGAGTCAAGATCGATTGACTTTAATCCAAGGGTTCACGAGAAGCGGTGATTAAAATTCTCCTTCTTGGTTCATAAGGGGTCACGTGGATTAAAAAAGGAGACATGCAGATCGTTGATAAAAATGATCCAAGGGATGAAAATGATCACTGGTTTAGTCTCAGCAAAGAAACACACTTCCCACCAATCAGAAGACAACACATGTTGGCATATAAGACAAGATAAAGCGCACGTCTAAAGTTAATTAAAATCACACCCTGAAGTCTCTGCTGCTTTCGAATTCTTCCCAAGGTAACTTTAGGCCAATTAAATCGACAATATGAAATAGCAGATTGACCCCACAAACTTTTAAAACCAAGTTTTAATTAATAAAACCTTATTTTAAAAAGTTTATAAAATCCCAAAAAAATATTTAAAACCCAATATTTGGGATTTAAGCACACTCAACATATGTACACACATAATTATGCAATATGAGTTGTATATGATCAATTATACTTTGTGAGTGTTGGTAATGAGGTATAGATCACTTCAATCAATGATGAAATAGTAGTGTAAGCTCTGGGGTTCTTTGGATTCTAGGTTAGACATAATTTTTTCACAATTTCCAAACTAGATGAACACTTATACAATATAGACTCAAGTGAGTCAAGAGTATAAGGTGCTTCAGTTGGATGGTATCCTCAGCAGGTTTTGGAAGGTTGGTGTATGCGCTGGATGAGACGCCTCGTTCGATAGTGGTCTTGTGCGCTTTGGGGGAGAGGTGGTGGTATACTACCCACACCTTCCATTTTGGCTTTGGGGAGATGACCGTGACTCCCATATATGTGCAGCAGCTACTGGGGATGGATTGCGATGGGGAGAAGATAAAGGTGGATTGCTCTTTGTGGGTGAGGCCGGAGGCGATGAGGGCGGCGCTCGGCGATGTAGGGAGGATAGTGTTTGGGGATTCCATTCGGCTTTCCTCACTGAAGGATATTATGTTGAGCAGGGTGATTGATGTGGAGGTTGCGCTGTAGGTGAGGCAGATGACCTAGTTATTCATATTGTTGGTGCTGGGAGGTTTCATGGTGGTGTCGAGCGGCGACGTCATCCATTCGTGGTTCTTGCCGTATTTGAGGATGTTTTCGAGAATCCTTTTCTATGATTGGGGGAGCCTGACTTTAGCGACCCTCAATTTTTCTTTGGACGCATTCAGCCAGAGATGACAGCAATCTTTTACTGGATCCACGTATCTCCTTGAGGTATTCTTTAATTTGCGTATTTTCTTTTCATGCATTTGAATTTTCCTTATGCAACTCTTTTTTATTATGAATTGTTATCTTTGGAAGACGTGGTTCTATGAGGTGATTGGGTGCAATACCCCATTGATTGCCTTGAAGGATGAGACTATTGGGGACTTTTGCCAAATATATCGATGACGCAAGGCCAATCGGCAGTCGAAGGGATCTCTCTCTCTGGAGGCGGTGCTTCAGGTCTTGAACGGCCTAACCAGTGATAGGGTAATACTCTTTTTTTCACTCTTTATTTTTGCACATTCTGATTTTGTATTGACTTATGCCTGCTAGGGATTTTCAGGTGACTTCTTACCCTTGGGGGATAGCCATTCAGGATACGGGGGCGACCAGGGTGAATGCGCAAATGAGGCATTTGTTAGCGCATGAGTTCATCCATTCTTGGTATCTCAGGGAGCGGGTGGTTCGACAGATTACTGAGGAGGAGGTGGTGGTGCCACCTGCGTAGCCTCCTATGTCTATGAGGCGGGAGCGGCTATTGCCGGAGGATGCGAGGATTGTTGAGATGATCGGCGAGTCCTACGTGTTATAAACTGATACGGCTGTGTTGTATGACTATATGGATTTTGTGATGAGCTGGTTGATGGCGCCCAACATATATGATGCCTTGCCTTTCCCTCCTACGGGTTCGAGTCAGGCAGTGGGTTCTTCCCACAGCGGCGGTTGTCTGTCAGCGTCTTTGACGGCAGTGACTTCAGAGGTTCCCTTCCTTCGATTGCATACTCCTTCATACAAAATTCAGTGGGATGATAGAGGTATGGTCCCCATATTGCACCGTCCTCATGCGGTGGATCCGGAGGATATGGGTTTTATAGAGGAGCTTATTCTACCTGAGGTATACCTTTTACTATTTTTAGTTCCTTTTCTGTTTTGATCCCTCTTTGATACTGATTTTGCCTTTTTTGTAGCAAGTTCGGGTGTCGACCACTTGTCTGAGGCACATCAGAGACTGGATATCGTTGGCGACTGCCCACATTCGGGACGCGGTCCCGATTCCTTCTTGCTTGGTGCCGTCTTCTTCCTCCAGTGAGGACTCTGGAACGGGTAGTGGTGGTGCGTCGTCTCGTTGTAGGGGAAAGAGAGCGTGTCGCAGGGGTGGAAGATCTTAGAGAGAATGGTGAAGGGTAGGTGAGAGAGAGAATGTGGGTTTGGGCTGAGTCCCCCCTTTTTTTATTTCCTGCAAAAATTGATGTAACATAGAAGAATATATATATGCAATGCAAATGGAGTTTTTTATTATCTTTTGTTAATGATGAATGAATGCTTGCATATGCGCTTTTTACTTTGCTGCTGAGACCGTAAAAAGAGATATTTTTGGGATTTTGAAGGAAGGTTTTAAAAATGAGAAATTATATAGGGGTGGAAGAGGATTTTTGAAATCTTCTATTGAGAATATCAATTTATTTTTATTGAGCTTCTGATTTTGGCAAAAGAGGAAAAAGGAAATTTTCCAAAAATAGGGGGTTATCGATCGGCAAGCCCCTTGTCCTGCCTATTGGCAGTCAAGTCCAGTCCCATCAATTCAAAGCTTTGATTAGTGCCCTCTTCAGCCTCTTGTACTTTGTGGGGTAGGATTCCCTCTTATTTCTGCAGGGGTCATGTCTATTGTGAGGGTTTCAAGTATAAAAAGAGGTAAAGGTGGAGTGTTTCCATCACACCTTCACATTCTTACTTACTCGCCTATTATTTCTTAGTCTTGCAAGATGGCTCTCAGTGGTAGATTTGAGTTTACTAACTACTTCAAAGCCTTGGAAGCAATGTGCTCTTATAATGTCGACTACGATGCTTTCAACATGCGTCGAGTCTCTTTGTGGCACAATCGGCCCATTGAGTGGAACCTGCTGATGGCGGTGGTACAATTTTCGTACCTCGAAGACCATGTATTCCTCTTTGGGTTGGATGAATTTTGTCCTACCTATGAGGAATTTTCTGCCATGCTGGGGTAAATCCCAGTGTTACCGCGGCTTTACCCAAATTTTCCCGTTCTCCCAAGGATTTACTGGTTGGTCTTCTTCGTATTTCTCCTTCGGTAGACAGACCATTGGTTACTGGAGGAATGATCTCCCTTTCGGCTGTGTTACACTCCATGCATTTCTAGGATACTGGCAATGCTGGATATGCCAGAGCCGTTTTTATGGGATTGGTATCAAAATTACTACTGCTGACAGGGGAACTACTGGTGGACCCACAACTTGCAGCCACTACCTCCTAGATGGCATACCCTCGTAATCCTGCGGCGGTGATACTGGCAGAGACTTTGAATGGCCTGGATGCCTGGCGAGAAGGTCATTTTGCCTTCTTGAGGGGTAGCCCCGTGATGCTGTTCATGTGGTTGTCTGAAGACTCCGCCTGGTGACCCCTCCAAAATATCCTTTGTTGGCTATACCCAGCTTCTTTTCGCGCTACTTCATCAGCGTTGGCTTGGATATTGAGAGCTGGGAGAATTGGCTCGTGGAGCACGGGGAACTAAATCTGTATTGGTCAGTGCCTTGGTGGGGATAGTTGATACCTATTCTGAAGCAGGGAGAATACCCGTACATTCGACTGGTTGGTCTCATGCAGACCTCTTTCTATTTCCCTTGGCGGCTTTTGCCTTCATTTGGCTAGGATCAGGTCATGCCACCTCGGACACTAGACTTATTTTCGGTAGAAGATTTGACTGAGCGTCTGCGCATGCGGCTTGGCTCTATGTGGGAAAATCGGTGTCCGTCGACCCGTCATTCTCAGTCTGTTGGGAGATTTTGTCATATCCCTGAGGATTATATGAAGTGGTTGTGGAGGAGAGTAGTCAGCAAGATATTGTCAGTGGAGACTGGACAAAGGTGGTTTGTTTTGTTTAATACCATGGAGGGAGGTGTGGTAGTTTATTCGAAGCTGGTTCGAGCTTATCGGTCTATAGAGCATTTGCGACACTTTGTTCAGGTGGGGGAAGCTTGGGGACCCCAGGATGCAGATGATGATGATGGAGTGGGCTCCTCTGGTAGCTGCTGATAGGACTTTTGGAGAGTAATGTGGAATAAATGTGGGGGATTTTTTTTTTTAGGAAGGTATGGGGGGAAGGGATTTATCCGTTCCTTCATGTAATTGCACTGTAATTTCTAATTAATGAAATAAACAAGTTTTTGATCATCTAGCTATGCCTTTTGATGAGTTTTGTATTTTTGAATTATCTATACCGATCGCGCTAAGGCATTCATAATACTTTTGTTCAAGTGTATGTTAGAATGAACTGTCGTTCTCAGAGATAAGAAAAGAATAATATTTTGTGAAAAAGAAAAGGTCGTGATCATGTAAGGTGTATGATCTGCCTACGTACCTTTGGGGTTTTTGAAAAGTTTTAATTTGTTTGAAAATGATTTCATGCAGAGGATCAGACCCACATAGTTCTGCGTAGAGGGAAATGAAGAGATTAATTTCTCTTTTCTTTTTAGAATAGAAGGGAGATGAGAAGAGTCATAGCGCGCCGAGATCTCGGACTAGGGGTAGAACTTCTTAAGACGGTCTAGGTTGACTGGACGAGCCATCTTTTCCCCATCTAAATCAATGAGCATGGCAGCACCGCCAGACAAGATCTTCTTAATAATGTAGGGCCCATTCCAATTGGGCTTGAATTTCCCTCTAGGGTCCCAGATGGGATCTATGATTTCTTTGAGGGCTAGATCCCCTTTCTCGGACACTGCAGTCCTTGAGTCTCTTATTGCATGATCGCTCTATTAGGAGATGGTACCCTTGTATGTGGTATAGCACTTTTAATCTCCTTTAGTCTAGGAGGGTCAGCTCGTCAAGAAGGCTTTGGCACGAGTCTTCTTCACTGACCTTGATTTCAAGCATGACGCGCAGTGAGGGTATTTCTAACTCGACTGGTAGGATGGCTTCCATGCCATAGACTAGAGAGTAAGGGGTAGCCCCAGTAGAGGTTCGGATTGAGGTTCGGTATCCCCAGAGGGCGTACGGGATCCGGTTGGCCCAATCTCGATAACTTTCGATCATTTTGCTGATGATGGCTTTGAGGTTCTTATTAGCGGCTTCAACTGCATCATTGGTCTAAGGTCGGTAGGGAGAAGATTTGTGTCTCTGAATCCCATACTCATTGACCACGTCTGTAACTTCTACCTATAAATGCATCCCGTTGTCATATACTAGCTCGTATAGGACCCCATATCGACAGATGGTGTTTCTCTTGATGAATTCGACCACTTTCTTAGCGTTCAGCACTACATATGACTCAGCTTCGACACATTTGGTGAAGTAATCAATGGAAAATAGGATGAACTCATACCCGTTGGAAGCCTTCGGTGGAACCTTCCCTATGATGTCGATGCCCCAGGTGGAGAATGACCAGGGAGAAGTCTGTTGTATAATTCGCGCAGAGGCAGATGCTGAAGGTTGGAGAACTATTGGCATTTGAGTCATCTCCGGACATAGGCGATGCAATCCTGGGTCATGGTGGTCCAGTAGTAGCCTTATCGTATGATCTTCTTGGAAAGCATGTGACCATTCATGTGGGGTCCACATTCCCCGCTGTGGATCTCCTGCATTATCTTTTTAATGTTAGCCCCTGTGATGCAGTGTAGATGGGTTCCATCATAGTTCATTTTTGAGCAGTACTTTTCCAGTCTTCGAAGAGTTGCTCAATCTTTCTTGTTTGAACCCTCAGGATACCTATCATGCTTCAAGAGGTGCCAAATATCATAGTACCAACAATTGGCTATATCGGGATCTTCTGTGGTGACGAGCTCAATGTGGTAGCAGTGGGTTGGTTTGTCTTGCTTTTGAATCTGGAAAGGGGTCATTGTGATTCCTTTGGCCATGTCGACCATGGAGGTGAAGGTAGTAAGGGCATCGACTAGGTTATTCATTGCTTGAAGTAGGCAATGGAAAATGGTGTCTTGTAATTTGGAGGTTAGCTCTTCTAAGTGGGCATGGAAGGGTTGGAGCTTCTCGTCCTTAATTCTCCATTTTCTGAGCACTTCACCGATGATGAGGGCGGAATCCCCGTAGATGTCTAGGCATTGAATATCTTTCTCGAGAGCAACCTTGAGGCCTACCGTGCATGCCTCGTATTCATCCATGTTGTTGGTGCAAGGGAAATCCAATTTGACGGTGATAGGAGTGTGGGAGTCATCTGGGGCAATCAGAAGTATCCCAATGCCATGTCCCTTTTTATTGGCAGCACTATCAAAGAACATCTTTCATCGGAGATTGTCCCAGGAAGTGCAGAGGATGTTTTCATCCGAGAATTCGTAGATCCATACATCGGCCTCATCCATGGAGTAATCAGTGAGATAGTCAGAGATGGCTCTTCCTTTCATGTCTTTTTGTGTGACGTACACGATATCGAACTCAGCTAGGATCATCAACCATCGGGCCATTCGGCTGAACAAGGTTGGTTTTTTGAGCAGGTACTTGATGGGGTCCATTCAGGATACAAGTTTGATAGGGAAGCCGAGCATGTAATGCCGTAGCTTTTGGGTGACCCAAACAAGCCCGACTGTGGCCATACCCCATCCTCGTCCCGCGGGCGGGAGCATGGTGGAAAGGATCCTTCGGGTCCCACGCATCCTTCTTGGGAGCTCTTCGGTCGGCGTCATTTGTGGTGTAAAAATGTAGAGAGATTCAGTGTCGCCAGTCTATTTTACTCAAAACAGACAAAAGAAAAAAAAGGGGAAGCCACCCCGAAGGATGGCATCCAAAGACATACTGGTGCGTGTGAAACCAAGATGATTCAAGAAGGGTCTGAAGGCTTAGTTACGAAATGGGAAGGTGTTAGGAACCCATTCCGCCCTTTCGGTCTCTCATGGATATTTACTATTTTCCTTTTGTTTCCCCCCGTGATATGTGTGCATGTGTATATATAAAATGGAGGTAGGAATCCTCGACTTGTATCATGGAAGAGATAAAGTGAGTCATCCGTAGGAAGGTATAATATTAGAAAAATAAGATTTACGTGATTACCCCTACGTTGATCGTTATAATGGAATGATAACGCATATGGAGAAATACATTATTAAGGGTAAGTATATAGAATATAAGGAAAATGGATTTAGAGAAGATAGAAAATGAGAGAAAAAGTGAGAAAAAGGACTCGAGTCTCGAGTTTTACCCTGAGACGCCTACATAGACTATAAAGGCATCAAAGTCCACGTAGTTCGCATACAAAGCGAGGGGTGGGGTTTATCCCATAAATCCAAATAGGGAATCTCTTATTTGTAAGTGTGTGTGTGTGTGTGTGTGTGTGTGTAGAAAAAGTGTTTTAGTTGTGAGAAGAGTGTGGAAAAAGTGTGAGAATCCCTACTTGGAATTTATGAGCAAACCCTTTTTTTCTTATATTTTGGGTTTTTATTTATATAAAAATAAGAGATGTTAGATAATACTAAATAAAAAGTATATTAGGATATGTGGGATGAGATAATAAAAAGTGCTAAATAATAAAGCAAGTTATTGAGAACTCAAGAGAATTTGAAGAGAAAGGTGAGAAAGTTGGACCTTCTTGACGATATTGAGCTTGATCTTGAATGTTGGAGGGCAGGCCTTGCACTTGGATGATGATGGAGAGTGTCACCAAGTTTGATGAAAAGGATGATAAAAAGTGGAAGTAAAAAGGGGATTTGGATGTTGAAATCACGCTGCCTTCGAGAGAGGTTTATGGGATTCGTTGAGAGAGCTTTTATCAGATATGGGCTCATCCTTGCAAATGAGGTGAAGGCCTCCTTTTATAGGCACAGGTGGGTGCCGATCGGCATAGACCTGTTCCTGCCTATCGGCAGGTGCCGATAGGCAGGGTCTGGAACCTGCCATTTGGTAGTGCGCTTCAGGCTTTTTCAGAAAATCGGCCGTCGAGGGCAAATTGTTGGTCAGAATCGTGCACAGGGCATACCGTTGGAAAGGTAATTCAAAGACCTTTGAAAGTCCTTTAGACTTATCCTGGGTTTTGGAGTTGACTTTGGGTCAAAAATGGCTCGGAAGCGTTTGTCGGTCCATTGGATGGGGAATCGCTCGAATGCAAACAGATCATTCGTCTGCATGGTAATTTTGAATCCCACATGGGGTAGATCGTTGGAAAGGTTAGGGGATTTACTTCAACATTCCAAAGAGCTCGATGGCCTCCCGAAGTCAAACGGATTGTTTGTCCGCATGGAAAGTCAGAATCATGCATGGGATGGACCGTTGGAAAGGGATTCAGAGCCCTATGAATATTCATTCAGTCTCGGTCGATCTGAAGAGCTGACATAGGTCAAACAGAGCCCGGGAGCGCCCAATGGCCTCTAGGTCAGGTTTCAGACGCAAATGGATCGTTCGTCCGCATGGTAAGTTAGAATTGTGAAGGGGGCGGACTGTTGGAAAGGGTATTCAGTGCCCTTTGAAGATTCATTGAGTCTCGGTCGAGATGAAGAGTTTGACTTTTAGGTCAAACTGAGGCGGGGAGTGCCTGATGGCTTTCAGGCCAGTACTCCAGACGTGACCTGGGTTTACAGTGATGAAGGGAGGTACTAGGGACCTAAGGAGAGTTAGGGGGTAACAGAATGGGGTGTCTACAGAGCCCCTTGACGGGTGAGTTTGGAATAAATGATGACCGTCGAATAGACACCACATGATGCTTTTGAGGGAGTGTGACCGATTTAGAAGGTCGAGGCCAATTCTGAGGACCTAAGGAGTGTACTGGGGATGACCAATTCTGCGGGTAAGAACTGAATCTGCAGGCTTAGGGTAAAGGTCTACCGGGGTCAGTTATGACCTAAAGAGTGGTGACGATCGAGGACCAAGGTCAATTCTGACATAACTCAGGTGACGATCCAAGACCGGGACCAATTTTGACCCGAGAGTGGTGACGATCGAGGACCGAGGTCAATTCTGACCTAACTTAGGTGACGATCCAAGACCGGGCCCAATTCCGACCCAAGAGTGGTGACGACTGACGATCGAGGTCAATTCTGATTAACTCAGGTGACGATCCAAGATCAAGGCCAATTCTGACCCAAGAGTGGTGACGACCGAGGACCGAGGTCAATTCTGACCTAAATCAGGTGACGATCTAAGACCGGGGCCAATTCTGACCCAAGAGTTGTGACGACCGAGGACCGAGGTCAATTCTAAACTAACTCAGGTGACGATCTAAGACCGGGACAATTCTGACCCAAGAGTGGTGACGACCGAGGACTGAGGTCAATTCTGACCTAACTCGGGTGACGATCGAGGATCGAGGTCAATTCTAAACTAACTCAGGTGACTATCTAATACCGGGACAATTCTGACCCAAGAGTGGTGACGACCGAGGACCGAAGTCCATTCTGACCCAACTCAGGTGACGATCCAAGACCGGGGCCAATTCTGACCCAAGAGTGGTGACGACCGAGGACCAAGGTCAATTTTGACCTAACTCAGGTGACGATTCAAGACCGGGGCCAATTCTGACCCAAGAGTGGTGACGACTGAGGATCGAGGTCAATTCTGACCTAACTCAGGTGACGATCCAAGACCGGGGCCAATTCTGACCCAAGAGTGGTGACGACTGAGGACCGAGGTCAATTCTGACCTAACTCAGGTGACGATTGAGGACCGAGGTCAATTCTGACCTAACTCAGGTGAAGATCCAAGACCGGGGCTGATTCTGACCCAAGAGTCGTGACGACCGAGGACTGAGGTCCATTCAGACCCAACTCAGATGACAATCCAAGACCGGGTCCAATTCTGACCCAAGAGTGGTGACGACCGAGGACCGAGGTCAATTCTGACCTAACTCAGGTGATGATTCAAGATCGGGGCCAATTATGACCCAAGAGTGGCTTTAATTCTGCTAGAGAAATAGCTCTATGATTTTGATCTGAGCTAGGGAGCTGATAGCTAGGGAAGCTTTTAGGAGACCTCGTAGGGAGGAATTACCTACTTTGGGTCCTATAAGAGAATTTCACTGGGGAAGTGATCAGATGATCCTTAAGGATCCTCCGGAGTTTTACCGGGAGAAGTTTTCACTTGGTTGCTGGGGAAGAGGGGTTTCGCTCGAGGGAACGCGAAATTTTCTTGGTAAAAATGCTCTAGATCCTTCTTGGGATTTTTTGGAATTTTTCGAGGATTTTTCGAGGATTTCTCATATTTTCTGGGAATTTCTATACGAAATTTTAAGGGGAGTGTCGGTCGGCATGGTATGAGAGGTGCCATTCGGTAGTGGCACAGACTTTTGGGCTACCTCGGGAAGGCAAGGGGTCAGTGCCGATCGGTATGGTAGGGGGAGATGCCGATCGGCATGGCGCTTGGAATCCTATATAAAGGGGGCGAATCCCCTCATTTTTTCCATAGGTTCTTTTGCTTTCTCTCTCTTTGCGATTCTTCTGCAAATCATTCTAGCATTCCAATCTTGAAGAAATTTCCACCTTTGTGAGCACTGCAGTCCACCGGGAGTGGTTGACCGTTGATGATTGGGCGAATGTGGAGTGGAGGTCTTGGGAGCCTCTTGCTTTGGGGAGTGATAACTCATTTGATGCATTTGAGCCTGTTAAGGATGAGTGGACCTTACTGCGGGAGCCATCGCGTCATCTCTCTTCGAGAGTGATCCTCGGTGGTTATGTAAGTAACCCGACCTTTGGCATTCTTCTCTTTTTGGTGATCTTTCTTTCTTGATCTTTGATGAGACTTTTCTTTTTAGCATTCTGATATTTCATTGAAAAACATGTGTGCCCGTGGGACAACGGGGCTCAAGGATGTCTGGGAGCCTCTCCCTCCTATGGTGTGTTGGATGGTATCATCAGCGGGTTTTGGGCGATTGGCATCGGCGCTAGATGAGATGCCTCATTCGACAGCGGTCTTGTGCGCTTTGGGAGAGAGGTGGTGGGACACTACCCACACCTTTCATTTTGGATTCGGGGAGATGACTGTGACTCCCCTAGACGTGTAGCATCTACTGGGGATGGATTGTGATGGAGAGCAGATAGAGGCAGATCGCTCTTTACGGGTGAGACCGGAGGCAGTGCGTGCGGCACTTAGTGATGTAGGGAGGATAGTTTATGGGGATTCTATCTGGCTGTCCCTGCTGAAGGATGTTCTGTTGGGTAGGGAGATCGATGTGGAGGACGGGCTGTAAGTGAGGCAGATGGCCTAGTTATTCATTCTTCTGGTTCTGGGAGGTTTCATGGTGGCGTCGAGCGGCGACATCGTCCATTTCTGGTTTCTGCCGTACTTGAGGATGTTTTCAAACACCCCTTTCTATGATTGGGGGAGTCTGACCTTAGTGACCCTTTACTTTTCTCTGTATGCATTCAGTCGGTGTTGCCGGCAGACATTTACTGGGGCCACGTACCTTCTTGAGGTATTCTTTAATTCGCGCATTTTCTTTATGCGTCTCTTTTTGCTTGTGAATTCTGACGTGGTTCTATGAGGTGATTGGGTGCAACACCCCACTGATTGCTTTGAAGGACAACACTGTTGGGGATTTCTGTCGATTGTATCGATGGCGTAAGGCCAGTCGATAGTCGAAGGGATATCTTTCCCTGGAGGTGGTGCGTCAGGTCTTGAATGACCTAACAAGTGGTAGGGTAAGACTCTTTCCATTTCAATCTTGGTTTTTGTACCTTCTGATCTTGTATTAATTTATGCTCGCTTGGATATTTTCAGGTGACCTTTTACCCGTGGTGGACATCCATTCAGGATGCGTGGGGGACCGGGGTGAACGCACGGATGAGGCATTTGCTGGCGCATAAGTTCGTCCATTCCTGGTACCTCGGGGAGAGGGTGACTCGCCAAATTGCTGAGAAGGAGGTGGTGGTGCCACCCGCGCAGCCTCCTACGTCTATGAGGCGGGAGCGATTGATGTTGGAGGATGAGAGGACCTCGGTGATTATCGGCGAGTCCTACTTGCTATACACCGATACGGCTGCGTCGTATGACTATATGGATTTCGTGATGAGCTGGTTAATGGCGACTAGCATATATGATTCGCTGCCCTTTCCTCCGGTGGGTTCGAGTCGGTGGGTGGGATCTTCCCACAGCGGTGGTGGTCCGTCGGCATCTGCGGCGGCGGCGACCTCGGAGGTCCCTTTTGTACGGTTGCATACCCCTTCATACAACATTCAGCGGGCTAATGGAGGGATGGTGCCTATAATGCATCGTGCTCATGCGATGGATCCAGAGGAGTTGGGTGTGATAGAGGAGGTCCTTCGACCTGCGGTATACCTTTCTATTCCTCTCTTACTTTCTTTTATGTTTTGGTCATTTCTGCTTTGATACTGATTTCGCCTTTTCTTTCAGTAAGTCCGGGTGTCGACCACTTGGCTCAAGGACATCAGAGACTGGATATCATCAGCGACTGCCCATATTCGGGACGCGGTTCCAGTTCCTTCTTTCTTGGTGTTGTCTGCTTCATCCGAAGAGGACTTTGGTTCGGGAAGTGGTGGTGTGTCGTCTCGCCGTATGGGGAAAAGAGCGCGTCGCAGGGGTGGAAGCTCTTGAGAGAGAGAGAGAATGAAATGTGGGTTCGGGCTGACACCCGTTGTTTTTGGCTTTTTCTTTTTATTTCCTGCAAAGCTGATGTAATATAGAATACAAGTATATGCAATGCGATGGAGTTTTTTGATTATCTTTTATTAATGATGAATGAATGCATGTGTAATACCCCGTGATTTTTAATGATTTTTAAAGTGGGTTATATTTTAAATTAATGGATTAATTGGATTTTATTATTAATTAGTTCATTTGGGTTTTATCCGAATTGTGGATATTAAAAAGAATGATTCTGGTTATTACTTAAAGATATTTAGGTAATATATGAATGTGATGTTATTGATATTGCTGTGAGTTATTAATTTCGTAATTTAAATTTTTAGTCGGACGTGTCGGGATTAATTTGTTAAACTAAAAAGAAAACTTATTTTTACATCAACCTTATAGTCGTTTCGATTGTGTCGTTGCATCCAGAATGGTTGAAATAGTCAGAAAAGTCTATTTGGATGTTGGTTTTGGGTCTCGGGTCATTTGGAATTGAAAAGACACCCAAAAAGGGCCTTTTAGTTATTTTTACAAGGGGGATGAATAGTGATTTCGGATTTTGTCCTATTATAAGTATTTGGAGATTAGTTGAACGTGGGTTCATTCATCTCTTCTACACAAAATTGAAAGGTCATCTTCTTAGACAGAGTGAAAGGTTGCTTGGGGGAAGAGAAGCTTGCTTGGAAAGGAGGAGAAGTAAAGACCAAAGGTCACCACAACCAACCACCACCGGAACTGAGCGAAAAAGAGGAGAGCCACCTGTGTTATACAACCCCAAAGGATCAGATCTTCATTAGAAGCAAGTGTTTGATAATTTCAATCTAAGTTTGTATATTTGTCCATATTAGAAAATTTTAAAAAAAGATGAGATTTTTCATGTTTGGAAGATAAAGATGAAGTTGTAAATGGATTTATGAAAACTGAAAATATATAGGATTCAATCTCATGGTGTAGGTAGATAGTAATCCACGAAATAATCAGTTAGTTGTTGAAGAAATTATGAGAATCATTGTTGTGTTCTTGAAGATATCATATATATAATTTTCTGGAAAAAGAGGATATAAACACGCTTTTAATTCAAACTCTTGATGATTCTAGGATGTTTAGAGCATTAGAAATCATTTATATATGTTGTTATATCATGTAGTAAGGATTATAGGGAATTTGGGTTGTTAATATGAAGGTTTGAATGATTAAAAGTGATGAAACCCGTAGTAGAAGAAATGAAGAAAACTAGGTTGTTACCTGGGCGATCGATCGATCGACCCCCTGCCTTCGATCGATCGACCTCCCCAAAATTTGTGAAGTTGTTTCTTTTAATGCTAGCTCTTATCCCAAATCTTTTGTAAATCTTTGGTTATTATTAATTGGATATAATGGGACTTATGAAAGTTCAGTAAGCCCTATATAAGAATCTAATTAATGTGATTGGGATTTAATTGTTTAGAAGTATGATAATCAAATTGAAAGAAATTTCGGTTGCTAGATTCATGTGTTGGATTCTAATTATTATACATGAGGATTAAGGATAGGTCCAGTAGGGGAGATTTAATGTAACACCTGGGTAGCCTTAGGGTTACAATTTGAGCATTAAGGACTGAGTTTAAGATCATTATTGATTGCGCAAGGACTGAGTGTAGTACAAGCGCTTAGTGGGATGGCTCCTGGATAGAGATGGGAGTTCAAACCATATTTGGTTGAAAGAGGGGATAAGGTTATCCAGGTTATGTATTTGAAGTTGACGGACCTCCACGACCGATAAAGTTAAGTAGTAATGTATAGGACGGGTTCCTTGTTTGGATTTTGCTTTGCGAGACGTTCCGCGCATGAACCTTAACGACGTCGGGAGTGGAGAGATATTATAGGACACGAGGATATTGGTTTTATTAATAATTCATATCGTGTGAATGAAACACTATAGACTATGGGCCTTATGATGATGGTATTCAATCCTAGTTGATATAAGATGTGTCTATAAGAGATTAGAAACTGTCAGTTATAACCCTAATTAAAGGGATAGTTTAATTCATAGAATTCAGGAGATATGATGATATGGACCAGTAGGATCTTAGTGATTTCTTACTAAATATACTATTGGGGAAAACCTATTTAAACCTTGAGTAATGAGTGAGGCTCGGGGAATTGAATTAAAGAAGTAAAGTTATAATATTTTAATACGTAGGATTTGAGGGATATATTGCTACGTATGGGAACTATCTTAGGGTAATGTGAGTACCTAATTGATATTATATTATAGGTATGATAATGCCTATTTGATTGATTGATGATTTATGTGTATGACATACCTAGCTTACTTACTATCAACAGGAGGTTTGCGCGTAAGGGCAGTCATATCCTGATGAATCCATAGGATCTTTGATTTGTTGCTCGAGAACATAGGTCTATGAATGACTTATCGGGGAGTTGATAAGTCCGTTGACTGTGGGAACGTAGGTATGTGTGTGACCCATGGATATGAGAACTATGTTCTCCTCCAATTTATGTGTTG
This sequence comes from Sambucus nigra, assembly GCA_949130495.1. Taxonomy (NCBI): domain Eukaryota; kingdom Viridiplantae; phylum Streptophyta; class Magnoliopsida; order Dipsacales; family Adoxaceae; genus Sambucus; species Sambucus nigra. Next base: position 617,427,713 of record OX422207.1, read on the forward strand.
TCGTTTGTGGTTCGAGGAATCTTGACCGAACCTTTAGTCCCCTATTCAGCGACCAGCGATATTGGGACATGATAGCTAAGTAATGCAATTCACCGCAGCTGTGACTCGGGATGCCGTATTATATATATATATATATATATATATATATATATATATATATATATATATATAATGAAATGTATGAATGTGTTTCTAGTGGTTAAATTATCTACTGTGCAATAATTGTAGATAACAGTTAATTGGGAAAAGAATTGAAATAAGTTAATGAATATTTATTGAAAAGCTTAATTCATATTAATGATAATCTAATCATGTTAATGGGAAATGTATATGAATGATTATACTACGTATGGTATGGGACATACGGGATTATGATATGGGATGGAATCATATTATGGAAACTAGTGAAGAGGAGCCATTAACTAGGAGGTTAATAGGAAACGTTAAGTGTGCACTCTAGATGAGAGGTGAGAATAGCAAGTGAGAGTTGGATACTAACATGTACATAATAAATGCTTTATTGCACTTGTTAAATACTTGTTGTTTTGAAAATCATTTTTACAATCGGGCTCTAACCCATTTCCTTGCATATTTTCTTTTATATTGTGTCTTCTATATTAGGTGTCCAGCATAAGGGACGCCAACCTTAGCAGATTATGACGAGTTGTGGAGCTATGGAGTAATGATTAGATGCCTATCTTCATTTAATTCACAGTATTCTCTTAGTTAGGGCATGTCGCCCAAATGAATTCAGTTATCTTTTCTATCGGAGTTAAATACTCTTGTACTCGTGTCAATCTAATACATTTAATATTGTTGGGATTACTGTATTGAAATTTTTTTGGGAATGTTTATTCCAATTGCATTTAAAATCTTTTTTGTTATCTATTTGGTTATCAGTGTTGTAGAATAATTTATGTTGTGTTATTCTTAAACTAAAAATGTGTTTTTGTTGAAATTAAAATTTGGAAAGTTTTTAACACCAGCTTAATTAGATATTGGGTGAGTTGTAAATGTTTTCGACAGTGATGCTAAGAATGATCCAACCCCGTATTTAATTAGGCGGGGTGTTACAGCATGCACATGCGCTTTTTACTTTGCTGCTGAAACCGTAAAAAGGAAATATTTTTGGAATTTTTTAAAGGAAAGTTTTTGATTAAATAGAAAAAGGATTTTGAAATTCTGTTGAGAATATCAATTTATTTTTATTTGAGTTTTCTGATTTGACAAAAGAGGAAAAGGGAAATTTCCAAAAATGGGGGATGTTGTCGATCGGCAAGCACCCTATCGGGAGTTCAGTCCAATCCCATCAATTGAAGGCTTTGATTGGTACCCTCTTCAGCCTTTGGTACCTTGTGGGGTAGGATTCCCTTTGATTTCTGTAGGGATTATGTCCCTTGTGAGGATTTTCAAGTATAAAGGGGGGAAGGGTGGAGTGTTTTCATCACACTTTTGCATTCTTATCTACCCTCCCACTATTTCTTAGCCTTGTACAATGGCTCTCCCTGGTAGCACCGAGTTTTCCAACTGTCTCAAAGCCTTGGAAGCTATGTGCTCTTATAATGTCGATTATTAGGCTTTCAACATGCGTCGAGTCTCCTTGTGGCACAATCGGCCTTTTGAGTGGATTATATTGATAGCGGCGGTACAATTCTGGTACCCCGATGACCATGTATTCCGCTTTGGGTTAGAAGAGGTTTGTCCTAATTAAGAGGAATTTTCTGCCATACTGGGTGTAAATCCCAGCGTTACTGATTCTTTGCCTGAATTTTCCTGTTCTCCTAGGGATTTAGTGGCTGGGCTTCTTCATATCTCGCCTTCGGCGGCCAGATCATTGGTTGCTGGAGGAATGATCTTCTTATCGACGGTGCTGTAATCCGTGCATTTGCGGGAAGTAGGTGATGCTGGCTGTGATGGAGCCATTGTTGTGGGCCTAGTTTCCAAATTATTGCTGGTGACTGGGGAATTGCGGGTGGACCCACAACTTGCAGCCATTACTTCATGGATGTCATACCATCGCAATCCCGTGGCGGTGATATTGGAGAAGACTCTGAATGACCTGGATGCCTGGAAAGAAGGTCGTTTTGACTTTTTGAGGGGTAGCCCTGTGATGTTGTTCATGTGGTTGTCGAAAAGATTCCGCTTATCGACTCCTCATGAATATCCCTTGTCGGTCGTACCCAACTTCTTTTCGCGCTTCCTCATTCACATTGGCCTGTATGTTGAGAACTGGGAGAATTTGCTTGTGGAGCATGGGGCTCATGGGTTGTATTGGTATGTGCCTTGGTGGGGGAAGTTGCAGCCTATTTTGGAGCTAGGAAAGTATTTATATGTGCGGCTAGTTGGTCTCAGACAGACTTCTTTTTACTTCCCTTGGCGGATTTTGCGCTAATTCGACTGGGCGCAAGTCGTGCCACCTCGGATCTTAAATTTCTTTCCACTAGAGGATTTGACTGAGCGCCTGCATCTGTTGTTGGGGTCTCTGTAGGAAAATCGGCGTCCGTCGACCCGTCCCTCTCAGTCTGTTGGGAAGGTTTTCCATGTCCCCAAAGATTATATGAAGTGGTTGTGGAGAAAAGTAGTCAGCAAGATGTTAGCAGTAGAGGCTGGACAAAGATGGTTTGTTTTATCTAACTCCATAGAAGGGGGTGTTAAGGCTCATCGATCCATGAAATGTTTACGGCACTCTATTCAGGCAGGGGAAACTTAGGGTCCTCAGGATGTAGATGATCAGGGTGAAGGCTCCTCTGATAGCTGTGGGTAGGACTCATGGGGAGTTTATTTACATAATAGGGAATGTATGTGGGGGTTTTATTTGGCTTTTTTATGGTAGTAGGGGAAGGGAGTTATCCGTTCCTTTTTCTTACGTAATCCATACTGTAATTTCTTATTAATGAAATAAATAAGTTTCTGATCATCAAGCTGTGCCTCTTGATGAATTTTGTATTTTGAATTATCTATACTGATCGCTAAGGCATACATAATCCTTTTGTTCAAGTATTTTTAGAATGAACAACCGTTCTCGGAGGTAAGAAAAGAATAGTATTTTGTGAAAAAGAAAGGGTCGTGCTCATGTGAGGAGTATGAGCTGCCTACGTACCTCTGGTTTTTTTGAAAAGCTTTTTTAAAAATAGTATTTGTAGAGGATCAGGCCCACGTAGTTCTGGGTAGAGGGAAATGAAGCGTTTCTTTTTTAGAATAGAAGGGGGATGAGAAGAGTCGTACGCGTCGAGATATCGGACTAAGGGTAGAATTTCTTGAGACGGTCCAGATTGACTAAACGAGCCATCTCCTCCCCATCCAGGTCAGTGAGCATGGCGGCACCGCCAGATAAGATTTTCTTCACAATGTAGGGGCCGCTCCAATTGGGCTTGAATTTCCCTCGGGGGTCCAGATGGGTTCTATTATCTTTTTAAGGGCTAAATCCCCCTCCCGAACACCGCGGTTTTTGACTTTCTTGTTGAAAGATCGCGCTATTCGGTGATGGTACCCCTTTATGTGGTAAAGAGCCTTTAATCTTCTTTCATCTAGGAGGGTTAGCTCATCAAGACGGCTTTGGCACCATTCTTCTTCACTAACTTTTCTTTCAACCATGACGCATAACAAGGGTATTTCCAGCTCCATAGGTAGGACTGCTTTCATGCCGTAGACCAGGGAGTAAGGGGTAGCCCCAGTAGAAGTTCGAATTGAGGTTCGATAGCCCCAGAGGGCGTACGGGATTCGGCCGGCCCAATCCCTACAACTTTTGATCATCTTGCTGATGATGGCTTTGAGATTTTTATTGGCGGATTCAACTGCACCATTGGTCTGAGGTCGGTAGGGAGAAGATTTGTGTCTTTGAATCCCATACTCGTTGAATACTTCTATGACTTCTTCTTCGAAATGCAACCCGTTATATGACACCAGCTCGTGCGGGACCCCATATCGGTAGATGATATTCTTCTTGAGGAATTTGATCACTTTCTTAGCGTTCAGTACTGCGTATGACTCAGCCTCGATCCATTTGGTGAAGTAATCGATGGCAACCAGGATGAACTCATGTCTGTTTGAAGCCTTTGGTGTAACCTTCCCTATGATGTCGATACCCCAGGTGGAGAACGACCAGGGAGAGGTCATGTTGTATAATTCTCGCGGAGCCAAGTGTTGAAGATTGGAGAATTGTTGGCATTTGAGGCACCTCCAGACATAAGCGGTGCAATCCTGGATCATAGTGGTCCAGTAATAGCCCTATCGAATGATCTTTTTGGCGAGCATGTGACCATTCATATGGGGTTCGCATTCTCCGGTGTGGATTTTTTGCATTATTTTCTCAATGTCATCCCCTGCGATGCAGTGTAGATGAGTTCCATCAAAATTCCTCTTGAGGAGAGTTTTATGGCATATGATGTACTGGGCGGCCAGTCCTCGGAGGGTTATTCGATCTTTCTTGTTGGAACCCTAAGGATACCTACCATGTTTACGGAGGCACCAAATATCATAGTACCAGCAATCAGCTAGTTCGGGATCTTCAGTAGAGACAACCTCAATATGGTAGCAATGGGTCGGTTTGTCTTGCTTTTGAACCAGGAAGGGGGTCATTGTTATTCCTTCGAGCATGTCGACCATGGAGGCCAAGGTGGTGAGAGCATCGTCTAGGTTATTCTTTGCTCGGGGTAGGTAATGGAAGGTGATATCTCAAAATCGAGAGGCTAACTCTTCTAATTGGGCATGAAAGGGTTGGAGATTTTCGTCTTTTACTTTCCATTTTCTGAGCACTTGACCGATGATAAGGGCAGAATCCCTGTAGACATCAAGGTTTTGAATACCTTTCTTGAGAGAAACCTTGAGGCCCATTGTGCATGCCTCGTATTCCGTCATATTGTTGGTGCAACGGAAATCCAATTTAATCACGATGGGAGTGTGGGAGTCATCTGGGGAGATCAGAAGTATCCCAATGCCATATCCCTTTTTGTTGGCAGTGTCGTCAAAGAACATTTTCCATCGAAGGCGGTCTTAAGTGGTGCTGAGAATATTTTCATCTGGGAATTCGTAGATCTGGACATCTGCTTCTTCTACAGGGTAGTCAGCGAGGTAGTCAGAGATAGCTCTTCCTTTAACAGCTTTTTTTGTGATGTACACGATATCAAACTCGATTAGGAGCATCAGTCATCGAGCCATTCGGCTGGATAAGGCGGATTTCTCAAGCAGGTATTTGATGGGGTCCATTCGGGATGCAAGTTTGATGGGGAAGGCGAGCATATAGTGTCGCAACTTTTGGGTGACCCATACAAGTGCGGCACATGCCTTTTCTAAAGCAGTGTAATTGACCTCGTACCCGGCCAATTTACGACTGGCATAATAGATGGATCTTTCTTTGCTGGAGTCTTCAAGGTATTGGGCTAGTAAAGCCTTAGCTGCAGTGTCGGTTATGGTTAGGTATAAGAGCAAAGGGATACCATATTGTGGTAGTATGAGCACTGGAGGTTGGGTTGGGTATTGTTTGATTCGGCCAAAAGCTTCTTGGCAGGCCTCGTTCCAAATCTTGGTTGAATCCTTTCGAAGGAGCTTGAAGATTAGTTCACAGATGGATATTAGTTGGTTGATGAACCGGTTGATATATTGTAACTTCCCAAGAAAACCTCAGACTTCTTTCTCTGTTTAGGGTGGTGGCATCTCAAGTATGGCCTTCAGCTTTGCAGGATCAGCTTCTATCCCCTTTTCGCTGACCATGAATCCTAAGAGTTTTCCCTTTATAGCGCCGAAGACACACTTCAGTGGATTAAGTTGCATCTGATACCGTCACAGTTGTTCGAAGAACTTTCGGAGAGCGGGAACATGACCTTCTCTAGTTTTGTACTTGATAATCATATAATCCACATAAACCTCGACCTTCTTGTGAATCAGATCGTGCAGGATGGTTGTGGCAGCTTTTTGGTAGGTAGCCCCAGCATTCTTGAGACCGAATGACATAACGGTGTAGCAAAAGGTTCCCCATGGGGTGATGAATTCAGTTTTTTCTTGGTGGTCGGGGTGCATCTTGATTTGGTTGTATTCAGCAAACTCGTCGACAAAAGACTTGAGAGCATGATTGGCTGTGTTGTCCACGATCATGTCGATATTGGGTAGGGAATAATCATCCTTTGGAGAAGCTTTATTTAAATCTCTATAATCTACACGCATTCGAACCTTTCCTCCTGATTTCGGCACAGGTACAATATTGGCTAGCCATGTGGGATATTCGATCACCCGAATGAAACCCGCGTTCAACTGTTTGACCACCTCTTCTTTGACCTTGAGTGACCATTCGGTGAGGAGTTTTCTCAATTTTTGTTTGACTGGCTTGTAATCTGGGACAGTGGGGATCTCGTGCTGAGCTATTTCAGGATCGATACCAGGCATATCATCATACGACCATGCGAAGACATCCACAAACTCCTTCAGCAATTTTTTGAGTTGTGCATGCTCATGCTCGCCAAGGGTGGCCCCTATCCTAATCTCGCGCAGTTGGCTACTAGAACCGAGATTAATAACAACAGTCTCTTCTTCATTAACTTGAATGCGGTTATGTTGTTTATTATTAACCTTACTTAGATCAGTTAAGAATTGTTCAATTGCAAAATCATCATCATCAAAAGTTGGATTAGAATTCAAGCAGTTAATGTAAGGCACAGCAAGATACTCAAAATCTTCGTTTATTTCATTGATAGGAAAAACAGCATTGAGAACCTCATCCAAAGAGGTCTTGATTACATTTGAGCAAGGGTAGACAACAGAAGAAGAAATAGGTTAAACATTGGGGTTAGGGGAGATTTCAAGGGGTAGAACTGGCGCAGCATGCCAGTTGAGGAGAGGAGTATCAGCAGCTTTAATCAGACGGGATGGATCCATTGATGTAGTGCCTGAATGAACCATGCAGAGTGCCAGCCCCAGTATCTGTAAGTTAAAGGAATCTTGGGAATTTCTTTCCTCAGTCTCTTCGACATCTTTGATGAGCGATTGTACTTGGTGTGGGAAACTTTTGTCCCATGGGTAGCTATCTTGGAAAAAGATCTCCATTCCAGGCTTCATCTTCTTGTCTGTGTGGTCATACCATGGTTTTGGAAAACCACAAAAGGGTAATTCCTCGCCTTATTTGGTGAATCATCAATTTAAGGAGTCTCCTAAGATAGTTCGGATGTAGTCTGATCTTCTCTTTTATCAAGACTGGTGGATCATTCTGAGCTCTTGTTCCGATGGTTGATACCCCAAGCCACAAGGAGGGAAAGCTTTCTTCAGTTCGATGGGCTCAAGTATCCCTTGCTGCCTTTGACCTAGCCCCAGTCGGGGCATGAAGTGCATGTTTCTGAACATCTGAATGACATTGACATTGCCATGAGGGTCATATTCTGGACAAACCCTTTCTTTGAAACCGTCCCCTGCCGGGAGTAGGAGTGGCTCGACTCAGAATCCTGATACGAGCATATCATTTGTCCCGTGCTATATCTTAAGAATTGGACTGCTGGTGCTTGCACCCTCGACATTTTCATTGTCGCCCAAAATGGTGATGACTCACCCGTCGGAGAAGAACTTTAATTTCTGATGGAGTGAGGAAGATACACCCTTGATATTGTGGAGCCAGGGGCGTCCGAGCAATAGGTTGAAACAAGTTGGGATGTCTTTGACTTGGAATTCAACGATAGGGTTTAAAGGTCCAACCCCTATTACAAGTTTTATAGACCCCATCACCTCGCGACGGGTATTATCGTAGGCACACACAGCAGCGAAGGTTGAAGCGAGGTCGCTTTCTTTCAGGCCTAAACACTTGAAGGTTCTCAATGGGTAAATATTTAGGGCGGATCCGTTATTGACAAGAGAGAGTGGCACGGCCTTTCCCATAACTTCGATGGAGATTTTGAGTGCATGATAGTGATTTGGCCCAATTCTGGGGATTTCTTCTTCAGAAAATGATAGCATTCGGGTAGAGCTCAAGGATCCGACCAGATTTACCGCTTCTTCTAGTGTGGTAGATGGACGAACTATGGGTCCAATGAGCAATTTGATTAAAGCATTTTTGTGTAGCTGGGAAGACATGAAAAGTCCCCATAGAGTGATGTTAGCTTGAGTTTTCTTCAGTTGATCGAGGATCTTGCTCTCCTCGATGGTCATCTCTGGCATAGGAAGGTTTTCAACGCCCTTCCCTTTGTCATTTGCTGGTAGTGAGCTTGGGACCTGGTAATGTCTCCCTGATCTGGTCATGTGATTTACTGAAGAAGGAAAGATCATGAATCCCATTTCCTCGTCAATATCAGGTTATTCTGCCACCCTATTTATTTCTCCGAGGAGTTCTTCAAATGAGATCATCCCACATATGTCGGCTATTGGGCCAGCTCTTCCTGAAGCTTGTTCTTCGCTCGAGTCTTTAAATTCTTCCCCCCATCCGGTGGCAACAATTATGTCTTTACATGTAAAGTCGATGCATTCCACAACTTTAATGACTTCTTCATACAAGTTCTCCCATTCTGTGGGGATATGTGTGATTAAAGCGACCAAGTGACATTGTAGCTTCAAAGTGTCAAGTAACCCGGTGATACTGTAAATGTTGTTGGCTTTCCCAAATAATTCTACCATAGTCTGGACAACATCATTTAGGCTGACTTCATCTGTTGGTACCACCCACTTGTCTAAATCTCGGGCCCATTTCCGTGCCTCCAAGAACAGTGTACTGAATCTCTGGCAATCGATGACCATCTGTGAGGGCAATTTCAGCCTGAACTCTAGGAGTTGGTTTAACACCTCTGACAATTCCATACTTCTATTTTCAAAACGGGTACGGACAGCGATGCATGCTCTGGTAAGGAGTGACAGTGCCTGATCAGCGAGGCTAGTGGGATGTAGGAGGAAATATGGGCAAGTTTGAAGAGGTTTAGGAGAGTATATGGGTGTGATTTGAGTTGAGGGATCGAAATCTGGGTTTTCTTCTAAGAAGATGGCATTGGTGTGATTTGGGAGTGGATTGTGAGTAGTGTTTGACTTAGGATTGGCTGGTGGGGCGATGGTACCCCGGTCAATGAGATCTTACATTATGTTTTGGAGGTGAAAGCATTGGTCGGTGGTATGACCGACAGTTTGGTGAAAGGCACAGTGAGCATCAGTTTTGAAGTTTCTTAGGAGTGGATTTGGCAATGGACGCGGATCCAAGGGTTTAATGAGGTTTTGACTTAGCAGGGCTTGGTAAACTTTGGAGAGGGGAGCATGGAGATCAGTGTATTCCCTTTGGATGGGAGTAGGGCGGCTTTCTGGTGCCCATGATGTGGTTGGTTGAGAGATGTTATTGATGGTTGAGACAGTAGCACTGGCAGGCTTATCATACTTTCTAGGGGTGAACCGTCTGGACACCTTCTTTGGTTCAATATGTATTTTAATGAGGCTCTCCTCGATTTCAACTCCAGCCTCTCTGAGAGCTCGGAAGTGGGGATAGTATTGTCCTCCCATCGTCACTCGGACATGGGGCAAGAAGTTTTGCTTTACTATGTTGACTTGTTCTTCTTCGGATGGCCGGTTATTCATGGTACCTGTTTGTTCCCTCCACCGGGTTATGAGGTTACTGATTGATTCTCCAGGACTCTGTTTGAGCAGCTCTAAATCACAACGGGTAACCTTAAGCTCTTCATTGTATTTGTACTATGATATGAATTCTCGGGCTACATCCTCCCTGCTACGGATTCTGGATTCCTCAAGAGATAAAAACCATCGGAGGGCACTATTCTTCAAAGTTTGCTGAAATAATTGGGCCATCACTTCTTCAGAAGCCCCTAGTAGAGTCATGGAACGATGATAACTACGAAGATGAACAATCGGGGATCCACTCCCTCCGAACTTCTCGATATTTGGCATCTTGAACTTCTCTGGTAACCTTGCTTTATGATAAGGAGACATGTGGGTGTAGTCCATGTAATTCCCAAATATCCTAACTTGGTCAAATTTCTTGGTGAGCATCTTGAGATCCTCTTTAACTTTATTCAACTCCTCCTCCTTTGGATCAACGACCACAGGCAGGTTAGCCATAGGCTAGGAAATGTTTGGCATTGGAAGCTGGGTAGGCAGCGGACCATTAGCAGGAGGGGCACGTGGAGCGTGTTGATATTCTTTTGGAACCCAAATAGGCTCAGGTGGGCCCATAGCACGAGGGAATAGGGCCTCGGGCTCTTGAGGAATAGGAACTTGGTTTCGTTGCATCTCTTGGACCTCAGTTTGGAGGTTGTCAATCTTGGACACGAACTGAGCTAGGACTGTCGTCAGATCCGGCTGTATGACTGGTGATTGATTTGTATTCTCCATGGAAGATGGATGGATTTCGGACTCGGAAGAAGTAGTAGAAGAACGGATGAAACTCCGAGGTGATTTCACTGAAGACCAAAGCCAATAGGGAGTCAGGCCAAGGGCTTGCGATCGACCTGAGAAGGTGTAGGATGAGATTTATTTTTGAGAAGAAGGGAAAAAAATTGGATTTTTGATAAAGAGGGGAAAATGCTTTTTGGATTTTTTCATAAAGAAGGGAGAAATGTTTTTGGAGACGGAACTCAGCATGATTATTATGATTATTATGTTTTCACATGTATTTAATTCTCCTAAATGCAATGCCGGATGGGACCCGAGCCTGGAAAAGTGGAGGTCTTAATATATGCAAAGCTATGGTTTGGACTTGTAACCAGGCTCACGGACAGGGTCCCGTTTTAAAAATGCGCGAAAATTAGGCGGCAGGCCGACCCGGAATTTCGGCAGAGTTTCTGGTTAAAATCGGCAATCTAAAGTGCGTGTCCTAGGTTTGACACCTATATGCGGGTATGCAGTTGGTTGGGTGAATCGGCATGGGTTCCCCCCTTTGGCGTGACTTCCACGATATACGTCTTGCTCTTGCGGGCAATCGGTACGTGTGAACAAGCCATTTGATATACCTGAGTATATGTGAATTGCCTCACCATATACCTCGTGGGGACGGTACGTGTGAGAGAAAATTCGATATACTCGACGTACGTGAATGAATTCTCTGTGATATACCTCCCGTCATGACTTCAGTCAAGCGGTACGATGCGGGGGAACCATTCGATATACGTCGAAGGTACTTGGCCAATGGAAGGTAAGAGTCATATCGCTTAGGCTAACTGCTACCTGCCGGACCAGCGCCCATCACGAAGTGAGCCTCCAGTTACTGGGTAAAATTTGGTCAATATCAATGCTCTTTTGGTGATGTCGTGTGAATCATGCATGATGCTCTTATTAGTATCTTATGATAGGAATGCCTTTCTTGATTACACCAAACAGGGAGCCGAGTATGAGTACCCCAAAAGGTACACCAAGTATGGATAGGTGATGCGTGCAATATGGGGATATACATGTGATCCTAGGTGCACGTGGTGCGAAGTGTACATGGAGAAATTTCTACAAGTGTGTGAATATAAGCATAAGCATGGGATACACATGAGAAAGGGAAGCATGCAGATATGGGGTAGACATAAGCAAACATAACATCCATGTAAATAGAGTCAAGCCCACAAAATAAATATCCCCAGTAGAGTCGCCATTGTGGCCATCCCTGATCCTCGCCGTGCGAGCGGGCTCATGGTGGAAAGGATCCTTTGGGTCCCGCACGTCCCTCTCGGGAGCGCTTTGGTCGGCGTCGTTTGTGGTGTAAAATGTAGAGAGACTCAGAGTCACCAAAAGAAAAAAAAATGGGAAGCCACCCCGAAGGATGGCATCCAAAGACATACTGGTGCGTGCGAAACCAAGATGATTCAAGATGGGTTCGGAGGCTTAGTTACGAAATGGTAAGGTGTTAGGCACCCATTTCGCCCTTTCGATCTCTCATGGATATTTGTTATTTTCCTTTTGTTTCCCCCGTGATATTTTTGCATGTGTATATATAGAATGGAGGTAGGAATCCTCGACTTGTATCATGGAAAAGAAAAAGTGAGTCATTCGTAGGAAGGTATAATATCAAAAAAATAAGATTTATGTGATTACCCCTACGTTGATCGTTATAATGGAACAATAACGGATATGGAGCAATACGTTATTAAGGGTAAGTATATATAAAATAAGGAAAATGGATTTAGAGAAGATAGAAAAATGAGAGAAAAATTGATAAAAAGGACTCGAGTCTCGGGTTTTACCCCGAGATGCCTACGTAGCCTATAAAGGCATCAAAGTCCACGTAGTTCGCATACAAAATGAGGGGTAGGGTTTATCCCATAAATCCAAATAGGGGATCTCTTATGTGTAAGTGTGTGTGTGTGTAGAAAAAGTGTTTTAGTTGTGAGAAGAGTGTGGAAAAATTGTGAGAATCCCTACTTGGAATTTATGAGCAAACCCTCTTTTTCTTATTTTTTGGGTTTTCATTTATATAAAAATAAGAGATGTGAAATAATACTAAATAAAAATTATATTAGGATGTGTGGGATGAGATAATAAAAAGTGCTAAATAATAAAGCAAGTTATTGAGAACTCAAGAGAATTTGAAGAGAAAGGTGAGAAAGTTGAACCTTCTTGAAGATCTTGAGCTTGATCTTGAATGTTGGAGAGTAGCCCTTGCACTTGGATGATGATGGAGAGTGTTATAATTCACCAAGTTTGATGAAAATGATGATGAAAAGTGGAAGTAAAAAGGGGATTTGGATGTTGAAATCACGCTACCTTCAAGAGAGGTTTCTGGGATTCGTTGAGAGAGGTTTTTATCAGATCTGGGCTCCTCCTTGCAAATGAGGTGAAGGCCTCCTTTTATAGGCCTGGGTGGGTGCCAATCGGTATAGACCCGTTCCTGCCTATCGGTAGGGGCCAATAGGCAGGGTCTGGAACCTGCCATTTGGTAGTGCGCTTCAGGATTTTTCAGAAAATTGACCGCCGATGGCAAACCATTGATCAGAATCACACACGGGGCATACCGTTGGAAAGGTAATTCAGAGACCTTTGAAAGTCCTTTAGACCTCTCCCGGGTTCGGGAGTTGACTTTGGGTCAAATATGGCTCAGAAGCGTTTGTTGGTCCATTGGATGGGGAATCGCTCGGACGCAAATGGATCGTTCATCCGCATGGTAAGTCCAAATCGCACACGGGGTGGACCGTTGGAAAGGTTAGGAGATTTAATTAGAATTTCAAAGAGTTTGACCCAGTTTGGAGAGTTGAATTTGGTCAACCAGGACCGAGAAGCGCTCGGTGGCCTCTCGGAGTCAAACGGATCGTTCGTCTGTATGGAAAGTCAGAATCGTGCACGGGATGGACCGTTAGAAAGCTTATTCAGTGCCCTTCTAAGATTCAATGAGCCTCTATCTAGCTGAAGAGCTGACATAGGTCAAACAGAGCTCGGGAGCGCCCGGTGACCTCTAGGTCAGGTTTCGAACGCAAACGGATCGTTCGTCCGCATGGTAAGTCAGAATCGCACACAGGGTAGACCGTTGGAAAGGGTATTTAGTGCCCTTTGAAGATTCATTGAGTCTCGGTAGATACGAAGAGTTTGAATTTTGGGTCAAACTGAGTCGAGAGTGCCCGATGGCTTTCAGGTCAGTACTCGGGACGTGACATGGGTTTAAAGTGATGAAGGGAGGTACTAGGGACCTAAGGAGAGTTAGGGGGTAACAGAATGGGGTGTCTCCAGCGATGCATGCCTTTTTTAAAGCAGTGTAGTGGAGCTCATATCCGGAAAATTTGAGACTCACATATTCTTTGCTACAATCTTCAAGGTATTGGGATAGCAAAGCCCCAACTGCAGTGTCGGTTATGGTTAGGTATAGGAGCAAAGGGAGATCAGGCTATGGTGGCATGAGTACTGGGGGTTGGGTCAAATATTTTTTGATTCGGTCAAAAGCTTCTTGGCATGCTTTGTTCCAAACCTTAGTTAAATCCTTTCGAAGGAGTTTGAAGATAGGTTCACATATGGAGGTTAGCTGGCTGATGAACAAGTTGATGTATTGTAATTTCCCAAGGAAACCTCGAACTTCTTTCTCTATTCCGGGAGGTCGCATTTCAAGTATGGCTTTCAACTTGGATGGATCTTCTTCTATCCCTTTCTCACTAATAATGAATCCCAAGAGTTTTCCCTTTGTAACGCCGAAGACGCATTTTTGCGGATTGATTATCATTTGATATTATCTTAGTCGTTCGAAAAACTTTTGAAGAGCGGTAACATGACCTTATCTAGTCTTGGATTTTATAATCATATCATCCACATAGACCTTAACCTCTTTGTGAATCAAATCATGCAGGATGATTGTGGCAGCCCTCCGGTAGGTAGCCCCAACATTCTTGAGACCAAATTGCATAATAGTGTAACAAAAGGTTACCCATGGGGTAATGAATGTCGTCTTTTCTTAGTGGTGTGGGTTCATTTTGATTTGGTTTTATTCGAAAAAACCCGTCGATGAATAACTTGAGAGCATGACTGGTTATGTTGTCTACGATCATGTCGATATTGGGTAACGGATAATCATCCTTTGGAGAGGCTTTGTTCAAGTCTCGATAGTCTACACGCATCCGAACTTTTCCTCCTGATTTTGGCACGGGCACTGTGTTGGCTAGCCATGTGGGATACTCGATCATACGAATGAAACCTACGTTCAACTATTTGACCACCTCTTTTTTTACCTTGAGCGACCATTCGGTGCGGAGCTTTCTCAACTTTTGTTTAACCAGCATGTAATCTGGGAGAGTGGGAATCTCATGCTGAGCTATTTCAGGATCAATGCCGGGCATATCATCATAGGACCATGCAAAGACATCCACGTATTCCTTTAGCAATTCTTTGAGTTGTGCACGCTCATGCTCATTGAGGGTAGCCCCTATCCTAATCTCGCGTAGTTGGCTACTAGAATTGAGGTTAATAACAAGAGTCTCTTATTCATTAACTTGAACGCGATTATGTTAATTATTATTAACCTTATTTAGATCAGTTAAGAATTGTCCATTTGCAAAATCATCATCATCAAAAGTTTGATTAGAATCTAAACAGTTAATGTAAGGCACATCAAGATACTCAAAATCTTCGTGTATTTCATTGATAGGAAAAATAGCATTAAGAACCTCATCAAATGAGGAGTCAATTACATTTGAACAAGGATAGACAACAGAAGAAGAAATGGGGTAAACATTAGGATTAGGGGAGGTTTTAGCAGGTAGAAATGGGACAGCATGCCAGTTGAGGAGAGGTGTATCAGCATCTTTAATTAGTTGAGACGGATCTGGTGATGTAGTGTCTGAGTGAACCATACAGAGTGTTAGCCCCAGTGTCTATAAGTTGAAGGAATCTTTGGAGTCACTTTTTGCAGTCTCTTCGGTATATTTGATGAGTGATTGTACATGGTATTCAGAAATTTTGGCCCATGGGTAGCTGTTTTGAAAAAGGATCTCCATTCCAGGCTTCGTCTTCTTGTCGGTATGGTCATACCATGGTTCTAGAAAGCCATAAAAGGGTAAGTCTTCTCCCTCTTTGATGAATCTTCCATTCAGGAGTCACCTGGGATAGTCTGTATATAGTCTAGTCCTCTCTTTGGTCGAGATTGCCGGATCATTCTAAGCTCTTGTTATGATGGTTGATACCCCAAATCACAAGGAGGGAAATCTTTCTTCAGTTTAATTGGATTGAGTATCCCTTACTGTCTTTGTCCTAGCACCAGTCCGGGCATGAAGTGAATGTTACTAAACATCTGAATCACATTGACGTTTCCATAAGGGTCGTATTCTGGACAAAACCCTTTCTTTAAAATTGTCCTTTGACGGGAGTAGGAGTTGTTCAACTCAAAATCCTAATAGGAGAAAATCATTTGACCCGTGTTGTATATCAAGAATTGGACTGCTGGTACTTGCACCCTCGGCATTATCGTCGTCACCCAAAATGGTGATGACTCGTTCGTTGGGGAATAATTTTAATTTTTGATGGAGTGAGGAAGACACACCCTTGATACTGTAGAGCCAAGGTCGTCTGAGCCACAGATTGAAATAAGCTGGGATGTCAATAACTTGGAATTCGACGACAGGGTTTATAGGGCCAACCCCTATTATAAGCTTTATGGATCCCATCACCTCCCGATGGGTATTATCGTAGTCACGCATAGCAGCGGAGGTTGGAGTGAGGTCGCTTTCTTTCATTCCTGAACATTTTAAGGTTCTCAGTGGGCATACATTCAAGGTGAATCCATTATCAATAAGAGAGAGTGGTACAACCTTCCCCATAACTTCGACGGAGATGTTGAGTGCATGATTATGGTTTGGCCCAATATTGGGAATTTTTTCTTCGAAAAAGGATATCATTCGGGTAGAGGACAAGGATCCGATGAAATTTACTGCTTCTTCTGATGTGGTAGAAGGAGGAACTGTGGGTCTAGTGAGCAACTTGATCAAACCGTTTCTGTGCAGTTGAGAAGACATGAAAAGCCCCCATAGAGTGATGTTAGATTGAGTTTTCTTTAGTTGGTCAAGGATATTGCTCTCCTCGAGGGTCATCTCTAGCATAGGAAGGTTTTCCACGCCCTTCCCCTTGTCATTTGCTAGTAATGAGCTTGGAATCTGGTAATGCCTCCCTGATCTGGTCATGTGATTTACTGAAGAAGGGAAGAACATGAATCCCGTTTCCTTATCAACCTCGGGTTATTCCGCTACCTTATTTATTTCTATGATAAGTTCTTAAAATGATATCATCCCACACATGTAGGCTACCGGGCCAGTTTTCTCTGAAGCTTCCTCTTCATTCGAATCTTCAAATTTTTCCCCCCATCTGGTGGCAACAATTATATCTTTCCACGTAAAGTCAATACATTCCACAACTTTAATGGCTTCTCCATGCAAGTCTTCCCAATCGGTGGGGATGTGTAAGGGTGAAGGGACCAGGCACCCTTGTAGCTTCAAAGCATCGAATAACTCGGTGATACTGCAAATATTGTTGCGTTGTCTGAATAATTCTGCCATAATCTGGACAACATCATCCAGGCTGACTTCATCGGTCGATACTACACAACTATCTAAGCCTCGGGCCCATTTCCATGCTACCAAGAACAGCGTGCTGAACCTTTGGAAATGAATGATCATCTGTGAGGGAAATTTTAGACCTAATTCTAGGAGTTGGTTTAAGACTTCTGATAATTCTATACTTATATTTTTTAAACGGGTACGGACGACGATGCATGCTCTGGTAAGGAGTGACAATGCCTGATCAGTGAGGCTAGTAGGGTGTAGGAGGAAATATGGGAAAATTTGGAGAGGTTTAGGAGAGTATATAGGTGTGATTTGATTTGAGGGATATAATTTTGGGTTCTCTTATAAAAAGATGGCATTGGCATGATTTGGGAGTGGGTTGTGAGTAGTGTTTGGCTTAGGATTGGCTGGTGGGGCAATGATACCCCGGTCAATTAGACCTTGGATTATGTTTCGGAGGTGAAAACATTGCTTGGTGAAAGGTCCAATGGGAATCTTCCTTGAAGTTTCTTGGGAGTGGATTTGGTAATGGACAAGGATCCAAGGGTTTGATAAGGTTTCCGCTTAGTAGGGGTTGATAGACTTTGGAGAGAGGAGCATGGATCTCGGTATATTCTTTTCGGACTGGGACATGGCGTCTTTCTGGTGCCCATGAGGTGGTTGGTTGAGAGATGTTGTTGATGGTTGAGACTGCAGCACTGGTAGGCTTATCATATTTCCTAAGGGTGAACTGTCCGAACACCTTCTTCGGTTAGACATCTATTTTAGCAAAGCCTTCCTCGAATTTTACTCCTACTTCTCTGAGAGCTCGAAAATGGGGATACTATTATCCTCCCATCGTTGTGCGGACATGGGGTAAGAAGTTCTTCTTCACTATGCTAACTTGTTCTTCCTCGGAAGGCCGATTGGTCATGGTTGCTGCTTTTTTCTTCCATCGGGTTATGAAGTTACTGACTAATTCCCCAGAGTTCTGTTTGAGCATATCTAAATCATGGCGGGTGACCTCAAGCTCTTCATCGTACTTGTACTGCGATATGAATTCTCGAGCCATATCCTCCTAACTATGACTTTTGGAGTCTTCGAGAGACAAAAACCATCGGAGGGTGCTATCCTTCAAAGTTTGCCGAAACATTTGGACCATAATTTCTTCAGAAGCCCCTAATAGAGTCATGGAATGGTGATAGCTACGAAGATGAACAATTGGGGGTCCACTTTCTCCGAATTTCTCCATGTTTGGCATCTTGAACTTCTCGGGTAACCTCACTTTAGGATAAGGAGACATGTGGGTGTAGTCCATGTAATTTCACAAGATTCTGACTTGGTCAAACTTCTTAGTGAACATATTGAGGTCCTCTTTGACTTAGTTCATCTCTTCTTCCTTCGAATCAATGATCATAGGCAAGTTAGCCCCATACTAGGCAAGATTTGGCATCGAAAGCTGGGCAGGTGGTGGTCCATTAGCAGGAGGGACACGTGGAGTGTGTTGATACTCTTCGGGAACCTATATAGGCTAGGGTGGGCCCATAGAACGAGTAAATAGGGCCTCGATCTCTTGAGGAACATGAACCTGGTTTCGTTGCATTTCTCGAACCTCTGTTTGGATGTTATCAATCATGGACACGAGCTGAGTTAGGACTGCCGTTAGAATTGACTACACAACGGGGACTTGATCTGTGTTCTCCATGGAAAGCGGATGGATAACAGACTCGAAAGAAGTAGCAGGGGAATGGACGAATCTCTGGGGTGATTCGACTGAGGACCGAAGACAATAAGGAGCCAGGCCAAGGGTTTGCGATCGACCTGAGAAGTACAAAAAATTGGATTTATTTTGAGAAAAAAGGGATGAAAACATTTTTGACATTTTTTTCTTTTTCTTTTTGAGATTGGAAGACAAAATATTTTTGGCTCTTTGATAAAGAGAGGATTTTTTTTTTTTGGATTTTTTTGATAAAGAAAGGAGAGACGGTCTCATCATGATTATTACAATTATTATGTTTTCACTTGTATTAATTCTCCTAAATGCAAAATGAAATGTCGGACGGGACCCAAGCCTGGAAAAATTGGGTTTGTAATATATGCAAAGCTATGGTTGGACTTGTTACCAGGCTCATGGACAGGGTCCATTTTGAAAATGCGCAAAAATTCGGGTGACATGCCGACCCAGAATTTCGACAGAGTTTCGGGTTAAAACCAAAAATCTTATATGTATGTCCTAGGTTTGACACCTATATGCGGGTATGCAGTTGGTTGGGTGAATCGAAAAGGGTTCCCCTGTTTGGCATGACTTCCACGAATATACATCTTGCTCTTACGGGCAATCGGTACATGCGGACAAGCCATTTGATATACCTGAGTGTACGTGAATTGCATCACTATATACCTCGTGGGGATGGTACATGTGAGAGAAAATTCGAAATACTCGGTGTACGTGGACGAATTCCTTGCAATATGCCTCCCGTCATGACACCGGTCAAGCGGTACGATGCGGAGGAACCGTTCGATATACGTCGAAGGTACTTGGCCGATGGAAGGTGAGAGTCATATCGCTAAGTCTGACTGAGCCCTACCGGACCAGCGCCCATCACAAAGTGAGCCTCCAGTTACTGGGTAAAATTAGGTCAATCACAATGCTCTTTGGTGATGTCGTGTGAATCATGCATGATCCTCTTATTAGTATCTTATGAGAATGTATTTCATGATTATGCCAATAGGGAGCAAAGTACAAGTACCAATGGTACACCAAGTATGGATGGGTGATGCGTGCAACATGTGGATATATGTGACCCTAGGTGCACGTGGTGCGAAGTGTACATGGAGAATTTTCTACAAGTGTGTGAATATAAGCATAAGCATGAGGTACACATGAGTAATAAAGGGGGAACATGTAAATAGGGGGGAAATATTAACAAACATAACACCGATGTAAATAGAGTCTAGCCCTCATGAGTCACCAGCAGAGTCGCCACTGTGACCATCCCCAATCCTCGCGGCGGGCAGGAGGTGTGAGGGAGGATCCTAGGTCCCGCGCGTCCCTCTCGGGAGCACTTAGGCCGACGTCATTTGGGTGAGGTGAAAATGTAGAAAGATAGAGTCGCCAGTCTATTTTACTCAAAACAGACAAAAGAAAGAGAGCCATCCCAAAGGACAACATCCAAAGTCATAATGATGCATACGAAACCAAAATGATTCGAAAGGGGTCCGGAGGCTAAGTTATGAAATAGGAAGGTGTTAGGCACCCATTCCGCCCTTACGGTCTCTCATAGGTTTTTGCTATTTTCATTTATTTTCCTCGTGATATGTGTGTGTGTGTGTGTATGTAGTGGGGATAGGAATCATCGACTTATACCATGGAAGTGGTAAAGCGAGTAATCCGTAGGAAGGTATAAAAATATTTAGAAAATAGGATTTACGCGATTATCCTTACATTGACCGTTATGATAGAACGATAACGCGTGTGGAATAATATGCCACTAAGAACAAATATATGTAATCTAAGAGAGTTGAAGTTAGAGAGAAGAAGAGATGAAAGAAAGAGTAAAAGTAGGACTCGAATCTCGTATTTTACCCCGATCCGCCTACGTAGGTTGTAGAGGCATCAAAGTCCACGTAGTTTGCATGCAAAACGAGGGGTGGAGTTTATCCCATAAATCCAACCGGGGACTTCTCTTATTTGTGTGTGTGTGTGTAGTAAACATTTTTTAGTTGTGAGAAAAGTGTAAGAAAAGTGTGAGAATTCCGATTTGGAATTTATGAGCAAACCCACTGTTTCCTGTTTTTTTTATTTTTTATTTGTATGAAAATAAGAGATGTGCAATAATACTAAATAAAAAGTATATTAGGATATGTGAGATGAGAGAATAAAAGTGTTAAGTAATAAAACAAATTAATGCGAATTTTTAAGAATTTAAGGAGAAAATTGAGAAAATTGGACCTTCTCGAAGATCTTTACCTTGATCTTGAATGTTGGAGAGTAGCCCTTCCACTTGGATGATGATGCAAAATGGTTAATTCACCAATTTTGATGAAAATGATGATGAAAGGTGAAGGTTGGAAAGGGATTTGGATGTGAAAATCACGCTGACTTCGAGAGAGGTTTTTTGGATTTGCTGAGAGTGATATGTTTCTGATCTGGGCTCCCTCTGCAATGAGGTCATGGCCTCCTTTCTATAGGCCAAGGTCATTGTCGATCGGCATTGCCCTGGTCCTGCCAATCGGCAGGTGCGTTTAGGCACACTTCTGGGACCTACCGTTTGGTAGTGTCTTTCAGGCCTTTTTAAAAAAAATTTCGCAGAGCGTAAATCGTTGGTCTGAATCACGAATGGGGTGGACCATTGGAAAGTTAATTCAGATACCTTAAAAAGTCCTCTTGACCGCTCCTGGGTTCAGGATTTGACTTTGTGTCAAATGTGGCTCGGAAGCATTCGTCGGTCTATTGGACGGGGAATCGACGAACGCAAATGGATCGTTCGTCTGCATGGTAAGTCCGAATCGCGCACGGGGTGGACCGTTGGAAAGGTTAGGATATGTACTTATACATTCCAAAGAGTTTAATCTAGTTTGGGTAGTTGACTTTGGTCAAACGGGCCCTGAAAGCATTCGGTGACCTTTCAGAGTAAAATGGATGGTTCGTCCATACCATAAGTCTGAATCGCGCATGGGGCGGACCCTTAGAAAGGGGTTTTAGTGCCCTTTGAAGATTCATTCAATCTCAGTCGATCTAAAGAGTTTACTTTTGGTCAAACGGATCCTAGGAGTGCCCGATGGCTTCTAGGTCAGTACTCGAGGTTTGACCTGGGTTTGTAGTGATGAAGGGAGGTGCTAGGGACCTAAGGAGGGTTTAGAGGGTAATATAATGGAGTGTCTACACATTATAAATGCCAATAAGGTGGGACATCAGTGTCCCCGCAATGCTCTCCATTTTGGATTTCACTCTTAAGTTATCCACATAGAATTCTTATATATCCTCAAATATTGCCATCATAGTTTCCTGTTACATCGCTCCGAGATTCTTTTAGTCAGGCGACATAAAAGTGTAATGGAAATTACCTAGAGGAGTTTATAAAGTTGTCTTCTATGCATCTATAGGATCCATTTTGATATGATTGTATTAAACATACCAATCTATGAAGCTGTACGTTTTGTGTCCAACAACCGCATCCACCCAGCTATCAATGCTCGGTAATGGAAATTCATATTTTGGATATACGTGATTTAAATCTCTAAAATCCACATAGATTCATATTTGTTTCTTGTCCTTCCTAGAAACGGGAACAATGCTCGGTAGACAAATAGGATTTTCATATGTTTGATGAATCTAGCATGGAGCATCTTCTCTATGCTTCCTTAATCTTCATATCTAGCTTAACTTTTTAAGTGTGCATATCCTATATCACCAAAAAATCATTAGGCACAATGTTCAACTTATCAAAACATACCTCCAAGTTAATGACCGACATTTTTTTTATATTTTCACTTAAACATGTCTATGAACTCCTTGAGTGGTTTAACGATCTCTTCTTGTTGCTTTGGATTCAAACCTTCATAGATGAAAATGGTCCTCTCGTCGTCATCCTCTTCCCTCAAGTTCAACTCCTCCAATTCTCAGAGTTACTCTATAGGTACATTTTTAATGCAGTATAGCGCTTCTTTTGGATCTTCAACAATTTCAATTTCTTAAGACTCGTAAATTACTTAGCATTTTTGCATTTGGCCAATTTTCTCATCCCATAACGCCACCCGCGCACACAGTTACAAATGGTATATAACTTTGCCATATAATAGAATAACTTTCTTATAATTTTTAGTATGTCTTGTGCCTTCTTTTAACTTTCTTTTTCCTTTGGGTTTTATTTTAGGAGTACCACTTATGGACTTAACCTATCATGCACAAATTTCTTTACTTGGACTCATCATTAACTCCTTGGGTCTCTTCTACTCCTTTGATCAACCATGTCATTCTTTTTTCATCAAACTCTATATATAATTCTTCATAAATTAAGAGGGTTTCTTCTAATGGGAAGGGAATTTTTATTCCTTACTCACTATTTTTATTCCACAGATATTGTCCTTTGTGCAGTGGTAAAATGTGTAAGGAACGATGCTAGGTGTATCCATCCACAGCCTTTCTATCACCAACTAGTAAATTATACTGGCATTGGTGACATGGAGTTTCATGTGGGAAGTAAAATTACCTAACTTTATTCCGCTATTCACATATTCGAGTAATTTCATTCCAACACTATCAAAGATTAAAATCATGAAGGGAACTGATACAATCTTTTCCCGTGAGATTTCTGTCCCATAAAGAGTGCTTATGTGCACGATATTGATCGATGCACCTTCATCAAAATTTGATCTTAGGATACTAATCCCTTTTACTATAGAAGTAACATAGATGGTATGGTTGTGAAATGATGGTACCCATCTATCTGCCTAAAAAAACACCATTTCTGAGGTGTACCTTTTGATAAGCCTTCCAATTGGGCCCTGTCATTTGACGAATGGGTCCCCTTAGTCTTGGAATCCTTTAACAATTTTCTTCAAAATGCCAATATGGTTTTAGATTTTACTCCTATTTGTTCAAAAAACCACTTGAGTTTTGGACATTTTGCTATCGTCGTGCACTGAGAATAAATTTCAATCTCATATATTTGAGCATTACAGACATACTCAACTTCAAATGTTCCTCCTTAAATTATGAGAACCACACTGACGTTACCCAGTTTAGTATCTAAATCCGTGTGCCAATCATACTCATAATCTATGTTGGCCAACCCAAATAGCCACCCACTACCTGCTTTGTCATTTTCCACCCATCCCCCAGACTCCATTATCTTGTCCAACTCATAGGATATAAATATTTCTACCGAGGCATGTTGATGGGAAGGTAATGGATTCTCGTTCATGTCCATGGGAGGAATTTTAAGACTGACATTGGAAAATTTCTTATTTAATATCTTTTGTAGATAATAATAACCATTGGACCCTTTGGTGTATCTGAGAAAACTTTCCATCATTTTTTTTGTAGATGTGGGCATTTAAACATTCAGGTGAGGTGGGTTACCACACCCTCTCGCATGAATGCCTGATAACAATCCATGTCTACTGTAACACTAGATGACAATGGTGGATGAACATAATTTCCAGACTTCCTTTTTCCCAAGACACTATTAAGTGATCATTGGTCATTTCTCTTTCAATTTGAAATACTATCCACGTAGTTAATAAATTTTCATCGAGCAACCTGAGACCTTCCTGGTTGAGGAACAATTTGAGTCATCCAATTCTAATATTTTGTATCTATGGTCATCTCTATATTCCTTACTTCTCAAGTGAATTCTCTAAATGTGCCCTCATGAGTTTCATTGATTAGATGAACTTTATATTCTTCAAGTAGTCCTTCAATGCAGATTTGCATCAGCCTTTATTTTTGTGGCTTCCTCTTGGAATTTAAAGACCTTTCTCTAAAATTCTTAATATACTGCATCATCTGCTCGCTAGTTTTCTATGTTTAGTGATATAAGTGTCTCAAAGTGAATTCATCTTCAACGAAATAGACAAATTGGAGAATTTGCATATGCATCTCTTCTCAAGTGGGAATACTATGAGTAGGCCTTTTATGCGAGGGTTTTTGATAACTCTCTCAACCTTAGGTTCTCGTCATTGGAATGTACGCCGAGGTACTCCACAAGCCTTTTGACATGATCTTTTATATTTTCTCCTTTTCTATTTAAAATTATGAACTCTAGTGTGACATACACCTCATGGTATGATATCTTATTGATACTATCTTGGTAAGGGTTTATAATCTCCTCTTACAAGAGAAGAGATTCATACTTGAGTGAGAGGATATTCTTTAACTCCTCCATTATAATTACCTTGGATGGTGACTGGTCCACCTCAACTTTTTTTGCCGCCTGTGAGGCTGCGGGGATTAGGGTATGCTCAACAAACACATTCTTTATCGGTGCCACCTGTGGTACAAATAATCCTCCAGTATGATCTGCCACTAGTGTCGCATAGACTTGGACTAAACTTACCATGTTTACATTGTGCTATTTGGAAAAATTGAAAAAGAAGCTCATATGATACATTCTAGTTAGTTGTTGAGCCACTGATTTGCTCGTCTGACCAACAAAGGGGCCGATACCTCTTGCTCCATCAATAACAACATCTTTATAATTGGTTTGGTCGCTTTGAACACCATAAATTTTTTATGTTTCTTCAAAGACCAACTTATTGGAAACAATATGACCTTCTTTATCCATGATAATGAGGATACCTCCCTAACAAAAATGCTAAATATATGAGGGTAGTGGTTTTGGGTCTATGAAAATATATAAATGGGTAAGGCATATCCCACTATAATGGAAAGTATATATAAGGTAACAATATTTTAAAAACAAGAGCAGAGACAAAAACAAACTTTTCTAATATAATAATGATATTTTTAGTTACAAGAAATTAAGAACTAATGATTGAGTACAATTACTAATGACAAAAACTAGTATGCTAATTTAAACTTAGCTAGAGCATATAAGTATAAACAATTGTATATAAATAGATGAAAATAAATGGAATACTTATCTAGGACTCTCTATAGAGAGAGGTAAGAGAAAAAGAGTGAATCTAGATTTACATGGTTTGGCCCAAGGTGTTACCTACCTCCACAGGTGCAAGTGTAGATAGTATTGATTCAATAAAATGAGATTTTATAATCTGAGTTAAATGTTCAATTCTTGTTTATTCTCGTCTCCTTGAATATGGGTGTTGGCATATTTATTTTATGATTTTTCCATCCAGTCCGCTATAGTTTGTTAGCGGTCTTGTCGTTATAAATTAAACAAATATCCACTTTACATGGTAGTGGAGGAATAATTGTAAGGCTAGTATGGGCACACATGGTAGGAGGGAATGTTTATTTGTTTCCACTATGTGGGTGCATTGCTGACATCATCCCACTTCTTGACTCATGGTTTTAACGATGGATCTATTTGATAATGCTAACTTTGTTAAATGACGGGGTTAAGTGTGGTGTCCTAATTAATAGGGCCGACAAGATCTCCTTGGCCTACTAGTCGACCTCATTCTGGTATGTAATGAGTCCATGTATCCTTTTTCAACTGGTTTAGGAATAATTTCGTATTAATAGTAACAAAAAATCCCGCAAGACTTTGCTCAAGATTGAAAGTTACAGCAAATTGAATGAGTGAAGTGATAAGTAGCATGTCATCGAATCATATCCTGGTCGGACTCTGAGGTTCTTCTCGACTAGGGGAAAGCATCGACTTGGTCATAGACGATCTTAATGACCTGTAAAAATTCTCCACCTTTGGTTTGAGAATTCCACGTGTCAATCATATGTGGTGACGTTAGTTTCATAATTGTACGCACTTTTGGGGCGCTGCAGACTTAATTCGCTAGCGTCAGTTTGCTATTTCCAGGCGTGATATCATCTATCTTTAATAGGGGTAATGATTACCATCGAAAAACTGTAAAATCAAGTTTTTCAAATAATTTTCATGTTCCTAAAATGCTTCGCATCTACGTGATCTTTCTAGAGAGATAATTTTATTCCTGACCTCCAACGTTTATCTTTTCAGACTAGACCTTCTCTTATTTTTCAATTTTCGATGGTCTTTCACCACGTAAGCTCTTTCTACGATGGAGTTTCATCCTTTTTACTTCTAGGAGAATGAGAATCTCTATCATTATTTGGAGTTTTAGGGTTCCAAATACGAAAATCTCATTTTTGTAGCTTACCTAGGATTATTGCCTGAAACTTCTATTTTTTGTGCAATTTTATGTTTGGTTGATTGTTGTTTATCGGTCTGACATTTTTTGGTATTTGATTTGAGATTCACTCGTCTTAGGTGGCCATTGAATTTGTTAGCCTAGGTTTTTGGTGCTATAGGTATTTTTAGGCTTTTGGGGGTTTCTCATCTTTCGATCCCATATTTTATTTTCCCATTTAAGAGTTAGCCTTCAAATCTTATGGTCCCCCCTCTATAATTTACGAGCCTTAGGTATAGAGTTAGATATAACATTTGATTGAGTTGGAGAAATATTATCCTAGTATTATTACAAGAAGGTTTCTAAATCCTTTCTAGGTTATTCATCCTGAGGACGAGCCTAGTCAACCCAGATGTACTCCCTTAGTAGCTTCCTCTCGTGTTTCTTCATCACAACCCCTAACTGCGGAGCATTGTTCTCCTGAGTTCATACAAACTGTAGACATCGTAAAGTGGACCACCCTGAGGGTGATAAAAAATTCATAAATACGTTGTTTGATATATCTGTTGTTTATTTAGATGCCTCCTTGGAGAGAGCTATGCCTAATAACCCTAGGGATTCTACCTATTCGGTGGTTATACCTCTCACTATGGAGGTCACCTACGGGAGATCTAGTTCCTGGATGTAGCCAACAATGATGCTCGAAATAATGAGTATGACATCATCGATGATTAACTAGAAGAACTGAGAGATAAGTATTAGATCCCTAATGGCATCTCATTAAGATTTACTGATTCTGATGAGAGAGTTTACAATCGACCTAATGCTGATGAGATATGCTTCCTCATTATAAGGTTTATCTTAAGGGGTTATGGGGTGGCTCCAACCGAGTTTCCACTAAATTCTTATAGGTCCACTCTAGGACCAATGGACTATTAGTAAGCTCAAATGGGGTTTGACCTTACTCGGTATATCTTCAGATTTGTGTATAGAATGAAAGACAATGCCTGGGCTAATGGTTACTACCACTGTGCCCCAAAAAATTCCGACCTAAAAATGGTGCAAGTTATTAAGATGAGTAACTATATATGGAAGAGTTAATTTATATACTTCAAGGGAGACTGGGAGTTTTGTTCAAATGAGAATAATCGATCTTATAGTTTTCCTCATGATTGGTGTGGACCGGATCGTATTGGTATACATTTTCTCCATTGTGCTTTATAATTTTCTTCAACTTATATGTGCTGACACTTTGTTCTTATATAGCCTTACTAAGGATAAAAGAGCTACCAATCTACTATAAATGCTGAGGAGATTGGTGTTGGACAAGTGCACATAATTCCTGTTGAATTTAAGAATATTTTCTCATTAAATATTTCAAAGAGATTGGGTATTATATTATTCCTAGAGGACTTCGTCATCGAGAAAAATATGACACCCTGGTGTTTGAAGGAAATTTTCTTGCCAAGCCTGGATAGCGAGTTGATTAGTTGGTCGAAGAAGGTATGAGTATTGTTAATTCTATAACTTCATCATTATCTTACGCTTTAACTTATCTTACTGATGTGGTCTGGCTCATCTTTCACTCCTAATTCTTCAGATTTCTATGTTTAGCTTTCTTAGAGTATGGCTAAATTGCCAATTGATCATTCTTCTCTTGTCAATAATCATAGGAAAAATGATTAAGGCATAGGTAGAAGAAAATAAAATGATGAGGTCAAGATGCACAATGAGGCTGAGCTTAAAATTAAAAAGAAAGCCGATGCAGAAGCCCAAAAGAGAGCTGAGGCTAAATCTTAAAAGAAAGTGATGTCGTCACCAAGGCTAAAGTCAAGGGAAAGGTTGTTCCATGGATGACCATCCTCCTGTTGGTGTAAAAAGGCCTTTAGAATGCATGTATATTGGGGGTAACATGCTCAAAGGCTCTTAAAAAGGTAGAGATTACTATCAATCACCCCATGGTTGAGGAATACAAATTTGATTCGAAGAACCCCCTCACTGCTGACTATATCAAGGATGTTAATGAATCTATCTTACATCACATGGGTAACGTTGTGGATGTGCTGGTTTGACAAGCACATTCCAAACTCTGAGTTCCTCAATGGTTTGGACACTAGCACTCTGTGGGGGATTCTTCATCATAGGGCCTACATGGTTTGTACTATGAGTGTCGTATTTTTATTTTCTTAATAATTCTTCCATATTATGTGTTGACCTAACTATCTCCTCTTATAAAATACCATTGTTGGATCCATTCTTCATGACAAGGGTATAGCTAACTAAGTTGCCTATGAGGAGCAATGAGATGCCAATTAAGCGCTTTGGGGAGAATTGGACGATCAGATGAGAGGAATAATAAGCACATTTAAAAGTTAAAGGCACTGAGATCGATCGAGGTTAACACGCAATTAAGAGAACAAATTTCCATTGATGTTGTGAGGCAGAAGAATCTTGATAAGGCTCTAAAAAAGGCCAATGACTATCTTTTTTAAAGCCAATGAGGCTCTTGCCCAAATAAAGTAGAATGTTGTTAAGAGATTAAAATCTTCTCCATGGTACAACATTAAGATCAAGAACTTCTTTCTTGAAGGTTATGATGAGCTAAAAAAGAGGATCATGAGGCATTATCCTGACCTAGAAAATGTAATCATCCATTGGGAGGGAGATGTCGAGGAGGCTACATCCATGGCCGCTAAAGTTCCAATAGCAGTGGAGAAGCCCGTTGCTATGGGTGAAGAAATTAGTCCAACTAATGAGGCTATTCACGACACTAATATGACCGACAATGCGGAAAAACAATACCTGTTTATTCTTAACACTTACATGTAATGATTATCCAACTTTTTTTCTTAACACATTCCATTAGAAATTAAATTGTTTAAACTTATGGCTTGCATGCATGTGTTGTCTATTTCTTTTTATTGTCAATGCTATTAACCCCCACCTGTAATAAAGTGTTTGTTCAAAAATATTTGTGACAAGTAAATGTGGTCAAATTTTGTTGAATTCTGAGTTAATTCTAGTCTTATGATCTTAAGGTGGAATTTTGTCCACATACCATGTTAACTTATTAGTTGTTTAATGCTGAGATAGGACTATAATTAGTTTATTCTTATTATCATGTCGTCGGATCTTGTCGACTTGATCTGCCTTACTAGCTACCAGTTTTGGACAAACCTAATTTGTCCTAACTTAGGATCTATAATTACTTTTGTTAGATTACTAGTCGTACGGACGGATCTTTTTTTCCTGGCCATGTATTAACATGGGGTTCTAGAGTCGACCAAATGTGCTAGGATCTATCATTTTGTTACTCATTTATGGTCAGATCTTGTCAACCATATGACTGAACTGTATTTCCCCTATTTGGATAACTGTACTAGGATCTATCCTTATGCTAGTCACTATGTGACTGTACTAGATTTCCAAATTTTAGCTAAACTTCATAATTGTGACATGTCTAAGACGAGGCCATTCCTTAAGTGTTTCTTAATCATGACTTGTATAATTTAAGGAAATTCCTGAAGTGCTTTTTTATTTGTTATTTTAATGTGTTCGGATATGATATGTCTTTGTCCTGAGCTTCTTGCACATCTCTTTCGTCGATGAGCTAGGAAGTAAACAGTGAAGAAAAGTTGAAATGACATTGTATGTAGAGGAAAATTCTTGAATTATCAATCGTTGTTGAAAACGGATTACAAAATGGATGAAAAGTATTTACATGATATTTTTTTGCTCTTATGGTCTTGTAAACACTTCTAATACTATTTCATTAGATGCTCTCCATTTTATGGGTTCTTAAAATATTCACCTTCTAGGGTCTCAATTCTATAATTTCTAAGTCTCATGACTGCAGATATTCTATACGGACCATGTATGTTGGGTTCTAGCTTATTCCCATTTTGGAGTACCTTTTTTCACACGTAATCTCCTTCCTTTCAAGTGTTCCACTTTACGTCTTTATTAAAAAAAATATAACCTTATGTTGTTAGGTTGCGACCTGAATTGTCGCGTGTTCCCTGACTTCCCTTACTAAGTCCAGGCCAATTCTTCTCATTAGGTCTCTCTTTGGATAGTCGAAGTTTAATACCGTATGGTTGAATAAGTTAACCTCAGTAGGTACTACCACCTCTATGGTGAATGATAACATGAAGGGTGTTTTCCCATCATAATTCTCGATGTTGTTATGTATTCCCAAAGTATGTTGTGAAACACATTAATGGAGTTTCCCTTACTGTCATCAAGTCTACTTTTTATTACGTCCAATTGGGATCTGTTTGTGATTTATGTCTTCCTGTTGCACAAAGGATGAGCTAATATAGAGTGTAACTTCTTAATCTTTGATTGAATACAATAGTCTTCAAATTTTTCATTGTCAAATTGCACGCCATGATCACCGATAAAAGCAGAGGGCATGCCATATCTACATATTATGTTCTTCTAAATGAAGTGGATGACTTTCTCGTGTGGAATTTTAACTAGTGGTTCAGTTTCTACCCACTTGGTGGAATAATCGACTGCAACAACTAGGTATTTTAATTTGCCTATTCTCTTTAATAGTGGGTTAAACAGATCAATTACTAACATTAGGAAAGGCTAAGTAGAAGTGATCGATTTTAGTACACCTCCATGTATCTTATGTATCACGGCATAAATTTGGCATTTATCGCATTTTTTTGTATAACTAGCACGATCCTCCTTCATGGTGGACAAGTATTATCCTTGAATGGCAATCCTATTTTACCAATGAAAGTTGTTTATAATGGGCTCCACATGATCCTTTATGTACTTATTTTATCAGATTATTGACCCCGGTAGGATGAAGGCATCTGAGTACTTATATAACGAATCTTCTCCCGAATAAAATTACTCCCTCAAGAATATACCTTATTGCATTGTAGCAGAGCCTTCTTGCTGCCTTTGGATCTGGTGGTACGATACCAGTTACTAAGTATGCATGGATAGGATCCATACAGTAGGGTCCCATGTTGAACCCTGTAGGATGGATGTGTTCTTCTTCTCTACTGCATTGCAATAAGATTTTTGTTAGGATTGTTCTCCCGAGTTAGGCTCTTATTGTCGATTCCAAATGAGCAAGCGCGTCTACTTGGGCATTTTCATCCCTTTGTATTCTCACATTCTATACAACTTAGAACCTCGATAGTAATTCTTTTATTTTATCTAGGTATTTCACCGTTGATTCTTTTCTAGCATCATAAACTCCATTATTTTAATTTACGAACTGTCGAGAAATAGTATGCATGGATAACTGATCGGATTCCAGTGATGATGCCAATCATAATCCTACTGTGAGTGCCCCATAATTTTTCTCATTGTTGAAAGACTTAAAGTTGAGTCTGAGGGCATATTCATCATTTACACCATCAGACGCATTGGTGATCAAACTTGTTTCGTTTCCATTGAGGCTCTTTTTTGAAATTTCCTTCAACTAAACATCTATTCTTGAATAAATTTTTTATTTGTTATGCCTCATGAGTACTTACATCTTATTGAGCCGATGAATCTAGTCTGTCTCTGATCTTATTAGAAGATTTTTTTAGTAAACTTCATCTTGTATGATTTTAGTGCTGAGATATCTTCCATAGAGGTTTGCTCGACTACTTTAACTACTGAGCTATCTTCCATAAAAGTCAGTTGGGCTACTATAAAACAGATTTTTCTTTAGTAGAAGTCTTATCGACTATTAGGTCTACTGAGTTATCGTTCATAGAAGTCTTCTATGAAGTTTTTATCACTAATATCTGTTTCATACGACTCCATTTGGTTCTTTTCTCCTTGTTAGTGAATTCTTCTATAAAGTCTGCGACAGCTTGACCATTAATTATCATTCTAGGATCATATGTGATGTCATATACTTCTAGTTCCATAACATAAGCCATAGGTCTAGTCAATTTCTCAGTTTTATGAATGACTTGTCGTATAGGAAGGTCTGTATATACCACGATTCTATAAGCTTGAGAGTAGGGTTTCATTCTTCTAGAAACTTCAATCAAAGCTAATGTTAAATTTTCAAGCCTAGGATCCCATCTTTTAGCTCAATGGTATCCCTTGCCAGTGTATCATACGAGATTTTGTATTCCATTTTATTTTCAAACCAACAAAAAAGTGACTGCAGTATGCAAGATATAAGCAAATCTTTTTGCCTAGGATTGGCCTCGATAGTATAGGTGCTAACCCTAGGTAATTCTTTAGTTATATAAAATCATTATCACATTGATCGGTTCACTCGAAGGTTTTCCTCAATTATTTGAAGAATGGAAGACATATGTCCGTGGATATTGACATAAATTGGTTCACTGCAGCTATAAGCCCTGTCAGTCATTGCATTTCTCTTTTACTCGTTAAAGGATGCATGTTAATCAATGCTTTAATATTATCTAAGTAGGCCTCTATGACTATCTAATTTACTATGAAGCTAAGGAACTTTCCTTCTTTGACTTCGAAGACACACTTTATGAGATTTAACTTCATCTAAAACTTCTTCAGTTATTCAAAGGTCGTCGAAGGTAGTTGATGTGGCTAGTTTCCTTATTACTCTTTGTCACCATGTCATCTATGTAAACCTCGATTGTTTTGCCAATCTATTCCTCAAAGACTTTATTCACTTGACGTCGATAAGTACCTTCGATAATTTTTAGTCCAAAAAGCATCACGTTGTAGCAGTATGGACCTCGGCAAGTGATAAATCAGGTCTTATAATTGTCTTCTGACTTTATCTTCTTATGATTATTCCCTGAATAAGAATCCATAAAGATGAGTATCTCATTCCCAGTAGTGGGGTCGACCAGTTGATCAATTCTAGTCATAGGATAATGATCCTTGGAGCAAGCCTTGCTAAGGTCCATAAAGTCAATGCACATGCGCCACATGTCTTTCTTCTTCTTTAGCATGAACACGTTCGATATCTACTTCAGGTACCTATCATTCTTAATGAAATCTGCCTCTACTAATTTATTAACCTCCTCCTGAATGACCAAATTCCTCTCGAGGCTGAACATTCGTTGCTTTTGTCTGACGAACATTTAATCTTTTATGATGCTGAGCGCATTGTAAATAAATGCGGAATCTATACCCCACATGTCTTGATGACTCCAGTGAATATACCCTTTCTCTATAAAAAAAATGTGTTAACTCTTTCGTGAAGGTTGGGTCTAGTGATGAACCGATTTGTGTTGTCCTTTTGGGATGTTCGTCGTCTAAGATCACTGGTTTAATTTTCCTAACGACCTCACCTACAACCAGCTTCTCTTCATCTTGAGTGTCCATTTCAATATGATATTTGCCGATAAGTTTCTTAGGTTCCTCTAGTTTAGCTAACATGTAAAATCATTGACAAGCTTCCTCTTGGTTTTCCTTTACCACGTCAACCCCATAGTTTGTTGTAATTTTAGGCATTAGTGAAGAGTAAATGTTACAACTTTGAATTGTTTCAATCTGACCCTACAAAAGATGATGTTGTAGGTTGAATGGATGTTCTCGTTAAGGAAAAAATGTATAATTTTGATTCAACATGTTGTCCATGTGCTGATGATAACGTTTAGTTCGATTGTTCCCAAGGTGAACAGCTTCTCCTGTGTAAAATCGATAAAAGGTCTACGGTCTACCTCTATTGTTTGGTTTTTCAATATTAACTTCTTGAAGGAACTTTGGAACACTACATCTATAGATCTGATATTATCAACTATAATTCTTGCTACTTTTCTCTCGTGGACACTCATAGTGACCACTAAAGGGAAAACGTGGGGATATAGAACTCCTGAAAAATCATCTTTTGTAAATCCAACAATGAGATGATATTTTTTTACCTTCCGAGGAGGACTCTCCCCATCATAGGACAAATTGATCTATCTGATATGAGCTTAGGCATTCACCTCGTTGAGGTAGGATTTCCTCTCAGTAGGCCTATCTCCGCCATCGACGTCACCTCCAACTCTAAAGTGACAAGTAAAAGAAAACATGGTGATGCCATTTATTATCTCTTTATGCCTTTTGGGCAAATCTGAATATCATTAATCATATGGCTCCCCGTCTCAGTCACGTTTCTTATCATTTGCCTTTTTAGAAGGGGATTTAGTTTATCGTCGGGGTTTGAGCTCGTCACTCATATCTGGATGACTACATTTGTCCACATATTTTGTCAATTTTCTATAACTGATAAAATCTTCTATCACATTTTTTAGGGCTAAGTAATTGTCAGTATTGTGGTTGTGATCTTTGTGGAACTCATAATACTCATCCTTAACTATCCAATTTGGTGCAATCTTCAATTTATCGGGCCATATTAGTTTGATATTTCCCTTAATCTTATTGAGGGTGTGGTGCACCCCTACGATGAGTGTGGTGTATTTATTGAATCTCCCCAGTTTCTTAACCTTTTTCCCTAAGGCTTTTCCTTCCTAATAGAGCTCTTACCAAACTCAAATCTATAATGGATGGATTCCTTTACTTCCATAGCTCTTTGGCATTTATAATTTTGCTTATCTTAGAAAGGATCTTATCCATCATGATCAACATCTCTTTAGTTAGCTCCTAGTATAATTTTACAGGAAATAGACCACTTATGATACCAGTGATGGTATTTTTTTGTCATAATCAATCACTGCAGGCTTCTCTATCTTTAATTGGGGATTGACCTCCCTTGTCATTTCATTCGCCTAATTTTGGAATCTTATAAGGTGAGCTATTATTTTCTCTGGCTTTGTAGAGAAACCCATATGATTAACAAAGAGGTCATCCAACTGCTAAAAAGTTGAGATCATCTCTACTAGAAAACTATTATACAAAACTTGAGCTGATCTAATGAGAGTGACGAAAAAATATCTTTAGTGCATCTCGTGTGTGATCGAATGAATATCTTAATCCTCCTGGTGTTTCTCCATGTACAAAATCGAATATTAGTATGATAACCGGTTGCTTGAATGTAGCGGGGGATAGATAATCCATTACAGCAACTGTGAATGGATATCATTGAATGAATCCCCTTTGAAAAGTTATTTTTTTTTATGATTTTGCCTAGTTGGTCTTACAAGAGTTTAATATACCATTTCTAGGGTTATTTTTCTCTCTTGGCCTCTACTACGACAATCTTCTTTGCTCGGCCTCGGCTCTCAACTGAGCTCTATTCCCAGACATATCTTTTTGGATCCTTTATAGATTCTCTAGTCTCTATATATTGGTGTGACCTTTCTTCCCTTGTACTTAACTGATCAATGCAGAAATCCTACTCAGTCTTCCTCAAACACTCAATCATTATAAGTAACAGGTTTGTTCGTCATCATATCCCCCTAATCTGATGATGGAGGTTTCCCTTATATGCTAGGATCTGTCATTCTTGACTGATTTTGAGTACTTTGTTATTTTATCTTTGCCTCGTGACTCAACATTTAATCTCTCATAATTTTTAGCTCCTTTGTTATAATGATCCTGCCTCCTATCCTAGTATGATGATGGAGGTTACATATCTTATCTTCCATTAGAGTTCTCACCACCTACATGGGTAACCGGATTCAATAATGGCTTATTTTTCCCAACAATACACTTTATGTCAGTTACTTTATGGTCTCCTTTATAGACTCTTGGCCTCAATCCAGGCATATTAGGATTCCCTATAGATCGTATATACCCATCGATGTTGAGGGATGAATTCATTCAGTGGCTAGACTAGTTTCTGGGTTTTCCTCTATGTTAATAGTGCTTTCAGGAAAAGATTGTGTCGTGATGCCTAAATCAGTGTATAACAATTGCTAGTGCAAAAAAAATCAGAAACGAGATTTAAAGGAGGAAAGGATAAATCCAATGATGCATTCAAGGAGTAAAATAAAATTGAGTAATAATTGATTAAAAATAACTCTAACCCATAAAAACCCTAATGAATTGGAATAAGATTCACTGGTTTTTTATAAAATGGGTATCCCTAAGTTCAAGGAAAACTAATAATGGCATAAAGCAATGAATGGATTGTTGTGTTCCCACAGACGATGTTAATCTGTTATCGCCTATAATTAGTGTACAGATTTGATCTTAGATAGAGCATATAAGTATAAACGATAATAACTAAATATATGAGAATCAATTATTTACTTACCAAGGACAAGCTATAGAGAGATATGGGAGAAAAATAGTGAATCCATATTTACGTGGTTCTCCCCAAGGTGGTACCTGTTGCCACAGGTGCAAGTGTAGATAGTGTTGATTCAATAGAATGAAATTTTATAATCTCAATTATTTTTTCTTTCCTTGTTTATTCCCTCCACCTTAAATAAGGATGTTGTCATATATATTTATGGCTTATTCTAGAAATTCAAGTAGAGTGTGTTAGCGGTCTTGTCTTTATAGATTAAACAAACATTGAGTTTACATGGTAGTGGTGGAGTAATTAAAAAGTTAGTATGGGTACGCATGGTGGGAGGGAATGTTTGTCTATTTTCATCATGTGTGTGCGATGTTGACATCATCCCACTAACTTGACTTATGCAATTTATGATGGAGATATTTGACTGAGTTAACTTTATCAAATGATGGGGTTAAGTATGATGTCTTAAGTACTAGGGACGACCAAATATCCATGCCTAACCATGCTAGTATCTGAGCTGATCTTATAATTACATTGGTCGACCTCATTCTGGTAGGTAAAGAGTTCAGGTGTCCTCTTTTTACTGGTGTAAGAATCATACCATACTAATGGTATATTAAAAGCCCCCAACATGTTTCACCGGATTGAAGGTTATAGTAGATTGAATGAGTGATGTTTTAATTGACATGTCATCGACTCTTTTTCTGGTCAAACTATAAGGTTCTCTTAGGATGTGGGAAAGCATCTGGTAGGCCTCGGATGAATATAATAACTTATAAAAATTACACTCCTTCGGTTGGGGATTGACATGTGTCAATCATCTATGGTTACACTAGTTTTATAATCATCCACGTGCCTGGGGCAGTGCGGGCTCTATTCCCAAGAATAATTTTTCTTTTTCCAGACATAACGTCATTTATCCTTAATAGGGGTAATTACTACCACCTAAAAAGTATAATAGCCTGGTTTGAAAATTATTTTCATTTTATTCAAATGTTTGGCATCTAGGAGAGCTTTCTAGAGAGAAAATTTTATTTTTCACCTCCAATGTTCTTTTATTCCAATTTCATCTTCTCTTATTTATGTAATTTTCGGTGGTCTTTAACTATTATTATTGTATAAAACTAGTAAAAGGATAATTTCAAGTCTTAGACAAAAATTACCAACGATAAACTATAACAACGATAGAAGAAAATAGTTCCTTCTTACAAGAGATGAGAGGTAGAGAATAAGACAAGAGAGTAACGAGGTTCGGCACAATGAGGTGCCTATATCCACAAGTGCAGTATTGTTTCGTATTAGAATGTGACACCCCTCTTAATTAAATACTCGGTGATCAGCTCTTTATTAAATAAATCAAAATATCCAATTGGTTCAGATTATGCATCACTGTCGAAAACTTTATTATTAAATACTAACCACCTAATATTTAAAAAGGTTGATGTCAAAACTTTATCTTTTAATTAATATAAAACTAGGTTAACGAATAATTAAACATTCACCATTCACACCTGTCTCATATGATAGGGAAATAACTACAATAATTAAAGTAACAAGAGTAAACACTTCCAGTTTAAGTACAATATACAATAATCCAACAGAAATAAACCAACATTTGAAAGAAGTAAATAACTAAATCCAAAATCTCTGAATATCTGAATAAAAAAGGGGGCAACATGCCCTAATTGAAATGATAACTCAAAAAGGAAGAAATGATGGACATAGAGGCACCTACTACTAAGGTCCTGTAACTTCCACAACAGCTACAACTCGTCGAATGAATGAGACTCCTATACTTGGTGTCCCTGTGGTTGGGTACCTAAAATAATTTGGCAAAGAAAAGATATTTGTAGAAAATGGGCTAGAGCCCGAGTTGTAAAAAAGTTTAAAAATCAACAAGTGCTTAAATGAATCAATAGCACATATATTATTCATGTTAGATTATCGTAATCTCACTTGAGGTACTCACTTCTCAACTAATGTCCACACCTAATGCATGTTACAACCCATCCAAGTTATGTTACCCCACCTAATTATACTTATGATAAACATAATTACGCCAAGACTCTGAGGTGATAAACAATATTGTCTGTATCCGGCATTAACATATGTTAAGGATAGCTATATAAATATTCAATCGTTATTCTCATAACATTCCTTTTTCTCATTAAGTTCATATAATAGGTATTATTTTTTTCAAAAATACTAAGCACAAAAAGCATAACAAACAACCGATATAGATATATCCATCTCTCTATATTTACATATACTAATATTGCACCTTGGGTTAGGGCCCCCTTGGTGCCAGGCATACTCTGCTATCACGTCCCGGTGCATCCCTAATTGTATAAACGATTATAGGTTCAATCTCTCACGAACCATCAAAACAAACACATATATTCGAGGTGAACATAGTTCCAAGTCGATGGGCTACGCACATACCTACGCACCCATACGACCATCATCACTATCATTCTCATAGATAGCCCGTACCTTGGTTCTATGCTCTAGTAGTACGATTCAAAATCCCCCCGAAGGTCCCTCAGGATATGATCGTGTACAAAGTGCAACCTCCATCACTTAGTAAGCAACGTAGGTATGTTATACACATAATAGTTCAATCAATACGTATACACACAACATACCCCATTCATTAGGTATTCACGCAACCCAAATCCCTACTACTCACAATACACTAACAATACAATTTATTTCTCTATCGTATATACTCTTTAAGGATCTTTGATTCCGATATATTACCTGAGTAATCACCCACTAATATCACCACTAGACTAGGAATTTAGGTCACTCAATGTTAACGTAGGTCATTTCTCTCACTTGAATCATCCTAGAGGATTTTAACTCGTCCGGGAAAAAATTAGAGTTTCTAACTTCTCATTAGAAGCTGAGAATTCTCGTTCGAATGAGGCCGTTCGAACGAGGGTCCAACTTCGAACGAACTATAAACCAAATATAGTTAGCAATCTCGTTGGAATTCTCGTTCGAACGACCTGGGCAGGCCTTCGAACAAAAATTCCAAGATCATAACTATCTTCTAAAAATCTCGATTCCCCAATTCTTTCGACAAAAATATCACTTAAAATTCATCCTAATTCAAATCCAACAACTCTAAACTATATCCCATAGTCTTAAAACACTTTCCCATCCATTTTTAACATCAAAACTTTAAATTTTAACATGAATTGCGATTAATTTCTCAAATCTTCAAAAGCCCTAATTTCATATTATCACCATTAATGGCCAACTAAACTCAGATATAATTTCATGGTTTCAACAGATACAATTCATATTTGTACCAATATATAGTTATTCAACTACATACAATTCCTATACCACAATCATGAATAAATTCCTAATTTTAGTCCCAACTACATGATATTATGATTAAACCATCAACTAAATTAACATGAATCATATATGATAAAAATAAGCAAGATAAACACTTACATTTTTGTGAACTTCGTATTCACTGAATGAAACTGGTATAGGGGTGATCCTCTCTTCACGATCTACGCATTTGTGTGATTTTTGGTGTGAGAGCTTGAGTCATTATCCTAGGGCACCTATGGAGTTCTTCTTCTCCCTCTTTGGTTCTCTCTCTCTCTCTCTCACTTAGCTTTGGAAACTGTCAGATAACCTATTACCCACATACACTTCCCTTTTAATTATCTATTTTCATCCATTTTAATTCCCCAAAATCTCAAAAGACCAAAATACCCCTCCGGGTGTCGGTTTGGCCTAAATTCCCCAAAATCCAAATGAGACACTCGAGTAGGATTTTCAGACTATGTCGACCCTTCCGGACCCATCGGCGCACTCGAAATGGTAATATGAGTTACTTAAAAATAAATTATCTTTTTAACCCCATAAAGTAATACCGACATGACTCACACGCGCATCTTAACTAAGTGTATTGCAACTGCCATATTTTTACTCTCGGACAATATAATATTTTCGTAATCATATATTACTTTGCTGGCAAAGTAATATTCAACATAATTATCACCAATACATACTAACTCTCGTCATGTTAGTAATTGTAACATTTAAATCCGTATTAATCATAAATAAATTTTCTCGATTTAAATTAATTAATCGTAATTCCATAATTAAAATAAAATCCCTACAAAATACAGGGTATTACATACTTCCCCCCTAATAACGGAATTCTCTCTCGAAATTCTAAAAAGGACAGATTAAATGTATACCTAGTAGGAACAACTCGGATATTTGTACTGCATGTCATCCTCACGCTCCCAGGTAGACTTCTCTACATTATGATGTCGTCACTGCACTCATACTAACGGCACTATCTTTGACCTCGGTTTCCTCTCACTACGGTCTAGGATAACAACTGGTCCCTCCTCGTAGGAACTATTGGTATGTAGATCAATCTTCTTTAAAGAAATATGGGTGTGGGATAACTCATCCCGAAGATATCACTTTAGTGAGGAAATATGGAACACATCTTGAATCCTATGCAGGTGTTTTAGTAACCCAATTCTGTAAGCTACAGGACCAATCCACTCAATAATAGGAAATGTCCTAACATATCACGCTGCCCACTTCCCTTTCTTCCCAAACCACATTATTTCCTTCATTGGAGATACTCACAACAACACCAAATATCCCACAATGAACTCCCTGAAGAATCTCTTGGCATCGGCGTAGCTCTTTTGTCTATCCTGAGCAACCCGAATACGGCTCGGAATCAACTCAACCTTAGCCGAGGTGTCCTGTATCACCTCCATTCCAAGTAACTTGTTGTCCCCCACCTCAAGACAACACGCTGGGGAACGACAAGGTCTATCATGTAGCACCTCAAACGGAGCCATGCCAATAGTAAACTGGTAGGAGTTATTACAAGAAAACTCCACCAGTGGAAGGTACTTCTCCCGTCCCCCTATAAAATTAAGGATACACATCCACAACATACCCTCCAACATCTGATTCGTCTGCTTTGTCGGCCCGTCCATCAATGGGTGATAGGCCGAACTCAATCGTAACTCCGTACCCATGGCCTGCTGCAAACTCTCCTAAAATTTGGGCACAAAAATCTTGTCCCGGTCGGACACAATATCAAGGGGCACCCCGTGGAGTATCACGATCTCAACAATGAAGATCTGAGCATACTGCCCCATATTATAATCGGTCCAGACTGGCAGAAAATGAGCTACCTTGGTCAATCGATCCACAATCACCCATCTGGAATCGTGTCCCTTTTGTGATGTAGGCAGCCCTGTGATGAAATCCACGAAAATTCTCTCCCATTTCCACATGGGGATCTCTAATGGCCGTAGGAATCCTGTCGGTCTCTAATGGTCTGTCTTTACCAACTGACAAGTGGCACACTTCAAAACAAACTCGATGATGTCCTTCTTTATTCCACTCTACCAATACTGTCGCCTCACATCCTCGTAGATCTTATTCCCTCCGAGATGTACTGCAAACTGTGAACCGTGTGACTCTACCATCACTGCATGTCGTAACTCCTCCCCCTTTGGAACTATTAGTCTGCCATTAAAGCGTAAACCCCCATTGGAGCTTGATGAGTTGTCTTTTGCGTATATGTCGTTATAGTGCAAAGATTGCAAATCAAAATTCCCTTGAGTACCTACAAAACTTATTTAACATAACTCATATTGCGGTAAGTATATGTATCAATCCAACTTCTAAGGTGAAACAATTAACGTGAATACTTGCAATCCAATTTTTTTTATTAAAATATTTTTTATTTATTGTTTTTTTAAAACAATCTCAAGCAAAAATTTAACTAATGCTAAAATTACGAAATGACTAAATAATTAAAAAAAAAAATGTGCAACAATGTGTGAAATAATGTGAGAAGGTCAAGAGATGGGATTACACTGCATAATCAATTATTTTAATTTCTCAATTTATTAATTTAAAATATTTCGAGATAATATTAAATCGATAATCTAACTCTCGTTATAATTATAAATTTAATTAAAAAATTAGAAAATTAATTTTAAAATGTCACACAATGAAAAATTAGGAATTATACTATTTTCAGAAAATTACCCACTAGGATCAATTTAACGAAAATAATGTCAATCCTCAAAATTCAACACCGAATTAATATTCAAAAATCAAAAAAACTTATCTCTAGTTCGATTCCTAAATTCAAACATTAATTTGTTCAGTTAATTTACTCACTCTCGTTACATAAATTAATTGGTGACAGTTACAAATAAATTTTCCTAGAATTATAGCATTAATGAAACTGATTCATTAAACTAACATTATTCGCAGTGCATCCCACCCCTTGAACGGGGTGTTTAGCCTAACATTCTCATGTGTGCATAAAAAACAATCAATAATATGTCAAGAAGGATATAAATTGAAAAGAGAAGGAAGAAATACAATACACAATTTTTTTCATAAATTTGTCTTGAAATGCGCCCTAACATGCGTCCAACTTTTTCACAATTTTCTGCACTTGATTACAAAAAACAAGACTAAAAACTAAAGATAAAAATTATTCTAAAGCTAAATTAATTTGTTTTTGTATTTTTCTGCATTTTTTTTCTAATCTAAACTGTACATAATATATAGTCTCTTTCTATTTTTTGTAGTCTTTCGTTGTGTTTGTTTTTTGAGAGAGTCTTGTGACTCCCCTTAAATAAGCTGTAGAGTCCCACGAATTTGTTTTCTTTATTGGGTGAGAGATTTGAGGGATTTTGTTTTGGATTTATCTGACAAGGTGGCTTTAATCCCTTATTTCATGGAGATAGTGGCAATTTTTTTTTTAATTTATGGTGACATGGTTTTTGGTCTTGGTTTCGGAGGAGAAAATCGATTGGCTTGGGTCAAAAATGGATTTGGGTATTGGTTTTGAGTTAAGGTATGATGGGTATGGGGTTTTACGGGTTTGAGCTCGGGTATGGTTGTGAGATGGGTCTCGGGTTGGATAGGTCTGCCGTCGGAGGTGGGTCGCTCGCCAACGACAGCGGGTTGCGTCGGTGTTGGACCGGGATGGGGCTAGGGTTTCGGGTTGCATGGTCCCTGTTTGTCATGGGAGTTGCAGGTTAGGGAATATGAGGGTATGAGAGATAAGGGTGGTGGGTGTTTTAGTTATGGGGTGTGCTAGTAATGGTGGAGGAGAGAGAGAGAGTGGGGTGAGGTTGAAGATGAAGTTGGGAAGAGTTGGGTGTGATGAGGGTGTAGGGTAATTAGGTGAGGGTGAGGTAGTATTTGCTGGGTGTAAATGTTGTGTATGGGACTTGTGTGTGTGTGTGTGTCATTTGAACCCAAAAAAAACTAAAAATAGATAAAAATAAAAATAATAACTAAAAAAAATTAACTACAAATAAAATCCTAATATATAAAATAAAACTCAATTAATAAAATAAAAGAAATAAAAACTAAAATCTAATAAAAATAAAAACAAAAATCCTAATAAAAACACAATCTAATAAAACTAAAAAAAAAGTCCTAAAGAAAACTAATCCTAATAAAATAAAACTAAAAACTAGAAACAAATAAAAATATAATAAAAATAAAAATATACTAAATAAAAAGAAATAGAAAAATAGAAAATAAATTCTAGAAAATTCTATATAAATCTAAAATAAATTGACTCAAAATATAAATTTAGAAAAATATAAAAGTACAAACTAAACACACACGGGATTCGAGTGAAGGTTAGGGCTCGGTTTAAGCTTAGGTTTGGTAGGCATGCTCAAATATGAGTTCAGACTTCGCAGTCTCTTTGATTTCTTCGATGCATACTTTTGACAGCTATTGTGTTGCGATTGATTTGATTTAGCATTATTTGATGTTGTGACTGATGATTAACCTGAAAAATAATAAAATACGACATTAGGCCATTTTTAATTAAAACGAGTGACTAAAATGCTTCTATTCGGGGTATAAAATAGACACTTTTGGGTGCTTATCACACCACCCCCAAGCACAACATTATTAGTCCTCGAGCAAAAATAGAGAGAAAATAGAGATAAGTAACCAAAAGTGTGCCACTTTCGCAAGCACGGGTGATTGCACTTAGCATGTGCAACAAGTCGTTAAACCTTTAGGTTACCCTACAGGACGAGTGGTATCTCGTGAGGGTTTGCAGTGAATATAACCACAA
The DNA here is from genome assembly GCA_949130495.1 of Sambucus nigra. NCBI lineage: Eukaryota > Viridiplantae > Streptophyta > Magnoliopsida > Dipsacales > Adoxaceae > Sambucus > Sambucus nigra. The sequence goes on from OX422207.1 coordinate 617,472,585, forward strand.
GACACATGGGATGATAATAGTTGGAGTGAAGGGTAAAAATGGTAAGTGTGTGGAAAATTCGGTTTAGTGCTAATGACAAACTACAAGACACATGTTTCTTATAACTCGAAAGTAATGTCATTCTCAGTGATTTTTCCAAATTTCAAAAAATAATGAGACCATGCAATGACTAAGTGCGGCATCCAAAGAAAGTTGAGTCAACTTATGACTCGAAGATATGTAAAAACACTCAAAAAAGTGAAAAGCTCAAATTTCACGGGTTTAAGTCGACACTAGTGATCTTTTAAGGGTCTCTCGAGAATATAGTTACTCTTCAACTTTTGATTGTAAACGTGTTAGTGTAAAATTGTCGACTTTAGGAATTCATGGTGCAAGTACGCTTTAAGAGGTATTAATTAATTTAAGGTTAAAAGCATAATTTTTTGGTCAAACACAGGTATTCCGATATTTCTAAAAGAGGGATGGTAGAAAATTGTCATAAAAATTTATTTTTAATTGCACAAAAAGTTTAAAATCACTTGTTTCTGAAATTTTTTCAAAAGTGGTACGATTTTGAAAAATTTCCCACCCCCAAACAAAAGAGAACATCGTCCTCGATGTTTAAAACTATATATATATAAAATAAAAACCACAAGGTAAGAAAGATATTACCATAATGAACCACTTATGAAATTGTATCGCATGGTGTAGCAGAGATGGAACCTGAAGAACAGATGCGACACAAATACGTACAAGTCTATAAAGCTTGTGAAAATCATTGGGTGATGTGAAACACCACCCCCAAACAAGATAAGTCTCATACTCAGAAACAATGAATAATGGGCTGCCTCCCGGTAGAGCTAAGTTTAACGTCTTCAGCCAGAACGATCGAAAATCACCCTAAGGATAAAAACTATCAAAGCACGGGGCAGAAGAAAAATTGGATGATTATAATCACCCCCAAACAAGACTGAAGCATTAGTCTTGCTAGATAAAGGCTAAAAGAAGTCAATGCACTTGTATTGAAAACTGCATCACTCGATGCAAAGCATTGGTGGACCATGGGTGGGTGGGTATTAGGGTAAGGGAGAGGGTGAACAGGCACCGGTTAGGTACCTTATTGAGCATAAAGGTGAGAGCAACAAGGGACCTATAAGAATGGTTCTCCAATTGGATGGAGTGGAAAAATGGTGTGTCAATAATGAAGGGGCGGGCCTCATAATAAGTACACGACCGTTCTATAAATGGACGATGATTATGGTCGTGCCGTGACACGTCGGAGAGCTGTACCTGGAAAAAAAATCAGCACCACAAGGACGTGGTGTGCATAGAGTTATAATCTCCGTATCACATAAGGGTAGAGTAGCATGCATACTCACACGGATGGTGGGGTCGATGAAAAGTGCAGAAATAGGATCGTGGAGCACTAGGGTGGAGTGTGGGTTTAGGTGAGGACCTAAATGCTTAAATGTGAACAGGAAAGGTAGAGTAGCAAGTCCAAATCAAGTGGTGGAGTTGTAGGGACGATGTGTGGGTCGGGTGGGATTTGCACAAAAATAAAATAAAAATAAAACTAAATAAAAATAAAATTAACAACTAAAAATAAAATCCTAATATATAAAATAAAACTCAATTAATAAAATAAAAGAAATACAAATTAAAAGTCTAATAAAAATAAAAACTAAAATCCTAATAAAAACTCAATCTAATATAACTAAAAAAAATTAATTGCTAAAGAAACTAATCCTAATAAAATAAAATAAAAATATACTAAATAAAAAGAAATACAAAAATAGAAAATAAATCCGAGAAAATTCTAGATAAATCTAAAATAAGTCCTAAAAAATAAAACGACTCAAAATAAAAATCTAAAAAAATATAAAAGTACAAACTAAAAACACACAAGGTTCGGGTGAAGGCTAGGGCTCGATTTAAGCTTAGATTTGGTACAGGAAAAGGCTTGGGAAATGGTTCGGAGGATCGAAACTCATTAGGGCATGCTCAAATATGACTTCAAACTTCGCAGTCTCTATGATTTCTTCGATGCATGCTTTTGACCGCTATTGTGTCGCAATTGACTTGATTTAACATTATTTGATGTTGTGACAGATGATTGACTTGAAAAATAATAAAATATGACATAAAGCCATTTTTAATTAAAACGAGTGACTAAAATGCTTATATTCGGGGTATGACACTTTTGGGTGCTTATCAGATCTCACGAAGAAGGACTCTACTCCCTCAGCTAGAAGCTAGACAATCTGATCCCGACATAAGGAATCCATTGCCTGAGCCTGTATTACCCTGGTAACTATCTCAGGTGTAACCGTCATCACTGACATGAATGAACGGGAAACTGCATCTTGATGTCCGAGTTCTTACCATTTTTTCTTCCACACCTCAGCCACCTCACCTGTTGGCCTCCGGCTCAACGCGTTTGCTACCATGTTAGCCTTCCTTGGGTGGTATTGGATGTTGAACTAATAATCCTTCATAAATTCAAGCCACCACCGCTGATGCATATTCAACTCCCATCGCATGAACAGATACTGCAGTGACTTATGATCTGTGAATAGGCAAAATCTCTCCGCCAAGAGATAATATTTCCATATTAGTAATGTAAACACGACTAACTCTAACTCCAAGTCTTGGGTGGAGTAACTCTTCTCGTGAGGCTTAAGCTTATGGAAAAAATAAGCAATCGCCTTATCCTCCTACTAAATCAAACCCCCAAGTCCTAGTAAGGACACATCAGTGTAAGCCAGGTATTCCACCCCCCGCCTGGGTATTGCTAGAACTGGTGGTGAAGTCATCTTATCTTTCAGCTCGTCAAAAGACAACTAGCAGGCCTCATCCCATATAAATGGAACCCCCGTGCGCGTCAACTTTGTCAATGGACCCTCTATCTTCTAGAATCCCCAGATAAACTGCCTCTAGTATCCTCTCAGCCCCAAGAAACTACGTATCTCAATCGGCATCGTGGGTTGTCCCCACTCCCTTACCACTAATACCTTCTCGGGATCTATCGATATCCCTTCCGCATAAATGATGTGCCTCGAGAACCGAACCTCTCTCAGCCAGAAACCACACTTCTCATATTTCTCATATAACTCGTGCTCACATAATGTCTGTAAAACCATCCTCAGATGCTTGACATGCTCCTCCTCAGCCCAGGAATAAACCAGGATGTCATCAATGAAGACAATGACAAACTGATCTAAGAACTCTCTGAACACCCTGTTCATCAAGTCCATGAAAATGGTCGGTGCGTTGGTTAGCCCAAATATCATAATACTTAACTCATAATATCCATACCTTATCTGAAAAGAAGTCTCAGGGAGATCCTTATCCCTAATATGTAACTGATGCTACCCCAACCTCAAGTCTATCTTCGAGAAATAGGAAACTCCCCTTAACTGGTCGAATAGTTCATCGATTCGTGATAGCGGATATTTATTCTGTATCGTGACCTTATTCAACTCTTTGAAGTCAATACATAACCGTAAGGACCCATCCCTCTTTTTCACAAATAATATGGGAGAACCTGAAAGTGAAGTACTCCTACGAATAAAACCCTGACCCAATAACTGCTCGATCTAATCCCATAGCTCCCTCATCTCTATGGACCAATATGGTAAGGTACACGGGCTATCGATCGAGTGCCTGGCATCAAATCAATCACAAACTCTATCTCCTTATTGGGCGATAATCCTGGTATGTCCTGAAAGACATCAGAGAACTCATGAACAATTGAAATCGAATAAAGTGGTATCATCACCTCTTTAGAGGTGTCCACCTCTATATAATATAAATGGGTGGATGAACCTCCCTCGGGACGAGGCATCGCCACTAAAAATAACTCATAAGCCGGTACGAAAAACACAATACTATAGCTATAGATATCAATCATAGCCCTATACGTGAGTAACCAATACATCCCGATAATAGAGTCATACTCGTGCATCTATAAGACAAGAATATCAACCAGTAAAATAAATGCCTCAATCTTTATGCCTACTCCCCGATATATAAAGAATATCAAAGAACCATAGCCCAACGACGAGTCTACACTAGTAACGGTGCTATTTTCCACATTTAATAACCTCGTGGCAAGAGCAAAACTAATGGCAATGAAATTATGTGAAGCCCCCGTGTTAAATAATATCCGCCCCAAAGTCCCCTAGATAGAAAACATACCCTCGACTGCGGGCAGGGCATGATGAATCGCGAGCTGATGGACATTATAGACAGGCCCATACTGTATCTGTCCCTGCTGAACTGGAACTGCTAGAATGGCTGGCAAAGCTTGTACCTAGGGTGGTGCCGGGAGGGCGATGGGAAATAACGGTCGTTGAGGCTCCTGATAAGTGCCCTACTGCTTCAGGGCTCGACCCCTTTGAGGAAAATCCTAACATTTATGGCCAATGTTGCCACAAGTAAAGAACCTCCCTGGAAAGTTCCATCCCCTCTGTTCCTATTGTCCTCGGCCCTGATGGCCGTTACCACCCCTCCCCTAGCCCTGCTAAAAATGCTTCTACCCTTGCTGTCCAGCAGACCCTGCATAAATCCTCGTTGCCCCTATCTGAATTCTCCAGAAAAAAAATTGCTTAGTAGGGACCCCCTGATGGGAACTCTGCTCACCCTGACGGACATGTCCTTGAGCTACTAGTGCCCCACTTGCACTACTTCCTCTTGTCCGAACCTGCTGGATGGACTCCCCTGCTCGTTTGCTTCCCTGCTGATGGAAGCGATGGTCCTAACAATGTAGTAGGGTAGCGTTAACCACATCAGAATAAGTGGACAATGAAAAATTCCCTAATAGATGCTGGCAAATCTTCCAAGTTAATCCATCTATAAACCTCTTGATTTTCTTCTCCTCTGTCGGTATCTCATCTGGTACTATATTCATAAGATCGGTAAACTCTTCCTCATATTCTGTAACTGTCTTCCCTTCCTATTTGAGGTTCAATAGCTTCTACCTCATCTCGATCTTCACAACAGAAGGGAAGTACTTGTGATCACACCGCACCCAAAAGTCTCGAATAGTCAACTTGTCTCTCTCCTCTACAGTGGTAATGGACTCCCACCACTGTAGCGCTTCTCCTACCAACTTAAAGGTAGTTAAAGTATGCTTTTGCACCTCCGTATTCTCATGTATCCTTAGGTGTCTCTACATATTCTCCTTCCATTGGCTCGCCTTCACCACATCTGAACTTCCCGCGAACTCTATAGGATGTGACTTCTGGAAGGCATCTCTGATGCGCTCCCAAGCAAAAAGGAAAGTGTGGGCTGGTGCTAGAGCCATTATTGGTACCGGTGGTGGGGCCTACTGTACCACAACTAATGATGCATTCATTGCCTCTATTATAATAGCGACAGCTTTCACAACATTCATCGTGCTCTGACCGGAGTTGGCTGAGGCTCGGGCTGGGCATCCCTATTGGCTCACTATGCACATCTGGGAGGCATCTGAAATGAGATATAATCTTTATAAGTGCACAGTAAATATCTTAAATATCTAAAGAGATAGAATTAACAAATAATGAATGCAAAAGTCCTAAATATAGGGCTTTATATCAAAGAAATCTACGCAAAAAGCATAATAAGCCGCACAGATCCTAAGGACTTTATGACCTGATGCTCTGATACCACCTGTGACACCCCACCTAATTAAATATCGGGTGATTAGTCATTAATTAAATTAAATCAGAATATCAGTTGGTTCAGATTATGCATCACTGTCGAAAACTTAATTATTAAATACTAACCACTTAATATTCAAAAAGATTGATGTGAAAGTTTTATCTTTTGATTAATATAAAACTAGGTTAACGAATAATTAAACATTCACCATTCACACCAATCTCATATAGTAGGTAAATGACTGCAATAATAAAAGTAACTAGAGTAAATACTTCTAGTCTAAGAACCAAACACAATAATCCAACAAAAATAAACCAACAAGTGAAAGAAGTAAATAACTAAATCCAAAATCTTTGAATATCTGAATAGAAAAGGGGGAAACATGCCCTAACTGAAATGATAACTCAAAAAGGAAGAAATGATGGACATAGAGGCCCCTAGTGCCAAGGTCCTATAACTTCTACGACAGCTACAACTCGTTGAATGAATTAGACTCCTACGCTTGATGTCCCTGTGGCTGGGAACCTAAAATAATTTGACAAAGAAAAGAGATTTATAGAAAATGGGTCAGAGCCCGAGTTGTAAAATAGTTTAAAAATCATCAAGTGTTTAAATGAATCAATAGCACATATATTATTCATGTTAGATTATCGCATGCTCACTTGAGATACTCAATTCTCAACTAATGTTCACACCTGATGCATGTACAACCCATCTTAGTTATGCTACCCTGCCTAACTAGACTGATGGTAAACGTAATTATACCAAGACTCTCAAGTGATTAACCATATTGTCAGTATCCCGCATTAACACATGTGAAGGATAACTATATAAATATCAAATTGTTGTTCTCATAACATTCCTTTTTTCTCATTAAGTTAATATAATAACTATTGTTATTTCCAAAACTACTAAACACACAAAGCATAATAAACAACAGGTGTATAAATATATATATATATATAGGTGCAAAAAATCTCACCCGTACGGGGTGCCAATTCATCATGATACAAGCATAAAAATAAAATGAGAGAGACAAGGATTTACGTGGTTCGACCATGAATGGCCTACGTCCACGGGGCTGCTGCAGTGTTCCATTAGAATTATGAGAGAGTTTTACATGAGAGTATTTCTCTAGTTTCTAAGTCCCCTTTCACAATGGGAGGTGTCCCCTTTATATAGAGTTAGGGGTTACATTAGGGTTACAAATATGGATGAGTCCTATCTTCATGGAATTTAATTCTAATCAGATACTGCTCCTCGGTCTTCTAGTTTATTAAGGACTTCAGTCATCCCTATATTGTTGGCGCGTATGTTGCTCGCCATCTTGACCGGGGTGCTCGCCATATGTCATACTATTACGTAGGCATATTTATTGCCCCCACAATAGCCCCATAGGTCGCAGTTCAGCTGAGTTGATTCTGAGATGAGCTGGGAGCTGGTCCATAATCTCTTTAAACGTATGCAGTTATTGATGTGAAACTGGACTGGTGATCTTTGAGCTTCCATTCAACTTTTAACCCTTCTTTGGTTGACCTTCTCGCCTTCATAGGTTTTTAGATGAATGCTTGGCTTGAGTTGAGAGACGTTCAATTGATATGGGAACTGGACTCGAGAGTGTCGAGTTGCCTACGTACCTTCTTGGGATCAGGTCGAATGTAGTTCATTATCTATTTTATTGCATGTCCCAATTCATGAGGCCGACCACAGGCCTGTTCAAATTCATTTGCTGAGGCTTTCTCGAGTGTGCATTAAGTTTACGGCATCTCCCTGTATTTTGATCATGTATGATCCATTTACTGAGGCCGACCACAAGCCTATGCATCGAGCCTTACTCGATAATGTACCTAGTAGGGGTAAGATCCTGCATTAGGTTTTTCATATAGTCCAATTGGAGAGGCCGACCAGAAGCCTATGCGTCGAGCCTTGCTCGAGAACGTACCTAGTAGGGGTAAGACCTTGCACTAGGTTTTTCATATGGTCCAATTGGAGAGGCCGACCATAAGGCTGTGCGTCAAGACTTGCTCGAGCACGTACCTAGTAGGGGTAAGACCTTCCATTAGGTTTTTCATATGTTCCAATTGGAGAGGCCGACCAGAAGCCTTGCTCGAGCACGTACCTAGTAGGGGTAAGACCTTGCATTAGATTTTTCATATGGTCCAATTGGAGAGGTCTACCAAAAGCCTATGCATCGAGCCTTTCTCGAGCACGTACCTAGTAGGGGTAAGACCTTACATTAGGTTTTTTCATATGGTCGAATTGGAAAGGCCGACCAGAAGCCTATGCATCGAGCCTTACTTGAGCACGTACCTAGTAGGGGTAAGACCTTGCATTAGGTTTTTCATATGGTCCAATTACAGAGGCCAACTAGAAGCCTATGTGTCAAGCCTTGCTCGAGCATGTACCTAGTAGGGGTAAGACCCTACCTTAGATTTTTCTTATGCTCAAATTGGAGAGGCCGACCAAAAGCCTATGCGTCGAGCCTTTCTCGAGCATGTACCTAGTAGGGGTAAGACCCTGCCTTAGGTTTTTAATTTGGTCCAATTGGAGAGGATGTCCAGAAGCCTATGCGTCGAGCCTTGCTCTAGCATGTACCCAGTTGGGGTAAGACCCTACATTAGGTTTTCTAACATGTGATAAGTAATCGATATGCGTATTGTACTTAGGCCTTTCCCATAATTTAATGTAATACCAATTACGTTTGCATTTTCCATTTTGTAATGCCTCGAATGTAAATATCCGCCTATTTTACCTTTTAGGTTGTGCCATCACACTTTCTTAGGCCTAAAAGGTGATAGCAAAAATGCACCTGGTTTAAGGGCCATCCACCCATTCAGGATTTTAACCGACCAACATAGTTGGCCACCAACCTAAGTTGGATTTTTTACTAGGGATCCCCCGCGGGACTTTTATTATTTCCCAGGCAACTCGTGAGGCCATTTGTGTTTGGAGATGACAAAGGCCTTTAGACGTACTTCATTTAGTGGGAACAAGAAAGAAGGTTGTTGTAACTAAATCAAGCTTGGTCTTGATCGTCATTTGAAAGACTAATTATGGTGTTAACCATGTTGGCATTTGTCCTGAGTTGACCTCTTTTATTTTTCTTTGAATGTTGCAGTGAATATATGTAAGGACATAAATTTCCAATTGAGTCCCTGTAATATTTTGACTTAATTCCGTGAACAAAACTGTGTTTGTAATATGTCATAGGGAGAATTTTATTTTGTCACGATCCCACTTGGTCTATGATGTATTGAAGAAATTGAAGACGTTATGGCAAAGCTTCAAAGAAATAATCATGCCGATGTTTATTTGGTGCAAGTTTACTAGTCTTCAAAGTTAATTTCATTCCGAGATCACTCAGGTATGAATGTGTATAATTAATGGTGCTCGGAATTATTTTATAAAAGATAAGGATGTAATTTTTATATAGAAAAATGATTTTAAATGTTTTAAAAGTGTTTTAATGGTTTAAACTTCGTTTTATGATGATAAGATCGAAATAGAGTTTGACTAATTTGAATCTCTTTGATTAGAGACATTTTTATCTGAAAGTCAAAGAAAGTCAAACTTTAGCAAGGTCGCTCGAGCGACATTGGATCTCGTTCGAACGAGATACAATGTCGCGCGAACGACATGCTTAAGTCGTTCGAATGGCACGTTTTTCGAGGCGGTGTTTAAATCCTATTTAAACAGAGTTTGCATCATAATTTCGTAAGTGTGCTTTCTGGAAAAAGTTTTACGAACCAGAACCTTGTTTGCACATGTTTTCTAAGGTTTACAAAGCATAAACACATCCTTAGAGTTTGCAAAGATCCAAGTTATCATTCTTATATGTTTACGTGATCTTACGGCACCAAAGTTGTTTGTTCTACACATTGAACACAAAGAGTTTTGCGGTGAAGAAGTGACGAACATCGTGTTTGACATAGTAGATGTATCAAAGCCATATCGGTGGACACCGAGACATACGTGGATGCGTGTGTTGTGGACAGAGATCGTGGAAGACGGAATTTCTGTGTGGGCACTATTGAAGAACGTTTAAAGATCAGAAGGAGCGTCAAGACCCGTGGGGATCGAGTCTTAGTGTAAGGCTAATCTGTCTTTGTAAAACCATTATTCATAGTGATTGTCTGGCTTGGGCCGTCTGAGGTTGTTTTCCCATTTTGGGGTTTTTCCTCGTACATTCGGCGGTGTGAGTATTCTTTACTTTACTTGCTTTAATCACTAGATGCATGTTTAGGATTAATCAAGATAAAATTAGTTTAAAGTGAGAATTGGGATTTCACAACTTGGTTTGGTTCATAATTAAATGTTGGATCTTTTTCGAAGAAAAATTGGTTTTGTTGAAAACACACATATCGGGCCACTCACACACTTTACAAATTGGTATCAGAGCTAGAAAACATTTTTATTTATTTTGTGATCCCGTCTGTTTTCAAAGATGAATTCTGGATATAATGAATTTTCTCGAACTCCGATTTTTTATGGCACTCATTACACTTATTGGAAGATGAGAATGAGATGTGCTTTAAAATCTATTGATGAGCGTGTTTGGCTTGCAGTTTAGAAAGGTTGGACACCCCCTGTCACTATTGTAGGCGAGGTCACTAGTTTAAAGCTTGTTGAGTCTTGGACCAAAACTGAATAAAGACTTGCACAATTTAATTCTAAGGGTCTGCACGTTATTGCTTCACATGTCACACATGAAGAATATAACAGAATTATGACTTGTGAAACATCAAAAGAGGCTTGGGATATTTTGGCACTCACTCACGAGGGCACTAGCACGGTTAGGGTGTCAAAACTTCAAAATCTCACTACACAGTTTGAGACCATTAGGATGTTAGAGAGTGAGACCTTTGATGAGTTTTATGCTAGGTTGTCCAATATTGTCAACTCATTGTTTAACCTAGGTGAGAAAATTCTTGACAACCGTGTCATTAAGAAAATCCTTAGGTCATTGCCTAGTAGGTTTGATGCGAAAGTGACCATTTTAAACTCCTTGGGTAGGTTAGAGTCAACGAAACTAGAAGAGATTGTAGGTGACTTACAAACCTATGAAATCGACATGATTACCTCCAAGCCAATGCCTAAGAAAGAAAAAGGTATTGCTTTGAAAACCCGGAAGGAGGAAATTAAAGTTTCGGATTCCTATTTCGATTCCGATTTTGAGGATGTTGCTTTATTGTCAAAGAAATTTAAAAAATTTATTAAGTTTCAAAAGCAATCGAAAGATGCCAAGAAATTTGAAAAATTCAAGAACAACAAAGTAGATCCCACCTCTAAGGATAAGTTTGAAAAGCCTAAGAGAGATGAGTCGGATAAGAGTTTTGGGTGTGAAGGGTGCGGTCACAAAGTTAAGGAGTGTCCCACTAGACTTAAGAAAGAGGGCAAGTAACCCGTTGTCTATAATGCCACCTTAAGTGATAGTGAACCGGAAGAGGGAGAGAGTTCCCCCATTAAGCGTAACTTTGTAACGTTAATGGCATGTCATGTGAGTGACGACGATACAACTCATGTGAATGACACTTTCGAGGAGGTTTTGAGTGAATCCCATATTAGTGAGGGTGAAGAGAGTGACAAGGAGGAGATTGATGTGAAAGAATTGCAAAATGCGTTTAATGAGTTGTACGCCGAAATGGTGAAGGTGAAAAAGGCTAACTCAAAATTGCAATCTAAGTTGAATGAGCGTGCCATCGAAAATAATGATAGTTTGATTGAGGATCTTAGGGCATGAGAGAAGAAGTTTAGGGAGAAACTAGAGTTTGTGGAGAAAGAGAGAGATAATCTCCGTGGTTTGATGGAGTCCTTGAAAAAGGAGATTTTAGAGTTTGAGGAGACTAGGCGTTTACTCAAGTCTAGGATTATTGAGTTGGAGGAAAGGTTGAAAGACTTGTCTAGAGTCAAGTTTGATTTGGAGTCTAGGTCGGAGAAGTTAGATAAGATCCTAGGCACCGTCCAAATTAAGGGAGATAGGGGGTATAGGTTTTGTTGAGAGAGTTGGTCCCATTCCCCCCCGCACGTGTGAGAAACACTAGGATGGTTAGAAAAGGTCCACATAAAGGTAATCATTCCCACCACCGCTACACTTGCACATTTTGTGGTAGGAAAGGTCACCTTAGGCGTTATTGTTACAACCTTAGACAAGCTCCTAGGAAGTTTAGGAATAAAGTTGCCCCGGTTCCCCACACCCACATGCATCGTTTTACACCTACTTGGATTAGGAAATCGGATTTAGTGGCTTTAGGATTTAAACTTCATGATTCTCGTTTGGGTGCACTTGATTCTTCCCATGCTAAATCTAAAGGATGATAGTGTTGCCATGTTTGTCATATGCTAGTTTGCTTCATGATATATTCATTGCTAGTATTATGACATATGTATCATTTTGTATTATAATTTTCATTTGTTTGAGTCTTATTTGAAAAATACAAAAAGATTTTATTTTTGAGAAAACTTTTGAAAATCCAAAAAGATTTTGCTTTTCTTTGAGTCAAAATATGTGTGAAAAGCCAAAAAGATTTTCGTTTTTTTGTTTTTGATTTTACATGTTTTATGTGGCATATTGGTGTGCTTTGACCCCCCCCCCCCCTCCCCCCCCAGCATCGTTTCATTATCCATGTGGCTAAGACATTTGGCCATTATTATCGATGCTTAGAATGATCTTAACCATTGTTTATATGGGGCTGTTTCGAAGTTGATATGCATCTTGGTTCGACTTTGTATATATGCCAACATCGCACACATGCATGAGTTTATATGGATGTTTGACTTCTCTTGCATATTTGAATTTGGTGAGGCGTTCTTATCTCAATCTTGTCATCTATGCGTAAGTAAACTTAAGGAGAAGTGTGCATGTAATAACCATTTAACGTGAGGATTTTATATTTAAAAAATGATGAGTGATTCACGGGAAAGGGCTGCGAGAGTTCAAAATTAACTCGTCGTGAAAGCCACCGTTTAAAAAGAGCCCAAAAAGAAAAAAGCAAGATGCTAAGAAAAGGGCCAATAATATTTTCTCTAAGTTGAGAATGCTAGTAACCTCAAAAGAACTTGAAAAAGTATGTTTATATGAGGGTGTTTGGTTGGAGAAAATTTAAACGGGTTTGCACATCTAATCCTAATGTTGAAACATTGCAATTTGACTCTATTATTTGTAGAATCGTCAAAATTATGGATTTGTGTGCATGTAGTATGTTTCGTTCATTAAGCTCACACTTTTGTTGTCATATGGATATGATAAATTTTGATGTTTTATCGTTATCAATTAGAGCTTCTTGATCGTTTCGATGTGTTGGAATTGTGACTCATTTGTTGTAGTTTCACGCCCATTCATTCCATGTCCATGTTTGAGCACATCGGTACTATGTTTTCATGTAACTAGCATTTTTAGTTTTAATGAGTTTTTGCGTTTTGTGCAAAAAGCCTACTGTTTTGCTTTTGTCAGTCCCTTCTTGGAATTTTTTTGTGGAAATTTTTTCACTGGGCAATACTTTATAATATTTTTGGGAAACTAGGAAATTTTGGCAGGTCGCGCGAAGTCATTATAACGACATTGCATCTCGTGCGAACGACTTATGTACTTCGTTCGAGCGACTTCCTCATCTCGTTTGAGCGAAGTCCCTGGCTCGTTCGAACGACAGGGTGAAAAATGTGTTCTAATTGGTTTGCAATCCTCTGGCTTAATTTGATATATTTTTGGTACTGCAGGAAGCACTTTTTGGATTATTTGGTTTATAAGAAGGTTCTTTTATGTTCCAAATTGGTATTTTGCATATATGTCTTTTTATCACACTTGATTTATCTGGAATACTCTTTGTGTGATTCATTGGTTTACTAGCTACTCTTTTGCCATTACATGATCTTATTTAGCTGGTTGTCTCATATTTATCTAGCGGTTTTCATTTTTTAAATTGGTATCAACTCGATTCAATTGGGTATCATATTCTCATGCTAGATATTTCATATTGGTTTATCTTTTGACCGGATTGTCTATTCGAGACAAAAAGGGGGAGAGATTTGGTATGTGATGTAGGGGGAGATTTGTTGAGCTCTTCTTTATGATATTTGTTTCAAATTGGTATCAAATAATTACTCACATGTTTCAAATGATATGTTTGTATTAAATATATAAATTGGTTTCATTTGTTCCTCTATACTTCACTTGGTATTCGTTTGTCTGTTTCATGTGTGTAGGTATGCTTCAGCGATTCGAGATATCAAGACTACATCACATTCAGACAGTTCATGCTTGACGGTGCTACATATTCTAGTCCGTATCCTGTATTTTTGATTTTGGGTTTATGGGATGGGATTTAGGCGTCATACAGCTTGACAGGCCGGTTAGGCATTTCACTGGTTTAGTTTTGTCCCGGAATAGTCAAAGGCGGAGATTTGTAAGGACATAAATTTCCAATTGAGTCCATGCATTATTTTAACTTAATTCCGTGAACAAAACTGTATTTGTAATATGTCACAGGGAGAATTTTATTTTGTCACGATCCCACTTGGTCTATGACGTATTGAAGAAATTAAAGACGTTACGGCAAAGCTTCAAAGAAATAATCATGCCGATGTTTATTTGGTGCAAGTTTACTCGTCTTCAAAGTTTAATTTCATTTCGAGATCACTCAGGTATGAATGCGTATAATTAATGGTGCTCGGAATTATTTTATAAAAGATAAGGATGTAATTTTTATATAGAAAAATGATTTTAAATGTTTTAAAAGTGTTTTAATGGTTTAAACTTCGTTTTATGATGATAAGATCGAAATAGAGTTTGACTAATTTGAATCTCTTTGATTAGAGACGTTTTTATCTGAAAGTCAAAGAAAGTCAAACTTTCGCAAGGTTGCTCGAGCGACATTGGATCTCGTTCGAACGAGATACAATGTCGCGCGAACGACATGCTTAAGTCATTCGAACAACACATTTTTCGAGGCGGTGTTTAAATCCTATTTAAACAGAGTTTGCATCATAATTTCGTAAGTGTGCTTTCTGGAAAAAGTTTTACGAACTAGAACCTTGTTTGCACATGTTTTCTAAGGTTTACAAAGCATAAACACATCCTTAGAGTTTGCAAAGATCCGAGTTATCATTCTTATATGTTTACGTGATCTTGCGGCACCAAAGTTGTTTGTTATACACATTGAACACAAAGAGTTTTGCGGTGAAGAAGCGACGGACATCGTGTTTGACATCGTAGACGTATCAAAGCCATATCGGTGGACACCGAGACATACGTGGACGCGTGTGTTGTGGACAGAGATCGTGGAAGATAGAATTTCTGCGTGGGCACTATTGAAGAACGGTTGAAGATCAGAAGGAGCGTCAAGACCCGTGGGGATCGAGTCTTAGTGTAAGGCTAATCTGTCTTTGTAAAACCATTATTCATAGTGATTGTCTGGCTTGGGCCGTCCGAGGTTTTTTTCCCATTTTGGGTTTTTTCCTCGTACATCCGGCGTTGTGAGTATTCTTTACTTTACTTGCTTTAATCACTAGATGCATGTTTAGGATTAATCAAGATAAAATTGGTTTAAAGTGAGAATTGGGATTTCACAACTTGGTTTGGTGCATAATTAAAAGTTGGATCTTTTTTGAAGAAAAATTGGTTTTGTTGAAAACACACATATCGGGCCACTCACACACTTTACATTATATTCACGTGTCATCGTTACATGGAGCCCCCAATCGGGCTGTGAAGAGCAGACTTCCCAACCGTCCATCGAGTCGTTTGATCTGTATAAACGAGATGATAAGTGTGCCCGATCGTTCCGCGGGGCTTTATTGTGTTTAAGGGTGGCACGTTGATCGTTCGTCGAGCTGGATATAATTAAGGATTATCTTGTTCATATAGCTCCATGTAATTTTTCATTCCTCGGAGCACACTTGTTCGTCGACCATGCATGGTGGTTCCAGGAGGCTGTGGAAGACTCCATATAGCTCGTGTACCTAAAGAAATTGATATGAGTTCAAAGCGTCCTTGTGCGGAAATGCGTTGATCTGATATGGCATTCAAGAAACGTTGTTCCTCTGGAGTGGATATCTTAGTGTTAATGACACGTTAATTCGTTGCTTGGTGATCATTGATCACCGCGGGTTTTCTGACGATGTTGCTCGATACATTCAGGGTGGTCTACTGTTATTTTCAACATGTTTTGCTCGTTGACTGTGATTTTGCTGGATATGTGACCTCTTACAGGTTGGATTTATCCTTTGTTGATAAATATAGTTGATCGTTGCTCTTCATGATGCTTTATCTATTATTGGATCTTTGTTGTACAGATCGCCCAACTTTTCATTCGACGAGGTTGAATTAAATAAGAGTTGTATTGCTCAACTATTTATTGGAGCTTGAGACGTGATCACACAATGTCAACTATCCATCGAAGCTAAGGGTCCGTGGAGGCAAAATTACAAAAGACCTAGTAGATGTTACGAACGATCCATGCCCGAGCATCTGTCGGAGAATTGATAAGATAAATGATGCCTGAGTGCCTGTCGAGGAAAAAACTATAGAGGACCTGGTAGATATTGCGGGTGATCCATGCTCGATCACCGTCGAGGTAAAAAGGACCGAGCAAGTATTACGAATGATCTTGTAGTATTAGTGAAAACTAACTTTCCACTAAATGCAATGTTGATCATTAATCGACTGTGCCAACCTTCTGTTGGGACTGGATATAAAAATTAGCCTGACCAACCATTTGTTGGCGATAAAATGCGATATGTGTGGCAAAATATCTTCGGGACTAAATATATAGAAATATTTTGCCGATCATTTGCCGAGATGAGCCTTGAATATGCTTGATCATCCTGCAGGTTAAGAATCATAGAGCCAGATAACCCATTATGAAATTCAAGAAATATCAACGTCCGAGCATCTGTCGGTTATAAATAATATTGCCCAAGCATGGGTTGGGTCCAAAGTGGTGTAACACGCTCGACCATCCATCGGAGCATTAACAAAATAAGAGGTGCCTGGCTAGTCTGTCGAGGCAATGTTGTATGGGTCCGAGAAGATATAGAGAGCGATTCATGCTAGAGCCTCTATCGGTGCCTTAATAAGATTTCCAAGAGCTTAAGACTATGGTCGAGCATGCGTCGGGACTAAATCTTGCACCTGTGGAAGTTAATAAGTTGGTCGACCATTTGTCAAGGCTAAATCAAGTAGAATTTATCATGCAATTCATTTATTAGGAATATATGATGTGCAACTGCTCGAACATGTGTCGAGGAAAAGATTCATAGTATTGAATGAATGATATGAATGATACTATAATTTCTATGATAAAATCTCATGAGGATGGCTGTGCTGGAGCATCCATCGGGGCTACGCTAGGTATTAGTAAAAATATTACAGCGACCATCCATCGGTATAACCAATAATAGCTAGACGACAATATTTAAAATTAAAATGTTCGAATAAATGATGCGAGTGTTATATAATTGCGACCCACTTATTTATGTGAGCAAAATAATTTGTAATAAAGTCAAATAAAAGATGCTAAATTTGTCATATTTATCCAGGTGTAGCAAATACTCATTCGTAAGTTGGTTTCAGAAAATTATTTTAACAGAAAATTTGTGTACTGACACAATTGTGAAGCATGCAGTATACATAGCCACCTACTAACAAATTTATGATTATAAAAATTGTGAGCATAATTTGGGAGTAAATAAAATATTATGAGACGAAAACGAACAATATACAAATAAATGTGTGTATCCATCAAGTGGGGTTGTGCTAAATACAAGAATTATCCTGAGCAGCTATCCACTAGGGATAAAATAAGACTTGTGCGGTAGATGTCTTCGGGACTAAATATATAAAAATATTTTGCCGATCATCTACCGAGATGAATCTTGAATGTGCTTGACCATCCTTCAGGTCACGAATCATAGAATCCGAGCTTCAGTTGGAGTAATAATAATTTTGTCCAAGCATTTCTTTGGGTCTAAAGTGCTATAGTATGCTTGACTATCCGTCGGAGCATTAATAAAATGAAGGGTGCCTGGATAGTTCGTCGGGGCAAAGTTGTAGAATACCGAGTAGATATAGCGAGCAATTCGTGCTCGAGCATCTGTCAAAACATCGATGAGATTTCCAAGAACTTAAGATTGCTGCCGAGCATCTGTCGGGACTGAATCTTGTACCTATGGAAGTTAGTAAATTGTCCGACCATCTGTTGATGCTAAATCAAATAGAAGTTATCATGAAAATGATCTGTTCAGCAAAGTATATAAGATATGCATCCGCTCGGCCATTTGCCGAGGAAAAATTTCATAGGTGCGTATGAATGTAATAAATGTTTCAATGATTTTTATGACAAAAATCACATTGAGATAACCATACCCGATCATTCGTCGGGACTGAGTTAAATTTAAATAGTTGTAGCTGGAGGACAATATTGAAAATTAAATGACCGAATAAATATCGTGAGTCCTCTGTAAGTGCGCCCCATTATTTATGTGATCGAAATAATTTGTAATAAGATTGTATAAAAAAGTGTCAACTAAAATCGTTACAACAATTGTAATAAAGTCACATGACCCCTCAATTGTAATTTTAGAGGAAACCGAACAGTGCAAAAATTAGTCGTCTTTATCTCAAATGTAAGACATAGGTACAATTTAGAATTTTTGCAAAAATTATTTGAAGCCCAAAGAGATAATGAGTTATAAGTTGGTTTCCAAAATCCGTTATAAGAAGAAAGGTCGGGGTGGCTTTGCAAATTGAAAACCTAAAACAACAAATGTTAACAAAGTAAAAGTGGTGAGAACCCAATGGGTTCCATCAGTCAAATAGTGGCTACGAGATGGTGGCCATCAGTAGATTTGCTGCTGTCCACCAAAGTGCGCAATATGCTCTGATAAAGTTGAAAAGGTCCGGAAACCCAAGCCCTAAAATCATCTTGATCGTGTTTGCCAACGCACGCCATGCTCGTTTCTACCGCCGACCAGAGATGAGGGTCCGGCGGTGACCTGAACGCTTTCCCTGGGATTGAGACAGATATCTAATGCTCAAGTCCTTCGCACGCTGATCGCCGACTAATATCTTGGCTCTTAGGAGTTATGGCTTCGCCGACGAGGAGTAGGGGCGCGATCATGATGGGCTGTCTGTCTGGTGATGCTCCTGATACACTCAGGGAGATGTAGTGTTGTTGCTGACCAGTAACGGCGGATCTTTTGTTGTCTTCTGAATTTTTCCACCGAACTGAAATTATCAGATGGTGGTTTCCTCCGAACTCTTGATCGCTACCTCTATGGTAATAAGGGCCCTGTCGCTAAGTCTTTGTCAACTTGCCCCTGTCTCAGGTAGGTGTGCCCGGATGGAAGATGATAGTTATCAAGATGTTCCCCACAAATGGGGTGTTACCGGACCCACAAATTGAAATCTTTGGTCATTCGAAAATCTCAGAAGAGAGAGAACATGTTCAGAGTTTGATCGCATCTGCATAATCATACAAAAGTCCAAATAGTTGGAGAGTCCGCTCACACCTTGGGTATTGAGATTCGTCAAAAACAAACAGTAGTTATGCAGATTGCAAGATAAATATACACCAACTATAAGACTTGTGAACATAAATATACGAAAACCTTACATCAATGCATCGATCCTTCTGCAAAACAAATAATTGTATACGAAACATATAATTGTTAGTGTACGGATTAAAAGATGAAAACTTATCTTTTTGATTAGGTGCCGCCGGTAAATCATTATGTCGTAATGTCAATCTCTACCTCGTAAATAAGAAAGGAAAGATTTTTTGTGTCGTTCCCACATAGGGCGCCAATTGTTGGTACAAAAAATCTCACCCGTAGGGGGTGCCAATTCATCACGATACAAGCATAAAAATAAATATGAGAGAGACAAATATTTACGTAGTTCGACCACGAATGGTCTACGTCTACGGGGATGCTGCAGTGTTCCATTAGAATGATGAGAGAGTTTTACATGAGAGTATTTCTCTAACTTCTAAGCCCCCTTTCACAATGGGAGGTGTCCCCTTTATATAGAGTTAGGGGTTACATTAGGGTAACAAATATGGATGAGTAACAAATATGAATGAGTCTTATCTTCGTGGAGTTTGATTCCAATCAGATATTGCTCCTCGGTCTTCTAGTTTATTAAGGACTTTAGTCGTCCTTATATTGCTGGCACGTCTGTTGCTCGCCATCTTGATCAGGGTGATCGTCACGTGTCATGCTATTACGTAGGCATATCCTTGGGTTAGGGCCCCCTTGGTGTCAGGCATACTCTGTTATCATGTCTCGGTGCATCGCTCATTGCATAATGGACTATAGGTTCAATCTCTCGTGAACCATCAAAGTAAACACATATATTCGAGGCGAACATAGTTCGAAGTCGATGGGCTACGCACATACCTACACACCCATACGACCGTCTTCATTATCATTCTCATAGATAGTCCAATACCTAGGCTCTATGCTCTAGTGGTACAATTCAAAATCCCACCAAAGGTCCCTCAAGATATGATCGTCCACAACGTGCAACCTCCACCCGATAGCAAGCATCGTAGGTATGTTATACACATAATAGTTCAATAAATACGTACACACACAACTCACCACATTTATTAAGCATTCACGCAACCCAAATCCCCGAATTTATAAGTAATATTATCATCCCTACTACTCACAATACACTATTCGTACGATTTTTTTCTCTATCGTATATACTCCTTAGGGCTCTTTTATTCCAACAAATTCCATGAGTAATCACCCACTCATCTCACCACTAGACTAGGAATTTAGGTCACTCAATGTTAACATAGGTCATTTCTCTCATTTGAATCAACCTATGAGAATTTTAACTCGTCTGGGCAAAAAATAGAGTTTCTGACTTCTCGTTAGAATTTGGGAATTCTAGTTGGAATGAGGTCATTCGAACGAGGGTCCCACTTCGAATGAACTATAAACCAAATCTCATTAGCAATCTCACTGGAATTCCCGTTCGAACGACCGGGGCAGGTCTTCGAATGAAAATTTCAAGATCGTCCCTTTCTTCCAAAAATCTCGTTTTCTCAATTCTTTCAACAACAAAATCACTTAAAATTCATCTTAATTCAAATCCTACAACTCTAAACTATATCCCCTAGTCTTAGAACACTTTCCCATCCGTTTTTAACGTCAAATCCTTAAAATTTTAACATGAACTTCGATTAATTTCTCAAATCTTCAAAAGTCCTAATTTCGTATAATCACCAATAATGACCGACTAAACTCCGATATAATTTCGTGGTTTCAACAAATACAGTTCAAATTTCTAATCCCTAGTATATAGTTGTGCTGATAATTAAGCTAAAAAAATTAATAAGAAAAGACAATCACCAAAACAAATAAAGAATCTAAAGAACGCCAATCACACGACACAATATTTACGTGGTTCAGCAAGAATGCCTACGTCCATGGTGGTGCTCTCGATATTATTTCTCTATACTCCGGGTAGTGTTTTACAGGAAAAATAATACATGCCTTTTTATCCAGGCTGAGGGTTTGTTATATACATGTTTGTTCTCGGGGAGTGGGGGTGTTGGATCCCCCCCCCCCCCCCATCAATCCATAACCCTAGAATATCTCCATACGAGATTTTAGGAACTTGACTGAGTCGTAACTGAATTGATTCGGATGCGAGGCTCCCAGACTTTGGGCCGTTTTTATTGGGCTACTCGTCTTAGGCCAGAATGAGAAATCGAGGTACCCATAATTGCCCCTAAAGTTGTTGGGGCACAATTCGGGCTCAATAATGTTAAACGATTTGCCATAATGGTGTTTTTGTAAATTATGCAACACTTTCCAAGATTGAAGCACCTCTTCTGAACTGATTTAGGTAGCAGCCTGCTTCGTTTCTTGTGCTCTATGATTAGAAACATTTAAAAATCCTTCAAATAAGTGTTTTCTGGTTGTTGCTTCAGGTTTTTCCATATTTCTAACCTTCTCCAAGCTCCTGCAATTGCGCTTTTCATTCTCAAGTCTTCGTCTTCCAATTTCACTATTCTTTATCGTCTTTGCTTGTGACTTTGCATCGTCCCAAGCTAAGTTTTTACTTCGTAAGTTCCACTTGCTATTTCTCTTTTCTTTTTCTGTTTATATTTCTTCGTATCTGTAATTAGGGTTTGTGAATGGCGAAAATAGGCAATAGAGCAGTACCCGAATTTAGGAAGTTTTATAACACCCTAGACTAGGTAGCTATTGAATGTGACCATGTCCTTCGTAATTTTAGAGAGATTAAGGATGATCACTGGATTCATGTTCTCCTATTGTCCCAAGGGTTCTTACTTTCCCCCCAAGCAATTTGTTTTTGCATTTCTTTGGTTATTTCAATATTATCCCTGCACAGTGTTCGCCAAACGTCCGGAAGATTGTTAATGGTGTCCATAGAATAAATCACATCTATGGCACAAATCTAGGGCTTGCTGAGATCTATTTTTGTTATTCTTTCTCGCGAATAAGTTATGGTCTTTTTTACCTCAAGGCCAGGAGTCCTGATAGGTTATTGGTAGTAAATCTACCTGATTCCCATAAGGATTACTGGCAAGAGATTTTTCTTGCTAAAAATTGGCAGTTTCCTCCCCATATAGAGGGGTCGAGGTCTGATAGGTTCATGGTCCCCTTTTATGGGGAGGAGTTCATAGGTAGGCTTAGTTTTTTCTCTGCTCATCGATCATCTTATTGATGTATGATTTCTCTGATATGCTTTTTTCTTTCTTTTCATCGAGAAAAAATAACTTGGAACCTTATCTCAGTGAGGTTCGAGCTGCTGAGTTGGTCAAAGTCAGGAATATCAAGGAACTCTTGGCTCACGGTGAACACCCTCGATCAACGGTTTTGCTCTTGGAATACAAGAAGGTTGGGTCCAGCCTTATTGCGCGACCTGTGGATAGCATCCCTGAGATAGATATTTCTGAAGAGGTTGCTGTCGACCCCATCTAGTTGGACGAGAAAGGAAGCATCTATGGTGAAGAGAGAGAGGGTGCTGAGGTTAGTTCCGGTGAGGATATCTCTGGTGGTGAGGAATCTTCCAGCTCAGAAGAAGTTTCAGAGGCTCAAGCGTCTTCAAGCGAATCAAGTAGTTCTACCGAGGAAGATATCGCTCCTCCCAGGAAGAATTTGATTCGTGATGATGATGATGATGATGATCTGCTTCTCTCCTACCGTTTAAAGAAGTAGAAATCTAGTGGTGGAGAGATTGCAACTGGTTCTCAGTTTGCTACTCGTGAGCAGGAGAAGAAGAAGAAGAAAGAGGAAGAGAAGTTGAGAGGGAGGGAAAGAAAGGAGGAAGAGAGGAAGAGGGTAGAGAAGAGAAAGAAAGCTGAAAGGGGAAAGAAGGAGAGAGAAGAGGAGAGAGGAGACGAGAATGAAGGTAGGGCAAGCATTAGTGCCTGTGTCCGCTTTGCCCGAGGGGGCCTCTGTCGCCATCTCTCCTCAGTTGGCTCCTGCGTTGCTCGAGAGAGAAATTTTGCCTACTAATCGTCAGAAGGCAATGGGGAATGATCAGTTACCTCTGTAGGTGAGCCAAAGGCTAACCTCAGTAAGTATGTCTTCGATTTTTTATGCTTGCAGTATTCTATTTATTGCATCTCTTTCTTGATGTTTTCACTTTTTTACAGTTCGTGACTGACTTCATCGTCTTCTATCACACCCGCGATGAGATGGTGAAGAGGAATGCTGATTTGGAGAAGCAAAATGCTGAGCTGAAGGGGAAGAGTGTCGAGCTAGAGGCCAGTTTGAAGATTGTCGATGATGCTCAGCGGTCCTTCGATCTCGCCCTCACTGATGTTAATCGGGTGAAGGAGGCGGCGATCAAAGATCTTAGCGAGTTGCGGTAGTCCTACGACTTGGTCTGCATGAGCAAGTTAGCTGTGGTTGAGGAGAATAGGGTGCTAACAGAAAAGGTGAAGAAGGTGAAGGAGAGATCGTACAATGCCCGGTGGGCTGCTGCGTACGAGGATGCTGAGGTTCAGATAGGCTACATTAGTCGACTGAACTTCAAGAAGGGCTAGAACAAGGTTCTTTTGGCTGCTGGAGTGGACATCGATTCTCCACTATTCGACAAGCATGATCCAGGCTCGAAGCCTGTTATGTATGAGGCTCGTTCATCGGCCATTGACGGTGGTATCTCTGCTTCTCAGACCATTCCTGTTGGTGCTCCTTCTACCCAGGGAAAAATAGTTGCTCCATCTGAGGGAGGTGTTCCTACTGCTGCAGATAAGGGAAAGCAACCAACGACCTTAGAGTCAACTAAGGTTGCTAGCTATCCTGTTCTGAGGACTTCTTTTGTATTTTTTCTTTATTTGTACTATTCTTTTTATTATCGATGTACCTGGACCACTCTATTTCAATGAAATGAAAACACTTGTCTTTCTGCATACTGATCCTTCTGTTCTTTTAATGCTTTTTATGGATTGTAGTTGATTGATGTAGATGAGTATATACCTGCTATCTCTCAACTGGGAAGGATCCTCGATCCTAATGCGAGCAATCAAGTTCTCCAATCCATTGTAAGTCCCTTAGGTTGAGGAACAAGAGCTTTAAAGATCAGTCTAAGCTCGTTGCCAAACTGAAGGATAGACTTAAGGAGATGGAGGAGGTTGGTGCTTCTGTTCAAGAAGAAGTGAACCTTCTGAGGGCTAAACTTCTAGATGCCTCCGAGATCAATCAAGTCGGAGAAGTTCTTCATCATGATAATGAAACTCTGATGAGGGAGGTGTCACGACTCAGGGAGCATGCGCCGAGCGTTGTACCTCAAGTTTTGCGAGGCTCCTCTTCATTGACTGGTCCATGAGTTGGTACAGCACCAAGCGCCACTCCTCAAGTTTTATGAGGTTCCACTTCATCGGCTGGTCCGCGAGCTGGTACAGATGCTAGGGGTCCAGCTAGGGAAATAGATGAGCTTCGAGGAGATGTTCATTGAGCTTATGTGATAGCTGCTAGACTTCAAAGATATGTCACGTGGCTGAGGCATCTGTTCAAGAAAGGATCTCGGCGAGTGTGGGCTAATGGTTATGACCAGGGTTGGATAGATTCTCCGATGAGGTTGGCGGAGGTCGAAGAGATATCCTTTATTAGGGAATGGTTGAGTGCCCTCAGGGAGCTGCAGGTCTCCAGGAGCTCAGTGCTCTGGTATCGTCATGAGATCTCTCCTTCAACTCTGATGCCTAATCCTTTCAGGAGGGCCGACCAGTGGGTCCCTATAGATGCTATCCCCAGACATCTAATGGAGCCAGATGCGAATGAAGTTGAGGAAGAAGTAGATCCTCATCCGGATGACGGCCGAAGAGCGTAAGTGGATGATTATCTTGCTCAAAGGCCTAATCCTAATTAAGATTTACTTAATCCATTCAATATAACTCTATCGTAAATGCATTGAAGTAATAAAATATTTATGTTTTGGGCGATTCACCGACTAACACATGCGTTGTGTATTTTCTACTTCACCGATTTTTGTTTAATTATCTTGGGCTCTTCGTAGCCGACTCGATTTGATGTGGGCAGAGTTATTTTATTGCTTGAGTGTCCTCCCAATCCAGTATGCTTATGAGATACCATTCTGCCCTACTTTACCTTTTAGGTCATGTCGTCACACTCCCTTAGGCCTAAGTTTGGTAATGGCGAGGACACACCCGGTGTTGGATGTTCTATCCGATCAGGTTTTCTGAGCCAAACATTATTTGGCGACCCATTCAATTTGGCCGAGCTGCATAAGGGTCCCTTGTAGGGCTTGATATATTTCCAGGGGCAATGCTAAGAGGTTGTTTGTGTTTCATAATGAAAACCCGAGGAGGGAGGCTCCCTGCTTTTATATATTGAGTAATGTGCCTATCGCTTGGAAAAAATGTGCAAGTTATAAAGTTCATAATATACAATTAACACTTTATGGAAATCTACTGCCAAACAATCTTTTATTAATCAAACACAATAAAAATGAGTTGCCAATTCCAGTAATGTGATAAAAGATTAATTAAGACAAATTATAAATATAATTTCTTCAGGTTGGACGCGTTCCAAGCTCGGGGTATCTCTCTTCCCTCCATCGTTTCTAAGTAATAGTCTCCTTGTAGGTCGTCTCTTGTCACCTTGAATGGTCCCTCACAGTTTGGATCCAGCTTGCCATCAGATGGTTTTACTACACTGCCAAGAACTTTCCTTAGGACATAGTCCCCAACATAGAATGTTCTTGAATTGACCTTCTTGTTATAGTTCTTTGCTAGCTGTTGCTGATAGCTGGCTAGTTTCACTAGAGCTAATTCCCTATGTTCGTCAGCTAGGTCAAGCTCAGCGATTAATGCTGCATCATTCGTGCCTTGGTCGACTAAGGTGGACCTCATGGTTGGGAGGCCATCTTCTATAGGGATGATTGGCTCCATTCCATATGTTAGTGCGAAGGGGGTTTCTCCAGTTACTCATTATGGGGTAGTGCGGTAAGCCCATAAAATATGGGGCAGCTCGCTCACCCATGCCCCTTTGACTTGCTCTAATCCCTTCTTCAGTCCATCGATCACTATTTTATTGGAAGCTTTATCTTGGCCATTGCTCTGAGGGTATGCTATCGAGCTGAAATGGTGCCTAACTTCGTGGTCGTTGCAGAAACCCTGGAATAGGACGCTTTCGAACTGGGTTCCATTATCAGTGATGATTGTTCTGGGGATCCCAAAATGGGTAATTATATTTTTCCATATAAATCTCATCATGTCTGCGTCCCTGATGTTCACCAGGGGCTCTGCCTCAATCCATTTAGTGAAGTAGTTTGTGGAGACCAACAGATACTTTTGATTACCATCAGCGGTAGGAAGAGGGACGGCGATGTCCATTCCTTACTAGGCGAAGGGCTAGGGGTTGGTAAGTGATTTTAGGACTCTGGCAGGTTGGTGGACCATAGGAGTATATAGTTGACATTTCTCGCACTTGCGAGCATATAATCCAGCATTTCTCTGCATTTATGGCCACTAGTAACCTTCCTTCATTGCTAAAAAAACTAGTGATCTCTCTTTAATATGGCTCCCACTGATTCCTTCATAAAGTTCACGCATAACTTGCTTAACATCATTTGGGTGAAGACATTGGAGGTAAGGGCCGGTGAATGGTCTCTTATACAGTTTGCCCTCAAGAGATAAGTGAAAGCAAGCATCCTTGATTCTTATATGATGAGCGAGCTTCTGATCGTCTGGTAGTGCATCATCCTTTAAATAGTCCCTCAGGGGGTCCATCCAACTGGGTGCTGATTCAATCTGGAGAACATGGACCATGTTTGGCAGATCTTTGCTCTGGTTGATGCTCGGTTGGGTGAGGAAGTCTATAGGGATTGTTCTTTTTAAGTTAGAGTCGATTGCTGAAAGCAAGGCTGCTAGGGCATCGGCATGAATGTTTTGTCCTCTGGGAATCTATTGGATACTGACTTCCTCAAAGTTGGACATTAACTTCTTTACTAAGGCGAGGTAGGCTGCCTTTTTTCATCCCTCGCGTTGAAGTCCCCACTTATTTGATTAGAGATCAATTGTGAGTCGCCGAACACCAGTAGCTGTTTTGCACCCAATATTTGTGCCTTCTGTAGGCCTGCTATCAAAGCCTCGTATTCTGCCTCATTGTTAGAGGCTTCAAATCCAAGTTTGATCCCCTGCTCGAGAATTGTATCTTCTGGGGTAACGAGCACAATGCCTACTCCTGTCCCCTTTGAGTTGGAGGCTCCATCAACAAACAGTCGCCAAACGCCTCCTATTGAGTTATCTTCCCTTTGATCCATGGATTGAAGTTGGTCGCAAGGCTATTTGCCGGTGAACTCCGCATTGAAGTCGGCGAGGACCTGTCCCTTGATTTCATTCCTTGGTTGAAATTGGATGTCAAATCATCCGAGCTTGACTGACCACTTCGATAGTCTGCTAGACAAATCTGCTTTCTGGAGGACTGCTTTAAGGGGGTGTGACGTGAGGATAATGATAGCATGAGCTTCGAATTAGTTCTTCAGTTTCCTCGAGGCTACCACTAGTGCAAAGGCAAGATTTTACAGTGGTAGGTATCGCTGCTCGGCTTCCAATAGGGTCTTGCTCGCGTATTAGATTGGGTGATGGATTCCTATTTTTTCACATACTAGTGTAGAACTAACGGCGTGGATGGAGATGGTAAGGTACAAGTACAGGGAATCACTCTCCTGAGGTATTACGAGCAAGGGTGGTGTGCTGAGATAAGCTTTGATCTCTTCCAATGCTCTCGAGCAATCTTGATTCCACGCCACTATTTTTCTTCTCTTCAATAGCTGGAAGAATGGTAGGCACTTTTCGGAGGACTTTGAGATAAACCGATTCAAGGCGGTGAGCATGCCCGTGAGCTTCTATAAGTCTCATATCGTGCGGGGAGGTTGTACCTTATTGATTGCATCAATTTGGTTGGGGTTCGCTTCAATGCCTCTCTCACTAACCAAGTACCCGAGAAATTTTCCTGATTGGTCACTGAAGGAACATTTGCTCGCGTTGAGTTTCATTCGATATTTCCTGAGGATTTTGAAGGTCCTTAATAGGTTTGAGAGGTGGTCTTCTTTATGCCTGCTCTTGGCGAGCATATCGTCGATGTAGACTTCCATGGTATCACCCATTTGGTCTTTAAACATCTTGGTGACCAACCGCTGGTAGGTTGCTCCTGCATTTTTTATCCCAAAGGGCATAACTTTGTAACAGTATAACCCGACGATGGTGATGAACGTTGTCTTGTCTTGGTCTGGTGCAAACAGAGGAATATGGTGATACCCCGAGTATGCATCCAGGAAACTCATTCTTTCATGAGCTGGTGTGGCGTCCACCAACTAGTCGATCTTTGGCAGGGCAAAACTGTCCTTAGGATATGCCCTGTTAAGGTCAGTGAAGTCGATATAAGCTCTCCATTTTCCATTGTTCTTTGGAACCACTACTGGGTTGGACAGACATTTAGGGAATTGAACTTCCCATATGAATCCTATAATAAGCAGCTTTTCTACTTCCTTTTCTACAGCCTTGGCCTTCTCAGGCGCAGTTCACCGTGCCTTCTGCGCGATAGGCCTAAAGGTGGGGTCGGCGTGCAACCGATGGCAAACCACATTGGGGTAAATTACTGGCAGCCCTTACGGTTCCCATGCAAAAACATCTAGATTGCTCCTCAATAGTACCATCATTTCCTTCTTCTCTCGATCTATGAGGGAAGATCCAATTAAGAACTTTCTGTCTTTTTTGCTATCATATACTGCGATCTCTTCCAGGTTCTCAACGACCCGTTCAGAGGGGAGGAACCTGGTCTCCTCCACTCCGAGTCTTCCATACTTTAGCTGATATTTTGATGGTATCAAACCTTCCCATTCCTCAAGCTTCTCTTTGTCCTTCTCGGCCTTCTTCTCTGGTTTTGGGTGGATGGATGTTATAAAGCACCTTCTTGCCATCGCTTAATCTCTGTGGATCTCCATCACTCCTCGCTTAGTCACATACTTGAGTTTCTAATGGTAGGTCGAGGGGACGACCTTCATTGCATGTAGCCATCCTCTATCGAGGATAACTTGGTAGGGCAAGTCAAATGTTGACTACCAGAAAATATATCATTTTAGAGACACTTCATGCCCTCACTGGCAGTACAATCTTTCCAAAAGGGACAGTTACTTTCCCAACTAAGCTAACTAGCGGGACAGTGGCTTCCTGTAAGTCGGCAACGCTTAACTTCAATTTCCTAAACAGGTCGAGATACATTTGTAATGACCCCATTTTCTTATGCCAATATATAATTGTCTTCTTTCAATTTCGTCATACTTACTATCTAATAATGATATATTATTACATATATGATATTCCGAGTTCTTAATATGATAGATCCCGTTTTTAAATTTGAAGAATCAACGGTAAAATGGGTCAGATTGAGATTTTATGGCACATCCTAAGCTAAGTGATAAGTTTTGGGGTAGAAAATATAATTTTATGAAACTTTAGGGACTTGGTTTTAATAAAGAAAGTTTCAGGGACCAAAATGAAAAATAAAAAGGGGCCTTTTTGTAAATAAAATATTTTCAGGGACCTATAAGAAATATTGAAAATATATGGTGTAAAATTACCAAAATGCCCTTCAGGTCCGAAATGACCCTTATACCCTTAATACCTATCCACCTCGTGCTCGGTTTTGACACTTCCACCGTACACGTGTCATCGTTAGAGGAGAAGCCAAAACACGTGTCGTCGTTAGAGGAGAAGCTAAAACACGTGTCGCAGTCCGGTGAAATAAGACTGCAAGACTCCTCCGTTACGCGACACGTCAACGCTGACTCCCATTGTAAAAGCTTGGTCAGCATGGACATGTGTCAACCCCGGGATATCTTTGGAAAACTATAAATAGGGCCTTTGGGGATCATTTGAAACTCACACCAATTCCTTGAGAATTATAGAAAGAAATAGTGAGAAAAAGTGTGAGAAAGTTTAAGAAGAAGTTCTTAGGGATATTCATCTTAAGGTAATCTTAATGTTATAATGCATCTTTATAGTTTTAATTTATTGTTTTATAGCTTTACTCAGTAGTTATGCTGTAAAATACAATAAAAAATTCACTAATAAAAACTTAAAATTTAGAACAAATCCAAGTTGATTTTATAAACTTGTTTGAAATTATACACTTTTAAAAATGATTCTTTTTAAAGAAATTGCTCGTTATTATGGAATCCGATTTAAGTAATTCCAAAGTCAGGCCCGGTGAAGTTCTGTCTAGATGAGATGGTATTTAAGTGGTGCCCCTGTGACCCTCCATATCTACTGGCAACCGACTGATGAGGAAAGACTATGAATTGAATTCTTCAATTTCGATCAAGGAGTTTTAAAAGTTAACAAGTGGGGATTCAGTAATCCTTTAAAAGAGGAAGTTATTATTAAAGTATAGTATAAACTGGACCTTAGAACGTGTACTTAAATCTTTATCAGATTAACGTGTGATCGAAGACTGAATACCAGTAAATTTGACCTCCATTGTGGGTGAGTACTCTGACATTCCTTGGGCATTTTAATTATATGATAGTATGCAAACTATATATATTTTGTGAACTACTTTTATTCTCAAAATTCATGTGATACCGATGATTGATTCATTTGTGATATGTTTATGTTTGTCCATATAAACATACCGATTAAAATGATTATTGAAAAGGATATTGAATATTGGAAATCTGATTCGGCCTAAGGGACCTATTTACTAACTGACCTTCCCAGCTGGGTTATCACTGGTGTGCCCTAAATAAGGCGTTGTGACGAACATGTTCGATTGACCCTCAACTACCGGGGTATAATACGGTAGAAGAATACGGTATTAGAGTGTACTTGGCCATTAAAATGATATGATTTAAAGAAAAAGATATCACATTTGATTTGTTGCATTCTTCTTATTCTGAGCTATCCAATTGTGATATATATAATTTCATTTCAAAATTATATCTATTTACCGCAAGTTCCTCTCCATATATGTATATGCCTTCTCTTTTGACTTGAATAGGTATCTATTTTCTGAAAACCCTGGAATGTTTGGAGATTGAACCTCATTCGGCTTTTAGCTAATGTTGTATAAATAACCATTTTTCAGGAAACGTTTAGGCTCACGGACGGAATGAAAATGGACTATATTGAAGATTTAGCTTTTAGAGCTCTTTTTGTAAAATGTTTATTTAGAGCATGTCTGGATCTCTTGTAATAAGGTTTAAATTTTCTTTTAAGTTGTAACCCGTTGTTACTTTTAATATATATGAAGTTTCCTTTAGAAAGCTCTGATGATGTAATTCCTTTACTTTCAGTATTTTATGATTCATAACCATGTGATAATATATCTGTTGCATTTATTTAAGGAAACAATTAAATCGAAATATTTGTTTCCTTGGTGGCATGTCAAGACACTCGTTCCGTAATACTATCTTGGGTCGGGGTCGTGACAACATTACCTCGGATGAGCTTCCCTGGTCGATGAGCAACTTGTCGACATCGTAGTTTGTTATCCAGAGTGTAATAATTAAGGCATCATGATGCGGGGTTTTTACTCCCATTAAGTCTTCATCCGTGAATACGATATGTTTGCTGTAGTCGACGTCATCTGCTCAGTGACGCTTTCCTGACAGTGTTTTCGCTGGATCGATCTGAAAAGCTTGCATTACTGATGTAAGATTTTTCACTTCCATTCCAGCCGAGTTTCCCTAAATCTACTTTAGATCAGATGCCCTATGAATCACTGCGAGCTCATAGCCAGCATCGTCCTTAAGCACGTTGTCAGGCCTTGTGTCTCCGTTGGCAGCATCTTTCTCTGCCTTCTTTTCCACAAACTCGTTTAGGTGCCCGGTCTGGGCTAACTCTTTTAGGTGGGACTTAAGAGCCTTGTAGTGCTTAGTCTTATGACATCCTTCCCTGTGAAAAGTGCATCTCAGCGCGTTATTCCTCTTTGAGGGATATCCTCCCATCTTTCTGGGCCACTTAACAAATGGCTCGTCCTTGATCTTCACTAGGATCTTGTAAATTGGTTCTTTGAAGACAGTGTTTACTACCTGAAATGATTTTAAAACATCGTTCCTGTTTCCTTTCTTGGAGCTACCCTTGCCCCCATTTTTGCCCCCATTTTTTCTGGTTTTTAGCCTTGTCGTTGCCCTTGGCAGTGAGCTTAGCTTAACCATTTTCCCCTGCACTGAGGCGGGTCATATCTTCAACTTTGGCGTACTTCTCAATGCGAGCCATCAGGTCATTAATGGTTGTGGCCTCCTTCTTAGTGAGGTATTGGTGTAAGAGACAAGAGCTAGGTAGGCCAATCTTGAAATATGCTACTTCTACCTGCTCAAAGCAGTCCTCGACCTCATTGAACAACTCCGAGTACCTCTTTGCCTATTCCCGGAGGCCCTCCTGGGGTGTCTTTTTCATTATTAGCAAGGCATCCACACTCTTTGCTTGGGAGCTGCTGCTAATGAAGCGAGCTATGAAGATCTCTGCCAGGGACTCAAAGCTCCTGATGGATCTGTGAGGAAGTCTCTCAAACCACTTCTAGGACACATCATGCAAACTCGAGGGAACGATACGACACATTAGTGTATCCCTATGGTTCTAGAGACTCGTGGCCTGCCTGTACTGCCTAACGTGATAGATAGGGTCAGTTTTTCTATCATATATCTTGAATCTCGAAATCACGAACTTCTTGGGGGCTTCTTCTTCTTCTATCTCCCTCGAGAAAGGGGATTTTATCTGGGTCCTGAGAGCTCACCGAGATGTCTCTCTGGTCAATTTGGCACCCCGATGTGCTGGATGCTGGTCCATTTCTCTTTGGACCAAATTTCGTATGTCATCATTTCCTCGAGTCAGGCTCCTGCAACGGTGAGCTGGTCGTTGTTGCTCGAGCAAGTCATCATCTGAAGAGTGTTCCTCGATCCTTTGGGATTTGCGTCTAAGGCTCCTTCCTCAGCTGTGAGACTTTCTCTCCTGAGGGCTAGGAGTGAGATATTGACGTCGCCTGGCTCTACGATGGATCTTTTTTTCCATCCTTTCCAATCTCCTTTTGAGGCAAGCATTCTCGTCTTCTTACTTGCTAGCGACCTATCTTTGCTCTTGGAGCCTTGCCTCATAGACATCGTTCAACCTGGAGATTTGTGTGGACCTGGAAGGTCCCTCAATTTCCTCCAAGGCTTACCGCTCTGGGCGAGCCCTTTGATCTGAACGTCGAACTTCAGATCTGATCCTACGAGGGGCAGGCTGCTCTTGGATATCCCCTGCTTGAGGGGCATTGCTACTGTGACCAGACATTTCAAATTCTTTGTTGGTGAGGGATTTCTTAAAGGAAGACAAACGTTACTATAGATGGTGCCAATTGTTGTGACAACTAAGTTTAACAAAAAATAATAAGAAAAGGAAATCACCAAAACAAATAAAGAGTGTAAAGAACACCAATCACACGACACAATATTTACGTGGTTCAGAAAGAATGCCTATGTCCACGGTGGTGCTCTCGATATTATTTCTATATACTCCGAGAAGTGTTTTACAGGAAAAATAATACATGCCTTTTGCCCGAGGCTGAGGGTTTGTTATATACATGTCTATTCT
Source organism: Sambucus nigra (assembly GCA_949130495.1). Lineage (NCBI taxonomy): Eukaryota > Viridiplantae > Streptophyta > Magnoliopsida > Dipsacales > Adoxaceae > Sambucus > Sambucus nigra. The sequence goes on from OX422207.1 coordinate 617,506,283, forward strand.
CGGGGGGTGGGGGTGTTGGACCCCCCCCCCCACGTCAGTGCATAACCCCTAGAATATCTGCATACGAGATTTTAGGAACTTGACTGAGTCGTAACTGAATTGATTGGGATGCGAGGCTCCCAGACTTTGGTTCATTTTTATTGGTCTACTCGTCTTGGGACAAAATGAGAAATCGAGGTACCCACAATAGTTATTCAACTACATGTAATTGCTATACCACAATCATGAATTGATTCCCAATTTTAGTCCCAGTCACATGATTTACGATTAAACCATCAACTAAATTAACATGAATCATATATGCTCAAAAATCAAGCAAGACAAACACTTGCCTTTTTGTGAACTTCTTATTCGCTGAATGAAACTAGTATAGGGGTGATCCTCTCTTCATGATTTATGTGTTTGTGTGATTTTTGGTGTGAGAGCTTGAGTCTTTATCCTATGGCACCTATGGAGTTCTTCTTATCCCTCTTTGTTTCTCTCTATCTCTCACTTAGGTTTGGAAACTGACTGATAGCCTATTACCCATGTACACTTCCCTTTCAATTATCTATTTTCGTCCATTTTAATTCCCCAAAATCTCAAAAGACCAAAATACCCCTCTGGGGTGTCGGTTTGACCTAAATTGCCTCGAAATCCAAATAAGCGACGCAGGTAGGGTTTTTCGACTATCTCAGACCGTCTGGACTCATCGGCGCACTCGAAATGATCAGACGAGTTACTTATAAATAAATTATCTTTTTAACCCAATAAATGAATACCGACACGACTCACACGCGCATCCCAACTAAGTGTATTGTAACTGCCATATTTTTCACTCTCGGTCAAAATAATATTTTCGTAATCATATTTTACTTTACTCGCTAAGTAATATTCAACATAATTATCACCAATATACATACTAACTCTCGTCACGCTAGTAATTGTTACATTTAAATCCGGATTAATTATAAATAAATTTTCTCTGTTTGAATTAATTAATCCTAATTGCGTAATTAAAATAAAATCCCTCAAAAAGACGAGGTATTACATAGAAGTGGATGAAAGATATCAAATATCTCTCTAGGGTTTTGTGTGTGTCATTTTCTTCATGACCCAGCTAGGTGATATGATATGCTATTTATAGTAGGAATATCAAGATGAATTGGTGGAATGGCTTTATAAGTCAGGTAGATAAACATTCTTACATTCTTGATGACATTTAATCATGAGCTAGACTTGGGGTTTAACCCATATGCATTTATAAAATGAGACTATATATATTCCCATGTGTACTTAAGCCTTGATATTTTACATTATAAATGGTCGGCCTTCCTACTCGTGGTCGATCAGATTACTGACTAGTAGAGAATACCGACCAAGATATAGACTTGCGGATAATGCCTAATTGAGTATTTCATGATGGCAGGTGTCATAATTATATTAGTCCACATCATACTCCTATTTTATGCTATAACAAAACCCCCTAGTACTTCATTCTTTAATGGAGCTAGGAGTGGCTAGTGTAGTAAAGGGATGGAGTGTTAAGCATTAGGTGTTAGTTGGTTTCATAAAAACTGGGTCATAAGCCCTTTGTCATGTTGAGGTATTTGATAAGTAGTCGATCTCTGAAAGTTTGACTTTTTGGTTTTTTCTCCTTCAGGCATTGGCAATTTTGTAAATAAGGGTAAGAATAGCAAAGCATCAGGGGTATGCCGATATTAAAACTCATTGGATAATGAACTGTCGTCCAAATGAGATGGTAGATACTTTTAATCGTACCAACTCTGTTCAAATCTAGAGACAACACTGATCCTCTAAAGTGTCATTTTCCTCCTTTATTTACTTCATCCTTGATTTCAAACTCTCTTTCTTCTATCCCAAGTATTTTTTGCCAGTTTTGAGAGTTGTTTCCTTTCACGAGAACATTGTTTTTTTACTGGCCGTTCACTATTAGAACTTCTCCTTCCTTACATTTCTTTGGTAGTTCTCTACCCTTCCACTTATATAATCCCTTTGTGGGTAAAAATTGAATTATTGAGTAGTCCCTCTGATATTTATGCTTTAGAGGAGTGTTATTGGATACCCACTATCTCTATTGCTGAGTCTAGGGTAACCGTTACCCCTAACCATTTATTTATGGAATTTTGTCAACATTTTGATGTGGTTCCTGCACAAGTCGCCCTAAATACTTAGAGGGTCTTTAATGATGTTTATCGCATTAATAAATAATATAAGATAAAAATTGGGATAAAATAGTTGATGTACAACTATAGTGGGGTACCACCAATGATATATATATATATATATATATATATATATATATATATATATTATTTGAAGACAAGAAAATCTAATAGATCCCTCGTCATGAATCTACAAGACTTCAACAAAGATTGTTGGGATCACAGTCTAATTGTAAAGGACTAGAAATTTTCCATTCTTCGTGAAGGCGACGTGTACAATGGCCCTAGGTGCACTCGGGAGGGCCAAGGAAAAGGTTGGCACATGCACACACAACTTGGATATTTTTATTTCCGATCTCTACTTTTTATTCTATATCTAACTTTATGTCTCCATTTTATATTTCATAGAGAAGAATTATAAAAAGATGCCTCGTGTTTTTTAAGTCAATTTCCTTGACTTGGATATCGTTTGCTTTATTCAGCAGAGAATTTGAGCTTAAGATCATCCCTGCTTGTCTTCTTTCCTTCTTAGCTACCTTAGTTCCATTACTTCATTTGTTGCTCGATCGACGGAGGACATCCATACATTCCCCATTAGTTTAGATGACCCTGTTTCCTCCTCTTTCAGATCTTGTTTTGGCAAAGAACACTTCATCATCCATTGAATCATTAGATTTGCCTTTAGTGTTGAGCAACATTCCTTCCTCAGACATGGTTAAAATAAAAATTTCTAACCTCTTTGTCAGCACCGAGTCTCCTCCCCTGTAGGTAAAAAGATCAAAGTTTGGGGTTCCAATCTATCGGTCTTTATGGAAGTCTCCCTAACTAAAGACCAAGAGCCTAAGTATAAGATGTTAAGGAGGGGTCCAACTCCACCTGTAGAGGTAGTTGGAAAGGAGACCACTGACAAAGTTAAGGGTCCTACTCAATTCATAATGGTTAATATTCAGCTCTCTCGTGAACTGATTGGAGCTTGAGTTCTTCCTATTGATGGGGCGACTATAACTTCCATCCCTCACTCAAGGCTGGTTGATCGGGCAAATCACAATCTGGCCCTCTTAAGTAAATTTTATACTATATACCTTTTATCATACTCATTAGAATCCTTTTTAGTAACTTCTTTTTCTAAATGTTAGTATTGTAGTTCCTAATTAATTAAGACCAGCTTCTAAGGAGGAATAAAAAATTGAAAGACTCTTCTTTTGACATGGAAGTATCCTTCCTTGGGATGTTCAAGTCCTTGGAACTGTCTTGTCATGCTCATAAGGACAAGAAGAAGAAGAAGAAGATGGAAGATAAGGTTAATCTGCTAGAGTAGGGAAAGACATTTAAGGAGGAGGCTGCGACCACTGCCAAGTTGGAGGTAGATGAGGCTAAAAATGTTGTCGACTAGGGAAAAATGCAGGGGTTTGAGGTTAAGGCCAAGGCCTTTAAGGATAAGGATGGTGCCTTTATCTGGGGTTGTGATAAGGCAGTCTCCCATTCTTCCATACAAATTGCGTATTTGAGGACATTGCCTCTCAAGGAAGATTGGGATGCTTCCCTCACCCAGGTCAATACTGTATAGGGGCTAGAATTTTTTTTCCGGCACAATCCTGGGACTCCTCCACAGATAGAGGAAAACTTTTATGATGAGGAGGATGTGGATGAGTTTATGGAAGAAAAGGATCAACTGGTTATTTCTAAATGAGCAGATGGTGATATTGTAGTGGACAAGGAGAAGGTATGAGATGAGTCTCACTACCTCTAAGGGTTTAGTTCTTTTTCTTTCCATTTCCATTGTGAACTTTTTCTCTATGAATGAAACGCCCTAATTTAACTCCAAATATTTTTCAATAAAAATAAAGTTTTGTTATCCATGTCATTGTCTTGATCAAATTATAACAGCTTCTCCTTTTTCGGTCTCTACTTATAAACAACCATATTTTTTTCAGTTTAACATCATGATGGATTATTTGGTCACTACTCAGAATGACCTTCAATAGAGGTATAATTAGTTTCTTGTTTCTAGTTATGAAGATATGGATGAAGAGGAGACGCGGGACTTTCTAGGCCAAGATGCATGAGATCAAGACAAGGATGGCGATCTAAGTATGCGTCAGCTTTTTCATCAAATAGTGGTTAGAAATTACTCATATCATTAGATGATCCATGATCTCCATAAAAGTCAGAAGGAAACAATATTAAGTCTTTCTACCGATTATGAGAATAAGTTTGGAGACTTGTAAAAGAGTAGTGGGTTTGATTAGAAGTTGCTAGTCTTGTCCTCGACTTACTCCAAGAAGCAATTTATACTAAACTAAGAGTTAAATAATGCGAGAGAAGTTTCAAAAATTTCTTAAGAAAGAAAACAATTCGTTACACATTGAGCTTGAGAGTTTTAAGAATTCATCATCTGTAATGCCCCAACCCAGATTTAGGTCACCGTTGGGTCAACCCGCACTGAGTCAAGGAGTTAAAAAGGCAAGGTTAAAGTCCATTTACTTAATTCAAGAAAATATTTTAACTTTCTTATGTAATTATGACTAAGTTTTACTTGAGAAGATAAGTGATCACTTTAAGTAATTAGCCAATTTACAAGGTTTATTTATAAAAATCCAATTTCATCCACAATGCTTAATAAATAGGAAATAAAACACATTCACCCTGCATTATCACAGACCGTGGCCATAGGCCCAAATAAATGGTTTAAGTATTGAATAAGTAAAAAAACAAATTTTCAATGTTCAAACTAAATTACAGAGCATCTAGAAATGTGGGTTCCGTTCGGGGACTTACTATCATTGTTTTCGGCATCCCTACTCGTTGTACTTGGGGTGGGGGGGGGGGGTATCATAAACATAGGGGTGAACGAACTCTTAGTGGTGTGGGTAATACTAAGCTATACGTTTTGTACAAAAATTACTATATATATCGTGTATTTTAATCAATTCCGAAAATGTTTCTTAATTTAGCTAGTATTCATGAAACTACTATGCAATGCACCCGGGCGATGAGCTCATACTCACAATTAACCATTTTCATCACCCTTTGACGGGTCTAAAGATTAATTAATCATATTCTAATCATTTTTCTCATTAAACATATTTCATTAGGTTGTCTTATTTATGCATTCCCAAGTACAACAACTATCATTATAATTTACATTTTACATTCTCATTTCTCAAAATCGTCCAATAACCGCCGACTTTAAAGGGCTCCACACTGTCGACTATGATACCATATGCTCTGGTTAGTGATGTCTTTCACCCTAAGGCTCCTGGACCTACTTAATTTTTTGGTGTAATCCGAGTCCAATTTAATCTGTGTTAATATTTTATCTAATGTCCACATTATTCCATCCTTTTACTGTTCTTATAATTCTACGGTTTAAGTCATGCGTTCACATCATCGCCGTGTCATTTATTCACTTTATTTATTTTCATTAAAACCCGACCGATAAGGTCTATAAGGTAGACCGACCACTAGGACCCTCATTTTTGCCAAAATCATCATTTTTTCCATTTCATCATAATTTTGTGAAAAGATATTTTGTTTTATTTTTGGCACAACAGCTTAAACTTTCTCTTTCAAGACATCCTCTTATGATTTTTTGTCAAAAATCATGTCATCACTTATGTTTACCACATCAAATATAATTTCCCATTCAAGACCATTTTTTGCCAAATCTTTATAACTTTTAGCTATTATTACACCTGACCCAAAATATTATTTTATTTCTTTCTAATATTATTTAACACATTTAGGGATGTTTTTCTTCATTTATTCATTTCATCGTGAAACCTATTTTTACATGAATAAGAAGGTCTAAGATACCATCATCTATCTTACTACATTATTTTACAAGAGTGCAAGAGGATTTCAAGCTTAGAAATACCTGAAAATGCACTTGAACAATTAAAATCACGGATTTATACATATTTAGCACTATTTCTTCCATTTTCTAGGTAAAATTCCATTAAATTGTAAAAAGATCCTTCTATGGTTTTGTCTAGGTAAAAAAACTCCATTTTTGCAAGACTAATATTTCACCAATTAAATTTGTTTTAGGCATTATAAATCATCTAGCATTCATCCTATATAACTTCCATACCTAGAAAACCTTGGAAACTTAGAAGAGGAAAACCCTACCTTCAATTGGAAGAGGAGAAACACAAAGAGTGATTACTTTAAAGATGCTAAAACTCCTAAGATCCAAGATTCCAAAGGTTTTTTAAAAGCTCCAAAAAACCTTCTATATAAGCTTTGCTCCACCCCTTTATTCTTGAAAGCTTCAAAATAGTAGAATGGGTGTGAATATGGTGTTACTTAAGGTGTAGGAGTGGTGACAAGTCTTATCAATGGAGGAAAAAGGGTTGGATAAAGGGGAAATGGGTGTTGGCATCTTAGAGAGAGATAAGTTGAAAATATGAGGGAGAGGTTCCTCCTCCTTCTCCCTCTTATAACTCAACAATCCCTCCCAAAAATCATTTAGAAACCCTCTAATTGATAAAGCCACGCGAAGTTGACATGTCATGAAATAAATGGCAAAAAGAAACATACCACACAAGGGAAAACATGTATTACCAAGTTTTCCTAGGTTTTTCTAACGAAAAGGGCTTCTTACCCGAACGAGACTGGCTTCTCGCTCGAACATCCCTTTGAATGACCTTCTAATGAAATTGACTAGTTATGCCATTCGAACCAATGTACCTCGATCGAACGAGATGAGTATCTTGTTCTAACAACCATGGATTTATTAAAACTACCCAGCTTCCAAAATTTCCTACTTCCATACAATAACTTCCAACAATTAACATAAAAGACACCAAAGCAATTTGATATATGGATAAAACTCCATATACATATAATTCAAATTCCAATAATTTCTCATGGTTACAAATTACACAAAAATAATAAAATATTGGGGGCGGGTATTAAATCCCCCCCTCCTTGGAAGATTCTGTCCCCGAAATGAGAATAACCGATAATGGGAGTAGTTATGGGTTCTTTTCCTGCATCTCAGACTCACGTTCCCATGTCACACCTTCAACGCCTTGAAATTCCCAAAGGACCTTTACTAATGGGATAACCTTTTTTATTAGAACTCTCTCCTTGCGGTATAGAATGGATATGGGTCATGTGGGGAAAGTGACATCTTCCTCTAACTCGATTAGGTTCTAGTTGATGACATGATGGGGGTCATTAGATACTTCTTCAACATAGAGATATGAAATATGTTATGCAATTAGGATAACTGTGGAGGTAGAGCCAAAAGGTATGACACATCCCCGATCTGCTCCAAGATTTCAATGGGGCCAACTTCCATTTCTTCCTAAACTTTTGAGTACCAGTCGTTTCTCTAACCTTCAACATCACATGGTCGCCTACCTAAAACTCAACGGGTACCCGATGATTGTCCGCATAATTTGTTTGTCGGCTCTAGGCCATCAAGATCCTCTGTCAAATTACTCGAACCTTCTCAGTAATCTCTTGAATCAATTATGATTTGGTGAGATGTTTCTCACCCATCCAAACTAATAAACTGGCGAGTGGCATAGCCTCCTATAAAGGGCCTTAAAGGGGGACATTTCAATGCTCTCCTGATAGCTATTGTTGTAGTAGAACTTTTCCACATGTAGATTCGCCACCCAACTACCTTAAAAGTCTAGTGCATAAGCTCTTATCTTGTCCTCCAGAATTTAGATAGTTCACTCTGTCTTTCCTTCTATCTGAGGATGGAATGTAGTACTCATGTTCATCTCGATATCCAACTCTTTGAATTTTCTTCCAAAACCGGGATACAAAGCGAGGATATTTGTTTAAGATAGTTGAGAGAGGGACATCATGAAGCCTAACTATTTCCATGACATAAAACCTTGCTAGCCTAGCCATGTTGTCTGTGACCTTGATCAATAAGAAATTCACTCACTTCATGAGCTGATTTATAAGAAATGCACTCACTTCAAAATCCATCTTAATATACTACCACTTCCATTCCTCCATGGGTAGTGGTTGTAACAACCATGTTGGCTTATTGTGCTTGACTTTTATCTGCAGACATGTGTAGCACTTTGTTACGTATATTGCAACATCTCTTTTCCTGTTGAACCACTATAAATTACACAAAACACTTTATACATCTTGGTAGCATCGAGATGTATGTTGAAGTGTGAGTGATGGGCCTCTACCATCACCTCATCTTGAATCTCCTTGATAATGGGGACAATTAATCGACCCTTATGTCACACCCCACCGTCCTTATCTAAGGTCAGAGTGTCAAAAACATTCCCATTCGAAATACGGTCCTGATACTAAGAAAACTCAGGATCACACGAATGGGCATCAAGGAATTTTTACTGAATTGCTGTCCTAGCCACCATGCCCCATAGGTTTGCCCTGTTATAACCTCGCTGAATGTGCAAATCAAAATTTTGTAACTCCACAAATATATTCACCCTATTACATCTCATCACTGCAAGGGGGAATAGACTTCCAACTAAGAGCACCGACCCACACATTAGGCTTATCGGGGTGGTACTCTAATAAAAATTCGTAATATTTCATCAACTCCATCCACCGTATCTGGAAGAGATTAAGGTTACTATGTGTGAAAATGTATTGAAGGATCTTATGATAGAAAAACACCTCAAATGGTTCTTTGTATAAATAATACCTCGAGCTCTTTAGTGCAACCACTACCGCAACTAGGTCAAAGTCATGGGTGGGGTAGTTCCTCTCATGCACCATAATTGGAGGTATGCATATGGTACCACTTGACCGTTCTGCATCAGTAATGCTCTGAGTCCTGAACCTGAAGCATCATAATACACCATGTAACCCATACCGTCCTCTAGGAGGATGAAAATGGGCATAAGGGTTAAACTAACCTTTATCTCCTGAAAGGTTGACTCATAATTATTCGACCATTCGAAATGAGCCTCAACAAATATTTTACAAACATGTGGTAGTAACCGGCCAACCCCGCAAACCTACGTGCCTCCACAACTATCTTTGGCCTTTCCTACCCCATGAAAACCTTTACATTGGAAAGGTCGATAGAAATACCCTATCCAGAAACCACATGGCCAGGAAACATGAACTCTTCCATCATGAACTCGCATTTAGTGCATTTAGCATATAACTAATTATCTTCGAGTACTTGAATCTTCATGCAGATGTACTCCTCGTGGTCTACATCCGGGGCTGAATAGACCACTATTTCGTCCACAAAGACCCTCATAGACTAGTCTAGGTAGGAACAATAGATGTGGTTCATCAATTCCATGAATATTATTGGGGAATTGGTTAAGCCAAAAGTAATTACAAGATACTCATAGTGCCCATGCCGTGTACAAAATGAAGTCTTAGGAATATCCTCCCACCTGACATGCAACTGATGGTACCCAGACCGAATGTCAATTTTTGAAAACTTACTCGCCTTGTGCAACTGATTCATAAATCATCAATATAGTTCATGGGGTACTTTTTCTTTATCGCCACCCTGTTTAACTTTCTATAATCAATGAAGAGTCTCAAGGTGTTATCCTTTTTCTTCACAAAGGGGGCAGGGGCTCCCCACGAGGACACACTGGGGGTGTATGTATCCCTTGATGGTTAGATCCTCAAACTGAATCCTTAGCTCCTGCAACTCCATCGGAGCCACCAGTGAGGTGGAATAGACATGGGTTACACACCTGATGCACCTATATAGAGAAATCCACATCCTATCGTACTGTCAATCCATGGAGATCATCCGGGAATACATCGAGAAACTCTCTCTCCACAGAGTAGTCTAAAATCATACCATCTGGCTCATCCTGAACCACCAAGCTTCTCAACCAACCAAAATACCACTTTTTGCTCTCGAGCTGTAGAAAGCTTGCAAGGGTAGTCAATGACCTACTCACTGCTAAGGTAATGACGAGACCCATCTAGGAGTGATACTAGCACTACAACAAAAAACATCATTTATGTCAGTTTAAAAAGTGGCGTTATGTCAGACAAATGAAAACTGATATAAATGATATTTATTTATGTCAATTTGACTTTAAAGATATATTTTTATTTCAATTTAAGCAAAATTGAGTTAAAAAAACAAACCATTTATCTCATTTTTATATATAAATGGCAAAAATATAATGTTATTTATTTTAGCCTTCAAGTAAAAAATGAGTTAAATGGAAAAAGGAGAGAGTTTTTTTTTCACACTCCTGCTCCAAAATTTGTTCCTCAAAATTATTTGGTAGGTCTCCATTAGATCTCTCTCTTTCTACAACTCTCTCTCTCTCGGACGCACGTCTCTCTCTCTCACACGACTCTCTCTCGCACGACTCTCTCTCTCGGTCGCACGTCTTTCTCTCGGCCGCACATCTCTCTCTCTCGGCCGCACCTCCTGCGCCGGCCAGGATCCATCACGCAGGTACAAAAATCTCTCGATTTACTTGCTTCGATCTGTGTATATGTGTTTGTGTGTATGCGATTTGTGTATATGCTATTTGTTCTTGATTTTGTGTATATGTGTTTGTGTGTTCTTGATTTGTTTATACGGGATTTGTTCTTGATTTATTTATATGGGATTTGTTCTTGATTTGTGTGTAGGATTTGTGCAGGGGCATCCCCATTAAGTCCCGAGAGGGTTCGGGCGCACCCACATAATTTTTGGGATTTTTTTATATATACAGTGTTCTTTTAAAATTATATGGGCCTTAGTGTAATTTTCCGAAGTAAAATGCAGCTGAAAAATGCTGTTAGATAACTCAGGAGCAACCTCTATAATTATTTTAAAATCTTTTAGAAAAACCCACTTAGTTGTACAGCTCCTTGCAATATTTGGGCTCTTCTCATTTTAAAGAGCAAAAACCCTAACATTTAAAAACCCAATTTACCAGCCTATGTGCACACCACGGCTAAATTATGTGCTTCTTTTTGTGGTTTATCAAATACAAATTTCAATTTTTGATGTCTTCATAAGTTATTTGGCTCTTTCTTTAATGGAAGTGGCAGTCATTTGAATGGTTGTTGTCATGTCGTAGTTTGTTTAGATTTGTAAAACAAACATTTACATCTGAAAATTATCCTTTAAAATAATTTATGTTAAAAATTTCCTTTACATGCCTTAGTTTGATTATATTTGTTGGGGATTAGGTGCACATTCTTATTGTTGTTTGGGTATTGTTAAAATTAGTGGGGTGTTGTTAATATTATTTGGTTATTATTTTGCATTTCCAAATTTAGTTGGATGTTGTTATTTAGGGTTTGAAGTTGATTTGGTATTGTTCACTTAAATTAAGTATTGTTATATAGTACCCAAATTTTTTTATTTGGAGTTGTTGATTTTATGTATTATGATAGTATAATGGAAATTTATACCAAATACAACCCTTAGAATTTCATTGAGATCAAATGAGAAAAAAAATGTTTATGTTGATTTTGTATTTTTGGCACTTAATGCATGATATTTAACAATCATGTGGGTTTCATACATAGTTGTAATCACCCGAACACTGACAATCCAAAAGTACATTTTTTTAGCATTGTTGTCATGTTTGTGGAGAGAGGAGTTAACTAATCACCTATGTTTAATATGTATGTTAATATTTTATTGAGAATCGTGTACTAGTTAACTTTTACCCCTTGGATTACTGATGATAATCATATCCTCCATTAAAGGAGCTCTGTTTTGTAGTATCTTCCAAAATTACGTCTCTATATCTATTTCTCTATAATTTTTTTGGGCAACTGACAAATATAAAAACGATAATGAGATTAGGAAATTGTGTAAAGTATATTACAGTTGTTGGTTAAGCCATATTCTTAGTTTTAGAAAGCAGAATTCCATATATTTGTGGGCATGGAATTGCTATTGAAATGAAGTGAATGGTACCATATATTAAGATTTTAAATATGATAATTCACATTAGAGAACCAGTAATTGCTACGAATGATGAAGTGAGAGAGCACTAAAATTAGCAATGATTTGTAACTCATTAACACTAACTGATCAATATTACAGATTCGTAATATTTTTATTATTATGATGTCACTTGTACGAAGTTTCAGAGCCCTTGTTTACTTTTATAGGTGTTAAAAGATGCTCAATACCTAATTCCAATTCAATATAACACATCTTATTAAAATCCAGTTATGTTGCTTGTATATACAATTTCGAACCCTAATTACACTGTCAATCGACATTTGCTCACTACTATTTTGACATAGCAATGCATATACAAACATTTAGATAAAAGATGTATTGGAAAAAGGAATAATGTACAAAGCCTATTGATGACCAGGTGATAATAACCAAGTAGAGAGTTGAAATAAGATTCAAACATCATGTTTTTATAGTATCCCCATTAAACAAAGATACTCATTGGATACCATAAGATTTCCATTACTCCATGAATGTGTTCATGACTCACAATTACATTGCCTGACCCATTTATTGAATGTTTAACATGTGGTATTTCTTGTGTACAAGTATTAGTTATTTCCAAACACTTCGCTAACTCTTAATGAGGTATAACAAGGGTTGCTTTAATCAATTTTCTTCCGTTCATGCTTGAGTAAAAAATTCTCAGTTTTCTCAAGAAAATATTGATGATATATTCAAAGGCTTAAAATTTATGATAGATTCATAAAAGTGGGTTCTTTTCATTATATTTATTTGTTCATTATATGGTGTATTTCCATATAGACTTATTTTTATATTTGAATTTGTCACTTTGATGTGTTTCTTTCTTTCTTATTTTTCTTGTATGTATATCTTCTCATTGGCAACCTTAATAGAGCAATGATCCTTGATGAACTATCATAATAATTCACTAGGACATTTAATAGGTAATAACTCATCCAAGTATATATTTTTGAATACTTTCTTAACAGGTATATAGCATAGTAGCCAAGAACTCTTACCCTTAGAGGACACTTTTGAACACAGTCCCTTGGCAGAAATGGCCACGACTCAAACCTTCATCACTTTTTATTTCTCATTGATTGACTTCAACAAACCATTGGTAGGATCGTAAGAATCATATTATAGGTGTTTAGGTATAATAATTTCAGGTGACTCACTACAGTTGTGTTCTTGTCCGTATGAATAAAAGGAAATTTTCTTACCATTGGGTGGATTACGATATGTTAAAGGTTTGTTTTGAAATTTTAGGTGACTCGCTACAGTTTTAGTTTGGTTTTAGTATGTATATCATATACTCGGTAATGCCTCACTTGTGTGCTTTCATTAATTTTTCACATTGCTTCATATGTTCTTGTCCCATGCTTATACTATGTGCTTTCATTATATTATAGGTATATAATCGCTAATGGTTGTTGCTTGTATGTATAATATGTATAACATCATAGTATAATTTAGATAATAATTTTGTGAATTGAAGTTCTTCGATGATTGGAATTGGTTTTGGTTGTATAGTGTTTGTGTGTTGTGTTAGTGTTCTTGAGTTGGTTATTTATAATTGATTGAGTCTTATTACTGTTAGGTGTTGGTGTATTTGGTAGTTGTTGTGATAGTTTTAGAGGGATATTATGTTTTCTACGATAGTTTCTAATGGTGTGAATGTATTGTGTTGTATGACATTGCATTATGTTTAATAATTACATATTTTTTATTACTTATATCTCACTCGTGGTGGTTTACATACTTAGGCCAGAATGGACAGATCTTGGATGAGTAAGGACAGATTATCAAAAGAATACATAGAAGGTGTTGATAATTTTCTTGGGGTTTCTCAAAATGCCTCCTTGGATGAGAACTTCATACGATTCCCTTGTAATCAATGTGAGAATAGATTAAAAATGGGTGTTAAAGAAATCAAACAACATTTGTATAGTTCGGGTATCGATCCGAATTATAGTGTATGGAAATGGCACGAAGAGGAGGATCATCATGAAACAATGCCGGATGTTAATATGGGTGATCATGTCTGGGACGATCATAATATGGATACCATGGAGGATGTTGAAGAGTTGATTGACATGGTGGAGGCTATAAAAGAAGACTTCATAAGAAATGCAAAAAAATTTCAGAAGTTGTTTGTAGATGTGGAGAAGCCATTGTATGAAAGATGTAAAAATTATACAAAGTTATCTGCTATTGTCAAGAAATTCAATCTTAAAGCGAAGAGTGGGATGTCCGATAAATGCTTTTCAAATATGATGTCAATCATTACCGACATGCTTCTGGATGACAATGTATTGCCTTCATATAATAATGAGGCAAAACGTTACTTATCGGTATTTGGAATGGACTTTCAGAAGATACACGCATGTACTAATGATTGTATACTCTATAGAAAAGAGTATAAAGAAGCTATTGAATGCCCCACTGGTGGAACATCCAGGTTCAAACAGATGAAGAATTTGAAAGAACAAAAAAGGGATGAGGGGAAACGAGGTGTTCCTGTGAAAGTGTTATGGTACTTTTCACCCATTCTGAGATTTAAAAGGTGGTTTCAATCTACAGAGATCGCTAAGTCTCTGACATCGCTTGCAGATGATAGAATTGTTGATGGTTTGTTGTGTCACCAAGCGAACTCACCAACTTGAAAATTAGTTGATGACAAGTGGTCCTATTTTTCAGCAGAACCAATAAATCTTCGGTTAACACTATTAGTGGACGTAATTAATCCTTATAGTTCCCTTAGTAGTAGGTACAGTTGTTGGCCGGTTATGTTAAACACGTATAATTTCGAACCGGAATTGTGTATGAAGAGAAAGTTTACAATGTTGACTATGTTGATATCGGGTCCAAAATAATCGGGAAAAAATATAGATGTTTATTTTGATCCGTTAATAGAAGATATTAATACCTTATGGCATGAAAGAGTTAAAGCATATGACATTTTTCGACAGGAATCTTTTACTTTGCGGCAATACTGTTGTGGACAATTAATGATTTTCCAGCATATGGATATTTATATGGAAATGTTGTTAAGGGCAATAATGCTTGTACAATATGTAGTGAAAAAACATATTCCACCAGATTACAATACTGTGGAAAGTGCGTTTATATGGGACATAGGAGATAGCTTCCACAAAACCATCCATTTCGAAACCAGAAAAGGATTTTAATGGTGAGCAAGAGTTCCAAGCCTCCCCTGAACCTTTAAGCGGTGAACAAATATTGATAAAATTTGGGAGACTTAAGTTTTCATGGGGAAAGAAGGCAAAAAAGGTGAGGGCAGTTAATTTGAAGAAATCATCAAAGCGTAAGAGATCGAGGAGGGTAGTTAATGGGGTTGAAAAAGGCGATCATAGAAATATTGGGGTTGAAATTTTTTGGAAGAAGAAATCGATATTTTTTGAACTTCCTTGTTGGAAGTATTTACCTATTTGACATAACTTAGATGTCATGCACATTGAAAAGAATGTTTGTGATAGTATCATTGGAACCTTGCTTAATATTCCAAGGAACACGAAAGACGGGGTGAAGTGTCGACTCGACCTTGAAAAAATTGGCATAAGAAGTGAGTTAGCACCACATGTTAATGAAAAAGGGACATACCTACCGCCAACATGTTATACGTTACCGAGAGAGGAAAAAAATATTCTGCCAAACTTTCCATGACCTTAAGGTCCCGATTGGGTACTCTTCTAATTTTAAAAGCCACGTCTTTATGGAAGATTTGAAATTATATGGCTTGAAGTCTCATGATTGCCATTTTCTAATGCAACAACTTCTTCCAATTGCAATTCGATCGGTGTTGCCAAAGCATGTGAGATATGCGATCATAAGAGTATGCTTTTTCTTCAATGCCCTTTGTGCCAAAGTAGTGGACTTGCAAAAATTAAAAGAAATTCATAATGAAATTGTGATCACATTGTGTTTGCTGGAAAAATACTTTCCACCATCCTTCTTTGACATTATGGTGCATTTAATGGTGCATCTTGTGAGGGAGGTCGAACTTTGTGGTCCTGTTTTCTTTCGATGGATGTACCCAATTGAAAGGTTAGGTACATGAAAGTATTAATATAAGTAAATACTTGTACCGATTTTTTTTAATATGTTAGGTACATGAAAGTATTAAAGGGTTATGTGAGAAATCGTAATCGCCCCGAAGGTTGTATTGCTCAATGTTACATAGAAGAAGAAGCTATTGAGTTTTGTTCCGAGTTCTTATCGGAATTAGATTCAATTGGATTTCCGGAGAGTAAGGATGATGACAAACCGATAGGAGGCTCGGATGTCGTTGAAGTTGATCGTATACCCTTGGACAAGGCACATCTTCATGTGTTACATAACACGAATGATGTTAAACCTTATATAGAGTATGCCTTTCCTAACTTCCCATTAATATGAAGTTAGTTCCTCACATACTTACCTCTAGATATATTAATAACTAATGTTGCGTTACTCATTAATACATTGTCAGAGAGCATGAATAGTACTTGAAAGAAACCCATCCTCGAAAAGGGAAAAATAAAAAGTGGCTTGAAGATGAGCACAACCGCATGTTTATCCATTGGTTACGTAAAAGGGTATGATTAATGTGACACCCCGCCTAATTAATTATCATGTGATCAGTCCTTAATTAATCAATTTCAGAATATCAAGTTGGTTCAGATAATGCACCACTATCGAAAACTTAAATTTTAATTTAATAAAACTAACCACCTAATATTTAAAAAGGGTGATGTCCAAATTTTATCTTGTCATTAACTACTACCAAAAGAATACCAATAAATACCATGCATCACAGTAACATAAGTAAAGTCTGACTGAAGTAAAATAAATGTCTGGAGTAAACATCTCCAGGAATAATCCCATACAATAAATACAATAAAAGAAACCAAATCTAAGAGAGAGAATTTAAAACGACTAAATCTCTCAAAGTAAACATAAGTAAGGACGACATGTCCAACATAATGGAGAACTGAAAAGGAAATAATGAGTTGAGTCGTCTACTAGCAATAATCCCGCAGCTTCTATAGCAGCTACGTCACAACGACTGAATAGAGTCTCCTAATGCTGGTGTCCCTATGGATGGGCACCTAAAATAATGGAACAGTAAAAGATAGACAGGAAAACGGGTCCGAGCCCGAGTTGAAAACAGTTTAAAATAGCAAGTGCTTAAATTGATTCAATTAGCACAATTATTCTTCAAGTTAACTTAGTGTACTCACTTGAGATACTCACCCCTCAATCTAGTGTGCACGTCTAACGAGCGTAACTACCCATACTAGTCATGATACCCTGACTGACTACTAAGTGTATAACATTAAGGTTTAAAGTCTCCCTAAATAACTCACAGTCAATGTACTTATGATTTCGATATAGATTGAGGATTACTTTAGTTTATTCTCGTATTCTTATAAATGCCCAACTAATAATACCATAAGTGTACATTGAAAAAAATAGCGTCCTCAACATAAGACACCAAAAATGATTCCAGTATACACACATTATTCGCTTTATGTATACATATTAATTTATATGAATATAGAAATATTGCACCCTTGGTTGAGAAACCCCTTAGTGCTATGCATATTTGGCTATCTAGTCCATTTGCAACGCTCAGGCATATATGACAACAGGTTCAATCTCTCGAGAACCAATAAAAACATAAACACCTATTGGAGGCGAACATAGTCCTATGCACATACCTATGCACCCATACGACTGTCATCACTATCGTTCTCACTGATAGCCCGTACTAGATTCCATGCTCTAGTGGTACGACTCTAAATCCCCCGGAGGCACACATGATCCGATCGTCCACAACGCGTTAACCTACGTTCGATAGACAGTAGCTAGGTATGCCATACACAAAATACTTTAATCAATAAGTGTACACACAACTTAAATAAATTCATTAGCTTTCACACAGTCTAGTGTTTACAGCATGTATATTATATCTCTTATTATAGCCCGTACTTTATTTCCGTGTCTACTCTACCTTGTATTTTTGCACCTCCTTAATTCTATGTATTTTATACCTTCCGATGGTCGACATATTCTTCACTCACTATTAATTATCAATATAAGTCACTCGACGATCATTCTAGTTTAACACTCATTAAAATCAGTAAACGGGAAGTTCAAAACAAAATCGGGCTTAAAAAGACCATTTTGGAATCTCGTTAGAAGGCCCAGAAATCTCGTTCGAACGTCCTCGTTCGAACGAGGGTCATTTGAATGAAGGTACTTCAAATGAACCACCTAACTCGTTAGAAGGGCTACTGGAATCTCGTTAGAAGTCTCGTTCGAACGAGGTCATTCGAACGACCTGGGCTTGACTTCTAACGACATTTCTGAAGTCACCTAATTCATCTCAAAAGTTCATTTTTCCAGATTTTCTCCACTCAAATCTCAACCTAAATCCATTACAACCCAAATGCAAGGTTTCTAAACTACTCTAAGTCACCCTAGAACATTTCTTAGCATAGTTTTGGGGTCAAACCCTTCTAATCATCATGTAATTTCAATAAATTACCAAAATTTTACCATAAACCACATTAACATAAACTCAAAATTATTTGTGTATAAAAACTCCATTCTTATTTCGTGATTAACGTCTAATTCATCAAATTTCGCAATCCTATTAAGGGGAAAGTCCTCTACATGCAAACCCCCATCACATTTCTAAAATTCTTACACGATTTCATCTAGGGGTGGGCACCGTCCGGTCTGGGTTTTTCCTATTTTTTAGACCGGACCGAATATTCGGTCCTCAAATTTTTTGGACCGAGACCGGACCGATTAATTTGGTTAACCTACTAATTCGGTCAAGGCTTTTTTCGGTCCGATCCGGGGTAAAATTCGGTCCTGACCCTATTTTATATATATGTACATTTTATGAATTTTTTTATCTATTTTTCTCACAGATATATATACAAAAAAATAATACTCGAAACTCCAAGTGATATTTATATGGGTTTTTTTAACCGAAATAAAAAAATGTCTATACATATATAAAATGTTCCAAATTAAATTCGTAAGTTATATACATTAATTCAAAAACTATACATAAGAAACATAATAACATTATTTTTATTATATATATATCGGAATCGGTCCGGTCCGGTCCAAATCGGTCTTTTAGTATAGTGGACCGCGGACCGAACCAGTTTAATCGGTTTTCAGGTTTTGTGAACCGATTTTCGGACCGGTTTCAAAATAACCTTAATTTTCGGTTCGGTCAGGTTCGGTCCATTCGGGTCGGTATTTTTTTTGTCCACCCCTAATTTCATCATAGGTAAACCCAAATTTGGTATTAGTTGTTCTAAAACCTCAACACTTGTTAATAAGAGTAATAATTGCTAAGATAATAGAAAGATAATCAATTGCCTTATAATGAACTTCTGATTTGCAGGTTGAAAGTGGTATAGGAATGATCCTCCTGACACGATCTACGCGCTGGTGTACTTTTTTTGTTGTGAAAGTTTGAGTTCTTGGTTTAGGGCTCTAATGGAGTCTCCTTCTTCTTCCTTAGTTCTTTCTCTTTTTTCCTCTCTTTTCACGTAGATTTAAAAGGATGACTACTAATACCAAATGCCTTTTAAATAAACCTAATTTTCGTCCATATAATTACGCAAAAATTCCAAAAGATCAAAATACCCCTCTGGGGTGTCATTTTGGGCTAAAAAGTCTCGGACTCTAATTTAAATACCCGAGTAGTGTTTAATGACTATTTCGACCCTCCCGGACACTCTGACGCACTCAAAATAGTCATCCGAGTTATACAAA
The DNA here is from genome assembly GCA_949130495.1 of Sambucus nigra. Lineage (NCBI taxonomy): Eukaryota > Viridiplantae > Streptophyta > Magnoliopsida > Dipsacales > Adoxaceae > Sambucus > Sambucus nigra. Next base: position 617,526,131 of record OX422207.1, read on the forward strand.
AATAGTTTACCTTTTAAACCCCCACATACATACTAGTGGCGTGACTCATACACATCCCAAATATTTATAACCTAACTGTTGTGCATCTCATTCCCGGCCATACTATTATTTCAATAATTACTAACTCCCACCCCGTTAGTGATTATTATCATAAAATCGGATTAATTACAATTTAAATTTTCTCCCTTTAATTTAATTAATCCCCATTTTCCGTAAAAATTATTATGCGTAAAAGTACGGGGTATTACATACTTCCCCACTAATAACATAATTTCCCCCTGAAATTCAGAAAAGAATATATATATACCTGGAAAGAATAACTCCGGATAACATTCACGCATGTCATCCTCATGCTCCCAAGTTGATTCCTCAACATTATGGTGCCGCCATTGAACACGTACTAGTGGTACTACTTTCGACCTCAACTTCCTCTCGCTCCGGTCTAAGATAGAAACCGGGCCCTCCTCGTAGGAGCTATCAGGTTATAAGTCTATCTCCTCCAACATAATGTGAGTATGGTCCAAATCATCTAGAAGAAATCTCCTCAGCGAAGATATATGAAACACGACATGGACTCTATGCAAGTGCTCCGGTAATCCAAGTCTATAAGCAACTGGCCAAATCCTCTCTATAATGGGGAATGGCCCAACAAACCTAGGCGCCAACTTTTCTTTCTTCACAAAATGCATAATTTCCTTCATAGGAGACACCCGAACTAATACCTGATCCCCAATACTGAACTCTCGAAAGTAACATTTGGCATCAGCGTAACTCTTCTGTCGATCCTAAGCAACTCGAATACGGCTTCGTATCAATTATATCCTCACTAAAGTATCTTGAATCACCTCCAGACCCAGTAATTTTTTGTCCCCCACCTCTAGCCAACACGCTGGGGGATAACAAGGTCTACCGTATAGGGCCTCAAATGGAGCTATACCGATAGTAAATTGGTAGGAGTTATTATAGGAAAACTCCACAAGTGGAAGGTACTGATCGTAACTTCTTCCAAAATCAATGATGCACATTCGTAACATGTCCTCCAATATCTGATTCGTCCACTTTGTCCGACCATCTGTCTGCGGGTGGTAGTCTGTGCTCAGCTGCAACTCCGTACCCACCGCCTCCTAAAAACTTTCCCAAAATTGAGAAACGAACACCTTATCTCTGTCAGACACGATATTGAGAGGTAGTCCATGGAGTCTAACTATCTCTACTATGAATAACTGGGCATATTATCCCACGGTGTAGTCTGTCTTGGCTAGCAGAAAGTTGGCTACCTTGGTCAACCGATCCACTACCACCCATATCGAGTCGTGGCCCCTCTGCGATGTAGTTAGTCTCATGATGAAGTCCATGGAAATGCTCTCCCATTTCCACATAGGAACCTATAATGGCTGTAGAAGTCCCATCGGCTTCTGATGGTCCACCTTTACCAATTGACAAGTGGCACATCTCGAGATGAACTCGGCAATATCCTTCTTCATTTCGCTCCACAAATACTGTATACGCATGTCCTGGTACATCTTATCCCCATCGGGATGCACTATAAATCAGGAACCATATGACTCCATCATCACCTTGTATCACAAATCTTCACCCTCGGGAACAACCAATATCCCAGTAAAACGTAGGCCCCCGTCTGAACCCACAGTGTAAAACTTATCCCCCTTCGCTAGAAGCTTCACTATGTGACTTTGGCAGAACGGATCATCTACCTGAGTCTGTACTATTCCTGTAATGATTTAGGGCATAATCATCATTGCAGACATAAATGATCGAGCCACCGCATCCTGGTTAACTAACTCCTTCCATTTCACATTCCACACCTCGACTACCTCACCAACTGGCCTACGGCTCAACGCATCTGCTACCACATTAGCCTTCCCCGGGTGGTATTGGATATTAAATTGATAATCCTTCACGGACTCAAGCCATCGACGTTGATGCATATTTAATTCCTTCTGCGTGAAGAGGTATTGTAGTGATTTATGGTCCGTGAATAAGCAAAATTTATCCCCTAGGAGGTAGTGTCTCCAAATCCAAAGTGCGAACGCGACTGCTGCTAACTCCAAGTCGTGGGTGGGGTAATTCCTCTCGTGAGGCTTAAGCTTACGGGAGGCATACGCTATAACCTGATCTTCCTGCTGAAGTACACCTCCAAGTCCTAATAAGGATGCATCAGTGTAGACTCTATATTCCACTCCCGGCTTGGGTAATGCTAACACTGGTGCTGAGGTTAACTTATATTTGAACTCATCAAAGGCTAACTGACAGGCGTCACTCCAGATAAATGGCACCCCTTTGCGAGTCAAGTGCGTTAACGGACCCGCTATCTTTGAAAACCCTCGAATGAACCTCCTGTAGTATCTAGTTAAACCCAAGAAACTGCATATCTCGATCGGTGTCATGGGCTGTCCCCACTCCCTCACTGCTGACACCTTCCCTGGATCCACGAATATCCCTTTATCGGAGATGATATGCCCCAAAAACTGTACTCCTTTATAAAAAACCCACATTTCTCATATCTTGCGTATAACTGATGCTGGCACAGTGTCTGCAAAACTTGCCTCAAGTGCTCGGCATGGTCCTCCTTGGACTGTGAGTAAAACAGAATGTCATCTATGAATACAATGACGAACTGGTCCAAGAACTCTCTGAACACCCTTCTCATCAAGTCCATGAACAGGACTGGGGCATTGGTTAGTCTGAAAGGCATAACCATGAATTCATAGGAACCATATCTTATTAGGAAAGCAGTCTTTAACACGTCCTGTTCCCTGATACGTAGCTGATGGTACCCCGATCTCAAATCAATCTTCGAGAAGAAAGCCTCTCCTCTCAATTGGTCGAATAAGTCATCGATTCTAGGCAACGGGTATTTGTTCCGTATCGTGACTTTATTCAATTCCCGGTAATCAACACATAATCTCAATGATCCATCCCTCTTCTTAACAAATAGTATAGGAGCACCCCATGACGAAGTACTCCTACGAATAAATCCCTGTCCCAACAACTGCCCAATCTGTTCACACAACTCCCTCATCTCTGTTGGAGCCATATGATAAGGTGCGTGAGCTATCGGTCGAGTATCTGGTGCTAAATCAATGACAAAGTCTATCTCTCTACTCGGTGGTAACCCCGGAATCTCCTGAAACACATGGGTAAACTCTCGAATTATAGGAATCGAATCAAGTGGTACCACGAACTCCATAGAGGTCTCCTCCTCTATATAGTATAAATGCGTGGACGATCCTCCCTCGAAGTGAGGCATCGCCACCAGGAACATCTCCTACCCGGGTATGGAAAAAACTATACTCTTACTATAACAGTCAATCATGGCCTTATACCTGACAAGCCAATCCATGCCCACAATCGCATCATACTCGGACATGTCTAATACGAGCATGTCAGCGGGTAAGATAAACCTCCCAATCTCTATTCTTACTCCTCGACAAATAAAAGAAATAACAGAACCCTTACTCAACGGCGAATCCACACAAGTGGTCGTACCCTCTGCTGTATCAAATAACCCCTTAGTACGTGCAAAACCCATGGCAATAAAACAGTGTGTGGCTCCCATGTCAAATAAAATGCGCCCCAAAGTCCCCTGGATAAAAACATACCCTCAATCCCTGGCGGGTCTTGCGGGACTGCGGCCTGGTTCAGATTGTAAACTCGTCTATACTAAAGCTGCCCTTGCTGAATTGGGGCGGTTGATATGGGTGGCAATGCTTCCATCTGTGGAGGTGCTGGGAGGGTTACAGTAAATAATGGTGTCTGGGGTTCTTGACGGACACCCTACTATTTCTAGCCCCTACCCTTCTAAGGGCAGTCCTGGCATTTGTGGCCAGTGTTGCAACACGTGAATCATTTCCCTAGGAAAGGTCCTCCCCTCTGTCCCTGTTGTTGTCCCCGACCCTGATGGCCGTTACCACCCCTCCCTTGGCCATTTTGGCCCTACTGAAACTGCTGATGGCCGTGATGGCTTGGATGGTCATGTTGGCCCTAATGTCCATGTCGAAAGCCTCCATGCCCATATCTAAAACCTCCTACCCTGAATCTCTTAGGATCCCCTTGTTGGGCACCCTGATCATTGTGCCTATGCTTGCCCTGAACTATTTGTGTCCTACCGGCACCATTTCCTCCTACCCTGCCTTATTAGCTGGGCTCTCCTACCTTATTAACCTCGAACAAGTGGAAGCGGTGTTCCTCGCAGTGGAGTAGTGCTGTGTTGACCACATCTGAATAGGTGTCCAGGGAGAGATTGCCAATTAAATGCTGGCGGATCCTCCATGTCAACCCATCCATAAAGCGCTGAATCTTTTTCTCTTCGGTCGAAATATCACTCGGCACAATGTTGAGCAGATTAGTAAACTCTGCCTCGTATTTTGCCACGATCCTTCCCTCCTACTTCAGATTTGCTAACTTTCGACTCATCTCTATTAGAACAGCCGCAGGAAAATTCTTGCAGTCGAACCAAACGCAAAAGTCTCAAATATTGAGTGTGTCTCTCTCCTCAGCGGTGGTGATGGACTCCCACCACTGCAATGCTGCCCGCACTAGTTTGAATGTGGCCAAAATCTGACTCTATGCTTCCGTGCACTCGTGCATCGTCAAATTCCTTTTGATGTCTTTTTTAAATTGGCTCACTACAACTACATTGGAGCTCCCTAAAAACTCTAGAGGATGCGCCTTTCGAAAAGCATCCCTAACACGTTCCCAAGCAGACGGGAAAACCTGGTCCCGAACTGGACCGACCACCGGTGCCTGAGGTGGTGCCTGTTGCACTACGGCCAAAGCAGCATTGACCGCCTAAGCTACAATGGCTCCCAGTTCAGCGGCCTTCATCATACCCTTAGCAAGTGTAGGATGAGCCTCTGGTTAGGCTTCCTTGGGAACTCTGTGTGCACGTTTTGGATGCATCTGAAAAGAGAGAAGAGTTTCATACATCTACAGTTATATTCTCAAATTAGCAGAGGAACGTAAAATGTTATGAATAGTATAATAATCCTAAAATAGAGGGATCTATATCAAGGACGCTACGCGGAAACATAATAAGCCATACAGATCCTAAGGACACTAGAACCTGATGCCCTGATACAACCTGTGACACCCCACGTAATTAATTACCGGGTGATCAGTCCTTAATTAATCAATTTCAGAATATCAAGTTGTTTCAGATAATGCACCACTGACGAAAACTTAAATTTTAATTTAATAAAATTAACCACTTAATATTTAAAAAGGGAGATGCCCAAATTTTATCTTGTCATTAACTACTACCAAAATAATACCAATAAATACCATGCATCACAGTAACATAAGTAAAGTCGGACTGAAGTAAAATAAATGTCTGGAGTAAACATCTCCAGGAACAATCCCATACAATAAATTAAATAAAAGAAACCAAATCTAAGAGAGAGAATTTAAAACGACTAAATCTCTGAAAGTAAACATAAGGATGACATGTCCAACAAAATGGAGAACTGAAAAGGAAAGAATGAGTTGAGTCGTCTACAAGCAATAATCCTGCAGCTTTCACAGCAGCTACGACACGACGACTAAATAGAGTCTCCCAAGGCTGGTGTCCCTGTGGCTGGGCACCTAAAATAATTGAACAGTAGAAAGATAGATAGAAAAATGGGTCAGAGCCCGAGTTTAAAACAATTTAAAATAGCAAGTGCTTAAATTGATTCAATTAGAATAATTATTCTTAAAGTTAACTTAGCGTACTCACTTGAGATACTCACCCCTCGATCTAGTGTGCACGTCTAATGAGCCGAACTACCCATACTAGTCCTGATACCCTGACAAAGTACTAAGTGTATAATATTAAGGTTTAAAGTCTCCCTAAATAACTCAAAGCCAACGTACTTATGATTTCGATATAGATTGAGGATTACTTTAGTTTATTCTTCTATTCTTATAAATGCCCAACAGATAATACCATAAGTGTATATTGAAAAAAATAGCATCATCAACATAAGACACCAAACATGAGTCCGGTATACACACATTATTCGCTTTATGTATACATATTAATTTATATGAATATAGCAATATTGCACCCTTCATTGAGAAACCCCTTAGTGCTACACATACTCGGCTATCTAGTCCATTTGCAAAGCTCACGCATATGGGACAACATGTTCAATCTCTCGTGAACCAATAAAAACATAAACACCTATTAGAGGCGAACATAGTCTCAAGATGAAGGGCTACGCTCATACCTACGCACCCATACGATCGTCATCACTATCGTTCTCACTGATAGCCCTTACATAGATTCCATGATCTAGTGGTACGACTCTAAATCCCCCGAATGCACACAGGATCCGGTCATCCACAATGCGTTAACCTCTGTCCATAGCCAGTAGCTAGGTATGTCATACAAAAAATACTTTAATCAATAAGCATACACACAACTTATATAAATTCATTTTCTTTCCCAGAGCCTATTGTTTATAGCACGTATGTTATATCTCTTATTATAACCCGTACTTTATTCGTGTATACTCTACCTTGTATTTTTGCACCTCCTTAATTCTATGTATTTTATACCTTTCGAGGGTTGACATATTCTCCGCTCACTATTAATTATCAATATAAATCACTCGACGATCATTCTAGTTAAACACTTATTAAATAAGCCTACGGGAAGTTCAAAACAAAATCGGTCTTAAAAAAGACCATTTTGGAATCTCGTTAGAAGGCCCAAAAATCTCGTCTGAACGAGGTCATTCAAAAGAGGGTCGTCCGAACGAAGGTACTTCGAATGAGCCACCTAACTCGTTAGAAGGTCTACTGGAATCTCTTTAGAAGTTTCGTTCGAACGAGGTCGTTCGAATGACCTGGGCTGGACTTCTAATGAAATTTCTGAAGTCGCCCAGTTCATTTCCAAAGTTCATTTTTTGAGACTTCCTCCACTCAAATATCAACTTAAATCCATTCCAACCCAAATGCAAGGTTTCTAAACTACTCTAAGTCACCCTAGAACACTTCTTAGCATAGTTTTGGGCTCAAATCCTTCTAATCATCATGTAATTTCAATAAATTCCCAAATTTTTACCATAAACCACATTAACATAAACTCAAAATTATTTGTCTATAAAAACTCCATTGTTATTTCATGATTAATGTCTAATTCATCAAATTTCTTAATCCTATTAAGGGGAAAATCCTCTACATGCAAACCCCCATCAAATTTCTAAAATTCCTACACGATTTCATCATTGGTAAACCCAAATTTGGTATTAGTTGTTCTAAAACCTCAACACATGTTAACAAGAGTAGTAATTTCTAAGAGAACAACAATATATTCACTTGCCTTAAAATGAACTTCTGATTCGCGGGTTGAAAGTGGTATAGGAACAATCCTCCTGACACGATCTATGCGCTGGTGTACTTTTTTTGTTGTGAAAGGTTGAGTTCTTGGCTTAGGTCTCTAATGGAGTCTCCTTCTTCTTCCTTAGTTCTCTCTCTCTTTTCCTCTCTTTTAACGTAGGTTGAAACTGACAACTACTAACCCCAAATGCCTTTTAATTAAACCTAATTTTCGCCTATGTAATTACCCAAAAATTCCAAAAGACCAAAATACCCCTTCTGGGGTGTCATTTTGAGCTAAAAAGTCCCGGACTCTAATTTAAATACCCGAGTAGTGTTTTCTGACTATTTTGACCCTTCCGGACACTCTGGCGCACTCAAAATAGTAATATGAGTTATACAAAAATAGTTTACCTTTTAAACCCCCACATACATACTAGTGGTGCGACTCATACGCGTCCCAAATATTTATAACGTAACTGTCGTGCATCTCATTCCCGGCCATACTATTATTTTAATAATTACTAACACTTATCCTGCTAGTGATTATTATCATACAATCGGATTAATTACAATTTAAATTGTCTCCCTTTAATTTAATTAATCCCCATTTTCCATAAAAATTATTATGCGTAAAAGTACGGGGTATTACAATTAATTTGGGGACATGTTGACTTAACTACTACTTTAATTTTCATTAGCCATTATCCATTACCTATTTTTTATTTTTCTTTTTAACAAGGCCATTGCTTTTTTATTTATTAGTTGCAAATCTGAGTGAAAAACAATGTCGACGCCTAATACCAACTAGTGGAAAATAGTGGCAAAGTGTAAAGTAAAACTAAATAGCTAATTTGAATTTTGTTTTGTAAGTAACTAAAATTCTTATATTAATAGGTTGCGCTTTAAGAAGAACTCCCAAACAACAATATCTCAGATGACTTAATATGGATTGCTCGTGGACCTCGTCGAGACGTCATCAAAGTTCACGGATATGTTATTAACGATATTCATTACCTAACAAAGGATTGTGATGATGCACGAGTAACCTAAAACAGTGAAGTGAGCCTAGTTGCTAAGACGCTGCATATAGCTAGTGCAAAGGACATCAATCATGTTCGTACTGATATGATTTTCTATGGTGTTATAAGGTAGATATGGATACTTGACTATTTTTCAATTCAAATTCCTTTATTATAGTGTGATTGGGTTGACAACAAAAATGGAATTAACATAGACGAGCTTGTTTTTACATCCGTCGATCTTGATAGAGTTGGTCATAAATCCAATTCTTTCATCTTAGCCTCTCAAGCGAAACAAGTTTTCTATGTTTCGGACCAAATGAATCCTAAATATTCAATTGTACTGTCAACTCCTCAAAGGGATTACTATGATAAAGACGATGACGATGATGGATGTCTCGGGGATGATATTTGCGCTAAAGTTTTCCCAACTGTTGAATCTTTTGACGTGGTTGAGGAATCTTCTGAAACTTATTTGCATGAAAATTGTGAGGGGACGTGGATAGAAAATACAACAACATAATTGTGTTAGACGATGCTATGATGCTTAATATTTGAACTGTCCTTTATTATTAGTTATAATTGCTTAAAATGTAAGCTTGTTTGGTGAAGTTGTCCAACTTTTTTGTTTTTTTTGTGGAACCTACAATAGTTGATTATTGGAAATTGAATGTATGGAATATTGGCTATGTGACATTTGTTCTAGAATATGGTTTATTATTTTCGTCTTAATATTTTGACAATTGTTCTCTTGTACATTTTAATTAACATATAATGAAATGATGAATTTTAATCTGTGGTACATTTCAATAATTGTATTGTTCGAGTATTTACAACTTACTTGTATTAATGAAATCTATATTATCACTCTTTTTTGTCTTTCAACAGTTCGATTGCTTCAACTTGAAATGGAAGACATTGACCTCGAACCCGTGGAGAAACCATCACAATATAGTAGTAAAGGTAGAGGTGCGACGAAGATAAAGAGAGTGACTAAAATAAAGAGCAATGAAGAACGGATAAAAGTTGTATATAACGATCTTGGGCAACCAATAAGTACTAGCAAAAAAGAATTATCAAGTTATGGGGGTTTGATGGTGAAGTGCTTTATGCCGATAACTTATCCAAGTTGGCGTAAAGTGCCAATCAAATTGAAGAATGATTTGTGGGAGGCAATATATATATATATATATATATATATATATATATATATATATATATATATATATATATATATATATATATATATATATATATATAGCTGTTATATGTATAAAAAATATTGTGTGATGCATTTTTGTTGTATGTATGTGTGATTATTAAACTGACGCGCATCAACCCGGGATCCCTCTGGTGCCAGGCTTGCTATGACTGCAATTAGAACAACCTTTCATGAGCAAAAACTAACAACTTTGCAACTAAAGGCATACCTAAACATTAAAATCACCGACTCACAAAGTACTACATGTCTAAACTTGTTAACCTTTTTTTTTTGTATGCGTGTGTAACTTTTGTTCTCTGATTTTTTTCTACCTTATTACATATAGACGTGTGTTTTGATGTTTGTTGTTGTCGATCGTAGTTATTTGGTATTGAAGTCCTTCTATTGTCCAAGTTGATTGTGTTAGCATAGCATGCATATGTAAATAAATTCAACAATTTACTGTTTACTGTATTACATATACCTGCTTATATACCTATATATCCTATATATATATACCTGCTTATATATATACCATATATATATATATATATATATAAGATTTTGTGCTGAATCACTATCCTTGTATTTCTCTTTAACTAATAAGACCTTTAGATTGGGAAAACACATGGAAGTTGGTGGGAAGTCAAGAACCAAATCCGAACATAGTTTCAAGACCACTAAGGAATTGTACGAAAGCAAACTTTGAGAAAAGACATAAGCATCCCATTCAATTTCAAGCGGTAAATGTGAAACATTCTGCTCTCTGGCAGCACATATACATGACTCTAGGATTGAAGAATTATGTTTTTATAATCTGATATCAAACGTTTTCAGAAAAGGCATACTATGAGCCGTCAATATTTTATCTAAAAAGTTCAAGACCCCCACATTTTTGTCGTTGTCTGAAAGAAAGTCATCTTTTATTACTCTCAAGTCGAGAGTTTGGATAGAAGCCCATAGGGACTTCCACCTTGTTGATAGAATGCTAGTTCTTACGACTTCCTTTGTTGGAAGAGTTGAAAGTATGTGAGTAAGAATGTCATATGGTAGATTGCTCAACCTATCTTTTGAATCCCCAACTTCTTGGCTATAATTTTGCTTTCTTGTGAATGTAAGCATGATTATGGAAATTCAAAAATACAAGGAATTATTATTAAAATCATAATGTACTCTACGTGAACTCTTATTACAATTGTTTACTTAAATCCCATTTGGTTGGATGGGAAATGGTGGAACGTAAATATATATATATATATATATATATATATATATATATATATATATATATATATATATATATATATATATATATTGTAGAGGGGGCTTGAAGGTAATCCTAAGATCATGGATAATCCCCCATTGGAAACAGTGTCCTGGGGATTAAGGCACGGAGATAGCTCAAGCGTGGCAGCTGAGTGTGGCAGCTCAGCGTGGCAACTTGTATTTTAGCTTGTTGTGTCAGTAAAATTGCATTTTTGTTTATATTAGTTATGAGCTATAATGGTTATAATGATGTAACGATAATAATAATGAGTTTTAGTGTGAGGTCAAATGGTACTCGCGAGAGACCAGGCTTGGCAGGGTTTGGGAGAGATTTCATGCTCTATCGAATGACCTCGTCGCGAGAACTTTAGAGGGACTTGGTTGGGAGGATTGATAAGCGAGGCACCGTTGGGGCTTGTCCCAACCATCTTAGATACATTTGGTAAATCACCGAAAAACCATGACCGTGGAACCTCGGGCGGAGCAGCTTGAAGTTCCATCGGGCGTTGAGTTGTGAACCAAACAACCCTCTACTTAATGTCACATCTACTGTAGGTCATGTCACTAGCTAGATAAACAATGTCAAACCTTCACTTGAGTAAACCATTGTGGTATTTGGGGTTGTCAGGCAGTTGGTGAGCCACCTCTGTGACAACAGCCCCCTGACACACGGTGATTAGGCAAAAGACATGTCTTGGCATTTAATGTTTATGATGTGGATACAACTAGTGCATTAAGAATTTAATGTTATGACATAAAGTATGAGGGATGTCTTTCATTGTCTTTAATGATTGAGTTTCCTCGGGGATGGTGTGGGGGGGTATTTAAGGACCCCAACCACCCCTGAGGAGAGAATGATCTTTTTGAGAGTTTATAAGAGGTCTTTTTGAGAGTTCAAAAGTTATTACCAGAGATAATATACGTCAGAGAGAGTTATTACAAACCAGACAGTTTGCTCACCCACCATTGTCATTTATTAGGAAGGTTTTAATACTTGATATAGATTCTTGAGGGTCGTTGGTCTGTTTTGGCTTCCTGCCAAGGTGTATCTAGGGTGCTTACTTCTCTCTCCCTCTAGCTAAGTTACTTCTAAGTTCATTACTACTTTCTGAGTTATACACGAGAGACTTGTGAGATCAAACTGAGTTCATGTTCATTGAGATTGTGTGTGCATGCCCTATAATTAATCCAAGGTTTTGTTTAATTAACTTATCATTACCATACTCAAAAGAGGTTACTCCTCTATCTTATCTAAACTACCCTCTTACATATATATATATATATAAGAATTCGGATTGCTGATGTACTGTCCGGCCGAGGCAGTGAAATGGTGCTACACAACCTGCTATACATATAGTAGCCCTATATATTTTGTTGGTGTATTTTAATTTTTTTTTAAATAGGGTGGATAGTCCTGTATATAGAGGAAACTCTGCCCAATTGTTTTTGAAGGTTTTATAATTGTTTGTGTTGTATAAAAAATCTTCTTGACTTGTACTCTTTTATTATTTGTATGGTAATTATGTTTTGCGTTAACTAGTGCCCAATGCCAGGAAATGGTAATCTTCATTGCGGATATTTTGTGTTGAAGTTAATGAAGCACTTAATGGAGGATCCTTCCATACCTTTTGAAACAAAGGTATGTTACCAATGTTTTCTCTTTTTCTCTTATTATATAAAATATTGCTTAGTTATTAACTATTACATACCGTAATAATAAATTCAATTCCATCTTCAATTTTTTAGATGAGAAGATTGCCCGATAAAGCTACGTACACATTGAATGAGTTAAATGAAGTTCAATTGGATTTCATTGAGTTCATTACGGATTATATACATTAGGTACTTCCGAATAACTGTAATTTGTTATGTCGTAATGATAATTTATTGAGATGAACGTGTTATGATGACAATTATGTTGATTATATTTGATTGTAGGGTTAATCACTTGGGTTGGATAGCGTTGAGAACAAACTTGATCGAGTATTACGTTCGACACGTCCTAGCTTGACTATTGTGGATCTTATGATGTAGTTTGCAATGCTAGTTTTTGGATATTGTGATGTATCATCACTATTTTAGGATATTATCACGTAGATAACCAGACGTTAGCTAATTTTTGGATATCATCACGTAGCTCACATACTAGCTAGTTTTTGGATATCTTGTAGCTCACATCAATATTTATTGATTGTAAGTATCTTGACGTATATATCAAGTTCGTGATATTTACGTCCTTGATTACTATCTATTTACAATGGTTGATTTAACCTCAAATTATAGTTGTTTATTGATTTAATAATGATTTGTTTTTAATATTTATATTAACATTTATGTCAGTTTTAAAAAAGCTCTCATAAAATTGCTAAAACTGAGATATATGTGTGTTATTTATGTCAATTTTCATGAAAATGTAATTAAAAACATGTTGAATACTGTAGTTTTTATGTGTGTTCTTAAAAACTGAGATAAATGTGATCTTATTTATGTCAGTTTTACGAACATTTATGTTAGGGCATTATATGTCAGTTTTGAAAAATTCTCAAACTGACATAAATGGTCATTTATGTCAATTTTTGACTAACATAAATGACTATTTTTCTTGTAGTGTAGGACAATGTGTTAATGACATTCGATGGTAGATGGAAAACATGACACCCAATTTATATCGAGGATCACTTCAAACCCATCAATGTCGATGAGGATCGGATCATACTCCAAGATAAATTCTCCAGCCATGATCACACATCAACGACATACTCTATCAGGAATTACACCATCACCTCCTAGAAACTCGATGAAAATAGGAGGATGAAACCAGTACATATCTAATCCCAACCTAAAAGACAAGGAACTCGATGTGCTAGAATTGAATAATACCTTTACTCATGTATTACACTACAGTATCATACCTTCCATCACTGAAGGGTCGCTTGGAGTGTAGCTTGCTATGATGTGGAATAATCACACCCTGGGTTGAACCTTTTAGTCTGTCCACAGGGAACCTAACCCTGTCCACGACTACCCTAACCCTGGCTCAGACGTAAACTATCCACATTGTGCCTCGGGGGTTGTTGATAACCTGAAGGGAACTACTACTGCTGTTGAGTAGGGCCTTTATAACTAAAACTCTGTCCCAGCATGAAATTTACAATTTTTTTATTTGCAAAAATCCGCTGATGGTAATGCCTCTTAGAATGATCTGAGGACCCATAAGTAAAAGAACTCCTCTCAGTGGGGGTTATGGTGTTATGGTCGCTAGTGCACTTTGCTGATGAAGAACGAACCCTCATGGTTGCCTTAAGCTTAGTAAAAATTCTTTAAGCCCCACTTCGAAACTTTTTATGCCTCCCTAACTAGGACACACTTGGCTCCCTCTTCTTCTCCTGGATAGCCTTTATGTCTTCCGTATTAAGCTCCAACTGCATGGGCTTGTTCATTGTAATTCTGAAATCGGGTAGATCCAAACCTGCTAAGATCCATTGGATACCCAAATTGAGGCCCTTGGGCATCCTTGAATGCCTATGGGAAGTACCTATTGAGGAATTCCACTATGAAACTTCTCTGGTCAATTGTCTCAGTGTTGTACGTAGAATAGGAGCTCCACAAGTGTTGTGCTTGTTCTGTGAGCTGGAACATAGTGATTTTGACTTTTCGCTCTATTAGTACATCTATAAGCTCTATTATCTGGGTGATTTTATCGAGACACTCTTCGATTGCCTCAAGGCGGGTGAAACCTTCTTAACTCTTTAATAATAGAAGCGGAGATGATCCTCTCAATAGTCGCACTATGGTTTGCCCACTGCTACTTTGAGAGAGAGTCAGCTAGCTGATGCATGGCTTGCTCCATGTGTTGAAGCTTATTAGTGCCAGACGGGCTAGCAATGTCACATCATGGAGGCATCTACACAATAATGGAGAGGATAATACACAGTGATACGAACTAAAGACGATAGGGAAAGCGATTTAAACATTAACTAAAACATTAAATACGCAAAAATGTAAGAGAAAAGTGTACTGGCTCACCCCAGGATCCCATTGCTCTGATACTACTTATAACACCTCGACCCGAATTTAGGTCATCATTGGATCAACCCGCACTGAGTCAATGAGTTAAAAGGGAAAGGGTAAATTCCATTTACTTTATTCAAGAAAATCCTTTAATTTATTCACTAATTACGACTAAATTTGTCGGTTTTAACTTGTGGAAAGAAGTGATCATTGTAAGTAATTAGCCAATTTACAAGGTTTATTTATAAAAATGCAATTTGGTCCATCATACTATATGAATAGGAAATAAACCAGATTCACCATGTATTATTACATAACGTGTCCATAGGCCCAAATAAAATATTTAAGTACTAAAATTTTCAATTACCAAATTTTCAATGTTAAAAAAAAATTACAGAGCATCTAGAGATGTGGGTTTCCCTCCAAGGAATTAGTAGCGTCCTTTTTGGCATCCCTACTCTATCTACGTGGGGGTGGGGTTTCTATCCTAAAAATTAAGAGTGAGCGAACGCTCAGCAGGGTGGGTAGTACTAATTTGTATATTTTCTGCAAAAATTACTATACATATATCATGAATTTTAATCACATTAGAATTTTTTTTAATATTTTAACTACTATTCATGCAACTACTATGCAATTCACTTGAGAGACAATATCATACTCATAATTAACCATTTTCATCACCCTTCACTAGGTCTAAAGACTAATTAATCATAACTAAACCATTAGTTTCATTATTCATTTTTCATTAGGTTATTTTATTTATGCATTACCATGTAAACCCATTATCATTTCCATTTTACATTATAATTTTTTAAAATTGTCTAATAACCACATACTTTAAAGGGCTCCAGACTGCCAGCTATGTTGCCATATGCTCTGGCCAATGATTTTGGGTCTTTCACCCTATGCTCCGAGCCCTCATTAATTTTTTCGGTACCATCCGAGTCAAATTTAATGTGTGTTAATATTATTCCATTATTTTACTATTCTTATGATTCCACTGTTTATATCATTCGTTCACATCAACAATGTGCCACTTATTCACTTTTTCCATATTTCACGAAAAACCCAACCGATAAGGTATTAGAGGAACTATGACCACTAGGACCCTTATTTTTTCCAAAATCGTCATTTTTCCCTTTTATCATAATATTTGTGAGAACATATATAGTTTCATTTTGGCACAAACACCTAACCTTTCTCTTTTAAATCATCCTTTTATGATTTTACGTCCAAAATCATGTCATCGCTTTAAGTTTACCAAATAAAATATACTTTCCCATTCAAGACAAATTTTAGGCAAATGTCCATAACTTTTCCCTATTATTACATGTGACCCAAAATATTATTTTCTTTCTAATAATAATATTAAACACATTTTGGACTATTTTTATTCATTTATTCATTTCACCATAAAACCCATGTTTACATTCTTAAGTAGGTCTAAGATACCATAATCTACAGTAGTACATGATTCTACATGAGTGAAACAGGATTTCAAGCCTAGAAATACCTCAAAATGCACATAAACAAATAAAATCACGGGTTGATACATTTTTAGCAGTCTTTCTCCAATTTTCAATGTAAAATGCCATAAATTTGTACAAAACCCTTCTATGGTTTTGTCTAGTAAAGAATTTCACCAATTTAATTTATTTTATGCATTATAAATAATCTAGCATTCATCCTATATTACTTCCATAAGTAGAAAATCTTAAAAACTTAGAAGAGGAAAACACTACCTTTGATTGGAATAAGAGAAACAAAGAGAGTGATGACTTGAAGGCTTTTAAAACTCCTAAGCTCCAAGACTCCAAAGGTTCTTCAAAAGCTCCCAAAAACCTTCTCTACAGGCCTTGCTCCACCACTTTCTTCTTTCATGCCAGCTTGAAAATGCTAGATTGGGTGTGAATATGGTGTAACTTAAGGTGTAGGAGTGGTGGAAAAGCTAATTAATAGAGGGAAAATGGGTGTAGGTTCCTTAATGAAAGAGAGATAACTTAAAAATATGAGGGAGACGTACTATTCCCTTATCCTTCTTATAACCCAACAATCCCTCCCAAAAAACATTTAAAACACCATTAAAAACCCATCTGATTAATCAAGCCACACGAAGTTAACATGTCATAAAATTAACGGCTAAAAAGAAGACAACACACAAGGGTAAATGTTTTTGACAAATTCAGCCCAGGTCTTTCGAAACAAAAAGGCTTCTTGTTCGAACAACCCTTCGAATAACCTTTTAACGAGAGTGACCTGTTACACAGAAGAGTCTCATTCGATCCTTGTTAGAAGCCTACATAGAATGAGGTTCTCTTTCTCATTCAAGCCACTGCACCTCGTTCTAACGAGATGAGTATCTTGTTTAAACCCCATTAAATTCGTTCAAATCACCCATCTTCCAAAATTTACCAATTCCACCCAACAACTTCCAACAATTAACATTAATGCCAACAAAGCAATTTGATGTATCAATAAAAGTCCATATATATATATATATATATATATATATATATATATATATATAAATTCAAATCCCAATAATTTCTCATGGTTAAAAAGTACCCAGAAAAGAATAAAATATTCGGGGTGGGTATTACAGCATCTGTTGACCAAAATAAGGGTGCCTCTATTTTAGAACAAGAGAATGCCCGTTTGATAGAAAATTTGGAGCAATTGAAGAATTCTAAGCTCTAGGTTCAATCTTCTCAGCAATTGGTTAGGGTCCTTTGTTAGTGGAGGAAGAACGAACCAAGAAAACTTTGTCTAACCAAGACTCGCTCATAAAGAATCAGTCATTGATCGTTAATAGGTTGAATGAAACTATGTACTGTGTTGATGGACAATTATGATGAAACCCTTACATACATGAGCAAAGAACTTGATCAAGACCTCAAAGTTGTCTATAAACATGGTTGACTCAATGCTCTTACAATAATGAAAGTTTCAAAAGAAAATGAGTTTTGATATTAGCTTGATCCTAGGTTCTTGGAGCATTCTAATCCTCCCTTCAAGATGGACGTGTCAATGATTCCTCTGGACACTATTCCAATGAGTTTAATAAGAAAATATATCGATTACTATGGTCTACATGGGGATGATGAACTTATTAGACCACTATACTCGATGAACAGGGCCAGTTCCAACAGCTAGACAAGACATAGAGATCAGATTACTACTGTTACCCCTTATGGCTTGAATGTTCACCCAGCTGGTGTTGACAAGGCTGAGATGTTGCACATCTCCCACTCTGGAGAAAAAAAATATATTAGAATGAATAATGAAATTTATAGGGAATTAACAATCTTTATTGATAAATGAAAATGAATTACAAGGATTTGAAAAGAAATTACATTTCTTGTAATTATTGTTAGTACTTCCTAAATTGTTATGCATTCCAAGGGTTTTTCAACTGTTCTGCTTGTAGTATTTCAATTCTATAATTTCTCAGTCGAACGATGACATAAATTCGACATAGATTAAGCCAATTGGGCTCTAACTTATTTACTTTCTTCAATACGTAGTCTCCCACTTTCAGATTTCTCAGCTTCACCCTTCTATTGTAGAACCAAGTAGTTCTCTACAAATACGCTGCCAACTGAAGTATTGTGTGCTCTCTTACCTCTTCTATTAGGTCCAAATATAATATCCTCAAAATTATGCTCTTCGGCGAGTCAAAATTGAGCACATGGTAACTTAGCACACTAATTTTTGTTGGGACTACTACTTAGGCCAACATGTAGGGGGTCTCACCGATAAATGTTCTTAGCGTGGTCTTGTATGCCCAAAGTACGCTTTGGAGTTAAATGATCTAGTTTCCCTTTGCATCATACAATCTCTTCTTCATCCCATTGAGAAGACGTTTGCTTTGGACTTATGTCTACCTATTGCACTGTGGATGGCTAGAAGCGGCGTGTTGTTTTTTTATTTTAGAGTGAAAATTATAGTCTTAAAATTCTTGGTTATTAAAGCGCGAGTCAGGGTCTATGACGAAGGCATATGGCATCCCGTAAAGGCAAATAATGTTCTTCAAAATGAAATGAAAGACCTTTACATACGACATTTCCACTAGAGGTTCAGCCTCCACACATTTTATAAAGTAGTCATCTGTAATGACTAGGTATTTAAACCTCCCTCCTTTTTGTAGGGGACCGACCAAGTCAATTCCCATCATGGAAAATAGCCAAGGGGACGTGTTTGGTTCTAGTAAACCCTTGTTCTTCTATGAATTATGACATATTTATGGCACTTATCACATCGTCTTTCATAGTTTGCGCAACCTGCTTTCATTATGGGACATTAGTAGCCTTATGTGGTCACTCACTTGACCAATGATCTTCCTACCAATCATGATCCATAGAAACCTTCATGTATCTCTTTTATCAAGTATCCAACCTCAGCTACATGGAGACATCTGAGTAAAGAAATAATGAACCCTTTTTTATATAAGAGTCCCCCTTCTAGGACGTACTCGCTACTTTGTATTAGAGTCTCCTGGCTTCATTAGGATCAGTTGGCACAATGCCTTTTTACAAGTAATTTTGTGTTGGATCCATCCATGATTGGCCCAAGTCCAATTCAATTATGTTGGCATTTTCCTCATCTATGCTTTGGTGCATAAGGATTTCTACTAGAATTATTCTTCTTAGCTCCGTTCTGATGGCAGATGCAAGCCGAGCAATCACGTTTATAGAGGAAGAGTCTCAGATTCTCATTGGTCATTAATAGTTAATTAAAAAATTGATGAAAAACATTTTACATGATTAATTTTATGCTCTTCTAGGATTATAATAACTATTTACAGTATTTCCTTAGATGTTTTGCATCCCACTGGTTCTTAAATCGTTCACCTTTAAAGGTCTCAATTTTGTAAGTTCCAAATCGCACGACTGTTGATATATTATACGGGCTATGGCAGTTCAGTTCCAATTTATTTCCTTTTTTGATGAACCTTTTCAGCACGTAATCTCATTTCTTTAAATTTCTTGAGTTTACCTTTTTATTATAAAACCGAACAGTCTTTTATTGATAGATTGCGACCTGAAGTGTTGTGTGTTCCTTGACATCCTCTATAAAGATCCGATCATGTTTGTCATTGAGTTGCTCTTGGGATAGTCGAATTTTAGTATCCTACGGTCAAGTGAGCCGACCTCGTTAGGCAATACTACCTCCATCACGAATGCTAACATGAAAGGAGTTTCGCTCATCGTAGTTCTCAATGTTGTTCTATATGCTCAAAGTATGATGTGAAATTCATTGATCTAGTTTCCTTTAGTGTCATCTAATCTTATATTCATTCATTCCAATAGGGTTCAATTTGTGATTTATGTCTACCCGTTGCACTGAGGGTGAGTTGTTGAGAAGTGTAACTTATTGATCTACGACTGAATATAGTAATAACTAAATTTTTCATTACCAAATTGCATTCTATGGTCAGATATAAAAGCGTAGACCATTCCATATCGGTAGATAATGTTTTTCCAAATGAAGTGGAAGAGTTTTGTATAGAATTTTGACTGGTGTCTCTTCTTCAACCCACTTGGTGAAATAATAGACAGCTATAATTGAGTATCTAAATCTGCCTCTTGTCTTTGGTAGTGGGCCGACCAGATCAATCCCCCACATTGGAAAAGGATAAGAAAAAAGTGATCGATGGTAATGCAGCTTCAGGTGTCTTATGTTTCATGACATACCTTTAATATTTATCCCATTTTTTTGCATAACTAACACAATCCTCCTTCACATTTAGCCAATAATATCCTTGGGTGGTGACCCTCTTTACCAATGAATGGCCAGTAAAATGGGATCCACACGATCCATTGTGTACTTATTTTATCAGATCATTGATATCAATGGGATGAATGCATCTGAGTAGTGATATAATGAATCCTCTCCTAAATATAATTCATCTTTCAATATCGTACCCTGTTGCTTTGTATCGGAGCTTCCTTGCTTCCTTGCTTCCTTTAGATTTATTAGTATGGTACCGGTCTCCATGTACATGCAGATAGGGTCCATCCAGAATGGTGACACATTTAACCGTAAAATAAGGATGTGTCTTTCTTCTGTTATGCATTGCGATAAGCTTTCCATTGGGACTATTCTCTTGAGTTGGTCTTTTATTGTTGATGCCAGATGAGTAGGCGGGTATGCTCAAGAATTTTCAACCCTTCGTATTATCACTGTCTATAGAGCCGAGAACCTTGATAGGTATGCTTTTACTTTGTCTAGGTATTTCACCATCGATTCTTCTTTGGCCTCATAAACTCCAAGTATTTTATTTACGACCAGTTAAGAATCACCATTCATGAATAACTACTCAACTCCCAGTGATGATGCCATTATTAATCTTACTATGAGTGCTTCATTTTCTTCCTCGTTGTTAAAGTCCTCAAAGTGGAGTTTGAAGGAATACACGATGTCTATGACATCAGTCGTATTGATGATCAAACCTTCTCCACTCCCGCTAGCACATGATGAATCGTCTACAAAAAACATCCACACACGAGGTCGTTATTCAAAATAGCCTTTGACTAAACATCCATTCTTTCATATAAATTTATCTACTATGAGTTGCGTGTCCTTACATATTGTCGAGATGATAACTCTAATTTGTCTCTAATATGACTAGATCAATTTTTTTGTATACTTTTGATCATATAATTTTAGTGTTAAGCTATCTTCCATAGAAGTTTTTTTGACTACATTGACTGTTGAGTTATATTTCATAGAAGTTTGCCCGTTTATGATGACTACTGAGCTATCTTATGAAAAATTCTTCTTGACTATTCTAACTACTGAGTTATCTTTTATAAAAGCCTCCTCGAATATTTTTGCTATAGATCTCTCTCCTGTAGAAGACTTTTATGCTCTTTTTTCTGATATGTAAATTCTTCTTTAAATACTGCAATGGACTTATCCTTAATTATCATCTTAGGCTCATATGTGATGTCGTACTCTCCTAGTTCCAGAACCCAAAAATCAGTCCGCCATATTTCTCAGTCTTTTGAATGGCTTGTCGTAGAGGAAATTTTGTATGTACCACAATTCTATGAGCTTGAAAGTAAGGTTTCATTCTTCCAGAAAGCTTCAATTAATGCAAGTGTTAACTTCTCCCACTTAGGGTACTAGATTTTATCTCAAATGTATACCTTTCTAGTGTAGCATACGGGCTTTCATATTCCATCCTCTTATCAGACCAACACCAAAATGACTTCAGATTCTGATACTTCCACATATAAGTAAATATTTTCTCCTAAGATTGGCCTCGACAGTAGAGGCTCTAACCCCAGGTACTTCTTTAGTTCAAGAAAAGACTGGTCACATTAATCGGTTATCCCTAAGGTTTTCTCAATACTTTGAAGAAAAGAAGAAATTTATTGGTGGTTCTTGCCATAAATCGATTTAGTGCAGCTGCTTGCCCTGCCAATCTTTGGGTTTCTCTTTTACTCATAGGTGGCTGCATTTTAATCAACTCCTGAATCTTTTTTAGGTTAGCCTCTAAACCCCTCTTATTAACTAGGATTCCAAGGAACTTTCCTTCCTTAACTCCGAAGACACACTTTGTTGGATTATGCTTCATCTGATACTTTTGCAATTCGTGAAATATCCTATCCAGGTCATTTATGTGGTCAGCTTCCTTATTAATCTTTATCAGCGCGGCTTCCATTAATACCTCCACAGTTTTGACATTCTATTCCTCAAATAATTTTTTCACCAGCCTCTAATAAGTAGCTTTAGTGTTTTCTACAATGAAATGCATGATTTTGTAGCCGTATCTACCTCGGCTAGTGATGAATGAGGTCTTGTCCTTGTCTTTTGGCTTCATCTTGATTCGATCATAACCTAAATAAGCATCTCATGCATAGCAGCGGCATCGAGTAGCTGATAAATCCTAGACAGAGGGTAATGATCCTTAGGGAATGCCTTTTTTAGGTCCTTAAAGTTTATGCACATGTGCCACTTGTGATTTTTCTTCTTTACCATGACCACATTTGAGATCCACTCTAGGCACCTGACATCCTCAACGAAGTCTGCATTTAAAATTATTCTTTGGGATGAACACTTATCACTTCCACCTGACGAGCTTTGCGTCTTTTATGACACGAAGCTCATGGAAAAGAAATGTTTGATTTATACCTGAAATGTCCTCATGACTCCAAGTGAATACACCCTTTGTGTGTCAAAAATTATTCTAACTCTTTTCTCGAAGGATGGTGTGACAACCCGAATATAATTATGATAAATTATATTTAAATCATGATTAGCTTGTGTGATATGGATAATATGTTATTAGTATATATAATGTTAATTCATTATGTTTAGTCTAATCCTACCTTCATAAAACATAAAATATCGAATTAGTAACAAATGTGAAATTTTGAAGTTTTCGGTAGGAATGTTCATGTTTAAGACTAGTTTTGACCTTTATGACATAAAAATTGACTTGAGGTAAAAACTATATGTTTGTAGATATATTAGTTAGGTTTGTAACACAATAAACGGTTCATCGAACGGACATCCGAGTAGGAAGATATTGTCTTTTTACGAACAAAGGGTAAAGTAGTCATTTAGCCTTAAATGATATTTTGTTTTATATGATGCCACATGTTATAAATTGATTGGTTGGAGGTGGAGGTTGGTTTGGCCGACTTAAACCCTTGAGATATCCCCCTTTCTTCAGCAAACTCAGTTTGGGAGAGTTTTAAGTTGAGGAAAAACAATTGTGAGGGTTAGGAAGAAGAAAGTGAGGAGAAACATTCAAAAAAATTCATAGAAAATTACGTAAAAGCCCCCAAGCAAGGGAAGAAGAGATGATTGAACAAGTACTGGATAAAGACAAGGGAAAATCCTGTTAAACTGTCAAGGTCAGTGTACTTATGATTTGTTTCATATATAAATATGAATATAGCTCTAAGAGAGAACTTGTTTGAATACTTCGGCATTCAGGATTTGTTTGGATATTAAAATATCCAGGATTTGTTTGGGTCTCATGATTCAGGGTTGGTTTGAATACTTCAGTATTGAGGATTTGTTTGGATATTAAAATATCCAGGATTTGTTTGGGTCTTATGATCCAGGATTGGAATCGAACAAAGATCCAATGATTTGTTGGAACTTATGTTCCCGGATTTGTTATTACAAATGGGCAGACTTATTATTGCCAATGGGCAGAATTACTATTGCCAATGGGCAGACATACTATTGCCGATGGGCAGAATTATCATTGCCAATGGGCAGAATTATTTGGGCCTTATTGTCTAGGATTTGTGCTTGCCAACGGGCAGGATTGATTGGATTTAATATACACAGATTTGATATATAACTGTTAATTCATTGTATGGCAGGATACGTTGGATTTAATATCCACAAATTTGATATATAACTGTTAATTCATTATATGGCAGGATTGGTTGGATTAATATCCACAGATTTGATATATAACTGTAATTCATTATATGGCAGGATTGGTTGGATTTAACATCCACAGATTTGATATACATAACTGTTAATTCATTGTATGGAAGGATTGGTTGGATTAGTATCCACATATTTGATATAGAACTGTTATTTCATTTCAGGGAATGAGTACCTCACTAAGCTTAATGCTTATGGTTTATATTTTGACATTTGCAGGGTTGTAAGCTGCCACCTAGGATGTCATATGATCAGTGATTTGAGAGTTGCACCGTTAGAAAGAGCTGGGGATTAGACATGGGGGTTTTGTCATTGTCACACTGAGGTTTTAATACACTCACATATTGTATATATTAAGTCAGCATGAATTGAGTTGATCAGAGTTAATCACAATATTGTATTCCTGCCTAATTACGACTCTGGAATTGATTTCGGTATGGTATAATAATAATATTATGTTCATTATACACAGTGCATAGAAAAATATTGATAAATGAAGTTTATTTTCCAATGGGCTCAAGATTATGATCCAATTATTCCAATAACAAATGATTAGTATGGATATTGGGTTTGGGGTGTGACAATTAGTGGTATCAGAGCGTGGTTATTAAGTCTGGACGTGTGTGACGATTAGATGGCAGTATTGAGTTGATTTTAAATTTATGAATTGTTTATGTACTAACCAATAGTTTAGTATCATAATCTATTTATATTGGTTGTTAGAACTTTGTTGTATTACAGATAATTCCAGATGGAACCTGGGAATGGACAACATAGAGAAGAGGGAGTGGCTTCTCGTACAGAGAATACTGAAGTAGAGAAAAGTGTTACTGGAAGGGATAGAGAGCAAGAGCAGCCTACAAAGATTCAAATAATAGCACAGGCAATGATGAGGATAGCAGAGCAATAAGAAAGAAATATGGCGCAAATGGCAGAACAATAGTCTAGATATCTAGAATCAAAGACTGTGGCCAAGATTGAGAAAGAGGCAAGGAAGGAAATGAAAGGTTCCATGCATGAGAAGTTTTTAAAGTTGAATCCTCCAGAATATTCAGGGTCAGTTGAACCTATAGAAGTTGAGATGTGGGTCAGAGATCTAGAAACTATCTTTGTAGTTATGAAGGTTCCAGATAACCAAAAGTGAATCTAGCTGTGTTTAAGCTCAAAGGAGAGGCGAAATATTATTGGGAAGCCAGTAACCATTTGGTTCCCAGGATAGAAGGTACTAATGTTATTACTTGGGCTGAATTTATTAAAGCTTTGTATGTTAAGTATTTCCTTGAGGTTTATAGGAGGGAGAAGCTGAGGGAATTTGTAAATTTAACCCAAGGGAACATGTCTGTAAGGGAGTATGATGCTAAATTTACTGCTTTGTCTAGATTTTCTACTAAGTATGTGCAGGATGAAGAAGATAAATGTAGTAAGTTTCAAGATGGACTGATTTGGCCTATTCAAAATAGAGTGGCCACTTATGAGTTAGAAGATTATTCTTCTCTAATAAACAAAGCCACGATAGCAGAAAGGCAAATGAACCAAGGGGTGGCGAGTAGAGAGAGTTTTAAGAAGAGTAGATTTGACGCATCTCACTCTAAGGGAGGTGAGGGTGGAAGTGTTAAGATGAAACCTCATAAATTTCAGAGAGGTGGTGGAGATAGTGGTAGAGGCCAGGGGAGATTGGGTAGAGATACCAGGGGTGGAGGATCTTTTGGTTCAACCAGAAAGTTAGGGAGAGGTGAGGCCCCAATAGGAGGTGTTACATGTTTCGTTTGTAAAGAGGAAGGGCATTATAAATATGAGTGTCCTAAGATTAAGGGATTGTAATGCTACCGTTGTCATCAAGTGGGGCATATTAAGAAGAATTATCTGCAATGGCACAGACTCCAATAGCACATAGTGAAGTAGAAAGCAGGATGTTATCTCCAGGCAGTGCAGTGAAAAGTATGGGCAGAGGACAAGTTAGTAGTTCCAGGCCAGGTGGATGATTTTTTATAATGAAAGAAGCTCAGATTACTCCAGATGTGGTGATAGGTACACTTTCTGTTACTGATAGAAGTGCTTATGTTCTGATTGATCCTGGTTCCACACATTCTTTTGTGTCATATGCATTTTCCATATATCTAAATAGACCATGTACACATTTAGAGGTGGGGTTGGGTATTTCCATGCCTATGGGGGATATGATTGTAGTTGAATATGTTTTTCATGATTGTGTTTTGACTGTGGGGGTTAGAGATACAGTTATAGACTTACTTCCATTTGGTATCTCTGATTTTGACATAATTTTGGGAATGGATTGGTTATCCAAATATCATGCATCCATGGATTGTTTCCGTAAGGAAGTTATTTTTAAATTACCTGGTGAGTCTGAATTTAAATTTGTGGGGGAAAGGAAAATTGTCCCTAGTTGCATTATTTTTGCTATTCAGGCAAGGAAATTATTGAGTAAGGGTTGTGAGGGTTTTATTGCATATTTTCTTGACACTGTGAAGGGGGCTTTACAATTAGTTGATGTTCCTATAGTACGAGATTTTCCAGAAGTGTTTCCTAGCGAATTGCCTCGATTATCGCCAGAGAGAGAAGTTGAATTTAGTACTGAATTAGCAGCGGGAACAACCCCTATTTCTATAGCACCGTATAAAATGGCACCTATTGAATTAAAAGAACTCAAGATTCAGTTACAGGATTTACTTGATAGAGGGTTCATACAGCCAAGTGTATCTCCATACGGTGCGTCAGTTTTATTTGTGAAAAAGAAAGATGGCACTATGCGTTTGCGTGTTGACTATAGGCAACTGAATAAAGTTACAATTAAGAACAAATATCCTTTACCTCGTATAGATGATTTGTTTGATCAGTTACAGGGTACTAAAGTGTTTTCAAAGATAGACTTGCAATCAGGTTATCATCAGTTGAGGGTGAAGGGGAGTGATATTTATAAAAATTCTTTTCGTACTCGGTATGGTCATTTTGAATTTCTGGTGATGCCTTTTGTGGTGACTAATGCTCCAGCTGTATTTATGGATCTTATGAACCGGGTACTACATCCTTTCATTGATTAATTTGTGATAGTTTTTATTGATGATATTCTGATTTATTCATGTGATATGGTTGAACATGAAAATCATCTCCGAACTATTTTGAATGTGTTGAAAGATAAGCAATTGTATGCTAAATTTAGCAAATGTGAATTTTGGATATCAAAAGTTGTATTTTTAGGCCATGTTATTTTTGGAGATGGTATATATGTTGATACCAAGAAGGTGGAAGCTATTGTAAAATGGTAGAGGCCCAATAATGTCACTGAGGTGAGAAGTTTTCTGGGTTTAGCTGGGTATTATAGAAGGTTTATTAAGGGATTATCTTCAATTGCCTTGCCAATGACTAAATTAACCCGGAAAGATATTATGTTTGGATGGAATTCTGATTGTGAAAAAGGTTTTGAAGAATTGAAGAAGAGATTGGTAACTGCACCTGTTCTTACTATTCCACACGGTGGAGATGGTTTTGTTATTTATACCGATGCTTCACATCAGGGTTTGGGTTGTGTTTTTATGCAACATGGTAAAGTTA
Organism: Sambucus nigra; assembly: GCA_949130495.1. NCBI lineage: Eukaryota > Viridiplantae > Streptophyta > Magnoliopsida > Dipsacales > Adoxaceae > Sambucus > Sambucus nigra. Next base: position 617,553,944 of record OX422207.1, read on the forward strand.
TTTCTTATGCTTCTAGGTATTTGCGTACACATGAATGTAATTATCCTACACATGATTTGGAACTTGCTGCTATTGTGTTTGCTTTAAAATTACGGCGTCATTATCTATATGGTGAGGTATGTGAAATTTTTACTGACCATCAAAGCCTTAAGTATTCATTTACTCAAAAGGAGTTGAATTTGAGGCAGAGGCGATGGATGGAGTTAATTAAAGACTATGATTGTACAATTCACAACCACCCAGGGAAGGCAAATGTAGTTGCAGACGCTCTAAGTAGAAAGGCTTCGGGCAGGTTATCTTATATTCAGTGTGCTAGAGTTTCCCACATCATGGAGTTGAGATTGATGGGAGTAGAATTGAAGCTAGCCTATGGGGACAGGTTCTTTGCTCATGTAAGCGTGAGGCCTTTGCTAGCTACCCGTATTCGTGATTTGCAAAGTCAAGATCCTTTTCTTGAGAAGAAACGAGAAGATGTCCGAGATAGTAAGTCTGAAGATTTTGTATTTTGAATGATGGCACTTTATTGTCTAAACAGCGATTATGCGTGCCAATGTGTGTGGATTGAAAGAGGAAATTTTAGATGAGGCTCATAATTCCATTTATACTATGCATCCTGGTAGTACTAAAATGTATAGGTATTTAAAGGAGCATTATTGGTGGAATAATATGAAAAAGGAAATAACTGATTTTGTTTCTAGGTGCCTTATATGTCAACAAGTGAAAGTGGAGCATTAGAAGCATACTAGTTTGCTTCAGCCATTGCCAATACCGAAATGGAAATGGGATCATGTAACTATGGATTTTATAGTTGGGCTTCCTCGATCTCAGAAGGGGTCAGATTCGATTTGGGTAGTGGTGGACAGATTGACCAAGTCTGCTCATTTTTTGGCAGTCAAGACTACGTATACAGTTGATAGGTATGCTAGACTATATGTTAATGAAATTATTCGATTGCATGGAGAATCGATATCTATTATTTCAGGTAGAGACCCCACTTTTACATTCAGATTTTGGGATAGCTTACAGTGTGCTATGGGTACTAACTTGAAGTTTAGTACGGCTTTTCATCCTCAGAAAGATGGGCGGTCTGAAAGGACAATACATATTTTTGAAGATATGCTTAGAGCTTGTGTGCTTGATTTCAAAGGTAATTGGGATGAATATTTGCCTTTGATAGAATTTTCATATAACAATAGTTTTCAGTCTACTATTGGTATGACTCCATATGAAGCATTGTATGGTAGACGATGTCGTACACCGATATGTTGGGGTGAAGTTGGTGAAAGGAAGATAAAGGGTCCAAAATTGATTGAATCCACCACTGAAAAAGTGAAGATTATTCAAGATAGAATGAGAACAGCTCAAAGCAGACAAAAAAGTTATGCGGATAAACGACATAAAGATTTGGAATTCCAGAAAGGGGATTATGTGTTTCTTTGGATATCGACATGGAAAGGAGTTATAAGGTTTGGAAAGAAAGGGAAATTAAGTCCACGCTACATTGGACATTATGAAATTCTCGGAAAAGTCGGGATGGTTGCCTACAAGTTAGCATTACCACCAGAGTTAGCTCGGTTAGATGATGTTTTTCATGTTTTTATGTTAAGAAAGTATGTAGCAGATCCTTCACATGTATTGGTGGAACAACCTATTGCGTTGAAAGAAGATTTGAGCTATGTGGAAGAACCACTTGCAATCGTCGATAGGAAAGAACAAATATTGAGATCAAAAGTGATCCCACTCATGAAAGTTGTGTGGAGAAGGCATTCCAGGGAAGAAGCTACATGGGAGAGTGAGGATAGCATGAAGATGCATTATCCGTATTTGTTTGATTCAGACAACCACGGTATGCCAATTTCGGGGATGAAATTTCTTAACTGGGGGAGAAATAGAATTGTGACAACCCGAACATAATTATGATAAATTATATTTAAATCATGATTAGCTTGTGTGATATGGATAATATGTTATTAGTATATATAATGTTAATTCATTATGTTTAGTCTAATCCTACCGTCATAAAACATGAAATATCGAAGTAGTTACAAATGTGAAATTTTGAAGTTTTCGATAGGAATGTTCATGTTTAAGACTAGTTTTGACCTTTATGACATAAAAATTGACTTAAGGTAAAAACTATATGTTTGTAGATGTATTAGTTAGGTTTTTAACACAACAAACGGTTCATTGAACGGACATCCGAGTAGGAAGATATTGTCTTTTTACGAACAGAGGGTAAAGTAGTCATTTAGCCTCAAATGATATTTTGTTTTATATGATGCCACATGTTATAAATCGATTGGTTGGATGTGGAGGTTAGTTTGGCCGACTTAAACCCTTGAGATACCCCCCTTTCTTCAGCAAACTCAGTTTGGGAGAGTTTTAAGTTGAGGAAAAACAATTGTGAGGGTTAGGAAGAAGAAAGTGAGGAGAAACATTCAAAAAAATTCATAGAAAATTACGTAAAAGCCCCTAAGCAAGGGAAGAAGAGATGATCGAACAAGTACTGGATAAAGGCAAGGGAAAATCCAGTTAAACTGTCAAGGTGAGTGTAGTTATTATTATTCTTCATATATAAATATGAATATAGCTCTAAGAGCGAACTTGTTTGAATACTTCGGTATTCAGGATTTGTTTGGATATCAAAATATCCAAGATTTGTTTGGGTCTCATGATCCGGGTTGGTTTGAATACTTCAGTATTGAGGATTTGTTTGGATATTAAAATATCCAGGATTTGTTTGGGTCTTATGATCCAGGATTGGAATTGGACAAAGATCCAATGATTTTTTGGAACTTATGTTCCAGGATTTGTTATTACCAATGGGAAGACTTATTATGGCCAATGGGAAGAATTACTATTGCCAATAGGCAAACATACTATTGCCGATGGGCAGAATTATCATTGCCAATGGGAAGAATTATTTGGGCATTATTGTCTAGGATTTATTATTACTAACGGGCAGGATTGATTGGATTTAATATCCACATATTTGATATATAACTGTTAATTCATTGTATGGCAGGATTCGTTGGATTTAATATCCACAGATTTGATATATAAATGTTAATTCATTATATGGCAGGATTGGTTGGATTAATATCCACATATTTGATATATAACTATTAATTCATTATATGGCAGGATTGGTAGGATTAATATCCACAAATTTGATATATAACTGTTAATTCATTATATGGCAGGATTGGTTGGATTTAATATCCACAGATTTGATATACATAACTGTTAATTCATTGTATGGCATGATTGGTTGGATTAGTATCCACAGATTTGATATAGAACTGTTATTTCATTTAAGGGAATGAGTACCTCACTAATTTTAATGCTTATGGTTTATATTTTGACATTTGCAGGGTTGTAAGATGCCACCTAGGATGTCATATAATCAGTGATTTGAGAGTTTCACCATTCGAAAGAGCTGGGGATTAGACATGGGGGTTTAGTCATTGTCACACTGAGGTTTTAATACACTCACATATTGTATATATTGAGTCGGCATGAACTGAGTTGATCATAGTTAATCACAATATTGTATTCCTGCTTAATTATGACTCTGATATTGATTTCGGTATGGAATAAGAATAATATTATGTTCATTGTGCACATTATGTAGGAAAATATTGATAAATGAATTATACTTCCAATGGGCTCAAGATTATGATCTAATTATTCTAATAAGAAATGATTCGTATGGATATTAGGTTTTGGGTGTGACAGTTGGGTCTAGTGTCAAACCGTTCGGTGCCATCCTCTCGGGATGCTTGTTGTCTAGAATCACTTGGTCAATTTGCTGAATGACCAAACTTGTGTTCAGTTTATCTTCATCTTGAGTATTTATGTCAATATGATAAGTATCAATTAGTTTATTCAATTCCTCTTGTTTGGACGATGTGTAATAGGATTCATGAGCTTTCACTTGCTTTCCTTTTACCACACGAACCCCATAGTTTATTGAGACTTTTAGGCATTCATGAAGAGTGGAAGGTACGACTTCAATTTTTTTCAATCTAACCATTCCAAAGATAGTGTTCTAGGATTAGTTGATGTTATCATTAAGGATGAAAAAGCATATAATTTTTGTTCGGTGGGTAGGCCATGTGCCAATGATAAGCTCTAGTTCGATCATCCCAAATGGTACACCTTATCTCCTAAAAACTCGATAAGAGAAATGGGGTGTGCCTCCAGTGTTTGGTTTTTCAAGATTAAATTGTTGAAGTAACTATGGAATAGTACATCTATAGAGCTTCCATCATCGACCCAGATTCCTTTTACTCTACTCTCATGCACCATCATAGTGATTTCTAGTGCACTAGAAATTGTTATACGCTTCTAGTATAACTGCTCCTCCAGTAGGATCTATGACTAGTGTAGCATAGACTTGGCCTAAACTTGCCATGTCAAAATTGTGTTATTTTATTAAATTGAAAAAAAGCTCATAAGATTCCTTCTTGTTAGTTGTGGATAAGTTGCGTTACTCGTCTGACCCATAAAGGGGTTGGAACCTCTTGCTCATGTAAAACAACAACTTCATGGGTGGTTTGGTCGCTTTGAACTGCATTACTTTCTTCATTATCTTAAAAGACCAACATATGGGAAACAATACGACCTTCTTTATCCATGGAAATGAGGATACCTCCCTAGTGGAGTTTCCGAACGAAAGAAGGTAGTTGTACTGGGTGTATAAAAATATGTAAATAGGTGAGGCATGACCCGCTCCAATGGAAGTTATCTATAAGGTAACTGTATTTTAAGAATGAGAGCATAGATAAAAACTAACCTTTTTAATATGATAATGATGTTTTTTATTACAAAAAATGAACAACTAATCATTGAGTACAACTTTTGACACTAAAGTAAAGGAATGGACCCATGAGAGCAGTGACTCTTTGAGAGCGGGAGGTAAGCACCTCAATATCTGGGTGAGAGTATAGAGGGAATATTTTAGTGAGAGAATCAGTACAACATATCGGTTCTAGTTATATTGATTGTCATAATAATCACCTAGTTCTATATTCAAAATAAAGAATTTAGATCATATGTGAAACATAGGGAACTTAGAAATATTCCCATCTGATAATTTATCTGAAAACACATTTTTCTATAGTACTGTCACCCACAATTTGTTTGTTGTGGTGTGACACCTGGCATATGAGTGAAGAGAAAGATGATCTTGTCTACCATGATGCGAAAAATGAATATTTTGTCTTTTTGTTCAAATAGCGTGATGAATAAGTTTAAAAACTTATGAGTGGCCTTGCAGGTAATTCACTATTTGTATTATTAAGAGTGTTCAGTGAGTAAGAAAATAATCACTGGTCATTTTTAAATGTAAGTCTTGTGTAAGATGTTTGAGTGCAGGTTGCCTTTTAGGTGCATCACATCAATATTCTCTCTTTCTCAATATATTGAAGTGGTTGAGACTTAGCTTTCTCAACAAGACTTACCTCTCAGGCTCTAAACCAAAAATCTCATGAAGTCCTAACTAGCCTTCTGCTTGAGCTCGGCATGCCCATCGAACGCTTCTTATTAAGTAAACATGCCAAAGATAATAGAACTAGGTTTTAGTGAAGGAAGTGGTCATTCACTCGATTTTATATTTTTGGGTGACTGCTAGTGATTTACTTCCTTATGTGGTAAAGGAGTTGCTCGTATGCTTGCTCTGGTTCTGAGAGCTTTATGACATGGGGTTACTCATCCATCCCCTTTACTGGTGTTTCTCACATAACTTCTGGAGTGCATAGGGTTTACTCGTTCATTCTCTTTTCCTTGAGTAATGCTCGTAAATCCCTTTAGTAACTGTGTGTTGCTCATATTCCCCTTTATAATTATAAATAAGCAAAGAAAACTAGTCATCAATCCTACGTTTGGGATAACTAATATGATCTCTTTATGTTTCAATTTTAAATACACTTTACAAGTTAACCAATTCCATAAGTCGTTGCCCAAATTCCTTTAGTTATTTACATGCGATAGGCATCGCTAACCTACTAGTTACTAATTTACCAAGAAGTCTTTCAATTAAATCCACTATAAATACTCCACGTAAGCATCCCTAGAAAAATCCCCTCGGACAATCTTCCAAACTAAATCTATTCACCCCAAACCGAATTAATACCCCTAATAGCTTTGAAAGTTATTCCCAACACGATAGTGTCAGGACGAACTCAGCCTAAATCAACCAAAAATCCCCAATATTCCAACAATAACCTAGCCCATTCATATATGAACTTCATAAAACATATACCAACACGTTTCTACACATTTGGGTTGATTAACAACATGATTAATGGTTTAAATCACAAATATTATAAAGTTAACCCTAAGTCTATGTTCTTATAAGTTTGATGTAATTAGTTTACGAATTCTCATTCATTAATCAAATACAGTTAGGGATTTAGCATAATATAACTATTATAATGAAAATATAAAGTTTTAGATTTGTAAGACATGGTTGCGTGGTTCAATTTGAGGGCTCGTCACAAAAACTATACTAGTTGTTCAATATATGATTAGGGCTTAAACATATGATTAATATTATTACAAATTTAGATTAAATTTTATCACATAAATAAATTTCATTAGTTTAATTATAGATTTCAATATACTACTGTTATTTTAATAAAAACTTAATTAAATTCTTAATCAGAGTAGACTTGCCCTGAATCTATTGTACAAATCCAATCTTTATGTCCCAAATTCTTTAATCCTCGTTTCTCCCGCTTTATCCTTAATTGCTGGGGTTGTTTTCCAATTGTGTTATGAGATTTTAGGTTTTTATAATTAGGTTAAAAGGGACTATTCCCAAAATTAAGCTTTCACCCTAAAATGGCCTGAACCTAATAAGCCCAAAACATTCTTGAAATGGCCAAAACTTGGCCCAACTCGTGTACTAACCTAACAGACTTAAATGTTCGCTATTTAAAACTTAAACAAACTTTCTAAACGTTCAGATAGCCAAAATCAAAAGGGACATATTTTATAAATTAATTATCTCATTAATTTAATTTATTAGTCAACACATGTTAATTAAGTTAAAACATCATTATTAATTAGTTAAGTATGACTCGGTATTATATGAACCTACTTCAAGACTGGTGGGACCTAATACATAGGGAATAATGTAAATAAGGAAACCCCCACACCTAGTACCTAACCATTCCATTACCTCATATAATACCAAGTCACTTTTACTTAAGGAATTAAGGGGTTTAAATCAATTTCTAAAGTGTGTATTCACATATCATATATAAGAATCATGTAACATTTACTACATAAGAATTATATATATACACTAAATGGTGTCTCCCATGTAATAAAATAATTAAATAAATAATTCACTTAAATGTGAGGAAAGTATGAGGGAATACACAATTCTATAATGTTTCTTGTGTTTTAATCATGTATAAATTTCCCTTAAGTTGTTTAGGAATCTAACCCCCAAGTTGATTAACACCTTTGCTCACTTGGTAAGTAGTTTATTTCTCAATTTACCACTACTAGCAAGGCCATTAAAGAGGGGGTGTAGGATGGTTACAATGATAAACCCTATTTAAAATCAACAAAGGGAATTAAATCTAAGGAAGATCATGATTAATTATAAGCATACCACAATGTAGAATAATAAATAGCTTCACAATGATTCAACACCTATTAAAGACAAGAAATTTTATTGGAGTTGAGGTCCCTTGATACAATTGTTAAACGATGTTTGGTAGGGATAAGGGGATCTTTCATTCCCTATCCAGGTGATTAAGACGTTCTCACAAGTAGACTTAACCACACCAAACACATGGTTTAATTGCCAAGATGGGTCAAAGAACGAATTCAAGGTCATTATAAACACCTCATTATCATGCATTATCAACCACACATGTTTTGACACCAAAACTACATATATTTTATGATAAAATTTTGTTATATCAAATCATGCTATAATCTGAGCCGACTAGTCATGTCATAAACATAGTTTGGACTAACGATTGATGAGTTTAGTGGGCATAAAATGAGTTGCATGTCAACTTGTGGCCTGATTTTGGGGTGTTGGCCCAATGCTATTTCTATTACAATAAAGCTCTTGACATGTTTTGGCGTGTTTGGGATTACATTTCATTAAATTTTACCTTATATATTTATCCACCTTTATATTATAAGAAAACAATTGTTGAGAATTTAAGATAACACGAAAATAATCAGGAAATCTAGGAGAGAAAGGACTTTCATGATAATCAAATAAGGAAAGTCATTGAGTATTTATTTAGATTTTTCCCACTTTAACATAAAACATTCCTCAATTATTACCAGCATTCATTACATTGCTCATATAATTCTTGCATAGTCCTTCCTACTCCATGAGTTTGGTGTTCTTAACCTCTCCCCCTCTGAATAATCTCTCTCAAGAGCCCCCATTGGTCATTATTGGACTTCTATTTATTCCTAATTATTATAATATCGAGAAAATTCAATTTTAGTTTACATTTATTGTAAAAATATTTTCTTTTACCATTAATACAATGTACACCCCAATCTTTTTATTAAGCACTCAACTCCCTTACATTTGATGACTCCACTGAAGAGATATTCTTATTGAGATGGTAGGAGATAATATTTATCGAGACCTCTTCGAGGAAAATAAAAAAAATATTCTAAATAACCAATAGTTGATCTCCCTTTTAACCCCACTGTTACTAGTGGTGGCCAAACTAATCAAGCATCCACCAAAGATGTCGTTGGACTTATTCAGAGGACGGTCATCACAGAAAAATATGGAATTTTCATGAACACGTGCAAGAGGAATGTATAATAACCAACATATTCTAGTATCAGGGCAAACATGTGACAGAAATCTGAGATAATATAAAACTTCTAAACAATATAAGATACGAGACTTAACAATATATATAATTCCCAATAATGATGTCTAACATACATCAACTCCCAATAATCCAATAATACACAAAATCTTAAATAATATCCCAAGTAAAATTATGGGGCCACAATATACCCACTAATCCATAAGTTGTCTCCTATGAAATACACGGCATAAAGGAAACTACATTATAAATAAAATAAAATATCCAAAGTCCTAGTGTTCTCTCCAAGATCCAATCTCTCCTACAATCTCAAACCTAACTTGATATGTTAGTCAGTATAAACCATTCAAATCCCACTTAAAGAATACTAGCTATGTTTTCCAAATAGGGTAACATAACACAAGCATAAGTACCAAATGAAATAAATAACATATGTGAGTATTTTAAACAATGGTAACATTTAAACTTAAAATCTTTATCAACGTTCACATGTAATAGGATTAACTATTTTAATAACAATGATGTTTCATATCATATCAAGAGTTAAGATGTATCGAGTTATTAACAAGGTTTAACAACTAAGTATATAATATTAGATCCCTTATAATTATCTACTCATCAACCAATATTAATAACAACTCTGTTGGTCACAATACAAACAATCACATAATATTCAAATCAAAATATCATTAAAATCCTTTCACCCATTTCCCAATTTAGTAATCCATTTATTACATCATTTCATTTTCCAATAGTTACATCATTTCATATTTTATTTTCCATTCTATCCAAATGGGATTTATAAATTAATATGTTCAAGAACACATTAACAGATCACCACTTTGTTGCTTCATTTATATAATCTTTATTGTTGATACCAAATTTAGTCTGCTGACATGGCTCAATTGAGTGAAGACACATGGCAATCTACGTGGAAACAACAAACACTACCGAGGAACTCACACGCTCCGAGGAACCATACTACAACGAGGAACACTGCTTCCCCGAGGAACTCATACGCTCCGAGGAACAAGAACTCTCCGAGGAACTCTTGAGTACCAAGAAACTCAGGCGTTCCGAGCTGCACCTCGAACAAAGCATTAATAGCAGGATAACCAACAGTTTGACTGTTCATTAAATGCTTATCATTCAGACGCATACGCTTAAGGGGCATTGAATGTATTACCCTTTCATATGTACATCATTTAATGTATTACCCTTTCACATTACAGCCTCAGGGCTATAAATACATTGTACAATCCTCATTGTAAGGGGACCGGAATTTCTTGATAGAACTTGTAATCGAGAATTCCCAAATAATCAGCAATAACATAACAGTGGACGTAGGCCATTCTTATAAGGCTGAACCACTTTAAAAATTCCTTGTCTCATTTATTTTATCTGTGATTAAATAATTAGATATAATCTAATTTTTTACATCAACAGATTATCGCCGTCTGTGGGAAACGACTGGTAATATCGTTTTTCATCAAAAACAATTCATCACAAATGGCTGATATTCCAGAATCCAGCAATCGAAATGCTGGAAGCCCTCCAAATCCATCTGCTCTGCCAAATATTCCAGATCTGGCTGGAATAATGACAAATCTGGCTCAGGACCAGACCGTCATGAAAGAAACTATATGACAACTCATACAAACCCTCCATGGCGGTGCACCAACCCATTCAGGACCACGAAGTATTCAAAGAAATATCCGTGCACCTTGTTCGCGTACTAGGCGTACCGATTCATATCGTAATGAGGAGTCTGAAGATTTTTCTTATCAACCTGGACGAACTTCATCAGTGCGAGCCACAGATACTGAACAACGTGTCACTCTCTCTCCAGAAAGGACTAGTGCGCTAGAGAGGTTAAGCAGGGCATCACCTGTTAATCGATTAGGACCTAGAAGGAGTAGAAGTCCTCCTAAAGTCGCATCGAGGAGTTTTCATAGACCATCATATTTAAGGGAAGGATCTGCCCAGTCGCGACCAGCTTCTCGTCAAGATAGATCCCAGTAAGCCACATCAACGCGATCAGTTGCTCGAACCACCAGGCCCGAGGAAGGAAATGATGCATGGAAAGGCTCTATTCAGAGGCTCGAGGATAGATTAGGGGAAATGGGTAAAGCCAATAACCCTCTACAACAAACTTTTGTTCGAGGAACACCTTTTGTCCAGGCCATTGTAGATTTTCCAACATCATCAAAGTTCAAAGCACCTGTTGTGACCCCCAAATATGATGGAAAGATTGACCCTGTCCTTTATATAGAATAATACCAAGCTGCAGCCGACATCTATGCTGTTCCAGATGAGATGAGATGCAGAGCATTCTCGGGAACTCTTACCGGATCTGCTCAAATATGGTAAATAATCTTCCTCGGGGTAAGATCTCAACTTTTCTTCAACTGGCCGAGTTATTCATTGGGAATTTCTATTTTGGGGCAAAGCCAGTTAAACGAGTAGCACATTTGTTAAGTGTTAGACAAAAAGATGGTGAGAGTACCGGAGATTATATAAATCATTTTAGTAATGAGAAACTCGAAGTCATTGATTATGAGGAAAAGACAGCGATTACCGCCTGGATGAGTGGACTCCTGCCAAACAAGTTGTACTACACTTTGGCCAAAGATCCACCTAGAACCATGTCAAAACTGATGGGAAAAGCGTCCAAGATTATGAATGCCGAGGAGGCTATGGCTGCGAAGAAGAACATGGATGCCAAAGAAACCAAGGTGGAAGGTGATAAAGCTAAGAAGAAAGAGCATAAGAACAATGGTAATAACAAACATTCAAAAACTAGGTCGGTATGGGATGTAATGAAGAAATATGATAATTATACTCCTTTGAAGAAGGACATCAAACATGTTCTAGAAGAAATCAAGAACAACGAGGAATTAAACTGGCCAGGGAAAATGAAGGCAGACCCTGACAGGAGGAATAATGCAAAATATTACGAGTTTCATAAAGATCATGGACATATGACCAAAAATTGCATAGCTCTTCAGAATGAGATTGAAACACTCATAAGACGAGGAAAGCTGGCAAAGTATGTTGATCGTGGAAGCGAAAGAAGAAACAATGACCGAATAAGAGACAGATCTAGATCTCCTCCTCGTGTAGAGGAGAACAAGAAAAGAAATCATGAAGTTGATCCAGAAGACGACCTCGATCTTCCCAAGAGACCAAGGCAGCCAAAACGAGAGGTATTTTCAATACGCTTTGGGACATTTGACTGTAATATTATTACTGGTGGAGATGAAGGAGGAGGAGACCTTACTGCAGAGAGAAAAGCTTACCTCTGTGAGGCTCAAGCTTTCTCGTACATTCAACGAATAAATCAAGCTGAGGAGGATCGCCCGAGAAAGGTGAACAAAGATAAATTGGTCATTGGTTTCTCAAAGAATGACCTTGCAGGTGTTCTATATCCTCATGATGACCCATTGGTGATCAAGATGAGAATGAAGGAGGTAATAATTTCAAGAGTATTGGTAGATAATGGTAGCTCGGCAGACATCATGTTCTACTCGTGCTTCGACAGCTTAAATCTAAAGTTATCTCAACTGGAGCCTTATCATAGACCCCTCCTCGGTTTTGCTGGCGAGTAAGTAGTCCCACTTGGGACGATCAAGTTGGATATATTCATTGGTACGTGGCCTGCTTGTCGGACATAAAGAATATGCTTCTTCATGATGGATAAGAATGTTCAATCATCATACAATATCATCATGGGAAGAGTAGGATTGAAGAAATTTGAGGCTGTACCATCTACAGTGCATCAGTGCCTAAAATTTCCAACAAATTTTGGAGTAGGAGTTGTGAAAGGTGACCAGAAGGTAGCTCAGGAATGCTATTATTCATCCGCCGAGCAAGAGGAACTGGAGGAATCAAAGAAAAAGACTACTACCTATCAAGTGGATGAAGGTGCCAAAATTGAAACATTAGATCCTAGAGATGAGTCGCAACTCGTAAAGGGTCAAGTGGTGGAAGCTACTGAAAACATCATTCTGGATGATGAGCACCCTGAACGAACTACTCAAGTAGGTTCGTCGCTGGAAGCCTCACTAAAACAGGAATTGATAACTTTCCTAAGAAGCAGAAAGAAAAATTTTGCGTGGAGTCATGAGGATATGCCTGGGATAGATCCAAATTTATTATGTCACGAACTCAATGTGAATAAGGAGATCAAGCTAGTGAAGCAGAGAAGAAGAGTGTTCAACCCCGAGAAGAACCAAGCTATACAGGAGGAAGTCGAGAAGCTCCAGAAAGCTTATTTCATTGAAGATGTTAAATATCCAGACTGGTTAGCCAATGTGGTGATGGTAAAGAAGAAAAACAACAAGTGGAGGATGTGTGTAGAATTCACCGACCTCAACAAAGCATGTCTAAAGGATCACTTTCCATTGCCCCGAATTGATCAATTGGTGGATGCTACCTCGGGACACGGGCTGATGAGCTTCATGGATGCTTATTCTAGTTCCAATCAGATTAAAATGAAACCTGAAGACAGGGAGAGTACTTCTTTCATTACCCCTAGGGGAACTTATTGTTATAATGTTATGCCTTTTGGTTTGAAAAATGCAGGTGCAACATATCAGCGGCTGATGAATAAGGTCTTTACTGAACAAATCAGTTGCAATATGGAAGTCTATTTTGACGATATGCTGACAAAGAGCAAGAAAGCTGCCGATCATTTAGTTGACTTAAGTCAGACTTTTGATCAACTGGATAAATATCAAATGAAGCTGAACCCGATGAAGTGCATATTTGGAGTACGAGAAGGCATGTTTCTCGGGTACATTGTCAATCAACCAGTCATTGAGGCAAATCCTGAAAAGATCAAAGCTCTATTAGGGCTGCGATCTTCAACGACGAAGAAAGAGGTGCAAAGTCTTCCAGGACGAGTAGCAGCACTTAACAGATTTGTATCGCGAGCAACTGATCGATGTCTCCCATTCTTCAAGACACTCTGAAAGACTTTTGAGTGGAATGATGAATGTGATAAGGCTTTTCAAGACTTGAAGAAATACTTGGGAGCACCTCCACTGTTGTCCAGGCCAGTGATGGAAGAAAAATTATACTTATATTTGGCAGTGTCCGAGAATGCAGTCAGTTCGGCATTGATAAGAGTGGAGAATGGAGTACAAAAACCAATCTACTATACAAGTAAGGCCTTCCGAGGAGCAGAGATCAGATATCCAAGGCTAGAAAAATTAGCACTGGCGCTGATTGAGGCAATTAGGAGAATGAGCCCATACTTCCAGGCTCATACCATAGTAGTATATACTGATATGCCATTGAGGCAAGCCCTTCATAAACCAGAAAAATCAGGGAGATTGATGTAGTGGGCAATAGAGATCGGTGAATATGATATAGTTTATGAACCCAGATCATCGCTAAAAGGACAGGTTGTAGCAGATTTTATAGCAGAGTTCACCTATCCTGATACCCCCGAGGAGCAAAAGTTGCTCGCTGATCAACCTGTGGATGTTACAGGATCATCAAACACAAGCTCATACCAACTTAGGTTGGTAAAAGGGCAAGTGGATGTTACAGGATCATCAAATTCGAGCCCAGACCAACTCAGGTTGGTAAAAGGGCAAGAAAAGATGATCGACGAAGAGCAAGAAATATCAGGGGAGGATGAAAGGAAGCAACACATATTTCATCGAGGAACTCTGTCAGATCAGAAATTTGAAGACGAGTTACCTATATGGAGGCTATATGTAGATGGCTCATCTTGCACTACAGGATGTGGCGCGGGAATAGTTTTGAGCACTCCGGACGAGGTCGACATGTAATACGCCCTATGTTTCCAATTCAAAGCTTCCAATAATGAGGTTGAGTATGAGGCCATGATTGTAGGTCTTAATTTAGCAAAAATTATGGAGGCGCAGCAGGTTATTGTTTTCAGTGATTCTCAATTGATCGTAAACCAAATGATGGGAGTATATGCAGTAAAAGGAGAATTAATGATCAGATATCACGAAAAGGCAAAGAAGTTGGTGTCAGAATTTGCTGCTATTCAGCTGGTCAGAATACCAAGAATGGAGAATGCGAGATCAGACGCCTTAGCTCGATTAGCATCAGCTACTCGTACCTAGCTACGAAGAACAATCCCAATTGAAGTGTTGGCTAGTCGGAGTATAGATGAAGATTTGACGATGAACTTTATCACCCTTGATTTAGGACCATCTTGGATGGATCCCATCGGGGCATATATTGAGAAAGGGGAATTACCAATTGACAAGCTCGCAGCCAAGAAATTGAAGTTTAAAGCTGCTCGGTATGTATTAACTAACGGTATTCTATATAGAAGAGGAATTATGGCAGGTTTGCAGAGATGTGTACATCCCTCCGAGGTGAAAGAATTGATTGAAGAAATCCATGAAGGGTCTTGTGGAGCCCATGTAGCAGGTCGGACGCTTTTGTAAAGGGTGATGACGTAGGGATACTACTGGCCGACGATGAGGGCTGATTGTATAGCCTATGCCAATAAATGTGACAAGTGTCAGCGCTTTTCCTTCATCCGAAGAACTCCACAAGCATTGTTGATACCCATAACTTTCCCTTGGCAATTTTCCATGTGGGGAATAGATTTGGTCGGGCCACTGCCAACGACCGGAGGAAGATTCAAATACCTCATCGTCGCAGTAGATTATTTTACTAAGTGGGTGGAAGCTGAACCTCTCATTGATATGACGTACGAAAAGGTGTACCAATTTATTTGGAAGAACATCATTTGTCGATATGGTCTTCCTCATGCTTTCATCACAGACCATGGAACACAATTTGATAACGAGGAGTTTGCTGCCTATTGTCATCAGTCAAATATTTTGAAGGTCCACTCAGCACCAGGCCATCCTCAAAGCAATGGACAAACTGAAGTGACAAACAAAATGCTATTGAATGGATTGAAGAAAAGACTAAGTGACGTAAAAGCAAACTGAATCAACGAGTTACAGTCAGTACTGTGGGCTTACCGAACTACTCCCCGAGTAGCAACAGGGGAATCTCCATATATGCTAGCATTTGGAAGTGAAGCTGTTATACCTGCCAAGTTGGGCCTCCCAACACACAGGGTACTGAATTTCATTTCCCCTCCCCTGTCAGCGACTTAATGAGAAGATTGGATTTAGACATGCTCGAGGAAGTTAGAGAATAAGCAGCCATTAGAAGTGCTGCTTACCAGCAGCGAACAACTTTGTTCTACAACAAGAGAGTGAAGAAGTGCGACCTGAAAGAAGGAGACTATGTGATAAAGAATGTAATTTAAAAGCACAACAAACTGGAGGCAAACTGGCATGGACCATACCGAGTTACAGATGTTGTTCGACCAGGAACTTACCGAATAACAACTTTAGAAGGGGAGGAGTTTAAGAATGCATGGAACGCAAAGCACCTGCGCAAGTATTATCAATGATGTATATTCTCTCCTTTTATTGAAAGTTTTTCGGGGAACACTAGTACTACACATTACTCGGCAAAACTCGGCAAAACTCGGACTACTCAAATTTATTCTCGAAAATGCCAACTAAGGTTGGTCGAGAAACAAATGTATTCCTCCGGGAAGTAAAACTTGTATTCCTCAGGGAAGTAAAACTTGTATTCCTCCGGGAAGTAAAGCTTCATCCGGGAAGTAAAGCTACTTGTATTCCTCCGGGAAGTAAAACTTGTATTCCTCCGGGAAGTACAGCTACTTGTATTCCCCCGGGAAGTAAAACTATGTGTTCCTCGGGAAGTAAAAGTATTCCTAAAAATGCCAACTTATGTTGGTTAGGAAGTAAATATATTCTCGAAAATGCCAACTAAGGTTGGTCGGGAGCTACAACTATTCCAAAAATGCCAACTTGAGTTGGTTTGGAGGTAAAACTATTCCAAAAAGTGCCAAAGTTGCTCGTTAAGAAAAAAATCTACTAACTATGGCTGGTCGGGGATAAAAACCCACTAACTGTAGTTGGTCGACAAGGAAAATTTACCGACCTTGGTTGGTCGGAAACATTTTATGAAGACGAGAAAGTGATCGAGCAACATTTTTGATACTCGTAACTTTTTACTAAGTTGGTCGAGAAATAAAACATTATTTTTGCCAAATGATTACCACAAATTCAAGCTAGTCGACAATAAGTTGATCGACAAATAATACAATATTGTTATCTTTTTAACAGATACACATGCACAAATGTAAAGTGTTTTACAAGACAATAGCAATTAAGATTGCGAACAAAAATGAAAGTCTTTCATTAAAATCCAAAAACAAATTACATCAGGGCTGTATACTAACTATTACATCAAAATTCCTACTCTATTGGTTTCTTCCCCTCTGCTTTTGTAACAGGTTCCTCTCCAGCAGGCGGATCATTTAAACCAAGAGGAGAATTTATAAAGTTCAAATCTTTTAACATCCTGATATTCATCACAGATGGTCGATCTAGGAGGTGCTCGGGATGAGATATCTCGACATTTGAATGGAGATTGTAGTCGCCGAGATATTTAGAAATCAAGCATCGAGGAATGGCCCGAGAAGGGATCCAACTCATATCAAGTTTGAATGGTGGCATTGGTAGGTCGAGCAGCCCAGGATCGTGGTAGTCCCACATGTAATGACCCTATTCGAGTTGCAGCACACCTAAGGCATTCAACCAGCCTTGCTTGTAGCCCTCATTATTGGCATTCTGGATACGATCGTCCAAGTGGTAGAGAGCCTCGTTGTACCCAGCCATCCAGAACTCCCTGGGCTATTTGTGGAATTGATATGTCAATATTTCCAACTGCTCATAGAGATTTTTGATGAAGAGCTCTTTATTCTTCAAGGTAGATTTCTGCGCAGAAAGCTGCTCTTCCAGGTCCCTGGTCTTCTTTGACATTTCAGCCAACGCCTGGTTCTTCGCCATTAATTGGAAAGCTTGGTTCTCTAAAGCTGATTGAGTCCTCTGTTCCTCGACAGGAATCCGAGCAGCTCTTGCTCGTCCCGAGGAGCTATTGCTCATCCACGAGGAGATGTAGAATGGCCAACTCTCTTCAAGGTCTCCAATTCGTCCCTCAAGTTGGCGTTCTCGACCTCGAAGAACGAGAATCCCTCATGAGTCACTAGGATCAAGGCTTCTGAAGTGGAACCTGCAGACTTCAACTGTGATAACTCTCTTTGCAGGTTGTTATTCTCTTGCTCTAATAATTCAGCTATTTGTCTGCACTCCTCGACCTCACCCCTCAGAGTTCCCTCCCGCACGTCATAAGTAGTAAAACGCTTCTCGTATCCCTTGTCGGCAAAGATTTGCTGATACTTCTTTTCATACCCCTCGTGCAAGAGGGCAGTGGATTCCTTATATTTTTGTTGAAGGTCTTGAAGAGTGTCTTGGAGATCCTCAATCATATCATAATAAGCTACATTATTGGCCACCGCACGATCCAGCAGACACTTCAAGTATTGATAGGCTTCAATTGCCTGTTACGAAGCATCTTGGCCGAGGATGTCGACGATTTGTGCTGCACTCAGATCTGTGTGACCAGCCTTAAAATATTCATTGCATTGTTGCAATAGCTTTGTATCATGAGCAGACAGTAATTCCATCATGGCCAAAAACTAGTAGAGGAAGAAAAAGTAGTTATCAATAATCAAAACAGAGCATGAAGAAGAGACAACATTATGCAAAAACAAAAGTTCAAGTTTTATTATATCACAAGGTTCAGAGTTACATGGTGCAGGATTACATTTGTCAAAGAAAAATAAAATAGATAGAAGTCCGAACAACTCTACACCTTTTCCTTGTCTCCCAAAACTTTCTCGGGAGGCTGGGACGAGGAGGTAGGTTGCTCGGATGGAGCAGATAGTAGCTGGGAAAGTGCTGGAGGTTGCTCGGAGGAAGTAGCGAGCTGCTGAAGTTCCTCGTTAGCAGGCTAGATGGCTGGGGGATGATCTCCCATCACCATGGAAGACTCTTCGGAGGCAGCTTCGTCCTCTTCTTCGTCTTCAGGAGTTGGAGGGGGACCAGGGATGTGTCGCTGAAAGAGTTCGGAGTTTTCATCAACCTTCATCTCCTGTAAAGCAGCGACCCACCCATCTCTAAAGTATTTAAGGCTGCCATATTCTACTTGAGACATCATGGAAGCCAAACCTTTGTTCCACCCCTTGTCCCAGTCGGCGCTGATAGACTTCTTCACAGCCATTTTCCTCTTTAACTTCTCCAAGGAAAGCTTCTCAGAAAGAAGACTTTCAACAGTCTTCAGTTTATTCTCAACTTCTTCCTTATGGGGAATTACTTTGCGAAGTTGGATTAGTTCTTCCTCAGCAACCTTGAGCTTATTCTCAATCTCTCCAGCATCTTTGAGCTTCCCTTCAAACTCTTTATTTTTCTCCTCCAAGTTCTTTATTTTCTTCTCGAACCCCTTGGAGATTTCAACAACTTGAGCCTTCTCCTTCTCGGTGGAGGTAAGTTTCTTCTCCCAAGCAGCTTTGTCAGCATCCTACTTCTGATGAGAATCTTTTAAAGACTGCTTCACGCCCATTAGAGCTTCCTCCACACCAGATGAGGAGCTTGAAGCTTTAATAGCTTCATCTTTCTTCAAAATTGTGTTAAAGCAGCTCACCAACTGAAAAAAAAAATAAAAAAAAATGAAAGCAAGTCAGAGACAGATATAACAAGGGAAAGATGAAAAGTTCAACACAATAAGACTTACATAAGTAATGTGACGAGATGCTAGTGTAGTAAAAGTGTCCTGAGGAAGGTTCTCTTCAATACCTTTGATCTCGGTAATGATCCAAGTCTTCACCGAGCTCATGGAAGAGCTCGGGGGAACGAAAGTGGGAACTCCACTAGTCGGGGGCTGAGAGATAGTGTCAGCCAAATTGACCGAGGAGCTCTTCTTCAGCTTCCTCGAGGGAACAGGAATAGTTTCGACCAAGGAAGAACTCTTGGTCGGTGATATTACAATCACTTCTACTGGAGCAGCAGACTTGCTCGGGGCCACTTGGGGCTTCTCGGCAACCTTCATAAGAGCAGCCGAAGGGGGTGCATCATTTTTCTTTGTCCCTTCTGGGACATCATGTTTACTTCTTTTTGCCTCTCCAGCAGCAGAGGCAGGTTTCTCGAAGAGAGTGGGAGGTCTTCTTTTCTTCACCCCTTCACTTAAAGGAGCGTGTGACTCAAGTGAAGAACTGGTAGAAGCTGGTACTGGTTCTTCTTCACTTATTACCGGACGGGCAGTAAAAGAAGTAGTGTAACTCTTGTACTGCAGCAGATATGAAGCTGACCTAATGTGCTCGTCAGCAACAGTTTGATGCAGACTCCAGATAAGTTTTAAGTGCCTTATATTAACGTCTGCCTCCTTTGGACACTTTTTTTTGGTATCAACTGCAAACAAATCAAAATTAAAATATCAGTGGCACATTTTGTCAAACACAGAAGAAGCATGATTTCAAAATAAGTAAAATGAAATAAAAATAACCTATACCATTGCCATAAGGAGGGCATCTAGGACCCTGATAAACTTCATCTCCAGATAAAGGAGCATGTTGCCAAATTTTTATAACAATCTCGTGCTCAAAATAGTCCCTATTGGCATCCGGGAGATTAACCACTAAAGCCCTATTTAAAAATATAGTTTTTAAATAAAAAGTGTTATCACCAGCTGCCCATCTATAAAAAAACATGATTTCTGGAATTCCTATGCGAGTTCCATGAGTTTGATTTAGTGTATGAATCCCATTAACTATTGTCCATGTATTGGGGACTATTCTTGCAGGAACAACGTCAAAATATTGACAAAATTCCAGACATAGAGGATTTGGCGGAAAAGAAAAGCCGCATTCTGCAATAAAGAGACTGGGGAACCAATGTCCCTCAGCCAAACGGAAATAGTCAGAAGGCTCAGAACGCTCTTCCAAAATAATCCAGGAGGGAATAGAGAAATTAGAGAGAAATTTGTCAATCGATTCTGCAGGATAAACCATGATGAAGGAAGGAAATGAAGAAGAAGGAAGAAGGTCTTACAGAAAAAGAGTGGATCTGTTGACAACGAACGATGGAAAAGATGAACGCACAAGAGAGTAAGACAATGGAAAATTCAAAGATACAAATTTGAAAAAGTAGAAGACGATGGGATTGTCTGTGACGCTTAAATACTCTGCCTTGGGAAAAGGAAAAAGTAATGATTAAAAAAAGAGACGGTTACGTTACCGACGGCTAAAAAGACAAAAAGGGCGCGGGAATCAAAACGAGTAGAAAAATTCAAAAAATCCTGGTTCTACGAAGTTGGAAGGAGAAATAAATACAAAAGACTCCTAAATTTCAGGATGACCATTTAAAACTGCAATATTCCGAGAAACAATGTTCCACACTCCTCAAATTTCGAACTATGAAACATTGGGGGCTTCTGTTGATACCAAATTTAGTCTGCTGACATGGCTCAATTGAATGAAGACACATGGCAATCTACGAGGCAACAACAAACACTTCCGAGGAACTCACACGCTCCGAGGAACCATACTACAGTGAGGAACACTGCTTCCCCGAGGAACTCATACGCTCCGAGGAACAAGAACTCTCCGAGGAACTCTTGAGTACCGAGAAACTCAGGCGGTCCGAGCTGCACCTCGAACAAAGCATTAATAGCAGGATAACCAACAGTTTGACTGTTCATTAAATTCTTATCATTCAGACGCATACGCTTAAGGGGCATTGAATGTATTACCCTTTCATATGTACATCATTTAATGTATTACCCTTTCACATTACAGCCTCAGGGCTATAAATACATTGTACAATCCTCATTGTAAGGGGACCGGAATTTCTTGATAGAACTTGTAATCGAGAATTTCCAAACAATCATCAATAACATAACAGTGGACGTAGGCCATTCTTATAAGGCTGAACCACTTTAAAACTTCTTTCTCTCATTTATTTTATCTGTTATTAAATAATTAAATATGATCTAATTTTTTACATCAACATTTATATTGATATCTCTATTATAATACATAGGCATCTTTTATAACCCCAAACATATAATAGTATTCCCCACATTATATTTATCTATATAACAATTATAATCCATCGACATCTCCCCTGTCCTTGCACATCACATAGTATACAACAAACACCATTGTACGAATATCAACAAACATGTCCGATAAACATAACTGAATCAATATCATAATATAACTAGTTGTTATCACTCCAGGGTCTACATATATTTGTAATGTAAATCAAGTCCATTTAAACCATTAGTATTTTCAAATAACCTAGGTCATGTGTATATTATATTTCCATATTAAGTTGACACTAGAACAACACAAATAATAATGCAAAACCATCTATAATCATCGAACTACTTATACATATGGGACCTAGACATATGATATTCCACTATCATTCGACATTATACCCAGTACCATGGACATGCCCAACATAAATTTCTACAAATATTTGAACATCATAAACTACCAACTTTTAACCTTACCATGACTCCATGTGTGGGATGTCTCATAAATGAAAATCAAACAAGGATCCTCCTGATACACTTCTATATAGGTTAGGTGGTCATCAAGATTATAATAATCATATATCTCCTAAGCAACTACTTAATAACCAACACACAGTTTACACCTCCTAAACTCCCAACACCTAGGCTTCTTTAGACTCCATGTATGGGATGTCGATACACTTCAGTCTAGATTGGGAACCCATCAAGAGCAAAGAACTACTAATCCAACATAATATATTCTAAGGCACCTAACTCTAATCAGTTATCATCAACTATATAAAAACCATAATATATTCACTTCATTATTGTTCCCCTCATTCACATTCAAAACACGTTTCACATTCATGTAACATCATATCATTTCCAAGAAAATTCTACTCACTAAACATATATTTATTATTCTCTTACTTATCACTCATAATCTAACCATTTAAATTTTGTACAAGACTTATTAATCCTAAACTCCCGACTCATATACTTCTCTAGACTTTATTCATGGGACGTGTCATAAATGAATTCCAAACAATAAACCCTTGATACATTTCTGTCCAGATTAGGTAGTTATAGGGAGTGGACAAACACAAAACCTGACCTTTTATACCCATTACCTTAATTCCATTCAAGATAATGCACATCACTCACATGAAACTCGTAGCTCACCCTATAATTACAAAAGCACCCCATTACATAGTGGACAAATCCTACAAATAACCTATTTAATAATTAACCGAATAACCTAATCCTTCAAAGTGACACAAATAGTATCCCGTCAACAAATGATATCAATGAATAATCATATAATTATAGCTCTTACGGTATGATTAATAAACTCCCAACATAGTAATTGTCCTCGATAACAATAACTAATCAACATCCAATTCTCAACATCATCGATATAGGACCAAAAAAAATCCCTTTGACAGACACATAATTCATAGTTTGAAATAAAACCCTCTTTTACTCATAACAATTATTATTGCCAATTCACATGTGAATTAACCCAATTCCCAGGGGTTTCAATTTCAATTTCGTAAATCAATAATTTATACGCATTTTAAGTGTGGTCCTTATCATTTTCCAACAATTAAAATTGTCCTCAGATAAGCATAGAAATTCAAATTAATGTTTTATGGGACATGTCATAACTTAAATTTGATTTATAAAAGTTTATTTGACACATTATTCAACTCCTATCCGATTAACGTATTAATCTTCTTATCTTTACAATTATTACACCATTTAATTCACAAAAACATTGTCTTCGCACTCTCACTATATACGAGTTTCACAAGTTTCAATATGAATTGATATCAACTGGGAATTAATTAGGTTTGTCTTACCCTAATAAAATTTTTAATCTCTTTTAAATATACTAACAACTTTGTTTAGGAAATATCTAAATCATAAAGTAAAAATGGGGAAAAGTAGAGTATTATTGTCGTAAATTAATTGTTGGAAATTTCATTTGAAATTCTAATCCTTATTTATAATATCTATAAGTTTTCCTTAACTAATTCTTTCGACCTCTTATCGAAACGCTCCAATTTAAGCTTAAAAGATGTTTTTAATGGTGTTTTAGGGTTTATAGCTTAAGAGTTTAAGAGGAAAAATGGGTTTTTGTGGTTCATTTTTAGAGAAAATGATCATAACAAATGTGTTTTCATTTGTAAGATACCATATAAAGTCCCCCGATCAGATGCACCTGGGATTGTGCCACAGCCCCCAATCGCATCCTAGACCACCCCGATTGTTAGCCTCAAACTGCAGTTGTTGCTGAGTGTTCCAGAATCACTTCCACTCATACAAAAAATGATACACATCACTACAGAAAATTCAAATCCCCTTAGACCCTAACTTGTTCCTTATCTGCATATAATTGATCAAACTACCCTGGACCAAAAATCTTAAATCCCACAATGTATTTGAACAAATAAAAAGCTAAATTATCCATTTGATTAGCAAAAATTCCCACAGATGCTAAGAATTTAACTTTACTTATTTAATTGTTTCTCTTCCATAAAAGATGAACTCAATTTATATGTTCTATTGAATTATTAATTATTATTAAATGATCTAACGAGTAAATTAAAAATTACAGGTTATTAAAGTCTTCCCCCTTACACAATGAAGTCAATCCTCTAAATTCACAAAGGCACAATCATAAGAATGTGAATCATATCATTAGCAAGACTCATTTACTCCTTCTTAACAAATCATAATTTGAGCCCACGTATGTTCATATATCTTAGCAACATAATAGTAAGTCTCACTCTTTCCAATAATCGTATGCCATAATTAGGGAGCCCATACACCGTAAATCCATTGTGTGCATATAACTAAGTAACTAGCAATATAAAACATATATACATATCATAACATGAACTAAAATAACGTATGACACCAACCCAACTACTCATGCCCAGTCTGTATAAGAAGCAATCTCACCCGAACTTCAAGTGGTGTAATGATCTCCAATATCTCCTTAACTAAAATTGTTAAGTCTCTCTAACCATAAGCCCTAGAACACATCTTAGCCACATGTCCTCCATCCACATGTGTAAAAAAAATATCTTAACTGCCCTAGTAGGAAAACTAACACGTGTTCCCCTGTTGTGGTCCTCGACCTTGACTTTCAGAAAACTATGTGTCCCTATCACCCTACCATTGATCATGCCCCACTCGGGGCCTCTTTCCATATTGTTGTTTGTGTGGATCCCTCTGATCCTCTTACACTACCCTAACATCGTTTATCCTTGTCTTGGACACCTCATGACCACTTGAGTCTCCTCTCTTTCCAAATATCTTTTTATAGTTCATATGTTCTTACCAAAGCATCAAAGCAACATCCACCACAAGTACATCTGTGTTGTAAGGCGAATTCCCTAACACAACTTGCTTGATTGACTAGGTCAAATAATGAATAAAAAAATTATTATTTTTCTCTTTAATGTCCACCTCCTCCAATGTAAACATAGATATTTTAGTAAACTATTGCTCATACTTGGTCACTCTTAGTGAGCCCCATGCTAAAGTGAGAAACTACCTATTCTTCTTAAACATAATATCATACATGACCCCTCTCCTCATAATTCACATGATCCCGCTCCACGGTATGAACATAGATAGTTTAGTAAAATACCTCTTTTCATTAAACTTTTCAATAAAGTCCCCATAATTAACTTGATCCCTCTTCTCGGTTGTGGTCACACTCTTCAACTGCTACAAAGCATCATTAATTATCTTTAAAGTAGCAAACATTTTTTTCTCCACCTTCGTATTGTCCAACATATGAATTTGTCTCTCCATGTCTCTCATCCACCAAAGAGTCACCATTGGGTCGAATCCCCCTAAAAATGTGGGAATATTACCCTTCTGAAAATTTACACTCGGCTTGTCCCAAGTTGATGCGTGTACTCCCTATTATTGAACCATTTGGGATCTATCCTTATAAATTTCTATCTCAATAATGATCCCTATGACCTCCCGAATAGTCTCCTCCTACTCCTTTCTTCTCATAAAAAACGAACCTTGTCCCTCCTGACCTAAGGAACTCATTATCATATGAACCCTTGGGCCTCTCCTAACTCCTCTCATCCTAGTGTTTAGCATTTCAAGATTCAAGAACCAAAAGGCACACCAAAATCAAAGTGTAAAGAGAGTACATGTCATCAATAAGTATCAAACAACACCACGATAAAAAATTAACAGAAACCTATAACACTTAAGACCTAAAAAAAGCTCTAATATAACCTATAATAAGTCTCATATTCTAATATCAATTGACCAAGTCCAAATATTGTAATATATAAATTTCTATAATTTAAAGCATCATTCTTAGCATGTGATATAAATATGAGAGAATTTAAAACTTTCCAATAATATATAATATGAGAAAGTACAATGTAGATAATATCCAACAATGAACTCCAGCGTACATCAACTCCTAATAACTCGAAAATATACAAAAGATCAAAATAATATCCCAAGTACAACTATGGGGACACAGGTGACCCACCAATCCAAGAGTTTTCTGATATGAAATACACGACGAAAAGGAAACTCCATCGTACATAAAATAAATCTCCAAAGTCCCACCTTCACTCTAATATCCAATATCTCTTATAAGATCAAACCTACAATAAGATATTAGTCGACAACAATGGATCAAGGGCCATTGCAAGAATACTAGTTATGTTCCCAAATAGGGTAATATAACCAAACCAAAAGTATCAGATGAAATAAATACCACAGTAGAGTCTTCTAAATAAAAATAATATTTAAACATATAATGTTTATCAATGCTCACATGTAATGAGACCCAATGTTTGAATAAAAATAGTGTTTATTGAGTTTTTATATAATATAAAGAGTTAAGAGATATCCAATTATTAACATTGTTTAACTACTAACTACAAAATATTGGATCACTCCCAAGTATCAATTGATTAACAAGTATTAAAGAAATCTCTTTATAAATGTGAGTCTTAACTACGATTGGTTTATCACTAATACAAATAATCATATAATGTTTGACTCAAAAATAACATTAAACGCCCTTTATCCACTTTATGCATTAATAATCCATCTATTATGACATTTCATTTACCACAAGTTACATAATTTCATATTTAATTTTCCATTATAGAAAAACGGACTTTCTAAATTAACATATTCAAACAAACATTAACCAATTACCACTTCTTGAATCATTTATGTCATATTTATCTTGAAATCTCTATTATAACTAACCACCTCTTTTACGGACCCGAACTTAACACAATATACTATGACAACCCGTGATCCGAAATAGGGGGTGGCCAACCCGATACTCCAATATAACAGGTATTTGGGATGAAATCATTCTCAGCATCACAACAATATACAAAGTATACAGGATAATCACTCCATATTTCAAAAAAACGGGTTGCCAAAAATTTTGGTTTTAAAGTTAAGAAAAGAATTTAAACAACCCAATTTGAAAAGAAGGTGGAAACTCCAAGAATATACATTACAATAACGACAAGTAAACAATAAGAGGAACAAATATGCTGTCGGTCCACAGGTACATACCACGTGCTATAACATTTTAATGTAAATTACATAACACATTACATTAAGCAAATACAACCGTTTGGGCCACGCGCCCGAGTAAAAGACCCGATATTTACTAGAGAACAAGGATGACGACGTCTATTTCAATATGTCTTGTAATACCCGCAAAGCATGACAGCTCGCCAAAATACACCGGGTTTGGAAAGTCCGACATGCGTCCTTGCGGCGGAGCACCTGAACAGAAACAAGATTCATGCACAACAAGAAATATGAATGGGTCAGGGCCCGGTTTTAAATGATCACCAGAAGAATAAAAATTATGATAGTTATGAATAAAAATCATGCTAGAAAAGATAAAAATCTACCTACACAGTTTTAAAAACATGAACTAAGGAAATCAGATGATCATAAAATTTAAACTTAATTATACAAAGCAATATGATTAACATTAATTAAAAACCTCCATTATTTTATATTGTTCCATTTCATTGTTATGTTCCTTATTAAGAACTCATGATTACAATTTTTATGCTCTTTCTAGGATTCCATTCCTTAACAGGAATATAATCATCAACAAATGCTCTTTGTGGCATTTCATTATGCTCTTTATGGCACTTATCATACATCAAGTCCCACTTGATTTTGAATTGTTATATTTATATACATATAACGATTCTAAGACTGCCCCTTCGAGTTTCTCCAATGGCTGCGCCCCTAAATAACCATCATCTTCCAGGGCCTATCAAATAAGGAAACTTGGGCACCTAACGCAACGTAGGGAAGAGGCCATATGCCCATGGGAGAGTCAAGACCACACCCGGAATCTCCTCAGCAGCGCAGAAAACATAACATATCGCTTATATGGCCTAGGAATATATCCACCCTGCATTCACTAGCCAGGGGGCTTCACCTCGCACGCGAACTTCCCTTATGATGTAATTTAGAGAGGTGTGTTTAAGTAAATTATCATTTACCGTAATCGTTACCATTTCCATTTCATTTTCATTCACCATTTTACACATATATGTTTCATTTTATTCCAAACCATAGTCATTTACTTTGTAATCACATCAGATTTTATCCGGAGCCATACATAATTTGTATTGTTATTACAACCTCAAAGAAGTGAATAAACTCTCAATTTATTCTCCCAACATTCTTTTGTGGTGTTATACTATGAACCATCAAGACTAACATAGATCAATTGAGCTTCTAAAGTCTCCCAAACATAACCCTACAACTCCTAGTCTCATAATAACCAACTAAATGAAAAGAATGCCCTAACATCAATTGGCATATCCCCGGAAAAGCCCCCACATAACCCATTTCTAATGTAGAGTAGTTAACTAACTCATCTAGGACTCTAAGTTTACTTCATACAAGAAGATTCCTAAGTCCTAATCCTAAAGAAAACAGGTTGAATATGAGTTAAAGAAAATAACTCAAAACTACAGCATTTTCGAATCGATTCTCCCTGGCCGAATCGATTCGGGGTGACAAGCGAATCGATTCGAACAAGCCGAATCGATTCGGATAGGAAAATCTCACATTCTGCATAATGGTGGAATCGATTCGGGTAGGTCGAATCGATTCGATCCACTCAGACCTGTAAGCTTCCCCTATGGCAAATCGATTCGCCCCTGCGAATTGGCCAAGAAAGGGTTACGGGTTATAAACACTTGATTTTCCCCAAACTCAAATATCTTCCATTTTTACACACATACAACATTATTAAACTACCCCAATTCAACCTACATGATTAATAACTACTATAACCCACAATTTCATCATCAAAAACTAAGATTAGGGTTAAAACACCATAAAATCTATAAAACCCATATTTGATCGTTTATACCAATACGCAACTATCAACACAATTTATTCATCTTAAATCATGTATTAACAAGTAGAAAACTTTCCTTGAAGTAT
The DNA here is from genome assembly GCA_949130495.1 of Sambucus nigra. Taxonomy (NCBI): domain Eukaryota; kingdom Viridiplantae; phylum Streptophyta; class Magnoliopsida; order Dipsacales; family Adoxaceae; genus Sambucus; species Sambucus nigra. Next base: position 617,583,238 of record OX422207.1, read on the forward strand.
AAATCTCAGATTTCTTTGTGGTAGATGCAATCCCAAGCTTCAATCTCCAAATCTCTCTTCTTTCTCCTCTTTTCTCTCCAAATCTCTTCCTCTCTCTCTCTCTCTCTCTCTCTCTCTCTCTCTCTCTCTCTCTCTCTCTCTCTCTCTCTCTCTCTCTCTATGTTTAAGATATGAAATAGGGAAATGAAGGTATTTAGAAGACTAAAATCGGGGCTTAAATCTAAAGTTTCCATAATAAATGGTTAATACCACATTAAAATGATTCCCAAATACGCATTTAAGTTAAAACCAGTCAAAAGTGCCCAAAACGTAAAAATACAATATGACACTTATTTTGACTGTCTCGCACATTTTGGGACTAACCACGCCCTTTAAACTGGCATCCGACAATTTTATAATTTATTTTTAATTTCGGTTTCATGTAAACAAAAATGTCATTTAAAACATAGGACACTATGAAATACAACCTGGTGATATTTACTGACACATACAGTAATTATGCAACGATCCAGTAAATATTAACTTTCAACTCATTCAATTAATATTTACTATGGTCCCATCATTTTATATAATTACTTCATGAGGTAAATTAATATAAAATGAGTCTCCTAAAAGCGAGGGTTGTTACATACTCCCCCCCTTATGAGGGAATTTTGCCCCCAAAATTCGGGCATACCCTAATCGCATAAAGGGTATACTATCCTAAACTATCCTTCTGTCACTTTTAACCAACCCCTCGTTGTTGTGGCGTCCCAATTGGACTCAGACTAAGGTCATCACTACCAATCTCAGTCTATATTCTTCGTGCTCTAACTTAGCACCAAATTTCTCATTACGAACTCTCGATCCTAACTTCCTACGGCAGAAGACAATAACTACGTGACTTGGCGCAAACTACCTTATTTCCCAAATCACGGTACATCCCACCTCGGGGATACCTACACCAGCGCTAAATGGATTAATCCCAACACTACTCAACTTCTCTTCACATAGGCATATCCCTTCCAACCATACATCTCAATAAGCCCACTCAGTAAAGAAATGTTCCGGACCCACTCCAAGTCCAGAGAACGTCTTGTCCTGCTGGTTCCATTCAACGAGTATGCAAATTATTCAACCACTACGCAAGGCCACTCACGGTGCCATATCTTAGAAAGTGATCCGAAGTAGTGTATGGAAATATTTCGTCCATACAATCTACTTCTCCCATACATCCATTTAGCCTAAGGCGCACATTCGAGGTATGCCTCTCGGCATTAGGTTAACTTCCTCCATTCATCCATCCACTTTAAGGTGCTAAGATATACTCCATTTCGATACGGTTCCCATCACTTCATGGAAACTTTACCAAACCTTTGACATGAATCGGTTCTACCATTCTCCATAAAGAGCGGGGAGTACTCTTCTACATATAGTCCGTCCATAATGGCCAAAAAAGTAACGATTTGGTCAAACAATCAACAATTTTCCCAAATGGGATCATGACCATTTCGATGCTAGAAATTCAATGAAGACGTCTATGACTATACCCTTCTTCGTTCCACCACTACTCTCTTCACACGAGTGGGTGAAATGGTCAGTCACATACATGAATGCTCTTGCTCCAAATTCTTCCTAGTTATGCTTGTTCTATTTGTCTTACCATGCCATCACCAATTTCTCCGACGGGTTTTCTACTCGATGCACCTACTACCCCAATCGCATTCCCTTAGCGAAAAGGGACTGTCCAAATGATAGTACTTTATGAACTCCATACACCAACTATATTCCTCCACAGCATATTGCAACAACTTGTTGCTCGTGAGAAAGACCAAATTTCATGTCCAGGAAGTAGCGCTTCTATTTCTTCAAGGAGATTGTTACCGCAATGAATTCGAAATCAAGCATGGGACAACACTTCCCCCAAGGTTCGAGTTTATAAGACGCATAAACAATGGGTCTATGGTCCCGTATTACTACTTCCCGTTACCGGTAGAGACTTATTTGTTAAACCCACTCTCGAGCTCAACAACATGGGCTCAGGAGTGAAAGTCAACTCATCCTTTTAACTCCCCAAAAGTTAAGTTCCAACGTAACATTCTATCTAAGAGAGGTCTCATCTCCTTCGACCTAACCTTCCAAACCTATCGAGAACCCATACTTCTCGTTCCTAGGGACCTAATCCATCTTAGAGTTAACCCATAACCTATTCGTGGTCAACTCCCTATAGCCTTCCTAAATCAACATCACATTCCCTAAAGGCCTTACGTCCTAAAAATCCTAAGGTCGGTATATATATATATCATATCTAAGTCGTATACATGTTATACTAAGTATATCCCTAGTGCCCAAGAACTTTCTCAACTTGTGACATTCGCTCGGTTTCATGCGTGGGACGTCTCACCAAAGCGAAATCCAGACATGGAACCCTCCCAATACACTACTACCTCGCATCGTCGGTCATTAATATATGACGGCCTAAGACACATGATCGGGACCGGAAAAAAAATTTCTAACCCTCAACCCTACTAATGGGGTTCTACTTCTATGTCTTACCATTTAAATAATTAAGGATTTCAACTAATCGGACATTTACTTTCAGTAAAGTCTTACAAATATTTATCCCACAACATATATATATCTTTCTAAATAGCCTTCATATCAAGGCATAACCCGAAGTCTCAATTCGACTTCATATCTCAGTCTTCCTCACATCGATCAGAGGAGAGAACTATATACAGTGCTTTTATCTTGCACTTTAATAGCCCTTAATCACTCAACTACGTGATTCTCGGCTAAATCTTTCAACCCAACTTTCAAACAACAAAATAAAATAAAACAAAGGAAGAAATAATAGCATCTCTCCACTCCCAACGTCGTTAAGTGTTCATGTGCGGAGTGTATGGCAAAGCAAAATCCAAACAAGGAACCCCTCTGACATATGACTACTTAACTTGTTGGTCATGGAGATACATCATAACATGCAAAAACACAATAAACAAACACTCAAACACTCAAGAAAGATAACACAACAAGTAATGAAAACCTCCTACTTACCTCAAACCACAACTATAAAGTCTCAACATGTATCCAGGAGAGATATTATAGGACAACTAGTTCCATCCTAAAACTAGAAGTAGGATAGCCTCGCAATTTATTCGCTTTCTATCACCCCAATCAAACCAAAATATCTTCACTCTCATAATACACATCATATAAGTAGCACATAACGCACATAATACTAAAAAAATATCATCACTCGCTTTATAACGAGTGAAGGAAAATATAAAACTTCCCTGCCACGAAAGTCATATAATTACCCTATTTATAATAGCATCGATACTATCTCAAGCTCAATATACACATCCAAATCTATAGTAAATACAATACTATTAAATCTTATCCTAAGGAATACACCGCCCAATAATAAGGTGGAATTCCAGCCAACATTCTTTCCAATCACTCTGGGTCAATACAACGGTTCTCAGACACCGTATTCGAGTCTTACCGAACCAATGTTAATTCCATCAATGCCCCAACCAGGCACCTTATCCTTACACTTGTTCTCCAAACAATATAATCAAGATGAGTGGTTTTACATTCCACATCATAGCCACTGTTCCATCCCTAGCTGCCAATGATTGCCCACGCGATCCCTTTCACTTTCTCAACAGAAGGGAACACGCTACCGACCTCCCCGTCCTTAGTTCAATGAAACCTCCCCGGGCGGATATCCACCAATGGGGTTTCATGAACACTGTTCCTTTAGAAGTGTTAAAGACACTTATTCTGGAGCCTATCATTCTCCTGAAGGGCCATATCTTCCTTATACCTAACTTATTGTGGTGTACGGCCTGCCTAACCGTACAACTCTTTATTTACTGTCGGCCTCTGACCGAACCTCATGTAAATATTTGAGAATTCACCTACTCCTCAGTCCAATCATCCCAGAGAAACTTACTATTGAAAGTATCCACCGGGTTTCTTCATGGACCAAAACTTCCTACACCCACAAATATGGTGACTACGTTCCCACTGTTTCGACACTACTCCTACGGGTGAAGGATTTTCCTCCATCCTTTTCATCTGGTCACTTCTATACCCCTCTCTAGACCAAAACCCCTGTACCTTATACTTCTACCAAATGAGGATGCATCTCCTCCATCTTACTTCGACATGTGGCCCTTATCATGGGCTCTTCTCAACTTCGATTTAACGTCGCTTGAAATCCCAAGCTTAGTACCACTCTCTACTTCTAGTGGTACATGGAAAACTATATCTACTGTAATTAGTAGTCACAGCAGCAAGATAAGAAAATTCTACAAAAGGGAGCAACCTCCAAAGCGGTCCTCATCCTCGACCACATCTTACAGTTCCTAGTAATCCCATCTCGCGACGCCTTCGCAATGACCTTCCCTGGCGCCCTTCTTCAATCGACCTACTAATCTCACACGAATGCGCAACAGATTATATAGGTTCTATCTCATGGCAAGAGAGAAAAATCTCATAAGAGAAATCAACGATCTTAATCCTAAGGCTCTATGTACAATCAAAAGCAACGCTGAAAGCGTAGAGCGTTCACACAGACTCCTAAGGACCTAGAACCTGATGCTCTGATACCATCTATGACAACCCGTGATCCGAAATAGGAGGTGGCCAACCCGATACTCCAATATAACAGGTATTATGGATGAAATCATTCTCAACATCACAACAATATACAAAGTACACAGGATAACCACTCCATATTTCAGAATAACGGGTTGCCAAAAATTTTGGTTTTAAAGTTAAGAAAATAATTTAAACAACCCAATTTGAAAAGAAGGTGGAAACCCCAAGAATATACATTACAATAACGACAAGTAAACAATAAGAGGACCGAATATGCTGTCGGTCCACAGGTACATACCTCGTGACATAACATTTTAACATAAATTACATAATACATTACATTAAGCAAATACAACCGTTTGGGACACGCACCCGAGTAATAGACTCGATATTTAATAGAGAACAAGGATGATAGAGTCTATTGCAATATGTCCCGTAATACCAGTAAAACATCACGGCTCGCCAAAATACACCGGGTTTGGAAAATCAGGACTGGCATCCTTGCGGTGGAGCACCTGAGCGGAAACAAGATGCATGCACAACAAGAAATATGAACGGGTCAGGGCCCGATTTTATATGATCACCAGAAGAATAAAAAGTATGACAGTTATGAATAAAAATCATGATAGAAAAGATAAAAATCTACCTACACAGTTTTAAAAACATGAACTAAGGAAATCAAATGATCATAAAATTTAAACTTAATTATACAAAGCAATATGATTAACATTAATTAAAAACCTCCATCATTTTATACTGTTCCATTTCATTATTATGTTCCTTATCAGGAACTCATAATTACAATTTTTATGCTCTTTCTAGCATTCCGTTCCTTAACAGGAATATAATCATCAACAAATGCTCTTTGTGGCATTTCATTATGCTCTTTATGGCACTTCTCATACATCAAGTCCCACTTAATTTTGAATTGTTATATTTATATACATATAACGATTGTAAGACCGCCCCTCTGAGTTTCCCCACTGGGCGCACCCCTAAATAACCATCATCTTCCAAGACCTATGAAACAAGGAAACCTGGGCACCTAACGCAACGTCGGGAAGCGGCCATATGCCTGCGGGAGATTCAAGACCACACCCGGAATCTCCTCACCAGCACAGAAAACATAACATATCACTTATATGGCCTAGGAATATATCCACCCTGCATTCACTAGCCAAGGGGCTTCACCTCGCGCGCAAACTTCCCTTATGATGTCATTTAGAGAGGTGTGTTTAAGTAAATTATCATTTACCATATTTAATGATTAAGTAAATTATCATTTACAGTAATCGTTACCATTTCCCTTTCATTTTCATTCACCATTTTACACATATATGTTTCATTTTATTCTAAACCATAGTCATTTACTTTGTAATCACATCATATTTTATCCGGAGCCATACATAATTCGTATTGTTATTACAACCTCAAAGAAGTGAATAAACTCTCAATTTATTCTCCCAACATTATTTTGTGGTGTTATACTATGAACCATCAAGACTAACATAGCTCAATTGAGCTTCTAAAGTATCCCAAACATTAGCCTACAACTCCTAGTCTCATATTAACCAACTAAAAGAAAAGAATGCCCTAACATCAATTGGCATATCCCCAAAAAAGCCCCCACATAACCCATTTCTAATGTAGGGTAGTTAACTAACTCATCTAGGACTCTAGGACTCTAAGTTTACCTCATACAAGAAGATTCCTAAGTCCTAAGCCTAAAGAAAAATGGTTGAATATGAGTTAAAGAAAATAACTCAAAACTACAACATTTTCGAATCGATTCGCCCTGGCCGAATCGATTCAGGCTGACAAGCGAATCGATTCGGACCAGCCGAATCGATTCGAAGAGGAAAATCTCACATTCTGCATAATTGTCGAATTGATTCAGGTAGGTCGAATCGATTCGGTCCACTCAGACCTGTAAGCTGCCCTATGGCGAATCGATTCTACCTGGCCGAATCGATTTGCCCCTGCAAATTGACAAAGAAAGTGTTACGGGTTATAAACACTAGATTTTCCCCAAACTCAAATCTCTTCCATTTTTACACACATACAACATTATTAAACTACCCCAATTCAACCTACATGATTATTAACTACTATAACCCACAATTTCATCATCAAAAACTAAGATTAGGGTTAAAACACCATAAAATCTATAAAACCCATATTTGATCATTTATACCAATACACAACTATCTACACAATTTATTCATCTTAAATCATATATTATCCAGTAGAAAACTTGCCTTGAAGTAGAAATCTCAGATTTCATTGTAATAGATGCAATCCCAAGCTTCAATCTCCAAATCTCTCTTCTTTCTCCTCTTTTCTCTTCAATTCTCTTCCTCTCTCTCTCTCTCTCTCTCTCTCTCTCTCTCTCTCTCTCTCTCTCTCTCTCTCTCTCTCTCTCTCTCTCTCTCTCTCTCTATGTTTAGGATATGAAATAGGGAAATGAAGGTATTTAGAAGACTAAAATCGGGCCTTAAATCTAAATTTCCCAACTTAAATGGTTAATACCACATTAAAATGACTCCCAGATACGCATTTAAGTTAAAACCAATCAAAAGTGCCCAAAACGTAAAAATATAATATGGCACTTATTTTGACTGTCTCGCACATTCCGGGACTAACCACGCCCTCTAAATTGGCATCCAAATTTTTTATAATTTATTTTGAGTTCCGATTTCATGTAAACCAAAATGTCATTTAAAACACATGACACTATAAAATACAACCTGGTCATATTTACTTACACATACAGTAAATATGCAACGATCCAGTAAATATTAACTTTCAACTCATTTAATTAATATTTACTCCGGTCCCATCAATTTATATAATTACTTCATGAGGTAAATTAATATAAAATGAGTCTCCTAAAAGCGAGGGTTGTTACATATACCCCACATTATATTTTTTTATATAATAATTATAATCTATCGGCCTTTGTCACGGCCTTGCACATCACATAGTATATCACAAGTACATTATAATAATATCAACAAACATATATAACTATCTGAATCTCATAACACACCCATCCATTCTCTCTCATAACTCTACACATATTCATAACCTAAACCAAGTCCATTTAAACCATCACTATCTCCTAACAACCTTAGTCACGCACATATGATATTTCTATAGCCACTCGACATTAAACTAGTAGGAATTGTAACATAAAACCAATGATAACTATTAATATAGTTATATACTATATGCCTTTTACAAACAATATTCCATAGCCAGCCGACACTATACCCAGTACCTACAGAAATGCCAGCATAACATTCTACAGAAAATTAAACATCCTAAAGTCCCAACCTCCAAACTTACCAAGACTCCATGTGTTGTACGTCTCATAAATTAAATCCAACTAAGGACCCCCAGACAATTTTTTGTAGGTTAGGTGGTTTTGAAAACCATATATCTTCGAAACATCAACTTAAGAACCAATTTACATCTCCTAAACTCCAAACTTCTTTCCCTATCTAGATTCCATGCGCATGACGTCTCTTAAATAAAATCCAAAAAAGAAACCCCTCAATGCACTTCAGTCTAGATTGGGTAGTCGTCGAGACCAAACAACTACTAACCCATAATTCTATATATTATAACACCATACTCTAATCATCAATAAACTATTATATGAAAACCATAATAGAATCACTTCATTATCGTTCCCCCATTCATATTTCAAACACTTTGAACTTTCCTTTAATATACCATCATTCATGAATAAGTTCTATTCGCAAGCCACACATTCCAATAACAAGTTACTTATCACTCATAATTTAACAAATAAAATAATCCACAATACTTAATAATCTTAAACTCCAAACTCCTAACCTTCTCTACACTCCATGCATGGAATGCCTCATAAATTAAATCCAAATACGGAACCCCTCGATAAACTTCTGTCTCAATTACGTAGTTATCGAGAGTGTACAAACACTAAACTTAATCGTTTATAACAATTACCTTAATTTCATTCAAGACAATACGACCCTCACATGAAACTCATAACTCACCATATGATTACCAAATAACCTTATTACATGACGTAACCTTAGTAAATTCATCATTCTGCCAGGCATTCGACTCTCTGAAATTCCGTACTTACCATAAACTTACCTTCTCCTCAATATCATTTATCCTAAGAATCAGTATAAATAACTATTACTACATTAAAGTCTCAAGTCAACTCTCTACAATAATACAAGTATCCTTAAGCACCATATCATTCATTTCAAACCTTACATGTACATATCTAGTAACATGACCCCAATATCAATAACAAGTTATCTAAAGGTAATAAATACCAAGAATAACACTATTAATCTAATAATTTATACCCTCTCATCAACATCGTAAGTCCATCAACATCGTCCACATTCACAACAATCATTATATAGAAATAAAATCTCACCAACAATAACTATCATTCGATAACCTATGTCCCATCAACAATAAGAATAACAGAAAAATCCTACAAATCATCTATTCAAAAATTAACCTAATAAACCAATCTTTCATAATGGCTCAACTAGTATCCCATCAATAATTATTGTTAATGAATGACCCTATAATTATAACTCATGTAGTGGCATCAATTAGATCCCAACATAAAACTCCTCAGTAATAAAAATAAATCAACATCCAATTTTCAACGGCAACAACATAGCAATAAAACAATAATCCATTCTTTAACATGAACAAGTTCATCCAATTGACCAAACTACCCTCCCCCAAAAATCTTAATTCCAACTATGTATTTGAACAAACAAAGGCTATTTTATCTAATTAATCATCATATAATTATCGAAAATTCAATAAATTTAACTTTACCCATTTCATCAAAATTCAATAAATTCAATAAACCTTACATGTACATATCTACAAAATCTCACACCATATCAGGAATTATTTATTATCAGTATTAAATCGTATGATTAATCAATTTAAAATTACAAGTTATTACTAATGGGTCTCTACCATGTTACTGACCCTGATGATTTCCTTTTGTTGGAACGAGCAATGTGCTTCCCAGATCCGGTACACCAATGATTTATATTATCATCCCACATATAGGTGCATTATCAGGATGATTCACAATTAAAGTACCCACTAGACTAATCTACACTATAAACCTAACTCAATCAAAACCAATGTAGGTTAATACGACAACAGACTAAGGTTTGATGATATTAAGAAATAAATGAGAAATATTTTGATGATGAGTTCATGAAAAAATATAGATGTTGTATTAAGCGCGTTGGGGTTTTACTCATAAAACCATGTATGACATTTACTTTTAAGAGAATGTGTCGCATTTTATTTTGAAATAAGAATCATGGTTATGATAATGCCTTATATTTGGTTTAAATATGTTATAGACGTGGTAGTCAATAGAGCTCAGTAGGTATTCTGGTCAGTCAGCTTCAAGATGATCACTAGGGGAATGAGATTTCACTTCTACCGTTATTAAAATATTCACAAACTAGACAGGGAGTTGACTTCCTTTTTGAATAGTTGCGATACAATCCTATTACTTTATCTCAAATTAGGAGAGCTTGTATGATGGTTATAGCACTTGTGTGGCATTTCAATAAAGAATTGTGATCGGTACATCTGCAAATGTATAGAATAGGATCAACAGTGAGATTTGAGTCTAAAGATTGTCTTGATTAGAACCACAGAATCTCGCACCATTTGCAAAGTCTGCATAGATTATCAATCCCTAGAATTATGATGATTGGAATACTTATTTGGTTATTTCTTTGATTGATATGGTTACAATTCAATTTTAGATTCAATGAAATTATCCCCTCATATTGGGGGACAATCATGTAAATAGGTCTAAGATCTAAATTTAGAGGAATCCGCATCCGAAGATACCTTGGATTTTTATACCCCTTGATGGGCTTATAAGATTAATTTCCACCAATAAAAATGATCCGTGGATTATTTATTATTCGGTGGAGTTGAAAAATAAGTTAAGTATGATAATCAAGTAATTAATTAGACGTTGGTTAAAATCAATTAGCGACAAATTAATTTGACCAAGCAGGTATCATAAGCTTAACACGGGATATCATAGTATGTACAATTATCAACCTTTTAAATAATACCACATTATATCCAATTGCTTTATGAGATAATTAAATTAGAGTGCAGTCATAATTATCTAGTGGAATTAATTACGATTAAATGAAGAAATAAAATAAATTACGTTAATTGTAATTTGGGATTTTCGAGTATATATTTGGAAGCTAATTTAATTATTTGTCTTGGCTCCTTAGTATAGTCTATATACCTAAGTAGTTAGGCCCAAACTCTTAAGAAATTGAGTTTGGACCAATCATGCCTTTTATACTTGAATATAAAGGTGTGGGAAATTTTTATAATGATTATAATTAATTATTAAGGTTGTAAAGGAGTGACAGAAAAAACTATTCACTTTTTTCGGAGGCCTAGAAAGATACCACCATATCTTAATGACAAGAAAGGGTTTTCATACCGAAAGGTTCCCACACAACTACCTAGATTTGGGGAGTATCATACACTAAATGATATAAGATTTATACAAGGTTAATCAATTTTTTAGAGATCCAAAAGTGAGTAGCACTTCATTATCAACAAATATTTTTCTCGCCACTAGATTACAACTGAATCCACAAATCTCTTGTGTTCTTAACGCTAGGTTTTTTCTTCAAACCTATTTTTATTTTACCTATTTGTATTGTTTGATTAATCAAGGACTCGAGGAATAATTTTTTTTATTTCGCGTAAATCGATCCCAGAAAACAAGTTGCAGAGCCTTTAGTTTAAATTAGTCATCCATTGGAAAGTTCTGTGTTGTCCAAACAAGAAAATCCTAGTTTTCCATGTAGTAGGATTGTGTATATTTGTGTATGCATATGTACTAACATGGTTTTACAGAGGTTATTTTTTTAAATTCCTTCCATCATGGCCACACATTATTTTCTATGTAACTGGATCCTAAAGTGGTTTATCCATAGTTATTTTTCGCTTATAGATTCGATATGGTTGTAATAACTAGTTTCATGGAATTATTTCATTATCGACATTTGAGTAGGAAATTGTGAAAGCATGTAACATTTCTTTACATTTAAAGTCATATATTTATGTGGGTTTGAGTGTTGGGTAATGTTTTAGGGATTTTCATGAACATACAAATTTTCGAATCGATCCGATAGGTCGTGGGAAAATTATGTGGCTTGGTTTTTTTGGTTTTTTTGGTGGCTTCTCATGGTGGTTATTCCTTATCTAACTTCCAAAGAAGGTTAGACCAATTTTCAAAAGGAATGATCTTTAAGAAATCTTTTTTGTGAAGAAGTGTACTTCAAATTGGAGTCTATGTCAAAGAGTAGTTTTCTACACCAATACTTCCTAGGTCCAAAGAGTTATACTTCAAGAAGTATAGGCCATAATGGAAATGCGTAATTTATATTTTTATTTTCTGGTGTATTTATTTATTATTTTCAATGTCTCATTATTTTATTGTTATATTATTCGTGTGGTAATTAATTGTCTAATTAGTTACATCCAATTTTATGGACAACATGGATTATATATTTTGAGAACGACCAAGATCACACATTTTCTTCAAACATTTGAGTTTAATTTATTCTTTTCTTAATTGAATTAAATCAAAGTGATTAAATTTAAGGTGTGAATTGAATTTAGATATCCGAGTTTTTTTAATTTTGGTAAATCCAAATTATTATTTTTATTCCAGTATTATTAAAATGTGAGTGTGTCCATCCGGGTCGAATTCCTTCAGTGCGGGTTAGTCTTGAAATTAGGACGAGAGGGAAAATCGAAGATGTACCTTTCTCATCTATCGTGTGGGTAATTCGAGGATAGGGGAGTCCTCTTTCTACAATTGTGCTGATATCTTTTTGGGCTAAATCGACCGTCGTCAAAAGGGGAGAAACAAGAATTGGATTCGCCAGCGTATTTTGCTCAAAACAAGAAAAATAAATATATCCATATCGAGAGAATAGTATGAAGGTCATACTCATTCTTAAGAAACCAAATCAATCAAGGGTCTGAGACTAATTTAGGAAATGGGAAGGTATTAGGCATCCATCCCGCCCTTTCGGTCTATCATGGGTTATGTTAATATTCTACTTTTCTCCAAAGTGTGATATGTGTGTACATCTGCACGGTGTGAATAACATGAGGAAGAAATCATCCAGCTCACATCATGGAAAATAAAAAACGGAATCATCCTAAGGAGTATACCCAAAAATTATATCAAAATAAATCTAATGTGCGTGTTCATCGAATCAAAAATCACTATGAATAAGTGAATGTGTATTTCGAGTGGGACACAAAAATCTAGGAGTTTGTGACTTATAAATAAAAATAAATATAAGAAAGTATAAAATGGAAAAATAGGACTCAAATTCAAGGATTGGACCCGGACGCCTACATAGCCTAAGGGGTGGGGTTTAACCTATAAACCCAAATTTAAGACTCGAGTTTAATTGCTTTTGAAGATAACGTGCTCAAGTGTAAAAGTGTGAAAAATGAGGAAATCTTACTTTTGGAGCTTACAAGTAAACCCTATTTTTTATCATTTGGGTTTTATGAAAATATGTTATGTGAATACTACTAATAAGAAAGGATATTAGTTGATGTGAAAGAAGGAAGTGGGACTAAAAGATATCAAAATAGAAATAAAGTGAGTAAATAACAATAAATAGATTTCCTATAAAGGAGTATAAGCAGACCTCCTAGAAGACTTTCTCACTGATTTTTGAAGGAGAGTATAATGATTTCATAGTGGAGTAATGGTGGTGAAGTAGGTTGAGGTAAGTGGCCAAAGTTGGTATGAAAGTGAGGTAAGATAAATGGAAGGAATGTTGGAAAATTGGAGTTTTTAGGAATCAGGGCGCTCTAATTTTGAGAGAATGTTTTTAATTGCTGAAAAATGGTCCTTGGGAATAAGGTCATGTAATCCTTAAATAGTGCCAAATTGGGGTTTAGGGGTTTCCAATAGGCATGGCGCCTGGCTTGCCTATCAACATCGCATCTGCCTTGATGGCTAAGGAAAGTACACCTTGCCGGTAGGCATGGGGTCTGGGGTTCCTATAGGTAGTCCAGAATGAACTTTTTCAAAAAAATAGGTATAAAATGCAAATCATAAGCCCAAACCGGGAATGCTCGGGGCAATTGGAAAGGGTATTTAGAGTCCTACAAGAATTCATTGAGTCACTCCTTTTTTTTAGAGTTGACTAAAGTCAAATGAGTCTTGGAAGCACCCGATGGTATTTAGAAGGGGGTTTTGGAGTAAAAAGGGTAATTCGTGCGAACCGTGAGGCCGATTCGCACACGGTATCGATATTTGGGAAGGGGATTCAGAGCCTTATAATATTTCATTAAGCTTCACTCAGTTTAGATAGTTGACCGAGGATAAACGGGGCTCAGAAGCTCCCAACGGATGTGATTGAAAAAATCCCATGGTCTCTATTGGTGTTTTAATAAATCAAATGTGATTGATTCCTCACTTCAGCTAGACTGAGCCCCAACGGATGGAATTATTCAAGGCATAAGGATTCATTGAAACTCTTATGCGATAATTTAAACATTTAGAATGTTAATGAGTTTTATCCCCCCCCCCCCACCCACCAACAGGAAAGTCCATCACGAGAGGTAACTATTTCAAGGAATGAAACAGTAGTAGACACTTAGAAACAACGTTTCATAGCCTCCCCAATGGATTCACTCTCATTAAGAGTGGCTACAAAAGTCATCATCTATTCATTTGGTTGGACAGTAGGAACCTGAACTGTCTGATTAACTTAATGGAAGATGAATTTTTATCTAGGTTAAGGTTGGGTGATTTGAGCTCCTAATGAGAAATCTCACCTCATAAGGGAACTAGGTTGTCCAATGGATTAGTTTTGAAATTGGCGGTTGACGGATGCTAGATTAAAATTTATTCTCATGTCTTAATTGGAAATTAATTTTGTTATTTTCTTCATTTTAAGATTTCAAAAATGATTCAACATTTTTCACTGTTTTAGTCTTAAATTTTTAACTTAAATAAGTCTTAATGACTGAAATTGTAATTGGATATTCTTTTAAACTTTAAAGATAATAAAATTATTTAACCCACAATTCCCATCAATATTTTAAAATCAAGATATGATTAACTCATTGTGTCATCTCGTTTGGCCCCTCAATGTATGGTTTTAATCACATAATCATGATATGTTACAATACATGGTAATTCTTTTAAATTAAGTGTTACATGTGTTCGATCCCCCCAACGAGGAAGTTGTATATGTGCATCTTTTATTGTAAAGAATTTACCAATGAGAAATCATAGACACCTATTATTGGTTTATAACACTCAAGTAAGAATCATGTTCATAGAATGATTTTATCATTGGTAGAACAAAGGATTATTTGTTTTACACATGGTGGGGAAACCCGATACCATTCTATAATTCGATAATGAGGATCATCGAAAACCCAAGATTTGCGTTATTTGTTTGATAAGACCTTTATTTCCCTCCCTAAACGGAGGTAGGAGGATAAGGCTAAATCTTAGGTTCAATTATTTAGGTTAAGGAAGGTCCATATTCCTCGGTAGTATTGAAATAGATGAAAGTCATATATTCTCACTTTGAGTAGTTAGAACTTTTATAGCAATGGTGCCCACTGTTCGTTGCATTGTAAGAAAAGGGACATGGTAATTCTTTTTTCTTTTAAAAGTAAATGTGTGATTTATAGTTTTATCTATGGTAACCTGGTATGTAGACTCGAGAACCACAAATCATAATTGCAACTCATTGCAAAGGTTTCAGGTAATCAGATAAATACTTTAAGAGACACGTTCCTAGTTATGGGAAACTAGAATAAGGTAGAAGTATAAGAAGTAGGATTTTTTTTTAAAATTATCGTGAAGACATAAAGTTAATGTCAGTAAATTATTTAATGTACCTAGTTTTAGAAATGTTAATTTTAGCTTTTTTAAATTAGGTTTGAACATATATTCGATTTATTTTATACATGTTTAATCAAAATTAGGATATTTTTCATCTGTTCTAGTACATTGGGAAATAATTTATACATTATAAGGTTTGTCTCCCAAATACTTCTAATTGCTGAATTGAATAATTTAATAGACAAGAGCAGTAAATGGAATGTTTCCATCTAGAACCAAACATAGGTTAGGCACTTGCACTGAAGTTATTTTATTTTGAATAGAATTCGAAAAATGGTTGAAATGGATAATTGAGTTCATCGGAAGTGGATGCACTTCCATTCCTGAATTTTGTTTAGAAGGTAAGATGACCAAAGGGTCCCTCATGGACAATTATTAAACAACTTAAGATGTGTTCGGAAAATTTCATTTCGATTAATATGATTTTTTAACTATCCAAAAAAAGGTGGTTTTGAGTGCTTTATCGATTCCATTGATAATTACTCAAAGGTATGGAGGAATTTACCTGATGCACCACAAGTCTAAGGACTTTGATTAGTTGAAAGAATGTAAGGGTAAGGTAAACTAATCCAAATTCTACAATCATATCGTAGAGGGGTTTACCTTTTAGGTTTGTTAATGGATAATTTATCGGAGGCGTGCAATTTTATCACAATGGTCTACCCAAGGTACTCGTTTATGGACTAGTGTAGAGGATATGGGAATAAATATCTTTTAGATTTGATGAGGTTCGTGGTTAGTTATCAAGGGTTGCAATATTCATATTGGGATTTTTATGTAAGAGACTTTAGTTTCTACTTAATATATCTCTTTCACTCCCATTGAACATTGGAGTGGGAACGAGCTTATTATAGGGCATGATAAGATTTGGGGGGTGGCGCGGGGGTGGGGGGAGGGGGGGGGGTGACACTCATGTTGTGGAAGGAGCCAATGAAGTCAAAATTAAGGATATAAGTATGTGTCTTTAGTTTTTATCAAAAATATTACAAAGGTAGTTTATATCATATTACTAAGTAAAATAAGGTTATTGATTGCATTAATGATAAGTTCTTGAAGGAGGATTATATAATAACTACGAGATTATGTGTAAGAAAGCCTTACAATATAATAAGGTACACCATATTACCAAAGTTTCTAGACCACAAGTACATGATGAAATACTACCTGATATTGATAATACACTAACCTATCGTAGTGGGAGCATTACCGATGATCATGGTACATGTGTCTCTTATACTAGATAGCAAGTGGTTCCACGTCGTAGTGGGAGCATCATGATTTATCCTGAATGGTTAGTGTTATGGGTAATCATTTCGATGAGATCCTAGACAAACACGAAACGGATGTCGGGAACTATAACGAGGAATTCCAAGACAAATACTTTTGTTCTGACTTATGACCATTGTGGTGACAATTATTATGCAACACAAATAGATAAGAAAAACGCAATCACCAAGTAAGAATAAGGAATGCAAAAATGTCAATCACACAACAAAGGATGTACGTGGTTCAGCAAAGATGCCTACGTCCACGGTGGTGCAGTCAGTATTATTTTTTTCTTCTCTGAAGAGCGATTACAGAGAATACAATGTGTCCCTTAACCCGAACCTAGGGTTTATTAAATACATGTTTATTAGTAGGGGTGTTGGACTCCCCCACATTTTCCATCTCTTCCTAGAACCTCTCTTAATGGGAACGTGGGAAGAGACTAAATCATAATCGGTTAAGACATGGAGGGTCTGGACTTTGGGCTGCCACAAATGGGCTACTTGTCCAGGCCCATCATTCCAATTTTGGGTACCCACAATTTCCCCTAAGTTTGTTGGGCCATGCTTGGGCTCAATAAATTTAAATTATTTGTCATAATGGCTCCTTTGTACATCGTGCAACTTTTCCCAAAGTTTAAGGACTGATTCTGGAGCCACCCGCTTCGTGGCCTGTGCACTATGATTAGAAAAACTTAAAGGTTTTCTAGAGCAGCCATTTTTCGACCGTCGTTTCAACCTTCTCAGCATTCTTCCATTTCCTGTGAACTCTAGCGATTCACACTCTCTTCCCTCAGTCTCCATTATTATCACTTTCTTATCATTTGGGCTTGTGATTCTTCATCGTTCGAGTTGAACTTTCATCTTGTAAGTCTCATGTGCCTTCTCTTTGTATTTTCTCTTTGAATTTGTAATTTTCTAGGGTTTCCCAATGGCGAAGATTGGTAATAGGTCGGTGTCTGAGTTTAGTAAGTTTTATAACATCCCAGAGTGGGTAGAGATTGAGTGTGTTCCTCCCCTAGAAATGTTAGAGACATAGAGGGTGCTCATTGGATCCATGTTTTGATGTTTTCCCAAGGGGGACTTACCTTTCCTCCCAACGACTTGTTCTTGCAATTCTTTGGTTACTTCAATATTGTCCCTGCACAGTGTTCGTCCAATGTGTGGAAGATAATTAATGGTGTCCATAGAATCAATCAGTTATATGGTACCAAGTTAGGGCTTGCCGATGTCTGTTTTTGCTATTCTTTTTCCCGAACTAGTTCTGGCGTTCTCTATCTCAAAGCCAGGAGCCCTGACAGGGTATTGGTAGTAAACCTACCTAATTCCCATAAGGACTATTATCAAGAGGGTTTCCTTGCTAGAAACTGGTAGTTTTCTCCCCAGTTTGAAAGGTCGAGGTCTGATAGGTTCTTTGTTCCCTTTTATGGGGAAGAATACATAGGTAGACTTTTCTCTGTTCTTTCAATTTTTGTTGATTTGTGATATTTTTTGATTTTTCTTTGTTTTTTCTTCAATGAGGTCGAAGAACTTGGAACCTGCTCTCAGCGAGGTTCATCTCTCTGAATTGGTCAAGGCCTGGAATATTAGGGAGCCCTTAACTGACGGCGAGCATCCCCGGTCCGCTACTTTTTTGCTCAAATATAAGAACGTTGGTTCTAGTTTTATAGCGAGGTCGGTGGACAGTATCCCTGAGTTTGATACCTCTGAAGAGACTACTGCTGATCCTATTCAGTTGGACGAGGAGGAGAGCAGTTCTGAGAGTGATATCGCAGGTGGTGCTGAAGGCAACTTTAGTGAAGGGAGATCCAGTGGAAGTAGCTCTTCTAGTTTGGAGGAAGTTTTTAAAGCTCGAGAATCTTCAAGCACATCCAATAGTTCAAGCGAGGAGATGGTTCCTCCAAGAAAAAACCTGATTCGGCATGATGATGACGATGATCACGTGCTCCTTGCTCAGAGGTCAAAGAAGCAGAAGTCCAATACTGGGGCTATAGCTACTATCTCTCGGTCTTCTTCTCAAGATCAAGAGAGGAGGAGGAAAGAGGAGGAGAAGATGAGAGAAAGGGAGAGAAAAAAAGGAGGAGGAAAGAAAGAAGATGGAGGAGAAGAGGAGGATGGAGGAGAGGAGGATAATGGAGAAGGAGAAAGAGGAAGAGAGGAGAAAGATGGAGTCAAGGACGAAGGCTGGGCAAGCCTTAGTCGTAGTGTTTACTTTGCTTGAGTGAGCCTTAGTTGTCGTTTCCCCTCAACTGGCTCCTGCGCTGCTCGAGAGGGAAGTTCTTCCAGCAGATCTCCAGAGGGCGCTGGGGTTTGATCAATTGGCCCTATAAGCTAGCCAGAGGCTAGCCCTGGTAAGATCTTTTCCATTTTCTAATTCTTTAATAAGTTTTTGGCTATTTCTCCTTCCTGATATCTTCTTTGTTTTTGGTAGTTTGTGACTGACTTTTCCGTGCTCTATCGCTCTCGCGACGAGCTGGTGAGAAGGAATGGCGAGATGGAGCAGTATAAGGCTGCTCTGGAAGTGAGGGGTACTTAACTGGAGGCCGATTTAAAGACTGCTGACACCGCCCAAGTTTCCTCAGACATGGCCCTCGTCAATTCTGATCGAGAGAGGGATGCGGCGGTTAAGGAGCTGAACGAGCTGAGGAATGACTATGACCTGGTCTGCTCGATCAAGCTGGCTATCGTCGAGGAGAACAAGGTACTGTCTGAGCAGTTAAAGGAGAAAGAGTCCCAGGCAGCCACCATCAATGAGGACTCATACAACTCCGGGTGGACTGCTGCATATGAAGACGCCGAGGTTCAGATAAGCTACATCAGCCGTCTGAACTTCAAGAAGGGTTGGAACAAGGCCCTCCTAGTTGCTGGTGTTGATGCTGACTCTCCCTTATTCGACGAGCATGACCCGGGCCCAAAGCCGACTGTGGATAAAGAAGCCCCTGCCCCTACTATAGAAGGCATTGAGCCTGTCTCCCAGACATTGCCTACCGAGGTCCTTCCTGCTCAGGCGACAGAGGTTGCCCCTGGTGAGGGGGGTGCTTCTACTGTTGCTGACAAAGGGAAGTAGCCAGCTACCTCTGGGCATCCGAAGGTTGCTAATTAGTTATCATCTAGGGTTACTTTTTTGTATGTTTATTTGTAACTTTTCTTTTTACTGCTCGATGTACTTTAACAATTATCAATGAAAAGGTTTCTTTTTCCCACTGCACTGATTTTTCTTTCTTTTCGATGCCCTCTTATGTCTTGTAGTTGACGGATGTAGAAGAGTATATTCTTTCCACATCTCAATTGGGCAGAACTTTTGGTCCCAATGCAAGTCCTCAGGTTCCCCAGGCCTTTGTTAGGCTTTTCAAATCTCTTAGGTCAAGGAATCAAAAGTATAAGGATCAGTCTCATCTTGTGGCCAAGTTCAAGGAAAGGCTCCAGAAGATGGAAGAGGTTGGTGCTTCAGTGAAAGAAGAGGTGAATGCACTGAGAACAAAGCTTCTCGATGCTTCTGAGATCAACCAGGTTGGGGAAATACTTTAGCAAGAAAATGAAACATTAAGGAAAGAGGTCTCGCGTCTTAGGGAGCATGTGTTGAGCACCTCTCCTGCAGTATTGTGAGGCTCTTCATCGACGCGAGCTAGGGCTGGCTCGAGCAATGTTCCTCCTCTGCTGCGAGGTTCTACTGGTCCATCCATTTCACGAGCTGGCAGGAGCACCAGTCGTTCAGATAGAGAACTGTAAGAGCTTCGCGATGATGTCTAGTGAGCATATGTGATTGCTGCTGGGCTTCAAAGGGATGTCACTCGGTTGCGGCACCTATTTAAGAAAGGACCTCGACGAGTATGGGCTGATGGTTATGACCAGGGTTGGATAGATGCTCCGACGTGGCTGATAGAAGTTGAATAGCTTGCCTTCATCAGGGGGTGTTTGAGTGCTTTGAAGGAGATGCAAGTTCCAAGGAACTCAATGCTCTGGTATCGTCATGAAATATCTTCTTCCACTCGAATGCCTAATCCCTTCCGAAGAGATGATCAGTGGATACCCATCGATGCCATCCCTCGACAGCTATTGGAGTCGAATGCTAACAAAGTCGAGGAAGAGTTAGTCCCTGCTCCTGATGATGGTCGAAGAGCTCAAGTGGTTGATTATCTCGTTCACAGGCCTCACCCCCACTGAGATTTTTCCAGTAGTTACTCTGTGTATTTTTTATTGAAGTGATGTTATGTCAATGTTTTGGGCGAGCTTGCCGATTAAACATATATTGTACTTGTTGTAAATATGGTGGATTAATATAAAATTTATGTTTTGGGCTAATTTAGCCGACTAAACAAGTGTATTATATTCTCCATATTCTCGCTCCTTTATGATCTCTAAATTTGTATTATTACGCAAGTGTCCTTCCAGTCCAGTATACTATCGCGATACCATTGTACACCACTTTACCTTTTAAGTCATGTCGTCACACTCCCTTAGGCCAAAGTGGGGCAATTGGCGAGGACACACCTGGTGTTGTATGTTCTATCCGATCAGGATTTTATTCAACCAAAGATGGTTTGGCGACCAATTTTAATTTGGCCATATTGCCTAAGGATCTCCTGTAGGGCTTCATATATTGCCAAGGGCAATGCAAAGAGGTCTTTCGTGTTTCATAACGAAATCCTGAGGAGGGTGATTTACCTGCTATGGTGTAATGATCAATGTGCCTGTCATTTGGAAAAGGTGTGTGATAAAGCTTATATAACTGTTACTCATTAGAACGCAGCCGTTAAATAGCTTTCATTAATGACAAGGAAAATGAACTACTAGTCCCACAACAAAAGCATAAAAGAAGAATCTAAAAATAGAATTTCTTGAGATTGGTTGCATTCCATGCTCGAGGGATTTCTCTGCCTTCCATCATTTCTTAGTGATAGGCGCCTTGAAGATTATCTCTTGTTATCTTGAATGGTCCTTCCTAGTTTGCCCCTAGCTTGCCGTGTGATGGTTTCACTGCGCTTCCCAGGACTTTCCTTAGGACATAATCCCTAACTCGGAATGTCCTTGGGTTGACCTTCTTGTTATAATGCCTTGCGAGCTGTTGATAATAGCTCGCTAGTTTTACTAGGGCTAGCTCTCGACGCTCGTCGGCTAGGTTGAGCTCAGCGAGCAATGCTGCATCATTATGGCCCTAGTCAACAAGGCTAGACCTCATTGTCGGCCATTCAACTTCTAATGGGATGACTGCTTCCATTCCATATGTCAGCGAAAATCGGGTCTCCCCTATTGTTCGTCGTGGAGTGGTTCGATAAGCCCATAGAATATGTGGTAATTCATTCACCCACACGCCTTTGGCTCACTCTAATCTCTTCTTTAATTCGTCGGCCACAGTTTTGTTCGAAGCCTCGACTTGGCCATTGCTCTGAGGATAGGCCACCGAGCTGAAATGGTGTCTGATTCCATGTTCTTTACAGAAAATCTGAAAAGATCCGCTCTCGAACTGTGTTCCATTGTCGGTGATGATGGTCCTGGGGATGCCAAAATGGGTGATTATGTTTCTACATATGAACCTTATAATATCTGCCTCTCGGATGTTCGCTAGGGGTTTTATCTCGATCCATTTGGTGAGGTAGTCAGTCGCGACCACCAGATACTTGCGATTACTGGTGGCGGTAGGAAGTGGTCCTACGATGTCCATCCTCCATTGGGCGAACGACCATGGGCTGGATAATGTTTTTAGGTCGCTAGAAGGTTGGTGGACCATAGGAGAGTGAAGTTGGCATTTCAAGCACTTGCGAACATACACCGTAGAGTCTATTTTCATATATGGCCACCAATAGCCCTCCTTCATTACTCGGAAAGCCAGAGATCTTACTCTAATATGTCTCCCACAGATTCCTTCGTGAAGCTCATGTAGAACTTGCTCGACATCCTTTAGGTGAACGTATTGGAGGTAGGGACCAAAAAACGATCTCTTGTATAGTCTACCCTGAGGGGATAAGTGAAAGCGAGCAGCTTTGACTCTTATCTGGTGAGCAGTCTTCTTATCATCTGGAAGTGTTCCATCCTTCAAATAGTCCCTTAATGGGTCCATCCAGCTGGGTGCAAACTCGATTCAGATCACCTGCTCCACACTTGGTAGCTCGCTGTTACGATTAATGCTAGGGTGAGAGAGGAAATCTATGGGGATTGTCCTTTTTAAGTTGGAATCGATTGCTAAGCTTAAGGCTGCTAGGGCATCAGCATTGTTGTTCTGCTCTCTAGGAAACTGCTGGACATTGATCACTTCAAAGCTCGCCATCAGCCTTTTCATTAAGGCGAGGTACGCTGCCATTCTTTCATCTTTTACATTGTAATCTCCACTTACCTGATTGGAGACTAACTGAGAATCGCCGAAAACATGTAAATGCTTTGCTCCCAATGTGTGCACCTTCTGGAGGCCGGCTATTAAGGCTTCGTATTCTGCTTCGTTGTTGGAGGCTGCAAATCCAAGCCTAATTCCTTGTTCAAGGATCGTATCCTCTGGACTAATGAGGACAATGCCTACACCTGCCCTTTTTGAGTTGGAGGCTCCATCAATGAACAATTTCCAAGTTTCCTTCATTGCGTTGTTCCCCTTTTGTCCTGTTGGTGGAGGTTGGTTGGAAGGTTGCTCACCTATGAACTCGGCTATGAAATCAACAAGGATCTGCCCCTTGATTGTGTTCCTTGGTTGAAATTGGATGTCAAATCGTCCGAGCTCGACTGACCATTTAGACAGTCTGCCCGACAAATCCGCCTTCCTCAGGATTGCTTTAAGGAGGTGTGATGTAAGGACGATTATAGTGTGGGCTTTAAAATAGTGCTTCAGCTTCCTCGAAGCCACTACTAGTGCAAAGGAGAGATTTTCCAGTGGTAGGTACCTCTGCTCGGCGTCTAGTTGGGTCTTTCCCACGTAATAAATGGGGTGCTGGATTCCTTCAACTTCGCACATTAATGCAGAACTGACAGTGTGGTTGGTAACGAAGAGGTACAAGTGCAAGGGATTTGCTTCCTGTGGTATGACGAGCAGTGGTGGGGAACTGAGGTAAGACTTGAGTTTGTCCAGTGCCCGCGAGCAATCTTGGTTCCATTATATTGTTTTGTTTCCCTTTAGAAGCTTGAAGAAAGGCTTGCACTTCTTGGAGGACTTTAAAATGAATCGGTTTAAGGCAGCGAGCATACCAGTGAGCTTATGTATGTCCCGGATCGTGCAAGGGGGTTTTACCCTGCTTATTGCATCGATTTGGTATGGGTTGGCCTCGATGCCTCTCTTACTAACCAAGTAACTAAGAAATTTTCCTGACTGGACACCGAAAGAACACTTGCTCGCGTTAAGTTTCATTCGGTATTTCCTGAGGATTTTGAAGGTGCTTGATAGGTCTGAGAGGTGGTATTATTTCTTCTTGCTTTTAACGAGCATATCATCAATGTAGACTTCCATGGTGTCTCCTATTTGACCCTTGAACATCTTGGTGACCAGCCGCTGGTAGGTTGCCCCTGCATTTTTTAGCCCAAAGGGCATGACCTTATAGCAGTATAGTTCAACTGGTCTGGGGCATACAAAGGGATCTGATGATACCCGGAGTATGCGTCCCAAAAACTCATTCTCTCTTGAGCTGCAGTACTTCCCGTTACTTTTTGGAACTACTACTGGGTTGGATAACCATTCAGGGAATTGTACTTCCCGTATGGATCCTGCATCCAGCAGTTTTTCTACTTCTTTTTTTACGGATTTTGCCTTCTCAGGTGCAGTTCACCGTGCCTTCTGCGTAATTGGTTTGAAGGTGGGATTGGCGTGCAACTAATGACAAACCATACTAGGATCAATTCCAGGCAGCTCGTATGGTTCCCACACGAAAACATCTATGTTGCGTCTCAGCAGAGTTGTCAATTCCTTATGTTCCTGGTCAGTGAGAGAGGCTCCAATCAAGAAAACTCTACCACTGCCGCTATCTCAACTGTAACCTCTACTAGGTCTTCGATGACCCGTTCGTTGGGAAGAGCCTGGTCTCCTCTACTCCAGGTCTTCCGTACTTTAATTGCTATTTAGAAGGTGTCAGACCTTTTTATTCTTCAACTTTCTCGCTGGGCTGATCGCCCTTCTTCTCTGGCTTTGGTCGGATGGCTTCTATGAAGCACCTTCTTTCCATTGCTTGATCCTCATGGATATCCATTACTCCTCACTCGGTTACATACTTCAGTTTCTGATGGTAGGTCGAGGAGACTGCCTTCATTGCATGTAGCCATCCCCTGCCGAGGATGGCTTCGTATGGCGAGTCGATGTCAACCACCAAAAACTCAATCATTTTGGAGACATTTCCCCCACGTACTGGCAGTAAAATCTTTCCCAGGGGCATAGTTATTTTTCCAGTGAAGCCAACTAAAGGGACAATAGCTTCCTCTAGGTCGGCGATGCTTAACTTCAATTTTCTGAATAGGTCGAGATACATTACTTCGGAGGAGCTTCCTTGGTCGACGAGCGACTTGTCGACGTCAAAGTTAGCTATCCTATGGGTAATGATCAAAGCATCATGATGTGGGGTTCTCACTCCCACTAGATCTTCATATGTGAAAATAATATGCTTATTATAGTTGACGTCATCTGCTCGTCGGCGCTTTCCTGACTGTGACTTCGCTGGATCGATCTGAAAAGCTTGCATCACCGCTGTAAGCTTCTTCATATCCATTCGACCTGAATTTCCTTGGATCTGCTTGGCATCAGATTCCCCATGAATTACCGCGAACTCATGTCCAGCATCTTCTTCGAGCACATTGTCAGGTATCGCCTCTCTATTGGCAGCCGCTTTCTCTGCCTTTTTCTCCCCAAACTCGTTCAAATGCCCGAATTGGGCTAGCTCCTCGAGGTGAGACTTTAGGGCCTTGCAATGCTCGGTATTATGTCCCCCTTCTTTATGAAAAGCGCATCTCAGCGCGTTGTTTCTTTTTGAAGGATCTCCCCCCATTTTCCTGGGCCACTTGATGAATGGTTCGTCTTTGATTTTTGCGAGAATTTTGTAAATTGGTTCTCGGAAGACGATGTTGACCGCCTAAAATGCTCTTGACACATCATTGTTGCCTCCATTTTTGGGGCCATTTCTGCCCCCATTCTTCCCTCCTTTCTTCTGGTTCTCAATTTTGTCACTGCCTTTGGCAACGAGCTTAGTTCGACCGTTTTCCGCTGTGCCCATGCGGGTCACATGTTCCACCTTGTCATACTTCTCGATGCGGGCCATTAGGTCGTCGATGGGCATGGCTTATTTCTTTGTCAAGGATTGGTACATAAGGGAAGAGCTAGGTATCCCAATCTTGAAAGAGGCCACTGCCACTTGCTCCGACTAGTCCTCGACCTCGTTGAACAATTTCCAGTACCTCTTCGCGTAGTCTCAGAGGGTCTCTTGGGGCATTTTTTTCATTGTCAGCAGGGCATCCATCCTTTTGGGATGGGAGCTACTGGTAATGAATCGGGCCGTAAAGACCTCGTCCAGGGATTTGAAACTTCTGATGGACCGATGGGGGAGCCTTTCGAACCATTTCTGCGCCACGTCGTGCAGGCTCGAGGGGAAAATTCAGCACATTAGCGCGTCTCGGTGGTTCCAGAGGGTCATGGCCTATCGGTACTGCCTAACATGATCGATAGGATCAGTCTTACCGTCATAAATTTTGAAACTTGGAATGATAAACTTCTTGGGGGCTTCTTCTTCCTCAATTACCCTCGAGAAAGGTGATTTTATCTGAGTTTTGAGAGCTCGCCTAGCGAGTTCTCGAGTCGATCTGGTACCGTGATGGGCAAGATGTTGGTCCATATCCCTTCGGACCAGATTTAGTATGTTCTCGTTGCTACGATTCGGGCTTCTGTGGCTGCGAGCTAGTCATAGTTGCTCGAGCATGTCATCCTCTGACTCATTTCCCTCGGCTCTCTGGGATCCGTGCCTTGGGCTCCTTCCTCGGCTGCGAGACTTGCTCGCCTGAGGGCTAGGAGTGTGGTATGGACGTCTCTTGGTACTACAATGGATCTATCTCTCCATTCTTTCTAATCTTCTTTTGAGGCGAGCGTTCTCAGCCTCGTGCCTGCGAGAAGACTCCCTCTACTCTTGGAGCCTCGCCTCATATGCATCAATCAGCCTGGATATCTGCGTGGATCTCGCTGGTCCTTGGATTTCTTCCGAAGCTGGCCTTTCTGGGCGAGCCCTGTGATCTGAACGCCGAACTTCAGACCTAATCCTACGAGGAGCAGGGGGTTCTTGAATATCCCCTGCCTGGGGAGCATTACTACTGTGACCAGACATTTTGAACTCCTTTTTTGGTGTGGGCTTTCTCAGGGAATATAAACGTTCCCACAGACGGCACCAATTGTGGTGACAATTATTATGCAACACAAATAGATAAGAAAAACGCAATCACCAAGTAACAATAAGGAATGCAAAATGTCAATCACATAACAAAGCATGTACGTGGTTCAGCAAAGATGCCTACGTCCATGGTGGTGCAGTCAGTATTATTTATGTCTTCTCCGGAGAGCGATTACAGAGAATACAATGTGTCCCTTGCCCCGGACCTAGGGTTTATTATATACATATTTATTAGTGGGGGTGTTGGACTCCCCCACGTTTTCCATCTCTTCCTAGAACCTCTCTTAATGAAAACGTGGGAAGAGACTAAATCATAATCGGTTAAGACATGGAGGGTCTGGACTTTGGGCCGCCACAAATGGGCTACTCATCCAGGACCATCACTCCAATTTTGGGTACCCACAACCATCAATACCCAAAAGTACTTAGTGTATTTGAATCAAGTTTTGGGACTTGTAGACTTATTGATAGAGTAAAACCCATCGAGCACAGGTGGACCTGCCAAGAGTTAAAATAAATATGGATGGAAATGTGAAAACCTTCAAGGAAAGGCTTGCAAAAGGGTTTACTAAAATACAAAATGGATCGGATATGAGAAAACCTTCTCACGGTAGTCATGCTAAAGTCTGTCATGATTCTTTTAGCATCAATACTTTGTTCGTGAACGATCATCTTGACACTTACACATTAAGAAGTAGGGAAAAAAAAAGTGATGTAAGATTGTGACATCCGTTTATGGATTTAAGATAACATCATGGTTTTGGGTCATTTGATTTTATCAGCTAATCAAGTATTGATTTTTATCAAATCTCAAAAAGCATTTATTTTTATAATAAGTGTGACGAAAATTTGGTGTGGTATTTTTAAGTGAAATTTTTGGATGATATTTGCCTAATAAAAAACGACGTTGGAGTATTATTGTGTCCATCCCGAATCATCTCCTTCCCGGGGGGAGGGGGTGAAGGTTGTAACATCCTGCCCCCCCGGGGAGAGCGGGGAGGAGCGCTACTGTCGATAAAAACTATATTACATCCACAAATAACAAGGTATAGAGCATCTAAATCCCATAATAGAAAAGAAACCACTAATCTCATCTTCAAATTAAATACAACAATTCTCTCGAAATAATTAAAACAATCTAACTATCTCGAAAATAAATAAATACAAATCTTCAATGCTCTATACATCAAAATAATACAATCTTCTCTCTTGTATTAAAATTCTTCCCAAAATAATCCTTGCGAGAAATCATCCCAATTGGTCCATAGCGCTCAAATCCGCGCTAACCTGCAAACTAAAAGAAAATATGGGGAAGTACACAATAAGAAAGGAAAGATGCTCAACAAATATTAGTGGTGAATAAAACGTCACAATACGAATACGGATATTCAAATCAAATGCAAATCTCATAAGCAATTATATCAATATAATTTCTCAACAACACATTAATCGGGTCACCAGGTCTCACCACCGTACCGAGCCTATGCATTTTTCTAGCATATCCGAAAAAAGGAATATTGGCGGGTGCCTAACTTTAGTGCCATATTAAAATCTCATGACAACATGATCAGCACCAAATATAATACCACACAAATCGAAATTAGCTTCCAACAAATAATTCCAGATTTCCAAATGAATTTATCAATTCAAATATGAGTCAATAATAAGAAGAAAACAACCAGAATAATACTCGCGAGATTTAGGAGCATATTGTGTAAAACCCCATACCTCAAAATCATTGCATCATTTAGCCACAAACTCTAATCACACCATCACGTTCCTCTCGCGAAAATAATCAAATCTCGTTCTAGCCCAAACTCGAGAAAACACCAAATAAGCCTTCTAATCTAAGGTTGAAATCTTGAATAAGTTTGGGGCTATGTTTTGTATATGAAAGGGAGTAATTTTGGAGACGTCTTCTGGTTGAAAAGTTTGAGAAAAAATGATTTGAAAAGACAAGCCACGAATTAGTTGATATATAAAGGATTAAGAGTTTGATTAAGAAAAGAGTTCTAATCAAATACAAACACTAAAATATTTATTCTAGACCATCAGACCGTTGGAATTGTATGAAATTTTACAAAGAATTACCTGACGACGAGAGGAAGCTACAAAAAAAAATTCAACTCGATCGGACCGCTCAATATTTTTAAATATTTTTTTTTCTAGAGAGTTTTATATTTTGAGGACTCTTCTTATAATAAAAATTCAATTAAAACTCCATTTTAATTCCAATTTTGAAACTATTTGAAATTCTCATCTTTAAAAATAAAATCCAACATATTTGAGCAATAAAAATAATTTTACCAAAAACTTTATCTTCCTCTATATTTTGAAAATACTCCAAAATTACGCGGGTTGTTACACTTCCCCACTAACAATGAAATTTCGCCCTCGAAATTCGCCGAATGCCTAACTCTAAAAAATCAGGCCAACAATCTTCAAAAATAAACTAGTCATTAAAAATAATTTCCTCGCATCTAATCTAGATGTCTAACAAGAAACGATCATCTAAAGATTTTATCTCCAAAAAAACGCGCCACAAAAACGCAATAGACCCAAGACTCGAGAGTGATCGTATACCTAAGCTTTGATACCACTCTGTAACACCCCGCCCGCCCGGGGGGAGCGAACGGAGCGCTACTATTGATAAATCTAACCAATTCCACAATTCACGAGGTATAGAGCATCTAAATCCCAATATAGAAAAGAAACTACTAAACTCATCTTCAAATTAATACAACAAATCTCTCGAATTAAAAACAACTATCTATCTCGATACAAAAGAAATCTCCAATGCTCTATACATAAAAAAGAAATACAATCTTCCAACTTGTATTCTCGAATAGGATATGATACCATCTGTCACACCCCACCTAATTCTAGCGTCGGCCTCCACCAAAACTAAGCTGGGCGTGAGTAAATAAAATACCATTCTTAGCATGAGACATATATGAGACATAAATAAACCAGTCCATAAGATACATAATTGAATTAATCTCAAATGATCATAAACAACTAAGCGATAAAAGATCCATCACATGCTAACTCCAAAAGAAATCCATACTCCAATAATGATTAAATAAAATCTGAATAATCCCAACAGAAATCTTCTAAAAAACTTTGGAACCGAATGGCCCAATAAAACTCAAATGAAGTCTCATAATAATTCAACTGAAAAGTAACATCTAACTAAACTATGCCATAAAATGAATAACTCCAGCTGCTCCTCCAAATGATAACTCCGATAAACTTATGCAGCTTCTCCAATTCTCATCCTGAAAAATATTAGTCAACGCATGGATCAGAGCCAAAGCCCCGAGCAAGAATACACACTACTCCCCTCAAATAGGATCCTTGAATCTAGACAGTAGCATTATACGCAATAAATATCACAATAGAGTATTTTAAATTAAACGGGATAATTAAACGCGATAAATATAAATCACTAACTACCCGCAGAAATCCCCATTTATAAAGGCACACCAATATGATTTTAAATTCCCAAGTCGCACGGAGCTAATCTTTTATTAATTAACCCAAATTATCAAATTTCCCAATTATTTATGTTCTTACTTCAATAATTATTAGGTATGGCGGTCCTCCCGCCTCGGGTGATAATTCACCAAAATTCATTATAGCGGCTGTGGAGACAATTATTATGCAACACAAATAAATATGAAAGAGGTAACAATCAAGAAAAGATAAATAAGATGCCAATCACACAACAACGGGTATACGTGGTTCAGCAAATATGTGCCTACGTCCACGGTGGTTCAATCAGTGTTATTTCTCTATAGTTTGAAGAATAAGTACAGAGAATACAACTTGTCCTTTGCCCCGGACTTAGGGTTTAATTTATACATGTATGTGTTGGAGTAGTGGGGGAGATGGGTTCCTTATTATTAGCCATCTTCTCTACATGGGATCGCGTTCCCCCACAACTTCTCCTCATGGGATCGTGGGGTAATTGGATTAATACAAAGGTGATGGGCCTGGGCTTTGGGCCGCTAGGGAGAGGTTACTCGTCCAGGCCTATGGTGCTAAATTCAGGGTACCCACAATTGCCCCTAAATTTGTTGGGCCGTTTCTACAGGTCCAATGAATTTAAATAATCAGCTATTATGGTTGATTTCTTTGAAAACTGTGAAGTTACTTTGGCGGCACCCGCTTCGCTATCCGTGCGCTATGATTAGACTTGAAGGCTCATTGGAATAAGGTGCATTTCTTTTCGTCGCTTCAGACTTTTCCAGAAATCTTCTATCTTCTGAGAGCTCTTGCGCTTAGTACCCTCTGTTTTCGATCTCTACTTTCGTTGCTTCTTCGCCATTTGACCTGATCTTCTGTTTTGTAAGTTTCTCGCGCTCTTTGAATTTTCTCTTTGGTTTGTAGTTTTTCTTGTATTTTTCCAATGGCGAAGATTGGAAATAGGTCAGTAACTGAGTTTAGAAAATTCTATAGTATTCTTGAGTGGGTAGAGATTGAGTGTTGTGCCTCGCCTCCTAGGAACGTTAGGGATATAGAGGATGCACATTGGATTCACGTCCTGTTGCTCTCCCAGGGGGGACTTACCTTTCCTCCTAATGATCTGTTTCTGCACTTCTTTAGCTATTTCAGTATTGTGCCTGCACAATGTTCGCCCAACGTATGGAAAATAGTGAACGGCGTACATAGGATAAATCAATTATATGGCACAAAGTTAGGGCTTGCCGAGGTCTGCTTTTGTTACTCCTTTTCTCGAACGAGTTCAGGTGTTCTGTACCTTAAGGCTAGGAGCCCTGATAGGGTATTGGTAGTAAATCTACCTGATTCCCATAAGGACTACTGGCAAGAAGGTTTTCTTGTCAGGAATTGGCAACCTTCCCCCCAATTTGAAGGGTCGAGGTCTGAGAGGTTCACTGTTCCCTTTTATGGAGAAGAATATATAGGTAGATGTTGTATTATTGTTTCATGCTTTGCTGACTGTGTGATTTTTCTAACTTCTCTTTACTTTTTCTTTTACAGCGAAGGCAAAGAACTTGGAGCTTGCTCTCAGCGAGGTTCGTATCTCGGAACTGGTGAAAGCTTGGAACATCAGGGAACCTTTGGGTGACGGCGAGCATCCTAGGTCTGCTGCTTTTCTGCTTGAATACAAGAACACAGGCTCCAGCTTCATAGCCCGACCTGTGGATAGTGTTCCGGACTTCGACTCCTCCGAAGAGATTTCTGTTGAGCTCATCCAATTGGACGAAGAGGAGAGCAGCTCGGAGAGTGAGCTTGCAGGTGTTAGTAATTTGGGTGCAGGCAGTGTTGACAGTAGCAGTTCTTCGAGCACTTCCAGCAGTTTTGGTGAAGAGATGCCTCCCAGGAAGAATTTAATCAGAGATGATGATGATGATGATGATGTGCTTCTTGCCCAGAGGTCCAAGAAATCGAAGACTGCCTCCGGGGCCATAGCTACTGGTTCTCGGACTTCTTCTTAGGAGCAAGAGAAGAGGAAGAGAGAGGAGGAGCAGGCGAGATAGAGAGAGAAGAAAAAGGAGGAGGAGAGGAAGAAGGTGGAAGAGAGAAAGAGAAAGGAGAAAGAAAAGGAGGAGGAGAGGAGGAAGATGGAACTGAGGACCAAAAATGGTCAAGCCTTGGTCCCAGTATCTGCCTTGCCTGAGGGGGCTTCGGTGGCCACCTCTCCTCAGCTTGCCCCTGCGCTGCTTGAGAGGGCAGTCCTCCCTGTAGATCGTGAGAGGGCATCGGGGTCCGATCAACTGGATTTGCAAGCTAGCCAGAGGCTTGCCTTGGTAAGGTTACTTTTCTAATTCTCAACTTCTTTTAATCCGTTTTGATGGTTTCTTCTTTCTAATCCTTCTCTCATTTTTTGCAGTTTGTGACTGACTTTGATGTGCTCTATCGCTCTTGCGACGAGCTGTTGAGAAGGAACAGCGAGCTGGAGCAGCAGAAGTCTACTCTGGTGGCCACGGGTTCTCAGCTGGTGGTCGATCTGAAGGCTGTTGATGCGGCTTGAGCTTCATCTGCCTCGGCCCTTGCTAATTCTGCTCGCGAGAGAGATAATGCTGTCAGGGAGCTCGGCGAGCTGAGGAAGTCATATGATCAGGTATGCTCGAGCAAGCTGGACTTTGCAGAGAAGAACAGGGTTCTTGCCGAGCAGCTGGAGGCGGAGAAAGCCCAGTCAACCACTCTTAAAGAAGATTCGTACAATTCTGGCTGGTCTGCTGCGTATGAGGACGCCGAGATTCAGATAGGCTATATTAGCCGTCTGAACGTCAAGAAAGGGTGGAACAAGGCCCTCGTGGCCGCTGGGGTGGATGTGGTATCCCCACTCTTTGACGAGTATGATCCAGGGCCAAAGCCAGTCGTGGATGAGGACCTAGCCCCAACTGCTGACGGCACCAATCCTGTTTCTCGGGCGACTCCTTCTGATGCTCCCTTGGTCGAGGAGGCAGTGGATATCCCTGCAGAGGGTAATGCCCCTGCTGATGCTGATAAAGATAAGGGTCCATCCACCGAGGTTGCTAAGTGATAGGGCTACTTTGTAACTTTTTTCTTTTTTGATCTGATGTAACCTCGCTCATTATTAATGAAAAGACTTTTATTTTTGTTTATACTGATTTCTTTCTCTTCTCTTTCTTTTACTTGTAGTTGGTTGATGTGGATGACTATATTCCTGTTACCTCCCAATTAGGTAGGACTCTGGGTCCTAATGCAAGCCCTGCAGTTCGCCAGGCCTTTGCTAGGCTTTGCAGGTTTGCTAAGTCAAGGAACCAGAAATATAAGGATCAGTCCGAGCTGGTGGCCAAATTGAAGGACAGGCTCCAGGAAATGGAAGAGATCGGAGCTTCAGTGCAAGAAAAAGTTAGCGAGCTGAGAGCAAAGTTACTGGAGGCCACCGAGATCAACCAAGTCGTGGAGTTTCTTCAACGGGAGAATGACGACCTGAGGCGGGAGGTCTCGAAGCTTAAGGAGCATTCGCCGAGCACCGCTTCGGCAGTCCTACAAGGCTCTTCCTCATCGCGGTCTGCTCGGCCTCCCCTCCCGCGCGCTGGCAGGAGTACACGGGGTAGGAGTAGGGAAGTTGAGGAGCAGCGTGAGAGGGAAATGGAGGAGCTGCGCGGCGATGTCCGGCGAGCTTATGTGACTGCTGCTGGGCTCCAGAGGGATGTCACCCGACTGCGGCATCTATTCAAGAAGGGCCCTCGCCAAGTGTGGACAGATGGCTATGATCAGGGCTGGCTGGATGCTCCCACAAGATTATCAGAGTTCGAGGAGCTTTCCTTCATCAGGGGGTGGTTGAGTGCTCTCAAAGAGCTGCAGGTCCCGAGAAATTCGATATTATGGTATCGGCATGAGATGTCTCCCTCTAGTCTGATGCCCAATCCATTCAGGCGAGATGATCGATGGATTCCCATCGATGCTATTCCCCGGCGATTACTGGAGTTGGACGTAAATGAGGTCGTGGAGGAGTTCGATCCTGCTCCTGATGATGGGAGGAGAGCTAAAGTTGTTGACTACCTTGCTCGGAGGCTTCCACCTTCTTGATTTTTTGTTTTTTAATAATTGTAAATGCTTTGGGCGAGCTTGCCGACTAAACATGTACTATTATTGTTTGTAAATATAAAAGATTTAATGGAAAGTTTGAGTTTTGGGCGATTTTGCCGACTAAACGTGTTTATCCAATCTTTTTTATATTTTTGCAGCTTCACAATATTTTTTATCTTGTCATGTGAGTGAGTGTCCGCCCAGTCCAGTATTAAGAATACCATTGTGCCCTTTCTTTACCTTTTAGGTCGTGTCGTCACACTCCCTTAGGTCTAAGTGGGGCAATTGGTGAGGACACACCTGTTATTGGATGTCTTCATCCGGTCAGGATTTCGTTTAACCAAAGTAGGTTTGATGCCTAAGAATGCTCTGTAGGGCTTCATATATTGCCATGGGCAATGCTAAGAGGTCTGTCGTGCTTCATGACGATGACCTGAGGAGGGGTGTTCCCGTGCTATGTCAACCATTATACCTGTGATTTGAAAAGGATGTGCAATAAGATATAATTGTTACTTTTTAGAGAGTGATCAACTGAGAGATTTTCATTGGTGAATAGAGAAATAAACTGTCTTTTCCCATAATGAGTACAATAAAAGATCTAACAATGGAACTCCTAAAAGTAGAATTTCTTGAGATTGGTTGCGTTCCATGCTCGTGGTATCTCTCTGCCCTCCATCGTTTTCAAATGATAGGCACCTTGCAGATCGTTTCTAATTATCTCATAAGGTCCCTCCCAGTTCGGGCCCAGTTTACCGTCTGATGGCTTCACTGTGTTGCCCAGGACCTTTCTTAGAACATAGTCCCCAACTTCGAATTTCCTCGGATTAACCTTTGTACTGTAGTGCTTCGCGAGCTGTTGCTGATAGCTCGCTAGTTTTACTAGTGCAAGTTCCCTGCGCTCGTCGGCCAAGTCGAGTTCAGCGAGCAAAGCCTGATCGTTCTGACTCTGCTCGACAAGGTCGAATCTCATTGTAGGCAATCCTGCTTCTAATGGGATGACCGTTTCCATACCATATGCTAGTGAGAATGGCGTTTGACCTGTGGCTTGCCTAGGAGTCGTTCTGTACGCCCATAGGACATGTGGTAGCTCGGTTGTCCACGCGCCTTTTGCTCGCTCTAACCGCTTTTTCAACCCAGCGATCACTATTTTGTTGGATGCCTCAGCTTGTCCATTGCTTTGAGGATAAGCTACCGAGCTGAAGTGGTGCCTGATCCCCTGTTGGTCGCAGAAGTTATGAAAAGGGCCACTCTCGAACTGTGTTCCATTGTCAGTGATGATGGTTCTGGGGATCCCGAATCGAGTGATTATATTTCTCCATATGAACTTCATCATGTCAACATCTCGGATGCTCGCCAGTGGTTCTGCCTTGATCCATTTGGTAAAGTAATCAGTTGCGACCAACAGGTATTTACGATTGCCGGCAGCTGTGGGCAGTGGTCCCACGATGTCCATTCCCTACTGGGCGAAAGGCCAGGGGCTGGTCAGGGATTTTAATTCGCTGGCGGGCTGGTGGACCATGGGGGCGTGAAGCTGGCATTTTAGGCACCTGCGAACATATATTGCGGAGTCCCTTTGCATATATGGCCACCAGTAACCTTCCTTCATTGCTCAGAAGGCTAGAGACCTTCCTCCGATGTGACTCCCGTAGATTCCTTCGTGAAGATCGTGAAGCACTGTCTTGACATCGCCTGGGTGGACGCATCTAAGGTAGGGGCCGGAGAAAGATCTTTTATACAAGTCGCCTCCCGTGGATAAGTGAAAGCGAGCAGCTTTGACTCTTATCTTGTGGGCAGTTCTCTTATCCTCTGGGAGCGTTCCGTTCTTCAAATAGTCTCTTAAGGGATCCATCCAGCTTGGGGCTAGTTCCAATTGGAGTACTTGTTTCGCTTTGGTCAGCTCGCAGTTGGGGTAAATGCTCGGGCAGCTAAGGAAATTGATAGGGATTATCCTTTTAAGGCTGGAATCAACTGCCGAGCTCAGGGCTGCCAAGGCGTCAGCGTGGCTGTTCTGCCCACGGGAAACTGTTGGATGTTGATTTCTTCAAAGTTCGTCATTAAGTTTTTTACCAAGGAGAGGTAGGCTGCCATCCTCTCATCCTTCACGTTATAGTCTCCACTTATCTGATTGGAAACTAGTTGAGAGTCTCCGAATACCTGTAAATGCTTTGCTCCTAGAGTTTGCGCCCTTTGGAGACCTGCTATTAAGGCTTCGTATTCTGCTTCGTTGTTGGAGGCTGCAAATCCCAGCCTGATTCCTTGCTTGAGGACTGTATTTTCTGGAGTGATGAGAACAATTCCTACTCCTGCCCCCTTTGAGTTGGAGGCTCCATCAACGAATAGCTTCCAGCTTCCCCCTGTAGCCTGACTGTTTTGTTCTGTTGGCTTAGGCTGGTCGAAGGGTTCTTCGCTTGTGAATTCGGCTATGAAGTCAGCAAGGATTTTACCTTTGATAGCTGTCCTTGGTTGAAATTGGATGTCAAACCGGCCGAGCTCGACTGACCATTTAGACAGTCTGCCCGACAAATCTGCCTTCCTTAGGACAGCCTTGAGGGGGTGTGATGTAAGGAAAATGATCGTATGAGCTTCGAAGTAATGCTTAAGTTTCCTCGAGGACATTACTAGGGCGAATGTGAGCTTTTCTAATGGCAGGTAGCGCTGGTCGGCGTCTAGTAAGGTTTTGCTCGCGTAATAGACTGGATGTTGGATCCCTGTAGCTTCTCACATTAGCGCTGAACTGATAGTATGGCTAGATACAGAGAGGTAGAGGTACAAAGGGTCCATTTGCTGTGGTATGACAAGCAATGGTGGGGAGCTTAGGTAGGACTTGAGCTCGTCTAATGCTTGCGAGTAACCTAGGGTCCATTCTACTGTTTTGCTGCCTTTTAAGAGTTGGAAGAAGGGCTTGCATCTCTCGGATGATTTAGAAATGAAACGATTTAGAGCAGTGAGCATTCCAGTGAGCTTCTGTACATCGCGGATTGTGCGAGGAGGTTGCACCCGTTTAATTGCATCAATCTGGTCCGGATTAGCCTCTATGCCACGCTTGCTGACCAAATACCCAAGGAACTTTCCTGACTGGACACCGAAGGAACACTTGCTCGCGTTGAGTTTCATTCGGTACTTCCTGAGGATTTCGAAGCTACTTGACAGGTCCGAGAGGTGATTTTCCTTCTCCTTGCTCTTGACGAGCATGTCGTCGATGTAGACCTCCATCGTGTCTCCCATCTGATTCTTGAACATTTTAGTAACCAGCCGCTGATAGGTTGCCCCTGCATTTTTTAGCCCAAAAGGCATGACCTTGTAACAGTATAGACCAATCGCCGTGATAAACGC
The DNA here is from genome assembly GCA_949130495.1 of Sambucus nigra. Lineage (NCBI taxonomy): Eukaryota > Viridiplantae > Streptophyta > Magnoliopsida > Dipsacales > Adoxaceae > Sambucus > Sambucus nigra. Next base: position 617,621,286 of record OX422207.1, read on the forward strand.
CGTTTTATCCTGATCTGGTGCATACAGGGGAATCTGGTGATAGCCTGAGTATGCGTCCAGGAAACTCATTCGCTCGTGAGCTGCAGTGGCGTCTACTAGTTGGTCTATTTTCGGAAGAGGGAAGCTATCCTTGGGGCAAGCTTTGTTGAGGTCAGTGAAGTCGATGCAAACTCTCCACTTCCCGTTGCTTTTTGGAACTACCACTGGGTTGGATAACCATTTGGGGAATTGCACTTCCCGTATGGATCCTGCATCCAGCAGTTTTTCGACTTCTTTTTCTATTGCTTTGGCCTTCTCGGGAGCAGTTCGTCGTGCCTTCTGTGCTATCGGTTTGAATGTGGGATTGACGTGCAACCGATGGCAGACCATATTGGGATCGATTCCTGGCAGCTCATAGGGTTCCCAAGCGAAAACATCTATGTTGCTTCTGAGTAAGGTTAACAAATCCTTTTGCTCTTGGTCAGTGAGTGAGGTCCCGATCAGGAAGACTCTGCTGTTGTCGCCTTCTCTAGCAATTACTTCTACCAGGTCCTCTACAACACGCTCGGAGGGGAGGATCCTGGTCTCTTCCACTCCGGGCCTTCCATATTTTAACTGCTATTTGGAAGGGATTGCACCTTCCTCCACTTTCTCGCTGGTTTGAACGGATTTTTTCTCTGGCTTTGGTCGGATGGCCGCTATGAAGCACTTTCTCGCCATCGCCTGGTCGCCATGTATCTCCATCACTCCCCGCTCGGTGACATATTTGAGTTTTTGGTGGTAGGTCGAGGAGACTGCCTTCATTGCATGAAGCCATCCTCTGCCGAGGATGGCCTGATACGGTGAATCGATGTCGACCACCAAGAATTCGATCATTTTCGAAACATTTCCAGCGAGCACTGGTAGTACTATCTTGCCCAGAGGCATGGTCATTTTTCCAGTGAAGCCGACCAGAGGAACAGTGGTTCCCTTTAGGTCGGCGATGTTCAACTTCAATTTTCTGAACAGGTCGATGTACATTACTTCGGATGAGCTTCCTTGATCGACGAGCAGCCTGTCGATATCAAAGTTGGCTATCCTGAGTGTAATGACTAAGGCATCGTGATGTGGGTTCCTCACTCCCACAAGATCTTCATCCGTGAAAACAATATTCTTGTTGTAGTTGATGTCCTCTGCTCGCCGGCATTTTCTTGCCTGTGATTTCGCTGGATCAATTTGAAAAGCTTGCATTACTGCTGTCAGCTTCTTTACCTCCATCCAAGCTGAGTTGCCCTGGATTTGCTTAACATCGGATACTCCATGGATTACTGCGAATTCGTGTCCGGTGTCATCTTCTAATACGTTGTCGGGTTTTGCCTCCTTGTGGACAGTCACTCTCTCTACTTTCCTTTCTACAAAGTCATTCAAATGTTCGGATTGGTCCAACTCCTCGAGGTGGGACTTAAGAGCCTTGCAGTGCTCGGTCTTATGTCCTCCCTCTTTGTGGAAGGTGCATCTCAGCGCATTGTTTCTTTTCGATGGGTCTCCTCCCATTTTCCGGGGCCATTTGATGAACGGCTCATCCTTGATCTTCGCGAGAATTTTGTAAATTGGTTCTTTAAAGATGGTGTTGACCGCCTGGAACGACTTTGCAACGTCACGGCTCCCTCCGTTCTTGGAGCCATTCTTGCTCCCATTCTTTCCTCCTTTTTTCTGGCTATCAACCTTCTCACTTACCTTCGTGGAGAGCTTGACTCGACCGTTTTCACCTACGTTAGGGCGGGTGACATCTTCCACCTTTGCGTATTTCTCAATCCGGGCCATCAGGTCATCAATGGTGGTTGCTTCCTTCTTTGTCAAGGACTGGTAAAGGAGGGAAGAGCTAGGTAGCCCAATTTTGAATGAAGCCACTGCCACCTCTTCCGCGCAGTCCTCGACTTCGTTGAATAACTCCCAGTACCTCTTCGCGTAGTCTCGAGTGTCTCCTGAGGAGTTTTCTTCATTGTCAACAGGGCATCCATCCTTTTGGGATGGGAGCTGCTGGTGATGAACCGGTCCGTAAAGAGCTCAACCAGGGATTTGAAATTTCTGATGGATCGGTGAGGGAGTTTCTCAAACCATTTCTAGGCCACGTCATGAAGGCTTGAGGGAAAAATACGGCACATCAGCGCATCTCGGTGATTCCAGAGGGTCATAGCCTGCCGGTACTGCCTGACATGATCAATGGGATCAGTCTTCCCGTCGTAAATCTTGAACCTTGGAATAGCAAACTTTTTGGGAGCTTCTTCTTCTTCAATTTCCCTCGTGAAGGGCGATTTCATCTGGGTCTTGAGGGCTCTCCTGGCGAGTTCTCTGGTTGACCTGGTGCCGTGGTGAGCTGGATGTTGGTCCATTTCTCTGCGGACTAGGTTCCGTATGTTGTCGTCGCTGCGAGCAGGGCTCTGATAGCGGCGATCTTTTCTCAGTTGCTCGCGGAGGTCGTCGTCTGAGTCGCCACCTTCGAACCCTTGATATTTCCGCCTAGGGATCCTTCCTCGACTGCGAGATTTGCTCGCCTAAGGGCTAGGAGTGCGATAGGGGCGTCTCCTGGTATCAGGACGTAGTTCTTTCTCCAGTTTTTCTAGTCTTCTTTTCAAGCGAGCATTCTCAGCCTCATACCTGCGAGAAGACTCCCTCTTCTCGTGGAGCCTTGCTTCGTATGCATCGATCAATCTGGATATCTGAGTGGACCTTGCTGGTCCTTGACTTTCTTCTGAGGCTGGCCTTTCTAAGCGAGCCCCTCGATCTGAACGTCGGACTTCAGACCTAATCCTGCGAGGAGCGGGTGGCTCCTGAATATCTCCTGCTTGAGGAGCGTTGCTGCTGTGACCAGACATCTTAGATTTTTTTTCGGCGTGGGCTCTTCTCAGGGAAAGATAAACGCTTCCCACAGACGGCGCCAATTGTGGAGACAATTATTATGCAACACAAATAAATATGAAAGAGGTAAGAATCAAGAAAAGATAAATAAGATGCCAATCACACAACAACGGGTATACATGGTTCAGCAAATATGTGCCTATGTCCACGGTGGTTCAGTCAGTGTTATTTCTCTATAGTTTGAAGAATAAGTACAGAGAATACAACTTGTCCTTTGCCCCGGACTTAGGGTTTAATTTATACATGTATGTGTTGGAGTAGTGGGGGAGATGGGTTCCTTCTTATTAGCCATCTTCTCTACATGGGATCGCGTTCCCCCACAACTTCTCCTCATGGGATCGTGGGGTAATTGGATTAATACAAAGGTGATGGGCCTGGGCTTTGGGCCGCTAGGGAGAGGTTACTCGTCCAGGCCTATGGTGCTAAATTCAGGGTACCCACAGCGGTCCTCCCGCCTTGGGTGATTTCTCCACCAAAATACACATCCCCTTGTCAATGCCGACTGGCCCGTTTAAACTATCGACCCTCGCTGATTGACAAGGTTACATACACGACACGACATAAAATGCCGGCTGGCCCATTTAAACTGTTGGCCCTCGCTGATTATGCCGCCAATATATTTTAATATCCGTCTTATTATCTTCAGTATTAGTTCTCAATTTCTCAATTTATAAACACCCCACCCTTTAATCGACGTGAGATACTCAAAATGCCCCTTAGTCCCATACCTAAGGGTCCCCAAGTTATCAATACGTTCTAACCTATGTATAGGAGGATTTTCTAACATAAATCATAACCTAGTCTCATACCTAGACTAGCGTAACGACGATAAAGTAATAAAAATCATCCGACCCCCAACTCAATAAAATCGTGATAATTTCCCCTCACTAGTCCCATTCCTAGAAGGAATTCTAAAATATAGGGAGAACAATAATACCCAACAACCCGTTGTCACAATGATATTTAATAATACCAACAAGAATAATTAGTCAACGTATAAAACTGCGCATGATAGTCCAATTCAATTAAATCTTTTATTTAATTATCACAGCGTCAACAATACCCAAATAATCTCATTTAATTATTTTAAATTAAATATACCAAGTTTTCATCATATATACATCAAAAACCAAATTTCATTATCTCTACATGTATTACATGAGTTATACGCACCCAAAAGTCAATTATTTTAAAGCTAGGGTTTTTCTACATGCAACCTACACCAATAAAACCCAAAATCACTAATGAATCCTACGTACCGAAAGGTTTATGAATATTATTCAGATTAAAAGATTTTATAAAAACAGCCCCATAATTAGTGTCCACTTTTTCTAATTAAGTTACTAATTATTTTTATGAAAACATGTAATTAAGTGTTTAGGCGACACTTAAAACGCATAATACTAAAGGAAAAGAATAGAGTATTCATGACTGTGAAGATTGTGTTGAAAATCTGATTAGAAATCTGGATTCCTCTCAAAAAATTAGCAAAGAAGTGTTCTTGGACCAATCTTGATTAAACCCCAAATAAGCCTTCAAATCTGGTGACAAAACCTTGATTATGTTGGAGGTTGATGATTATGGTTGAGAGGAAATATTTTTAGAAGTGTTCTCTGGTGAAAAACTTGAGAAAAAGTGATTATGAGAAGTCCCCCCACGAATTATAGTCATTATATAGTCAGTAGGAAACCTAATCCTAATAGAACTCTAATAAGATACAAACACTAAAAAAATTATTTTGGACGATCGGACCGTTGGAATTAGATGAAATTTTACAGAGAATTACCTAAAGATGAGAGGAAGATATAGAAAAAAAATTCAGCTCGATCGGACCGTTCAATATTTTTAAATATTTTTTTTGCTAGAGAGTTTTATGTTTTGAGGACTCTTCTATATAATAAAAATTCAATTAAAACTCCATTTTAATTCCAATTTTGAAACCATTTGAAATTTCTCATCTTTAAAAATAAAATCCAACATATTTGAGCAATAAAAATAATTTTACCAAAAACTTTATTTTCCTCTATATTTTGAAAATACCCCAAAATTACGCGGGTTGTTACAAAGGTCTCACGCCCTCTTACTCTAGGAACATTTTGAACGTCGTCGGTGTGGGGTGAATGTAAAGATATGGAGTCGCCAGCCTATTTTTCACAAAACGGTCAAAAGAACATGTCGCCGCCTGGATAGAGTGGCATCAAAGACAAACTGATGCTTACGAAACCAATAGTTCGAAGGTCCAATGGCTAAGTCACGGAATGAGAAGGTGTTAGGCACCCATTCCACCCTTTCGGTCTCTCATGGGCTTGTGTTACTATTTTCCGTTATTTCTTCGTGAAGCACGTGTGCATGTATATGTAATGGAGATTGGAATCACCCAACTCATACCATGGAAAAGATAGAGTGAGGTTATCCATAAGAATGTTCCTAAAATAATATATAGAAAACACGATTTATGCATTTATTGAGATATTGATCCTTATAATGAATTAATAAAATATGTTTGATAAAACTCTAAGAACGATCACATATATAATGTATATTAAAATAAAATATAAAAAAGGATGCAAATACAAAAATGTGGAAATCGGGAAGATTGGAAAATTGGACTTGAGTCTCGGGTTAACCCAAAATGCCTAGGTAGCCTATAAAGGCATCAAAATCCACGTAGTTCTCATGCATCTTAAGGTTGGGGTTTATCCCATAGATTCGAACGGGAATTTATTATATGTGTGTGTAGAAAAATGTGCTTCAGTTTTGAGAAATTGTTATGGATAATCCCGTTGGAATTTATGTGTAACCCTTTTTTATGTTTTTTTCTAATAGAAAATAAAGTATGTGCAATATAACTAATAAAAAGGTGAGATGTTAATGTATTTGAGTTAAAGTGAAAGCTAGATTAAGAATTTATATAACTAATGCAAAAATAAAGAATTTAAAGAGAGAGTAGAATTTTGGACCTTCTTTAGAGAATTGAAGATTCATCTTTATCCTTGATGAACTCCCTTGAGTGTTGAGATGAATGTTGGATGAGATAGAATGAGATTTTTAATAAATTGGTTATGAAAAGGATGGGAATGAAAGATTGAAAGAAAATTAACACAAGAAAACTTCGTTCATTACTACATAATGTTGTTGAGATCACTGATATTGATGGATCTGAGGTGTGTCTTAGGGGTGACGTCGTGACCTATATTTACAGGGTAAGGGCATACTGATCTAAATATCCCTAGACCTGCTAATCGACAAATAACCCTAGGCACACTACCGATTGGCAGGGAAATGGACCTACCAATTAGCAGTCTCGTGCATATGTTTTTGGAAAAATGGTCATAGAACGCAATACATTAATCCAAATTGCACATGGGTCATACCGTTAAAAAGGTAATTTATATACCATTAAGAGTCCATTAGGCCAATCCTGGGGCTGGGAGTTGACTTTGCGTCAAACGTGGCTCAAAAGAGCTCATCGGTCTTTTGGATAGGAGATCGTCGGACCAAAATGGATCGTTCATTCGAAAAGTAATTTAGAGCCGTGCATGGGGTAGACTATTGGAATGGCTATGCAAGTTACTTATATATTAAAAATAGGTTCAATCAGTTTGGAAAGTTGACCTTGGTCAATCGAGGCCTAAAAGTGTCCGGTTACCTTTCGTAGTAAAACGGGTCATTCGTCTTCACCATAGGGTTGATTCATGCACGAGGCAGACCATTGGAAAGGTTATTCAGTGCCCTTAAAATATTCATTTACTATCATTCAATATGAGAGTTTTCCTTGGTCAAACGGACCCCGAAGCGCCCGATGGCCTCTAGATTAATTTTGGGGGAAAACGGATCGTTCGTCAGAACGATTATGCCGTTTCATGCATGGGGTAGTTCCCTTCAAAGATTCAAAGAGATTTCACTATGATGATGAAAATAAGTGAGGTGAAATCAGGGACTGAGAGCGTTTAGTGTCCACCAGATCAATTTTTGGTGGTAAAATGATTCATTCGTCCGAACCATTATGCCGATTTGTGCATGGGGTAGACCATTAAAAAGGGGGTTACGATCCCTTCGAAGATTTATTGATATTTAACTCTAATGATAGAGTTTACTGGAGTCAAATAGGGATCAGGAGCGCCCGATGGTCTCTAGATTGGCACTCGGTGTATGACCTAGGGTTTGTAGTGAAATTGGGAGGCGCTAGGGACCTAAGGAGAGTCATAGGGGGTCCTAGAATTTGGTGTCTATAATTGTCTTACATATGAGTGTGGTTATCTGGATACTCGAGATAAAGTACTTAGGATAAGCTAAGTACATCCTTATGATCAAGATTTCACTACATCGGATACAAATGATGCTAGGCTAGTCCCAGTACAATTATATGAATATTTTATTCAAGTTTTGAGCATTAGGATTTCATGAAAAGATTTTATTTTCAATAATGTAATCGCTCTATTTGGGAATCAAGGTCTTCTGCACTTTATTAGATGGAAGGAGCGAGGAATATACATAATGCTTCGGTGGTGAGGAACCTCATGAATGTTATGTAGTGTGTGCAAAAGCTTAAATTTGTTATGACTTAGTCGTGGTCAACATGTTTCAGTCCAATATCCTTATACCTTTTAGCAACAAAGACTGGATTTTTTGTAAAATTGGGATTCCAAATTTAAAATATGTGTTTACGCAAGGAGGCTACGCTATAAGTTAGTGGAGTGTGGAGAAATCATGGAGTAATATCTACACCAAAGAGGCCAAATTTGTTACCACTTTTAAGTCAACAAAAGATCCTATATGGATTGGTTACTTCCTAAATAACCTGGGTAAGGTTCCTTCTAGTGAAATTAACTATTACACTTTTAGTGTTTACAGCGATACGATTGCAAGTTCGAGAGAACCCGCAACCCATTAAAGGGTAAAGCACATTGATGGTAGGTTTCACCTAGTTCAAGAGAACATAATTGATTGGGTGATAAGGTTTAATCAAGGTTGTATCGAATAACACCCGATTAGTCTTTTTAGTGATATGCAATAAACTACCGTGTAGATGGGTTGGAGGTTGGGTACATGGATTTAAGACTAAGGGGAGATTATTGGCATTTTATTCTTAAAACCATGTAGGACTTTTACTTTTAAGTAAATAGTACATTTTTAAATAAGAATCATGGTTATAAGAATGCCTTTTATTCGGTTCATATATATTTAAGATATATCAGTCAATATAGCCTATTAGGAATTCCGGTGAGTGGCCTTCGGGCTGATCACTAGGATATCAGACTTTTGGTTCTAGTGATAATGAAATGTTATCAAACTACATGGGGGATTTTACAAGATTTTATAACGGCTACGATAAAATCTTAATGCTTTATCTCAAACTACGAGAACTTATATGATGGTTTGTAAACTTTTGCGATAGTTCAACAAAGGATTACGATCGGTAAATCTCAAGAATGTATTGAACATGACTACCCATGCGATTTCAGTTTAAAGGTTGTCTTTATTATACTCAAGAAATCTCACACCATTGGAAAAGGGTGCATATATTTTTAATCCTAAGACTTATGAGGACTAGAATGCGTATGTAATTGTTTCTTTGATAGATATGTGTGCAATTCAATTTTTGATTGAATCAAATGATCCACGATACTGGGTGATGGTTGCATAAGTAGGTATGATATTTTAATTAAGAGGAACCTTCATCCGAGGATACCTTGGGTTGCGAAACCCCCTTGATAGACTTATAATATTTGTTTCCACTAGTGAACATGATCAGTGGATTATTTATAATCCGCTGGAGTAGCAAAATAAGTTGTGTGAGAATCATTGAATTTATTAGATGTTGGTTAAAGTCAATTAACTATAAATTGATTTGACCTAGTGGGTATCAAAATCTTTATACAGAGAATCATATTATGTACCGTTATTAACTTTGCAAAATACCTCATTATATCCGATAGATTAATGAGATAATAAAATTTGAGTGCAATCATACTTATTTAGTGAAATCAATTATCATTAAATAAATAAAGGAAATAAATTATGGTAACTGTAATTTGGTATTTTCAAGTATTTATTTGTAAACTAAGTTTACTAATTGTCTTGGGTCCATAGTGTAGTTCATATACCCAAGTAGTTAGGCCTAGAATCTCAAGAAATAAAGTTTAACCGGCGCCCACGTTTTATACTTCTATATAAAGGTGTGGGAAGGTGTTTTAATGATTAGGATTCATAATTAGTACTTGAGAGGGGTGCGAGAAAATGATATTCACATTTTAAGAGGCGTAGAGAGAGACCACTATATCTCAATCAAAAGGAAGGTTTTTCATCTCAAAGGGAGCCCACACACCTACCTCGCTTTGGGGAGGATAATACATTAGAAGCTCTAAGCTTTATACAAGGTTAAGAAAGCTTTTGAAGATCCAAAAGAAGGCAGCATTTATTCATCAACAAGTACTTTTCTCCCCATCGGATTGCAACCGAATCCATAATGGTATTTTTTTTTCTAAACCCTAGGTTTGTTCCTCAAACCTAGTTTTGATTTTACGTTTTTTTGTTGTTTGATTAATAGAATATTTGATTGCTGGAATTTTTTATTCCGTTTATATCAATTCCCAACAAATCTTTGATAATTTATGGAAATCATATCCTAAAGAATACCATCATCAACCTTATCGTAAAGGTTATATTCCCTCATGTTTTATATATTTAGTTACATGGGAGAAAATATGAAAGGAACATACAAAGATCTTCATAGAACGCCTTAAGTCATGCTACAATGATGAGGAAATGTATGTGAGAAAATTTTCTAAATATATCATTAAGAAGGAATACACATGGTATTCCCACCTAGACCTAAGATGTGTGCTATTTTGGGAAGATATGCTTCCATGATGTTTGCAAAATTGTTTTGTATCAAAAGATAATATCACACTCAATCACCTTAGCCATAATAATCATTACATTTGAAGATTTATAGAAAGGTCTATGTATTTTAGAAAAGATGTCACTAGGGGTAAACTTATTAAAATCTGTTCTGATGTTTTCAACAAGAGGATGTGTGCCATATTTTCAATGTGACAAGGTAAGGTTCATTTAAAGAATTCATCAATGCAGTTAGCAAAATTTCCATGGGTGTCTTTCCAAACCATATAATTCTAAATTTAGGATGGAAGGGAATGATGCTTCATACTACCTAGGGAAATTTAGAAGAGGTGCAATACTTTATTCTCAAACTTGAGTCAAATATGTGTAAGGAGGAAAAAGTGGTCTAAACGATAAAGGAAGATACAATGAAAAAGAAGAAACACTTCTTCTATGCTTCCTCAACGATGTTATGAGTTTCTACAAAATAATAGTTGTTGATTACTTCATCTCCCTCCCAAGAAACATTACCGGCCAAACTTTGTTACTATAAGTATTAAAGGACTAAACTTCTGGATCATTTGATTTATATAATAATTGGATCTAAATAAAAATATGATTATGGTAAATATATAGAGCATATTCAAGACCTCGTAATTTTTTTATTCCTTTTGGTTTAGACCGTAGAGATTTGATCACTTTTATGTTACACCATGTTGTGTCGTAAATCTGACGGTGTGGTTACTAAAGAATCAAATTATTTTGTCCAAAGATCTTAACCACGTCAAAATGAGATATTTTGAATGTTTTTATAGGGTTCGAAATCTTGAAATCCAAAATTGTTTTAGTCCAAACCGATAAACAGTTCTCAGGTCTTTCCTCTGATAAGGTAGACACTATGTCATATTGCAAATTTGTTTTGGCATATGAAGTCATATATTCTTGAATTAATTTAATCCCCAAACCTTCATATCCATGAACACCAAAACATCATTATATGGTTAATTTGTATTAGAACACATTATTAAATATTTAATCAACATTCTTGATTTGTTCTTGGTTTGATTCTTGATTTACTCCGTACGATCAAATATGTTTCACGAATCACTATATTGTAAAGATTTTTTAAGGAGATGGACCAAACGACCTCGGAATGACTTTAAATTTGGTGTGTGTGTTCCTCTCTATATAAAAAATACGTGGTTCATTATTTGTATTTTTTTGCCTTTCCAATTTTCTATAATTTATTTTACAAGATGATATCTCAGAAAGAGACCTCGAGTTCTTCCGCGCTTTTACTTTAAATACAAGACATGACATTAATATTTGGGCACCAACGAGAAATTACTACCATTCATTTTTATGTATTTTTGTGGTTCGTAATGATCCCCGATTTATTAGGAGACAAAAGGATGCTTATAGATAGGTTAGTACGTGGATCCTAAGGAAAATTAAAGTAACTTCATGTAGAATTAAGAATCCTAATTAAATTCTATAACTAATCCACAATTCTATAGATTATTGTTCATTCCTCTAAATAATAATAGTTGAATTGTAGTCTAATATCACAAAATTATATTTTCAAGCTCTTCATTATTAAAAACTTAATTATCTCCCCACCTTAAGATTATATATACCCGTTGATTAAATTAAATTATAGATAATTATTTTTAATCGACCCCTTATATATATCTATAGACTATCCTCTTAACTTATTTGATATGTCAAATAATTAAATTCATCAAACGGATTAGACATAATCAAAACTTATAAGCTATATCAAGAGGGTATCATCAATTTCTATTCTGAGACATGGAGTACATCGACAGTTAACTTTATCTATACACTATTCACCATTACCCAATATACTAAGCATATTGATCCATAAATGAATCTCACCCAATAGGTCAAAGTAATGAATAACCTATGCATGTGTCCATGAGTTATTTTATGATTAATAGAGTAAGCACTCATAATAACCTTGAGATATGTATTATCTTATATAGTCACTATAAAGACAATTGTCACAAATTGATCCCATTCAGTATACACAAAGTGTACTCACATAATAAGTTGAAACTATACTATTTCCCACAATAAAGATAGACCTACTAAAATATTGTGCTACAATCCTACCGATGGTGTCAATATCCATCTAAGATTTTGAACCATACTTATATTCAACATGACTCGATGATAGGATCTTTCGTGTGTAAGACGAACTCTACACACCAAATCATCTACGATGTAGAATAAATTACCACTATGCATCAATATATAAATAGTATAATGAAAGCATTTTCTATGAAGTTTCTTACTAAATGGACATACTAAAATTAACTAATGAACCATGACTTTTAGTATACTACCCCAATAGGAAGAACAATCTAACCCCATATATTTTGGTGTTCTACTATGGGTATGCAATACAACTAATGAATGGAAAACATTAAGGGGAATTTTCATGTTCCTCAACCTAATGTGAATAACAAACCCCTCCTAGATCATGCCAACATGATAGCAACATTTTATGAAGGTTTTGAGGTCATGGAAGTTGATGATGATTTGGCGAGAGTGTATAGTGAATTCCCTATAGGAATGGAGAACATGGTCATTGCCACTAACAAAATAAGTATTATAGTTGCTATGCAAATGTCTGAATAAATATATGATAGGTGGATCCAAGTGTTACATTTTAAGTTTTGTTGAAAATTCCAAAGTTTAGGTGGTTCTTTGACTAAGTGGGAATTATATGTGACACCCCGTGAAATCCATCAATAGATCGATATGTTTTAAACATAATTAATATGAGAATAAAAAAAATTATCATCTTAAGCGTGAGTGAAATAAAATAAAATGATCACTGTGACAATGCTGAAATGTAAACATAAAACAATCCATGCTTAAACACTAATACAAATACAAATCATAATGAAATGAAATTCCAAACTTTAATGTAAATGTCTCAACACGATAAATATCCATACTCTGAATCAATAAAACCGACCCAATGCAATACTCTGACTCAAATGATTACTGGAAGGAAAGACATCAAATTAAATTTTTAGCTACAAGCTCGACACCTGAATCTTATGAGTAGAAACTGGTATTTGGAAACTCGAAAGATGGATGTACCTCCAACTAGGAATGATGACGGGTGAGGTGGTTACTGCTTCCCATGACCTAAATAATATTTCCACAAACATGATTAAACCTAGCTAGTCTACAGTGAATAAGAATATAACAAAATTTGCACGAAAAAACTTTTGTTTTGAAGTTAAAGATAAAGTTTGTTGAGAAGCTATAAAATTCTTGGATACCACTTTCTACGATTTGAGTATTCACGAAGATTTTTAAAGTATTGAAAATACTTTGACTTACTCAAACCTCACGGTATATTTATGAAATATTCGCATAAGTGTCTCAAGAGAAAATACATAAAAATGTTTGTTCAAGAATAAAGGTACAAGTACTTTAATCTTCAAAATGACTTATGAGTAATGCTTAAAAACAAAAATTTAAAAAATGTAAAGAAATACATTTTAAAGAAAAACAATGATTTTACTCTCTAACGTGTTAATATAAAAAAAAACTTCTTGTTTTAAAAATACTAATGATTGAATATCTTTTATCTATAAAAATATTCTCAAGTAATGGTTTAAAGTTTTTGACGAAATATTATGATAATAAGGTTATTCTCTTCATATATATAAAGGTCTATGCATTTGTTGTAAACAAAAAATAGAAAAAGTGGTGGTGGTGTCCTCATCATTAAATTAACAAACTCAAGTGTTTAAAGAAGAAAATATATGGAGATGACAAAGTCTTTCATGCAATTAGGAAATAAAAAGTGAAAAAAGTTAACAAATATTTAATTTCCAACATGATTTGTGACTAGTGAAGAGGTTTTCACTCATGCAAAGTCTTTCTTAAAAAATGTAAACCATTAGTGACGGAGGTCGTGAAAAGAGAGCAATGTTGGTATTTAAAAACTCTAGTTGCATCCACGATCGGAAAAATAGAGTATTTTGCTACAACAAATGTCCTAGACCTGCTAAAGGGAAGAAAAGTCTATGCATTTTTTAACCATAATCTAAAAATCATATGATATATTTATGCAATGTATCTTTAAAATAGAAAAGAGTATTGTGGTGACAAAAATCTCAACACAAACAATTTATGAAGGAAAACAATCACCAATATGAAAGAAACAACAACAATCACAATCACAATTACATGACACCAGAATATACATTGTTCGAAAAGTTACCTACGTCCACAGATGGGTCTATTGTTCTTATTAAATAACTCTTGAGATAGTTTTTTCACATGCCTTTTTTCCTGAACCACGGGTACCATATATATTCAGTTGAAAGAAAGAGCGTGTTGGTATCCAACACGTTAGCAGAGTATCCCCTGAATATCTCATCTGAGATTTTAGGGATGGACTTGGCCATGTCTTTTAATTCTAACCGTCATCTAGAACTCATAATTTGGTCTCGGAACCTTTCATTCTCATTTGGGCTTGGTCGGCTACTCTTATGGGCCTAGTCAACGAAAGGGTACCCACAATTGCCCCTAAACATTTAAGGCCTCAATTGGGCAAAAATATTTTAAAAGGCACTCCTGGCCTGCTTCTGATGGAACTGTTGTAATTTTTAAAATTGAGAGGGGAGTGAATCGCCGTTCTGCGATAGTTTTGAGAGGAAAATCTTCTTTGATTATTGTGCGCTATCATTGATGGGTTTAAACTGAGGCGTTCAGAGGATCCACTTCGCCACTTGTACTCTATGTTTCCTCTTGCTGCCAAATTGTCCTTTGCTCTCAAGTTTCTTCTTGCCTTCAAGGTCATTCTTCCTCACTTGAAAATTATTTCCTATTTTTCATCTTCGTGCACCTATGGTCTCTCATCATTCCTGGCTTGATATCTACTTTGTAAGTTCTCATTCTCTTCTTTTTTAGTATTTCCTTTCATCGTATTTCTTTATACTGTAGTTAGGGTTTTCTCATGGCTAGGATATATAACAAATCTCTGGTATAATTTAGGAAATGTTATAATATTCTTGGCTGGGTGGTTATTGAGTGTGCCCCTATTCCTCGAAATGTTTGCGACATTGAGGATGGCCACTGGATTCACGTTCTTCTGTTGTCTCAAGGGGGTTTAACTTTTCCCCCAAATCGCCTTTTCTTACACTTTTTCCAGTATTTTGATAGAGTCCCAGCCCAGTTTTCCCCAAATATTTAGAAGATTGTAAATGGTGTCCATAGAATAAACCAACTCTATGGCACTAATTTTGGTTTAGATGAAATGTTCTTTTGATATACCGTTTCTCATACTAGCTCTGGTATTATAGAGTTGAAAAAGAGGAGTCTAAACGGGGTGTTGGTAGTGAATCTACCTAATTCCCATAAGGACTACTGGTCTGAGGGATTTATTGTTAGGAACCAACAATTCCCTCCCGAAGTAGGGTTTGCAAGGTACATGGGACCTCGAATACCTACTTATGGGGAGGTATATATAGGTTCTTGTTCAATCTCATTGCCTTTTGATTGTTGCTCTAATGTGTTCTTCCTATAATACTATCTTTTATTTCTCAGCAAAGTCCAAGAATCAAGAGCCTTCTTTCCACAAGATCTACGCTGCTGAGTTAATCAAATCCTGACAGATAAGGGACTCAATTATAGAAGGTGAACACCCTAGGTTGACTACCTTTTTACTGGTGTACAAAAATACTACCTCCAGCTTTATCGCCCGTCCAGTAGATTTTATCCCTCATCTTGACATCCCAGAGGAAGAAGAGGAGGAAGAAGTTTCTCTCCCACTCATCGAGCTAGAAGATGAAGAGTAGAGTAGCTCAGAGTCTAGTGTTGCTATAGGGGCAGAGGTGTTAGTGCTGAGGCAGGATCCAGCGAGGAAGAGTCTAGTGGAGAAAGGTCTATCGAGGAGGGTTCTAGCCCAGGAGGTTCCAGGTCGAAGAGCTCCAGCGAGGAGGACATGGCTCCCCCAAGAATAAAAAACAAAATTCGATATGATGATGTCCTATTGTCCACCAGGTTAAAGATGAAGAGGAAACGGTATGGGGACACTACTAGTGGTTCTCGGGTCACATCTCATGAGAAGGAGCTGGAGAGGAAAAAGAAAGAAGAAGAGAAAAGAGAGATAGAGAAATAGGGAAGAAAAGAGCAATAGAGAAGAGGAAAAGAAGAAGAAATAAGAGGAGAGAAGGAGAGGAGAAGAAAGTACAAAGAAGGCACATGCTTCCCTTATGCCTATGGATGTTCCAGCCGAGGAGGACTCTGTGACTCTTGCCTTTCAGCTTTCTTCGATGATGCTTGAGAGAGCAGTGTTGGCGACGGACCGTGAATGGTCTTCGAATATGGATCAAGACCAGTTAGCCCTCAAGGCAGATCAAGGGCTTGCTTTGGTAAGGCCGTTTCCTTTATTCTCCATTTTTTCTTTAATTTCTTCGTATTTTTTGTCTTACACATATTTCTCTTGATGTTTCTGTCTGACTACATCGTCCTCCATCGTAGTCAAGATGGGCTGGCAAGGAGGAATGCTGAGCTAGAGGTTAGCCTGAAGACTGAACAGGAGGCCTAGAAGTCCTATGAGAGAGATCTCACAGAGGTTGAGGCCTCTTTAGACAATAAGAGGGCTTATGCTGCCAATGAGCTATAGGAACTTTGTGAGGCTTATACGCTAGTTATTAAGAGCAAACTTTCCATTTAAAATGATAATAGAGGGAAAACTGAGAAGGTAAAGAGCTCGGAGGCAGAGGAGGCCACAGTTAGAGAGAATGGCTACAATGAGGGATAGGAGGCAGCCTTACGAAGATACCGAGAAGTAGATTGAATACATCAGCTAGGCAAACTTCAAGAAATTCTAGAATTAGGACTTAGTCAATTCTAGAGTTTTTATTGACTCACCTCTGTTTGGCGAGAACAACCCTAGCCCCAAGCCCATCATTGATAAAGAAGCCCCTACTATCGACCGACCTACAACTCCTGATCTTGATGCCACCGTTGCTCCTCTTGATGATGCCTCTGCACTTGGGGTAGAGATACGCCAGGCTAATGATAACAATGGGAAGGATCTAGCCCCCATAGAGCAGGTCTAGGTCAACCAATAGACTTCTCAGATTATTTTCATTACGTGTATTTTTTGTTATCTCTTTTTGTCATTCCATGTATTTGTACCTGGTTAGTGCCATTTTTTAGTGAAGTGAAGGAATTTTGTTTTTGCATTCACTGATATACTTGTCATTTGCTTTCCATGTCTTGTAATTTATTAATCTTGATGATTACATTTCTGCCACTTCTCGTCTAGGCCAAACCCTTAAGTCAAATGTAAGCGGCTAAGTTCGCTGAGCATTTATCAAGATTTGAAAAACCCTTAGGACAAGGAACCAAGACTATAAAGATCAATTCAAGGTAGTTACCAGGATGAAGGATAGACTTTCGAAGATCGAGGAGGTTGGTGACTCCATTCAAGAGGAGATGGATGATCTCAACGCTAAGCTATTGGATTCCTCTGAGTTCAATCAGGTTGAGAGGTTTTGCAGCAGGAAAATGAGCCCTTATAGAGGGAAGTTTCACGCCTCAGGGAGAATGAACTGAGAATTTCTCCTTCGATTATATAGGGTTATTCATCATCAACAAGGCAGCGAGCTAAATTGTCGATAGCGGTTCCCTAAGGGAGATTGTCAAACTGAGGGGAGATGTGCATCGAGCATATGTGATAGCTTCTAGGCTTCATAGGGACGTTACCATGACGAGGAACTTATTCAAAAAAGGTCCTCAGCAAGTGTGGGCAGATGGATACAACTAGGACTGGACAGATGCTCCCATAAGGTTAAAGGAGGTCGAGGAGATGGTCGTTAATAGAGGGTGTCTAAGTGCCCTCGGGGAGTTAAAGGCACACAAGAATTTCGTTCTCTGGTATAGGCATGAGATCACTCCATTGTCCTTGGAGAGAAATCCATTTAGAAAGGATGACCACTAGATCTTAATTAATGCAATCCCGAGGCAGCTCCTACAGTCAATCCCGAAGGAGGTTGAGGAGGACTTTTACTTTTATCTAGATGACGGTCGAAAGGCGCAAGTAGCTGATTACCTTGCTTAGCGACCTAGCCCCTCTTAGGATCTAATTTATATTATCATTGTTGTACGTGTAACTGTGTAACCTTTAGCAATAAATTTTTTATGTTTTGGGCAGTTGCCGACTAAACATATGTTATCTGTTTTTAATTTATAATCTCTAGCTATTTTTGAATGAGTATTCCCCCAGTCCAGTATGCCATAGGCATGCCATTACACTTCACTTTACCTTTTCAGTTGTGTCATCACACTGCCTTAGGCCTAAGTAGGGCATTGGCGAGGATACACCCGATCAATGGGAAATCCGCTCGAGCAGGATTTTAGAGCCAAGCTATGTTGGTGACCAAAATGGGTTGCCCATATTGCCTAAGGGTCCCCTATAGGTCTTCATTTGTTTTCGAAGCAACCTAGGAGGACACTTGTGTTATGAACAAAGGCCCGAGGAGGGTTATTATATGTCAACCCTGCTTTTTATGCCTTAAAGAAGTTGAGCATGTATAAGCCCAACCAATGTGCTACAATCACAAGAGGCTAGCTCAAGAGATCTTGCGACTGGAGCAAGTTAACTAACTTACTCTAATCCATGCTCTTTATAATATATGTTAAAAGAGTGAAGCCTGTAACTTGGAAAGGGTTCATATAATAAAATATACTTGATACAACCAACATATATAGAATGCCAATGCTAATCGAGTTTTATTGATCAAAGTCAGGAACATAGAACAACAATAATTTGTAAATGAAATTTTTTCTAATCTAATGGTGCATAATGAAATCTAGAAGTATAATTTCTTTAGGTTGGACGCATTCCAAGCTCTTGGTATCTCCCTACCTTCCAGAATTTCCATGTGGTAGGCTCTTTGTAGGTCGTCCCTTTAGCACCTTGAATGGTCCTTCCCAGTTAGGTTATATCTTGCCATCTGATGGTCTAACAACACTACCAAGAAATTTCCTTAGGATATAATCTCCTACCTAGAATTTACTTGGATTGACTTTCTGATTGTATTGTCTAGCTAGCTGTTGCTGGTAAGATGCCAGCTTAATTAGAGACAATTCTCGCTTCTCGTCGGCTAAGTCAAGTTCAGTGAGCAATGCTTCATTATTATGGCCTTGGTCGACTAATGTAGACTGCATGGTAGGGAGACCAATTTTTAGTGGGATAATTGCTTCCATTCCATATGTGAGTGCGAAGGGTGTCTCCCCAGTTGCTCACCTTGGGGTGGTGCAATAGGCCTAGAGGATGTGGGGTAATTCGTTCACCCATGCACCTTTAGCTCCTTCTTGGCACTTTTTCAGTCTATCGATCACTATCTTTTGGGAATCCTCATCTTGACCATTTATTTGAGGATATTCCACGGAGCTAAAGTAGTGCATGATTCCATGATCACTATAAAAGATTTGGAAGGGGCCATTCTCGAATTAGGTCCCGTTGTTTATAATAATCATCCTGGGTCTGCCAAAGCATCTGATGATATTTCTTCATATGAACCTTATCATATATGTGTAACTGAAGTTCACCAGTGGTTCTACCTCTATCCACTTTTTGAAGTAGTCTGTGGCAACCAACATATATTTTTGATTGCCTACTGTAGTAGGCAGAGGACCAACGATGTCAAAACCCCACTAGGTGAAAGGTCAGGGGCTAGTTAGGGACTTTAGGTTACTTGCGGGTTAGTGAACTATGGGTGAGTGCTTTTGGCATTTTTCACACTTTCATATGTAGACTTCAGCGTCCTTTTGCATGTATAGCCACTAGTATCATTCCGTTAATGCTCGAAAGGCTATCGAACTTCCTCTTACGTGACTTCTATAAATCACTTCATGAAGCTCGTGCATAACTTGTTCAATATCCTGGTGATGAATGCACTAGAGGTAAGGGCGAGTGAAGGATCTCTTATATAACTTTCCTCAGGAGAGATAAGTGAAAGAGAGTGACCTTGACTCTTATCTGATGAGCCATCTTCTTGTCACTTAGAAATTTATCATTTCATAAGTAATATATAATGGGATCCATCCATCTCAGAGCTTTTTCAATATGGAGAATTTTTTCGGGGTTCCGTAATTCAGCAGCTTGATGAATGCTAGGTTTCACGAGGAAATAAATTTGGATTGTCCTTCTCAAGTTGGAGTCTATTGCTGAGCTTAGAGCTACTACGGCATCTACATAGATGTTTTGTTCTCTGGGGAACTGCTGAACATCTCCTTGATCAAAGTTATCCATTAATCCTTTTATAATGGAGAGATAAACTGCCATCCTTTCATCATTTGCATTGAAGTCACCTCTTATTTGGTTGGAAACTAGTTGTGAATCGTCGAAGACCTAAAGGTGCCTCTCCCCTAGGAACTATGCTTTGTGTAGTCGAGCAATCAGCACCTCATATTCTGCCTCATTATTGGAGGCTTCAAGTTCAAGTCTGATTCCCTACTCGAGCACTATCTTTTCATGAGTCACTATTACAATTCCTACTCCCACCGCCTTGAGTTGGAGGCTTCGTCAACGTATAATGTCCAAGTTACTTCTAAGTTCTAGGGTGCTTACTTCTAAGTTCGAGGGTGCTTACTTCGTCAACGTATAATGCCAAGGTGTATCTAGGGTGCTTACTTCTCTCTCCCTCTAGCTAAGTTACTTCTAAGTTCATTACTACTTTCTGAGTTATACACGAGAGACTTGTGAGATCAAACTGAGTTCATGTTCATTGAGATTGTGTGTGCATGTCCTATAATTAATCCAAGGTTTTGTTTCATTAACTTATCATTACCATACTCAAAAGAGGTTACTCCTCTATCTTATCTAAACTACCCTCTTACATATATATATATATATATAAGAATTCGGATTGCTGATGTACTGTCCGGCCGAGGCAGTGAAATGGTTCTACACAACCTGCTATACATATAGTAGCCCTATATATTTTGTTGGTGTATTTTAATTTTTTTTTTAAATAGGGTGGATAGTCCTGTATATAGAGGAAACTCTGCCCAATTTTTTTTGAAGGTTTTATAATTGTTTGTGTTGTATAAAAAATCTTCTTGACTTGTACTCTTTTATTATTTGTATGGTAATTATGTTTTGCGTTAACTAGTGCCCAATGCTAGGAAATGGTAATCTTCATTGCGGATATTTTGTGTTGAAGTTAATGAAGCACTTAATGGAGGATCCTTCCATACCTTTTGAAACAAAGGTATGTTACCAATGTTTTCTCTTTTTCTCTTATTATATAAAATATTGCTTAGTTATTAACTATTACATACCGTAATAATAAATTCAATTCCATCTTCAATTTTTTAGATGAGAAGATTGCCCGATAAAGCTACGTACACATTGAATGAGTTAAATGAAGTTCAATTGGATTTCATTGAGTTCATTACGGATTATATACATTAGGTACTTCCGAATAACTGTAATTTGTTATGTCGTAATGATAATTTATTGAGATGAACGTGTTATGATGACAATTATGTTGATTATATTTGATTGTAGGGTTAATCACTTGGGTTGGATAGCGTTGAGAACAAACTTGATCGAGTATTACGTTCGACACGTCCTAGCTTGACTATTGTGGATCTTATGATGTAGTTTGCAATGCTAGTTTTTGGATATTGTGATGTATCATCACTATTTTAGGATATTATCACGTAGATAACCAGACGTTAGCTAATTTTTGGATATCATCACGTAGCTCACATACTAGCTAGTTTTTGGATATCTTGTAGCTCACATCAATATTTATTGATTGTAAGTATCTTGACGTATATATCAAGTTCGTGATATTTACGTCCTTGATTACTATCTATATACAATGGTTGATTTAACCTCAAATTATAGTTGTTTATTGATTTAATAATGATTTGTTTTTAATATTTATATTAACATTTATGTCAGTTTTAAAAAAGCTCTCATAAAATTGCTAAAACTGAGATATATGTGTGTTATTTATGTCAATTTTCATGAAAATGTGATTAAAAACATGTTGAATACTGTAGTTTTTATGTGTGTTCTTAAAAACTGAGATAAATGTGATCTTATTTATGTCAGTTTTACGAACATTTATGTTAGGGCATTATATGTCAGTTTTGAAAAATTCTCAAACTGACATAAATGGTCATTTATGTCAATTTTTGACTAACATAAATGAGTATTTTTCTTGTAGTGTAGGACAATGTGTTAATGACATTCGATGGTAGATGGAAAACATGACACCCAATTTATATCGAGGATCACTTCAAACCCATCAATGTCGATGAGGATCAGATCATACTCCAAGATAAATTCTCCAGCCATGATCACACATCAACGACATACTCTATCAGGAATTACACCATCACCTCCTAGAAACTCGATGAAAATAGGAGGATGAAACCAGTCCTTATCTAATCCCAACCTAAAAGACAAGGAACTCGATGTGCTAGAATCGAATAATACCTTTACCCATATATTACACTACAATATCATACCTTCCATCACTGAAGGGTCGCTTGGAGTGTAGCTTGCTATGATGTGGAATAATCACACCCTGGGTTGAACCTTTTAGTCTGTCCACAGGGAACCTAACCCTGTCCACGACTACCCTAACCCTGGCTCAGACGTAAACTATCCACATTGTGCCTCGGGGGTTGTTGATAACCTGAAGGGAACTACTACTGCTGTTGAGTATGGCCTTTATAACTAAAACTCTGTCCCAGCATGAAATTTACAATTTTTTTATTTGCAAAAATCCGCTGATGGTAATGCCTCTTAGAATGATCTGAGGACCCATAAGTAAAAGAACTCCTCTCAGTGGGGGCTATGGTGTTATGGTCGCTAGTGCACTTTGCTGATGAAGAACGAACCCCCATGGTTGCCTTAAGCTTTGTGAAAATTCTTTAAGCCCCACTTTGAAACTTTTTATGACTCCCTAACTAGGACACACTTGGCTCCCTCTTCTTCTCCTGGATAGCCTTTATGTCTTCCGTATTAAGCTCCAACTGCATGGGCTTGTTCACTGTAATTCTGAAATCGGGTAGATCCAAACCTGCTAAGATCCATTGGATACCCAAATTGAGGCCCTTGGGCATCCTTGAATGCCTATGGGAAGTACCTATTGAGGAATTCCACTATGAAACTTCTCTAGTCAATTTTCTCAGTGTTGTACGTAGAATAGGAGCTCCAAAAGTGGTGTGCTTGTTCTGTGAGCGGAACATAGTGATTTTGACTTTTGTCTCTACTAGTACATCTAGAAGCTCTATTATCTGGGTGATTTTATCGAGACACTCTTCGATTGCCTCAAGGCGGGTGAAACCTTCTTAACTCTTTAATAATAGAAGCGGAGATGATCCTCTCAATAGTCGCACTATGGTTTGCCCACTACTACTTTGAGAGAGAGTCAGCTAGCTGATGCATGGCTTGCTCCATGTGTTGAAGCTTATTGGTGCCAGACGGGCTAGCAATGTCACATCATGGAGGCATCTACACAATAATGGAGAGGATAATACACAGTGATACGAACTAAAGACGATAGGGAAAGCGATTTAAACATTAACTAAAACATTAAATACGCAAAAATGTAAGAGAAAAGTGTACTGGCTCACCCCAGGATCCCATTGCTCTGATACTACTTATAACACCTCGACCCAAATTTAGGTCATCATTGGATCAACCCGCACTGAGTCAATGAGTTAAAAGGGAAAGGGTAAATTCCATTTATTTTATTCAAGAAAATCCTTTAATTTATTCACTAATTACGACTAAATTTGTCGGTTTTAACTTGTGGAAAGAAGTGATCATTGTAATTAATTAGCCAATTTACAAGGTTTATTTATAAAAATGCAATTTGGTCCATCATACTATATGAATAGGAAATAAACCACATTCACCATGTATTATTACATAACGTGTCCATAGGCCCAAATAAAATATTTAAGTACTAAAATTTTCAATTACCAAATTTTCAATGTTAAAAAAAAATTACAGAGCATCTAGAGATGTGGGTTTCCCTCCAAGGAATTAGTAGCGTCCTTTTCGGCATCCCTACTCTATCTACGTGGGGGTGGGGTTTCTATCCTAAAAATCAAGAGTGAGCGAACGCTCAGCAGGGTGGGTAGTACTAAGTTGTATATTTACTGCAAAAATTACTATACATATATCATGAATTTTAATCACATTAGAATTTTTTTTTAATATTTTAACTACTATTCATGCAACTACTATGCAATTCACTTGAGAGACAATATCATACTCATAATTAACCATTTTCATCACCCTTCACTAGGTCTAAAGACTAATTAATCATAACTAAACCATTAGTTTCATTATTCATTTTTCATTAGGTTATTTTATTTATGCATTACCATGTAAACCCATTATCATTTCCATTTTACATTATAATTTTTTAAAATTGTCTAATAACCACATACTTTAAAGGGCTCCAGACTGCCAGCTATGTTGCCATATGCTCTGGCCAATGATTTTGGGTCTTTCACCCTATGCTCCGAGCCCTCATTAATTTTTTCGGTACCATCCGAGTCAAATTTAATGTGTGTTAATATTATTCCATTATTTTACTATTCTTATGATTCCACTGTTTATATCATTCGTTCACATCATCAATGTGCCACTTATTCACTTTTTCCATATTTCACGAAAAACCCAACCGATTAGGTATTAGAGGAACTATGACCACTAGGACCCTTATTTTTTCCAAAATCGTCATTTTTCCCTTTTATCATAATATTTGTGAGAACATATATAGTTTCATTTTGGCACAAACACCTAACCTTTCTCTTTTAAATCATCCTTTTATGATTTTACGTCCAAAATCATGTCATCGCTTTAAGTTTACCAAATAAAATATACTTTCCCATTCAAGACAAATTTTAGGCAAATGTCCATAACTTTTCCCTATTATTACATGTGACCCAAAATATTATTTTCTTTCTAATAATAATATTAAACACATTTTGGACTATTTTTATTCATTTATTCATTTCACCATAAAACCCATGTTTACATTCTTAAGTAGGTCTAAGATACCATAATCTACAGTAGTACATGATTCTACATGAGTGAAACATGATTTCAAGCCTAGAAATACCTCAAAATGCACATAAACAATTAAAATCACGGGTTTATACATTTTTAGCAGTCTTTCTCCAATTTTCAATTTAAAATGCCATAAATTTGTACAAAACCCTTCTATGGTTTTGTCTAGTAAAGAATTTCACCAATTTAATTTATTTTATGCATTATAAATAATCTAGCATTCATCCTATATTACTTCCATAAGTAGAAAATCTTAAAAACTTAGAAGAGGAAAACCCTACCTTTGATTGGAATAAGAGAAACAAAGAGAGTGATGACTTGAAGGCTTTTAAAAATCCTAAGCTCCAAGACTCCAAAGGTTCTTCAAAAGCTCCCAAAAACCTTCTCTACAGGCCTTGCTCCACCACTTTCTTCTTTCATGCCATCTTGAAAATGCTAGATTGGGTGTGAATACGGTGTAACTTAAGGTGTAGGAGTGGTGGAAAAGCTAATGAATAGAGGGAAAATGGGTGTAGGTTACTTATTGAAAGAGAGATAACTTAAAAATATGAGGGAGACGTACTATTCCCTTATCCTTCTTATAACCCAACAATCCCTCCCAAAAAACATTTAAAACACCATTAAAAACCCATCTGATTAATCAAGCCACACGAAGTTAACATGTCATAAAATTAACGGCTAAAAAGAAGACAACACACAAGGGTAATTTTTTTTGACAAATTCAGCCCAGGTCTTTCGAAACAAAAAGGCTTCTTGTTCGAATGAGATTAGCTTCTCGTTCGAACAACCCTTCGAATGACCTTTTAATGAGAGTGACCTGTTACACAGAAGAGTCTCATTCGATCCTTGTTAGAAGCTTACATAGAATGAGGTTCTCTTTCTCATTCAAGCCACTGCACCTCGTTCTAACGAGATGAGTATCTTGTTTGAACCCCATTAAATTCGTTCAAATCACCCATCTTCCAAAATTTACCAATTCCACCCAACAACTTCCAACAATTAACATTAATGCCAACAAAGCAATTTGATGTATCAATAAAAGTCCATATATATATATATATATATATATATATATATATATATAAATTCAAATCCCAATAATTTCTCATGGTTAAAAAGTACCCAGAAAAGAATAAAATATTCGGGGTGGGTATTACAGCATCTGTTGACCAGAATAAGGGTGCCTCTATTTTAGAACAAGAGAATGCCCGTTTGATAGAAAATTTGGAGCAATTGAAGAAGTCTAAGGTCTAGGTTCAATCTTCTCAGCAATTGGTTAGGGTCCTTTGTTAGTGGAGGAAGAACGAACCAAGAAAACTTTGTCTAACCAAGACTCGCTCATAAAGAATCAGTCATTGATCGTTAATAGGTTGAATGAAACTATGTACTGTGTTGATGGACAATTATGATGAAACCCTTACATACATGAGCAAAGAACTTGATCAAGACCTCAAAGTTGTCTATAAACATGGTTGACTCAATGCTCTTACAATAATGAAAGTTTCAAAAGAAAATGAGTTTTGATATTAGCATGATCCTAGGTTCTTGGAGCATTCTAATCCGCGCTTCAAGATGGGCGTGTCAATGATTCCTCTGGACACTATTCCAATGAGTTTAATAAGAAAATATATCGATTACTATGGTCTACATGGGGATGATGAACTTATTCGACCACTATACTCGATGAACAGGGCCAGTTCCAACAGCTAGACAAGACATAGAGATCAGATTACTACTGTTACCCCTTATGGCTTGAATGTTCACCCAGCTGGTGTTGACAAGGCTGAGATGTTGCACATCTCCCACTCTGAAGAAAAAAATATATAAAAATGAATAATGAAATTTATAGGGAATTAACAATCTTTATTGATAAATGAAAATGAATTACAAGGATTTGAAAAGAAATTACATTTCTTGTAATTATTGGTAGTACTTCCTAAATTGTTATGCATTCCAAGGGTTTTTCAACTGTTCTGCTTGTAGTATTTCAATTCTATAATTTCTCAGTCGAACGATGACATAAATTCGACATAGATTAAGCCAATTGGGCTCTTACTTATTTACTTTCTTCAATACGTAGTCTCCCACTTTCAGATTTCTCAGCTTCACCCTTCTATTGTAGAACCAAGTAGTTCTCTACAAATACGCTGCCAACTGAAGTATTGTGTGCTCTCTTACCTCTTCTATTAGGTCCAAATATAATATCCTCAAAATTATGCTCTTCGGCGAGTCAAAATTGAGCACGTGGTAACTTAGCACACTAATTTTTGTTGGGACTACTACTTAGGCCAACATGTAGGGGGTCTCACCGATAAATGTTCTTAGCGTGGTCTTGTATGCCCAATGTACGCTTTGGAGTTCAATGATCTAGTTTCCCTTTGCATCATACAATCTCTTCTTCATCCCATTGAGAAGACGTTTGCTTTGGACTTATGTCTACCTGTTGCACTGTGGATGGCTAGAAGCGGCGTGTTGTTTTTTTATTTTAGAGTGAAAATTATAGTCTTAAAATTCTTGGTTATTAAAGCGCGAGTCAGGGTCTATGACGAAGGCATATGGCATCCCGTAAAGGCAAATAATGTTCTTCAAAATGAAATGAAAGACCTTTACATACGACATTTCCACTAGAGGTTCAGCCTCCACACATTTTATAAAGTAGTCATCTGTAATGACTAGGTATTTAAACCTCCCTCTTTTTTGTAGGGGACCGACCAAGTCAATTCCCATCATGGAAAATAGCCAAGGGGACGTGTTTGGTTCTAGTAAACCCTTATTCTTCTACGAATTATGACATATTTATGGCACTTATCACATCGTCTTTCATAGTTTACACAACCTGCTTTCATTATGGGACATTAGTAGCCTTATGTGGTCACTCACTTGACCAATGATCTTCCTACCAATCATGATCCATAGAAACCTTCATGTATCTCTTTTATCAAGTATCCAACCTCAGCTACATGGAGACATCTGAGTAAAGAAATAATGAACCCTTTTTTATATAAGAGTCCCCCTTCTAGGACATACTCGCTACTTTGTATTAGAGTCTCCTGGCTTCATTAGGATCAGTTGGCACAATGCCTTTTTACAAGTAATTTTGTGTTGGATCCATCCATGACTGGCCCAAGTCCAATTCAATTATGTTGGCATTTTCCTCATCTATGCTTTGGTGCATAAGGATTTCTACTAGAATTATTCTTCTTAGCTCCGTTCTGATGGCAGATGCAAGCCGGGCAATCACGTTTATAGAGGAAGAGTCTCAGATTCTCATTGATCATTAATAGTTAATTAAAAAATTGATGAAAAACATTATACATGATTAATTTTATGCTCTTCTAGAATTATAATAACTATTTACAGTATTTCCTTAGATGTTTTGCATCCCACTGGTTCTTAAATCGTTCACCTTTAAAGGTCTCAATTTTGTAAGTTCCAAATCGCACGACTGCTGATATATTATACGGGCTATGGCAGTTCAGTTCCAATTTATTTCCTTTTTTGATGAACCTTTTCAGCACGTAATCTCATTTCTTTAAATTTCTTGAGTTTACCTTTTTATTATAAAACCGAACAGTCTTTTATTGATAGATTGTGACCTGAAGTGTTGTGTGTTCCTTGACATCCTCTATAAAGATCCGATCATGTTTGTCATTGAGTTGCTCTTGGGATAGTCGAATTTTAGTATCCTACGGTCAGGTGAGCCGACCTCGTTAGGCAATACTACCTCCATCACGAATGCTAACATGAAAGGAGTTTCGCTCATCGTAGTTCTCAATGTTGTTCTATATGCTCAAAGTATGATGTGAAATTCATTGATCTAGTTTCCTTTAGTGTCATCTAATCTTATATTCATTCATTCCAATAGGGTTCTATTTGTGATTTATGTCTACCCGTTGCACTGAGGGTGAGTTGTTGAGAAGTGTAACTTATTGATCTACGACTGAATATAGTAATAACTAATTTTTTCATTACCAATTTGCATTCTATGGTCAGTTATAAAGGCGTAGACCATTCCATATCGGTAGATAATGTTTTTCCAAATGAAGTGGAAGAGTTTTGTATAGAATTTTGACTGGTGTCTCTTCTTCAACCCACTTGGTGAAATAATAGACTGCTATAATTGAGTATCTAAATCTGCCTCTTGTCTTTGGTAGTGGGCCGACCAGATCAATCCCCCACATTGGAAAAGGATAAGAAAAAAGTGATCGATGGTAATGCAGCTTCAGGTGTCTTATGTTTCATGACATACCTTTAATATTTATCCCATTTTTTTGCATAACTAACACAATCCTCCTTCACATTTAGCCAATAATCTCCTTGGGTGGTGACCCTCTTTACCAATGAATGGTCAGTAAAATGGGATCCACACGATCCATTGTGTACTTATTTTATCAGATCATTGATATCAATGGGATGAATGCATCTGAGTAGTGATATAATGAATCCTCTCCTAAATATAATTCATCTTTGAATATCGTACCCTATTGCTTTGTATCGGAGCTTCCTTGCTTCCTTTAGATTTATTAGTATGGTACCGGTCTCCATGTACATGCAGATAGGGTCCATCCAGAATGGTGACACATTTAACCGTAAAATAAGGATGTGTCATTCTTCTGTTCTGCATTACGATAAGCTTTCCATTGGGACTATTCTCTTGAGTTGGTCTTTTATTGTTGATGCCAGATGAGTAGGCGGGTATGCTCAAGAATTTTCAACCCTTCGTATTATCACTGTCTATAGAGCCGAGAACCTTGATAGGTATGCTTTTACTTTGTCTAGGTATTTCACCATCGATTGTTCTTTGGCCTCATAAACTCCAAGTATTTTATTTACGACCAGTTAAGAATCACCATTCATGAATAACTACTCAACTCCCAGTGATGATGCCATTATTAATCTTACTATGAGTGCTTCATTTTCTTCCTCGTTGTTAAAGTCCTCAAAGTGGAGTTTGAAGGAATACACGATGTCTATGACATCAGTCGTATTGATGATCAAACCTTCTCCACTCCCGCTAGCACATGATGAATCGTCTACAAAAAACATCCACACACGAGGTCGTTATTCAAAATAGCCTTTGACTAAACATCCATTCTTTCATATAAATTTATCTACTACGAGTTGCGTGTCCTTACATATTGTCGAGATGATAACTCTAATTTGTCTCTAATATGACTAGATCATTTTTTTTGTATACTTTTGATCATATAATTTTAGTGTTAAGATATCTTCCATAGAAGTTTTTTTGAATACATTGACTGTTGAGTTATATTTCATAGAAGTTTGCCTGTTTATGATGACTACTGAGCTATCTTATGAAAAATTCTTCTTGACTATTCTAACTACTGAGTTATCTTTTATAAAAGCCTCCTCGAATATTTTTGCTATAGATCTCTCTCCTGTAGAAGACTTTTATGCTCTTTTTTCTGATATGTAAATTCTTCTTTAAATACTGCAATGTACTTATCCTTAATTATCATCTTAGGCTCATATGTGATGTCGTACTCTCCTAGTTCCAGAACCCAAAAATTAGTCCGCCATATTTCTCAGTCTTTTGAATGGCTTGTCGTAGAGGAAATTTTGTATGTACCACAATTCTATGAGCTTGAAAGTAAGGTTTCATTCTTCCAGAAATCTTCAATTAGTGAAAGTGTTAACTTCTCCCACTTAGGGTACTAGATTTTATCTCAAACGTATACCTTTCTAGTGTAGCATACGGGCTTTCATATTCCATCCTCTTATCAGACCAACACCAAAATGACTTGAGATTCTGATACTTCCACATATAAGTAAATATTTTCTCCTAAGATTGGCCTCGACAGTAGAGGCTCTAACCCCAGGTACTTCTTTAGTTCAAGAAAAGACTGGTCACATTAATCGGTTATCCCTAAGGTTTTCTCAATACTTTGAAGAAAAGAAGAAATTTATTGGTGGTTCTTGCCATAAATCGATTTAGTGCAGCTGCTTGCCCTGCCAATCTTTGGGTTTCTCTTTTACTCATAGGTGGCTGCATTTTAATCAACTCCTGAATCTTTTTTAGGTTAGCCTCTAAACCCCTCTTATTAACTAGGATTCCAAGGAACTTTCCTTCCTTAACTCCGAAGACACACTTTGTTGGATTATGCTTCATCTGATACTTTTGCAATTCGTGAAATATCCTATCCAGGTCATTTATGTGGTCAGCTTCCTTATTAATCTTTATCAGCGTGGCTTCCATTAATACCTCCACAGTTTTGACATTCTATTCCTCAAATAATTTTTTCACCAGCCTCTAATAAGTAGCTTTAGTGTTTTCTACAATGAAATGCATGATGTTGTAGCCGTATCTACCTCGGCTAGTGATGAATGAGGTCTTGTCCTTGTCTTTTGGCTTCATCTTGATTCGATCATAACCTAAATAAGCATCTCATGCATAGCAGCGGCATCGAGTAGTTGATAAATCCTAGACAGAGGGTAATGATCCTTAGGGAATGCCTTTTTTAGGTCCTTAAAGTTTATGCACATGTGCCACTTGTGATTTTTCTTCTTTACCATGACCACATTTGAGATCCACTCTGGGCACCTGGCATCCTCAACGAAGTCTGCATTTAAAATTATTCTTTGGGATGAACACTTATCACTTCCACCTGACGAGCTTTGCGTCTTTTATGACACGAAGCTCATGGAAAAGAAATGTTTGATTTATACCTGAAATGTCCTCATGACTCCAAGTGAATACACCCTTTGTGTGTCAAAAATTATTCTAACTCTTTTCTCGAAGGTTGGTGTGACAACCCGAATATAATTATGATAAATTATATTTAAATCATGATTAGCTTGTGTGATATGGATAATATGTTATTAGTATATATAATGTTAATTCATTATTTTTAGTCTAATCCTACCTTCATAAAACATAAAATATCGAATTAGTAACAAATGTGAAATTTTGAAGTTTTCGGTAGGAATGTTCATGTTTAAGACTAGTTTTGACCTTTATGACATAAAAATTGACTTGAGGTAAAAACTATATGTTTGTAGATATATTAGTTAGGTTTGTAACACAATAAACGGTTCATCGAACGGACATCCGAGTAGGAAGATATTGTCTTTTTACGAACAAAGGGTAAAGTAGTCATTTAGCCTTAAATGATATTTTGTTTTATATGATGCCACATGTTATAAATTGATTGGCTGGAGGTGGAGGTTGGTTTGGCCGACTTAAACCCTTGAGATATCCCCCTTTCTTCAGCAAACTCAGTTTGGGAGAGTTTTAAGGTGAGGAAAAACAATTGTGAGGGTTAGGAAGAAGAAAGTGAGGAGAAACATTCAAAAAAATTCATAGAAAATTACGTAAAAGCCCCTAAGTAAGGGAAGAAGAGATGATTGAACAAGTACTGGATAAAGACAAGGGAAAATACTGTTAAACTGTCAAGGTCAGTGTACTTATGATTTGTTTCATATATAAATATGAATATAGCTCTAAGAGA
The DNA here is from genome assembly GCA_949130495.1 of Sambucus nigra. Taxonomy (NCBI): domain Eukaryota; kingdom Viridiplantae; phylum Streptophyta; class Magnoliopsida; order Dipsacales; family Adoxaceae; genus Sambucus; species Sambucus nigra. The sequence goes on from OX422207.1 coordinate 617,653,590, forward strand.
GAACTTGTTTGAATACTTCGGCATTCAGGATTTGTTTGGATATTAAAATATCCAGGATTTGTTTGGGTCTCATGATTCAGGGTTGGTTTGAATACTTCAGTATTGAGGATTTGTTTGGATATTAAAATATCCAGGATTTGTTTGGGTCTTATGATCCAGGATTGGAATCGGACAAAGATCCAATGATTTGTTGGAACTTATGTTCCAGGATTTGTTATTACAAATGGGCAGACTTATTATTGCCAATGGGCAGAATTACTATTGCCAATGGGCAGACATACTATTGCCGATGGGAAGAATTATCATTGCCAATGGGCAGAATTATTTGGGCCTTATTGTCTAGGATTTGTGCTTGCCAACGGGCAGGATTGATTGGATTTAATATACACAGATTTGATATATAACTGTTAATTCATTGTATGGCAGGATACGTTGGATTTAATATCCACAGATTTGATATATAACTGTTAATTCATTATATGGAAGGATTGGTTGGATTAATATTCACAGATTTGATATATAACTGTTAATTCATTATATGGCAGGATTGGTTGGATTAATATCCACAGATTTGATATATAACTGTAATTCATTATATGACAGGATTGGTTGGATTTAACATCCACAGATTTGATATACATAACTGTTAATTCATTGTATGGAAGGATTGGTTGGATTAGTATCCACATATTTGATATAGAACTGTTATTTCATTTCAGGGAATGAGTACCTCACTAAGCTTAATGCTTATGGTTTATATTTTGACATTTGCAGGGTTGTAAGATGCCACCTAGGATGTCATATGATCAGTGATTTGAGAGTTGCACCGTTAGAAAGAGCTGGGGATTAGACATGGGGGTTTTGTCATTGTCACACTGAGGTTTTAATACACTCACATATTGTATATATTAAGTCAGCATGAATTGAGTTGATCAGAGTTAATCACAATATTGTATTCCTGCCTAATTACGACTCTGGAATTGATTTCGGTATGGTATAACAATAATATTATGTTCATTATACACAGTGCATAGAAAAATATTGATAAATGAAGTTTATTTTCCAATGGGCTCAAGATTATGATCCAATTATTCCAATAACAAATGATTAGTATGGATATTGGGTTTGGGGTGTGACAATTAGTGGTATCAGAGCGTGGTTATTAAGTCTGGACGTGTGTGTCGATTAGATGGCAGTATTGAGTTGATTTTATATTTATGAATTGTTTATGTACTAACCAATAGTTTAGTATCATAATCTGTTTATATTGGTTGTTAGAACTTTGTTGTATTACAGATAATTCCAGATGGAACCTGGGAATGGACAACATAGAGAAGAGGGAGTGGCTTCTCGTATAGAGAATACTGAAGTAGATAAAAGTGTTACTGGAAGGGACAGAGAGCAAGAGAAGCCTACAAAGATGCAAATAATAGCACAGACAATGATGAGGATAGCAGAGCAATAAGAAAGAAATATGGCACAAATGGCAGAACAATAGTCTAAATATCTAGAATCAAAGACTGTGGCCAAGATTGAGAAAGAGGCAAGGAAGGAAATGAAAGGTTCCATGCATGAGAAGTTTTTAAAGTTGAATCCTCCAGAATATTCAGGGTCAGTTGAACCTATAAAAGTTGAGATGTGGGTCAGAGATCTAGAAACTATCTTTGCAGTTATGAAGGTTCCAGATAACCAAAAGTGAATCTAGCTGTGTTTAAGATCAAAGGAGAGGCGAAATATTGTTGGGAAGCCAGTAACCATTTGGTTCCCAGGATGGAAGGTACTAATGTTATTACTTGGGCTGAATTTATTAAAGCTTTGTATGTTAAGTATTTCCTTGAGGTTTATAGGAGGGAGAAGCTAAGTGAATTTATAAATTTAACCCAAGGGAACATGTCTGTAAGGGAGTATGATGCTAAATTTACTGCTTTGTCTAGATTTTCTACTAAGTATGTGCAGGATGAAGAAGATAAATGTAGTAAGTTTCAAGATGGACTGATTTGGCCTATTCAAAATAGAGTGGCCACTTATCAGTTAGAAGATTATTCTTCTCTAATAAACAAAGCCACGATAGCAGAAAGGCAAATGAACCAAGGGGTGGCGAGTAGAGAGAGTTTTAAGAAGAGTAGATTCGATGCATCTCACTCTAAGGGAGGTGAGGGTGGAAGTGTTAAGATGGAACCTCATAAATTTCAGAGAGGTGGTGGAGATAGTGGTAGAGGCCAGGGGAGATTGGGTAGAGATACCAAGGGTGGAGGATCTTTTGGTTCAGCCAGAAAGTTAGGGAGAGGTGAGGCCCCAATAGGAGGTGTTACATGTTTCTTTTCTAAAGAGGAAGGGCATTATAAATATCAGTGTCCTAAGCTTAAGGGATTGTAATGCTACCATTTTCATCAAGTGGGGCATATTAAGAAGAATTATCTGCAATGGCACAGACTCCAATAGCACATAGTGAATTAGAAAGCAGGATGTTATCTCCAGGCAGTGCAGTGAAAAGTATGGGCAAAGGACAAGTTAGTAGTTCCAGGCCAGGTGGATGATTTTTTATAATGAAAGAAGCTCAGATTACTCCAGATGTGGTGATAGGTACACTTTCTGTTACTGATAGAAGTGCTTATGTTCTGATTGATCCTGGTTCCACACATTCTTTTGTGTCATATGCATTTTCCATATATCTAAATAGACCATGTACACATTTAGAGGTGGGGTTGGGTATTTCCATGCCTATGGGGGATATGATTATAGTTGAATATGTTTTTCATGATTGTGTTTTGACTGTGGGGGTTAGAGATACAGTTATAGACTTACTTCCATTTGGTATCTCTGATTTTGACATAATTTTGGGAATGGATTGGTTATCCAAATATCATGCATCCATGGATTGTTTCCGTAAGGAAGTTATTTTTAAATTACCTGGTGAGTCTGAATTTAAATTTGTGGGGGAAAGGAAAATTGTCCCTAGTTGCATTATTTTTGCTATTCAGGCAAGGAAATTATTGAGTAAGGGTTGTGAGGGTTTTATTGCATATTTTCTTGACACGGTGAAGGGGGCTTTATAATTAGTTGATGTTCCTATAGTACGAGATTTTCCAGAAGTGTTTCCTAGCGAATTGCCTCGATTATCGCCAGAGAGAGAAGTTGAATTTAGTATTGAATTAGCAGCGGGAACAACCCCTATTTCTATAGCACTGTATAAAATGGCACCTGTTGAATTAAAAGAACTCAAGATTCAGTTACAGGATTTACTTGATAGAGGGTTCATACAGCCAAGTGTATCTCCATGCGGTGCGCCAGTTTTATTTGTGAAAAAGAAAGATGGTACTATGCGTTTGCGTGTTGACTATAGGCAACTGAATAAAGTTACAATTAAGAACAAATATCCTTTACCTCGTATAGATGATTTGTTTGATCAGTTACAGGGTACTAAAGTGTTTTCAAAGATAGACTTGCAATCAGGTTATCATCAGTTGAGGGTGAAGGGGAGTGATATTTATAAAAATTCTTTTCGTACTCGGTATGGTCATTTTGAATTTCTGGTGATGCCTTTTGGGGTGACTAATGCTCCAGCTGTATTTATGGATCTTATGAACCGGGTACTGCATCCTTTCGTTGATTCATTTGTGATAGTTTTTATTGATGATATTCTGATTTATTCATGTGATATGGTTGAACATGAAAATCATCTCCGAACTATTTTGAATGTGTTGAAAGATAAGCAATTGTATGCTAAATTTAGCAAATGTGAATTTTGGATATCAAAAGTTGTATTTTTAGGAAATGTTATTTTTGGAGATGGTATATATGTTGATCCCAAGAAGGTGGAAGCTATTGTAAAATGGTAGAGGCCCAATAATGTCACTGAGGTGAGAAGTTTTCTGGGTTTAGCTGGGTATTATAGAAGGTTTATTAAGGGATTATCTTCAATTGCCTTGCCAATGACTAAATTAACCCGGAAAGATATTATGTTTGGATGGAATTCTGATTGTGAAAAAGGTTTTGAAGAATTGAAGAAGAGATTGGTAACTGCACCTGTTCTTACTATTCCACACGGTGGAGATAGTTTTGTTATTTATACCGATGCTTCACATCAGGGGTTGGGTTGTGTTTTTATGCAACATGGTAAAGTTATTGCTTATGCTTCTAGGTATTTGCGTACACATGAATGTAATTATCCTACACATGATTTGGAACTTGCTGCTATTGTGTTTGCTTTAAAATTATGGCGTCATTATCTATATGGTGAGGTATGTAAAATTTTTACTGACCATCAAAGCCTTAAGTATTCATTTACTCAAAAGGAGTTGAATTTGAGGCAGAGGCGATGGATGGAGTTAATTAAAGACTATGATTGTACAATTCACTACCACCCAGGGAAGGCAAATGTAGTTGCAGACGCTCTGAGTAGAAAGGCTTCGGGCAGGCTATCTTATATTCAGTGTGCTAGAGTTTCCCACATCATGGAGTTGAGATTGATGGGAGTAGAATTGAAGCTAGCCTATGGGGACAGGTTCTTTGCTCCTGTAAGCGTGAGGCCTTTGCTAGCTACCCGTATTCGTGATTTGCAAAGTCAAGATCCTTTTCTTGAGAAGAAACGAGAAGATGTCCGAGATAGTAAGTCTGAAGATTTTTGTATTTTGAATGATGGCACTTTATTGTCTAAACAACGATTATGCGTGCCTAATGTGTGTGGATTGAAAGAGGAAATTTTAGATGAGGCTCATAATTCCATTTATACTATGCATCCTGGTAGTACTAAAATGTATAGGTATTTAAAGGAGCATTATTGGTGGAATAATATGAAAAAGGAAATAACTGATTTTGTTTCTAGGTGCCTTATATGTCAACAAGTGAAAGTGGAGCATTAGAAGCATACTGGTTTGCTTCAGCCATTGCCAATACCGAAATGGAAATGGGATCATGTAACTATGGATTTTATAGTTGGGCTTCCTCGATCTCAGAAGGGGTCAGATTCGATTTGGGTAGTGGTGGATAGATTGACCAAGTCTGCTCATTTTTTGGCAGTCAAGACTACGTATACAGTTGATAGGTATGCTAGATTATATGTTAATGAAATTATTCGATTGCATGGAGAATCGATATCTATTGTTTCAGGTAGAGACCCCACTTTTACATTCAGATTTTGGGATAGCTTACAGTGTGCTATGGGTACTAACTTGAAGTTTAGTACGGCTTTTCATCCTCAGAAAGATGGGCGGTCTGAAAGGACAATACATATTTTTGAAGATATGCTTAGAGCTTGTGTGCTTGATTTCAAAGGTAATTGGGATGAATATTTGCCTTTGATAGAATTTTCATATAACAATAGTTTTCATTCTACTATTGGTATGACTCCATATGAAGCATTGTATGGTAGACGATGTCGTACACCGATATGTTGGGGTGAAGTTGGTGAAAGGAAGATAAAGGGTCCAAAATTGATTGAAGCCACCACTGAAAAAGTGAAGATTATTCAAGATAGAATGAGAACAACTCAAAGCAGACAAAAAAGTTATGCGGATAAACGACAAAAAGATTTGGAATTCCAGAAAGGGGATTATGTGTTTCTTTGGATATCTACATGGAAAGGAGTTATGAGGTTTGGAAAGAAAGGGAAATTAAGTCCACGCTACATTGGACATTATGAAATTCTCGGAAAAGTCGGGATGGTTGCCTATAAGTTAGCATTACCACCAGAGTTAGCTCGGTTACATGATGTTTTTCATGTTTTTATGTTAAGAAAGTATGTAGCAGATCCTTCACATGTATTGGTGGAACAACCTATTGCGTTGAAAGAAGATTTGAGCTATGTGGAAGAACCACTTGCAATCGTCGATAGGAAAGAACAAATATTGAGATCAAAAGTGATCCCACTCATGAAAGTTGTGTGGAGAAGGCATTCCAGGGAAGAAGCTACATGGGAGAGTGAGGATAGCATGAAGATGCATTATCCGTATTTGTTTGATTCAGACAACCACGGTATGTCAATTTCGGGGATGAAATTTCTTAACTGGGGGAGAAATAGAATTGTGACAACCCGAACATAATTATGATAAATTATATTTAAATCATGATTAGCTTGTGTGATATGGATAATATGTTATTAGTATATATAATGTTAATTCATTATGTTTAGTCTAATCCTACCGTCATAAAACATGAAATATCGAATTAGTTACAAATGTGAAATTTTGAAGTTTTCGATAGGAATGTTCATGCTTAAGACTAGTTTTGACCTTTATGACATAAAAATTGACTTAAGGTAAAAACTATATGTTTGTAGATATATTAGTTAGGTTTTTAACACAACAAACGGTTCATTGAACGGACATCCGAGTAGGAAGATATTGTCTTTTTACGAACAGAGGGTAAAGTAGTCATTTAGCCTCAAATGATATTTTGTTTTATATGATGCCACATGTTATAAATCGATTGGTTGGATGTGGAGGTTAGTTTGGCCGACTTAAACCCTTGAGATACCCCCCTTTCTTCAGCAAACTCAGTTTGGGAGAGTTTTAAGTTGAGTAAAAACAATTGTGAGGGTTAGGAAGAAGAAAGTGAGGAGAAACATTCAAAAAAATTCATAGAAAATTACGTAAAAGCCCCTAAGCAAGGGAAGAAGAGATGATCGAACAAGTACTGGATAAAGGCAAGGGAAAATCCAGTTAAACTCTCAAGGTGAGTGTAGTTATTATTTGTTTCATATATAAATATGAATATAGCTCTAAGAGCGAACTTATTTGAATACTTCGGTATTCAGGATTTGTTTGGATATTAAAATATCCAAGATTTGTTTGGGTCTCATGATCCGGGTTGGTTTGAATACTTCAGTATTGAGGATTTGTTTGGATATTAAAATATCCAGGATTTGTTTGGGTCTTATGATCCAGGATTGGAATTGGACAAAGATCCAATGATTTTTTGGAACTTATGTTCCAGGATTTGTTATTACCAATGGGAAGACTTATTATGGCCAATGGGAAGAATTACTATTGCCAATAGGCAAACATACTATTGCCGATGGGCAGAATTATCATTGCCAATGGGAAGAATTATTTGGGCATTATTGTCTAGGATTTATTATTACTAATGGGCAGGATTGATTGGATTTAATATCCACATATTTGATATATAACTGTTAATTCATTGTATGGCAGGATTCGTTGGATTTAATATCCACAGATTTGATATATAAATGTTAATTCATTATATGGCAGGATTGGTTGGATTAATATCCACATATTTGATATATAACTATTAATTCATTATATGGCAGGATTGGTAGGATTAATATCCACAAATTTGATATATAACTGTTAATTCATTATATGGCAGGATTGATTGGATTTAATATCCACAGATTTGATATACATAACTGTTAATTCATTGTATGGCATGATTGGTTGGATTAGTATCCACAGATTTGATATAGAACTGTTATTTCATTTAAGGGAATGAGTAGCTCACTAATCTTAATGCTTATGGTTTATATTTTGACATTTGCAGGGTTGTAAGATGCCACCTAGGATGTCATATAATCAGTGATTTGAGAGTTTCACCATTCGAAATAGCTGGGGATTAGACATGGGGGTTTAGTCATTGTTACACTGAGGTTTTAATACACTCACATATTGTATATATTGAGTCAGCATGAACTGAGTTGATCATAGTTAATCACAATATTGTATTCCTGCTTAATTATGACTCTGATATTGATTTCGGTATGGAATAAGAATAATATTATGTTCATTGTGCACATTATGTAGGAAAATATTGATAAATGAATTATACTTCCAATGGGCTCAAGATTATGATCTAATTATTCTAATAAGAAATGATTCGTATGGATATTAGGTTTTGGGTGTGACAGTTGGGTCTAGTGTCAAACCGTTCGGTGCCATCCTCTCAGGATGCTTGTTGTCTAGAATCACTTGGTCAATTTGCTGAATGACCAAACTTGTGTTCAGTTTATCTTCATCTTGAGTATTTATGTCAATATGATAAGTATCAATTAGTTTATTCAATTCCTCTTGTTTGGACGATGTGTAATAGGATTCATGAGCTTTCACTTTCTTTCCTTTTACCACACGAACCCCATAGTTTATTGAGACTTTTAGGCATTCATGAAGAGTGGAAGGTACGACTTCATTTTTTTTCAATCTAACCATTCCAAAGATAGTGTTCTAGGATTAGTTGATGTTATCATTAAGGATGAAAAAGAATATAATTTTTGTTCGGTGGGTAGGCCATGTGCCAATGATAAGCTCTAGTTCGATCATCCCAAATGGTACACCTTATCTCCTAAAAACTCGATAAGAGAAATGGGGTGTGCCTCCAGTGTTTGGTTTTTCAAGATTAAATTGTTGAAGTAACTATGGAATAGTAAATCTATAGAGCTTCCATCATCGACCCAGATTCCTTTTACTCTACTCTCATGCACCATCATAGTGATTTCTAGTGCACTAGAAATTGTTATACGCTTCTAGTATAACTGCTCCTCCAGTAGGATCTATGACTAGTGTAGCATAGACTTGGCCTAAACTTGCCATGTCAAAATTGTGTTATTTTATTAAATTGAAAAAAAGCTCATAAGATTCCTTCTTGTTAGTTGTGGATAAGTTGCGTTACTCGTCTGACCCATAAAGGGGTTGGAACCTCTTGCTCATGTAAAACAACAACTTCATGGGTGGTTTGGTCGCTTTGAACTGCATTACTTTCTTCATTATCTTAAAAGACCAACATATTGGAAACAATACGACCTTATTTATCCATGGAAATGAGGATACCTCCCTAGTGGAGTTGCCGAACGAAAGAAGGTAGTTGTACTGGGTGTATAAAAATATGTAAATAGGTGAGGCATGACCCGCTCCAATGGAAGTTATCTATAAGGTAACTGCATTTTAAGAATGAGAGCATAGATAAAAACTAACCTTTTTAATATGATAATGATGTTTTTTATTACAAAAAATGAACAACTAATCATTGAGTACAACTTTTGACACTAAAGTAAAGGAATGGACCCATGAGAGCAGTGACTCTTTGAGAGCGGGAGGTAAGCACCTCAATATCTGGGAGAGAGTATAGAGGGAATATTTTAGTGAGAGAATCAGTACAACATATCGGTGCTAGTTATATTGATTGTCATAATAATCACCTAGTTCTATATTCAAAATAAAGAATTTAGATCATAAGTGAAACATAGGGCACTTAGAAATATTCCCATCTGATAATTTATCTGAAAACACGTTTTTCTATAGTACTGTCACCCACAATTTGTTTGTTGTGGTGTGACACCTGGCATATGAGTGAAGAAAAAGATGATCTTGTCTACCATGATGCGAAAAATGAATATTTTGTCTTTTTGTTCAAATAGCGTGATGAATAAGTTTAAAAACTTATGAGTGGCCTTGCAGGTAATTCACTATTTGTATTATTAAGAGTGTTCAGTGAGTAAGAAAATAATCACTGGTCATTTTTAAATGTAAGTCTTGTGTAAGATGTTTGAGTGCAGGTTGCCTTTTAGGTGCATCGCATCAATATTCTCTCTTTCTCAATATATTGAAGTGGTTGAGACTTAGCTTTCTCAACAAGACTTACCTCTCAGGCTCTAAACCAAAAATCTCATGAAGTCCCAACTAGCCTTCTGCTTGAGCTCGGCATGCCCATCGAATGCTTCTTATTAAGTAAACATGCCAAAGATAATAGAACTAGGTTTTAGTGAAGGAAGTGGTCATTCACTCGATTTTATATTTTTGGGTGACTGCTAGTGATTTACTTCCTTATGTGGTAAAGGAGTTGCTCGTATGCTTGCTCTGGTTCTGAGAGCTTTATGACATGGGGTTACTCATCCATCCCCTTTACTGGTGTTTCTCACATGACTTCTGGAGTGCATAGTGTTTACTCGTTCATTCTCTTTTCCTTGAGTAATGCTCGTAAATCCCTTTAGTAACTGTGTGTTGCTCATATTCCCCTTTATAATTATAAATAAGCAAAGAAAACTAGTCATCAATCCTACGTTTGGGATAACTAATATGATCTCTTTATGTTTCAATTTTAATACACTTTACAAGTTAACCAATTCCATAAGTCGTTACCCAAATTCCTTTAGTTATTTACATGCGATAGGCATCGCTAACCTACTAGTTACTAATTTACCAAGAAGTCTTTCAATTAAATCCACTATAAATACTCCATGTAAGCATCCCTAGAAAAATCCCCTCGGACAATCTTCCAAACTAAATCTATTCACCCCAAACCGAATTAATACCCCTAATAGCTTTGAAAGTTATTCCCAACACGATAGTGTCAGGACGAACTCAGCCTAAATCAACCAAAAATCCCCAATATTCCAACAATAACCTAGCCCATTCATATATGAACTTCATAAAACATATACCAACACGTTTCTACACATTTGGGTTGATTAACAACATGATTAATGGTTTAAATCACAAATATTATAAAGTTAACCCTAAGTCTATGTTCTTATAAGTTTGATGTAATTAGTTTACGAATTCTCATTCATTAATCAAATACAGTTAGGGATTTAGCATAATATAACTATTATAATGAAAATATAATGTTTTAGATTTGTAAGACATGGTTGAGTGGTTCAATTTGAGGGCTCGTCACAAAAACTATACTAGTTGTTCAATATATGATTAGGGCTTAAACATATGATTAATATTATTACAAATTTAGATTAAATTTTATCACATAAATAAATTTCATTAGTTTAATTATAGATTTCAATATACTACTGTTATTTTAATAAAAACTTAATTAAATTCTTAATCAGAGTAGACTTGCCCTGAATCTATTGTACAAATCCAATCTTTATGTCCCAAATTCTTTAATCCTCGTTTCTCCCGCTTTATCCTTAATTGTTGGGGTTGTTTTCCAATTGTGTTATGAGATTTTAGGTTTTTATAATTAGGTTAAAAGGGACTATTCCCAAAATTAAGCTTTCACCCTAAAATGGCCTGAACCTAATAAGCCCAAAACATTCTTGAAATGGCCAAAACTTGGCCCAACTCATGTACTAACCTAACAGACTTAAATGTTCGCTATTTAAAACTTAAACAAACTTTCTAAACGTTCTGATAGCCAAAATCAAAAGGGACATATTTTATAAATTAATTATCTCATTAATTTAATTTATTAGTCAACACATGTTAATTAAGTTAAAACATCATTATTAATTAGTTAAGTATGACTCGGTATTATATGAACCTACTTCAAGACTGGTGGGACCTAATACATAGGGAATAATGTAAATAAGGAAACCCCCACACCTAGTACCTAACCATTCCATTACCTCATATAATACCAAGTCACTTTTACTTAAGGAATTAAGGGGTTTAAATCAATTTCTAAAGTGTGTATTCACATATCATATATAAGAATCATGTAACATTTACTACATAAGAATTATATATATACACTAAATGGTGTATCCCATGTAATAAAATAATTAAATAAATAATTCACTTAAATGCGAGGAAAGTATGAGGGAATACACAATTCTATAATGTTTCTTGTGTTTTAATCATGTATAAATTTCCCTTAAGTTGTTTAGGAATCTAACCCCCAAGTTGATTAACACCTTTGCTCACTTGGTAAGTAGTTTATTTCTCAATTTACCACTACTAGCAAGGCCATTAAAGAGGTGGTGTAGGATGGTTACAATGATAAACCCTATTTAAAATCAACAAAGGGAATTAAATCTAAGGAAGATCATGATTAATTATAAGCATACCACAATGTAGAATAATAAATAGCTTCACAATGATTCAACACCTATTAAAGACAAGAAATTTTATTGGAGTTGAGGTCCCTTGATACAATTGTTAAACGATGTTTGGTAGGGATAAGGGGATCTTTCATTCCCTATCCAGGTGATTAAGACGTTCTCACAAGTAGACTTAACCACACCAAACACATGGTTTAATTGCCAAGATGGGTCAAAGAACGAATTCAAGGTCATTATAAACACCTCATTATCATGCATTATCAACCACACATGTTTTGACACCAAAACTACATATATTTTATGATAAAATTTTGTTATATCAAATCATGCTATAATCTGAGCCGACTAGTCAAGTCATAAACATAGTTTGGACTAACGATTGATGAGTTTAGTGGGCATAAAATGAATTGCACGTCAACTTGTGGCCTGATTTTGGGGTGTTGGCCCAATGCTATTTCTATTACATTAAAGCTCTTGACATGTTTTGGCGTGTTTGGGATTACATTTCATTAAATTTTACCTTCTATATTTATCCACCTTTATATTATAAGAAAACATTTGTTGAGAATTTAAGATAACACGAAAATAATCAGGAAATCTAGGAGAGAAAGGACTTTCATGATAATCAAATAAGGAAAGTCATTGAGTATTTATTTAGATTTTTCCCACTTTAACATAAAACATTCCTCAATTATTACCAGCATTCATTACATTGCTCATATAATTCTTGCATAGTCCTTCCTACTCCATGAGTTTGGTGTTCTTAACCTCTCCCCCTCTGAATAATCTCTCTCAAGAGCCCCCATTGGTCATTATTGGACTTCTATTTATTCCTAATTATTATAATATCGAGAAAATTCAATTTTAGTTTACATTTATCGTAAAAATATTTTCTTTTACCATTAATACAGTGTACACCCCAAGCTTTTTATTAAGCACTCAACTCTCTTACATTTGATGACTCCACTGAAGAGATATTCTTATTGAGATGGTAGGAGATAATATTTATCGAGACCTATTCGAGGAAAAAAAAAATATTCTAAATAACCAATAGTTGATCTCCCTTTTAACCCCACTGTTACTAGTGGTGGCCAAACTAATCAAGCATCCACCAAAGATGTCGTTGGACTTATTCAGAGGACGGTCATCACAGAAAAATATGGAATTTTCATGAACACGTGCAAGAGGAATGTATAATAACCAACATATTTTAGTATCAGGGCAAACATGTGACAGAAATCTGAGATAATATAAAACTTCTAAACAATATAAGATATGAGACTTAACAATATAAATAATTCCCAATAATGATGTCTAACATACATCAACTCCCAATAATCCAATAATACACAAAATCTTAAATAATATCCCAAGTAAAATTATGGGGCCACAATATACCCACTAATCCATAAGTTGTCTCCTATGAAATACACGGCATAAAGGAAACTACATTATAAATAAAATAAAATATCCAAAGTCCTAGTGTTCTCTCCAAGATCCAATCTCTCCTACAATCTCAAACCTAACTTGATATGTTAGTCAGTATAAACCATTCAAATCCCACTTAAAGAATACTAGCTATGTTTTCCAAATAGGGTAACATAACACAAGCATAAGTACCAAATGAAATAAATAACATAGGTGAGTATTTTAAACAATGGTAACATTTAAACATAAAATCTTTATCAACGTTCACATGTAATAGGATTAACTATTTTAATAACAATGATGTTTCATATCATATCAAGAGTTAAGATGTATCGATTTATTAACAAGGTTTAACAACTAAGTATATAATATTAGATCCCTTATAATTATCTACTCATCAACCAATATTAATAACAACTCTGTTGGTCACAATACAAACAATCACATAATATTCAACTCAAAATATCATTAAAATCCTTTCACCCATTTCCCAATTTAGTAATCCATTTATTACATCATTTCATTTTCCAATAGTTACATCATTTCATATTTTATTTTCCATTCTATCCAAATGGGATTTATAAATTAATATGTTCAAGAACACATTAACAGATCACCACTTTGTTGCTTCATTTATATAATCTTTATTGTTGATACCAAATTTAGTCTGCTGACATGGCTCAATTGAGTGAAGACACATGGCAATCTACGTGGAAACAACAAACACTTCCGAGGAACTCACACGCTCCGAGGAACCATACTACAACGAGGAACACTGCTTCCCCGAGGAACTCATACGCTCCGAGGAACAAAAACTCTCCGAGGAACTCTTGAGTACCGAGAAACTCAGGCGGTCCGAGCTGCACCTCGAACAAAGCATTAATAGCAGGATAACCAACAGTTTGACTGTTCATTAAATGCTTATCATTCAGATGCATACGCTTAAGGGGCATTGAATGTATTACCCTTTCATATGTACATAATTTAATGTATTACCCTTTCACATTACAGCCTCAGGTCTATAAATACATTGTACAATCCTCATTGTAAGGGGACCGGAATTTCTTGATAGAACTTGTAATCGAGAATTCCCAAATAATCAGCAATAACATAACAGTGGACGTAGGCCATTCTTATAAGGCTGAACCACTTTAAAAATTCCTTGTCTCATTTATTTTATCTGTGATTAAATAATTAGCTATGATCTAATTTTTTACATCAACAGATTGGCGCTGTCTGTGGGAAACGACTGGTAATATCGTTTTTCATCAAAAACAATTCATCACAAATGGCTGATATTCCAGAATCCAGCAATCGAAACGGTGGAAGCCCTCCAAATCCATCTGCTCTGCCAAATATTCCAGATCTGGCTGGAATAATGACAAATCTGGCTCAGGACCAGACCGTCATGAAAGAAACTATATGACAACTCATACAAACCCTCCATGGCGGTGCACCAACCCATTCAGGACCACGAAGTATTCAAAGAAATATTCGTGCACCTTGTTCGCGTTTTAGGCGTACCGATTCATATCGTAATGAGGAGTCTGAAGATTTTTCTTATCAACCTGGACGAACTTCATCAGTGCGAGCCACAGATACTGAACAACGTGTCACTCTCTCTCCAGAAAGGACTACTGCGCTAGAGAGGTTAAGCAGGGCATCACTTGTCAATCGATTAGGACCTAGAAGGAGTAGAAGTCCTCCTAAAGTCGCATCGAGGAGTTTTCAACGACCATCAGATTTAAGGGAAGGATCTGCCCAGTCGCGACCAGCTTCTCGTCAAGATAGATCCCAGTAAGCCACATCAACGCGATCAGTTGCTCGAACCACCAGGCCCAAGGAAGGAAATGATGCATGGAAAGGCTCTATTCTGAGGCTCGAGGATAGATTAGGGGAAATGGGTAAAGCCAAGAACCCTCTACAACAAACTTTTGTTTGAGGAACACCTTTTGTCCAGGCCATTGTAGATTTTCCAACACCATCAAAGTTCAAAGCACCTGTTGTGACCCCCAAATATGATGGAAAGACTGACCCTGTCCTTTATATAGAATAATACCAAGCTGCAGCCGACATCTATGCTGTTCCAGATGAGATGAGATGCAGAGCATTCTCAGGAACTCTTACCGGATCTGCTCAAATATGGTAAATAATCTTCCTCGGGGTAAGATCTCAACTTTTCTTCAACTGGCCGAGTTATTCATTGGGAATTTTTATTTTGGGGCAAAGCCAGTTAAACGAGTAGCACATTTGTTAAGTGTTAGACAAAAAGCTGGTGAGAGTACCAGAGATTATATAAATCATTTTAGTAATGAGAAACTCGAAGTCATTGATTATGAGGAAAAGACAGTGATTACCGCCTGGATGAGTGGACTCCTGCCAAACAAGTTGTACTACACTTTGGCCAAAGATCCACCTAGAACCATGTCAAAACTGATGGGAAAAGCGTCCAAGATTATGAATGCCGAGGAGGCTATGGCTGTGAAGAAGAACATGGATGCCAAAGAAACCAAGGTGGAAGGTGATAAAGCTAAGAAGAAAGAGCATAAGAACAATGGAAATAACAAACATTCAAAAACTAGGTCGGTATGGGATGTAATGAAGAAATATGATAATTATACTCCTTTGAAGAAGGACATCAAACATGTTCTAGAAGAAATCAAGAACAACGAGGAATTAAACTGGCCAGGGAAAATGAAGGCAGACCCTGACAGGAGGAATAATGCAAAATATTGCGAGTTTCATAAAGATCATGGACATATGACCAAAAAATGCATAGCTCTTCAGAATGAGATTGAAACACTCATAAGACGAGGAAAGCTGGAAAAGTATGTTGATCGTGGAAGCGAAAGAAGGAACAATGACCGAACAAGAGACATATCTAGATCTCCTCCTCGTGCAGAGGAGAACAAGAAAAGAAACCATGAAGTTGATCCAGAAGATGACCCCGATCTTCCCAAGAGACCAAGGCAGCCAGAACGAGAGGTATTTTCAATACGCTTTGGGACATTTGACTGTAATGTTATTACTGGTGGAGATGAAGGAGGAGGAGACCTTACTGTAGAGAGAAAAGCTTACCTCTGTGAGGCTCAAGCTTTCTCGTACATTCAACTAATAAATCTAGCTGAGGAGGATCGCCCGAGAAAGGTGAACAAAGATAAATTGGTCATTGGTTTCTCAAAGAATGACCTTGCAGGTGTTCTATATCCTCATGATGACCCATTGGTGATCAAGATGAGAATGAAGGAGCTAATAATTTCAAGAGTATTGGTAGATAATGGTATCTCGGCAGACATCATGTTCTACTCGTGCTTCGACAGTTTAAATCTAAAGTTATCTCAACTGGAGCCTTATCATAGACCCCTCCTCGGTTTTTCTGGCGAGAAAGTAGTCCCACTTGGGACGATCAAGTTCGATATATTCATTGGTACGTGGCCTGCTTGTCGGACATAAAGAATACGCTTCTTCGTGATGGATAAGAATGTTCAATCATCATACAATATCATCATGGGAAGAGTAGGATTGAAGAAATTCGAGGCTGTACCATCTACAGTGCATCAGTGCCTAAAATTTCCAATAAATTTTGGAGTAGGAGTTGTGAAAGGTGACCAGAAGGTAGCTCAGGAATGCTATTATTCATCCGCTGAGCAAGAGGAACTGGAGGAATCAAGGAAAAAGACTACTACCTATCAAGTGGATGAAGGTGCCAAAATTGAAACATTGGATCCTAGAGATGAGTCGCAACTCGTAAAGGGTCAAGTGGTGGAAGCTACTGAAAACATCATTCTGGATGACGAGCACCCTGAACGAACTACTCAAGTAGGTTCGTCGCTGGAAGCCTCACTAAAACAGGAATTGATAACTTTCCTAAGAAGCAGAAAGAAAAATTTTGCGTGGAGTCAAGAGGATATGCCTGGGATAGATCCAAATTTATTATATCACGAACTCAATGTGAATAAGGAGATCAAGCTAGTGAAGCAGAGAAGAAGAGTGTTCAGCCCCGAGAAGAACCAAGCTATACAGGAGGAAGTCGAGAAGCTCCAGAAAGCTTATTTCATTGAAGATGTTAAATATCCAGACTGGTTAGCCAATGTGGTGATGGTAAAGAAGAAAAACAACAAGTGGAGGATGTGTGTAGAATTCACCGACCTCAACAAAGCATGTCCAAAGGATCACTTTCCATTGCCCCGAATTGATCAATTGGTGGATGCTACCTCGGGACACGGGCTGATGAGCTTCATGGATGCTTATTCTAGTTCCAATCAGATTAAAATGAAACCTGAAGACAGGGAGAGTACTTCTTTCATTACCCCTAGGGGAACTTATTGTTATAATGTTATGCCTTTTGGTTTGAAAAATGCAGGTGCAACATATCAGCGGATGATGAATAAGGTCTTTGCTGAACAAATCAGTTGCAATATGGAAGTCTATGTTGACAATATGCTGACAAAGAGCAAGAAAGTTGTCGATCATCTAGTTGACTTAAGTCAGACTTTTGATCAACTGGATAAATATCAAATGAAGCTGAACCCGATGAAGTGCATATTTGGAGTACGAGAAGGCATGTTTCTCGGGTACATTGTCAATCAACGAGGCATTGAGGCAAATCCTAAAAAGATCAAAGCTCTATTAGGGCTGCGATCTTCAACAACGAAGAAAGAGGTGCAAAGTCTTCCAGGACGAGTAGCAGCACTTAACAGATTTGTATCGCGAGCAACTGATCGATGTCTCCCATTCTTCAAGACACTCCGAAAGACTTTTGAGTGGAATGATGAATGTGATAAGGCCTTTCAAGACTTGAAGAAATACTTGGGAGCACCTCCACTGTTGTCCAGGCCAGTGATGGGAGAAAAATTATACTTATATTTGGCAGTATCCGAGAATGCAGTCAGTTCGGCATTGATAAGAGTGGAGAATGGAGTACAAAAACCAATCTACTATACAAGTAAGGCCTTCCGAGGAGCAGAGATCAGATATCCAAGGCTAGAAAAATTAGCACTGGAGCTGATTGAGGCGATTAGGAGAATGAGCCCATACTTCCAGGCTCATACCATAGTAGTATATACTGATATGCCATTGAGGCAAGCCCTTCATAAACCAGAAAAAGCAGGGAGATTGATGTAGTGGGCAATAGAGCTCGGTGAATATGATATAGTTTATGAACCCAGATCATCGCTAAAAGGACAGGTTGTAGCAGATTTTATAGCAGAGTTCACCTATCCTGATACCCCCGAGGCGCAAAAGTTGCTCGCTGATCAACCTGTGGATGTTACAGGATCATCAAACACAAGCTCATACCAACTTAGGTTGGTAAAAGGGCAAGTGGATGTTACAGGATCATCAAATTCGAGCCCAGACCAACTCAGGTTGGTAAAAGGACAAGAAAAGATGATCGACAAAGAGCAAGAAATATCAGGGGAGGATGAAAGGAAGCAACACATATTTCATCGAGGAACTCTGTCAGATCAGAAATTTGAAGACGAGTTACCTATATGGAGGCTATATGTAGATGGCTCATCTTGCACTACAGGATGTGGCGCGGGAATAGTTTTGAGCACTCCGGACGAGGTCGACATGGAATACGCCCTATGTTTCCAATTCAAAGCTTCCAATAATGAGGCTGAGTATGAGGCCATGATTGCAGGTCTTAATTTGGAAAAAATTATGGAAGCGCAGCAGGTTATTGTTTTCAGTGATTCTCAATTGATCGTAAACCAAATGATGGGAGTATATGCAGTCAAAGGAGAATTAATGATCAGATATCACGAAAAGGCAAAGAAGTTGGTGTCAGAATTTGCTGCTATTCAGCTGGTCAGAATACTAATAATGGAGAATGCGAGAGCAGACGCCTTAGCTCGATTAGCATCAGCTACTCGTACCTAGCTACGAAGAACAATCCCAATTGAAGTGTTGGCTAGTCGGAGTATAGATGAAGATTTGACGATGAACTTTATCACCCTTGATTTAGGACCATCTTGGATGGATCCCATCGGGGCATATATTGAGAAAGGGGAATTACCAATTGACAAGCTCGCAGCCAAGAAATTGAAGTTTAAAGCTGCTCGGTATGTATTAACTAACGGTATTCTATATAGAAGAGGTATTATGGCAGGTTTACAGAGATGTGTACATCCCTCCGAGGTGAAAGAATTGATTGAAGAAATCCATGAAGGGTCTTGTGGAGCCCATGTAGCAGGTCGGACGCTTTTGTAAAGGGTGATGACGTAGGGATACTACTGGCCGACGATGAGGGTTGATTGTATAGCCGATGCCAAGAAATGTGACAAGTGTTAGCGCTTTTCCTCCATCCAAAGAACTCCACAAGCATTGTTGATACCCATAACTTCCCCTTGGCCATTTTCCATGTGGGGAATAGATTTGGTCGGGCCACTGCCAACGACCAGAGGAAGATTCAAATACCTCATCGTCGCAGTAGATTATTTTACTAAGTGGGTGGAAGCTGAACCTCTCATTGATATGACGTACAAAAAGGTGTACCAATTTATTTGGAAGAACATCATTTGTCGATATGGTCTTCCTCATGCTTTCATCACAGACCATGGAACACAATTTGAAAATGAGGAGTTTGCTGCCTATTGTCATCAGTCAAATATTTTGAAGGTCCACTCAGCACCAGGCCATCCTCAAAGCAATGGACAAACTGAAGTGACAAACAAAATGCTATTGAATGGATTGAAGAAAAGACTAAGTGACGTAAAAGCAAACTGAATCAACGAGTTACAGTCAGTACTGTGGGCTTATCGAACTACTCCCCGAGTAGCAACAGGGGAATCTCCATATATGCTAGCATTTGGAAGTGAAGCTGTTATACCTGCCGAGTTGGGCCTCCCAACACACAGGGTACTGAATTTCATTTCCCCTCCCCTGTCAGCGACTTAATGAGAAGATTGGATTTAGACATGCTCGAGGAAGTTAGAGAATAAGCAGCCATTAGAAATGCTGCTTACCAGCAGCGAACAAATTTGTTCTACAACAAGAGAGTGAAGAAGTGCGACCTGAAAGAAGGAGACTATGTGATAAAGAAAGTAATTTAAAAGCACAACAAACTGGAGGCAAACTGGCATGGACCATACCGAGTTACAGATGTTGTTCGACCAGGAACTTACCGAATAACAACTTTAAAAGGGGAGGAGTTTAAGAATGCATGGAACGCAAAGCACCTGCGCAAGTATTATCAATGATGTATATTCTCTCCTTTTATTGAAAGTTTTTCGGGGAACACTAGTACTACACATTACTCGGCAAAACTCAGCAAAACTCGGACTACTCAAATTTATTCTCGAAAATGCCAACTAAGGTTGGTCGAGAAACAAATGTATTCCTCCGGGAAGTAAAACTTGTATTCCTCAGGGAAGTAAAACTTGTATTCCTCCGGGAAGTAAAGCTTCATCCGGGAAGTAAAGCTACTTGTATTCCTCCGGGAAGTAAAACTTGTATTCCTCCGGGAAGTAAAGCTACTTGTATTCCCCCGGGAAGTAAAACTATGTGTTCCTCGGGAAGTAAAAGTATTCCTAAAAATGCCAACTTATGTTGGTTAGGAAGTAAATATATTCTCGAAAATGCCAACTAAGGTTGGTCGGGAGCTATAACTATTCCAAAAATGCCAACTTGAGTTGGTCTGGAGGTAAAACTATTCCAAAAAGTGCCAAAGTTGCTCGTTAAGAAAAAAATCTACTAACTATGGCTGGTCGGGGATAAAAACCCACTAACTGTAGTTGGTCGACAAGGAAAATTTACCGACCTTGGTTGGTCGGAAACATTTTATGAAGACGAGAAAGTGATCGAGCAACATTTTTGATACTCGTAACTTTTTACTAAGTTGGTCGAGAAACAAAACATTATTTTTGCCAAATGATTACCACAAATTCAAGCTAGTCGACAATAAGTTGATCGACAAATAACACAATATTGTTATCTTTTTAACAGATACACATGCACAAATGTAAAGTGTTTTACAAGACAATAGCAATTAAGATTGCGAACAAAAATGAAAGTCTTTAATTAAAATCCAAAAACAAATTACATCAGGACTGTATACTAACTATTACATCAAAATTCCTACTCTATTAGTTTCTTCCCCTCTGCTTTTGTAACAGGTTCCTCTCCAGCAGGCGGATCATTTAAAGCAAGAGCAGAATTTATAAAGTTCAAATCTTTTAACATCCTGATATTCATCACGGATGGTCGATCTAGGAGGTGCTCGGGATGAGATATCTCGACATTTGAATGGAGATTGTAGTCGCCGAGATATTTAGAAATCAAGCATCGAGGAATGGCCCGAGAAGGGATCCAACTCATATCAAGTTTGAATGGTGGCATGGGTAGGTCGAGCAGCCCAGGATCGTGGTAGTCCCACAGGTAATGACCCTATTCGAGTTGCAGCACACCTAAGGCATTCAACCAGCCTTGCTTGTAGCCCTCATTATTGGCATTCTGGATACGATCGTCCAAGTGGTAGAGAGCCTCGTTGTACCCAGCCATCCAGAACTCCCTGGGCTGTTTGTGGAATTGATATGTCAATCTTTCCAACTGCTCATGGAGATTTTTGATGAAGAGCTCTTTATTCTTCAAGGTAGATTTCTGCGCAGAAAGCTGCTCTTCCAGGTCCCTGATCTTCTTTGACATTTCAGCCAACGCCTGGTTCTTCGCCATTAATTGGAAAGCCTGGTTCTCTAAAGCTGATTGAGTCCTCTGTTCCTCGACAAGAATCCGAGCAGCTCTTGCTCGTCCCGAGGAGCTATTGCTCATCCACGAGAAGATGTAGAAGGGCCAGCTCTCTTCAAGGTCTCCAATTCGTCCCTCAAGTTGGCGTTCTCAACCTCGAAGAACGAGAATCCCTCATGAGTCACTAGGATCAAGGCTTTTGAAGTGGAACCTGCAGACTTCAACTGTGACAACTCTCTTTGCAGGTTGTTATTCTCTTGCTCTAATAATTCAGCTATTTGTCTGCACTCCTCGACCTCACCCCTCAGAGTTCTCTCCCGCACGTCGTAAGTAGTAAAACGCTTCTCGTATCCCTTGTCGGCAAAGATTTGCTGATACTTCTTTTCATACCCCTCGTGCAAGAGGGCAGTGGATTCCTTATATTGTTGTTGAAGGTCTTCAAGAGTGTCTTGGAGATCCTCAATCATATCATAATAAGCTACATTATTGGCCACCGCACGATCCAGCAGACACTTCAAGTATTGATAGGCTTCAATTGCCTGTTACGAAGCATCTTGGCCGAGGATGTCGACGATTTGTGCTGCACTCAGATCTGTGTGACCAGCCTTAAAATATTCATTGCATTGTTGCAATAGCTTTGTATCATGAGCAGACAGTAATTCCATCATGGCCAAAAACTAGTAGAGGAAGAAAAAGTAGTTATCAATAATCAAAACAGAGCATGAAGAAGAGACAACATTATGCAAAAACAAAAGTTCAAGTTTTATTATATCACAAGGTTCAGAGTTACATGGTGCAGGATTACATTTGTCAAAGAAAAATAAAATAGATAGAAGTCCGAACAACTCTACACTTTTTCCTTGTCTCCCAAAACTTTCTCGGAAGGCTGGGACGAGGAGGTAGGTTGCTCGGATGGAGCAGATAGTAGCTGGGAAAGTGCTGGAGGTTGCTCGGAGGAAGTAGCAAGCTGCTGAAGTTCCTCGTTTGCAGGCTAGATGGCTGGGGGATGATCTCCCATCACCATAGAAGACTCCTCGGAGGCAGCTTCGTCCTCTTCTTCGTCTTCAGGAGTTGGAGGGGGACCAGGGATGTGTCGCTGAAAGAGTTCGGAGTTTTCATCAACCTTCATCTCCTGTAAAGCAGCGACCCACCCATCTCTAAAGTATTTAAGGCTGCCATATTCTACTTGAGACATCATGGAAGCCAAACCTTTGTTCCACCCCTTATCCCAGTCGGCGCTGATAGACTTCTTCACAGCCATTTTCCTCTTTAACTTCTCCGAGGAAAGCTTCTCAGAAAGAAGACTTTCAACAGTCTTCAGTTTATTCTCAACTTCTTCCTTCTGGCGAATTACTTCGCGAAGTTGGATTAGTTCTTCCTCAGCAACCTTGAGATTATTCTCAAGCTCTCCAGCATCTTTGAGCTTCCATTCAAACTCTTTATTTTTCTCCTCCAAGTTCTTTATTTTCTTTTCGAACCTCTTGGAGATTTCAACAACTTGAGCCTTCTCCTTCTCGGTGGAGGTAAGTTTCTTCTCCCAAGCAGCCTTGTCAGCATCGTACTTCTGATGAGAATCTTTTAAAGACTGCTTCACGCCCATTAGAGCTTCCTCCACACCAGATGAGGAGCTTGAAGCTTTAATAGCTTCATCTTTCTTCAAAATTGTGTTAAAGCAGCTAACCAACTGAAAAAAAAAATGAAAGCAAGTCAGAGACAGATATAACAAGGAAAAGATGAAAAGTTCAAAACAATAAGACTTACAGAAGTAATGTGACGAGCTGCTAGTGTAGTAACAGTGTCTCGAGGAAGGTTCTCTTCAATACCTTTGATCTCGGGAATGATCCAAGTCTTCACCGAGCTCATGGCAGAGCTCGGGGGAACGAAAGTGGGAACTCCACTAGTCGGGGGCTGAGAGATAGTGTCAGCCAAATTGACCGAGGAGCTCTTCTTCAGCTTCCTCGGGGGAACAGGAATAGTTTCGACCAAGGAAGAACTCTTGGTCGGTGATATTACAATCACTTCTACTGGAGCAGCAGACTTGCTCGGGGCCACTTGGGGCTTCTCGGCAACCTTCATAAGAGCAGCCGAAGGGGGTGCATCATTTTTCTTTGTCCCTTCTGGGACATCATGTTTACTTCTTTTTGCCTCTCCAGCAGCAGAGGCAGGTTTCTCGAAGAGAGTGGGAGGTCTTCTTTTCTTCATCCCTTCACTTAAAGGAACGTGTGACTCAGGTGAAGAACTGGTAGAAGCTGGTACTGGTTCTTCTTCACTTATTACCGGACGAGCAGTAAAAGAAGTAGTGTAACTCTTGTACTGCAGCAGATATGAAGCTGACCTAATGTGCTCTTCAGCAACAGTTTGATGCAGACTCCAGATAAGTTCTAAGTGCCTTATATTAACGTCTGCCTCCTTTGGACACTTTTTTTTGGTATCAACTGCAAACAAATCAAAATTAAAATATCAGTGGCACATTTTGTCAAACACAGAAGAAGCATGATTTCAAAATAAGTAAAATGAAATAAAAATAACCTATCCCATTGCCATAAGGAGGGCATCTAGGACCCTGATAAACTTCATCTCCAGATAAAGGAGCATGTTGCCAAATTTTTATAACAATCCCGTGCTCAAAATAGTCCCTATTGGCATCCGGGAGATTAACCACTAAATCCCTATTTAAAAATATAGTTTTTAAATAAAAAGTGTTATCACCAACTGCCCATCTATAAAAAAACATGATTTCTGGAATTCCTATGCGAGTTCCATGAGTTTGATTTAGTTTATGAACCCCATTAACTATTCTCCATGTATTGGGGACTATTCTTGCAGGAACAACGTCAAAATATTGACAAAATTCCAGACATAGAGGATTTGGCGGAAAAGAAAAGCCGCATTCAGCAATAAAGAGACTGGGGAACCAATGTCCCTCAACCAAACGGAAATAGTCAGAAGGCTCAGAACGCTCTTCCAAAATAATCCAGGAGGGAATAGAGAAATTAGAGAGAAATTTGTCAATCGATTCTACAGGATAAACCATGATGAAAGAAGGAAATGAAGAAGAAGGAAGAAGGTCTTACAGAAAAAGAGTGGATCTGTTGACAACGAACGATGGAAAAGATGAACGCACAAGAGAGTAAGACAATGGAAAATTCGAAGATACAAATTTGAAAAAGTAGAAGACGATGGGATTGTCTGTGACGCTTAAATACTCTGCCTTGGGAAAAGGAAAAGGTAATGATTAAAAAAAGAGACGGTTACGTTACCGACGGCTAAAAAGACAAAAAGGGTGCGGGAATCGAAGCGAGTAGAAAAATTCAAAAAATCCTGGTTCTACGAAGTTGGAAGGAGAAATAAATACAAAAGACTCCTAAATTTCAGGATGACCATTTAAAACTGCAATATTCCGAGAAACAATGTTCCACACTCCTCAAATTTTGAACTATGAAACATTGGGGGCTTCTGTTGATACCAAATTTAGTCTGCTGACATGGCTCAATTGAGTGAAGACACATGGCAATCTACGAGGCAACAAAAAACACTTCCGAGGAACTCACACGCTCCGAGGAACCATACTACAATGAGGAACACTGCTTCCCCGAGGAACTCATACGCTCCGAGGAACAAGAACTCTCCGAGGAACTCTTGAGTACCGAGAAACTCAGGCGGTCCGAGCTGCACCTCGAACAAAGAATTAATAGCAGGATAACCAACAGTTTGACTTTTCATTAAATTCTTATCATTCAGACGCATACGCTTAAGGGGCATTGAATGTATTACCCTTTCATATGTACATCATTTAATGTATTACCCTTTCACATTACAGCCTCAGGGCTATAAATACATTGTACAATCCTTATTGTAAGGGGACCGGAATTTCTTGATAGAACTTGTAATCGAGAATTTCCAAACAATCATCAATAACATAACAGTGGACGTAGGCCATTCTTATAAGGTTGAACCACTTTAAAACTTCTTTGTCTCATTTATTTTATCTGTGATTAAATAATTAAATATGATCTAATTTTTTACATCAACATTTATATTGATATCTCTATTATAATACATAGGCATCTTTTATAACCCCAAACATATAATAGTATTCCCCGCATTATATTTATCTATATAACAATTATAATCCATCGACATCTCCCCTGTCCTTGCACATCACATAGTATACAACAAACACCATTGTACGAATATCGACAAACATGTTCGATAAACATAACTGAATCAATATCATAATATAACTAGTTGTTATCACTCCAGGGTCTACATATATTTGTAATGTAAATCAAGTCCATTTAAACCATTAGTATTTTCAAATAACCTAGGTCATGTGTATATTATATTTCCATATTAAGTTGACACTAGAACAACACAAATAATAATGCAAAACCATCTATAATCATCGAACTACTTAGACATATGGGACCTAGACATATGATATTCCACTATCATTCGACATTATACCCAGTACCATGGACATGCCCAACATAAATTTCTACAAATATTTGAACATCATAAACTACCAACTTTTAACCTTACCATGACTCCATGTGTGGGATGTTTCATAAATGAAAATCAAACAAGGATCCTCCTGATACACTTCTATATAGGTTAGGTGGTCATCAAGATTATAATAATCATATATCTCCTAAGCAACTACTTAATAACCAACACACAGTTTACACCTCCTAAACTCCCAACACCTAGGCTTATTTAGACTCCATGTATGGGATGTCGATACACTTCAATCTAGATTGGGAACCCATCAAGAGCAAAGAACTACTAATCCAACATAATATATTCTAAGGCACCTAACTCTAATTAGTTATCATCAACTATATTAAAACCATAATATATTGACTTCATTATTGTTCCCCTCATTCACATTCAAAACACGTTTCACATTCATGTAACATCATATCATTTCCAAGAAAATTCTACTCACTAAATATATATTTATTATTCTCTTACTTATCACTCATAATCTAACCATTTAAATTTTGTACAAGACTTATTAATCCTAAACTCCCGACTCATATACTTCTCTAGACTTTATTCATGGGACGTGTCATAAATGAATTCCAAACAATAAACCCATGATACATTTTTGTCCAGATTAGGTAGTTATAGGGAGTGGACAAACACAAAACCTGACCTTTTATACCCATTACCTTAATTCCATTCAAGATAATGCACATCACTCACATGAAACTCGTAGCTCACCCTATAATTACAAAAGCACCCCATTACATAGTGGACAAATCCTACAAATAACCTATTTAATAATTCACCGAATAACCTAATCCTTCAAAGTGACACAAATAGTATCCCGTCAACAAATGATATCAATGAATAATCATATAATTATAGCTCGTACGGTATGATTAATAAACTCCCAACATAGTAATTGTCCTCGATAACAATAACTAATCAACATCCAATTCTCAACATCATCGATATAGGACCAAAAAAAATCCCTTTGACAGACACATAATTCATAGTTTGAAATAAAACCCTCTTTTACTCATAACAATTATTATTGCCAATTCACATGTGAATTAACCCAATTCCCAGGGGTTTCAATTTCAATTTCGTAAATCAATAATTTATACGCATTTTAAGTGTGGTCCTTATCATTTTCCAACAATTAAAATTGTCCTCAGATAAGCATAGAAATTCAAATTAATGTTTTATGGGACATGTCATAACTTAAATTTGATTTATAAAAGTTTATTTGACACATTATTCAACTCCTATCCGATTAACGTATTAATCTTCTTATCTTTACAATTATTACACCATTTAATTCACAAAAACATTGTCTTCGCACTCTCACTATATACGAGTTTCACAAGTTTCAATATGAATTGATATCAACTGGGAATTAATTAGGTTTGTCTTACCCTAATAAAATTTTTAATCTCTTTTAAATATACTAACAACTTTGTTTAGGAAATATCTAAATCATAAAGTAAAAATGGGGAAAAGTAGAGTATTATTGTCGTAAATTAATTGTTAGAAATTTCATTTGAAATTCTAATCCTTCTTTATAATATCTATAAGTTTTCCTTAACTAATTCTTTCGACCTCTTATCGAAACGCTCCAATTTTAAGCTTAAAAGATGTTTTTAATGGTGTTTTAGGGTTTATAGCTTAAGAGTTAAAGAGGAAAAATGGGTTTTTGTGGTTCATTTTTAGAGAAAATGATCATAACAAATGTGTTTTCATTTGTAAGATACCATATAAAGTCCCCCGATCAGATGCACCTGGGATTGTGCCACAGCCCCCAATCGCAACCTAGACCACCCCGATTGTTAGCCTCAAACTGCAGTTGTTGCTGAGTGTTCCAGAATCACTTCCACTCATACAAAAAATGATACACACCACTACAGAAAATTCAAATCCCCTTAGACCCTAACTTGTTCCTTATCTGCATATAATTGATCAAACTACCCTGGACCAAAAATCTTAAATCCCACAATGTATTTGAACAAATAAAAAGCAAAATTATCCATTTGATTAACAAAAATTCCCACAGATGCTATGAATTTAACTTTACTTATTTAATTGTTTCTCTTCCATAAAAGATGAACTCAATTTATATGTTCTATTGAATTATTAATTATTATTAAATGATCTAACGAGTAAATTAAAAATTACAGGTTATTAAAGTCTTCCCCCTTACACAATGAAGTCAATCCTCTAAATTCACAAAGGCACAATCATAAGAATGTGAATCATATCATTAGCAAGACTCATTTACTCCTTCTTAACAAATCATAAGTTGAGCCCACGTATGTCCATATATCTTAGCAACATAATAGTAAGTCTCACTCTTTCCAATAATCGTATGCCATAATTAGGGAGCCCATACACCCTAAATCCATTGTGTGCATATAACTAAGTAACTAGCAATATAAAACATATATACATATCATAACATGAACTAAAAGAACGTATGACACCAACCCAACTACTCATGCCCAGTCTGTAGAAGAAGCAATCTCACCTGAACTTCAAGTGGTGTAATGATCTCCAATATCTCCTTAACTAAGATTGTTAAGTCTCTCTAACCATAAGCCCTAGAACACATCTTAGCCACATGTCCTCCATCCACATGTGTAAAAAAAATATCTTAACTGCCCTAGTAGGAAAACTAACACGTGTTCCCCTGTTGTGGTCCTCGACCTTGACTTTCAGAAAACTATGTGTCCCTATCACCCTACCATTGATCATGCCCCACTCGGGGCCTCTTTCCATATTGTTGTTTGTGTGGATCCCTCTGATCCTCTTACACTACCCTAACATCGTTTATCCTCGTCTTGGACACCTCATGACCACTTGAGTCTCCTCTCTTTCCAAATATCTTTTTATAGTTCATATGTTCTTACCAAAGCATCAAAGCAACATCCACCACAAGTACATCTGTGCTGTAAGGCGAATTCCCTAACACAACTTGCTTGATTGACTAGGTCAAATAATGAATAAAAAAATTGTTATTTTTCTCTTTAATGTCCACCTCCTCCAATGTAAACATAGATATTTTAGTAAACTATTGCTCATACTTGGTCACTCTTAGTGAGCCCCATGCTAAAGTGAGAAACTACCTATTCTTCTTAAACATAATATCATACATGACCCCTCTCCTCATAATTCACATGATCCCGCTCCACGGTATGAACATAGATAGTTTAGTAAAATACCTCTTTTCATTAAACTTTTTAATAAAGTCCCCATAATTAACTTGATCCCTCTTCTCGGTTGTGGTCACACTCTTCAACTGCTACAAAGCATCATTAATTATCTTTAAAGTAGCAAACATTTTTTCTCCACCTTCGTATTGTCCAACATACGAATTTGTCTCTCCATGTCTCTCATCCACCGAAGATTCACCATTGGGTCGAATCCCCCTAAAAATGTGGGAATATTACCCTTCTGAAAATTTACACTCGGCTTGTCCCAAGTTGATGCGTGTACTCCTTATTATTGAACCATTTGGGATCTATCCTTATAAATTTCTATCTCAATAATGATCCCTATGACCTCCCGAATAGTCTCCTCCTACTCCTTTCTTCTCATAAAAAACGAACCTTGTCCCTCCTGACCTAAGGAACTCATTATCATATGAACCCTTGGGCCTCTCCTAACTCCTCTCATCCTAGTGTTTAGCATTTCAAGATTCAAGAACCAAAAGGCACACCAAAATCAAAGTGTAAAGAGAGTACACGTCATCAATAAGTATCAAACAACACCACGATAAAAAATTAACAAAAACCTATAACACTTAAGACCTAAAAAAAGCTCTAATATAACCTATAATAAGTCTCATATTCTAATATCAATTAACGAAGTCCAAATATTGTAATATATAAATTTCTATAATTTAAAGCATCATTCTTAGCATGTGATATAAATATGAGAGAATTTAAAACTTTCCAATAATATATATTATGAGAAAGAACAATGTAGATAATATCCAACAATGAACTCCAGCGTACATCAACTCCTAATAACTCGAAAATATACAAAAGATCAAAATAATATCGCAAGTACAACTATGGGGACACAGGTGACCCACCAATCCAAGAGTTGTCTGATATGAAATACACGACGAAAAGGAAACTCGACCGTACATAAAATAAATCTCCAAAGTCCCACCTTCACTCTAATATCCAATATCTCTTATAAGATCAAACCTACAATAAGATATTAGTCGACAACAATGGATCAAGGGCCATTGCAAGAATACTAGTTATGTTCCCAAATAGGGTAATATAACCAAACCAAAAGTATCAGATGAAATAAATACCACAGTAGAGTCTTTTAAATAAAAATAACATTTAAACATATAATGTTTATCAATGCTCACATGTAATGAGACCCGGTGTTTGAATAAAAATAGTGTCTATTGAGTTTTTATATAATATAAAGAGTTAAGAGATATCCAATTATTAACATTGTTTAACTACTAACTACAAAATATTGGATCACTCCCAAGTATCAATTGATTAACAAGTATTAAAGAAATCTCTTTATAAATGTGAGTCTTAAGTACGATTGGTTTATCACTAATACAAATAATCATATAATGTTTGACTCAAAAATATCATTAAACGCCCTTTATCCACTTTATGCATTAATAATCCATCTATTATGACATTTCATTTACCACAAGTTACATAATTTCATATTTAATTTTCCATTATAGAAAAACGGACTTTCTAAATTAACATATTCAAACAAACATTAACCAATTACCACTTCTTGAATCATTTATGTCATATTTATCTTGAAATCTCTATTATAACTAACCACCTCTTTTACGGACCCGAACTTAACACAATATACTATGACAACCCGTGATCCGAAATAGGGGGTGGCCAACCCGATACTCCAATATAACAGGTATCAGGGATGAAATCATTCTCAGCATCACAACAATATACAAAGTATACAGGATAACCACTCCATATTTCAAAAAAACGGGTTGCCAAAAATTTTGGTTTTAAAGTTAACAAAAGAATTTAAA
The DNA here is from genome assembly GCA_949130495.1 of Sambucus nigra. NCBI lineage: Eukaryota > Viridiplantae > Streptophyta > Magnoliopsida > Dipsacales > Adoxaceae > Sambucus > Sambucus nigra. Next base: position 617,684,981 of record OX422207.1, read on the forward strand.
CAACCCAATTTGAAAAGAAGGTGGAAACCCCAAGAATATACATTACAATAACGACAAGTAAACAATAAGAGGAACGAATATGCTGTCGGTCCACAGGTACATACCACGTGATATAACATTTTAATGTAAATTACATAACACATTACATTAAGCAAATACAACCGTTTGGGCCACGCGCCCGAGTAAAAGACCCGATATTTACTAGTGAACAAGGATGACGACGTCTATTTCAATATGTCTTGTAATACCCGCAAAGCATCACAGCTCGCCAAAATACACCGGGTTTGGAAAGTCAGACAGGCGTCCTTGCGGCGGAGCACCTGAACAGAAACAAGATTCATGCACAACAAGAAATATGAATGGGTCAGGGCCCGGTTTTAAATGATCACCAGAAGAATAAAAATTATGATAGTTATGAATAAAAATCATGCTAGAAAAGATAAAAATCTACCTACACAGTTTTAAAAACATGAACTAAGAAAATCAGATGATCATAAAATTTAAACTTAATTATACAAAGCAATATGATTAGCATTAATTAAAAACTTCCATTATTTTATATTGTTCCATTTCATTGTTATGTTCCTTATTAAGAACTCATGATTACAATTTTTATGCTCTTTCTAAGATTCCATTCCTTAACAGGAATATAATCATCAACAAATGCTCTTTGTGGCATTTCATTATGCTCTTTATGGCACTTATCATACATCAAGTCCCACTTGATTTTGAATTGTTATATTTATATACATATAACGATTCTAAGACTGCCCCTTCGAGTTTCTCCAATGGCTGCGCCCCTAAATAACCATCATCTTCCAGGGCCTATCAAACAAGGAAACCCGGGCACCTAACGCAACGTAGGGAAGCGGCCATATGCCCATGGGAGAGTCAAGACCACACCCGGAATCTCCTCAGCAGCGCAGAAAACATAACATATCGCTTATATGGCCTAGGAATATATCCACCCTGCATTCACTAGCCAGGGGGCTTCACCTCGCACGCGAACTTCCCTTATGATGGAATTTAGAGAGGTGTGTTTAAGTAAATTATCATTTACCGTAATCGTTACCATTTCCATTTCATTTTCATTCACCATTTTACACATATATGTTTCATTTTATTCCAAACCATAGTCATTTACTTTGTAATCACATCAGATTTTATCCGGAGCCATACATAATTTGTATTGTTATTACAACCTCAAAGAAGTGAATAAACTCTCAATTTATTCTCCCAACATTCTTTTCTGGTGTTATACTATGAACCATCAAGACTAACATAGATCAATTGAGCTTCTAAAGTCTCCCAAACATAACCCTACAACTCCTAGTCTCATAATAACCAACTAAAAAAAAGAATGCCTTAACATCAATTGGCATATCCCCGGAAAAGCCCCCACATAACCCATTTCTAATGTATAGTAGTTAACTAACTCATACAAGAAGATTCCTAAGTCCTAATCCTAAAGAAAACGGGTTGAATATGAGTTAAAGAAAATAACTCAAAACTACAGCATTTTTGAATCGATTCTCCCTGGCCGAATCGATTCGGGGTGACAAGCGAATCGATTCGAACAAGCCGAATCGATTCGGATAGGAAAATCTCACATTCTGCATAATTGTGGAATCGATTCGGGTAGGTCGAGTCGATTCGGTCCACTCAGACCTGTAAGCTTCCCCTATGGCGAATCGATTCGCCTTGGCTGAATCGATTCGCCCCTGCGAATTGGCCAAGAAAGGGTTACGGGTTATAAACACTTGATTTTCCCCAAACTCAAATATCTTCCATTTTTACACACATACAACATTATTAAACTACCCCAATTCAACCTACATGATTAATAACTACTATAACCCACAATTTCATCATCAAAAACTAAGATTAGGGTTAAAACACCATAACATCTATAAAACCCATATTTGATCGTTTATACCAATACGCAACTATCAACACAATTTATTCATCTTAAATCATGTATTAACAAGTAGAAAACTTGCCTTGAAGTATAAATCTCAGATTTCTTTGTGGTAGATGCAATCCCAAGCTTCAATCTCCAAATCTCTTTTCTTTCTCCTCTTTTCTCTCCAAATCTCTTCCTCTCTCTCACTCTCTCTCTCTCTATGTTTAAGATATGAAATAGGGAAATGAAGGTATTTAGAAGACTAAAATCGGGGCTTAAATCTAAAGTTTCCATATTAAATGGTTAATACCACATTAAAATGACTCCCAAATACGCATTTAAGTTAAAACTAGTCAAAAGTGCCCAAAACGTAAAAATACAATATGGCACTTATTTTGACTGTCTCGCACATTCTGGGACTAACCACGCCCTCTAAACTGGCATCCGACAATTTTATAATTTATTTTGAATTTCGGTTTCATGTAAACAAAAATGTCATTTAAAACATAGGACACTATGAAATACAACCTAGTGATATTTACTGACACATACAGTAATTATGCAACGATCCAGTAAATATTAACTTTCAACTCATTCAATTAATATTTACTACGGTCCCATCATTTTATATAATTACTTCATGAGGTAAATTAATATAAAATGAGTCTCCTAAAAGCGAGGGTTGTTACATACTCCCCCCCTTATGAGGGAATTTTGCCCCCAAAATTCGGGCATACCCTAATCGCATAAAGGGTATACTATCCTAAACTATCCTTCTGTCACTTTTAACCAACCCCTCGTTGTTGTGGCGTCCCAATTGGACTCAGACTAAGGTCATCACTACCAATCTCACTCTATATTCTTCGTGCTCTAACTTAGCACCAAATTTCTCAGTACGAACTCTCGATCCTAACTTCCTACGGCAGAAGACAATAACTACGTGACTTGGCGCAAACTACCTTATTTCCCAAATCACGGTACATCCCACCTCGGGGATACCTACACCAGCGCTAAATGGATTAATCCCAACACTACTCAACTTCTCTTCACATAGGCGTATCCCTTCCAAGCATACATCTCAATAAGCCCACTCAGTAAAGAAATGTTCCGGACCCACTCCAAGTCCAGAGAACGTCTTGTCCTGCTGGTTCCATTCAACGAGTATGCAAATTATTCAACCACTACGCAAGGCCACTCACGGTGCCATATCTTAGAAAGTGATCCGAAGTAGTGTATGGAAATATTTCGTCCATACAATCTACTTCTCCCATACATCCATTTAGCCTAAGGCGCACATTCGAGGTATGCCTCTCGGCATTAGGTTAACTTCCTCCATTCATCCATCCACTTTAAGGTGCTAAGATATACTCCATTTCGATACGGTTCCCATCACTTCATGGAAACTTTACCAAACCTTTGACATGAATCGGTTCTACCATTCTCCATAAAGAGCGGGGAGTACTCTTCTACATATAGTCCGTCCATAATGGCCAAAAAAGTAACGATTTGGTCAAAAATCAACAATTTTCCCAAATGGGATCATGACCATTTCGGTGCTGGAAATTCAATGAAGACGTCTATGACTATACCCTTCTTCGTTCCACCACTACTCTCTTCACACGAGTGGGTGAAATGGTCAGTCACATACATGAATGCTCTTGCTCCAAATTCTTCCTAGTTATGCTTGTTCTATTTGGCTTACCATGCCATCACCAATTTCTCCGACGGGTTTTCTACTCGATGCACCTACTACCCCAATCGCATTCCCTTAGTGAAAAGGGACTGTCCAAATGATAGTACTTTATGAACTCCATACACCAACTATATTCCTCCACAGCATATTACAACAACTTGTTGCTCGCGAGAAAGACCAAATTTCATGTCCAGGAAGTAGCGCTTCTATTTCTTCAAGGAGATTGTTATCGTAATGAATTCGAAATCAAGCATGGGACAACACTTCCCCCAAGGTTCGAGTTTATAAGACGCATAAACAATGGGTCTATGGTCCCGTATTACTACTTCCCGTTACCGGTAGAGACTTGTTTGTTAAACCCACTCTCGAGCTCAACAACATGGGCTCAGGAGTGAAAGTCAACTCATCCTTTTAACTCCCCAAAAGTTAAGTTCCAACGTAACATTCTATCTAAGAGAGGTCTCATCTCCTTCGACCTAACCTTCCAAACCTATCGAGAACCCATACTTCTCGTTCCTAGGGACCTAATCCATCTTAGAGTTAACCCATAACCTATTCGTGGTCAACTCCCTATAGCCTTCCTAAATCAACATCACATGCCCTAAAGGCCTTACGTCCTAAAAATCCTAAGGTCGGTATATATATATCATATTTAAGTCGTATACATGTGATACTAAGTATATCCCTAGTGCCCAAGAACTTTCTCAACTTGTGACATTCGCTCGGTTTCATGCGTGGGACGTCTCACCAAAGCGAAATCCAAACAAGGAACCCTCCCAATACACTACTACCTCGCATCGTCGGTCATTAATATATGACGGCCTAAGACACATGATCGGGACCGGAAAAAAAATTTCTAACCCTCAGCCCTACTAATGGGGTTCTACTACTATGTCTTACCATTTAAATAATTAAGGATTTCAACTAATCGGACATTTACTTTCAGTAAAGTCTTACAAATATTTATCCCACAACATATATATATCTTTCTAAATAGCCTTCATATCAAGGCATAACCCGAAGTCTCAATTCGACTTCATATCTCAGTCTTCCTCACATCGATCAGAGGAGAGAACTATATACAGTGCTTTTATTTTGCACTTTAATAGCCCTTAATCACTCAACTACGTGATTCTCGGCTAAATCTTTCAACCCAACTTTCAAACAACAAAATAAAATAAAACAAAGGAAGAAATAATAGCATCTCTCCACTCCCAACGTCGTTAAGTGTTCATGTGCGGAGTGTATGGCAAAGCAAAATCCAAACAAGGAACCCCTCTGACATATGACTACTTAACTTGTTGGTCATGGAGATATAGCATAACATGCAAAAACACAACAAACAAACACTCAAACACTCAAGAAAGATAACACAACAAGTAATGAAAACCTCCTACTTACCTCAAACCACAACTATAAAGTCTCAACATGTATCCAGGAGAGATATTATAGGACAACTAGTTCCATCCTAAAACTAGAAGTAGGATAGCCTCGCAATTTATTCGCTTTCTATCACCCTAATCGAACCAAAATATCTTTACTCTCATAATACACATCATATAAGTAGCACATAACGCACATAATACTAAAAAAATATCATCACTCGCTTTATAACGAGTGAAGGAAAATATAAAACTTCCCTGCCACGAAAGTCATATAATTACCCTATTTATAATAGCATCGATACTATCCCAAGCTCAATATACACATCCAAATCTATACTAAATACAATACTACTAAATCTTATCCTAAGGAATGCACCGCCCAATAATAAGGTGGAATTCCAGCCAACATTCTTTCCAATCACTCTGGGTCAATACAATGGTTCTCAGACACCGTATTCGAGTCTTACCGAACCAATGTTAATTCCATCAACGCCCTAACCAGGCACCTTATCCTTACACTTGTTCTCCAAACAATATAATCAAGATGAGTGGTTCTACATTCCACATCATAGCCACTGTTCCATCCCTAGCTGCCAATAATTGCCCACGCGATCCCTTTCACTTTCTCAACAGAAGGGAACACGCTACCGACCTCCCCGTCCTTAGTTCAATGAAACCTCCCCGGGAGGATATCCACCAATGGGGTTTCATGAACACTGTTCCTTTAGAAGTGTTAAAGACACTTATTCTGGAGCCTATCATTCTCCTGAAGGGCCATATCTTCCTTATACCTAACTTATTGTGGTGTACGGCCTGCCTAACCGTACAACTCTTTATTTACTGTCGGCCTCTGACCGAACCTCATGTAAATATTTGAGAATTCACCTACTACTCAGTCCAATTATCCCAGAGAAACTTACTATTGAAAGTATCCACCGAGTTTCTTCATGGACCAAAACTTCCTACACCCACAAATATGGTGACTACGTTCCCACTGTTTCGACACTACTCCTACGGGTGAAGGATTTTCCTCCATCCTTTTCATCTGGTCACTTCTATACCCCTCTCTAGACCAAAACCCCTGGACCTTATACTTCTACTAAATGAGGATGCATCTCCTCCATCTTACTTCGACATGTGGCCCTTATCATGGGCTCTTCTCAACTTCGATTTAACGTCGCTTGAAATCCCAAGCTTAGTACCACTCTCTACTTCTAGTGGTATGTGGAAAACTATATCTACTGTAATTAGTAGTCACAGCAGCAAGATAAGAAAATTCTACAAAAGGGAGCAACCTCCAAAGCGGTCCTCATCCTCGACCACATCTTACAGTTCCTAGTAATCCCATCTCGCGACGCCTTCGCAATGACCTTCCCTGGCGCCCTTCTTCAATCGACCTACTAATCTCACACGAATTCGCAACAGATTATATAGGTTCTATCTCATGGCAAGAGAGAAAAATCTCATAAGAGAAATCAACGATCTTAATCCTAAGGCTCTATGTACAATTAAAAGCAACGCTGAAAGCGTAGAGCGTTCACACAGACTCCTAAGGACCTAGAACCTGATGCTCTGATACCATCTATGACAACCCGTGATCCGAAATAGGGGGTGGCCAACCCGATACTCCAATATAACAGGTATTATGGATGAAATCATTCTCAACATCACAATAATATACAAAGTACAGAAGATAACCACTCCATATTTCAGAATAACGGGTTGCCAAAAATTTTGGTTTTAAAGTTAAGAAAAGAATTTAAACAACCCAATTTGAAAAGAAGGTGGAAACCCCAAGAATATACATTACAATAACGACAAGTAAACAATAAGAGGACCGAATATGCTGTCGGTCCACAGGTACATACCTCGTGACATAACATTTTAACATAAATTACATAATACATTACATTAAGCAAATACAACCGTTTGGGCCACGCACCCGAGTAATAGACTCGATATTTAATAGAGAACAAGGATGATAGCGTCTATTGCAATATGTCCCATAATACGAGCAAAGCATCACGGCTCGCCAAAATACACCGGGTTTGGAAAGTCAGGACAGGCATCCTTGCGGTGGAGCACCTGAGCGGAAACAAGATGCATGCACAACAAGAAATATGAACGGGTCAGGGCCCGATTTTATATGATCACCAGAAGAATAAAAAGTATGACATTTATGAATAAAAATCATGATAGAAAAGATAAAAATCTACCTACACAGTTTTAAAAACATGAACTAAGATAATCAAATGATCATAAAATTTAAACTTAATTATACAAAGCAATATGATTAACATTAATTAAAAACCTCCATCATTTTATACTGTTCCATTTCATTATTATGTTCCTTATCAGGAACTCATAATTACAATTTTTATGCTCTTTCTAGCATTCCGTTCCTTAACAGGAATATAATCATCAACAAATGCTCTTTGTGGCATTTCATTATGCTCTTTATGGCACTTCTCATACATCAAGTCCCACTTAATTTTGAATTGTTATATTTATATACATATAACGATTGTAAGACCGCCCCTCTGAGTTTCCCCACTGGGCGCACCCCTAAATAACCATCATCTTCCAAGACCTATGAAACAAGGAAACCTGGGCACCTAACGCAACGTCGGGAAGCGGCCATATGCCTGCGGGAGATTCAAGACTACACCCGGAATCTCCTCACCAGCACAGAAAACATAACATATCACTTATATGGCCTAGGAATATATCCACCCTGCATTCACTAGCCAGGGGGCTTCACCTCGCGTGCAAAGATCCCTTATGATGTCATTTAGAGAGGTGTGTTTAAGTAAATTATCATTTACCATATTTAATGATTAAGTAAATTATCATTTACAGTAATCGTTACCGTTTCCCTTTCATTTTCATTCACCATTTTACACATATATGTTTCATTTTATTCTAAACCATAGTCATTTACTTTGTAATCACATCATATTTTATCCGGAGCCATACATAATTCGTATTGTTATTACAACCTCAAAGAAGTGAATAAACTCTCAATTTATTCTCCCAACATTCTTTTGTGGTGTTATACTATGAACCATCAAGACTAACATAGCTCAATTGAGCTTCTAAAGTATCCCAAACATTACCCTACAACTCCTAGTCTCATATTAACCAACTAAAAGAAAAGAATGCCCTAACATCAATTGGCATATCCCCAAAAAAGCCCCCACATAACCCATTTCTAATGTAGGGTAGTTAACTAACTCATCTAGGACTCTAGGACTCTAAGTTTACCTCATACAAGAAGATTCCTATGTCCTAAGCCTAAAGAAAAATGATTGAATATGAGTTAAAGAAAATAACTCAAAACTACAACATTTTCGAATCGATTCGCCCTGGCCAAATCGTCTGGACTGACAAGCGAATCGATTCGGACCAGCCGAATCGATTCGAAGAGGAAAATCTCACATTCTGCATAATTGTCGAATTGATTCAGGTAGGTCGAATCGATTCGGTCCACTCAGACCTGTAAGCTGCCCTATGGAGAATCGATTCGACCTGGCCGAATCGATTCGCCCCTGCGAATTGACAAAGAAAGTGTTACGGGTTATAAACACTAGATTTTCCCCAAACTCAAATCTCTTCCATTTTTACACACATACAACATTATTAAACTACCCCAATTCAACCTACATGATTATTAACTACTATAACCCACAATTTCATCATCAAAAACTAAGATTAGGGTTAAAACACCATAAAATCTATAAAACCCATATTTGATCATTTATACCAATACACAACTATCTACACAATTTATTCATCTTAAATCATATATTATCCGGTAGAAAACTTGCCTTGAAGTATAAATCTCATATTTCATTGTAATAGATGCAATCCCAAGCTTCAATCTCCAAATCTCTCTTCTTTCTCCTCTTTTCTCTTCAATTCTCTTCCTCTCTCTCTCTCTCTCTCTCTCTCTCTCTCGATCTATGTTTAGGATATGAAATAGGGAAATGAAGGTATTTAGAAGACTAAAATCGGGCCTTAAATCTAAATTTCCCAACTTAAATGGTTAATACCACATTAAAATGACTCCCAGATACGCATTTAAGTTAAAACCAATCAAAAGTGCCCAAAACGTAAAAATATAATATGGCACTTATTTTGACTGTCTCGCACATTCCGGGACTAACCACGCCCTCTAAATTGGCATCCAAAAATTTTATAATTTATTTTGAGTTCCGATTTCATGTAAACCAAAATGTCATTTAAAACACATGACACTATAAAATACAACCTGGTCATATTTACTTACACATACAGTAAATATGCAACGATCCAGTAAATATTAACTTTCAACTCATTTAATTAATATTTACTCCGGTCCCATCAATTTATATAATTACTTCATGAGGTAAATTAATATAAAATGAGTCTCCTAAAAGCGAGGGTTGTTACATATACCCCACATTATATTTTTTTATATAATAATTATAATCTATCGGCCTTTGTCACGGCCTTGCACATCACATAGTATATCACAAGTACATTATAATAATATCAACAAACATATATAACTATCTGAATCTCATAACACACCCATCCATTCTCTCTAACAACTCTACATATATTCATAACCTAAACCAAGTCCATTTAAACCATCACTATCTCCTAACAACCTTAGTCACGCACATATGATATTTCTATAGCCACTCGACATTAAACTAGTAGGAATTGTAACATAAAACCAATGATAACTATTAATATAGTTATATACTATATGCCTTTTACAAACAATATTCCATAGCCAGCCGACACTATACCCAGTACCTACAGAAATGCCAACATAACATTCTACAGAAAATTAAACATCCTAATGTCCGAACCTCTAAACTTACCAAGACTCCATGTGTTGTACGTCTCATAAATTAAATCCAACTAAGGACCCCCAGACAATTTTTTATAGGTTAGGTTGTTTTGAAAACCATATATCTTCGAAACATCAACTTAAGAACCAATTTACATCTCCTAAACTCCAAACTTATTTCCCTATCTAGATTCCATGCGCATGACGTCTCTTAAATAAAATCCAAAAAAGAAACCCCTCAATGCACTTCAGTCTAGATTGGGTAGTCGTCGAGACGAAACAACTACTAACCCATAATTCTATATATTATAACACCATACTCTAATCATCAATAAACTATTATATGAAAACCATAATAGAATCACTTCATTATCGTTCCCCCATTCATATTTCAAACACTTTGAACTTTCCTTTAATATACCATCATTCATGAATAAGTTCTATTCGCAAGCCACACATTCCAATAACAACTTACTTATCACTCATAATTTAACAAATAAAATAATCCACAATACTTAATAATCTTAAACTCCAAACTCCTAACCTTCTCTACACTCCATGCGTGGAATGTCTCATAAATTAAATCCAAATACGGAACCCCTCGATACACTTCTGTCTCAATTACGTAGTTATCGAGAGTGTACAAACACTAAACTTAATCGTTTATAACAATTACCTTAATTTCATTCAAGACAATACGACCCTCACATGAAACTCATAACTCACCATATGATTACCAAATAACCTTATTACATGACATAACCTTAGTAAATTCATCATTCTGCCAGGCATTCGACTCTCTGAAATTCCGTACTTACCATAAACTTACCTTCTCCTCAATATCATTTATCCTAAGAATCAGTATAAATAACTATTACTACATTAAAGTCTCAAGTCAACTCTCTACAATAATACAAGTATCCTTAAGCACCATATCATTCATTTCAAACCTTACATGTACATATCTACAGTAACATGACCCCAATATCAATAACAAGTTATCTAAAGGTAATAAATACCAAGAATAACACTATTAATCTAATAATTTATACCCTCTCATCAACATCGTAAGTCCATCAACATAGTCCACATTCACAACAATCATTATATAGAAATAAAATCTCACCAACAATAACTATCATTCGATAACCTAAGTCCCATCAACAATAAGAATAACAGAAAAATCCTACAAATCATCTATTCAAAAATTAACCTAATAACCCAATCTTTCATAATGGCTCAACTAGTATCCCATCAATAATTATTGTTAATGAATGACCCTATAATTATAACTCATGTAGTGGCATCAATTAGATCCCAACATAAAACTCCTCAGTAATAAAAATAAATCAACATCCAATTTTCAACGGCAACAACATAGCAATAAAACAATAATCCATTCTTTAACATGCACAAGTTCATCCAATTGACCAAACTACCCTCCCCCAAAAATCTTAATTCCAACTATGTATTTGAACAAACAAAGGCTATTTTATCTAATTAATCATCATATAATTATCGAAAATTCAATTAATTTAACTTTACCCATTTCATCAAAATTCAATAAATTCAATAAACCTTACATGTACATATCTACAAAATCTCACAACATATCAGGAATTATTTATTATCAGTATTAAATCGTATGATTAATCAATTTAAAATTACTGGTTATTACTAATGGGTCTCTACCATGTTACTGACCCTGATGATTTCCTTTTGTTGGAACGAGCAATGTGCTTCCCAGATCCGGTACACCAATGATTTATATTATCATCCCACATATAGGTGCATTATCAGGATGATTCACAATTAAAGTACCCACTAGACTAATCTACACTATAAACCTAACTCAATCAAAACCAATGTAGGTTAATACGACAACAGACTAAGGTTTGATGATATTAAGAAATAAATGAGAAATATTTTGATGATGAGTTCATGAAAAAATATAGATGTTGTATTAAGCGCATTGGGGTTTTACTCATAAAACCATGTATGACATTTACTTTTAAGAGAATGTGTCGCATTTTATTTTGAAATAAGAATCATGGTTATGATAATGCCTTATATTTGGTTTAAATATGTTATAGACGTGGTAGTCAATAGAGCTCAGTAGGTATTCTGGTGAGTCAGCTTCAAGATGATCACTAGGGGAATGAGATTTCACTTCTAGCGTTATTAAAATATTCACAAACTAGACAGGGAGTTGACTTCCTTTTTGAATAGTTGCGATACAATCCTATTACTTTATCTCAAATTAGGAGAGCTTGTATGATGGTTATAGCACTTGTGTGGCATTTCAATAAAGAATTGTGATCGGTACATCTGCAAATGTATAGAATAGGATCAACAGTGAGATTTGAGTCTAAAGATTGTCTTGATTAGAACCACAGAATCTCGCACCATTTGCAAAGTCTGCATAGATTATCAATCCCTAGAATTATGATGATTGGAATACTTATTTGGTTATTTCTTTGATTGATATGGTTACAATTCAATTTTAGATTCAATGAAATTATCCCCTCATATTGGGGGACAATCATGTAAATAGGTCTAAGATCTAAATTTAGAGGAATCCGCATCCGAAGATACCTTGGATTTTTATACCCCTTGATGGGCTTATAAGATTAATTTCCACCAATAAAAATGATCCGTGGATTATTTATTATTCGGTGGAGTTGAAAAATAAGTTAAGTATGATAATCAAGTAATTAATTAGACGTTGGTTAAAATCAATTAGAGACAAATTAATTTGACCAAGCAGGTATCATAAGCTTAACACGGGATATCATAGTATGTACCATTATCAACCTTTTAAATAATACCACATTATATCCAATTGCTTTATGAGATAATTAAATTAGAGTGCAGTCATAATTATCTAGTGGAATTAATTACGATTAAATGAAGAAATAAAATAAATTACGTTAATTGTAATTTGGGATTTTCGAGTATATATTTGGAAGCTAATTTAATTATTTGTCTTGGCTCCTTAGTATAGTCTATATACCTAAGTAGTTAGGCCCAAACTCTTAAGAAATTGAGTTTGGACCAATCATGCCTTTTATACTTGAATATAAAGGTGTGGGAAATTTTTATAATGATTATAATTAATTATTAAGGTTGTAAAGGAGTGACAGAAAAAACTATTCACTTTTTTCGGAGGCCTAGAAAGATACCACCATATCTTATTGACAAGAAAGGGTTTTCATACCGAAAGATTCCCACACAACTACCTAGATTTGGGGAGTATCATACACTAAATGATATAAGATTTATACAAGGTTAATCAATTTTTTAGAGATCCAAAAGTGAGTAGCACTTCATTATCAACAAATATTTTTCTCGCCACTAGATTACAACTGAATCCACAAATCTCTTGTGTTCTTAACGCTAGGTTTTTTCTTCAAACCTATTTTTATTTTACCTATTTGTATTGTTTGATTAATCAAGGACTCGAGGAATAATTTTTTTTATTTCGCGTAAATCGATCCCAGAAAACAAGTTGCAGAGCCTTTAGTTTAAATTAGTCATCCATTGGAAAGTTTTGTGTTGTCGAAACAAGAAAATCCTAGTTTTCCATGATGTAGGATTGTGTATATTTGTGTATGCATATGTGCTAACATGGTTTTACAGAGGTTATTTTTTTAAATTCCTTCCATCACGGCCACACATTATTTTCTATGTAACTGGATCCTAAAGTGGTTTATCCATAGTTATTTTTCGCTTCTAGATTCGATATGGTTGTAATAACTAGTTTCATGGAATTATTTCATTATCGACATTTGAGTAGGCAATTGTGAAAGCATGTAACATTTCTTTACATTTAAAGTCATATATTTATGTGGGTTTGAGTGTTGGGTAATGTTTTAGGGATTTTCATGAACATACAAATTTTCGAATCGATCCGATAGGTCGTGGGAAAATTATGTGGCTTGGTTTTTTTTGTTTTTTTGGTGGCTTCTCATGGTGGTTATTCCTTATCTAACTTCCAAAGAAGGTTAGACCAATTTTCAAAAGGAATGATCTTTAAGAAATCTTTTTTGTGAAGAAGTGTACTTCAAATTGGAGTCTATGTCAAAGAGTAGTTTTCTACACCAATACTTCCTAGGTCCAAAGAGTTATACTTCAAGAAGTATAGGCCATAATGGAAATGCGTAATTTATATTTTTATTTTCTGGTGTATTTATTTATTATTTTCAATGTCTCATTATTTTATTGTTATATTATTCGTGTGGTAATTAATTGGCTAATTAGTTACATCCAATTTTATGGACAACATGGATTATATATTTTGAGAACGACCAAGATCACACATTTTCTTCAAACATTTGAGTTTAATTTATTCTTTTCTTAATTGAATTAAATCAAAGTGATTAAATTTAAGGTGTGAATTGAATTTAGATATCCGAGTTTTTTTAATTTTGGTAAATTCAAATTATTATTTTTATTCCAATATTATTAGGACGAGAGGGAAAATCGAAGATGTACCTTTCTCATCTATCGTGTGGGTAATTCGAGGATAGGGGAGTCCTCTTTCTACAATTGTGCTGATATCTTTTTGGGCTAAATCGACCGTCGTCAAAAGGGGAGAAACAAGAATTGGATTCGCCAGCCTATTTTGCTCAAAACAAGAAAAATAAATATATCCATATCGAGAGAATAGTATGAAGGTCATACTCATTCTTAAGAAACCAAATCAATCAAGGGTCTGAGACTAAGTTAGGAAGTGGGAAGGTATTAGGCACCCATCCCGCCCTTTCGGTCTATCATGGGTTATGTTAATATTCTACTTTTCTCCAAAGTGTGATATGTGTGTACATCTGCACGGTGTGAATAACATGAGGAAGAAATCATCCAGCTCACATCATGGAAAATAAAAAACGGAATCATCCTAAGGAGTATACCCAAAAATTATATCAAAATAAATCTAATGTGCGTGTTCATCGAATCAAAAATCACTATGAATAAGTGAATGTGTATTTAGAGTGGGACACAAAAATCTAGGAGTTTGTGACTTATAAATAAAAATAAATATAAGAAAGTATAAAATGGAAAAATAGGACTCAAATTCAAGGATTGGACCCGGACGCCTACATAGCCTAAGGGGTGGGGTTTAACCTATAAACCCAAATTTAAGACTCGAGTTTAATTGCTTTTGAAGATAACGTGCTCAAGTGTAAAAGTGTGAAAAATGAGGAAATCTTACTTTTGGAGCTTACAAGTAAACCCTATTTTTTATCATTTGGGTTTTATGAAAATATGTTATGTGAATACTACTAATAAAAAAGGATATTAGTTGATGTGAAAGAATGAAGTGGGACTAAAAGATATCAAAATAGAAATAAAGTGAGTAAATAACAATAAATAGATTTGCTAGAAAGGAGTATAAGCAGACCTCCTAGAAGACTTTCTAATTGATATTTGAAGGAGAGTATAATGATTTCATAGTGGAGTAATGGTGGTGAAGTAGGTTGAGGTAAGTGGCCAAAGTTGGTATGAAAGTGAGGTAAGATAAATGGAGGGAATGTTGGAAAATTGGAGTTTTTAGGAATCAGGGCGCTCTAATTTTGAGAGAATGTTTCTAATTGCTGAAAAATGGTCCTTGGAAATAAGGTCATGTAATCCTTAAATAGTGCCAAATTGGGGTTTAGGGGTTTCCAATAGGCATGGCGCCTGGCTTTCCTATCAACATCGCATCGGCCTTGATGGCTAAGGAAAGTACACCTTGCCGGTAGGCATGGGGTCTGGGGTTCCTATAGGTAGTCCAGAATGAACTTTTTCAAAAAAATAGGTATAAAATGCAAATCATAAGCCCAAACCGGGAATGCTCGGGGCAATTGGAAAGGGTATTTAGAGTCCTACAAGAATTCATTGAGTCACTCCTTTTTTTTAGAGTTGACTAAAGTCAAATGAGTCTTGGAAGCACCCGATGGTATTTAGAAGGGGGTTTTGGAGTAAAAAGGGTAATTCGTGCGAACCGTGAGGCCGATTCGCACACGGTATCGATATTTGGGAAGGGGATTCAGAGCCTTATAATATTTCATTAAGCTTCGCTCAGTTTAGATTGTTGACTGAGGATAAACGGGGCTCAGAATCTCCCAACGGATGTGATTGAAAAAACCCCATGGTCTCTATTGGTGTTTTAATAAATCAAATGTGATTGATTCCTCACTTCAGCTAGACTGAGCCCCAATGGATGGAATTATTCAAGGCATAAGGATTCATTGAAACTCTTATGCGATAATTTAAAGATTTAGAATGTGATGAGTTTTATCCCCCCACCCCCCACCACCAACAGGAAAGTCCATCACGAGAGGTAACTATTTCAAGGAATGAACCAGTAGTAGACACTTAGAAAAAACGTTTCATAGCCTCCCCAATGGAGTCACTCTCATTAAGAGTGGCTACAAAAGTCATCATCTATTCATTTGGTTGGACAGTAGGAACCTGAACTGTCTGATTAACTTAATGGAAGATGAATTTTTATCTAGGTTAAGGTTGGGTGATTTGAGCTCCTAATGAGAAATCTCACCTCATAAGGGAACTAGGTTGTCCAATGGATTAGTTTTGAAATTGGCGGTTGGCGGATGCTAGATTAAAATTTATTCTCATGTCTTAATTGGAAATTAATTTTGTTATTTTCTTCATTTTAAGATTTCAAAAATGATTCAACATTTTTCACTGTTTTAGTCTTAAATTTTTAACTTAAATAAGTCTTAATGACTGAAATTGTAATTGGATATTCTTTTAAACTTTAAAGATAATAAAATTATTTAACCCACAATTCCCATCAATATTTTAAAATCAAGATATGATTAACTCATTGTGTCATCTCGTTTGGCCCCTCAATGGATGGTTTTAATCACATAATCATGATATGTTACAATACATGGTAATTCTTTTAAATTAAGTGTTACATGTGTTCGATCCCCCCAACGAGTAAGTTGTATATGTGCATCTTTTATTGTAAAGAATTTACCAATGAGAAATCATAGACACCTATTATTGGTTTATGACACTCAAGTAAGAATCATGTTCATAGAATGATTTTATCATTGGTAGAATAAAGGATTATTTGTTTTACACATGGTGGGGAAACCCGATACCATTCTATAATTCGATAATCAGGATCATCGAAAACCCAAGATTTGCGTTATTTGTTTGATAAGACCTTTATTTCCCCCCCTAAACGGAGGTAGGAGGATAAGGCTAAATCTTAGGTTCAATTATTTAGGTTAAGGAAGGTCCATATTCCTCGGTAGTATTGAAATAGATGAAAGTCATGTATTCCCACTTTGAGTAGTTAGAACTTTTATAGCAATGGTGCCCACTGTTCGTTGCATTGTAAGAAAAGGGACATGGTAATTCCTTTTTCTCTTAAAAGTAAATGTGTGATTTATAGTTTTATCTATGGTAACCTGGTATGTAGACTCGAGAACCACAAATCATAATTGCAACTCATTGCAAAGGTTTCAGGTAATCAGATAAATACTTTAAGAGACACGTTCCTAGTTATGGGAAACTAGAATAAGGTAGAAGTATAAGAAGTAGGATTTTTTTTTTAAATTATCGTGAAGACATAAAGTTAATGTCAGTAAATTATTTAATGTACCTAGTTTTAGAAATGTTAATTTTAGCTTTTTTTAAATTAGGTTTGAACATATATTCGATTTATTTTATACATGTTTAATCAAAATTAGGATATTTTTCATCTGTTCTAGTACATTGGGAAATAATTTATACATTATAAGGTTTGTCTCCCAAATACTTCTAATTGATGAATTTAATAATTTAATAGACAAGATCAGTAAATGGAATGTTTCCATCTAGAACCAAACATAGGTTAGGCACTTGCACTGAAGTTATTTTATTTTGAATAGAATTCGAAAAATGGTTGAAATGGATAATTGAGTTCATCGGAAGTGGATGCACTTCCATTCCTGAATTTTGTTTAGAAGGTAAAATGACCAAAGGGTCCCTCATGGACAATTATTAAACAACTTAAGATGTGTTCGGAAAATTTCATTTCGATTAATATGATTTTTTAACTATCTAAAAAGGTGGTTTTGAGTGCTTTATCGATTCCATTCATAATTACTCAAAGGTATGGAGGAATTTACCTTATGCACCACAAGTCTAAGGACTTTGATTAGTTGAAAGAATGTAAGGGTAAGGTAAACTAATCCAAATTCTACAATCATATCGTAGAGGGGTTTACCTTTTAGGTTTGTTAATGGATAATTTATCGGAGGCGTGCAATTTTATCACAATGGTCTACCCAAGGTACTCGTTTATGGACTAGTGTAGAGGATATGGGAATAAATATCTTTTAGATTTGATGAAGTTCATGGTTAGTTATCAAGGGTAGCAATATTCATATTGGGATTTTTATGTAAGAGACTTTAGTTTCTACTTAATATATCTCTTTCACTCCCATTGAACATTGGAGTGGGAACGAGCTTATTATAGGGCATGATAAGATTTGGGGGGTGGCGCGGGGGGGGGGGGGGGTGACACTCATGTTGTGGAAGGAGCCAATGAAGTCAAAATTAAGGATAGAAGTATGTGTCTTTAGTTTTTATCAAAAATATTACAAAGGTAGTTTATATCATATTACTAAGTAAAATAAGGTTATCGATTGCATTAATGATAAGTTCTTGAAGGAGGATTATATAATAACTACGAGATTATGTGTAAGAAGGCCTTACAATATAATAAGGTACACCATATTACCAAAGTTTCTAGACCACAAGTACATGATGAAATACTACCTGATATTGATAATACACTAACCTATCGTAGTGGGAGCATTACCGATGATCATGGTACATGTGTCTCTTATACTAGATAGCAAGTGGTTCCACGTCGTAGTGGGAGCATCATGATTTATCCTGAATGGTTAGTGTTATGGGTAATCATTTCGATGAGATCCTAGACAAACACGAAACGGATGTCGGGAACTATAACGAGGAATTCCAAGACAAATACTTTTGTTTTGACTTATGACCATTGTGGTGACAATTATTATGCAACACAAATAGATAAGAAAAACGAAATCACCAAGTAAGAATAAGGAATGCAAAAATGTCAATCACACAACAAAGGATGTACGTGGTTCAGCAAAGATGCCTACGTCCATGGTGGTGCAGTCAGTATTATTTTTTTCTTCTCTGAAGAGCGATTACAGAGAATACAATGTGTCCCTTAACCCGAACCTAGGGTTTATTATATACATGTTTATTAGTGGGGGTGTTGGACTCCCCCACATTTTCCATCTCTTCCTAGAACCTCTCTTAATGGGAACGTGGGAAGAGACTAAATCATAATCGGTTAAGACATGGAGGGTCTGGACTTTGGGCTGCCACAAATGGGCTACTTGTCCAGGCCCAACATTCAAATTTTGGGTACCCACAATTTCCCCTAAGTTTGTTGGGCCATGCTTGGGCTCAATAAATTTAAATGATTTGTCATAATGGCTCCTTTGTACATCGTGCAACTTTTCCCAAAGTTTAAGGACTGATTCTGGAGCCACCCGCTTCGTGGCCTGTGCACTATGATTAGAAAAACTTAAAGGTTTTCTAGAGCAGCCATTTTTCGACCGTCGTTTCAACCTTCTCAGCATTCTTCCATTTCCTGTGAACTCTAGCGATTCACACTCTCTTCCCTCAGTCTCCATTATTATCACTTTCTTATCATTTGGGCTTGTGATTCTTCATCGTTCGAGTTGAACTTTCATCTTGTAAGTCTCATGTGCCTTCTCTTTGTATTTTCTCTTTGAATTTGTAGTTTTCTAGGGTTTCCCAATGGCGAAGATTGGTAATAGGTCGGTGTCTGAGTTTAGGAAGTTTTATAACATCCCAGAGTGGGTAGAGATTGAGTGTGTTCCTCCCCTAGAAATGTTAGAGATATAGAGGGTGCTCATTGGATCCATGTTTTGATGTTTTCCCAAGAGGGACTTACCTTTCCTCCCAACGACTTGTTCTTGCAATTCTTTGGTTAGTTCAATATTGTCCCTGCACAGTGTTCGTCCAATGTGTGGAAGATAATTAATGGCGTCCATAGAATCAATCAGTTATATGGTACCAAGTTAGGGCTTATCGAGGTCTGTTTTTGCTATTCTTTTTCCCGAACCAGTTCTGGTGTTCTCTATCTCAAAGCCAGGAGCCCTGACAGGGTATTGGTGGTAAACCTACCTAATTCCCATAAGGACTATTATCAAGAGGGTTTCCTTGCTAGAAACTGGTAGTTTTCTCCCCAGTTTGAAAGGTCGAGGTCTGATAGGTTCTTTGTTCCCTTTTATGGGGAAGAATACATAGGTAGACTTTTCTCTGTTCTTTCAATTTTTGTTGATTTGTGATATTTTTTGATTTTTCTTTGTTTTTTCTTCAATGAGGTCGAAGAACTTGGAACCTGCTCTCAGCGAGGTTCATCTCTCTGAATTGGTCAAGGCCTGGAATATTAGGGAGCCCTTAGCTGACGGCGAGCATCCCCGGTCCGCTACTTTTTTGCTCAAATATAATAACGTTGGTTCTAGTTTTATAGCGAGGTCGGTGGACAGTATCCCTGAGTTTGATACCTCTGATGAGACTACTGCTGATCCTATTCAGTTGGACGAGGAGGAGAGCAGTTCTGAGAGTGATATCGCAGGTGGTACTGAAGGCAACTTTAGTGAAGGGAGATCCAGTGGTAGTAGCTCTTCTAGTTTGGAGGAAGTTTTTAAAGGTCGAGAATCTTCAAGCACATCCAATTGTTCAAGCGAGGAGATGGTTCCTCCAAGAAAAAACCTGATTCGGCATGATGATGACGATGATCACGTGCTCCTTGCTCAGAGGTCAAAGAATCAGAAGTCCAATACTGGGGCTATAGCTACTATCTCTCGGTCTTCTTCTCAAGAATAAGAGAGGAGGAGGAAAGAGGAGGAGAAGATGAGAGAGAGGGAGAGAAAAAAAGGAGGAGGAAAGAAAGAAGATGGAGGAGAAGAGGAGGATGGAGGAGAGGAGGATAATGGAGAAGGAGAAAGAGGAAGAGAGGAGAAAGATGGAGTCAAGGACGAAGGCTGGGCAAGCCTTAGTCGCAGTGTTTACTTTGCTTGAGTGAGCCTTATTTGCCGTTTCCCCTCAACTGGCTCCTGCGCTGCTCGAGAGGGAAGTTCTTCCAACAGATCTCCAGAGGGCGCTGGGGTCTGATCAATTGGCCCTATAAGCTAGCCATAGGCTAGCCCTGGTAAGATCTTTTCCATTTTCTAATTCTTGAATAAGTTTTTGGTTATTTCTCCTTCCTGATATCTTCTTTGTTTTTGGTAGTTTGTGACTGACTTTTCCGTGCTCTATCGCTCTCGCGACGAGCTGGTGAGAAGGAATGGAGAGATGGAGCAGTATAAGGCTGCTCTGGAAGTGAGGGGTACTTAACTGGAGGCCGATTTAAAGACTGCTGACACCGCCCAAGTTTCCTCAGACATGGCCCTCGTCAATTTTGATCGAGAGAGGGATGCGGCGGTTAAGGAGCTGAACGAGCTGAGGAATGACTATGACCTGGTCTGCTCGAGCAAGCTGGCTATCGTCGAGGAGAATAAGGTGCTGTCTGAGCAGTTAAAGGAGAAAGAGTCCCAGGCAGCCACCATCAATGAGGACTCATACAACTCTGGGTGGACTGCTGCATATGAAGACGCTGAGGTTCAGATAAGCTACATCAGCCGTCTGAACTTCAAGAAGGGTTGGAACAAGGCCCTCCTAGTTGCTGGTGTTGATGGTGACTCTCTCTTATTCGACGAGCATGACCCGGGCCCGAAGCCGACTGTGGATAAAGAAGCCCCTGCCCCTACTATAGAAGGCGTTGAGCCTGTCTCCTAGACATTGCCTACCGAGGTCCTTCCTGCTCAGGCAACAGAGGTTGCCCCTGGTGAGGGGGGTGCTTCTACTGTTGCTGATAAGGGGAAGTAGCCATCTACCTCTAGGCATCCGAAGGTTGCTAATTAGTTATCATCTAGGGTTAGTTTTTTGTATCTTTATTTATAACTTTTCTTTTTACTGCTCGATGTACTTTAACAATTATCAATGAAAAGGTTTCTTTTTCCCAGTGCACTGATTTGTCTTTATTTTCGATGCCCTCTTATGTCTTGTAGTTGACGGATGTAAAAGAGTATATTCTTTCCACATCTCAATTGGGCAGAACTTTTGGTCCCAATGCAAGTCCTCAGGTTCGCCAGGCCTTTGTTAGGCTTTGCAAATCTCTTAGGTCAAGGAATCAAAAGTATAAGGATCACTCTCAGCTTGTGGCCAAGTTCAAGGAAAGTCTCCAGGAGATGGAAGAGGTTGGTGCTTCAGTGAAAGAAGAGGTGAATGCACTGAGAACAAAGCTTCTCGATGCTTCTGAGATCAACCAGGTTGGGGAAATACTTTAGCAAGAAAATGAAACTTTAAGGAAAGAGGTCTCGCGTCTTAGGGAGCATGTGTTGAGCACCGCTCCTGCAGTATTGCGAGGCTCTTCATCGACGCGAGCTAGGGCTGGCTCGAGCAATGTTCCTCCTCTGCTGCGAGGTTCTACTGGTCCATCCATTTCGCGAGCTGGCAGGAGCACCAGTCGTTCAGATAGAGAACTGTAAGAGCTTCGCGATGATGTCCAGTGAGCATATGTGATTGCTGCTGGGCTTCAAAGGGATGTCACTCGGCTGCGGCACCTATTTAAGAAAGGACCTCGACAAGTATGGGCTGATGGTTATGACCAGGGTTGGATAGATGCTCCGACGAGGCTGATAGAAGTTGAATAGCTTGCCTTCATCAGGGGGTGGTTGAGTGCTTTGAAGGAGATGCAAGTTCCAAGGAACTCAATGCTCTGGTATCGTCATGAAATATCTTCTTCCACTCGAATGCCTAATCCCTTCCGGAGAGATGATCAGTGGATACCCATCGATGCCATCCCTCGACAGCTATTGGAGTCGAATGCTAACAAAGTCGAGGAAGAGTTAGTCCCTGCTCCTGATGATGGTCGAAGAGCTCAAGTGGCTGATTATCTCGTTCACAGGCCTCACCCCCACTGAGATTTTGCCAGTAGTTACTCTGTGTATTTTTTATTGAAGTGATGTTATGTCAATGTTTTGGGCGAGCTCGCCGATTAAACATATATTGTACTTGTTGTAAATATGGTGGATTAATATAAAATTTATGTTTTGGGCTAATTTAGCCGACTAAACAAGTGTATTATATTCTCCATATTCTCGCTCCTTTATGATCTCTAAATTTGTATTATTACGCAAGTGTCCTTCCAGTCCAGTATACTATCGCGATACCATTGTACACCACTTTACCTTTTAAGTCGTGTCGTCACACTCCCTTAGGCCAAAGTGGGGCAATTGGCGAGGACACACCTGGTGTTGTATGTTCTATCCGATCAGGATTTTATTCAACCAAAGATGGTTTGGCGACCAATTTTAATTTGGCCATATTGCCTAAAGATCTCCTGTAGGGCTTCATATATTGCCAAGGGCAATGCAAAGAGGTCTTTCGTGTTTCATAATGAAATCCTAAGGAGGGTGATTTACCTGCTATGGTGTAATGATCAATGTGCCTGTCATTTGGAAAAGGTGTGTGATAAAGCTTATATAACTGTTACTCATTAGAACGCAGCCGTTAAATAGCTTTCATTAATGACAAGGAAAATGAACTACTAGTCCCACAACAAAAGCATAAAAGAAGAATCTAAAAATAGAATATCTTGAGATTGGTTGCATTCCATGCTCGAGGGATTTCTCTGCCTTCCATCATTTCTTAGTGATAGGCGCCTTGAAGATTATCTCTTGTTATCTTGAATGGTCCTTCCTAGTTTGCCCCTAGCTTGCCGTCTGATGGTTTCACTGCGCTTCCCAGGACTTTCCTTAGGACATAATCCCTAACTCGGAATGTCCTTGGGTTGACCTTCTTGTTATAATGCCTTGCGAGCTGTTGCTGATAGCTCGCTAGTTTTACTAGGGCTAGCTCTCGACGCTCGTCGGCTAGGTTGAGCTCAGCGAGCAATGCTGCATCATTATGGCCCTAGTCAACAAGGCTAGACCTCATTGTCGGCCATCCAACTTCTAATGGGATGACTGCTTCCATTCCATATGTCAGCGAAAATGGGGTCTCCCCTGTTGTTCGTCGTGGAGTGGTTCGATAAGCCCATAGAATATGTGGTAATTCATTCACCCACACGCCTTTGGCTCACTCTAATCTCTTCTTTAATCCGTCGGCCACAGTTTTGTTGGAAGCCTCGACTTGGCCATTGCTCTGAGGATAGGCCACCGAGCTGAAATGGTGTCTGATTCCATGTTCTTTACAGAAAATCTGAAAAGATCCGCTCTCAAACTGCGTTCCATTATCGGTGATGATGGTCCTGGGGATGCCAAAATGGGTGATTATGTTTCTACATATGAACCTTATCATATCTGCATCTCGGATGTTCGCTAGGGGTTTTATCTCGATCCATTTGGTGAGGTAGTCAGTCGCGACCACCAGATACTTGCGATTACTGGTGGCGGTAGGAAGTGGTCCTACGATGTCCATACTCCATTGGGCGAACGATCATGTGCTGGATAATGTTTTTAGGTCGCTAGAAGGTTGGTGGACCATAGGAGCGTGAAGTTGGCATTTCAAGCACTTGCGAACATACACCGTAGAGTCTATTTTCATATATCGCCACCAATAGCCCTCCTTCATTACTCGGAAAGCCAGAGATCTTACTCTAATGTGGCTCCCACAGATTCCTTCGTGAAGCTCATGTAGAACTTGCTCGACATCCTTTAGGTGAACGCATTGGAGGTAGGGACCAAAAAACGATCTCTTGTATAGTCTACCCTGAGGGGATAAGTGAAAGCGAGCAGCTTTGACTCTTATCTGGTGAGCAGTCTTCTTATCATCTGGAAGTGTTCCATCCTTCAAATAGTCCCTTAATGGGTCCATCCAGCTGGGTGCAAACTCGATTCAGAGCACCTGCTCCACACTTGGTAGCTCGCTATTACGATTAATGCTAGGGTGAGAGAGGAAATCTATGGGGATTGTCCTTTTTAAGTTGGAATCGATTGCTAAGCTTAAGGCTGCTAGGGCATCAGCATGGTTGTTCTGCCCTCTAGGAAACTGCTGGACATTGATCACTTCAAAGCTCGCCATCAGCCTTTTCACTAAGGCGAGGTACGCTGCCATTCTTTCATCTTTTACATTGTAATCTCCACTTACCTGATTGGAGACTAACTGAGAATCGCCGAACACATGTAAATGCTTTGCTCCCAATGTGTGCACCTTCTGGAGGCCGGCTATTAAGGCTTCGTATTCTGCTTCGTTGTTGGAGGCTGTAAATCCAAGCCTAATTCCTTGTTCAAGGATCGTATCCTCTGGACTAATGAGGACAATGCCTACACCTGCCCTTTTTGAGTTGGAGGCTCCATCAATGAACAATTTCCAAGTTTCCTTCATTGCGTTGTTCCCCTTTTGTCCTGTTGGTGGAGGTTGGTTGGAAGGTTGCTCACCTATGAACTCGGCTATGAAATCAACAAGGATCTTCCCCTTGATTATGTTCCTTGGTTGAAATTGGATGTCAAATCGTCCGAGCTCGACTGACCATTTAGACAGTCTGCCCGACAAATCCGCCTTCCTCAGGATTGCTTTAAGGGGGTGTGATGTAAGGACGATTATAGTGTGGGCTTTAAAATAGTGCTTCAGCTTCCTCGAAGCCACTACTAGTGCAAAGGCGAGCTTTTCCAGTGGTAGGTACCTCTGCTCGGCGTCTAGTAGGGTCTTTCCCACATAATAAATGGGGTGCTGGATTCCTTCAACTTCGCACATTAATGAAGAACTGACAGTGTGGTTGGTAACGAAGAGGTACAAGTACAAGGGATTTGCTTCCTGTGGTATGACGAGCAGTGGTGGGGAACTGAGGTAAGCCTTGAGTTTGGCCAGTGCCCGCGAGCAATCTTGGTTCCATTATATCGTTTTGTTTCCCTTTAGAAGATGGAAGAAAGGCTTGCACTTCTCGGAGGACTTTAAAATGAATCGGTTTAAGGCAGCGAGCATACCAGTGAGCTTATGTATGTCCTGGATCGTGCGAGGGGGTTTTACCCTGCTTATTGCATCGATTTGGTATGGGTTGGCCTCGATGCCTCTCTTACTGACCAAGTAACCAAGAAATTTTCCTGACTGGACACCGAAAGAACACTTGCTCGCGTTAAGTTTCATTCGGTATTTCCTGAGGATTTTGAAGGTGCTTGATAGGTCTGAGAGGTGGTCTTATTTCTTCTTGCTTTTAACGAGCATATCATCAATGTAGACTTCCATGGTGTCTCCTATTTGACCCTTGAACATCTTGGTGACCAGCCGCTGGTAGGTTGCCCCTGCATTTTTGAGCCCAAAGGGCATGACCTTATAGCAGTATAGTCCAACTGGTCTGGGGCATACAGAGGGATCTGATGATATCCGGAGTATGCGTCCAGAAAACTCATTCTCTCTTGAGCTGCAGTACTTCCCGTTACTTTTTGGAACTACTACTGGGTTGGATAACCATTCAGGGAATTGTACTTCCCATATGGATCCTGCATCCAACAGTTTTTCTACTTCTTTTTTTACGGATTTTGCCTTCTCAGGTGCAGTTCACCGTGCCTTCTGCGTAATTGGTTTGAAGGTGGGATTGGCGTGCAGCTAATGACAAACCATACTAGGATCAATTCTAGGCAGCTCGTATGGTTCCCACACGAAAACATCTATGTTTCGTCTCAGCAGAGTTGTCAATTCCTTATGTTCGTGGTCAGTGAGAGAGGCTCCAATCAAGAAAAATCTACCACTGCCGCTATCTCAACTGTAACCTCTACTAGGTATTCGATGACCCGTTCGATGGGAAGAGCCTGGTCTCCTCTACTCCAGGTCTTCCGTACTTTAATTGCTATTTTGAAGGTGTCAGACCTTTTTATTCTTCAACTTTCTCGCTGGGCTGATCACCCTTCTTCTCTGGCTTTGGTCGGATGGCTACTATGAAGCACCTTCTTTCCATTGCTTGATCGTCGTGGATCTCCATTACTCCTCACTCGGTTACATACTTCAGTTTCTGATGGTAGGTCGAGGAGACTGCCTTCATTGCATGTAGCCATCCCCTGCCGAGGATGGCTTCGTATGGCGAGTCGATGTCAACCACCAAAAACTCAATCATTTTGGAGACATTTCCCCCACGTACTGGCAGTAAAATCTTTCCCAGGGGCATAGTTATTTTTCCAGCGAAGCCAACTAAAGGGACAATAGCTTCCTCTAGGTCGGCGATGCTTAACTTCAATTTTCTGAATAGGTCGAGATACATTACTTCGGGGGAGCTTCCTTTGTCGACGAGCGACTTGTCGACGTCAAAGTTAGCTATCCTAAGGGTAATGATCAAAGCATCATGATGTGGGGTTCTCACTCCCACTAGATCTTCATATGTGAAAATAATATGCTTATTATAGTTGACGTCATCTGCTCGTCGGCGCTTTCCTGACTGTGACTTCGCTGGATCGATCTGAAAAGCTTGCATCACCGCTGTAAGCTTCTTCATATCCATTCGAGCTGAATTTCCTTGGATCTGCTTGGCATCAGATTCCCCATGAATTACCGCGAACTCATGTCCAGCATCTTCTTCGAGCACATTGTCAGGTCTCGCCTCTCTATTGGCAGCCGCTTTCTCTGCCTTTTTCTCCCCAAACTCGTTCAAATGCCCGAATTGGGCTAGCTCCTCGAGGTGAGACTTTAGGGCCTTGCAATGCTCGGTATTATGTCCCCCTTCTTTATGAAAAGCGCATCTCAGCGTGTTGTTTCTTTTTGAAGGATCTCCCCCCATTTTCCTGGGCCACTTGATGAATGGTTCGTCTTTGATTTTTTCGAGAATTTTGTAAATTGGTTCTCGGAAGACGATGTTGACCGCCTAAAATGCTCTTGACACATAATTGTTGCCTCCATTTTTGGGGCCATTTCTGCCCCCATTCTTCCCTCCTTTCTTCTGGTTCTCAATTTTGTCACTGCCTTTGGCAACGAGCTTAGTTCGACCGTTTTCCGTTGTGCCCATGCGGGTCACATCTTCCACCTTGGCATACTTCTCGATGCGGGCCATTAGGTCGTCGATGGTCATGGCTTCTTTCTTTGTCAAGGATTGGTACATAAGGGAAGAGCTAGGTAGCCCAATCTTGAAAGAGGCCACTGCCACTCGCTCCGACTAGTCCTCGACCTCGTTGAACAATTCCCAGTACCTCTTCGCGTAGTCTCAGAGGGTCTCTTGGGGCATCTTTTTCATTGTCAGCAGGGCATCCATCCTTTTGGGATGGGAGCTACTAGTAATGAATCGGGCCGTAAAGACCTCGTCCAGGAATTTGAAACTTCTGATGGACCGGTGGGGGAGCCTTTCGAACCATTTCTGCGCCACGTCATGCAGGCTCGAGGGGAAAATTCGGCACATTAGCGCGTCTCGGTGGTTCCAGAGGGTCATGGCCTGTCGGTACTGCCTAACATGATCGATAGGATCAGTCTTACCGTCATAAATTTTGAAACTTGGAATGGTAAACTTCTTGGGGGCTTCTTCTTCCTCAATTTCCCTCGAGAAAGGTGATTTTATCTGAGTTTTGAGAGCTCGCCTAGCGAGTTCTCGAGTCGTTCTGGTACCGTGATGGGAAAGATGTTGGTCCATCTCCCTTCGGACCAGATTTAGTATGTTCTCGTTGCTACGATTCGGGCTTCTGTGGCTGCGAGCTAGTCATAGTTGCTCGAGCATGTCATCCTCTGACTCATTTCCCTCGCCTCTCTGGGATCCGTGCCTTGGGCTCCTTCCTCGGCTGCGAGACTTGCTCTCCTGAGGGCTAGGAGTGTGGTATGGACGTCTCTTGGTACTACAATGGATCTCTCTCTCCATTCTTTCTAATCTTCTTTTGAGGCGAGCGTTCTCAGCCTCGTGCCTGCGAGAAGACTCGCTCTACTCTTGGAGCCTCACCTCGTATGCATCAATCAACCTGGATATCTGCGTGGATCTCGATGGTCCTTGGATTTCTTCCGAGGCTGGCCTTTCTGGGCGAGCCCTGTGATCTGAACACCGAACTTCAGACCTAATCCTACGAGGAGCAGGGGGTTCTTGAATATCCCCTGCCTGGGGAGCATTACTACTGTGACCAGACATTTTGAACTCCTTTTTTGGTGTGGGCTTTCTCAGGGAATATAAACGTTCCCACAGATGGCACCAATTGTGGTGAAAATTATTATGCAACACAAATAGATAAGAAAAACGCAATCACCAAGTAACAATAAGGAATGCAAAATGTCAATCACATAACAAAGCATGTACGTGGTTCAGCAAAGATGCCTACGTCCATGGTGGTGCAGTCAGTATTATTTATGTCTTCTCCGGAGAGCGATTACAGAGAATACAATGTGTCCCTTGCCCCGAACCTAGGGTTTATTATATACATATTTATTAGTGGGGGTGTTAGACTCCCCCACGTTTTCCATCTCTTCCTAGAACCTCTCTTAATGAAAACGTGGGAAGAGACTAAATCATAATCGGTTAAGACATGGAGGGTCTGGACTTTGGGCCGCCACAAATGGGCTACTCATCCAGGACCATCACTCCAATTTTGGGTACCCACAACCATCAATACCCAAAAGTACTTAGTGTATTTGAATCAAGTTTTGGGACTTGTAGACTTATTGATAGAGTAAAACCCATCGAGCACAGGTGGACCTGCCAAGAGTTAAAATAAATATGGATGGAAATGTGAAAACCTTCAAGGAAAGGCTTGCAAAAGGGTTTACTAAAATACAAAATGGATTGGATATGAGAAAACCTTCTCACGGTAGTCATGCTAAAGTCTGTCATGATTCTTTTAGCATCAATACTTTGTTCGTGAATGATCATCTTGACACTTACACATTAAGAAGTAGGGAAAAACAAAGTGATGTAAGATTGTGACATCCGTTTATGGATTTAAGATAACATCATGGTCTTGGGTCATTTGATTTTATCAGCTAATCAAGTATTGATTTTTATCAAATCTCAAAAAGAATTTATTTTTATAATAAGTGTGACGAAAATGTGGTGTGGTATTTTTAAGTGAAATTTTTGGATGATATTTGCCTAATAAAAAACGACGTTGGAGTATTATTGTGTCCATCCCGAATCATCTCCTTCCCGGGGGGAGGGGGTGAAGGTTGTAACACCCTGCCCCCCCCGGGGAGAGCGGGGAGGAGCGCTACTGTCGATAAAAACTATATTACATCCACAAATAACAAGGTATAGAGCATCTAAATCCCATAATAGAAAAGAAACCACTAATCTCATCTTCAAATTAAATACAACAATTCTCTCGAAATAATTAAAACAATCTAACTATCTCGAAAATAAATAAATACAAATCTTCAATGCTCTATACATCAAAATAATACAATCTTCTCTCTTGTATTAAAAGTCTTCCCAAAATAATCCTTGCGAGAAATCATCCCAATTGGTCCATAGCGCTCAAATCCGCGCTAACCTGCAAACTAAAAGAAAATATGGGGAAGTACACAATAAGAAAGGAAAGATGCTCAACAAATATTAGTGGTGAATAAAACGTCACAATACGAATACGGATATTCAAATCAAATGCAAATCTCATAAGCAATTATATCAATATAATTTCTCAACAACACATTAATCGGGTCACCAGGTCTCACCACCGTACCGAGCCTATGCATTTTTCTAGCATATCCGAAAAAAGGAATATTGGCGGGTGCCTAACTTCAGTGCCATATTAAAATCTCATGACAACATGATTAGCACCAAATATAATACCACACAAATCGAAATTAGATTCCAACAAATAATTCCAGATTTCCAAATGAATTTATCAATTCAAATATGAGTCAATAATAACAAGGAAACAACCAGAATAATACTCGCCAGATTTAGGAGCATACTGTGTAAAACCCCATACCTCAAAATCATTGCATCATTTAGCCACAAACTCTAATCACACCATCACGTTCCTCTCGCGAAAATAATCAAATCTCGTTCTATCCCAAACTCGAGAAAACACCAAATAAGCCTTCTAATCTAAGGTTGAAATCTTGAATAAGTTTGGGGCTATGTTTTGTATATGAAAGGGAGTAATTTTGGAGACGTCTTCTGGTTGAAAAGTTTGAGAAAAAATGATTTGAAAAGACAAGCCACGAATTAGTTGATATATAAAGGATTAAGAGTTTGATTAAGAAAAGAGTTCTAATCAAATACAAACACTAAAATATTTATTCTAGACCATCAGACCGTTGGAATTGTATGAAATTTTACAAATAATTACCTGACGACGAGAGGAAGCTACAAAAAAAAATTCAACTCGATCGGACCGCTCAATATTTTTAAATATTTTTTTTTTCTAGAGAGTTTTATATTTTGAGGACTCTTCTTATAATAAAAATTCAATTAAAACTCCATTTTAATTCCAATTTTGAAACTATTTGAAATTCTCATCTTTAAAAATAAAATCCAACATATTTGAGCAATAAAAATAATTTTACCAAAAACTTTATCTTCCTCTATATTTTGAAAATACTCCAAAATTACGCGGGTTGTTACACTTCCCCACTAACAATGAAATTTTGCCCTCGAAATTCGCCGAATGCCTAACTCTAAAAAATCAGGCCAACAATCTTCAAAAATAAACTAGTCATTAAAAATAATTTCCTCGCATCTAATCTAGATGTCTAACACGAAACGATCATCTAAAGATTTTGTCTCCAAAAATACGCGCCACAAAAACGCAATAGACCCAAGACTCGAGAGTGATCGTATACCTAAGCTTTGATACCACTCTGTAACACCCCGCCCTCCCGGGGGGAGCGAACGGAGCGCTACTATTGATAAATCTAACCAATTCCACAATTCACGAGGTATAGAGCATCTAAATCCCAATATAGAAAAGAAACTACTAAACTCATCTTCAAATTAATACAACAAATCTCTCGAATTAAAAACAACTATCTATCTCGATACAAAAGAAATCTCCAATGCTCTATACATAAAAAAGAAATACAATCTTCCAACTTGTATTCTCGAATAGGATATGATACCATCTGTCACACCCCGCCTAATTCTAGCGTCGGCCGCCACCAAAACTAAGCCGGGCGTGAGTAAATAAAATACCATTCTTAGCATGAGACAGATATGAGACATAAATAAACCAGTCCATAAGATACATAATTGAATTAATCTCAAATGATCATAAACAACTAAGCGATAAAAGATCCATCACATGCTAACTCCAAAAGAAATCCATACTCCAATAATGATTAAATAAAATCTGAATAATCCCAACAGAAATCTTCTAAAAAACTTTGGAACCGAATGGCCCAATAAAACTCAAATGAAGTCTCATAATAATTCAACTGAAAAGTAACGTCTAACTAAACTATGCCATAAAATGAATAACTCCAGCTGCTCCTCCAAATAATAACTCCGATAAACTTATGTAGCTTCTCCAATTCTCATCCTGAAAAATATTAGTCAACGCATGGGTCAGAGCCAAAGCCCCGAGCAAGAATACACACTACTCCCCTCAAATAGGATCCTTGAATCTAGACAGTAGCATTATACGCAATAAATATCACAATAGAGTATTTTAAATTAAACGGGATAATTAAACGAGATAAATATAAATCACTAACTACCCGCAGAAATCCCCATTTATAAAGGCACACCAATATGATTTTAAATTCCCAAGTCGCACGGAGTTAATCTTTTATTAATTAACCCAAATTATCAAATTTCCCAATTATTTATGTTCTTACTTCAATAATTATTAGGTATGGCGGTCCTCCCGCCTCGGGTGATAATTCACCAAAATTCATTATAGCGGCTGTGGAGACAATTATTATGCAACACAAATAAATATGAAAGAGGTAACAATCAAGAAAAGATAAATAAGATGCCAATCACACAACAACGGGTATACATGGTTCATCAAATATGTGACTACGTCCACGGTGGTTCAGTCAGTGTTATTTCTCTATAGTTTGAAGAATAAGTACAGAGAATACAACTTGTCCTTTGCCCCGGACTTAGGGTTTAATTTATACATGTATGTGTTTGAGTAGTGGGGGAGATGGGTTCCTTCTTATTAGCCATCTTCTCTACATGGGATCACGTTCCCCCACAACTTCTCCTCATGGGATCGTGGGGTAATTGGATTAATACAAAGGTGATGGGCCTGGGCTTTGGGCCGCTAGGGAGAGGTTACTCGTCCAGGCCTATGGTGCTAAATTCAGGGTACCCACAATTGCCCCTAAATTTGTTGGGCCGTTTCTACAGGTCCAATGAATTTAAATAATCAGCTATTATGGTTGATTTCTTTGAAAACTATGAAGTTACTTTGGCGGCACCCGCTTCGCTATCCGTGCGCTATGATTAGACTTGAAGGCTCATTGGAATAAGGCGCATTTCTTTTCGTCGCTTCAAACTTTTCCAGCAATCTTCTATCTTCTGAGAGCTCTTGCGCTTAGTACCCTCTGTTTTCGATCTCTACTTTCGTTGCTTCTTCGCCATTTGACCTGATCTTCTGTTTTGTAAGTTTCTCGCGCTCTTTGCATTTTCTCTTTGGTTTGTAGTTTTTCTTGTATTTTTCCAATGGCGAAGATTGGAAATAGGTCAGTAACTTAGTTTAGAAAATTCTATAGTATTCCTTAGTGGGTAGAGATTGAGTGTTGTGCCTCGCCTCCTTGGAACGTTAGGGATATAGAGGATGCACATTGGATTCACGTCCTGTTGCTCTCCCAGGGGGGAATTACCTTCCCTCCTAATGATCTGTTTCTGCACTTCTTTAGCTATTTCAGTATTGTGCCTGCACAATGTTCGCCCAACGTATGGAAAATAGTGAACGGCGTGCATAGGATAAATCAATTATATGGCACAAAGTTAGGGCTTGCCGAGGTCTGCTTTTGTTACTCCTTTTCTCGAACGAGTTCAGGTGTTCTGTACCTTAAGGCTAGGAGCCCTGATAGGGTATTGGTAGTAAATCTACCTGATTCCCATAAGGACTACTGGCAAGAAGGTTTTCTTATCAGGAACTGGCAACTTTGCCCCCAATTTGAAGGGTCGAGGTCTGAGAGGTTCACTGTTCCCTTTTATGGGGAAGAATATATAGGTAGATGTTGTATTATTGTTTCAAGCTTTGCTGACTGTGTGATTTTTCTAACTTCTCTTTGCTTTTTCTTTTACAGCGAAGGCAAAGAACTTGGAGCCTGCTCTCAGCGAGGTTCGTATCTCGGAACTGGTGAAAGCTTGGAACATCAGGGAACCTTTGGGTGACGGCGAGCATCCTAGGTCTGCTACTTTTCTGCTTGAATACAAGAACACAGGCTCCAGCTTCATAGCCCGACCTGTGGATAGTGTTTCGGACTTCGACTCCTCCGAAGAGATTTCTGTTGAGCCCATCCAATTGGACGAAGAGGAGAGCAGCTCGGAGAGTGAGCTTGCAGGTGTTAGTAATTTGGGTGCAGGCAGTGTTGACAGTAGCAGTTCTTCGAGCACTTCCAGCAGTTTTGGTGAAGAGATGCCTCCAAGGAAGAATTTAATCAGAGATGATGATGATGATGATGATGTGCTTCTTGCCCAGAGGTCCAAGAAATCGAAGACTGCCTCTGGGGCCATAGCTACTGGTTCTCGGACTTCTTCTTAGGAGAAAGAGAAGAGGAAGAGAGAGGAGGAGCAGGCGAGAGAGAGAGAGAAGAAAAAGGAGGAGGAGAGGAAGAAGGTGGAAGAGAGAAAGAGAAGGGAGAAAGAAAAGGAGGAGGAGAGGAGGAAGATGGAACTGAGGACCAAAACTGGTCAAGCCTTGGTCCCAGTATCTGCCTTGCCTGAGGGGGCTTCGGTGGCCACCTCTCCTCAGCTTGCCCCTGCGTTGCTTGAGAGGGCAGTCCTCCCTGCAGATCGTGAGAGGGCGTCGGGGTCCTATCAACTAGCTTTGCAAGCTAGCCAGAGGCTTGCCTTGGTAAGGTTCCTTTTCTAATTCTCAACTTCTTTTAATCCGTTTTGATGGTTTCTTCTTTCTAATCCTTCTCTCATTTTTTGCAGTTTGTGACTGACTTTGATGTGCTCTATCGCTCTCGCGACGAGCTGTTGAGAAGGAACAGCGAGCTGGAGCAGCAGAAGTCTACTCTGGTGGCCAGGGGTTCTCAGCTGGTGGTCGATCTGAAGGCTGTTGATGCGGCTCGAGCTTCATCTGCCTCGGCCCTTGCTAATTCTGCTCGCGAGAGAGATAATGTTGTAAGGGAGCTCGGCGAGCTGAGGAAGTCGTATGATCAGGTATGCTCGAGCAAGCTGGACTTTGCGGAGAAGAACAGGGTTCTTGCCGAGCAGCTGGAGGCGGAGAAAGCCCAGGCAACCACTCTTAAAGAAGATTCGTACAATTCTGGCTGGTCTGCTGCGTATGAGGACGCCGAGGTTCAGATAGGCTATATTAGCCGTCTGAACTTCAAGAAAGGGTGGAACAAGGCCCTCGTGGCCGCTAGGGTGGATGTGGCATCCCCACTTTTTGACGAGTATGATCCAGGGCCAAAGCCAGTCATGGATGAGGACCCAGCCCCAACTGCTGACGGCACCAATCCTGTTTCTCGGGCGACTCCTTCTGATGCTCCCTTGGTCGAGGAGGGAGTGGATATCCCTGCAGAGGGTAATGCCCCTGCTGATGCTGATAAGGATAAGGGTCCATCCACCGAGGTTGCTAAGTGATAGGGCTTCTTTGTAAGTTTTTTCTTTTTTGATCTGATGTAACCTCGCTCATTATTAATGAAAAGACTTTTATTTTTGTTTATGCTGATTTCTTTCTCTTCTCTTTCTTTTACTTGTAGTTGGTTGATGTGGATGACTATATTCCTGTTACCTCCCAATTAGGTAGGACTCTGGGTCCTAATGCAAGACCTGCAGTTCGCCAGGCCTTTGATAGGCTTTGTAGGTTTGCTAAGTCAAGGAACCAGAAATATAAGGATCAGTCCGAGCTGGTGGCCAAATTGAAGGACAGGCTCCAGGAAATGGAAGAGATCGGAGCTTCAGTGCAAGAAGAAGTTAGCGAGCTGAGAGCAAAGTTACTGGAGGCCACCGAGATCAACCAAGTCGTGGAGTTTCTTCAGCGGGAGAATGACAACCTGAGGCGGGAGGTCTCGAAGCTTAAGGAGCATTCGCCGAGCACCGCTTCGGCAGTCCTACAAGGCTCTTCCTCGTCGCGGTCTGCTCGGCCTCCCCTCTCGCACGCTGGCAGGAGTACACGGGGTAGGAGTAGGGAAGTTGAGGAGCAGCGTGAGAGGGAAATGGAGGATCTGCGCGGTGATGTTCGGCGAGCTTATGTGACTGCTGCTGGGATCCAGAGGGACGTCACCCGACTGCGGCATCTATTGAAGAAGGGCCCTCGCCAAGTGTGGACAGATGGCTATGATCAGGGCTGGCTGGATGCTCCCACAAGATTATCAGAGTTCGAGGAGCTTTCCTTCATCAGGGGGTGGTTGAGTGCTCTCAAAGAGCTGCAGGTCCCGAGAAGCTCGATATTGTGGTATCGACATGAGATGTCTCCCTCTACTCTGATGCCCAATCCATTCAGGCGAGATGATCGATGGATTCCCATCGATGCTATTCCCCGGCGATTACTGGAGTTGGACGTAAATGAGGTCGTGGAGGAGTTCGATCCTGCTCCTGATGATGGGAGGAGAGCTAAAGTTGCTGACTACCTTGCTCGGAGGCTTCCACCTTCTTGATTTTTTGTTTTTTAATAATTGTAAATGCTTTGGGCGAGCTTTGCCGACTAAACATGTACTATTATTGTTTGTAAATATAAAAGATTTAATGGAAAGTTTGAGTTTTGGGCGATTTTTCCGACTAAACGTGTTTATCCAATCTTTTTTATATTTTTGCAGCTTCACAATCTTTTTTATCTTGTCATGTGAGTGAGTGTCCGCCCAGTCCAGTATTAAGAATACCATTGTTCCCTTTCTTTACCGTTTAGGTCGTGTCGTCACACTCCCTTAGGTCTAAGTGGGGCAATTGGCGAGGACACACCTGTTATTGGATGTCTTCATCCGGTCAGGATTTTGTTTAACCAAAGTAGGTTTGATGCCTAAGAATGCTCTATAGGGCTTCATATATTGCCATGGGCAATGCTAAGAGGTCTGTCGTGCTTCATGACGATGACCTGAGGAGGGGTGTTCCCGTGCTATGTCAACCATTATACCTGTGATTTGAAAAGGATGTGCAATAAGATATAATTGTTACTTTTTAGAGAGTGATCAACTGAGAGATTTTCATTGGTGAATAGAGAAATAAACTGTATTTTCCCATAATGAGTACAATAAAAGATCTAACAATGGAACTCCTAAAAGTAGAATTTCTTGAGATTAGCTGCGTTCCATGCTCGTGGTATCTCTCTGCCCTCCATCGTTTTCAAATGATAGGCACCTTGCAGATCGTTTCTAATTATCTCATAAGGTCCCTCCCAGTTCGGGCCCAGTTTACCGTCTGATGGCTTCATTGTGTTGCCCAGGACCTTTCTTAGAACATAGTCCCCAACTTCAAATTTCCTCGGATTGACCTTTGTGCTGTAATGCTTCGCGAGCTGTTGCTGATAGCTCGCTAGTTTTACTAGTGCAAGTTCCCTGCGCTCGTCGGCCAAGTCGAGTTCAGCGAGCAAAGCCTGATCGTTCTGACTCTGCTCGACAAGGTCGGATCTCATTGTAGGCAATCCTGCTTCTAATGGGATGACCGTTTCCATACCATATGCTAGTGAGAATGGCGTTTGACCTGTGGCTCGCCTAGGAGTCGTTCTGTACGCCCATAGGACATGTGGTAGCTCGGTTGTCCACGCGCCTTTTGCTCACTCTAACCGCTTTTTCAACCCAGCGATCACTATTTTGTTGGATGCCTCAACTTGTCCGTTGCTTTGAGGATAAGCTACCGAGCTGAAGTGGTGCCTGATCCCGTGTTGGTCGCAGAAGTTATGAAAAGGGCCACTCTCGAACTGTGTTCCATTGTCAGTGATGATGGTTCTGGGGATCCCGAATCGAGTGATTATATTTCTACATATGAACTTCATCATGTCAGCATCTCGGATGCTCGCCAGTGGTTCTGCCTCGATCCATTTGGTAAAGTAATCAATTGCGACCAACAGGTATTTGCGATTGCCGGCAGCGGTGGGCAGTGGTCCCACGATGTCCATTCCCCACTGGGCGAAAGGCCAGGGGCTGGTCAGGGATTTTAATTCGCTGGCGGGCTGGTGGACCATGGGGGCGTGAAGCTGGCATTTTAGGCACCTGCGGACATATATTGCGGAGTCCCTTTGCATATATTGCCACCAGTAACCTTCCTTCATTACTCGGAAGGCTAAAGACCTTCCTCCGATGTGACTCCCGCAGATTCCTTCGTGAAGCTCGTGAAGCACTGTCTTGACATCGCCTGGGTGGACGCATCTAAGGTAGGGGCCAGAGAAAGATCTTTTATACAAGTCGCCTCCCGTGGATAAGTGAAAGCGAGCAGCTTTGACTCTTATCTGGTGGGCAGTTCTCTTATCCTCTGGGAGCGTTCCGTTCTTCAAATAGTCTCTTAAGGGATCCATCCAGCTTGGGGCTGGTTCCAATTGGAGTACTTGTTTCGCTTTAGTCAGCTCGCAGTTGGGGTAAATGCTCGGGCAGCTAAGGAAATCGATAGGGATTATCCTTTTAAGGCTGGAATCAACTGCCGAGCTCAGGGCTGCCAAGGCGTCAGCGTGGCTGTTCTGCCCCCTGGGAAACTGTTGGATGTTGATTTCTTCAAAGTTCGTCATTAAGTTTTTTACCAAGGAGAGGTAGGCTGCCATCCTCTCATCCTTCGCGTTATAGTCTCCACTTATCTGATTGGAAACTAGTTGAGAGTCTCCGAATACCTGTAAATGCTTTGCTCCTAGAGTTTGCGCCCTTTGGAGACCTGCTATTAAGGCTTCGTATTCTGCTTCGTTGTTGGAGGCTGCAAATCCCAGCCTGATTCTTTGCTCGAGGACTGTATTTTCTGGAGTGATGAGAACAATTCCTACTCCTGCCCCCTTTGAGTTGGAGGCTCCATCAACGAATAGCTTCCAGCTTCCCCCTGTAGTCTGGCTGTTTTGTTCTGTTGGCTTAGGCTGGTCGAAGGGTTCTTCGCTTGTGAATTCAGCTATGAAGTCAGCAAGGATTTGACCCTTGATAGCTGTCCTTGGTTGAAATTGGATGTTAAACCGGCCGAGCTCGACTGACCATTTAGACAGTCTGCCCGATAAATCTGCCTTCCTTAGGACAGCCTTGAGGGGGTGTGATGTAAGGACAATGATCGTATGAGCTTCGAAGTAATGCTTCAGTTTCCTCGAGGACATTACTAGGGCGAATGCGAGCT
Organism: Sambucus nigra; assembly: GCA_949130495.1. Lineage (NCBI taxonomy): Eukaryota > Viridiplantae > Streptophyta > Magnoliopsida > Dipsacales > Adoxaceae > Sambucus > Sambucus nigra. Next base: position 617,724,184 of record OX422207.1, read on the forward strand.
TTTCTAATGGCAGGTAGCGCTGCTCGGCGTCTAGTAAGGTTTTGCTCGCGTAATAGACTGGATGTTGGATCCCTGTAGCTTCACACATTAGTGCTGAGCTGATAGTATGGCTGGATACAGAGAGGTAGAGGTACAAAGGGTCCATTTGATGTGGTATGACAAGCAGTGGTGGGGAGCTTAGGTAGGACTTGAGCTCGTCTAATGCTTGCGAGCAACCTAGGGTCCATTCTACTGTTTTGCTGCCTTTTAAGAGTTGGAAGAAGGGCTTGCATCTCTCGGATGATTTAGAAATGAAACGATTTAGAGCAGTGAGCATTCCACTGAGCTTCTGTACATCGCGGATTGTGCGAGGAGGTTGCACCCGTTTAATTGCATCAATCTGGTCCGGATTAGCCTCTATGCCACGCTTGCTGACCAAATACCCAAGGAACTTTCCTGACTGGACACCGAAGGAACACTTGCTCGCGTTGAGTTTCATTCGGTACTTCCTGAGGATTTCTAAGCTACTTGACAGGTCCGAGAGGTGATTTTCCTTCTCCTTGCTCTTGACGAGCATGTCGTCGATGTAGACCTCCATCGTGTCTCCCATCTGATTCTTGAACATTTTAGTAACCAGCCGCTGATAGGTTGCCCCTGCATTTTTTAGCCCAAAAGGCATGACCTTGTAACAGTATAAACCAACCGCCGTGATAAACGCCGTTTTATCCTGATCTGGTGCATACAGGGGAATCTGGTGATAGCCTGAGTATGCGTCCAGGAAACTCATTCGCTCGTGAGCTGCAGTGGCGTCTACTAGTTGGTCTATTTTCGGAAGAGGGAAGCTATCCTTGGGGCAAGATTTGTTGAGGTCAGTGAAGTCGATGCAAAATCTCCACTTCCCGTTGCTTTTTGGAACTACCACTGGGTTGGATAACCATTTGGGGAATTGCACTTCCCGTATGGATCCTGCATCCAGCAGTTTTTCGACTTCTTGTTCTATTGCTTTGGACTTCTCGGGAGCAGTTCGTCGTGCCTTCTGCGCTATCGATTTGAATGTGGGATTGACGTGCAACCGATGGCAGACCATATTGGGATCGATTCCTGGCAGCTCATAGGGTTCCCAAGAGAAAACATCTATGTTACTTCTGAGTAAGGTTAACAAATCCTTTTGCTCTTGGTCAGTGAGTGAGGTCCCGATCAGGAAGACTCTGCTGTTGTCGCCTTCTCTAGCAATTACTTCTACCAGGTCCTCTACAACACGCTCGGAGGGGAGTAGCCTGGTCTCTTCCACTCCGGGCCTTCCATATTTTAACTGCTATTTGGAAGGGATTGCACCTTCCTCCACTTTCTCGCTGGTTTGAACGGATTTTTTCTCTGGCTTTGGTCGGATGGCCGCTATGAAGCACTTTCTCGCCATCGCCTGGTCGCCATGTATCTCCATCACTCCCCGCTCGGTGACATATTTGAGTTTTTGGTGGTAGGTCGAGGAGACTGCCTTCATTGCATGAAGCCATCCTCTGCCGAGGATGGCTTGATACGGTGAATCGATGTCGACCACCAAGAATTCGATCATTTTCGAAACATTTCCAGCGAGCACTGGTAGTACTATCTTGCCCAGAGGCATGGTCATTTTTCCAGCGAAGCCGACCAGAGGAACAGTGGTTCCCTTTAGGTCGGCGATGTTCAACTTCAATTTTCTGAACAGGTCGATGTACATTACTTCAGATGAGCTTCCTTGATCGATGAGCAGCCTGTCGATATCAAAGTTGGCTATCCTGAGTGTAATGACTAAGGCATCGTGATGTGGGGTCCTCACTCCCACAAGATCTTCATCCGTGAAAACAATATGCTTGTTGTAGTTGATGTCCTCTACTCGCCGGCGTTTTCCTGCCTGTGATTTCGCTGGATCAATTTGAAAAGCTTGCATTACTACTGTCAGCTTCTTTACCTCCATCCAAGCTGAGTTTCCCTGGATTTGCTTAACATCGGATACTCCATGGATTACTGTGAATTCGTGTTCGGTGTCGTCTTCTAATACGTTGTCGGGTTTTGCCTCCTTGTGGACAGTCACTCTCTCTACTTTCCTTTCTACAAAGTCATTCAAATGTTCGGATTGGGCCAACTCCTCGAGGTGGGACTTAAGATCCTTGCAGTGCTCGGTCTTATGTCCTCCCTCTTTGTGGAAGGTCCATCTCAGCGCATTGTTTCTTTTCGATGGGTCTCCTCCCATTTTCCAGGGCCATTTGATGAACGGCTCATCCTTGATCTTCGCGAGAATTTTGTAAATTGGTTCTTTGAAGATGGTGTTGACCGCCTGGAACGACTTTGCAACGTCAGGGCTCCCTCCGTTCTTGGAGCCATTCTTGCTCCCATTCTTTCCTCCTTTATTCTGGCTATCAACCTTCTCACTTCCCTTCGTGGAGAGCTTGGCTCGACCGTTTTCACCTACGTTAGGGCGGGTGACATCTTCCACCTTTGCGTATTTCTCAATTCGGGCCATCAGGTCATCAATGGTGGTTGCTTCCTTCTTTGTCAAGGACTGGTAAAGGAGGGAAGAGCTAGGTAGCCCAATTTTGAATGAAGCCACTGCCACCTCTTCCGCGCAGTCCTCGACTTCGTTGAATAACTCCCAGTACCTCTTCGCGTAGTCTCGGAGTGTCTCCTGAGGAGTTTTCTTCATTGTCAACAGGGCATCCATCCTTTTGGGATGGGAGCTGCTGGTGATGAACCGGTCCGTAAAGAGCTCGGCCAGGGATTTGAAATATCTGATGGATCGGTGAGGGAGTTTCTCAAACCATTTCTAGGCCATGTCATGAAGGCTTGAGGGAAAAATACGGCACATCAGCGCATCTCGGTGATTCCAGAGGGTCATAGCCTGCCGGTACTGCCTGACATGATCAATGGGATTAGTCTTACCGTCGTAAATCTTGAACCTTGGAATAGCAAACTTTTGGGGAGCTTCTTCTTCTTCAATTTCCCTCGTGAAGGGCGATTTCATCTGGGTCTTGAGGGCTCTCCTGGCGAGTTCTCTGGTTGACCTGGTGCCGTGGTGAGCTGGATGTTGGTCCATTTCTCTGCGGACTAGGTTCCGTATGTTGTCGTCGCTGCGAGCAGGGCTCTGATAGCGGCGAGCTTTTCTTAGTTGCTCGCGGAGGTCTTCGTCTGAGTCGCCACCTTCGAACCCTTGATATTTCCGCCTAGGGATCCTTCCTCGACTATGAGATTTGCTCGCCTGAGGGCTAGGAGTGCGATAGGGGCGTCTCCTGGTATCAGGACGTAGTTCTTTCTCCAGTTTTTCCAGTCTTCTTTTCAAGCGAGCATTCTCAGCCTCATACCTGCGAGAAGACTCCCTCTGCTCGTGGAGCCTTGCTTCGTATGCATCGATCAATCTGGATATCTGAGTGGACCTTGCTGGTCCTTGACTTTCTTCTGAGGCTGGCCTTTCAAAGCGAGCCCCTCGATCTGAACGTCGGACTTCAGACCTAATCCTGCGAGGAGTGGGTGGCTCCTGAATATCTCCTGCTTGAGGAGCGTTGCTGCTGTGACCAGACATCTTTGATTTTTTCTCGGCGTGGGCTCTTCTCAGGGAAAGATAAACGCTTCCCACAGACGGCGCCAATTGTGGAGACAATTATTATGCAACACAAATAAATATGAAAGAGGTAACAATCAAGAAAAGATAAATAAGATGCCAATCACACAACAACGGGTATACGTGGTTCAGAAAATATGTGCCTACGTCCACGGTGGTTCAGTCAGTGTTATTTCTCTATAGTTTGAAGAATAAGTACAGAGAATACAACTTGTCCTTTGCCCCGGACTTAGGATTTAATTTATACATGTATGTGTTGGAGTAGTGGGGGAGATGGGTTCCTTCTTATTAGCCATCTTCTCTACATGGGATCGCGTTCCCCCACAACTTCTCCTCATGGGATCGTGGGGTAATTGGATTAATACAAAGGTGATGGGCCTGGGCTTTGGGCCGCTAGGGAGAGGTTACTCGTCCAGGCCTTTGTTCCTAAATTCAGGGTACCCACAGCGGTCCTCCCGCCTTGGGTGATTTCTCCACCAAAATACACATCCCCTTGTCAAAACGCCGACTGGCCCGTTTAAACTATCGACCCTCGCTGATTGACAAGGTTACATACACGACACGACATAAAATGACAGCTGGCCCATTTAAACTGTTGGCCCTCGCTGATTATGCCGCCAATATATTTTAATATCCGTCTTATTATCTTAGGTATTAGTTCTCAATTTCTCAATTTATAAACACCCCACCCTTTAATCGACGTGAGATACTCAAAATGCCCCTTAGTCCCAGACCTAAGGGTTCCCAAGTTATCAACACGTCCTAACCTATGTATAGGAGGATTTTCTAACATAAATCATAACCTAGTCTCATACCTAGACTAGCGTAACGACGATAAAGTAATAAAAATCATCGCACCCCCAACTCAATAAAATCGTGATAATTTCCCCTCACTAGTCCCATTCCTAGAAGGCATTCTAAAATATAGGGAGAACAATAATACCCAACAACCCGTTGTCATAATGATATTTAATAATACCAACAAGAATAATTAGTCAACGTATAAAACTGCGCATGATAGTCCAATTCAATTAAATCTTTTATTTAATTATCACAGCGTCAACAATACCCAAATAATCTCATTTAATTATTTTAAATTAAATATACCAAGTTTTCATCATATATACATCAAAAACCAAATTTCATTATCTCTACATGTATTACATGAGTTATACGCACCCAAAAGTCAATTATTTTAAAGCTAGGGTTTTTCTACATGCAACCTACACCAATAAAACCCAAAATCACTAATGACTCCTACGTACCGAAAGGGTTATGAATATTATTCAGATTAAAAGATTTTATAAAAACAGCCCCATAATTAGTGTCCACTTTTTCTAATTAAGTTACTAATTATTTTTATGAAAATATGTAATTAAGTGTTTAGGCGACACTTAAAACGCATAATACTAAAGGAAAAGAATAGAGTATTCATGACTGTGAAGATTGTGTTGAAAATATGATTAGAAATCTGGATTCCTCTCAAAAAATTAGCAAAGAAGTGTTCTTGGACCAATCTTGATTAAACCCCAAATAAGCCTTCAAATCTGGTGACAAAACCTTGATTATGTTGGAGGTTGATGATTATGGTTGAGAGGAAATATTTTTAGAAGTGTTCTCTGGTGAAAAACTTGAGAAAAAGTGATTATGAGAAGTCCCCCCACGAATTATAGTCATTATATAGTCATTAGGAAACCTAATCCTAATAGAACTCTAATAAGATACAAACACTAAAAAAAATATTTTGGACGATCGGACCGTTGGAATTAGATGAAATTTTACAGAGAATTACCTGAAGATGAGAGGAAGATATAGAGAGTTTTATGTTTAAATATTTTTAAATATTTTTTTTGCTAGAGAGTTTTATGTTTTGAGGACTCTTCTATATAATAAAAATTCAATTAAAACTCCATTTTAATTCCAATTTTGAAACCATTTGAAATTTCTCATCTTTAAAAATAAAATCCAACATATTTGAGCAATAAAAATAATTTTACCAAAAACTTTATTTTCCTCTATATTTTGAAGATACCCCAAAATTACGCGGGTTGTTACAAAAATCTCACGCCCTCTTACTCTAGGAACATTTTGAACGTCTTCGGTGTGGGGTGAATGTAAAGATATGGAGTCGCCAGCCTATTTTTCACAAAACGGTCAAAAGAACATGTCGCCGCCTGGATAGAGTGGCATCAAAGACAAACTGATGCTTACGAAACCAATAGTTCGAAGGTCCAATGGCTAAGTCACAGAATGAGAAGGTGTTAGGCACCCATTCCACCCTTTCGGTCTCTCATGGGCTTGTGTTACTATTTTCCGTTATTTCTTCGTGAAGCACGTGTGCATGTATATGTAATGGAGATTGGAATCACCCAACTCATACCATGGAAAAGATAGAGTGAGGTTATCCATAAAAATGTTCCTAAAATAATATATAGAAAACACGATTTATGCATTTATTGAGATATTGATCCTTATAATGAATTAATAAAATATGTTTGATAAAACTCTAAGAACGATCACATATATAATGTATATTAAAATAAAATATAAAAAAGGATGCAAATACAAAAATGTGGAAATCGGGAAGATTGGAAAATTGGACTCGAGTCTCGGGTTAACCCAAAATGCCTACGTAGCCTATAAAGGCATCAAAATCCACGTAGTTCTCATGCATCTTAAGGTTGGGGTTTATCCCATAGATTCGAACGGGAATTTATTATATTTGTGTGTAGAAAAATGTGCTTCAGTTTTGAGAAATTGTTATGGATAATCCCGTTGGAATTTATGTGTAACCCTTTTTTATGTTTTTTTCTAATAGAAAATAAAGTATGTGCAATATAACTAATAAAAAGGTGAGATGTTAATGTATTTGAGTTAAAGTGAAAGCTAGATTAAGAATTTATATAACTAATGCAAAAATAAAGAATTTAAAGAGAGAGTAGAATTTTGGACCTTCTTTAGAGAATTGAAGATTCATCTTGATCCTTGATGAACTCCCTTGAGTGTTGAGATGAATGTTGGATGAGATAGAATGAGATTTTTAATAAATTGGTTATGAAAAGGATGGGAATGAAAGATTGAAAGAAAATTAACACAAGAAAACTTCGTTCATTACTACATAATGTTGTTGAGATCACTGATATTGATGGATCTGAGGTGTGTCTTAGGGGTGACGTCGTGACCTATATTTACAGGGTAAGGGCATACTGATCTAAATATCCCTAGACCTGCTAATCGACAAATAACCCTAGGCACACTACCGATTGGCAGGGAAATGGACCTACCAATTAGCAGTCTCGTGCATATATTTTTGGAAAAATGATCATAGAACGCAATACATTAATCCAAATTGCACATGGGTCATACCATTAAAAAGGTAATTTATATACCTTTAAGAGTCCTTTAGGCCAATCCTGGGCTTGGGAGTTGACTTTGCGTCAAACGTGGCTCAAAAGAGCTCATCGGTCTTTTGGATAGGAGATCGTCGGACCAAAATGGATCGTTCATTCGAAAAGTAATTTAGAGTCGTGCATGGGGTAGACTATTGGAATGGCTATGCAAGTTACTTATATATTAAAAATAGGTTTAATCAGTTTGGAAAGTTGACCTTGGTCAATCGAGGCCTAAAAGTGTCCGGTTACCTTTCGTAGTAAAACGGGTCATTCGTCTTCACCATAGGGTTGATTCATGCACGAGGCAGACCATTGGAAAGGTTATTCAGTGCCCTTAAAATATTCATTTACTATCATTCAATATGAGAGTTTTCCTTGGTCAAACGGAGCCCGAAGCGCCCGCTGGCCTCTAGATTAATTTTGGGGGAAAACGGATCGTTCGTCCGAACGATTATGCCGTTTCATGCATGGGGTAGTTCCCTTCAAAGATTCAAAGAGATTTCACTATGATGATGAAAATAACTGAGGTGAAATCAGGGACTGAGAGCGTTTAGTGTCCACCAGATCAATTTTTGGTGGTAAAATGATTCATTCGTCCGAACCATTATGCCGATTTGTGCATGGGGTAGACCATTAAAAAGGGGGTTACGATCCCTTCGAAGATTTATTGATATTTAACTCTAATGATAGAGTTTACTGGAGTCAAATAGGGATCAGGAGCGCCCGATGGTCTCTAGATTGGCACTCGGTGTATGACCTAGGGTTTGTAGTGAAATTGGGAGGCGTTAGGGACCTAAGGAGAGTCATAGGGGGTCCTAGAATTTGGTGTCTATAATTGTCTTACATATGAGTGTGGTTATCTGGATACTCGAGATAAAGTACTTAGGATAAGCTAAGTACATCCTTATGATCAAGATTTCACTACATCGGATACAAAGGATGCTAGGCTAGTCCCAGTACAATTATATGAATATTTTATTCAAGTTTTGAGCATTAGGATTTCATGAAAAGATTTTATTTTCAATAATGTAATCGCTCTATTTGGGAATCAAGGTCTTCTGCACTTTATTAGATGGAAGGAGCGAGGAATATACATAATGCTTTGGTGGTGAGGAACCTCATGAATGTTATGTAGTGTGTGCAAAAGCTTAAATTTGTTATGACTTAGTCGTGGTCAACATGTTTCAGTCCAATATCCTTATACCTTTTAGCAAAAAAGACTGGATTTTTTGTGAAATTGGGATTCCAAATTTAAAATATGTGTTTACGCAAGGAGGCTACGCTATAAGTTAGTGGAGTGTGGAGAAATCATGGAGTAATATCTACACCAAAGAGGACAAATTTGTTACCACTTTTAAGTAAACAAAAGATCCTATATGGATTGGTTACTTCCTAAATAACCTGGGTAAGGTTCCTTCAAGTGAAATTAACTATTACACTTTTAGTGTTTACAGCGATACGATTGCAAGTTCGAGAGAACCCGCAACCCATTAAAGGTTAAAGCACATTGATGGTAGGTTTCACCTAGTTCAAGAGAACATAATTGATTGGGTGATAAGGTTTAACCAAGGTTGTATCGAATAACACCCGATTAGTCTTTTTAGTGATATGCAATAAATTACCGTGTATATGGGTTGGAGGTTGGGTACATGGATTTAAGACTAAGGGGAGATTATTGGCATTTTATTCTTGAAACCATGTAGGACTTTTACTTTTAAGTAAATAGTACATTTTTAAATAAGAATCATGGTTATAAGAATGCCTTTTATTCGGTTCATATATATTTAAGACATATCAGTCAATATAGCCTATTAGGAATTCCGGTGAGTGGCCTTCGGGCTGATCACTAGGATATCAGACTTTTGGTTCTAGTGATAATGAAATGTTATCAAACTACATGGGGGATTTTACAAGATTTTATAACGGCTACGATAAAATCTTAATGCTTTATCTCAAACTACGAGAACTTATATGATGGTTTGCAAACTTTTGCGATAGTTTAACAAAGGATTACGATCGGTAAATCTCAAGAATGTATTGAACATGACTACCCATGCAATTTCAGTTTAAAGGTTGTCTTTATTATACTCAAGAAATCTCACACCATTGGAAAAGGGTGCATATATTTTTAATCCTAAGACTTATGAGGACTAGAATGCGTATGTAATTGTTTCTTTGATAGATATGTGTGCAATTCAATTTTTGATTGAATCAAATGATCCACGATACTGGGTGATGGTTGCATAAGTAGGTATGATATTTTAATTAAGAGGAACCTTCATCCGAGGATACCTTGGGTTGCGAAACCCCCTTGATAGACTTATAATATTTGTTTCCACTAGTGAACATGATCAGTGGATTATTTATAATCCGCTGGAGTAGCAAAATAAGTTGTGTGAGAATCATTGAATTTATTAGATGTTGGTTAAAGTCAATTAGCTATAAATTGATTTGACCTAGTGGGTATCAAAATCATTATACAGAGAATCATATTATGTACCGTTATTAACTTTGCAAAATACCTCATTATATCCGATAGATTAATGAGATAATAAAATTTGAGTGCAATCATACTTATTTAGTGAAATCAATTATCATTAAATAAAGAAAGGAAATAAATTATGGTAACTGTAATTTGGTATTTTCAAGTATTTATTTGTAAACTAAGTTTACTAATTGTCTTGGGTCCATAGTATAGTTCATATACCCAAGTAGTTAGGCCTAGAATCTCAAGAAATAAAGTTTAACCGGCGCCCACGTTTTATACTTCTATATAAAGGTGTGGGAAGGTGTTTTAATGATTAGGATTCATAATTAGTACTTGAGAGGGGTGCGAGAAAATGATATTCACATTTTAAGAGGCGTAGAGAGAGACCACTATATCTCAATCAAAATGAAGGTTTTTCATCTCAAAGGGAGCGCACACACCTACCTCGCTTTGGGGAGGATAATACATTAGAAGCTCTAAGCTTTATACAAGGTTAAGAAAGCTTTTGAAGATCCAAAAGAAGGCAGCATTTATTCATCAACAAGTACTTTTCTCCCCATCGGATTGCAACCGAATCCATAATGGTATTTTTTTTCTAAACCCTAGGTTTGTTCCTCAAACCTAGTTTTGATTTTACGTTTTTTTGTTGTTTGATTAATAGAATATTTGATTGCTGGAATTTTTTATTCCGTTTATATCAATTCCCAACAAATCTTTGATAATTTATGGAAATCATATCCTAAAGAATACCATCATGAACCTTATCGTAAAGGTTATATTCCCTCATGTTTTATAGGTTTAGTTACATGAGCGAAAATATGAAAGGAACATACAAAGATCTTCATAGAACGCCTTAAGTCATGCTACAATGATGAGGAAATGTATGTGAGAAAATTTTCTAAATATATCATTAAGAAGGAATACACATGGTATTCCCACCTAGACCTAAGATGTGTGCTATTTTGGGAAGATATGCTTCCATGATGTTTGCAAAATTGTTTTGTATCAAAAGATAATATCACACTCAATCACCTTAGCCATAATAATCATTACATTTGAAGATTTATAGAAAGGTCTATGTATTTTAGAAAAGATGTCACTAGGGGTAAACTTATTAAAATCTGTTCTGATGTTTTCAACAAGAGGATGTGTGCCATATTTTCGATGTGACAAGGTAAGGTTCATTTAAAGAATTCATCAATGCAGTTAGCAAAATTTCAATGGGTGTATTTCCAAACCATATAATTCTAAATTTAGGATGGAAGGGAATGATGCTTCATACTACCTAGGGAAATTTAGAAGAGGTGCAATACTTTATTCTCAAACTTGAGTCAAATATGTGTAAGGAGGAAAAAGTGGTCTAAACGATAAAGGAAGATACAATGAAAAAGAAGAAACACTTCTTCTATGCTTCCTCAACAATGTTATGAGTTTCTACAAAATAATAGTTGTTGATTACTTCATCTCCCTCCCAAGAAACATTACCGGCCAAACTTTGTTACTATAAGTATTAAAGGACTAAACTTCTGGATCATTTGATTTATATAATAATTGGATCTAAATAAAAATATGATTATGGTAAATATATAGAGCATATTCAAGACCTCGTAATTTTTTTATTCCTTTTGGTTTAGACCGTAGAGATTTGATCACTTTTATGTTACACCATGTTGTGTCGTAAATCTGACGGTGTGGTTACTAAAGAATCAAATTATTTTGTTCAAAGATCTTAACCACGTCAAAATGAGATATTTTGAATGTTTTTATAGGGTTCGAAATCTTGAAATCCAAAATTGTTTTAGTCCAAACCGATAAACAGTTCTCAGGTCTTTCCTCTGATAAGGTAGACACAATATCATATTGCAAATTTGTTTTGGCATATGAAGTCATATATTCTTGAATTAATTTAATCCCCAAACCTTCATATCCATGAACACCAAAACATCATTATATGGTTAATTTGTATTAGAACACATTATTAAATATTTAATCAACATTCTTGATTTGTTCTTGATTCGATTCTTGATTTACTCCGTACGATCAAATATGTTTCACGAATCACTATATTGTAAAGATTTTTTAAGGAGATGGACCAAACGATCTCGGAATGACTTTAAATTTGGTGTGTGTGTTCCTCTCTATATAAAAAACACGTGGTTCATTATTTATATTTTTTTGCCTTTCCAATTTTCTATAATTTATTTTACAAGATGATATCTCAGAAAGAGACCTCGAGTTCTTCCGCGCTTTTACTTTAAATACAAGACATGACATTAATATTTGGGCACCAACGAGAAATTACTACCATTCATTTTTATGTATTTTTGTGGTTCGTAATGATCCCCGATTTATTAGGAGACAAAAGGATGCTTATAGATAGGTTAGTACGTGGATCCTAAGGAAAATTAAAGTAACTTCATGTAGAATTAAGAATCCTAATTAAATTCTATAACTAATGCACAATTCTATAGATTATTGTTCATTCCTCTAAATAATAATAGTTGAATTGTAGTCTAATATCACAAAATTATATTTTCAAGCTCTTCATTATTAAAAACTTAATTATCTCCCCACCTTAAGATTATATATACCCGTTGATTAAATCAAATTATAGATAATTATTTTTAATCGACCCCTTATATATATCTATAGACTATCCTCTTAACTTATTTGATATGTCAAATAATTAAATTCATCAAACGGATTAGACATAATTAAAACTTATAAGCTATATCAAGAGGGTATCATCAATTTCTATTCTGAGACATGGAGTACATCGACAGTTAACTTTATCTATACACTATTCACCATTACCCAATATACTAAGCATATTGATCCATAACTGAATCTCACCCAATAGGTCAAAGTAATGAATAACCTATGCATGTGTCCATGAGTTATTTTATGATTAATAGAGTAAGCACTCATAATAACCTTGAGATATGTATTATCTTATATAGTCACTATAAAGACAATTGTCACAAATTGATCCCATTCAGTATACACAAAGTGTACTCACATAATAAGTTGAAACTATACTATTTCCCACAATAAAGATAGACCTACTAAAATATTGTGCTACAATCCTACCGATGGTGTCAATATCCATCTAAGATTTTGAACCATACTTATATTCTACATGACTCGATGATAGGATCTTTCGTGTGTAAGACGAACTCTACACACCAAATCATCTACGATGTTGAATAAATTACCACTATGCATCAATATATAAATTGTATAATGAAAGCATTTTCTATGAAGTTTCTTACTAAATGGACATACTAAAATTAACTAATGAACCATGACTTTTAGTATACTACCCCAATAGGAAGAACAATCTAACCCCATATATTTTGGTGTTCTACTATGGGTATGCAATACAACTAATGAATGGAAAACATTAAGGGGAATTTTCAGGTTCCTCAACCTAATGTGAATAACAAACCCCTCCTAGATCATGCCAACATGATAGCAACATTTTATGAAGGTTTTGAGGTCATGGAAGTTCATGATGATTTGGCGAGAGTGTATAGTGAATTCCCTATAGGGATGGAGAACATGGTCATTTCCACTAACAAAATAAGTATTATAGTTGCTATGCAAATGTCTGAATAAATATATGATAGGTGGATCCAAGTGTTACATTTTAAGTTTTTTTGAAAATTCCAAAGTTTAGGTGGTTCTTTGACTAAGTGGGAATTATATGTGACACCCCGTGAAATCCATCAATAGATCGATATGTTTTAAACATAATTAATATGAGAATAAAAAAAATTATCATCTTAAGCGTGAGTGAAATAAAATAAAATGATCACTGTGACAATGCTGAAATGTAAACATAAAACAATCCATGCTTAAACACTAATACAAATCCAAATCATAATGAAATGAAATTCCAAACTTTAATGTAAATGTCTCAACACGATAAATATCCATACTCTGAATCAATAAAACCGACCCAATGCAATACTCTGACTCAAATGATTACTGGAAGGAAAGACATCAAATTAAATTTTTAGCTACAAGCTCGACACCTGAATCTTATGAGTAGAAACTGGTATTTGGAAACTCGAAAGATGGATGTACCTCCAACTAGGAATGATGAGGGGTGAGGTGGTTACTGCTTCCCATGACCTAAATAATAGTTCCACAAACATGATTAAACCTAGCTAGTCTACAGTGAATAAGAATATAACAAAATTTGCACGAAAAAACTTTTGTTTTGAAGTTAAAGATAAAGTTTGTTGAGAAGCTATAAAATTCTTGGATACCACTTTCTACTATTTGAGTATTCACGAAGATTTTTAAAGTATTGAAAATACTTTGGCTTACTCAAACCTCACGGTATATTTATGAAATATTCGCATAAGTGTCTCAAGAGAAAATATATAAAAATGTTTGTTCAAGAATAAAGGTACAAGTACTTTAATCTTCAAAATGACTTATGAGTAATGCTTAAAAACAAACATTTAAAAAATGTAAAGAAATACATTTTAAAGAAAAACAATGATTTTACTCTCTAACGTGTTAATATAAAAAAAAACTTCTTGTTTTAAAAATACTCATGATTGAATATCTTTTATCTATAAAAATATTCTCAAGTAATGGTTTAGAGTTTTTGACGAAATATTATGATAATAAGGTTATTCTCTTCATATATATAAAGGTCTATGCATTTGTTGTAAACAAAAATAGAAAAAGTGGTGGTGGTGTCCTCATCATTAAATTAACAAACTCAAGTGTTTAAAGAAGAAAATATATGGAGATGACAAAGTCTTTCATGCAATTCGGAAATAAAAAGTGAAAAAAGTTAACAAATATCTAATTTCCAACATGATTTGTGACTAGTGAAGAGGTTTTCACTCATGCAAAGTCTTTCTTAAAAAATTTAAACCATTAGTGACGGAGGTCGTGAAAAGAGAGCAATGTTGGGATTTAAAAACTCTAGTTGCATCCACGATCGGAAAAATAGAGTATTTTGCTACAACAAATGTCCTAGACCTGCTAAAGGGAAGAAAAGTCTATGCATTTTTTAACCATAATATAAAAATCATATGATATATTTATGCAATGTATCTTTAAAATAGAAAAGAGTATTGTGGTGACAAAAATCTCAACACAAACAATTTATGAAGGAAAACAATCACCGATATGAAAGAAACAACAACAATCACAATCACAATTACATGACACAAGAATATACATTGTTCGAAAAGTTACCTACATCCACATATGGGTCTATTGTTCTTATTAAGTAACTCTCGAGATAGTTTTTTCACATGCCTTTTTTTCTGAACCACGGGTACCATATATATTCAGTTGAAAGAAAGAGAGTGTTGGTAACCAACACGTTAGCCGAGTATCCCCTGAATATCTCATCTGAGATTTTAGGGATGGACTTGGCCAATCTTTTTATTCTAACCGTCATCTAGAACTCATAATTTGGGCTCGGAACCTTTCATTCTCACTTGGGCTTGGTCGGCTACTCTTATGGGCCTAGTCGACGAAAGGGTACCCACAATTGCCCCTAAACATTTAAGGCCTCAATTGGGCTAAAATATTTTAAAAGGCACTCCTGGCCTGCTTCTGATGGAATTGTTGTAATTTTTAAGATTGAGAGGGGAGTGAATTGCCGTTTTGCGATAGTTTTGAGAGGAAAATCTTCTTTGATTATTGTGCGCTATCATTGATGGGTTTAAACTGAGGCGTTCAGAGGATCCACTTCGCCACTTGTACTCTATGTTTCCTCTTGCTGCCAAATTGTCCTTTGCTCTCAAGTTTCTTCTTGCCTTCAAGGTCATTCTTCCTCACTTGAAAATTATTTCCTATTTTTCATCTTCGTGCACCTATGGTCTCTCATCATTCCTGGCTTGATATCTACTTTGTAAGTTCTCATTCTCTTCTTTTTTAGTATTTCCTTTCATCGTATTTCTTTATACTGTAGTTAGGGTTTTCTCATGGCTAGGATATATAACAAATCTCTGGTATAATTTAGGAAATGTTATAATATTCTTGGCTGGGTGGATATTGAGTGTGCCCCTGTTCCTCGAAATGTTTGCGACATTGAGGATGGCCACTGGATTCACGTTCTTCTGTTGTCTCAAGGGGGTTTAACTTTTCCCCCAAATCGCCTTTTCTTACACTTTTTCCAGTATTTTGATAGAGTCCCAGCCCAGTTTTCCCCAAATATTTAGAAGATTGTAAATGGTGTCCATAGAATAAACCAACTCTATGGCACTAATTTTGGTTTAGATGAAATGTTCTTTTGCTATACCGTTTCTCGTACTAGCTCTGGTATTATAGAGTTGAAAAAGAGGAGTCTAAACGGGGTGTTGGTAGTGAATCTACCTAATTCCCATAAGGACTACTGGTCTGAGGGATTTATTGTTAGGAACCAACAATTCCCTCCCCAAGTAGGGTTTTCAAGGTACATGGGACCTCGAATACCTACTTATGGGGAGGTATATATAGGTTCTTGTTCAATCTCATTGCCTTTTGATTGTTGCTCTAATGTGTTCTTCCTATAATACTATCTTTTATTTCTCAGCAATGTCCAAGAATCAAGAGCCTTCTTTCCACAAGATCTACGCTGCTGAGTTAATCAAATCCTGACAGATAAGGGACTCAATTATAGAAGGTGAACACCCTAGGTTGACTACCTTTTTACTGGTGTACAAAAATACTACCTCCAGCTTTATCGCCCATCCAGTAGATTTTATCCCTCATCTTGACATCCCAGAGGAAGAAGAGGAGGAAGAAGTTTCTCTCCCACTCATCGAGCTAGAAGATGAAGAGTAGAGTAGCTCAGAGTCTAGTGTTGCTATAGGGGCAGAGGTGTTAGTGCTGAGGCAGGATCCAGCGAGGAAGAGTCTAGTGGAGAAAGGTCTATCGAGGAGGGTTCTAGCCCAGGAGGTTCCAGGTCGAAGAGCTCCAGTGAGGAGGACATGGCTCCCCCAAGAATAAAAAACAAAATTCGATATGATGATGTCCTATTGTCCACCAGGTTAAAGATGAAGAAGAAACGGTATGGGGACACTACTAGTGGTTCTCGGGTCACATCTCATGAGAAGGAGCTGGAGAGGAAAAAGAAAGAAGAAGAGAAAAGAGAGAGAGAGAAATAGGGAAGAAGAGACCAATAGAGAAGAGGAAAAGAAGAAGAAATAAGAGGAGAGAAGGAGAGGAGAAGAAAGTACAAAGAAGGCACATGCTTCCCTTATGCCTATGGATGTTCCAGCCGAGGAGGACTCTGTGACTCTTGCCCTTCAGCTTTCTTCGATGATGCTTGAGAGAGCAGTGTTGGCGACGGACCGTGAATGGTCTTCGAATATGGATCAAGACCAGTTAGCCCTCAAGGCAGATCAAGGGCTTGCTTTGGTAAGGCCGTTTCCTTTATTCTCCATTTTTTCTTTAATTTCTTCGTATTTTTTGTCTTACACATATTTCTCTTGATGTTTCTGTCTGACTACATCGTCCTCCATCGTAGTCAAGATGGGCTGGCAAGGAGGAATGCTGAGCTAGAGGTTAGCCTAAAGACTGAACAGGAGGCCTAGAAGTCCTATGAGAGAGATCTCACAGAGGTTGAGGCCTCTTTAGACAATAAGAGGGCTTATGCTGCCAATGAGCTATAGGAACTTTGTGAGTCTTATATGCTAGTTATTGAGAGCAAACTTTCTATATAAAATGATAATAGAGGGAAAACTGAGAAGGTAAAGAGCCCGGAGGCAGAGGAGGCCACAGTTAGAGAGAATGGCTACAATGAGGGATAGGAGGCAGCCTTACGAAGATACCGAGAAGCAGATTGAATACATCAGCTGGGAAAACTTCAAGAAAGTCTAGAATTAGGACTTAGTCACTTCTAGAGTTTTTATTGACTCACCTCTGTTTGGCGAGAACAACCCTAGCCCCAAGCCCATCATTGATAAAGAAGCCCCTACTATCGACCGACCTACAACTCCTGCTCTTGATGCCCCCGTTGCTCCTCTTGATGATGCCTCTGCACTTGGGGTAGAGATACGCCAGGCTAATGATAACAATGGGAAGGATCTAGCCCCCATAGAGCAGGTCTAGGTCAACCAATAGACTTCTCAGATTATTTTCATTACTTGTATTTTTTGTTATCTCTTTTTATCATTCCATGTATTTGTACCTGGTTAGTGCCATTTTTTAGTGAAGTGAAGGAATTTTGTTTTTTCATTCACTGATATACTTGTCATTTGCTTTCCATGTCTTGTAATTTATTAATCTTGATGATTACATTCCTGCCACTTCTCGTCTAGGCCAAACCCTTAAGTCAAATGTAAGCGGCTAAGTTCGCTGAGCATTTATCAAGATTTGAAAAACCCTTAGGACAAGGAACCAAGACTATAAAGATCAATTCAAGGTAGTTACCAGGATGAAGGATAGACTTTCGAAGATGGAGGAGGTTGGTGACTCCATTCAAGAGGAGATGGATGCTCTCAACGCTAAGCTATTGGATTCCTCTGAGTTTAATCAGGTTGAGAGGTTTTGCAGCAGGAAAATGATGCCTTATAGAGGGAAGTTTCATGCCTCAGGGAGAATGCACTAAGAATTTCTCCTTCGATTATATAGGGTTATTCATCATCAACAAGGCAGCGAGCTAAATTGTCGATAGCGGTTCCCTAAGGGAGATTGTCAAACTGAGGGGAGATGTGCATCGAGCATATGTGATAGCTTCTAGGCTTCATAGGGACGTTACCATGACGAGGAACTTATTCAAAAAAGGTCCTCAGCAAGTGTGGGCATATGGATACAACTAGGACTGGACAGATGCTCCCATAAGGTTAAAGGAGGTCGAGGAGATGGTCGTTAATAGAGGGTGTCTAAGTGCCCTCGGGGAGTTAAAGGCACACAAGAATTTCGTTCTCTGGTATAGGCATGAGATCACTCCATTGTCCTTGGAGATAAATCCATTTAGAAAGGATGACCACTAGATCTTAATTAATGCAATCCCGAGGCAGCTCCTACAGTCAATCCCGAAGGAGGTTGAGGAGGACTTTTACTTTTATCTAGATGACGGTCGAAAGGCGCAAGTAGCTGATTACCTTGCTCAGCGACCTAGCCCCTATTAGGATCTAATTTATATTATCATTGTTGTACGTGTAACTGTGTAACCTTTAGCAATAAATTTTTTATGTTTTGGGCAATTGCCGACTAAACATATGTTATCTGTTTTTAATTTATAATCTCTAGCTATTTTTGAATGAGTGTTCCCCCAGTCCAGTATGCCATAGGCATGCCATTACACTTCACTTTACCTTTTCAGTTGTGTCATCACACTTCCTTAGGCCTAAGTAGGGAATTGGCGAGGATACACCCGATCAATGGGAAATTCGCTCGAGCAGGATTTTAGAGCCAAGCTATGTTGGTGACCAAAATGGGTTGCCCATATTGCCTAAGGGTCCCCTATAGGTCTTCATTTGTTTTCGAAGCAACCTAGGAGGACACTTGTGTTATGAACAAAGGCCCGAGGAGGGTTATTATATGTCAACCCTGCTTTCTATGCCTTAAAGAAGTTGAGCATGTATAAGCCCAACCAATGTGCTACAATCACAAGAGGCTAGCTCAAGAGATCTTGCGACTGGAGCAAGTTAACTAACTTACTCTAATCCATGCTCTTTATAATATATGTTAAAAGAGTGAAGCCTGTAACTTGGAAAGGGTTCATATAATAAAATATACTTGATACAACCAACATATATAGAATGCCAATGCTAATCGAGTTTTATTGATCAAAGTCAGGAACATAGAACAACAATAATTTGTAAATGAAAATTTTCCTAATCTAATGGTGCATAATGAAATCTAGACGTATAATTTCTTTAGGTTGGACGCATTCCAAGCTCTTGGTATCTCCCTACCTTCCAGAATTTCCATGTGGTAGGCTCTTTGTAGGTCGTCCCTTTAGCACCTTGAATGGTCCTTCCCAGTTAGGTTCTATCTTGCCATCTGATGGTCTAACAACACTACCAAGAAATTTCCTTAGGATATAATCTCCTACCTAGAATTTACTTGGATTGAATTTCTGATTGTATTGTCTAGCTAGCTATTGCTGGTAAGATGCCAGCTTAATTAGAGACAATTCTCGCTGCTCGTCGGCTAAGTCAAGTTCAGTGAGCAATGCTTCATTATTATGGACTTGGTCGACTAATGTAGACTGCATGGTAGGGAGACCAATTTTTAGTGGGATAATTGCTTCCATTCCATATGTGAGTGCGAAGGGTGTCTCCCCAGTTTCTCACCTTGGGGTGGTGCAATAGGCCTAGAGGATGTGGGGTAATTCATTCACCCATGCACCTTTAGCTCCTTCTTGGCACTTTTTCAGTCTATCGATCACTATCTTTTTGGAATCCTCATCTTGACCATTTATTTGAGGATATTCCACAGAGCTAAAGTAGTGCATGATTCCATGATCACTATAAAAGATTTGGAAGGGGCCATTCTCGAATTAGGTCCCGTTGTTTATAATAATCGTCCTGGGTATGACAAAGCATCTGATGATATTTCTTCATATGAACCTTATCATATATGTGTAACTGAAGTTCACCAGTGGTTCTACCTCTATCCACTTTTTGAAGTAGTCTGTGGCAACCAACATATATTTTTGATTGCCTACTGTAGTAGGCAGAGGACCAACGATGTCAAAACCCCACTGGGTGAAAGGTCAGGGGCTAGTTAGGGACTTTAGGTTACTTGCGGGTTAGTGAACTATAGGTGAGTGCTTTTGGCATTTTTCACACTTTCATATGTAGACTTCAGCGTCCTTTTGCATGTATAGCCACTAGTATCATTCCGTTAATGCTTGAAAGGCTATCGAACTTCCTCTTACGTGACTTCTATAAATCACTTCATGAAGCTCGTGCATAACTTGCTCAATATCCTGGTGATGAATGCACTAGAGGTAAGGGCGAGTGAAGGATCTCTTATATAACTTTCCTCAGGAGAGATAAGTGAAAGAGAGTGACCTTGACTCTTATCTGATGAGCCATCTTCTTGTCACTTAGCAATTTATCATCTCATAAGTAATATATAATGGGATCCATCCATCTCAGAGCTTTTTCAATATGGAGAATTTGCTCGGGGTTCCGTAATTCAGCAGCTTGATGAATGCTAGGTTTCACGAGGAAATAAATTTGGATTGTCCTTCTCAAGTTGGAGTCTATTGCTGAGCTTAGAGCTACTAGGGCATCTACATAGATGTTTTGTTCTCTGGGGAACTGCTGAACATCTCCTTGATCAAAGTTATCCATTAATCCTTTTATAATGGCGAGATAAACTGCCATCCTTTCATCATTTGCATTGAAGTCACCTCTTATTTGGTTGGAAACTAGTTGTGAATCGTCGAAGACCTAAAGGTGCCTCTCCCCTAGGAACTATGCTTTGTGTAGTCGAGCAATCAGCACCTCATATTCTGCCTCATTATTGGAGGCTTCAAGTTCAAGTCTGATTCCCTACTCGAGCACTATCTTTTCATGAGTCACTACTACAATTCCTACTCCCACCACCTTGAGTTGGAGGCTTCGTCAACGTATAATGTCCAAATAATTAATCCTTCCCTTGAGCAACTGGTTTGGAGGTGATTGCAAGGCTATTCTCATGTGAACTCAGCAATGAAATTGACCAGGACTTACCCTCTAACGACTATTCTTAGTTGAAAGTGAATGTCAAACCTTCCGAGCGGGACTGACGACTTCGATAGTCGGCCAAAGAGATATTATTTCCTTAAAATGGCCTTGAGGGTGTTTGAAGTAACTACGGAAATAGATTGAGACTTAAAATAATGCTTTAGTTTCCTTGAGGCTATCACTAGTGCATAGGAGAGCTTTTCCAATAGCAGGTACCGCTACTCGGATTCCAAAAGAGTTTTACTTGCATAGTAGACTAGATGATGGTTTCCCTCTCTCTCACATACCAAGGAAGAGCTTACAACATGGTCTCACACTACTAGGTAGAGGTACGACAGATCATTCACCTTAGGGATTATGAGTTAAGGGGGCTTACTGAGAAAAATCTTGAGTTCTTGTAAAGCTCTCGAGCAGTCTTCATCCCATATTACCCCCTTGTTTCTTTTTAACAATTAAAAGAATGGTTGACTACATTGTGAAGACTTAGAAATGAACTAGTTGAGCATGATGAACATTCCTGTGAGATTATGTACATCTCTTACTATTTGAGGGGGCTAAACTTTATTTATAACGTCAATTTGGTTGGGGTTTTCCACTATTCGTCTCTTACAGACCAAGTATCCAAGGAATTTCCCCGATTGGACATCGAAAGAACACTTACTTGCGTTAAGTTTCATTCGGTACTTCCTGAGGATTTTGAAGGTCCTTACTAGGTCGTAAAGGTGGTCAACCTTTAGCTTTCTCTTTACGAGCATGTCATCGATGTAAACTTCCATGGTATCCCCCATATGATCTTTGAACATCTTTGTGACTAGTCGCTGATAAGTAGCTCCTGCATTCTTAAGGCCGAAAGTCATAACTTTATAGCAATATAAACCAACAATGGTTATAAATGAGGTCTTATCTTGATCTGGAATGTAAAGTGGGATTTGGTGGTATTTAGAATATGCATCTAATAAGCTCGTCCTCTTGTGTGATGCTGTAACATCAACTAGTTGATCAATCTTTAGAAGGGGGAAATTATCTTTGAGATAGGCTCTGCTGAGGTCGGTAGAGTCGATACAAACTCTTCGCTTTCCATTGCTCTTAGGAACTACTACTGGATTAGACAACCATGTAGGGAACTGAACTTCCCATTTGGACCATGTATCCAGTAGCTTCTCGACCTCCTTTTCTACTGCCTTAGCCTTCTTTGGGGTTTTTCGGCGAGCCTTCTATATAACTGGCCTGAAGACTGGGTCTATATGTAATCGATAACAAGCGATGATGGGATCAATCCCATGCAGCTCGTATGGCTCTGATGTAAAAACATCCATGTTCCTTCGGATAAGGGTGACTAGTTCTCTCTTCTTGCCATCAGTTAACGAAGTGCCAATCAGAAACTTTTTTTAAGTAGAGTTACTCCCAGTTGCAACCTCTTCCAAGTCTTCAACGACCCTTTCAGAGGGGAGGATCCTGGTCTCCTCCACTCCTAGTCGACTATACCTAAGCTGTTATTTGGAGGTAATTAACCCCTCTTGGGCTTCTTCCTTTCATTTTTATTCTTCCACTTTCTTTTCCTATTTGGGGCACATGGTCGCGATGAAAAACTTCCTTGTCGTATCCTGGTCACCATGGATCTTAAGTACTCCTCGATTCCTTACACACTTTAATTTCTAGTGATAGGTCGATGGAACGTCCTCCATTGCATGGAGCCATCCAAGGCTAATGATGTCTTGGTATGGTGATTCAATATCAATAATAAGAAACTCAATTAATTTTGAGATGTTTCTTGTCCTAACTAGAAGGAAGATCTTTCCCAGAGGGATCGTGATCTTCCGAATGAAGCTAACCAACGGAACAATGATTTCCTTGAGATTGGAAATTCTTAGCTTCAACTTCCTAAATAATTTTATTTACATTACTTCGAATGATCTTCCTTGGTTAATGAGAAACTTACCGACCTCCCAATTCGTTATCCTGAGTGTAATGACCAGTGCGTCATGATGAGTGGTTCTCGCTCCCACCAAATATTCGTCTGAAAAGAATATGCTTATTGTAATCGATGTCCTCTTGTCACTGATGCTTCCCTACCTGAGAATTGGCTGGGTCAATCTGGAATACCTAGATGACTGCGGTAAGCTTCATAACTTCCATTCGAGATGTATTTCCTCAAATCTTTTGAGGTCTGATGCCCCTTGTATCACTGCATATTCATGACCAATATCTACCTCGAGGACATTATCGATCCTATGCTCACCACTTGTTGCTTCTTTATATGTCTTCTTCTCTACAAACTCATTAAGATGCCCTACTCAAGCTGACTCCTCAAGGTGAGACTTCAAGGCTGTACAGTGCTCAGTTTTATGTCCTCCATCCTTGTGGAATGCGCATCTTAGTGCGTTATTCTGCTTAAAAGGATATTCTCCCATCTTCTTTCACCATTTGATAAATGGCTCATCCTTGATCTTTGTAAGAATTTTGTAGATCGGCTCCTTAAATACTGTGTTTATAGACCGAAATGCCTTCGAGGCGTCATTCTTGTAATCATTCTTGGAGCCATTATTGTCCCTGTTCTTATTCCCTTTCTTCGGTGGTTCGGTCTTCTCGGTCCCTTTGATTGACTTTGCATGACCACTTTCCCCTATATTAAGATGGGTCACATCCTCAACTTTACTATATTTCTCAATACATGCCATCAAGTAATCGATGATCTTGGTCTCCTTCTTAGTTAAGGACTGGTGCAGGAGGCAGGAGCTAGGCAAGCATATTTTGCAGGATGCTACCGTGACCTGCTCCAGGCAATCCTCAACTTAGTTAAACATTTCCCAGTACCTCTTTGCGTACTCTCTGAGGTTGTCATATGGATTTTTCTTCATAGTAAGTAAAGAATCCATCCTCTTTGGATGGGAACTGCTCGTAGTGAAGCGAGCTATAAATAGCTTGTCTCGAGACTTGAAACTCCGGATGGATCAATGAGGTAGCTTCTTAAACCAATTCTGGTCCACATCGTGGAAGATCTAGGTAAAGATTTGACACATGAGTGCATTGTTGTGGATCCATAGAGTCATGTCTTTTTGGTATTGCCTAACATAGTCGATCGGCTTAGTCTTTCCATCGTAAATATTGAACCGAGGAATCGCAAACTTCTTCAGGGCTCCATATTCTTCTATCACACTTGAAAAAAGGGAATTTCATCTGAGTTTTGAGAGATCATCTTGCTAGCTCCCTTCTTGATCTGGCACCACGGTGGGTTAGGTGCTGGTCCATCTCCCTCCTAACTAGACTTCGTATATCATCATTCTGCCGATTAGGACTCCTATACTGGTGAGATGGTTGTAATTTTTTAGAAAGGTTATCACCTGAACTATATCTCTCTATTCTTTCTGAGCCACGTCTTGGGCTTCTTCCTCGGTTGTGAGATTTTCTCACCTGAGGGTTATGAGTACTATTGTGGCATCGCCTTGTATTTCGACGGAGTTCTCTCTTCAGCCTTTCCAATTGCCTTTTGTTGTGAGCATTCTCATTTTCTTGTTGGCGAGTGGCCTTCTCCTTCTCTTGGAGTCTAGACTCATAGGCATCCATTATCCTAGAAATCTGTGTGGAACTGGGTGGCCCTTGACTTTCTTCAGAGGCTTACCTCTCATGGCAAAGTCTTGGGTTTAAATGGAGCATTTTAGACCTTACCCTTGGAGGGTTCGGCTATTACTGAATATCTCCTGCCTGAAGAAAGTTACTATAGTTATGGGACATTGCTGGTTCTAATTGTTGAAGGTTTTTGAAGGAAATATAATCATTTACCATATATGGCGCCAATTGTGGTGACAAATATCTCAACATAAATAATTTATGAAGGAAAATAATAACCGATATGAAATAAACAACATCAATCACAATCACAATCACAATCACAATTACCCGACATAATAATATAAGTGGTTCGACAAAATCACCTACGTTCATGGAGATGTATACTATTCTTATTTAAGTAACTCTTGAGATAGTTTTTTCACATGCCCTTTGCCCTATCCAGGGGTACAAGATATATTCAGTTTAAAGAAAGAAAGTGTTTGTAACCAACACGTTAGCCCAGTATCCCCTGAATATTCCATTCAAGATTTTAGGGATGGAGTTTTCCATATATTTTTATTCTAACCATCATCTAGAAGTCATAATTTAGGTCGAGAATCTTTTATTCTCATTTAGGCTTTGTCGACTACTCTTATGGGCCTAGTCGACGAAAGGGTACCCACAAGTATATTGTCATACCTATGTCATTAATACCAAAAACCATATCAACAAACAGAGATGAATTTTTCAATTATGAAATTTCTTTAAGTTGAATATGATAAAAGTGTTTAAGTATTCCTAAATCATTTTTCTTTAACTTAAGTGGAATTAAAAAGAGTGTGCATATGTATGGTGATGGGTTGACATTTGATGAGGATTTCAGGTGAATCTAACTTCATGTAAAGCTTTGTTATCATGACCTTAAGGAAAAAATAATCGAAATATATTTTGTGAAACGGAATAAGATAATCCAATTTGTTGGGGGGCATGTGAGTATACAATAAATATTACAATTTAGATATAAAAAATAGAATTAATGGAGTCACGTTTCCAAAAACACTAATGGATGGAGGTGTTTCAATGAATATCATTCTTATAAACTTTTTTTATGAGGTAATTATTTGTGATGTTGAAACTGATCGCAATTCCATTGGTCATATTAGGCTGTGATAACCACACATCTCAGTTAGTGGGTTACATCAATGTGGGAATTCAATTGTGTAAACTTATATCTCACATAAATTTCCATATGATTAAGTCTAATACCTCACGTCACTTATTTATTCAAAGAATATGTATGCACTGTCATGTTTTAGTGCCATCAACATACCATCAATGTACAAACCCAATATGAAAAGGAAAAAAATTGTTATACAATAAACCAAGATGTTATTCTCTAATGGGTAATCTCATTTAGAGGAGCTATATATTGCCACAGAACCGAATGAGGATAAGAGGATGCTAACTCATAATATTTAAGGATTAAAAAAGCCATCGATCAAATATATATTAGGGCCAATTTAAGGAGTAAAATAGTGTCTCTCAAATTTCATCTTGTTATCCTTCTTCTGCCCTATTCTAACTTTAATTGCTCCATCCGCAGAGCCTAGCCTCTTCCTGCCCCAGTTTGTTATTTGAAAACTATATTGCTCATGATTGGGTTTGGTTGAAGAACCAAAGAAATGTTTTGTGTACACTTTAGGAAATCTGCAAACGTTCCCTCACGACCCTCATTTATCAAGTGACAAATATACCTGTTGATGTAAAAAACTAGATTGCTTCTAATTATTTAATCACAGATAAATATAAATGAGACAAAGAATTTTAAAGTGGTTCAGCCTTATATGAATGGCCTACGTCCACTGTTATGTCATTGCTGAGTGTTTGGGAATTCTGGATTACCAGTATTCTCCAGAAATTCCGGTCCCTTTGAATGAGGGTGATACAATGTATTTATAGCCCTTAGGCTATCATGTGAAAGGGTGATACATTAAATGATATACATATGAAGGGATGATACATTTAATGCCCTTTAAGCATGTGCGTCAATGATAAGCATTCAATGAATAGTTTAACTATTGATTATCTGGTAATCAATGCGATGGCCGAGATGGAGCTCGGACCGCCTTAGTTGCTCGGACCGCCTGAGCTTCATGATATTCAAGAGTTCCTCAGAGAGGTCTGAGGTCCTCGGAGAAGTCTGTGTTCCTCGGTGAAGTCTTTTCCTCGGAGTGTTGTAGTTCCTCGGAGAGAGTGTGACTTGGTCAGGGAAATAAACTTCCTTGTTGCTATTGTGCCATGTAGATTGACACGTGCCTTCTTCTGATTCGTCTATATCGAGATATTAATTTTGGTATCAACAGAAGCCCCCAATGTTTCATATTTCGAACTTTGAGGAGTATGGAACATTCTTTCTCGGTATATGGAAATATTAAATGACCCTCCTGGTCTTTAGGAGCACTTTCTCTGTATTCGAATTTCTTTCCAAATTCGCAGAATCCGCCTTTTTGAAGTTTTATGAGCGCTTCGATCTTCGCGCACTTTTTGTCCTTTTAGCCGCCGGTAGCGTAATAGTTTCTTTTTGTAATCATTTCTTTCGCCGTTTCCCAAGGCAAAGTATTTAAGCTTCATAGGCAATCCCATCATCTTCTACCTTTTCTAATTTCTGCTTTCGAGTTTTCTATATCCTTTCTCTCTCTTGTGCATTCATCCCTTTCTTCGTTTGTTTGTCAACATATCTCCTTTTTCCTGTAAGATTTTTTTCCTTCTTCTTCATTTCTTTTTATTCACCATGGTTTATATTATCGAATCTCTTGAGAAACTCCGTTCTGATTTTCCTATTCCTTCTTGGGTAATTTTGGAGAATCTTTCTGAGCCTTCAAATTATTTTAATTTGGCTGAGGGACACTGGTTCCCTAGCCTCTTTATTGCTGAATGTGGATTTTCTTTTCAACCAAACCCTTTGTGTTTAGAGTTCTGTTAGTATTTCGATGTTTTCCCTGCAAAAATAGCCCCCAACACATGGAGAATAGTTAATGGGGTGTATAGGTTAAATCAAACTCATGGAACTAGTATAGGAATTCCTGAGATTATGTACTGTTATAGATGGGCTGTTTTAGACAATGTTTTTTATTTAAAAACTAGATTTTTGAATAGGGCCTTAGTAGTCAACCTCCCTGATGCAAATAGGGATTATTTTGAAAATGGGGTAGTTATCAAAAATTGGCAACATGCCCCTTTGGTTGGAGATGAAGTATATGAAGGTCCCAGATGCCCTCCATATGGCAATGGGATAGGTTATTTTCATCTTGTGTTATTTCTGAAATTATGATTTCATTATGTTTGATAAAATGTATGACTGATATTTCACTATGTATTTGTGTGCAGTTAACAGTAAGAGAAAAACTCCAAAAGAATCAAAAATTAATATCAAGCATTTGAAACATATCTGGAGTTTGCATCAGAAAATTACAGACGAGCACGTCAGGTCTCCTTCATACTTTTTGCAGTACAGGAGCTACACATCATCCTTTACTGCTCGTCCTGTGGTCAGCATTAGTGAACCATTGCCAGCTTCTGAGGAATCTTCACCAGACTCTCACATTCCTCTTAGTCAGAAAATGGGTAAAAGAAGAGTTCCTGCTATCTTTGAGGAGACTACTTCTGCTGGAGATGGGAAGAGGAACAAGGCTAAGGTCCCAAAGGGGACAAAAATAGTAGATGCTGCCCCTTCTGTTGCTCCTCAGAAGGCTGCCGAGAAGCCCCCAGTGGCTCCGAGCAAGAAGGGTGTATCTGTGGAAGTGGTCCCAACCAAAAGCTCTTCTTTGGTTGAGACTGTTGAACTGCCATTGAGGAGATTGAAGAAATCCTCCTCGGTCAGTTTTTCTGAAACCATTCCCCAGCTCCAAGCTAGTGGAGCTGGTGTTCCAACCATTATTCTCCCGAGCTCTGCAATGAGCTCGGTAAAGACTTGGACTATTCCTGAAGTCCAAGGAATTGAGGAGAACATGTCTAGGGATATGCTGACATCCCTAGCTACTCGTCACATTGCTTCAGTAAGTTTCTCTTATCCTGAATTTTTCTTTCTTTCTATCAATACATATGTCTCTATGCTGATATCTTTTCCTTTTTCCAGCTGGTGAGTTGCTTTAACACCATAGTGAAGAAAGATGAAGCACTCAAGGCTTCTAGCTCCTTGTCTGGAGTGGAGGATGCTTTTCTGGGTTTGGCCCAGTCTTTGAAGGATTCTCGTCAAAAGTATGACGAGGATAGGGGTGAATAGGAGAAGAAGATGGCTGCATCTGAGGCAGAGAAGGTGCAGTTGGGAAACAAAATAAAAGACTTGGAGAGAGAGACTAAGAAATATGCCGAGAAGCTCAGAAACTTTGGGGAACTTGAAAACAAGTTGAAGTCGGCTGAGGAAGAGCTAACCCTTCTGCGAGAAGTAAATCGCTAGAAGGAGGAAGTGGAGGCCAAGTTGAAAGCCTCCGAGGATCTTCTACCCGAGAAGCTCTCCTCGGAGAAAATGAAAAGAAAGGTGGCTGTGAAAAAATCATTTCGAACTGGTTGGGACAAAGGATGGGATAGGGGGGTAGCAGCAATGATGACCCAGATCAAGTATGGGAGTTTGAAATACTTCCGAGATGGTTGGGTTGCTGCCCTGTAGGAACTGAAGGTTAATGAGGACTCTGAACTATTTCAACAACATCTTCCTGGCCCCCCTCCTATAATTGAGGATGAGGAAGAAGACGAAGCTGCGTCCGAGGAGTCTTCAATGACAGTGGGTGATAAAGTCCTTGCTCCTCAACCCAATCAGACATCCACCGAGGAGATTTCATCTTTGCCTACTCCTCCTGAACAAGTCCTGACTCCAGTGGACCAAATTGTTGTTTCCATCGAGCAACCGAGCTCCTCGTCCCAGCCTCCCAAGAAAGTCTTGGGATACAAGGAAAAGGTGTGAAGTTGTTCGGTATTCTCTTTCTATTTTTCTTCTTTTTCAAGTGTAACCAATATCTTTGTAACTTTGCACCATGATCTAATAAAATTTAAACTCTTTTCTTCTATATGATTGTCTCTTTTCTTTTCTGTACTCTGTCTTGATCTTCTTTT
The DNA here is from genome assembly GCA_949130495.1 of Sambucus nigra. Lineage (NCBI taxonomy): Eukaryota > Viridiplantae > Streptophyta > Magnoliopsida > Dipsacales > Adoxaceae > Sambucus > Sambucus nigra. Next base: position 617,753,938 of record OX422207.1, read on the forward strand.
TGATGATTACTTTTTCTTTCTCTGCTAGTTTCTGGCCAGGATGGATCTGATATCTGCTAATGATACTAAGCTGATGCAGCAATGCCATGAATATTATAAGGCTGGTCATACTGAATTAAGTGTATTAGAAGTTATCGACATCCTTAGTCATGGTGTTTCAGAACAGGCAGTTGAAGCTTACCAGTACTTGAAAGACTTACTTGACCGAGCTGTGGCCAACAATGTGGCATATTACGAAATGATTGAAGATCTGCAATGTACCCTCAATGAACTTCAGTAGCAATATAAAGAATCAACTGCTCTGTTGCATGAGGGGTATGAGAAGAAATATCAGCAACTTTCTACCGAGGAAGGCCACAAAAAGCTTCTTGCTGGTTACGATGTCAGGGAGAGAACCCTAAAGGGTGAAGTTGAAGCTTGTAGACAGATTGTCGAGCTGCTAGAGCAAGAAAATAATAATTTGCAGAAAGATCTATCCTAGTATAAGTCTGTAGCTTCTTCTTCAACAGCTGTAATCCCAGTGACTGACGAGGGATTTTCCTTTCTAGAGGTGGAGAATGCCAAATTAAGGCAAGAGTTGGATACCTTAAGAAGGTCGGGTACTTCTACTGCTACTCAGGGACGAGGAAGAGGTTCTCGTGGACGAGGAAGAGTTGCTCAGGATGTTGCCGAGGAACAAAATACTCCACCTACTCGGGGTCGATTAAGAACTCTTCGTCATTCTGTTGAAGAAGCTCGCACTCAATCAACATTGGAAACCCAAGCGTTCCAATTGAATGCAAAAGATCGGGCTTTATCTGAAATGTCCAAGAAAATCAAAACTCTGGAGGATCAATTTTCTTTGACAAAGTCTGCTCTGGATACTAAGGATGTTTTTGCCAGAAACCTTCACGAGCAGTTAGAGAGAATAACTTTCCAATTCCACAAACAACCTCGTGACTTCTAGATGGCAGGCTACAATGAGGCCCTTTGTCACTTGGATGCTCGTATTGAAAATGCCAATAATGAAGGTTATAAACAGGGATGGTTGAATGCACTGGGTGTATTAAAACTACAGCGGGGCCATTATTTATGGGATTATCATGCTCCTGGGCTGCTCGATCTACCAATTCCACCATTCAAGCTTGATATGAGTTGGATCCCTGCTCGGGCCATCCCTCGTTGTTTGATCTCCCAGTATCTTGGTGATTATGCCCTTCATTCGCAGGTTGAATTATCTCGTCCGGAGCATTTACTGGATACACCTTCAATAATGAACGTCAGAATGCTGCGAGATCTTAACTTCATTAATTCTCCTCTTTGCCTGGAAGATCCTCCTGCTGGCGAGGAGCCTATTTCAAAAGCAGCAAGGAAAAAACAAGTAAAATAGGAAATTTTGATGTAATAGTTAGTAAACAATTTAATATCAATGTAATAAATTTGTGTAATTTATTTTGAATTTTAATGAAAGACTTTCATTTTCTATTTGCAAATCTGTATTGCTATTGTCTTGTGCTTGTCAAACATGTTATATTTGTACTTGCATAACAATATTGTGTGGTTCATCGACCAACTTAGTAATAAAAAGTTACAAATATCAGTAATGTTGCTCGATCACTTAATAATAAAGTAATGAGTATAAGAATGTTTAAAAATTTTCCAACCAACCAAGGTTGTTAAATTGTTTTTGTCGACCAACTGTGGTTAGTGAGAGTTTTATCCCCGACTAACCGTACTTGGTAAATTTTTGTCTTTTTCATAAAATATGTCCGACCAACTAAGGTCAATAAATTTTCCTCGTCGACCAACTACAATTAGTGGGTTTTTATCCCCGACCAACCATACTTGGTTCAGTTTGGAATATTTCGTTCTTCGGGGAACTTTTGTATTTTTTGTAACAATCTTACCTCCCGACCAACATAAGTTGGCATTTGAGAGCATATCTTGTTTCCTAACCAACCAAGATTGGCCTTTTTAGGAGTCTCGTGTTCTCGCTCTTTTACCAACCGGAGTTGGTCTGAGTTCGAACTATCATGTCCACTAGCTCTTTTACCAACCTGAGTTGGTCATGCTAGTGTATGCCTCCTAACCAAAGGAGTATAATTTGTTATCGCTCTTTTACCAATCGGAGTTGGTCGTGAGTTCGAACTATCATGTCCACTAGCTCTTTTACCAACCTGAGTTGGTCACGATAGTGTATGCCTTCTAACCAAAGGAGTATAATTTGTTCTCGCCCTTTTACCAACCGGAGTTGGTCGTGGGTTTGAACAATCGTCTTCTTTTTGCTGTCGAGCAGCGTCAAGCAGTGTAGTGTTGTACACTAGTATTCCCCGAAAAACTTTCAAATAAAGGAGAGAAGATGGTGAAACATCATTATTTTATTCATATTGATGGAACTGCTTTACATTTTACATCATTGATAATACTTGCGTAGGTGTTCAGCATTCCAAGAATTCTTGAATTCCTCTCCTTCTAGAGTTGCTATTCGGTAAGTTCCTGGTCGAACAAATTCTGTAACTCGGTAAGGTCCATGCCAGTTTGCTTCCAATTTATTGTGCTTCTGAATGACCTTCTTTAGCACGTAATCTCCTTCTTTTAAATCGCATTTCTTCACTCTCTTGTTGTAGAACAGAGCTGTTCGTTGTTGATAAGCAGCATTCCTAATGGCTGCCTCTTCTCTAACCTCCTCGAGCATGTCCAAATCTAACTTCCTCATCAAATCGCTGACTGGGGAATTGAAATTCATCACTCTGTGTGTTGGAAGACCAAACTCGGTAGGTATTACAGCCTCACTTCCAAATGCCAGCATATATGGTGATTCTCCAGTTGTTGCTCGGGGAGTTGTTCGGTAAGCCCACAATACTGATTGTAGCTCATTAATCCAATTAGCTTGAGCCTCACTTAGCCTTTTCTTCAATCCATTTAGTAATGTTATGTTCGTCACTTCAGTCTGCCCATTGCTTTGAGGATGTCCTGGTGCTGAATGAACCTTCAAAATGTTCGACTGATGACAATAAGCGGCAAACTCCTCGTTATCAAATTGTGTTCCATGGTCTGTGATGAAGGCATGAGGGAGACCATATCGGCAGATGATATTCTTCCAAACGAACTGCTATACCTTCTCGTACGTCATATCAATAAGGGGCTCAGCTTCTACCCACTTAGTAAAATAATCCACTACGACGACGAGGTACTTGAATCTTCCTCGGGTTGTCGGCAGTGGTCCAACCAAATCAATTCCCCACATGGCAAATGGCCAAGGGGAAGTTTTGGGTGTCAACAACGCTTGTGGAGTTCGTCGGATGGAGGAAAAACATTGGCACTTGTCACATTTCTTAGTATAGGCTATACAATCAGCCCTCATCATCGGCCAGTAGTATCCTTGCGTCATCACCCTTTGCAAAAGTGTCCGACCTGCTACATGGGCTCCACAGGACCCTTCATGGATCTCTCCAATCAATTCTTTCACCTCCGAGGGATGTACACATCTCTGCAAACCTTCCATAATTCCTCGTCTATACAAAACACCATTAATTAGTACATACTGAGCAGCTTTATATTTCAATTTCTTAGAAGCGAGCTTATCCTCCGACAGTTCTCCATCCTCAATGTATACCCTGATGGGATCCATCCTGGATGATCCTGAATCAAGGGTAATAATATTCATCGTCAGGTCTTCATCTATGCTCCGACTTTCTAATACTTCAATTGGTATCGTTCTTCGCAGCTCGATACGAGTAGCTGATGCTAGTCGGGCCAGTGCGTCTGCTCGTGCATTCTCCATTCTTGGTATTGTGATCAACTGAATTGCATCAAATTCTGTCAATAACTCCATCACCTTTGCATGATACTTGACCATTAATTCTCCTTTAACGCCATATGTTCCCATCATCTGATTCACAATCAATTGAGAATCACTGAATACCATCATTTGTTGCGCTTCCATAATCTTTGCTAAATTAAGACCTGCTATCATGGCCTCATACTCAGCCTCATTATTGGAGGCTTTGAATTGGAATCGCAAGGCATATTCCATGTCAATCTCATCTGGGGTGTTCAAAACAATTCCTGCTCCACAACCTGCTATGCAAGATGACCCATCTACATATAATCTCCATGTAGGTAACTCGTCTTCAAATTTCTTATCTGACAAAGTTCCTCGGTGAAATATTTGTTATTTTCTTTCGTCCTCCCCTGACATTTTTTGCTCCTCGTCGGTCATCTCTTCTCGCTCTTTTACCGACCGGAGTTGGTCTGAGCTCGAATTTGATGATCTTTCTACATCCACAAGCCCTTTTACCAACCGGAGTTGGTCTGGACTTATGTCTGTTGAGCCTGTAACATCCACAGGTTGGTCAGCGAGCAACTTTTTCTCCTCGGGGGCATCAGGATAAGTAAATTCTGCTATAAAATCTGCTAGAGCTTGCCCTTTTAATGATGATCTGGGTTCATACACAATATCATATTCACCGAGCTCTATTGTCCCGTACATCAGTCTCCCTGATTTTTCTGGCTTATGAAGGGCTTGTCTCAATGGCATGTCGGTATACACGACGATAGTATGGGCCTGGCAATATGGTCTCATTCTTCTACTTGCTTTGATTAATGCCAATGCCAATTTTTCTAGTTTTGGGTACCTGATCTGTGAACCTCGGAAAGCCTTATTTGTGTAATAAATTGGCTTCTGGACTCCATTCTCCATTCTGATTAATGCCGAGCTGATTGCATTCTCTGATACTTCCAGGTATAAGTATAACTTTTCTCCCGTTACTGGCCTGGACAACAGTGGAGGTACTCCCAAATATTTCTTCAAGTCTTGAAAGGCTTTTTCACATTCATCGTTCCACTCGAAAGTTTTTCGGAGTGTTTTGAAGAATGGAAGGAATTTATCAGTTGCTCGAGATACAAATCTGTTGAGCGCTGCAACTCGTCCTGTAAGACTCTGCACCTCTTTCTTCGTCGTTGGAGATCGCAACCCTAAAAGAGCTTTGATCTTTTCTGGATTTGCCTCAATGCCTCACTGGTTGACGATGTATCCTAGGAACATTCCTTCTCGTACTCCAAATGTGCACTTCGTCGGGTTGAGCTTCATTTGGTATTTATACAGTTGATCATAGGTTTGAGCTAAGTCAACTAGATGATCAGCAGCTTTCTTGCTCTTTGTCAGCATATCGTGGACATAGACTTCCATATTGCAACTGATTTGTTCGGAAAAAACCTTGTTCATCAGCCGCTGGTATGTCGCTCCTGCATTTTTCAAACCAAAAGGCATAACATTATAACAATAAGTTCCCCTAGGGGTAATAAAAGAAGTATTTTCCCTATCTTCAGGTTTCATTTTGATCTGATTGTAGCCAGAGTAAGCATCCATGAAGCTGAGCAGCTCGTGTCCCGAGGTAGCATCCACTAGTTGATCAATTCTGGGTAATGGAAAATGATCCTTTGGGCCTGCCTTGTTGAGATCGGTGAAATCAACACACATTCTCCATTTATTGTTTTTCTTCTTTACCATCACCACATTTGCTAACCAGTCTGGATATTTCACATCTTCAATGAATTGGGCTTTCTGGAGCTTCTCGACCTCCTCTTGTATAGCTTGATTCTTCTCGGGACTAAATACTCTTCTTCTCTACTTTACAGGCTTGATCTCTTTATTCACATTGAGCTCATGATATAAGATGTTTGGGTCTATTCCAGGCATGTCTTCATGACTCCATGCAAAAGTTTTCTTCTTGTTCCGCAAGAAAGTTATCAACTCCTATTTTATCGAGGCATCCAACGACGAACCTATTTGGGTTACTCGTTCAGGATGCTCATCGTCCAGAATGACATTTTATGTAGATTCCACCACCTGTTCTTTTACAAGTTGGGATTCATCTCTGGGATCAAGTGTTTCAATTTCTGTTCCTTCCTCCACCTGGTAGGTAGTAGTTTTTTTTCTTGACTCTTCGAGCTCCTCTTGCTCGACAGATGAATAATAGCATTCCCGAGCTACTTTTTGATCACCTTTCACAACGCCTACTCCAAAATTTGTTGGGAATTTTAAGCACTGATGTACTGTAGATGGAACTGCTTTGAACTTCTTCAAACCAACTCTTCCCATGATGATGTTGTAAGCTGATTGCACATTCTTATCCATCACAAAGAAGCGTATTCTTTCTGTTCGACAAGCAGGCCAAGTTCCAATGAATATAACCAACTTGATCGTCCCAAGTGGAAAAACTTTCTCGCCAGCAAAACCCAGGAGAGGTCTGTGATAAGGCTCCAATTGAGATATCTTTAAATTTAAACTATCAAAGCACGAATAGTACATGATATCTGTCGAGCTACCGTTATCGACCAGCACTCTTGAAATCACTACTTCTTTCATCCTCATTTTGATCACCAAAGGGTCGTCGTGAGGGTAAAGAACACCTGCCAGGTCATTTTTTGAAAAACCAATGACCAGCTTCTCTTTCTTTACCTTCCTCGGACGATCATCCTCAGCCAAATTTATTCGTTGAATGTACGATTAAGCTTGGGCCTCTCCGAGGTAAGCTTTTCTTTCTGCAGTAAGGTCTCCTCCTCCCGCATCTCCTCCTGTAATGACATTACAATCAAATGATCCAAAACGTATTGAAAATACCTCGCGTTCTGGTTGCCTTGGCTTTTTGGGAAGATCGAGGTCATCCTCTGTATCATCTTCATGATTTTTCTTCTTCTCCTCTGCTCGACGAGGAGATCTGGACCTCTCTCTGGTTCGGTCATTGTTTCTTCTTTCACCTCCCCGATCAACATAATTAGCTAGCTTTCCTCGTCGGATGAGTGTTTCAATCTCGTTATGAAGAGCTATGCAATTTTTTGTCATATGGCCATGATCCTTGTCGAACTCGCAATACTTTTCCCTATTCCTCATATCAGGGTCTGACCTCAATTTCTTCGGCCACTTTATCTCCTCGTTATTCTTGATTTCTTCCAAGACATGATTAATACCCATTTTCAAAGGAGTATAATTATCGAATTTCTTCAGGACTTCCCATGATGTTTTATTATTCTTGGAATGCCTGTCACCACCATTGCCCTTATGCTCTTTCTTCTTAGATTTATCGACTTCCACCTTGGTTTCTTTATCCATATTCTTCTTCGTCGCCATACCCTCCTCGGCATTCATGATTTTGGCCGCTTTTGCCATCAACTCTGACATAGTCGTAGGTGGATCTTTAGCCAAAGTGTAGTACAACTTGTTAGGCAACAACCCACTCATCAAGGCGGTGATTGCTGTTTTCTCTTCATAATCCATGACTTCCAGCTTTTCGTTATTAAAACGAGTTATGTAATCTCTAGTACTCTCACCCGACTTTTGTCTAACACTTAACAAGTGTGCTACCCGTTTTACTGGCTTCGCTCCAAAACAAAAATTATCGATGAACAACTCGGCCAATTGAAAGAAAGTTGAAACCTTACCCCGAGGAAGATTGTTGTACCATATCTGGGCAGATCCAGTAAGAGTTCCCGAGAATGCTCTGCATCTCATCTCGTCAGGGATAGCATAAATGTCGGCAGCAGCTTGATATTGCTCTATGTGAAGAATAGGATCTGTCTTTCCATCGTATTTGGGGGTCACCATAGGAGCTTTAAATTTTGACGGTGTAGGAAAATCCACAATGGCCTGGACAAAAGGTGTCCCTTGAACAAAAGTTCATTGTAGGGGATTCTTTGCCTTAGCCATTTCTCCCAACCTATCCTCCAACCGCTGAAGGGACCCTTTCCACGCATCATTTCCTTCCTCGGGCCTATTAGTTCGAGCAATTGATTGTTCTGAAGTGGCCTCCTGAGATCTATCTCGATGAGCAATTGGTCGAGATTGTGCTGATCCTTCTCTTGGATCTGATGGTTGTCGAAAACTCCTCGACATAGTTTTAGGAGGACTCCTATTCCTCCTAGGGCCTAATCGATTGAAAGGAGACACCCTGCTCAATCTTTCCAAGGAACTGAGTCTCTCTGGAGAAAGAGTGATACGTTGATCAGTATCTGTAGCCCTTATTGATAAAGTTCGTCCAGGTTGATAAGAGGAGTCATCAGATTCCTCATTACGATGTGGCTCAGTACGCCTGGATCGTGAAGAAAGTAAATAATTTTGCCTCTGACCACTTCTTTGTCCCGAATGTGCAGGTTCACCGCCATGAAGGTTTAGAATGAGTTGACGCATTGTTTCTTGCATGGCGTTTTGTCCTTGAGCCAGATTCATCATAATTCCGGCCAGATCTGGAGGTGCAGAGGGATTTGGAGGATTTCCAGCATTTCCCACATTTCGATTGCTAGATTCTGGATTATCTGCCATTGATGATGAATGAATCTTGGTGAAAAACGATAATAACAGTCGTTTCCCACAGACGGCGCCTATCTGTTGATGTAAAAAACTAGATTTCTTCTAATTATTTAATCACAGATAAATATAAATGAGACAAATAATTTTAAAGTGTTTTAGCCTTATATGAATGGCCTACGTCCACTATTATGTCATTGCTGAGTGTTTGGGAATTCTCGATTACCAGTATTCTCCAGAAATTTCGGTCCCTTTGAATGAGGGTGATACAATGTATTTATAGCCCTTAGGTTGTCATGTGAAAGGGTGATACATTAAATGATATACATATGAAGGGATGATACATTTAATGCCCTTTAAGCGTGTGCGTCAATGATAAGCATTCAATGAATAGTTGAACTGTTGATTATCTGGTAATCAATGCTATGGCCGAGATGCAGCTCTGACCACCTTAGTTGCTCGGATCGCCTGAGCTTCATGATATTCAAGAGTTCCTCGGAGAGGTCTGAGGTCCTCGGAGAAGTCTGTGTTCCTCGGTGAAGTCTTTTCCTCGGAGCGTTTTAGTTCCTCGGAGAGAGTGTGACTTGGTCGGGGAAATAAACTTCATTTTTGCTATTGTGCCATGTAGATTGACACGTGTCTTCTTCTGATTCGTCTATATCGAGATATTAATTTTGGTATCAACAATACCTAAGGAGCAATCCTTCTGCACAAATTTGAGGTAATTTAGACTCATTAGCCTCCTTTCTCACGTCGAGGGACCTCTATCTAAATCTTCGTATATATTCGACCACGTCCTCACCCGACCATTGCCTCTCCCATGCAAGTAGGGTCGTAGTGAACTCATCCTCAGCCAGAAATACCTTATGTAAAAAAAACATACATGTTGTCCCACATAGCCACACTTCTTAGAATCAAGTCGGAGTACCAGATGTAAGCTATACCTAAGGGGTTTAGAAAACTCCATTAGGCATAGATTTTTATTATTATAGTGCGCACCCACAAACCTCGTGATGTGTTCCTTCGAATTCCCTTCCTTCCGTATGTACTCATAAAAAATAGGGGGAATATAATCATTGTAATATGGTTCATCATTAAACTCCTCGGGATATGTAATGCAAAATTCATCATAAATAGAGGCAGTCTCACTAGCACTGTGTGAGAAAGCTTCCATTATCTTCAATATATCTTTCCGGATCCCCTCAACCATTAAAGAGGGTGGAGAAAATGCCAACACCACCACAGCTATTGGTTAAAAGACCACATGTGTAATATTGGCAGAAATAGGGGCTCCAATAGTGGGTGTAATAATAGAAGTAAGGTTTATCGTCGAAAGACTAATGTGTCTGGTCAAGGAGATAGAGATTCCACTCGAAGGAATTGCAAAAGGTGCCACATCAGTAATGAAGAAGATGGGTCCACCGTTGCCCCAAATGTCATCATGGTTGTTGGCATCTGGAATAAACTATATAAATTTCCCTATAAGATAAGCCATTTGAGAGAGCCCCATCATAATGATCATGGAGGCCTGCTTATCATGGAAGATTATGTAATATTTCTAACTGTATGAACCTCCACCTGAGGGATCTCATCCCTATGAACATCAGATTCCCTTTATTATTGTTCATCTCTCTATTGGATCTCGTGATGAATAATGCAACGATTAGCATTATCTTGAGTAATTTGTTAAAAGAGTCGCCAAATATAAGACAACAGTTTTCTTAGTGCTAGTGTGCCTAAATATAAACTGAGGTGTAACCTCTATTAATGGCGATAATTAAATAGGAAAAATGGTATTGGGAATAAAGGAATAAACTTATTTTGAATGAATCAAACTATTTAGTATAATCTCACAAACTCTCGTGTATAACTGAATAACAATCAATAAATATGATTTGCTTTAAACAATAAATGAACCCTTACAACAACTAGTTAGATGGAGAGAAAAGCAAGAACTCTAGATACACCCCACCCAGGTAGCTCAAACACCTTATACGAAGGTATAACGGTCAAAGCTCAATCAATACCTATGTTCTTGGTAGAAAACTTGGGTAAAGATATTAATATTGAAGGACAAAAGGTCTAGTTCTTGTAATAACTCTCTCTCTCAAATGTGTGATGCCATATTTTCCATCCATACCCTCTCAATGGAATAACATAGTATATATATGGTTTCAGTCCCTATCACATGGGACCTTAAATCCCTTTTTCTCTTTCATCAATCCCTTGTTGGTCCTCAATCAATCATTTATTGGGAGGAAATTATTCTATGTGGCATAAAGTTATCTTAAAATATGGACGAAACTGTTACATTATTGAAAAGTAATGATGGCTCTGCCCAACATAATATATAAAGTCTTTCGTCATGGAATCAAGTGTAAAAGGAGTATTTTGTTATGTTAGACAATGTCTTTCTATGTCAGCATCTCTTCACCGCTCATGAACATACTGGTCAATGTAGCTGGTGGTTAGTTGTAACATGTTTCTTTAATGTATGCTCTCTCGGATTAGATGATGTTTTACCTAGTGTATCTAAAAAGGTTAAGTCATGCCTTAATATTTCCTTACTTCTTAAACCTCCAAACTAGTTCCCCGAAAGGATCCATAGGTGAGGTTGTTAGATAGATCATGAAGGCTCTGCCAAGTCTTGCCTAACCTGGTCCCTCGCAGATACCGAGCAACCTCACTAATATTATAATATATCTCATAATTATAATATGTATCCTAAATACACATAACAGAAGACAAAAAAAAATACAAAGGTTCTTCGAACAACCCCCATGGATAGGCTTGCTTTGTCCATCCTTCTAACGTTTGGACTAATTTGCCTACTTTTAGCTTCCTTTGTTCTTACTCTAGCTTCCTCTGTGCTTGATCCATCTTCATATGTGTTTGCTCCAGCTTCCTACACATTTGTTTGAGATAGCTTATGAGACAGCTCACTATACTCCTTACACTCCCTTGTGGTATCACTAATCTATGTTAAATCCTTCTCTAGTTTGTTTAATGAGGCGAATTATCTACAATTACGAGTTTATATTTAAACCCCCTGCATTTTCCCTTTCATAGAGAAATTTATTTTGTGCGAAAAAAATATATGTGCGAAAAACCTTGCTCTAAAAAAAACTATACACTCTCACAAACCTTTCCTCATATGAACTCAAAGGAAATAATGATGACTTTCCATTCTCATTGTAGGAAAACTCTAATTTTGGATAAACTTGGTCTTTGGGATCTTATTGCGCACGAACTTGATCCATGGGAACTCATTACGATTAAGCTTGATCCGCAGGAATTCATTATGAACAGACTTGATCCATGGGAGCTTGTCACGAATAAACCTGGATGATAAAAAATTTAAACAATTTTCATTTGAAAGAACGTGAAACTCCTCCTTTGTATTTAAGTTTCCCTATTTTTTTTTTTGTGTTAATAATTAATACAGGAGTCTAATCCTTTGACATTTATGTCACCTTTTTCCACGTGGAGAGTTGGGGTGATCTTCATAGAGTTCATTTTCCCAAAAGCAATCATTACTTTTATAATAACGACGGATGGGAAAACAAAATATCAGTATCCTAAAAGGTTATTTTTCAGTTGTTTAAAACCCATCACTTATCATTTCTTTCAAAACCTTCAAACTTCTTGTCATTAAACTCATAGCTCATGCTTTTATATAGTGAGAAAGTGATATTTGCCCTTGAATCTCACTATAAATCGTCACAAAATCCCATAGCCACAAGTTGTTTCTTGTCGGCTTCCTTTCTGTGTTGTTTGCACATCGTTTCATCCATTAAAACCTTTATTTAACATAAGTGGCTTCCCCCAAATGTTTTTGGACAAACTCTAGAGAATCAGACGAAGATGCGTTAAGATCAAATGAATGTATACCACCGTGACCCCTACTTTAGGGTAAATGACAAATATAGGGATTAATTCAAAGAATTTTCCAGTCAGTTTCTAGCCAAAGTTTACACTGGTGGAAGAAATAGAGGAAAGGGAAGACTAAGGGTACCTATCCTCGGCTAGAACCCTTTAGTTTAGGTTGGACCTTGGGGACTTCCTTTATTCACACATTGATTTCGAGGTACTATATAGCTCCCAATAAGGTTTTACTGCTTGTTCAACATATATCCCCCAAACCTATTTTGTCATCCTCAAAAAGATGGGTCTTCTCCACACCTGTTTATTAAGGGACTTTACTTTGTCCAAAATAATGTATAACTCCATTTATTTGTCTCTTAATGGAACCAATGTGTCCCACTCTTTTGTTACAATTTATGGTGAATTAACGATCACCCTTGAAGACATTTATGAGGTGATGGGCCTTAAGCCCCATGGTGTACTTTCTAATAATGATGAAGCTCAAGCTACAGAATGAGCAGACGTGGATAAAATTTATCACAAATGTGTTAGGAATTCCAACAAACCTACATTCACCATACTCATCAAATTTAATTACACGGTTCTTCCAAAACCCACTAAAGATAATAAGAACAGAGGTATCATCCATTATGAAAATTTTGGTGAAGGTATAGGTTCCTCACTGGGGTTAGTTTCTTATATTCTTCGTGTTCTCTCTCGTTTATTTTTATCGATCAACACCAATGATCAACCTCGTAGATACTTGATCAATATATTTGTGAGGATGGCTTGTGAGGTTAATCTTCCACTTGCTCCTATCACTCTTGGGTCCCACTACACTTAGCTAAATATAACTCTTGTTGATATAGAATGATCTTTTGGGAGGTAGGATGTCTCGAATTTCCCTAACAACATTCTCTTATCGGGATTCCTCTACTTGAGGTTCCTCATTGTTTCCCCTTCTAAGATCCCCATCGTTTAATCTACCGTGAAATGTCAGAGGCTAATCCTTTGGAATAAAATGAAAATAATAAAGGACTTACTTCCTTTTCTTAAAAATTACTTCTATTTTATTTCTAGGCCTTACTTTCGGGAAACTCAAGCCCCATCGTACTCATTCTTTGATGACGCCAATCTTCTAGTTGAAGAAGTGATGATAGAAATGATTACTGAGAAACCTTCTTTATATATTATTCTTATGCTTGCTCCTAAACATCTTACTCATTCACTTAGTGGGGCATTAAAAGTGAGTCCTATCACCCCCACTATTCTGCCAGAGAGTTTGGGTGTGACCAAGGTGTTCCCCCGTGACTTACTAAAGCAGTGGAGCTGATGAATCTTTCTCCACACCTTGATTGGACTTTACAACCTCTGTCATTGTAGATTTATTCTGAATTAAAGGACAAACTGACTATTTGAAACAACAAGAGGAAGGGCAACATGTCATTTAGTTGGCTTATGAATATTTAGCCATCTTAACTTCACCAAATCATAGACTGGATCAAGATTCCACTTTCCTATCCTTTGGTGAAATGATATTGGGCTTAAAAATAATTCAAGAATACGAGTTTAATTTGAGCTAAGCACCATGAAAAATAGTCCACCATGAGAGTTACCTTCCTTGGCACTATTGAGAGATCTGGCTCAAAAGGGAAAGAATAAAACTATTGCCCATGTTTCTTCTGAAGTGCTACATGACTTAAATCATTTTCCAGTTATCCCCCAGGACAACCTCTATTTATCATATTATTTCTTCTTAGGTTTGTTACAGGAAAAGGTCTAACTTTGGTAAATCTTAAGAGGGACCTTTCATTGGTTCCCTTTCTCAATCAAAAAATATTTAAGCATCAAAACCCTAAGCAAATGTGTAACTCGTGAGCTTGTTATGATCCCACTAAGTCCAAGTCCAACTCCCACACCAAGAGGTTCTTTTGAACGCATTATTTTAGAGGATAGTCCTATAGATGAAGATTGGGAAGATGCTTCAATGCAGCCTACTCCAATGCTACATATTTGTCCAACTCGAGAGATAACTCTTGAGTCATTTTGTACAAGTTTGTTTGTGTTGGCGTGCTCCTTCTAACACTTTACCTTTTCATCTTTAATCTTCAGTATTATTCATCTCCTTGTTATTCTCCATCACCCCAAGGAACACTCGAAGCCTAATTATCGATGAATGTATCCCTGATCTAGCTTCATCTCACCATTCATCAATGATTTGACTTGTATATTCAAGGAATTCTTCCCCCAGTCGTGTGAGTGAGGTAGGACATAGATTGTCGCTGGAAGATGAAACGATTGGGCCGTCCGTTAATGTTGGTGAAGTTTCAACAACACATGACCTACCTTCTTTATTGGCATCTCCCTCCCCATCCTCTAGTGTTTGACCACTCTCTATGATTCTTCTAGTTAACTTGCCAAAGGGAATTTGCCTTTTTTTACTCGAAAAAACATCTAGGTATTCTTCATTAAACTGTTGTGTTAAGGATACTAGAGTTATATTTGTTTACCAGGTCGATGTCCTGGCAATTTTAAGTGGGCTGAATCAGTCTATTTGACCTTACGTCCTTATGGGGACAATTGTGGTTTGGATTCCATGAGATACTTTTGAGGAGATAAATCTTTAATTTTTTTATAACTATTTTCCTTCTATTACTTGTGTTAACTCTTAGCATGTTTTTTTTCATTCTGTTGATGCATCTTTTCCAAGGTGAACCAATGACTTTTTCCAATATGGTTCCTCTACCCTTAGTGGATGTTACCCCTTCCAACCTTGATACTGGTGCCTCATCGTTGAATCCTGCAATTTACTGTGTCTCCTCAAGAAGAAGCTCCCTCTTCTCAATGTCCTTTCGTTGAATCAAGGGGTGCAAGGACTCCCTTAGCGTCAACTATTGTTGTTCAAGCTCCTGGGGTATATTTTAGTTTTGAAAATACACCTGCTTGGTGATTTCACAATTTGCTTACTAAATAAAATTAAAATCTTATTCATACGAAAACCTTTGTTAAAAAAAATTCAAACCTCACACCTGCTTAGTAACTTAGCAAACTATTTACTAATAATTTTTCAAAATCTCACATATTCTTGGTGACTTATCAATCTCTTTGCTAAGATTTTATCAAATCTCAAATTTAGCAAACTCTTTGCTAAAAAAATTCAAATCTCACACCTTCTTGGTGACTTAGTAAACTCTTTCCCAGAATTTTTTTAAGTTACCTCTCTCGTAACAAAGAAAATGCCAAATTACAGTTAACTCTTATTGTGGTCTATTTGCAGCATGCGAGGGAACATGTTGCCCCATTTTAGGTCAGGCGATTCCTTCTCAAGCAGTTATGTCTCCTCAACAAATTGAGATTCACCCTATAATGCCAGAGGCATCTTGAACTGAGTCATATAGTGAGAGTGATCCCGACTCCATGAACAATGCTGACCCAACTGATAGTGAGTCTGGGTATGAGATTCCACTGCCAAGCATTGCACTCCCATAATTTTTCCATCAAGTGCTTCAATAGTACCCCTTTATTCAAGTTTTCCATCGCACACATAATATAACAATTTATTCAATATCACCAAGAAACTTTCATTGTAAACTTCATGAGGAAAAATAGAGTTGTAATGGGGTATAGACTCCAAGCTATGGAAACTGTTATGGAAGAGGTCGTGAACACTCAAATGATGATTCAAGATAGTGTTATGATCATTCAACACTTGATCAAAGTTAAATATCAATCCAAGGATGGGTTTTGCTTTAGTTAACCTATTAATCATTTGAAACTCCTAAAGGAAGATCGAATGGTGACCCAACTTAAGTTGTACTTGAAGAACGTTGAGGCCCAACTTGTTGAGGAGGGAATATTGACGGACCTTGACTCCTGATTATGAATCTCAATAACAAAGTTATGGTATTCGACGAGGCTTTGTCTAGGCTTGTGAGTGGTTGCGAAGTAGAGTTGGAATGGAGGTCTGAAGTTCAAATGAGACAACATGCCATCATCAAAATCAAGGTATTCGCTGCCCGAGGGATATTTATCCACCCCACACATGTGGTTTCTAATAGGCTAGGAATATTTTTTCCTTTCTTATATTTCTGGGCAATAGTCCCCATTTGTAACGTAACTTCATTAAAGATAAAGAACAAAGAAGAAATATTTTGTTATGGAAACTCTCATTTGTGTACTCATACTGATTTTCTTACAGCCAACACTTGTGTTTAAAACATAAAATGTGATTCATTTTCTATGTATAATCTTTCTCATAATATCCAAATACCTCTCAAAAATATTATGGGCAAACTCAAAAGCAAGATGATTTTAAATAAGAAAGTACAACAAACTTTAAACATGGTAAACTCTTAACCATTTTTTGTTAATTTTTAAAGGGCTATGATCTTCGATCTTGGAGATTGAATAGTAACCTGAATCATGTTCTTCACTGATAATAAATGGTCCCTCCCAATTGGCTGCGAACTTTGGTAATGAGAGTCCTCTAATGTGTCGAATAGCTAATTTTAGAACCAAATATCCTTTTACAAATTTTCTTGGCTTTACTAAATTATCATAAGCCCTAGAGAGTTATTTTGTATACATATAAAAGTGTTAAATTGCATTATCTTTTTGTTCATCCAACACCTCAAGTTGAACATGCATGTCTTGAGGGAGCATACTACTTCAGAAGGCATATCTAGCCAAAGGTACCTCTAGGTCAGCTAGTAAAAATATTTCATCTCCATAGCCTAAGGAAAAAAGTTATATAATCAATTGGTTTCCTTTTGATCATTCGATAAGCCCATGTTACTCCTATAATTTCGTCATATCATGCTCCAGGAAAGTCCTCCATTGTCTTGGCCAAGATGTTTACTAAGGTCTTGTTTATTTTTTTGACTTTACTTTTTCTTTGTGGTAGGATATCGTTGAAATATGGTGTATGATTGAGTATTTGTCTGTGATCAATGTCACCTCTTTGTTCAAGAATGGAGTTCTATTATTAGATAAAATAACCTTGGGAATGCTAAAATGGAAAATTATGTACTCTTTGATGAACTATTCCACCTTGGTTGTTGTTTCTTTCTTCATAGGTATTTCCTTTTCCCACTTTGTAAAACACTTTGTTGCCTCGATTATCCAAAATTTTCCTCTTTTGGGAGGTTCGATTTCCCCACAAGGTCAGACACCCAAGTATGAATTTTTTATGAAGTTGGCATGCCTTACACTTTCAAATGAAATCAGTTGATTGTTTCTCCATAGTTGGCCAATAATAGTCCAAAGTCATTAGTAGATAATACAATTTGGCTCCCCCAATGTGATCGGGATCATGGGAATTCTCAGGAACTTATTGTGCTTCTTACTTTGTGATGCACCACAAAGTTCTATTGAATTATCCTCTATGATACAGTTCCTCTTCTTTAAACTAGAACTTTGGGCATCATTTTTTGATCCCCATTGTGTCAACCTTTTCCATAGGACTAACCCCATCTTTGATAAAAAAAATAATTTAGTTTATTTCAAATCTGTTTGGGTTTCCACGAAATTACACTCAAGTGCCTGAAAGAAAAATTAACACATATCACATTATCTTTGTATTGTTGTTGTGTCATGCCTCATCATTGGAAAAAAATATCCATTTTTTTAATTCTTCGATACAAAGGGATCTCAGTGGTCTTATAATTCTCTTTGTGATCTTTCTTCAATTTCTTCTCTACTTCCTCTAGGCTAATGCATCTTGTCAGCCATCCTCTAATATTTTTGAAGTATGAACTCCTTGTCATGACGAAATACTTCACTAACTCTCTAAGCCCCATTTTTCCTTCTCTAAACTCTGGTTGCTTCTGTATTTTACCTCTCCAGTTTGAATCATCTTCAGTTGGCATACTGCAAGCACGATAAATGGATCTATTCATCATTGGATAATAATAATTATTGACTCGTCATTCATAGCCACCTTTTATGCAATGGAGGAATAGGCATTAGCATGATTATTCATTGTTCTAGTATGACTTTCCACTTTGACTTTATGAAACCATTCGATTAATCTCTAGATGATCGTTCTTTAAAGAGCTAAGTTGAGATGCTTCAATGCATAATCTCCATTCATGTTTTTTTACCACCAAGTAAGAATCCCCTTTGATGAAGAGAAAATGGATGCCTCTTGGAAGAGCCTCTAACAATCCTAATTACAAAGCCTCATATTCTGCCTCATTATTGGAACAAAAGAAATACAAATTAAAAAATAGACAAATTTTATCCTTTCCTTTTGAAAGGATGACCCCCCCCCCCCCCCCCCTTCTCCTTTACTTTTAGCCGATGAGCCATTGAAGTCCTTAATCCACTTGTTAAGATTGGTCTCCAAGAAATTGGCTTGCAGATCATCACTTAGAATGTCTTCGTGAGGTAGTTTAAATCGGCATAAGCTTGATTCCTGATCGTACAAGGGATCACACATTTCATGTCATACTCTGAGATAATAAGGAACCACCTTTCTACCCTCCCAATCAAATTAGTTTGTTCCAACAAAAACCTAATGGTAACACACTTTATCATAATATGAATTGCAAAAGATAACGTATAATATATGAGTTTTTGATAAATAAATACCAAGGCCAAATATTCCTCTCAACACTAGTGTACCTTGCCTCTATACCATAGATGATTCTACCCAAATAGTAGATAGGACAGTGTTTCCCATCACTCTCTTATGCCAATAATGCAAATGTAGACCTTGTGGCAGACGTAAGATTAAGTTGCAGCAGTACTCTAGTTCTTGGTTAAATCATCATTTGTGGAGATGTGAGTAATTTAATAATCCTGTTAAAAGCTTCTTGATGAGGTTCCTGTCATTTGAACTTAACAATCTTGCGCAATTAATCCATTAACGGATCACTATTCTCAACTAAAACTGGGATAAATATTCTTAGATAGGAAATCTTCTCGAGGAAGATCTTCATCTCATTCATCGTTCTTAGGAAAGTCATATCAAGAAAAACTTTATTCTTATCTTGGTCCATCTAGACCCCCTAGAGATCCACCACAAAACCCTAGAATTTCCCAATAATTACACCAAACGTGTACCTGAGTGGTTTCATATTTAATTTATATTTCCTACACCTATTGAAAATATTTCTCACATCAAATAATTGAGATTCCTACTTCCCTAACTTGATGATCAGATCATCCACATAAAATGCCAAAAGTTCATGAAAAATGGCAATCGTCGTTCTTTGATAAGTTTTCCCTATATTTTTCAAACTAAAAGGCATGACGTTGTACATAAAATTACCCAACGGAGTTCTATATGTCATTTTATCTGCATTGATTGAATCTATATTGATCTATTTTAAGCCCACATACCCATCCATGAAGTTGTGCATTTTGCGACCAGTTATTGAATCTATCAGACCCTTAATAGATAGTAGATTGCCCGTAAAAACCTCCAAAGGTCTTAGTTGGTCAAGTTATACATACCCATCCATGAAGCTGTACATTTTGTGCCTCCTCTTGTAAAAATGTGTTCTTTATTGCTTGAGTTATTAGCATTTATGTTACCGTGCTTGTTCATCCATAATCTTCCTATCAAGAGATTGTATGAAGTGGCACTCTCAGTCATGTAGAACTTAATGTGTCATGTGAAATTCTCCATCACAATCCCAACATTAACATACCCAATGAATTTTAAATTTTTGTTATCATAACTAGAAATAACAAGTGGCCTCACTACCAACCTTGCCTTTGAGATATTAGTCCCATAAAAGGCTCTAATAAGAATGATATTAATAGAGGCACCTTTATCCATCAAAGCTCTAGCAAAGCTTACACCATTAACGCTTGGTGTGATATGTAATGACTGATTATATGGGAACCTGACTGCTCTATCAGCATCAGAGAAAGTTATTTTTGATATAATTTTTTTTACCATCCTAGCCATTGTTCCCTTCCATGTCATCAAAGGAACGTCATTCTGATTTGCAATTTCTAATATCGCCCTAGTAATCTGTAGTCCTCTCTCTTGAGGCATCCCAACTTGATCTAAGAAGCATGAAAATTTAGGGGACTTTCACGTAGCTTGATACTCCAAACTGGGTTCAACCACATGATTTTCTATGTTATATACTTCCTCAATATTTTGGATCTCAATTTGTCATAGGCAATAACTACATTTACCATTCCTACCGTTCAATCTTCTAATGGTAACTCAAACTCCTTCCTCTTTCTTCTCAGCTTTCTCGCATGATCCTTAACCACCTTATCATAGGCCACCACCATGTTTTCCCCATGAGATGGCAGTGGGTTATTGTTGACATTTCCCTGAGGTACCTGCAGTGTTCTAGCTATCATATGCGTGTTTATAATCCTTCTTAATGGGAAACACGAGTTGGTCGGGTGGAAAACATGCCAATGTATTGATAGTATTTGGGATCAACTTGAACGCCTGATCTTGGTGCATATTGGGGAGTGTTCTTGAGTACATAAACTATCCCATCGCGGGGCAATGTGTCATAACAAGTGATGCCTTTATCAACGGTGAAAGGAAATATTATAGGGTCTTTTCTACCTCTCTCAAATTTCGCCATGTTATATTTCTCCTACATTATTCGATCTTCAACGGCTCCACCTTCATAACCCACCCATGGAGCCTAGCCTCCTCCCGTACAAAATTGTGGTTTTAACACTATATTGGTCATCATTGGGTAAACAACCAATGTAATGTTTCATGTAGACTTCAAGAAAGCTGCACATGTTCCCTGACACATCTCATTTACCAAGTGATAAATATACTCAGTGAGAAATCCTTTTTCATAAGGTTGAAGTAATTTGAATCCTTAACCTCCTCTTTCATGTCAGGAGACCTCTCTCTGAATCTCCATATATATATTCCAACACATCCTTACCTGATCGTTGCCTCTCCTGTGCAAGTTGGGTTAGGGTAAACTCGTCATATGCTAGAAAGAACTTTTTTACAAATAAGATGTGCATGCCTTCTAATGTAACCACACTTCTTGGAGTCAAATGGGAGTACCACGTGTAAGATTTATCCATAAGGGATTTACAAAACTCCTTTAGGCGTATCTTTTTGTTATTACAGTGCACACCCAAATGCTCCACAAACATCTTAATATGATCCTTCGAATTCCCCCTTCTCGGTATACTTATAAAAATACGGGGAATATAATCCTTGGGATATGGTTCATGGTTCAACTCCTCTGGATGAGGAGTGTGAAAGTCATCATAAATAAAGGTTGTCTCATCAGAACTTTGCGAGGAAGCTGGCATCATCTTAATTATCTATTTCTTTATCTCCTCAATAGTTAAAGAGGGTCGGGAAACATCCCCCACCACCACAGATCTTGGCTGAATAACCAGGGGTGTAATATTAGCAGTAACAGGTGCCCTGATGGCTAGTATAACTACTGAAGCAAGGTGTCTCATTGAAAGACTAATGGGTTTTGTCAAACATATAGGGATTCTATTCAAAGGAACTATGGAAGGTGACATAGAATTAATAAACGAGATGGGTTCCATCATTAAATTCCATCATGGAAGTTGCTATATGTATAAACTCCATAAATTTTCCCAAGAGATGAGCCATCTGAGCAAGCCCCATCATAGTGCTCATGGAGGCTTGCATCACCATGACAATTTCCATAATAGTTACAACTGCAGGAACCTCCACCTGAGGAACTCCATCCCTAGGAACCTTACGTACCTTTTATTCTTATTCACCTCTCCACTGGATCTCGTCAAAGATAATATCAAGGTTAACATTATCCCCAACCATTTTTTATAAGAGTACCTCCCCAGTAGAGTCAGTAAATATAAGGGAGAAGTTCTCTGAGTGCTACATTGATTAAATATAAACTAGGGCGTAACATCCATTAATGGAGATAATTTAACAAAAAGATGCCATTGGAAATGAAGGAATAAATATAGTTGGAATAAATCAAACTCTATATTATAAGCTCACAAACTCTCATGTATAACTCAATAACAAGCAATAAATATGATATGTTTAGAAATAAATGAACCATTGTCACGAATAGTTATAGGGAGAGAAAATCATGCACTCTTGATACATCCCAAGTTGACAGCTAAAACACCAGGATAGTAAGGAATAAGGGTCAAAGATCAATCACTTTCTATGTTCATGGTAAAAACCTTAGGTAAAGATATTTATGGCAAATAATAAAAGCTCTGGTTCTTTTAAGAACTCTATTAGAAATCTCTATCTTTGTCACTAGTGTGTGATGCCTTATCTGTTATCCGTCCCCTCTCAATTGAATAACGTTATATATATATGGTCTCAGTACCAATCTACTAGGATCATAAATCCCCTTTTCCTTTCAGCACACCCATAATGGTCCTCCATCTCAAAGCATGGACCAAAGTATCAATTTAATGAAAAGTAATGATCGTTCTGACCAACACACTATATAAAGTCTAATGGAATGGAATCATGTATAAAAGGAATATTCCTTTATGTAATCTAAGGCTTTTCTACACCAGCATCTCTTCACTGCTCGGTTGAGGGAACTGGTGGTTGGTCGCAACATGTTTTTCTCTTGGATTGACTAGTGTTTTACTAGGTGTATCTAAAGAGGTTATTATATGCCTTAACATTTGGTTGCTTTTCAATCTTCCAAATTAGTTCCCTTAAATGTTCCCTAAGTGAGGTTGTTCAATATTACATGAAAGCTCTCTTGAGTCCTGCCAGACTTGATCCCTGGTGGATACCAATCAACCTCACCAGTACTACAATATGTCTCATAATTATATTATGTCTCATAAATACACATAACTTAAGTTAAAACAAAATACAAAGGTTATTTGAATTACTCCATTGGGAAGACTTCCTTTGTTCCTCCTTGTACATTTGGACTAGTTTTCTTGCTTCCAGTTTCCTCCATTCTTTACTCCAGTTTTCTTTGTGCTTGATCCAGCTTCATTTGTGCTTGATCCATCTTCCTCCGTGCTTGCTTTAGCATCTTTTCCCTTTATTGTTCGATTTGGCTGATGATCTAGCTCAATTCACTCCTTGTACCCCCTTGTCATCTCATTCATCTTTGTTGAATCCTTCTGTAGTTTCTTTAATGAGGGTAATTATCTCTAATTATGGATTTATCTTTAAACTCCCTAGAGAACTTATTAGATGATCGCACTCTTATGCTACAAAATATACCCAAATTATTCTCAATTAGAATAATATCATTCACACATAATAGTATAAATACCACCATGTTTCAATCATGCTTCTTACGCACACAACTTTCATCCGAGTATTGACCAAAATCATAAGCTTTCATTACATGAACAAACTTGCTTTTCCAATATGTTAATGCTTTAATAAGTCCATCAATATCTCTCTTAAGCTTACACAACTTAATTTTTTGTCCATTTAATATGAATCCCTTGAGTTGCATAATATAAATTCACTTGTCAAGAGTAATATTGAAGAATGCAGTATACAAGTCCATTTTTGAAATAGTAAGATCGAGATGAGAGACAATGGATAAAAATTTGAACGTAATTTATAATGGATATTGGCGAGAAGGTTTCCTCACAGCCGATCCCCTCTTTTAGAGTAAACCCTTTAGCAATAAGTCTTGACTTCAAGGTTTACACCTTCCCAACCACCCCTAATTTCTTCTTGTAGATCCACTTGTATCCATTGGATTTAATCCAATCTACCAGCTCTATAAGCTCTCAAACCTAATGCAAATACATTGAATCTATATCGATATTCATACCCTTTTGCCAGTGCTCGTAGTCCTTATCTTGGAATGACGTGTCGTAGTTGTTGAGATCTAATTTGTATTACCCTCAGAACTGACCAAAGTGTTCACCCAAATACAAGAACTTGTCAAGGTGACGCTTGACTCCCCCACTATGACATGGATCTAATTGTCATCTAGTATTGGTGACACGTGTGTAGTAATTATCAATAATACTCCCACTATTATTAGGTAGTGCACTATCGATATCATGTTGTATTTCATCTTATAGGGGTGGTTTAGAAGCCATTACTTGGTCTTGCCCCTTTAAATTTTGCAACAAAATATTTCTCTTAGGTTTGTGGTGTATCATATAATTTTCCTCTAAATATAGAGGATTTATGATAACAAATACTCTCTGGTACTTAGGATTATAAAATTAACACCCTTTGTTCCTTTGGGGTAACCTACAAATGAACACATGTTCTTTATTTAAACTTTCCCAACTACTTTTTTAGCACGTGTGTAGGATAAAGCCAGATTTGAACATTCCCTAGACTAGGGTTGCACCCATTCCAAAATTTTATGGGAGTTATTAAGACCAATTTGAAATGATCTAACTTCAGTATGTACGTGTATGAATCTTATGCAAAACCCAAAAAATATTCAAGTAGATTTGAGTTATTCGTCATAGATTTAACCATGTCCAAAAGAGTTATGTTCCTTCTTTTTGTTACCCCATTTTTTCGTGGAGTGCCTAGTGAAACAAATTAGGATGTAATCCCCACTTATAACAAGTTATTCATAAGCTATCCAAAGGTACTATCGTTCATAATGACATCATATAGTTTGGATTATAGTTTACTTATACACTTTGAACTTATCAAAGTCCTCATACTTGTGATGCATAATGTAAATATATCTAAACCACGAGTAATCATAATTAAAATGATGAAGTACTTACGGCCACCTCTTTCTTGGATTGTCAAAGGGCTACACAAATCATAATGAACTAATTCCAACACATATTTGTCTTTATAGCCTTTTGCCGTGAAGGGCCTCTTGTTGACTTTACCTTCAAAACTTGATTTATAGACTCGAAGTTCATGCACTTCCAATGAACTTAATTTTTCATTTGAAACTAGTCTTTGATTTTTTTTTTATATTAATATGACCTAAGTGTAAGTGCCAAAGATTCATTTAGTCAAACTTAGAGGGTTCTTTTCTGTTTATATTATTTCCATTTAAGTTATTCATTTCAATATTAATTAGTAGTGGTGATACGCGCCTTATAATATAAATATCATTTTCTAATGTACCAGAAAAAGATGTGATTTACCATTTTTGATAAAAAAAAAACACCTTTATTAAAGAACCAAATGTCCATTCAAACCCAACTTAGAAATCGAAATCAAATTTCTTATAATATTAGGGACATAAAAATAATCTATTAATATTACTTTATTATCTTCACCGTTATTTCAAGATAAATTTATTGATGATAATACTACTACCTTATTGTGATCAACAGTGAATTGAAACATATCTCCTTCACTCCGATACGTGATTATCTGAAACTCCTACAAAGAATTTCAAACATGATTAGTGGGTCTCGAATCTACACACGAGTTACCGGTAGATTTCACAACAAAACATTTCTCAATGACTAAGGAGAAATTACCGTTTCCATTTTTCTTTGCTAACAAAACTAGACACTTCTTCCTCCTATGTCATAACTTCTTATAGATATAATAGTTGCCTTTTGTCTTGTTATTCAAAATCGTGGATTAAAAACATATTTAACAAACATATATTTGTCCTGAGACTTTCTCTTCTTATTCTACATCTTCTTCTTCTTTTTAATATTATTATTATTATTACTACTACCTCCTTTCAGGATAGAAAATGAGAGTGCATGTGCTCGAAATCGAGATGGATGAAGATACACAATCCAGATCTCTTGCCAAGTTGTGATAATGTTTTCTTTACAAGTTCAAGTTGGGATATCAAATACAAGCCCTAATGTTTATGTGACAATTTTTTTACCAATTAGATTATACCAAATTTTATCTTTAATATTTAGGTCACTTGATCTAAGTAGGTAAAGATAAACAATATAGCACAACACCAAAGCGTATGAGGAAAAACCCATAATGGGAAAAAAACCTCGAGCCGGTAGAATGACAAATGTACTATGGTAAAGTTTTACAACTAGAAAAAATAGGCTTATAACCTTCACGATGATATAAACGACTATATAGTACTTCTTACCATATCCTCGATAAATAGGACCCATAACTGGTGTACGTTACACAACCACGAAAAATTTTAGTACGCAACTCATCCCGTAAAGTCCTCGTGCAAAATTAATATTCTTCTAAAGTTCAAAGAGAACTTTATTCTTTTTGAGTTTGAAGAAGAAATTACGTATTCCAAGATGGAACAATATGATAATCCTCCTCAAAGTGTCATACCTATTTCTAGGTGTGTGATTACCTCAGGTGAAAGTGTTTCTTAAAATATGGCTTAACTCACAAAATATATCTTTGAGGTATATAAAATCTAAAAATAACACAAGACCGAATTAGAAAGAGATTTTTTTAAGATTGTGAAAAAGGTTTTTAAAACCAAAAAAGTTTACTTCAAAAACATTTTTAGATTCTACAAGTATTTGAACGTAACGATATATAAAAAAAATGTAAAAGAGAAAAACAAGGCTTAAGACTTTGATGAATACACGATTCAAAAAGATATTTTTTTCAAAAGATTTTTCTCTCCTTGAAAGTGATACTTGTGGAAAGAAAGATTTGGATAAAATATTTTGTCAACAAAAGAAACCCCAAAATCACACATACACTCTCTCTTTCAAAATAAAGTGCATCTCACTTACATATAACACTAAGATTGCAAGAGGAACTTGGAAGGTACAAGTATGTAACTATACTTACAAGGTGTAATAGAGAAAATATATGAAAAGATCTTTATTTTGTGCGGGACCCAAGAAAGATGTTCAAGTCTATAACTCAAAAAATGACTTTCGGCACTTGTTTGGCATGTATCATCGCAAGGTAGATGTAATGAGCTATTGCATCACTACGGAAGACCTGAGGCGATACAGGTCGCACACTTATTCAAATTTTTTGAATGAGGCACAAGACAACCAGCAAGATATTGTCACTGCAATGAGATTTTGCGTCACTACTGTGAACTTGTAGCGGGAATACAAGGCAGGCTAAAGATGAAAAATCTCTTAAGAAAGGAACAATCAACGAGATAGTGTCACTGCAGCAAGGTGTCATGTCAATGAGGTGAGGTTTTATGCGATAGACCTCAACAACCTTTATGAAATGAAAATTGTAATTTTTTTCAAAAGTAGTTTAGCCTTTCATTTCATAGCTAAGTCCAAAGATCCATATCAACACTTAGAGACACACACACATACAAAAAACGTTTTTTCATTAAGATGACATGTGTGAGTAAAATTTTTATGAGTCTACGTGTCCATTTACCTTTCTTAATAGTGGTATAAAATGTTATGCATGAAGGTGAGGATGTCCGTCAAATGACTTTCATGAAGCGATGACGAAACGATATCAGTGAAAACACTCAAAGTATATATTGTCAAAGTAATAGGACAATCTAGTCCTATTAGGTCACATGAGTAAAATGCATACTCTTACAATCTCCCCTTTTGTCTATTCCATGACAAAATGTATAAAAATGAATATTGCAACTATTATAGTGAAATCTATCAACCTATGAAAAATAGGCACAATCTCGTACAAAGGAAACGATATCCCTATACTATGAATCCTAATTTTGTAGAAGATTTCCAAGAAAGTCTTCCACCTCTTATCCCGTCATACAATCGAATGCAAGAAATATATATATATATATATATATATATATATATATATATATATATATATATATATATATAGAGAGAGAGAGAGAGAGAGAGAGAGAAATGCATTGGATAGTTAACATAAAATATGTGATGAATAAGATATGGAAGAGATTCAACATTTTAATGTCTATACAAGTTCTAGAGATGACAATCTCTTAATGATAAAGGTTGTATTGAGATATGTACTTTATTATGGGATATGTACGTAATGTTAATTTAGTCTATCCTAAAATAAATAAATTATAAATCCCCATTAATCTTTCTCCCCCTTTTTTTCATGGAATTTAAAATAAAGAAACATTAAATTAAAGAAGAATGCTAAGCAATATCATATAGTGAGTTATTTGAATAAAAATTAAATGAACATATAATATGTAATTCAAGGAATCTAGTCCATATTTCACTAATAGAGATAGAAAAAAAACATAATCCAACTAGATGATGTAACACAAATATGGGTCAAAATGCACTATAAGATAGATAAAATGAAGCATATGTGCAAGATAACAAGTACGAGACATTGGTCAATAGGCAATGATATTAAAATGTAAAAGTGAAGCCTAATTAATCTGTGATGTACCAAATAAAAGCACAAAACATATAATGAGCTAAGCATCACAAGGGAATAATCATGATAAGAAAGTGATATAGACATAGCTCGTATATGTGTAAAATGACATAACAAATGTCATAAGATATCCAAAAGGATCGAAAAATGGCTTCACCAAAAGTGTACTCAAGCCCATTGAGTACTCACCATTCCAAAGTGATAAACCACAACAGCTAAAACATCAACAACAAAATTTTATAAGAAATGTCTAAACACCATAGCCACACTTCCACAAGACATAACAAGGACCACTAAAGAACTTCCACTTGAATGAAGTCACCACCTATTATGCCCTATCATCGTCATCCTACTATGTGTTCTCATAATACCTATGGAGAACAGGAACTTAGGGCTGAAGGTCAAGAGTAGAGTGCAGTATGGCATTAAACTTATTAATGACCAAGGTCGAAAATGCAGTTTGACCTTCTTGGAAAGAGATGAGCAGGATGGTGATTGCACAACGTAATAAATCATAAACCCCAACAGATATCTGCATGATCTGATCCTCAGTCACTACAAGAAAATAGGTGTTTAGTGAAAAATGCGTTACTAAAGCCGTTTATTGAAAATAAACTATTTAAGTAACTCCGAGTTGATTTTTGAAGAAACTCTTTTCTTAAATCAAAAAGTATTAATCACAAGACGTGTTTAATAAAATAGTATGTACGAGATCTTATTCAAGATTTGGGCAACAAGTTTAAAAGATAGTTTAAACAAGTTTTAAACACAGCACAACCAAGAATGAGATGAGAAGATGTAGAAGGCTTCTGTTCACAATTTTTACGTTGTAAAACCTCACCAATTGAGGAAACATCCACGACTCCCTCTACGGAGTAAAATGAAAAATCCACTAAAACAAATATATGAGTTACAAACTATATAACTAACATGCAAACAACTCAGACCTATATAAGTTTAGAAATGTACCCTCTGGTGTCCTTAAACTTCTCTTCAGTTCTGATTGTAGATGTAGTTCTCCCAGTTTGTCAACTTCTGATTTGTTCCAGCACTTTACATCGACTTATGTTCTCAAGATCTTATTACCAGCACTTTTCATGTTGTAGGGTGTAAGTGTTTGTGAAGGTGCTTTCTAACACATGCATGCACACACACACACTTATTAAGTACAAACAGTCCTAACAAATTACAGTTACACTATATGCAGTGATCTTTTCTTTTTCTTTCTTCTTAGAAAACTTTGAACCTTATTTGACCTTTCAATCTATCCCAGAATCCACGGATACCTTGCTAGGAAGACAGACAAGGCCTTAATCAATCTCAGAATTTAAAACAAAAAATTTTTGAGATTGAAAACCTCCAAGTGAGATTCCAAACTAGGTCAAAGGTGTAGTTTTACAAGAACAAGAAACAGAAAGCATTTATTATTGATTTCAAAGTAAGAAAACGTTTTAGAGAAAATAATCAACAATATATTTCTCAAGATGAGAAATAAAAGAAACTAAGTGTAATGTAACATGAATAACTCAGATCTTAGATTTCTATGGAAACAGAAACTAGATCTAAGTAGAAGTCTAAGTTGGAAACAAGATCTCACGAACACAAGGTTACAGCAACCAAAAAAAAAAAACTCAACTCAAACTCTCAAACACTCAAGAACACTCAGGATAGTGTTTTTGGATATGGTGTTTTGATGAAGTGTTTGGGTTAGGTTTGAAGAGGATTTGGACGAAGTTAGGGTTTCTAACTTTTTTCTCTCTTCTCTCTCTACTCTCTTCTCTCTTCTCTCTCTTCTCTCTCAATTCTTTGAGGAAATAAAATGGCAAAAAGTCTTCGAAGTCTGAGAATAGAGGCCTTTTTATAGTGAGAGGAGAAGGTTCGAGATATCTGATCAAAACCAAGGGCTGAGATCGAGTCAATTTAAATTGACTTAAATCTAAGGGCTCACACAAGGCGGTGCTTAAACGAATGCTGATTGGCTTAAAAAATAACACGGGGATTCATCAAGGCAACATGCAGACCATTGATAAGAAATGATCCAAGGGATTATAACACACGCGTCTATTGTCTCAGTAAAGAAACACACATCTAACCAATCAGGGGGCAACAGGTGTTGGCCAGTTAAGGGATATAAAACGCGCGTCCAAACTAATTAGAAGGAATATCCTGAAGTCTCTGCCACTTTTGGATTCTACCCAAGGTAACATTAGGCCATAAAATTCAACAAGTAATTATTAGAGATTGACCCCAAAACTTTTAAATCAAGTTTTAATTATTAAAATATGGTTTAAAAATTGTTTAAAAAATCCCAAAAAAATTATTAAAAATCAAACTTAGGGATTTAAACACACTCAACACATGTACACACATAATTATGCAATATGACATGCAAAAAATGAATTTTACTGTGTGTGAGTGTTGGTAATAGGTTCTTGATCAAAACAAGAAAGAGAGATGAATAGGCAATCCAACTTCTGAGGCTCTTTGGTTTCTAGGAAGACACAATTTTGTCCCAATTTTCAAACTAGATGAGCACTTATACAATATAGACTCAAGTGAGTCAAAGGTATAAGGGCTTCATTTAGCGAAGAAAATTTTTCATCGCAAAAGGCCTTAATTCGTTGCAAAATCATTTCTATGATGAAAATATTTCATCGCCATTTTCATCACGCTAGAGCCCTCACTAAAGGGTTTTCAGTGACGAATTTCAGGTTCTTCACGAAAACTATCTATTGCAACAAAATCTTTCCTCAAAAAATCGTATTCAATTAGTCGCTAAAAATACAAAAAAAATATTCTGGATGTCTTTTTGGGACAAATAAATTCGTCACAAGAGGTTGTAAAAAGTGTCCATAACAAATTCGTCGCAAAATAATTGAATTTTGATCAATTATTTCATATGAATAATTTTTGTCGCATAAAAATCATCACAAATTTTATTTTAAATTTGAAACGTAATTATTGTAACAACTAAAACCCATTACACTAATGTCGTCCACTTAATTGTAAATAATTATAATATGGTTTTTGATACATGTCTGTGTTCCATAAACAAAGAATAATATGAATGATAAATTCAAATTGAAATTGAAATAGACATAAAGATTGAAACAATAGACTTAATATTATAAAAGTTAACTTGAATAGTACTAGCTATATTCAATTGAAATAAACAACGATTAAGACAACCGTTATGTTTGTTACGATGGCATAATAAACGAGACACCTAAAACTATGGTTTGTAATAACACAATAAATAAAAAACATCTAAATCATAGTTCAGAGTAATATGATAAACGAAAGACAACTAGATCGTAGTTCAACTGAGGCCCCCTCGATTCGCCTAAAAGAGGCCTCCGTATCTTGCATAAAGCTCTCAAGCACCTCCTTCTGGCTCGCAATAAGATCGTTTAACTGTGTGACCTTGGACTTCAATGCTTCATTCTCTGCCATAGTTTCCCTAGCGAAAACATATCTTGGTGTGTCTGGTCGGGGCCTAAAACCTTGACCCTTCACGTAACCTTACCTTTTTCCAAGAACTCGTTCCCAAATCTGAGCTTCATTTAATTGTAGATCTGTATTTTGCTTTAAATCATTCATCTCATTCTGCAAAATTAAAAGAGAACGATTTTATTTTATATAGAAAATAATAACGTTGTTATGACTACACGGATAATTGATATACTCACATAGCATGACTCTGCCTCTGAATTACTCCACCCATTTTTGATGAAATGGGTATCGTGGAAGAGCTGTATCGGTCCCTTTGGCCCAGAATCTGATACTTTACCATTCTATTACCAAAAACATATCAATGCAAGTACACAAATATATATATAAATATATATTAAACTAAAAATAATATAAATTACCTCCTCATATTTGTGTTGCACAAAAGACTTTGACCCGCCGCGATGATTAAAAGAAACACGCACACGACTCTCGCTACATTTTGCCGACTTACTCTACAATACGATTTTAGCTTGTGTCAATTTCACAAAGCTTGCATTATTTCGCAAAGTTTTTAATATATTTACTTTAAAATTTTAGTATATCATAAACATGTTTACATATTATCAGTAACCCATATAATTTAAAAACAAATAACATACTTGTCAGTCATTAGAGTGGAAAAGGTCACAAAGGTAGTCCAAATCATTTTTAGAGGCAACCTTGGGATGTTTGTGTCGTTTAGCCTCTTCCAAAGTTGTGTACTTTAAAACATGCAACTTCAATTCATAGCGGAGGTTAGAATATCGAGATCCCATCGTCACGTGCAAATATCTTAGAACATCTGGGTTTGACATGTCAACGTCGAACTTTGTCTACACAAGTTAAAACATTTTCAATGTTGCAATTCATAAAAAATAATTAAATAAGAATATAGTGGCCTAACGATTTATACTTACCAAGATTCTATCGATCAAAGTTTCCTTATCATCCATAGAGATAGCTGACCATTTTCGGACCTGAAGAGGCATGTGGCTCCGTACAATAATTCCAATTTCAGCTGTGAAAGTATCATGATTAAGGCCTGATGGTCTGCCATCTCCGGGGGAAAAGTGCACTGATATTTTTGACCCTATTTGTGAGTATAAGGCGTCGGCTTTCAAATTTTAGGAATATCCACGCTTTTTCTTGGAAGTAGAAGGTGCTGAAAAAAATAAGTATAGATATATATTAAATTAAATTGCTGCAATAAGGGGGAAAATGGACACAACAACTCTCTTTCCTTTAAGTTTTGAAACTAAATTACAAGCAATGGTGATTTGAAAAAAAATACATATTAAAAGCAACCAAGAAAACATGATGTCAAAACATGTAGAGTAATCAAAATAACCACGTCAGTTAAGCAGGCATTAGCATTGTATCGCACTTTGTATACACCAAAGAACACTGCACTAGGAAGTGGTAGTTTGGATGTTTGATCTCAACTGGATGAGAGCACTAGTTAAATTCCACGAAAAGCACTCTGAAGGTGTGGAAAAGTATTTTAGCTTAGACTCAAAAGTGGAGAAACAAGAAGAAAAATTTTAAATAGGAAGGAGGGGATACTATTCAGACACTGACACAGTAGACAACCCGAAAGAGTCAGTTTGGGAGGATCTTATTCTTTTCTCTGAGATGTTATCATATAAGATTACTTCCTACTTCAAAGACAAAGAAGAAAAAATAAGAAAAGTCCTGATAAGACTATAAAGCATACAATTAAAGCAATAAATCAAATTCACCAGTCCTACAGAAGAGGTTCCATATCCATAATAAGACTAACAATATTAGCTATCAAAGGAATCAAATTAATTTAGTCTATACTAAGGGTACTGGACTAGAAGGAAGGGATTTATGGGATGATTTAGCATAAAGTTCTTCTAGATTTTATAATAAACTATTGCTTGTTGTTGGAGATTTTAACATACTTGCCTCTAGTTATAAGAGAGTAGGAGGTAGAGACATAGATGTGGGAGGAGCTGCTAATTTAAAGTCTGCTTAATAAGTTTCTCACTGCAAGATATGGGATTTAGTTGCTCTAAATTCACTTGGGCTAAGGATGTTAATGGTTCTATGATTTTTTAAAGGTTATAGGCATGATAAACTCAAATTGGATTCATTCCTTACAAAATCCCTCTATTAATCACCTAAATAGGAATTTTTCAAATCATAATCCATTGCTGATTTATATTCCTAACTCAAAGGAGGTAATGAATAAACTTTTTAAATTCCCAAATATATGGGGCCAGCGTTAAGGTTTCAAATAAGTGGTTAAGGAATCTTAGAAAGAGCCTACTTCTGTAAGATATATAAAAGTGTTTGCTTTTAAACTAAAGAGATTAAAGAACAAGGGGGAATTCAAAGATTTATTTGAAATGATTTTTTAAGTGGAAGATAAGATCATTTAAGAAGAGATAGCTTTGGACTTAGACTCTAGTGTATCTCAAGGGGAAAATTGTTCTAAAGCAAGGGTTTATCTTAATTCATCATGGGCCAAAAAGGAGATCTATTGGTTCCAAATAGCTAAAAGTGAGTGGTTAAAAGATGGGGATAATAATACCAAGACACCTAACCTAGATCAAAGTTTATCTCCACAAACAGGGTAGTGAGCAACTTGAACCTGCTGAGTGAGAAGTACTTACCTCGTTCACTCAGAGGGTAGTGAGCAACTTGAACCCCTCCTACTACTACAACTTATATCACATACTTTAGGTTGCTTGGGAAAAGAATATCTAAGCGTCCCTTTTCATCTTAATAACTTTCCCCTTATAAAGCATCAATTGTTGATCAAACTAATGAACAAAAATCTTCTCACCTAAAATATAAATAGTGATTATCACATCCCACAATGACAAATAAAGAAAATTTCACAAAAATAGAATTAATAAATCAGCATTTAGAACATGACTTTATATTAGGTTTGATGCTTGAGGCTTAAAACCAGTCAGAGAGTAAAGAGCACATTTTAAGACTGCCCGCATCAGAGTATACATAAATACAAATACATATGCAGAGGATACATAAATACACACAAACATATGTATACATATATACAGGTTATTTTAGTTTAGTTGGAAAGCAAAGAGAAAGACATAGAAAAAGAGAGAGTGTATGTTGCATAATTTAGTTTAGTTTCAGTTGTAATTTACAGACTGATGAAACACACTGAATCAGTTGTAAAAACATAGGAATTAAGAAACATTTCTAACATTAGGCATTCCTACTTTATCCAAATTCATATGAACTTTATCCAACGTAGGAATATCCTTAAAAAATATAAAAATTTAAAGTTTGAGATGAAATGGCAAAGTATGCCATACTGTTTGCTGCAGAATTTACCAAGGCAAATAGGTACAAAACTAGCACTATATTCATTCAACTCATTTATAGCTTTTAAAATTTCATTTTCATCTTGGTATTCTCCCAACAAGTGATTATCATCCTCATTCAAACTCTTAGAAATTACATCCAATAAGAAGTTTGATGGTTACATGAATCAGTACCAAGGTAATTCATGAAGTGGTTATTAAAGGCAACTTCTATATCATTAGGATCATCTACAATTTATGCCTCCATATTAGTGATTTTATTGATATGCATGTGCCTCCTTTTAAATTTAACACAAGAGTGGAAATTTTAGTATTAACATTCCCTCCCTTGAGCCATTTAATACCTGATTTTTGCTTTGGCAGTCGCTCTGAAATAGGTCAAAACACCAGAGTACAAGGCCTGCTATTTTCTTCACATAAAAACTACAAAAGAATGCATCAATTTAAAAAAAAATAGTAGTCAATCATACCATTACTACTGGGAACACCCACAAAAGTTGTCTCAGATGTGGGAAGAGATGGTGCACGCGCCATCCGAGGAGAATCCCCAGAAATGCCTCTAACAACCCCTCCTCTACATGCTCTGCCTCCAGGTGCCATACTAAAAAAACATAAAAATTCAACTAAAAGAAGTAACATAATTGTGTTACAAGTTAGAATGTCATACAAACTCGCATACAAATCCAAAAGTGTGAAAAATTACAGTTAATGCCGGAAACATATAAATCCACAATAAAAAATTTAATCCAATAACAATGTCTAATGTCCAACACGAGAAATAAACAAATGCAAAGAGTCTTTCAATCAGTGTCGTCATCAGTGTACTGCTCAATCACTGTCGTCATTAGTGTACTTCTCAATCACTGTAATCATCATTGTATTGTCTTTATTCATCCTCGCTGCAATATTCTTCCAACATGTCATCTTCTTCTCCACTATCATCGTTATAGGGAATATGATCATTATCATCACCATTGGCATTGAAATCAGGTGAAGTAATTATCTCTTCAGGCACATTATTATCGACTCTAACCAATGGTATTATGCCATCGTCCTCTTGAACCTCCAATTGAACATTAGAAGACAGTTCTTCTTGGTATGCCTCATCACTAGTGACATCAGCAAGATCTCCCACATCATCTTTCTTCGGTACATCCTAAGTATGCCTTTGTTGCACTTTTTGTGCTATTTTCCAATCAGATCCCAACTTGTAATCATCCAAGTAAAACACTTGAGACGCTTATGTTGCAAGAACAAATGGATCATTTTTCATACCATGTATTACGAACACTAATTGAGGTGAGATGAAAATCCGGTTGTATTCTTTTCTTTTTCGGATTAGTGTCGAACCACTCACACTTTAATAGAATAACATGGTACCCACTAATGTAATTTAATTTGATAACATCGCACAACCGTCCATAAAAATAAATTTCCTCACCATCATGCCCCCCTCGTACAACTATGCCACTATTTTGAGTTATACGCCGATTGTCATGGTCTTTGGTGTGGAATCGAATTCCATTAACAATACAACCAGTGTACTCATTTACACGAACATCGGGATCGCACACTAATGAATATAGTTCATCAGTGGCATCTAGAGACCCTTCACGATGCAGGAGCTTTATCTATAATATATAGAGGATTAGTGTTATTGTCAATAGTAAAATTCTATCATAGTTAATTACCCAACTCATATTTTAATCAACTTACACGCTTTTCAAACCACTTAGGAAATGTTTTTTCTTGCCTACGGTATAAGTTGTCGGGACATTCCATCTCCAAATCAGCCATATGTTCACTGTATATACAAATTAAATCTTTAACAACAATCAATATCAGAATACTTATTCGAGGAGGTGGAAATTTAAAACTTACTCCAAATATTGTTGTATCTCACTACAATTGTTCAAGATGTACCAATTAATCTTATCAATCGCCCCTTTTGGTAAGCTTATGAGTTGTCTTCCACCAAAGGGGCGAACAACCTGCGAGAATACAAGCAATCCTCCCTCATGTTGCTCTAGTCCTCCATCATCATTACGATCTTCTCGATTGAATCTAGTTTCAACTCCAAGAAGGTACATTGGACAAAAGTTTAATGCTTCTCTAACAATGTACGCTTCTGCAATCAAACCTTCTAGTCGAGCTTTATTTGTGACGGTACCCTTTAACATTCCTAGATTCCTGTAGACATAAAACAAGATAATCTATAACCATTGAATTAAGAATGTACATTTAAAATATGTATGAAGTACCTCTCAAACTTGAACATCCATCACGAGTTCACTGGTCCAGCTAGAATAGCCTCACGTGGTAAGTGCACAGCTAAATGGACCATAACACCAAAAAAAGTTGGTGGAAAAATTCTTTCAAGCTTACATAGTATGAGGACAATCCCCTCCTCTAAATTCTCTAATTCTTTCACAGATAATGTTTTAGCACATAATGTTTGAAAGAAGTTGGATAGCTCGGCCAATGTTGTATAAACATTTTTAGGCATATACGGACGTATTTCGGCACATAGAAATCGTTGTAGCATAACATGACAATCATGACTTTTTAATCCCGATATCTTAGCATCAGTGATGTTTA
Organism: Sambucus nigra; assembly: GCA_949130495.1. Classification (NCBI taxonomy): domain Eukaryota; kingdom Viridiplantae; phylum Streptophyta; class Magnoliopsida; order Dipsacales; family Adoxaceae; genus Sambucus; species Sambucus nigra. The sequence continues at coordinate 617,791,676 of OX422207.1, forward strand.
CATTTCTCGATATGTTTGCTACATACCCATCGGGAAACTTCACGGACTTTAAAAATTTACAAAATTCTTTTCTCTCATTTGGTGTCAACATATAAGATGCGTGTGGTTTCAACCATCGACCACCTTTATCTTTTAGGTGTAGCTCCTTCCGTATGTTCTTATCGGCTAAATCCAATCGAGCCTTGTATGTGTCCTTATTTTTTCCTTCGATACTTATCAATGTCCCAAGCACACTATCACATATATTTTTCTCGATATGCATAACATCAAGAATATGTCTAATTTTTAACTTTGACCAATACTCCAACTCAAAGAAAATCATTTTCTTTGTCCAATTCAATTCCTCAGGGGTGCACTTTCTCTTCTTATCTTTGTTGTTCATATTTTTACCTGGATTTAATTTTTTAAACCGTTACAACTGGTGTAAGATGTCATCTCCGCAAAACTTCCTTAGCGCAGCTCTTAGTTCATTCTTTCCATCGTGAATTTTACTCCTCCTCCAAGAATGATTTAAATGCAAGAACCGACGGTGACCCATATATCATATCTTATTTCGTAGTGGTTGTGATGTTGTATATTAATTGCATACCGGACAAGCATTATAACCTTTTGTGCTCTAACAGGACAAATTCCCATACGCCAGAAAGTCATTGGTAGTCCATAAGACAGATGCATGCAATTAAAAATATTCCTTACCATAAGAATCCCATGTTTGAACACCAACATTCCACAAGTCTTTTAACTCATCTACAAGGGGGGATAAAAAGACATCCATGTCCTTTCCAAGTGGTTTGGGGATAGGAATTAGCAACACCATCATGAAAAAATGTTCTTTCATACACTTCCAAAGTTCCATATTGTAAGGCATAGGTATAATAGGCCACATACTGTATGAGTTACTCATGTTGCCAAATGGATTAAAACCATCTGACTCAAGACCCAGTCTGACGTTACGAGGATCCTGTGAAAACCAAGGGAATTGATTGTCAAAATCCTTCCATGCCAAAGAGTCAGTTGCATGCCTCATTTCATCCTCAGTATCAACGCGTTTCTCCTTATGCCACCGCATATTCGTAGCTGTATATTTTGACATAAATAACCTCTGTAAATGAGGTTTAGGTGGAAAATAACGCAATGTCTTATGTGCCACATTCTTCCCCTTCTTGGCATCATACTTAAATTTGGGTTCATTGCATTCCGGACACTTATCTGCATTTTCTGCTCTTTCTAGAACAATTCACAATCATATTTACAAACATCAATTGATTCATAGCCCAATCCCAAATCCCTTAACTTCTTCTTTGCATCATAATGTGACTTTGGTATGTTTGATCCTTCTGGAAAGGCATCTTTTAAAAGGTGAAGCAACATATCAAATGATTTGTTGCTCCAATGATTAAGAACATTCACATGCATTAGCTTCACAATAAATTGAAATGAAGTGAAATTCTTACAACCTGGATAGAGTTCTTGTTCAGTTTCACTAAATAGTCTATCAAGTCTACCAGGACCCCTTTCCAAACTACATTTTCCACTTTCACTATGCTCGGGGAAACTATAAGAGTAAAATGCATCATTTAACATTCCTTGAATATCATCTTCTTCATCATCATTTTCAACATATTCAGAAGCTTGCGTATTTGAATTACTACGAACAACATAATTGTAGGATAACCCCCGAAGGCACAAATGTTTTTCAACGATTGTTAAATCGTGGACATATACTTCTTGACAATCACGACACGGGCATCTTATCTTGTTAGTTTCATCCAATTTTTTTCTTTTATCCTCATTAAAAGATTTAACTCCGTCTTTATACTCTTTAGATAATTTATTTTGTTGGAACATCCAGATGTTATCCATACTGTTATCCATATTCAACCTGTTTACATTGAAAAATAACTTAAAATATAAATATTTAATTAACCCCCCATGCGAGATGTTTTTTGTAAAAAAAGGTAATATTTTTGGGGGTTCTAAACATTTTAGGATGCCCCTAAAAAAATTATCTCAAAATGATTTTGAACTATATTACTGGATAGTCCAAATCGCACATGAAAAATCACTGTTAACTTACTAAAATGTGACTGAAGTCACCGTAATTTCAAGACACTAGATGTTTTTCTAATCAGCCCCCAATATAAAAATATTATTTTGGGGCATTAAAAACATATTTACTGTGAAAAGCAATATATACACACATACACAAAACATATACACTGTATACACACACACACACACACACACACACACATACACACACACACACACATATATATATATATATATATATATATATATATATATATATACAAAACATATACACTGTAAAAAGATGTATATATACACTATAAAATGTAAAAAAACTGCATATATACATTGTATACACTGTATATATACACTGTAAATTGTAAAAAGTTGTAAAGTTGTATATACACTATATATATACACTATAAAATGTAAAAAGTTGTATATATACACTATAAAAAGTTGTAAAAATATGTTTTAGGTGTGTGTATATATATGTAAAAAGCTGTAAAAAGCAAGTGTATATTTTTTTCATAGTGTATATGTTTTGTGTATGTGTATATATACACACACAAAACATATACACTATGTAAAAAGCTGTAAATGTGTATATGATTTGTATGTATATATATACACATACACAAAGCATATACACTATATAAAAAGCTATAAAAAGCAAGTGTATATGTTATATATCTTAGCATACACACACACACACACACATATATATATATATATATATATATATATATATATATATATATATATATATATATATATATATACACACACACGTACACATGCCTAAAATTAAAGAATTGACAAAAACATGGGAATTAGGGGATTGGCAAAAACAGGATAAAGGAATTGACATACCTGAAATGGGTCTCCAATTAACGCTTCTAAGGGACAAAGGAAGCGAAGCAAAATCATCAAATATATATATATATATATATATATATGTATATATATATATATATATATGTATATATATATATATATATATATATATATTGAGAGAGAGAGAGAGAGAGAGAGCAGGTGAGAGAGAGATACTTGTGAGGGATACAGGAGAGGGTTATGGGAGAGAGAACAGAGAGGGATACGGGGAGGGGGAGAGATAGAAAGAGGGATACGGATCGGTTGTTAAGGGTATTGTTAAGGTAATAGAAATGTGGCAAAAACCGTGGGTTCAATTTTTACCCTCCAAAAAAAATACCGGGAACACCTTTAACTTAGTCCCGCCATTTTTTATTTTAGATTTAGTGACCAATCAAATTCCTCACAAAAAATTATATGAGAACTTGACATAATAATTTAGTGACGAAATTTAATTTTTCTCGCACATTGGTATTTATTGTGACCAATAATAATCATCACAAAAGAAAATAATTAATTTTATCACTTTGAGTGACTAATTTATTTTTCATCGCTAAATATAACTTTTTATGAGGAATTTGAAATTATCACAAAATAATTCGTCACTAAAAACCTTTTTTCTTGTAGTGAGTAACGGGGGCGTCACTCAAGGGGAGTCATATCTAGTCCTACTTCGTGGATGAGAGTCCTACTTCCAAGTCCTTATTTGATAGATTTTTCCACTTTATCTGTAACAGGAGGTGGAGGAGCTTTATGTTGTTTATTCATCCATACGTTTGTTTCCAATACCGGACCAACGATAATCATTAAAAATCGTAAGACGAGCAATTTGATTATTTCGAAAAGAGTTCAAACTAATGCTTCTTTCAAAATGTACTGCATGAATGCGAAAATTTTCAAATTGATTAAAATCCTCAAGATCTGTGAATCAAGGAGGGTAGGTATGCTTGGGAGTGGAAGAACCTACACATGTTCTACATTTCTTGGAACACCCAGAAAAGCCTTGCATGGTCTGAAAGGAAGTAATCCGGCAAAGAGTCCCAAACTCCCAAAACCAAAAGGAGATACTCAAAACATCTAGTAGGAGTTAAAATCATGGAGTTCAACTCATATAAACATAAAATAGAGTAATCCAACCGAAAAAGAGTTTTAATATAACTTTCATGGGAAAAATATTCTTAAATCCATAACAGAATGTCAAAAAATGCAAATCTAGAATAAAAAAAATAGAAGGTTAAACATACCAAACTTTTTTAGAAGAGGAAATAGAGGATAACCATCCTTAAAAGCTTAAAAAACTTCCAAAAATTAGGGTAGGACATGTTGGGTTCTAAGACCAGAGAGAAAAAGATATTTGAAAAAGAGACAAAATAAAGGGATATGGCACACTTTAAAATGTATTGTCGTTGTAGCGATCTTTATCACTAGTCGCAACCTTTGCTGGAGAGATGATAAATTCCATTGTGAAAAGAAACCCTTCATTAGCTATTTTTCATTTTCGATAAGAAACTTAGAAAATTAGGGAAACACTTTCATTAATTGAAATTTTACTATTATTTTTATAAATAAATATAATTTTTTGAAATTTTAATATAATTTACAAAGATTTTAGGGCTAGAATGTAATTTAAAGTAAGAGTTTAACATGTAATTTTTGTTAATATTTAGGGGTTAAAATGTAATGTTCTAAAATAATATTTCTAATATTTAGGGGTAAAGGGTCGTTTTTCTTATTATTGAAGGGTAAAACGTAATTTATTTGGAAAGTTTTTAGTTTTATTTTTTGGAAAATAGCCTGAATTTCCACTACTAAATAGGCTCTATGTGTTTTCTAGAAATTTTCCCTAAATTTCATTGAAATGATAAACTATAAAGTATGTTCAAATTCAATATTTACAGAGATAAAAAATAATTTCTTATTTTTTATTTTCCAGAAAATTTAGAAACAACATTAACATCTTCTCAACCAACTATAAAAAAATCACATATCTTTTTGGGTTACATTTAGACACCTGACATTTGTAAGTTACATTTGTGACCTCCCAAATCTCAGAAAATTTCATTTTAATTCATAATATTATGCACGAGTTTATCTTACCAAATATTTTTAGAAGAGGAAGTAGAGGATAACCATCCTTCAAAGCTTAAAAAACTTCCAAAAATTGGGGTAGGACATGTTGGGTTCGAAGAAGAGAGAGAAAAAGATATTTAAAAAAAGGGACAGAACGAAGGGATCTGGCACACTTTAAAACGTATTGTCGTTGTAGTGATATTTATCACTAGTCGTAACCTTTGCTGGAGAGATGATGAATGCCATTGTGAAAAGAAACCCTTCATTGGCTATATGTTTGGAAATAACATTTCAACTCTCTCAAATACATGTTCGACACAAAAGAATAGAAAAAGATATCAAGTGATTAATCTCTCATGGATCACTTCTTAAATGATTTAGAAAATATAATTTTAGACGTTTTCTTTTATGAATAGTCATATTCGATGTATAAATGGTTATTCCAAGTACTCTAATAAGAGAATAAACTATCTAGTGATAAAATCATTGCATATTTTCAAGTAAATTTATGAAAGCATATAGGAAATAGCATGTGTGAGGGTAAAAGTGTATAAAAGGGCGCATTTTTCGGATGAAATCAAAGAAAATATCACAGGAGAAGTTTTACTCGGGAATTTCAAACTTTAAATGAAGTTTCTTGAAAAAGTCCCATTTTTCTTGAAAAGTAAAATCTTTAACTAACACTTTTCTCTTCCTCAAATCAACGATTCTTGCTTAAAATGTGTGTTCCACTACCTTGAGACAATTCAATTTTTTGGATGAATATAAATTTTTGAAACATCGATTTTAAAAACAAATTTTACATGTGGTTGTCTTCACACATTTATTTCTATAGTGGACTATTATTTCCAATTTCAAAGGTAGTATTTTTCCAATCAAAGTTGTAGCCCTGATCACATCATCTCTCCTGATTTTGAAATATATCATTTTGAACTCAAACCATGATGATACAATGTTTGATACTTACAAAGGAAAAAATGACACGATTTTTCAATTCAAATACAATTTACAAATTCCATAAAATCATTACTCAAACGTGTTATGTTCTTTAGTTTATAAGATAATGCTCAAAATGTAGTATGGTGTAGGAGAGAAAAGTTATGACATTTGCTGCAGATAAATTGGTCTCAGATAATCATAGATTTTTCAAAGCTCTTGAATTCTAATTATAGAGTTCATTGTCATAAACACAACCAAGATACATGCATCATGTGAAAATAAGTAAAAAAATTAGTCTTAGCATTTTAGAAAGGTGGCCTGTAAGCATATAATTTCAAAAAGTATCTAGAAAATAAATTATGCAAATAAAGCTTGAGGAACAAAGTAACCATTCTGAGAAGTCCTAAGCTTATAGATAAACCTTCTAACTTGAGGTGGAATGGGTGTAGGTTGGATCTTGGTCGTATTAACAATTATTTTTCCCCTTTTCCAATGAAAATGCCTAGGATTTTCATGTTGCTTTCCCATGGAGTTATTTTTACGAAAGTTATAATTATTTCTAGCCTTATCAAATTTCAAGGTTGATGTAAGCAAATAATAAAATTATCTCAAATGTCCTTTCCTATTATAATGATCACATTTATAAATCGTATGATGAGGTACATGAGGAGGTTTTTTGGGAGCAAACCTATGAAAATATTGAACCTTTTTTAACATAAAATAAAAATTCTTTTGATGAACCCTTTATGATAATAAGAAAAACAAAGACATTTTTGTGTCTCATATAATGAAGCATGTGATTTTGGCTATTGAACTTGGAGTTTAGAAAATCTTATTTCTTTTCAAAATAATTAAAAACATTTTTCCCTTTATCCTTGAAGGTCAAGGATTGTTTTTCAAAGTTTATTGTCCCATTTTTACAAGGGGCTTTCACAAAAACTTCAACCCTTTCGGAAGTTGAAATGTTAAAATAATTTCCACTCTTGGCACTAGGACGAGGTGTTAAGTCCATGTTCATAAGGGGGAATTTATCCTCCACCCCTACATCTCTCCACACACACATATGGTCAAAGTATTCATCTTGTTTTCTCAAGATTTTACTTTCATTTCATCAATTGATGTTTGTCCCGAAATACTAATTATATGGTTTCAATTTTTTCTAAGAACAATGTAGTTTCAATGTATATAATTATGGAAGATACATCATATTGGGTTACATTGAATATTTTTCTATAATATTGATTCAGTGGTGAAATTTTTTCCTCATCATGCAAATTTACTTCTAATAATGAAAATTAATTATTATGATAATTAGAGTTTTCTTCTTTTATTAGATGTTGTTGGGTTCTTTCCATATATTAATTCTTAGAGAATGTTTCCCTAGATGGAGTTTAGTTATGCTCCATGTTGAACTTTATATTATTCCTCGTTATACTATGTACTTAAATACTTCATCAAGAATTGTGGATCGTCTGACAAGAAATATATAACTATTGTTGAGTTCATGTCCATGAATATAAGTTTTTATTATAAACAAAATACAACTATGGTATGCATCCTTTAATTAGAACACGGTTGTACTTTATTTTTTATTTGGTTATAGTGGTTGGATTGGTCAAGTCTTTCTGGTGTTTATTAAGTTTTTCCATACAATTTGATTTTCATTTAGATAAATGTGATTTGAGTGCTTCTTGACAATAAGTTTATTACAATTATGTGATGCTAAATCATTTATGTTTATTCTTTTATTTATAGTTGGGTTTTTGAAAATGAATTTGTTAAAATTATGGGATGCTAACTCATTTATGTTTCTTTTTTATTTTTCTAATTGGGTTTGCTCCCGACCTATTTTTTCTTAGTTGTAATTTTGTCTCCTTAATTTAATGTATTTAACGTGTAAGTATTGCTAGCTCATTGCTTATTATCTTATGCATATGCATTAATCTATTTATCTCACGTGTCTCCATTTAATTGATAATATGTGACAGACCTTATAAAATTGTATATCTAACATGTCGTTCTAATCATGTAGGAAATTAAAAAATAAATATGCATATATGAACCGACGATGGTGATGTTCCAGGCAAGAGTTAGTGCTAAGAATAAGTGATATACCATCATATGATGTAAATTTTAATTTCTATATTCTCCTTACGCGCTAAGTTTCAACTTCTAATTTTTTATTTATTTCTTTTCAAAAGATTTTGTACTTCTATATCTGTAAGGACACAAATTTCCAATTGAGTCCTTTGTAGTTTTGGCTCAAATCCGGACAAAAACGTTTGAGTAATAGGATAGAGTTAATTGATCAACTTTCAAGCCTATGACATGTTTGTTGAAGACGTAGCGGCCAAGATATTAAAGCTTCATCAAATGTCGAGTTTAATGTGCCTCGTTTCTACGTCAACAACATTGGTTCCATTGCTCCTAAGGTATGAATGCATTTTGAATATATATATATATATATATATATATATATATATATATATATATATATATATATATATATATATATATAGGAGCTTGGAACATTTTATATTGGGTGAACGTTTATTTAAAACTGTTTTTAATTTCAGAAAGATTTCATTTAAACTTTAATATAAAGTATATAAAGTTTCTGGGCTAAAAATAGAATTTTTTAAACTTTCTGGAAGTTCGTTCGAAGTTTTGTTCGAACGAGGTTTTTGTTCGAACAAATAAGTCGTTCGAACGAGTTTGCCAACGAGTTCCCCAAAAGGCCTTTGGAATGTCGTTCGAAGTGTCATTTGAACGAACATGAGGTTCGAACGAACTTCCAATAAGATTTCTAATGAGTTCACACTGGAACTTCGTTAGAAGTCTCGTTCGAACGAGATTTCGTTCGAACGAAAATGTCGTTCGAATGAGTTTTCGCGGGAACAATTTTTTGGCAGTTTTGAGTAGTTCTTTCGCTCATTCCCACTACTTTTTCCACTAACTCTTTTTATGAATATCTAAGTACGGGAATCTAGTTTTCTCACTCAACTTTTTCTTTACTCTACAACTCCTAGAGAGATATTTGAGAGTTCATCTTTACTAAGAAAAAGTTCAAGTTTAAGTGTTCATTTTTCTAAGAAAATTCCATTAAACACTTTGTTTACACCCAATTGTTGTTTATTCAAGCTTCCATATATATATATATATATATATATATATATATATATATATATATATATATATTGCTTGGAGTTTTGGTACCAGTTTTTCATCTCTACCCTTAGAAGGGACATTTGGATTTTCTTCTAAATCCCACAAAGAAGAAGGGGTTTGTGTTGATTTACCCACTTGGAGAAAGGCTCCTACTTCGGGTGATGGTGACCATATATAGTCCGATCAGTGGATTCCGAGACCGCGGTGGAGCTTCGTGGTTATTCGCTAGGTGGAGGTGTCTACAAGAAGGAGCACTGGGGCTTGAGAGGGATCGAGTCGACTGTTGTAAGTCCACTTTCTTGTATTTGTAAATTCCGTACTTAGTGGATTTGAGGCTTGAGCCGTCTGAGATTTTTTTCCGTTGTGGTTTTTTCCTTGTACATCGCGACGTAATGATTTATTGTTTAATTTTATTTTGTGCAGACTCACGTAGAACGTATGCTTAGGTAATTCAAGACAAAATTTGGTTTTATTCACTACATGTTTAATTTGGTGCTAATTTAAATATTGGGTAATGTGTAATTAATTCAAGTCATTAATTTAATGTGTTAAAATTTGGTTTGGCTTAATTTGATTAAATGGAAAATATGACTTAGGAAAATTTATAGGACTTGGGTTAATTATAATGGTTTAAGTGAAATTTGAATTTTGTGTGTGTTTTACTCATATTTCACTTGGTTGTAATTTTAATTTGAAAAGAAAATTAAAATTTGTGAATTAATTGTAGTTGTTTTTATTTGAACCATTCCTATCGCTTTCGCATTTATAAAAGGAAATTACTTTTGAATTTTAGAATCGGGGGCCTATTGTCCCAATAATATCTTTGACAAAATATGAATATAGGGTTGTTTCAGTTCATAAATCCTTTTACGTGTATTCAAATAAATATCTAATTTCTTATGTTTTATAGAATTTTTTATGGCACAATAGAGGCAAAGGAATTATGCCCCTTAAGTATATTTCTTATACTACTTACAATAATGGATTTGTTTTTGTCAAGTGTTTTTTGTATGTATATTAATTATTGGACAGATATGCCCTCTTTCTGTTTGTCCATATTTTTCTCTTTCCTCTCTACATTGTATTTTTTTTTCCACATTGAAGTAAAGTAGTAGAAAGCCAAAAGTACTAAGAAGGAAACACGGACATAGACAACATAATAACTATACATGTTTGTAAAGATGAAAGCAAAATATATTCATTTTTTAGGTCACTGGGTATCTCTCTATCTCGATTTTTAAAATTACATTTGACCCTTTTTTGAAACCGAATTTTTCCTCATTCAATTACAAATAACTCTCCACACCATCAGCGCATGGCACGGGGCTACAATCTAGCACTGAATACTTTTTCCTATAACAACAACACTCCCCTTACCATCTTCCCCTTCCAATTAAAGATGCAAAAAATTATCAAAAAAATAGTGGATAAAAAACTTTTATACTTTCATCTAGGAGATGTGAGAGAATATTTTTCAGTTAAACAAAATTAAGGTGTCCCTTATTTTGGACCAACTGATTTTGACGTGACATAGAGTACATATATGTATAATAAAGGAACTTCACAACCTGAAAAGGTTAGACAGACTCTGATGTGATTTGATGATTTGCATCATGTAGTTTTTGATTCAGCAACCTAGCGAACTATGTCCTTTTTTATTATGTACATATATATAGACAACATGATGACGTCGGGGACCAATTTGATACCAATGAAGAAGATCCCAATTTTCATGTCTACCATGAAGATCTTTGTCGCTCAAATCTGGTAAGTGTGATGAATTAACTAAGAAAATATATCTTCCTTTATTTTGTGGCCTCATTTTCTTGTTGACTTTAATTTAAGACTCCTTTTTGTGATTTTAATATTTTCTCGAGGTGATTTATTTTACGGTGTTGATTAGAACGTATAGCTGGTGCATTTTTTTTTCTTAGTTTGGAGTTTCTCATGGGGGTTCACAGTGGTGATTTAGGTTGTGGTTAAGGGAGAGCGAGGGGTAATGTTAAAAAATGTCATTGGTAAGTTCTGTGAATGTCTAATGTTTTAGATGGCTCATAATTAATATGCTATAATAATACCCATATCTATATTCATTTCTATGTATTCAGCAATTTGGATACTTATAGTGCAATTGTTAAGATTAAATGCATTGACCTCATACTATTTAATTCATTCACGTATTTTGCTTTTGTATGTTTCTAATCCGGATGAGATTTTTCTTTATGAGAATGGATTAGAATGTCATGTAGGATATTCCCTCGTTTTATAAAGTTGTCATCAATTTTTCTTTGTGAGCATATATATACATGATATTCATCTTTAATTCGATGTGGTTTCTTATGTTTTCGAATTGAAAAGTGAGATATTATTAATCGAGGAACGTGAATTATTCATCTATTCTCCAAAGTTTTTTATTTGTATTTAGTTTTTGATTTCTTTACTTCTCCTTTGACATGGAAAAATATTTAGGTGTCTAACAACTTCATCGCATATTTAGGTTTTGATGGAAATCATTTTATGGAGGATGGAGAGTTGACTCGGGTAATATGGATGTGTATTTTTTTATTCATTTATTGATTAGTGGATCTCAAATTAATGGGTTTTACTTTTTATGTTTAATACTTATAAGTATATAATTTATGGTTTAATGTTAAATCATCGTCGTTTATCATTTTTTCCCAATGTGATATGGTGTTTAGTTTGTTCATCGACCATCTTGAGTTACTATGTGATGAATATTTTTTGTTTGAATCTTTATACAACTTCTTTGGAGGATTTGGTTTAAACATCATTGTTATTTTTCGAGTAGTATTACATATATTTTAATTTTATGATAAAGTGGAAATGTTAATGCTCAAGTAGAAGAACGACATTTTGAAACAGTTACAATTTTAAAGTATGGAAATGTTCACATTTGGGAGGAAAATGTTGACGTATCTTTGTTTTTTATTATCAGAAATTGAAAGATATTCCAAACATGTCTTAAGGTTAATATTTTTTACTTTTTCCCTTTAGACGTGAAGACCAATTTCATTTTGTGCTCTCTGTCTTTGATTTATTATATCGTCCTGGTAATGGGATTGAGGTTTGATACTTGGATTTTGCATAATATTGGTCATGAGGTTTGATGCTTTAATTTTGCTTTAAGTATATAAAAAATGAGTATTCATACATTTTTATCATATTCATTATAAGATCATCTTATTGTTATTATGTGAGTATGTGAAAGCAAGTTCTATCATATTTAAACATCAAGTTCTTTTAAGGATATGCAATTTTGTGTTGTATACTGTTTGCGAAGTTTTTACAAATAAAGTTGTGCATGTGTAATACCCTACCCAAATATTACAATTAAATTTTGTATAAATTCTAATGAAGTGAGGTCTGATGATAATTGTAGAAAAATTGTGGGTAACAATTGGAATTTTGATAAAGTAATAAGAAAGGAGGGTTTGAACGTAATTGACATCGCTTGAACGAGATTTGGAGCTCATTCGAAGAAGGGGATTGAGAGAGGTTTTCATCAGGTCTAACTGCCTTACAGTCCCGATCTCTTAAGGGTTGCTTGAAGATGCATATCAGACGAGATGCCATAGTCATTAGAACGAGGCTTAATGTTATTCGAACAATTCATTTTGAAATTATGTTTATCAGATTGCCCTTGTGCGCTCACATTTATAGCCCTTAATTTGGTGACCTGTCGAGCTTCGGTGAGCCTAAATTGGGAAAAACTTAATCTTTGGTGTTTTTATAAGGCTTGGTTTGGATCATTTGGGCATTAGGGAAGAGAAAAGAAGGTGGAAGAGGGAGAGGCAGTGGAGAAGTCTTCCACCATTATTGACTTCTCTCCACCTCCCATCACCATTTCACCACCATAACCCACATCTTTATTATAGTATTTCATCATATTAAAACCTTTAACATCCATTCATTCCATTGTTTAAGTGGAGCTACAAATTTTAGAGATGTGTTAGGAGATATTTAGAGACAAAGATTGAAGCTTTCATGGAGTTTGAAGGGGTTTTAGCTTGGAAGTTTGAATAGAACACATATGGAGCATTTTGGAGGATGCATTTTGAAACCACTTGAGACCGCCTTTAGATGTCCCAAATCTTACTCTTAGTATTAAGAGTCTATTTTGTGTATTTGTATTCTTGTGGTTAGATTATATGAGTAGAATGCATTTGATTAAAAAATGAAAATAATGTTTGGTAAGAAATAAATATTTTTATGAAACAAAGATGTTGCAAAAGGTTATTTTGTTGAAAAATAAATGATGAGTAAATATTTCAAAGTTTTTTTAAATAAAGATTGGTATTTTATGAAAAATGGCGTATTTTTATAGACAATTAATGTTAAACACTTTATGAAATAAAATGTTTTGAAAATGATGATTAATTTTGCTAAATATTGAAGAAATGATGTTTCAAAGTTTCTTGAAAATTTGTAAAGTTTATAAGACATTTGCTGAGTTTGAAGAAGTAAAAATATATTATATGACTTGAAAGTGCATTTTTGAAAGTATTGTGAATTTCTAAGAATGAAATGTATGTCTAACCAATTTAATAGGATTTTAGAGTAAAATCCATCTTCTCGTGCATATAAACTAGTAGTATTTTTATAATAAATATATGATCAAGTTTAAATTAGGTTATGTTGTGTTTAAACAAGAAATAAGGAAAGTAGAAAGTCTAGTCTTCAAAGTGTGTGAAAAGGGGTTAAAGGTGTGATGAATATGGGGTTGTAAGACTACTTGTATTGATAAAAAGAAAATGATGTTTTCTCATACAAGTAGACTTTTAAGTGTAATTAGATTTCTTAAATAAAGAAGTAAAGAAATATCTAATATGGATAGTAAAGATGATGCATAAGGGATAATGGTTAAACATTAGAAAGTCAGTGTGTGTATTTAATATTTTTTGAAAGATTGACACTTATGAATATTGGAAATGAGATAATGGAATAAAGAGGTTTTTGACTTGCGAAGAATGATACTCCAGATATTAAAAAGGTGTTAGAGTGTTGAAATCACTTCAGAAGTAGTATGAGTAACTTAAGAGTGTTTTGAGAAAAAAAAAACACCTGTAAAATGGAGGAAATAACAAGTATGGAAATAAATGGGTAAATTGGTCATTTTACTTAAAGTGGATTTTATAAAAAAAAAATGGGAAAAGGTGTTACACAAATGGGTTCTAAATGATTATGATTTGGAACAAAATTAAAGTAAACGTGTAAAGGACATGAAATGATAGTTTCAAAGTGTAACATGAGTTGGGGTGAAACCTTGGGTTTGACTTCGATCGAGCAAAAATGGAAAGAAGGAATAATTTGGACATTTTTAAAATACTAAACACATAAAAGGAACTGGGATAACACCGGGATGTAATACCCCGTAATTTTTAATGACTTTTAAAATGAATTATATTTTAAATTAATGGATTAATTGGATTTTATTATTAATTAATTCATTGGCGTAAAATTGGATGATTCTGAATATTACTTAAAGATATTTAGGTAATATATGAATGTGATGATTATTGATAATTGTTGTTCGGTAATTTGGATTTTTAGTCAGACGCGGTATGGGACGTGTCGGGACTAATTTGTTAAATTAAAAAGGAAATTTATTTCTATCGACCTTATAGTTATTTCGACTGCATCGTTGCGTTCGGAAGGTTCGAAATAGTCAGAAAACTCTATTTGGATGTTAATTTTGAGTCTCGGGTCATTTGGAAATGAATAGACAAACCAAAAAGGGAATATTGGTCATTTTTCTAGGGGAGATGAATAGTGATTTCGGATTTTGTCCTATTATAAGTATTTGGAGATTAAGTGTACGTGGGTTATTCATCTCCTCTGCACAAAATAGAGAATTCATCTTCCTAGAGAGAGTGAAAGGTTGCTTGGGAAGGGAAAAGCTTACTTGGGAAGGAGAAGAACAAAGAACTAAGGGTCACCACCACCAACCACCACCGGAGGTTGACCGGAGAAGGGAGAACCACCTGAGATATACTACACCAAAGGATCAGAACTTCATTAGAGGCAAGTGTTTGATAATGGCAATCTAAGTTTGTATATTGTCCATGTTAGAATAGTTATTAAAAGAGATGATTTTTCATGTTTGGAAGATATAATGGAGTTGTTAAGTGGATTTCTGGAAACTGAAATGATATAGGAATTAAACTCATGTTGTAGGTTGATAATAATCCATGAAATAATCATATAACTGTGGAAGAAATTCTGAAAACCATTGTTGTGTTCTTGAGGATATTAGGTTGATAATTTTTTGGAAAAAGAGGAGATAAACATGCTTTTTAATCCAATCTCTTGATGATTCTAGGATGTTTAGATCATTAGAAATCATTTGTATATGTTGGTATATCATGTAGTAAGAATCATAAGTCATTTGGGATGTTATTATGAAGGTTTCAATGATAAAAAATGGTGAAACCCGTAGTTACAGAAATGCAGAAAAACCAGACTGTTACCTGAGTGATCGATCGCTTGACCCCCTGCCTTCTATCTATCGACCTCCCCAGGATTGTTAAAGTTGTTCCTTTTTAATGTTGATTCTTATCCCAAAACATTGGTAGATATTTGGTGATTATTAATTGGATATTATGGGACTTATATAAGATAAGTAAGCCCTAGATAAGATATGAATTAATTTGATTGGGATTTAATTTATTAGAATAATGATAATTAAATTAAAGGAATTTCGGTTGCTAGATTCATTTGTTGGATTCTAATTGGTATGCATGAGGATCAAATGTAGGACCAGTAGGGGTGATTGAATATAACACCTGGGTATCCTTAAGTTTAGAAGAGGGTTTAATACTAAGTGAAAGAAGATGTGTTTATAAGAGATTTGAAACTACCTATTTTAACCTTAATTAAAGGGAGAGTTTAATTCGTAATAATTCGGGAGATATGACGATGTGGACCAGTAGGGTATAAGTGACTTATTACTGAATATATGTTGAGGAAAAACCTATTTGAACCTTATGTATTAAGTGAGGCTCGGGGATAATTAAATTAAGAAGTAAAGTTATGACATTTTAATACGTGGGATTTAAAGAGATATAACGCTACGTATGGGAATCATCTAAGGGTAATATGAGTACCTTGTTGATAATATATTATAGGTATGATAATGCCTATTTTATTGATTGATGATTATGTGTATGACATACCTAGCTTACTTGCTATCGACGGGAGGTTTGCGCGTGAGGGCAGTCATATCCTAATGAATCCATGGGATCTTTGATTTGTCGCTCGAGAACATAGGTCTATGAAAGACTTATCGGGGAGTTGATAAGTCCGTTGACTATGGGAACGTAGGTATGTGCATGTCCCATGGGTATGAGAACTATGTTCGCCTCCAATGATTGTGTTGTTGTTTGTCGTTCGAGGAATCCTTAGCGAACCTTTAGTCCCCTATTCGGCGACCAGCGATGATGGGACATGATAGCAGAGTAATGCATTGCACCGCAGCTGTGACTCGGGGTGCTGTATTATATATGAATATATATATATATATATATAATGAATTAAATGATTGAATGGTTATAGTGTGGTTAAATCATCTACTGTGTGATAATTGTAGATAACGATGAATTGAGAATAGAATTCAAATAAGTTAATGAATATTTATTGAATAGATTAATGAGAAATGATTCATGGGAAACGATTCATATAAATGAGAAATGCAAATGAATGATTATATGACGTATGGTATGGGACATACGGTGTTATAATCTGAGATGATATCATATTATGGAAATTAGTAAAGAGGAACCATTAACTATGAGGTTAATAGGAAAACGTTAAGTGTTCACTCTAGATGAGAGGTGAGAATAGCAAGTGAGAGTTAGATGCTAACATGTACATAATAAATTCTTTATTGCACTTGTTAAATACTTGTTGTTTTTAAAATCATTTTCACAATCGGGCTCTGACCCGTTTCCTTGCATATTCACTTTTCTATTGTATCTTCTATATCAGGTGTCCAGCAACAGGGACGCCAACCTTAGCGAATTATGACGAGCTATGGAGCTATGAAGTTTTTTGTTAGACGACTATCTTCGTTTGATTCACATTATTCTTATAGTTAGGGCATGTCTCCCAAAGGATCCAGTTATCTCTTTTCTATCGAGGTCAAATACTCTTGTAGTCGGGTTGTTTTAATACATTTGGGATTACTGTAATGGATTAATATTATTTGGGAATGTTTATTCCAATTGAATTTAAATTCTTATGTGTTATATGTTTAGTAATAAGTGTTGTAGAATAAAATGTGTTGTGTTATTCTTAAACTAAAATGGATTTGTGGAAATTAAAATTTGGAAAGTTTTTAACACCAACTTAATTGGGTATTAGGTGAGTTGTGAATGTTTTCGACAGTTATGCTAAGAATGAGCCAACTGTATATTCTTTTTTAATTTGGTATGGGACTGGCCACCCGGTATTTAATTTTGGTGGGGTGTTACACGGGATAATTAAGGAGGGCCCAGATCCCTGGGTTAAAAGCCCAAAACCACTGTCCAGAGCATGTGGTGGCATCGACAGCGGTGTGGATCCCGTTAAAAGTACACGATTTATTAGAAGATTCTGAGAAAAGATAAAGGAATAAGGAACATGTGAAGAAATGGAATGTGTGATAAAAATGTGTTATTAAAATCTAATTTGAACGAAACAATGAATGTTTCAGCAATGGTTAAAGTGGACAAGAAGTGTGTAAATTGATTAATGTCCATAAAGTAAATGAACGATAATGTATAATTGTTAAATAGGTGAGTTAAGCAACCTAAGAAGGCTTAACCATAATTAACATAAGGGTGTGTTGTGAGATGTTTGCAAATGTTAAGTAAGTATTTTCTAACACTGTGTTCGTATATGTCGAAAGGGTGATTTTCAAATGAAAATATTAAAGTACATTTATTTAAATCAGTGTTCTAAAAAGCTCGCCTAGGCTTGAGGCTTGGGAGAAATGCCCCGCCTTAAGACTTTTACACCTTATTCTTGGTAAAAGGAAAAAGATGCACTTTTTTTGAAAATAAACATGCTTTAGTCAAACTATATCGCCTTTTAAAGACTTTTTTTTTAAATCGGACTAATATCTCATTCAAAACAATCAAAAGATAAATGTTATCCCAAACCTCAATTCCTCTTGTCTAAAAAATGTGCGTTTTTTTTCTTATTTAAAAAATATAGTATTTTATTCTGCATATGTTCAGACATATTTTAAGCTATGTACCATTTTAGTATTTTTAATAGCCTTGATATAGTTAAAAATGTTAAAATATATTAAAAAGGGTCGAAACACCTTTTTACGCTTAAGGCCCGCCAAGGTTTCTAAGGCTTAAGGCTTGGCCTCGACGCCTCGGTCACGCCTCACATTTTTTAGAACCTTGGGGTAAATAAAAAGGATAATTTCGGTAAAGAAATGGTTTTTGGTTTAAATAGAGGGTGGTTGTTTCCAGCATTTAATAGTGGTATTAAATAAATGTATAATGGTCAAGTTAAGAGAGAAGGAGTCCTTTATGAAATTAATGTAAATTAATTGGACTAAACAATGTTTTTTAAAGTAAAACAGTTATATATATATATATAATTAAGTATTAAACTTATGTATGTCACAAGATTAAAAGATGATGTCATCTAGATAAGTTTTTCTTGCACTACCAACTTTACCCTTCAAATATTTGATTTCCCCCTCTTTTTCACTTATTAAATTTACATTTCAATTCAAAATTGGGGTACTTTGGTCAAAATCCCTTCATAAATTTGTTGACACTCTCTTTCATTTCTCATACAAACCTCTCATTCTCATGTCCTCTCATTAGCAAGCCCAAAAAAACCCTACCTCATCCACCTCCCTCTCTCACTCATCCTCTCCCCCACACTAACCTTGAGACATATGCTCTGCAAACCCTCTGTCACATTACCGCCCCCTCTCCCCGTCGTTGCTTCTCATCTCGATTTCCATGTGACCCACAACCAATAAATCTCTCCTCCAACCTTATCTTCCCGCTATCAATTGGTACAGATTAGGGTTTTCCACCATTTTGGGTGGTTTTGAGTTATTTATTCTCTTTCAATTGGAGCTTTTTTGTTGTTTACTTTCATAGATTTGAATCGAACGTGTTCCCCTCATTTTATTGTTCCTCTCTTCTTTATTTGGTTTTTATGGGTATATATACATTAATGATTTAAGATTTGGTTTTCCATGATTTCAGATTTACGATTACAATTTAGGATTTCAGATTTGCGATTTTTGGTAAACTCCCAAAGGTTAGATCTCTCTTGTTCAGATTTACGATTTGTCCCCACGAGTTTAGATATATGATTTGGGTTTTGATATGTATATTTGTTCTAACTTTGTATTGGTTTGAAAAAGGGTGTTTTTTATTCTATTATATACTTTGGTTTTTGTATTTTTGAGATTTAATGAATGTATTATGGGATTCAAAATGGATTGAAGAGTTAGTATACATATTTTAGCAAAGTGGATTGAAGAGTTAGTATACATATTTAACTGGGATCATAAAGCTCTTTCCCCTTGGTTTATTGAAGATTTTTAGGTTGAAAAATTAAATAATTGACATAGACTCTGATTTCTCAATTTTGTTACTTTTAACTTTTGTCGTGTTTCATTTTTTTTTTTAATATTCTTAAGCTCTATTTCTTTATTGCCAAAATTGCTATGCTTTCAGAAGGAGATATCCTATTGAATCGAATTTGGAGATGTTAGAAATCTATTTGGCACTAATTTTATTGTTTCTATGGTTTTTATAAGTTTTTATGCTCTATTTTGTAGATCAACCCCTAACTCTATTATGCGAATTTGAAATTTGTATGCTATGTTTAATTTGTGTTTCTTCTATTTTCACATTACGATATTTAGGTTTAAATTTTAGTTATTTTTTATGATTTTCTTGAAAAGAGTCATTTCTATGATTTTTTTTTCTTTCATTATTAATGGTTTCATCCTTTTGAAATTTCAGTCACCAATCACTTCAAAAAACAAGCAAGACCAGCACATATCCCAAATTTATAATGGTTTAGCTGCCTCTAATGTTGATCGAGAAATGAAAATTACCTTTAAAGGTATATTTTAGTTCACTCAGGTGTTTATGACCTTACACCTAATGTTGTACTAATTATTTTTGTAATTTTTTGTTTCTAATATAGTTGTTTGGTTCAGCATTACATGTTTCATCATTACGTGATTTTAATCCAATTTTAGTTTTATGTTTTGACACCTTTTTAAGGTCGAGCGCTTATTTCCATTCATTACGTTATAGCCTTTTAATTTTATTTTAGCTGTTATTGTTCACAGGTATATACTCCTATTGTTCAAGTGTGAACCCGAGCATAGGTATGTGTTAAAATTGATTCTTTTGATTAGTTTACATAACTTTTTTTGAATTTATCCATTCACCATTCAAGGTATCCTCTCATAAGAAACTTAACCACATATAATGTCCGAGTTTGAACATTTATGTATTATATCACAAATGCATACTTCAATGAAATTTTCATACTCATCGTGTTTTGTTGTGAGGTCTTCATATAGTTAAAGAAAAGGGTATTGGACTTGGTTTAGTATTTAGCTTTTATGTAAAAAAAAATAAAGTTGGTGGAAAATAAGAGTTCTAGTTCAACTTAAAAAGATGGGGTTCATTTATTTATATGTTCTTACATGGATGGTTGATTTATATCACAGCATATAGTGGATTCTTCTATAGGGGATGAAGAATTCAACCAATGGATGAGGATGTACCCACGAAGAATGAGGAAGAGGAGTTCAACGCAGGAACGCTTTCTATTTTTATGACAAGTGTTAAAATAACACAAGGGTGCTCATCAATTGCAAAAATAATAAAAAGCTTATAGGACACCTGAGAGCTTTTGATCGGCATTGCAGCTTGGTGTTGGAAAATGTTATATAAATGTGGATCGAGTTGCCTAAGACTAGGAAAGTCGAGAAAAGAGCTTTTATCAGGTAACGTCGACTTAACTGTATGCCTATTTTTAATATTTTTATCAGCTTATTGTTACTTGGGATTTGAATGAATGCCTATTTTTAATGATTTTATCAGCTTATTATAACCATTTTTATGACTTTTATTCTCTTTGGAGTTTGAATGTATCTTTTAATTGGTTCTTGATATTTAAAATACTTACTTTATTTTGTGATACAGAACTTAGGAGGCTTGATGTATTTGTTTACCAAAATCTGTTCACACTTACTTCATGTCCATGAACTAATATGTCACGAGTTGTTTGGTTTTAGAAGTTTTCTTATATATTGTTGAATGGGAAGCTTATGTTCCATGGGTTTGATTTTCATAAATTAAGCTTCATCATAAGGTTTTAAAGCCCAATTTTCAAGCCCTCTTACAGTTTTTGTTATAGTTTTTCAATTAAGCTTCATTTGTGATATTATAGTGACGAGTTAAAACATGATTGGGGATTATTTATCGAATGGCTTCAATTATAGGTCCTTAAGCCATGTTGTGTGTATAATTTTAGTCAGTTCCCCAACTTTATTTCTTGACACACAATCACCAAATAAACATAGTATAGTGATGTTATTATATGTTTTGTGATTTTTTATGTGATTTTGTGTGATTTGATTGTGATTTTGTATCAGATTTTGGAAGCCAAATCTCGATCAAATCAGGTATACTCTCTCTCCTAATTTTGACGTGCGATCTTTTTCTCTTTCTTTTGATTTATATATGTCAGATCTGAGTTCTTCTCTTACTTTCGAGGTATGTCTTATCTCTTAATTTTTTCCCTTTTCTACCCTTAAACTGATTTTTTTAGAGTCCAGTCATTAAATTTTGTTAGAGGTCTAACAACTGTTGAGGGTTCTTTATGTAGGTTTTATTTTTAGATTTTGGTTTCAAAAGATCTGAATTATTTATGTCAGCAACCGAACCTATGCCATCATTATCACTCTAATTAATGTGTCCAGTATAAGCGTGTGCGTATGGATCTAAATATCTCATAAATTAATAGCCATTTTATGGTAATCCTCTAGCTAGGCACGTGTTTGACAAAATGTCAACTTGAATTTCTATATTTCTTTTTTATATGTCCTATATGTGATTCCTTATATATCTATTCTTTGTAAATTCAGAGTTTCAATGGTTTCATAATGTTTTTGGAGGTTTTAAAGTCAACGTGATTTGTTTGTTTTTTGTTTAAGTAGATAAGAGAGAATCAAGTAACATAGTGTAGACAGGGAGCATGTGTTTCCAAATAGGGACCAAGATGGATTTCACGCATCCTTATGGTAAATATGTTGTTCATTACGCTTCAGACAATATACATTAGTTATAGCATCATAGGATATGACAAAATGACAAGTTTCTAGAAGATATTTTAGCAGCCCATGTTTTTAACAGATATTTTAGCTACTTCAAACTCAAAGTGGTAACCTACTGCATCTACTACTTTCAAGTATGAACCATAGATTCATATCAATGAACAGATGATGGAGACTTTAACAGGAGGAAAAAAACAAGTTTGGTTGAAAATGTCCTACCAAAGTGTTTGACATTGATCTTGATACACATAAATAATGGAAGATATGAGTTGTAAGTTTCAGCATTTTCCCCGTATTTTCACAAATGATGTTTTTACATGGCTTTGGAACATGCAATGATAAAGTTTTAGGGTACACAATTGCAGACGGCTAATCGATCTGGTGTTAATAAAGTCAAAAAATACACAATTGTAGATTGAAGTAATATATAAACACTATTAGCCATAGTAGCACTAATAATTGTTGCTGTTGAGGAATCCAAAGAAACTGATCTTCTCACTGGTTCGATAAGATCACTACTACCTGCCTCACCATCTATAATTTCATTAATATTGGTTCCAAATTCCTGTTCTTCTTCTTCTTCTTCTTCTTCTTCTTCTTCTTCTTCTTCTTCTTTTGGCTCTATTCCAACACTCAAATCAAGGTTATTTTTAAAAATCCCTAATTGGGTTTCTTTTATTGGGGGGTTGAATTTTCAATAATAATCTTAGGCAAAACTGATCCAACCAGATTTTTGACAATTCCAGCTTGACAAAAAGGGAAATTAGTGTGTGATCTAAGCCAAGTATCAATACAAGGTATATGAAACGCATGGTTACACTTTGGTAATAGCCTAAGAGTCTCATCTTCTTGAAACTCACTTAAATAAACCGAACAAAATTTCCCTTCCACAAGACCCTCACTTTTGTTATACTTACAAATTGTGATAGCTTTGATGATAGATGGGTTAAGACCAACTATCCTGATGTACCAAATTGGATGGTCAACCATAGGACCATGATCTTCATCAAGAAACTCATCACGTGTCTCTAATAGTTTGAAAACTACTCACAGTCATGGATGCAATAAATAAATTGTCATCGTAACCTTAATTTGAGATAGGGCTTACTACGAGTGACTCTATGTGATTAATAGTTATATGTTCAATTTCTTATTTTCATTAGTAACGATCCTCTCTATTGTTGACTAGGAATGGTTGTCACCATGTTTAATTATAGTCCCTATTTGTGAAGGTACCTACCTCTTCGAAGCTTTTATATGGATTTGTTACTGTGTTACTGTGTTACTTTATCAAATTCCCATGATGGATTAACAATTCATGATTTGAATTAATTGTTTTGTAGTTATTTTTTGGCCCACCTTTGTAATTATTGGCTCAATTTTCGTTATCAAATTTTCTATATTCAATTGTGCATATTTAAAGAAAAAGGTAAAACTACATAATGAAAATTCTATTTCGTATTCTATCCAATTTATACAATAATTTCCTTCTTTGCAAAGACCATTCTACAGTGAGATTTGTTGGTCTCTTTACTGAAAGAAGACTACTCTACCAAATTTAATTTCATTATTGAAATATAAGGTGAGTTTTGAATTACATTTGAAAGCTTTGCTACTTTTCAGGGAACAAGTCTTATTTAGCATTCCCACTTCTCACTTCCAAAAGTTTTTTCTACTAGCTAATCAAACATTTACAGGTTGAATATGTGTTCCATTTGGTTTGTTATATAAGAGAAGTGTTGGCATTGAGATAATATACATAAAGCTGAGCAAGATTGTACACACTCCATTTTTGCTAACTGAATTTTATTCAAAACCCATGTATATTCCATTACTCAACTTCAAATTGAAAACTTGCACCAATCATTTCAGTTAAGCTTTAAGAGGGGTATCCCATTTATAAATGTGTATCAATGGCATGACAACATCCTATAGTTCTCTGAGTTTTGAAATCCGGCTCCCTGATTGTATTTATGACATTTTAAATCTGACTGGATATTCCCATTCTCATGTATTTCTCACCCATTATGCATCTGATGTATTGTGCATTTTATTATACAACAAGTGATGTTTTCTTTTTCATTTAACTATTGTTTGAGTTTGAAGAGTGAACAGTGAAGTTTATATACACATGTGATTTTTTCTTTATCAACCCTCTCGGTTAATATTACTTCTCGAAAGATGATACTGAACTGATACAATATGTTCAAATATGATGCAGGAACAGATACTGAACCGAGCCACAAAGTAGTCGCGCAACTACCACCACCATCACGTTGTGGTGCTTTGATCCAATATATGAATTGTTATACGCATTACATGCTATTTTAACATGGTCACTCCGTTTGTGCACACACATTTGTATAACTGTTTGTAGTTTAAAGTTATTGTGACACGGATTTGACACAAGAACCCCCATGATTTCGTATTAAAATAAGTGAAAACAATTTATGACACTTCGCTTTAATTTCATGCATCACTAGAGATATGTAAACATTTAGTGTTTTCACAAAAAGGATGTCTATAACTGATAAGTAAGAAGGAACTTATGGGATCTGCATTTATTTGTTGTTATTAAAATCACTATATTTATTAATTTTTTACTTTGATACGTGTGTATTGAGGATTATGGCTATAGTTTTTGAGTTTAAACTATCCTTTGTCACACTTGATTTGTTTTTAAATTTTGTTGTGATTATACAAATTATTAATTACATGTCATGTTTCCCACTTTTTTCCTTAACTGATATGAACATTTTTTTTTCAAACTCGGATGCAGTTGTATCCTCGCACTCAGGAATACTCGAAATATCTATCCTCTACAAATGTGGACATGTTGCCTCAGTTAATATTGTTGTCCATGTCCTGCCTAAGGGGGTCCCTGCTGCCCTGATCTAAATTGCCTCCATTGCCTCTGGCAGTGTTGGACCTGAATTGCCTCCAACTTTTTTTTTGTGAGAGATTTAAGTCCTTATTTTCATCTTTCATGGGTTCAAA
The DNA here is from genome assembly GCA_949130495.1 of Sambucus nigra. Classification (NCBI taxonomy): domain Eukaryota; kingdom Viridiplantae; phylum Streptophyta; class Magnoliopsida; order Dipsacales; family Adoxaceae; genus Sambucus; species Sambucus nigra. Next base: position 617,817,096 of record OX422207.1, read on the forward strand.
AATTTTAGTGCTTTTTTTATTCGAATTGAATGTACATTAGGCACAAAAAATGGGGAGAAAAAGTTGCTGATGAGAGGACTGGACAATTGTTTTAACTCTTGGATAATGATGGAAAATAGATCCCACTAACTATCTGGTTAATTTTGTCGCTACAACATTATTTTGTGAGCAACATTTGTGTCTCACACTACTCATATGAATATAGGGAGTATAACAACAACATTTTTTGTGATCAAGACGCTGGTATTGAATTTATTTAATTATTTTAGTTTTGTAGGGCATATTGATTAGTCTAGGTTCGGATGGTGATGTTCAATATATTTCTCAAATCAAACCGGCCCAAAGTGGTAAGAGTCATGGACCAGGAGAATTTTAATGCTATAACAAAAATATGCTGGACAATCTCAAGCACCCCGCCGAAGCAATCAGGAACCAGTCTTGGGAATATATTACTGTTATTTGTTTGTTCTTATTCAAAATATTTATATTGTTTATTAAACAATATGAAGGTGTTTCATAGTGTGCCCGATTGTTTCAATTGGATTGATCTGAAAACCCCTCTGAGATTGACATGTTGGAGCAATTGTGTGTTACAGAGAAGAAAAATTATGTAAAACAACAGTAACTTATTGAGATAGAGAATGAGATGAATGAATATTTGAAAAAAAAAATTGATTCACTAGGGAGGAAACATGAGATGTTGGTGTCGTAAACCAAATTTTTAGTTCATGTTCCTCACTATAATGAATTGATTCCTCCTGTTAATGGAAATCAGAATTGTTGATGTAAAAAAATATCTTATAACTGTTGTAAATTTACTTTTAATGTATGTCTTTCTTTTTTAGAACAAAAATTCCGAGCATCGCTTTTCAATGACTTTTCCTAATACTCAAACTTTTTGTAGAGATTGTACTCCCACCTTAATAAAGGCATCCACCGTCATATTACAATACATGTTACATCATACTGTATAATCTTTTTCATAATGTTTCTATGTACAAGACTATAAATCTATTTGTTACATAAGACTACACATGCGTTGTAAAAAAAACTTTATGACTTAAATTTATACGATTTAATACTTTGAAAATTTACGCTTATAATATAGAAAACATTTATTATTTACACTTAGTTGTGTTTGAATTTTTTCACTTAAATTATGATGTTTACACATGGTCGAAGATGGACTATTATTATTGTTGCTAATTAAATACGATGTATGGTCCAATCAACGACGTACATTTTTCAAAATTTGCATCGTTCCATCAGGCATGGGCATACCCTAGTATCTATCTATCTATCTATCAATCTATCTATCTGTATATATATGCAAAAGGTAATTGGATATCCACGTAGGTATAACGTGTAGGATTCTTTTTTCTACCGTTCTTTTTTATACTGTATTTTGTATATTCCCACTGGACATTGGCTCACAACCTCGTATTTGTTACAGTAGGTTGGGTGCGGATTCTTATTTTGAGAGCATTACATATGTTATTATCTTTTTAATTTCACGTTAGTAACTCTATATGCTTGGACTCCGCATACACTTCCCATGGGTCCTTCACGTTGTTCGAACTTGAAATTAGAATTGCGTGATAAACATGTGAAATATTAGTTAAGATAAAATTGGACTAGCAATATTATATCGGTTGTTTTATTATACTTCACAGCTAACGCTTGGGTCGGATCAGGTTGACTACGGGTAACCCATAACTCTGGTCCTGGGCCATTACAAATGGTATCAGAGCTCTAGGTTCAAGGTTCCTTCCGGGAGTGACGTGGTGAGGTTAGTAGTGGATTTTTTGACGTCGGTGTTAGTTTTGGGCCGATCCACTTGGTTTGGGTAATGGTTTAGTCCGTGTCCTAGATGGTAAATTTAAAAAGATTAGCTCGATAAGTAAGTTAGTGACATGTGGCACACGATCAAATTGATAATCGTTAAATTCCTTTCGTGATTTTGATTATGCGTTAGTAATTTATGGGTTTCCTTGCAAGACAATAGTTATGACATCATTGTTGTTAGTGTTAGGTGCTTGTGTTTAATCCTTAACGATGTAGAATCTTTTGAGATGTTAATAGAATGAGATGACGCCCATCGGGAAAGTGGCACGAATTGCATACAGTCAACAGTAAACAGTAAGGGTTAATAGTTAGGATGTCGTGACTAAGCAATGGCGATTTCTTATTAAAATGTATATAACCCCTATGTGTGGCGCTTAATGGTGGTTAACGCCCATAATGTAGTTAGGCAAATTAAAATCCTTAGGTAATATTGTCATTGGTGGATAATTGATGAGCACGTAAATCTGTATGGGTTGAAGTTTGAGGTTATGTACATTCAATTTTAGTTGATAGGATGATATCCTTATTGGTGAGTACTTTGGTAGTTGTTGTCTAACGAATGTATCTCCTAAGGGGTGATTAGAATTATGGGTTGTTTATGGCAAAGGTATTACGTATGCAATAATCATAATTGAGAAGACTAAGGAGTGAACTCTAGGTAGCCTTCCATGATGGGGTTTTACATAATATAGTGTGACTTCAAGGAATAGGATCTTTAACGATGTCGGTGATGCATACCGAGAGGTTTATACATTGTGGGCAATGTTCTGTATCTTTCCACATCCTTAGTAGCTTTAGTCATGGTTTTTACGTGGCCTGTGGTCACAGTCGTTTGAAAGAAAGATGAGATTATTATCTAAGTGTAGAGACTTATTTTAGCCACCGAAGTAATGGTTAGGTGAGACCTAATCCTATTATGAGTGTGGTTTAAGGTTATACTAGAGTGTCCATAGGACTAAGTGGGTGTGGCGTCATTAGGTATAAAAATCGACTCGTTTTGATGTCTTGATGTGTTCTATAGTTAAGGTGCACCATATGTGGAATCTCGTGAACTAATGTCTTTGCTATCACCAAGTAATCTCTATGTGGGTATTAAAAAGGTTTGTAGAGAGTATCTATAATGATAAAGGTATGGATGCTGAAATCTTCTCGGGTCTTGAGGACGGTTACATAGAATTTTTCGGTGTTCTTAGGAGATCAGTTGAGTCTGGTTTAAAGGAGCATTAGTGTCCTAATAATTATTATGTTAAGGGTCAGGTGATGATCTCCGATTACTAGTTGGGGTTTAGAAGAGTCATATAGTGTACATGTCCAGTGTGGCTTCTCGAATCAGCACCGATGGGTAGTGTAATCCCTAAGGTAAGATGATAACTTATGTCATTATAGGCATGATGCTCGGATCTCATGAAATGACTAGTATTAGTGTTGTGACAGTAGGTTTTGAGGCGTACTAGGAAAGTTATTCGAGATTTAGGTTGATGATGCCAGGTGGAGACTTAAAATGCAACCAAAGTGGGGTGATATCAAAACATGATAGAGTGTTAGCATGTGTCGATAGTATACGGTAGGGTAGTCTTATTAAGGTATAGCCTATATTTTTTCACGTCCTTCCAAGTCGGTACGAATTAAAAGGCGTAGTCATATGTGGTTCCAATGCAACCCATAAATTCTATTTGGGTAGAACCTAGAAGTAAGCTTAGTGTAAATCTCGTGTATACAAAGGACATGGTAAGGTGAATGCATCTATTGAACTGAATACTGCCCTGGGAATTTGGGATTTTGATCACAATGTGAGAAGGCAGACAATATCCTAGGTATAGTAGGTTGGTCACATCATCGTCGATAAGTGGACTAGGTCAGTGTAAATAAGGTCGTTATGCATTCTCTAATCTGAGTACTTCACGTGTGCTACGGATGTAGGGGGTAGGTCCTTAATCACAACGAGGCCTTTGTGTCGAGCATTGTCTTCCTAAAAAATTATAGGTTCGTATCTGGCCTTTGTATGCGAGAATGAATGGTTGTGATTCGATTCATCACAGTTAGCGACCCAATCCAGGTTATGTGGATAGGATTAGTACCCAACGGGAATGTTGGGGATGAGTGATATGACTTCAAGACTATCGAATAGGTTCGCTTTTTCAAATCATAGGTTGACACGTCTGTGGGGGGGGGGGGATTTTCTTAGAACGGTTTCTTATTGTTTCGGACTCTCATGTATCCCTATCGATTTTGATAACTAGGGATCGGTATTCTCATAGATGTGGTAACTCGGATTAGTGTTATATCATGATACGGTGTGGTTGGGCCTAGTAGAGTTAGGTGGACTGGGTATGGTTAATGTAACTCAGTAACTGGGTACTCCCTATCTAAGGTATTTTTATAATTGCATAAAGTTCCATGTACAGGTGGTTGTGCTTTCAGCCACATGATTTGCTCATAGTATTGGCTTTTATTAGGATTAGCATCCTTTCGATTGGCCGACATGGCAGTTAGTGTCTCTGGTTGAAAATAATGGGATGATGACTTAAGGATATGGTATAGTGTTAGAAATCGATGAAAACTTAGCATACGGTGTTGCTTTTCCACGGTGAGTGGATTAGAGAAAGGATCTAGTAAGTGCTAAAAGGTGAGACGCCCTGAGTAGTACTAGGCTCATCAAAGTGACACAACGGAAGGTGTAAGCTGAATGCACAGTGATGACTTGGTAACAATATTACTTATTGGAGTGAGAAATTTGCAAATTATGGTTATTGGCAAGCTTATGCGAGTTTTGTAGTCGGGATAGCCTGAAAATTTATGGAACACGTGATGTGTACTCCTAAGATGGAATTGACTTGTTGATGAATACGATGATTAGTTGTGTTATGTTTCAAGTTGGGTGAGTGTTCATTTCTACAGAGGGTTGCCCGTGAAGGCGATAACATGACTTGGGTACTAGATTGGGTAGTACTGAAAGTTGTTTGGTCATGAACATTAGGTGAGTGGAGACTTGGAGTCAATTATGTGACATTCATGGTTAGCTAGATAAATGTTAGAGCATGTCGTATGTTAATTATTTGTTGACAAATCCCATATGGGGGCATGTAGTGTGACCTTAATGTTGAAGACTTCGATGATCATGTGTTGGAGGATTTCTATAGCTGAGAATAGAAGTTGGTGAACCCCGTAAGCCTAAGGATTAATGGATCAAGAATTTCCGGGATAAAATTGTCTAAGAAGGAAAGTTTGTAATACCCTTCCACAATATTTTAATTAATTTTTGTATCAATTCTAATAAAGCGACGTATGATGATAATTGTAGGAAAATTGTGGGTAAGAATAAGAATTTTGAGAAAGGAATAAGAAAGGAGGGTTCGAACGAGATTAAGGTCGCTCGAACGAGGTTTGGACCTCGTCTGAAGTAGGGGAGCGAGTGAAGTTTGTGCAAGGTCCCACTGCCTAATAATTCCAGGTCTCTTGAAGGTTGCTTGAAGTCGTATATCGAACGATATGCCATAATCATTTGAAAGAGGCTCAATTTTGTTCGAACGATTTCAAAATTGTGTTTGTCAGATTTCCCTTGTGTGTTGTCACATTTTTGGCTCTTGATTTGATGAGTTGTTGAGCGCAGGTGAGCTTACATTGGGCTTCACAGTATTTTTGATGTTTTTAAGGTTTTTATAAGGCTTGGTTTGGGTGAATTGGGCATTAGGGAAGAGAGATGAAGGAGGAAAAGGGAGAGAGAGAGAGAGAGAGAGAGAGAGAGAGAGAGAGAGAGAGAGAGGATAAGTTCTCCACCATTGTTGGCTTCTCTCCACCATCTCCCCACCATTTCAGCACCATAAACCCCCACTTTGTTATAATATTCTACCATATTCAAACCTACAACACCCATTTCCACCATTGTTGAAATGGAGCTATGAATTTTGGAGAAGTGTTGGGGGATTTTATGAGAAGATGATGGAAGCTTTCAAAAATTTTGAAGGGCTTTTGTCTTTTAAGCTTGAATGGAATACATATGGAGCATTTAGGAGGATGCATTTGGTAACCCCTTAAGTCCGCCTTTGGATGTGGGGGTTGCTCCTCCTACACCAACCTTCTTACCACCATTTGGATCCTCTAGAGTTGGGAAATATTATTCTTAGTATTAAAAGTATATTTTGTGTGTTTGTAGGCTTGTTATTAGATTACATGAGTATGATACATTTGATTCAGAGATGGAAATAATGCATGGTAAGAAATAAACATTTTTATGAACTAAGAATGTTGTAAAAGGTTATTTTGTTGAAAAACAAATGATGAGTAAATATTTCAAAGTTTCTTGAAATGATAATTGGGATTTTATGAAAATGGTGTATTTTCTAGAAAATTGATGTCAAACATTTTATGAACCAAAATATTTAAAAATGATGATTGATCTTGCTAAACATTAGTGAAATGATGTTTCTAAGTTTCTCGCAAAAAAATGTAAAATTTATCAAATTTGGATATTTATTGAGTGTGAAGAAGTAAAAATATATTTTACGACTTGACTGTGCATTTTTAAAAGTACTGTGAATTTCTAAGAATGAAATGTATGTCTAACCCATTTAATTGGATTTTCGGAGTAAAATCCATCTTCCCATACATATGAACATGTAGTATTTTTTATAATAAATATGTGAACAAGTTTAAAGGAGGTTTTGTTGGGTTTAAACAAGAAATGAGAAAAGTAGAAAGTCTAGTCTTCAAAGTGTGTGAAAAGGGGGTTAAAGGTGTCATGAATATAAGGTTGTAAGACTACATGTATTGATAAAACGGCGCTGGTATTTTCTCATAAAATTATACTTTAAATGTAATTAGATTTATTGAATAAAGATGAAAAGAAATAGCTAAATTGAAAATATGGTTAGTAAAGGTGTTAGATTAGGGTTAATGGTTAAACATTGAAAAATTAGTGTCTGTAACTTAATATTGTTTGAAAGATTAAAACTTATGAATATTGGAAAGGAGATAATGAGATAAAGATGTTTCCATCTTGAGAAGAATGATACTCCAAATATTAAAAAGGTGTTAAAGTGTTGAAACCACTTAAGAATTAGTATGAGTAACTTAAGTGTGTTTTCAGAAAATAACACATGTAAATTGGATTAAATGACAACTTTGGAAACAAATGGGTAAAATGATAATTTTTCTTAAAGTGGAACATTTTTATGAAATAAAAATTTTAGAAAGAGGTGTTACACAAATTGATCCTAAATGAATATGATTTGGAACAAAATCAAAGTTAAAGTGTAAAGGACATGAAATAATAATTTCAAAGTGTAACATGAGTTGGGGTGAAACCCCGGGTATGGCTTCGACCGGGTAAAAAGGGAAAGAAGGAATAATGTGGACATTTGTAAAATGTTAAAGAACAAAAAGGTAACTCTGATGACATTGGAATAATTAAGGAGGGTCCGGAGCTCTGGGGTGAAAGACCCAAAACAATTGGCCATAGCATATGGTGTCGTCCCCAACAGCGTGGAGCCTGTTAAAGTACGCAATTTATTGGAAGATTTCGAGAAAAGATAAAGGAATAAGGAACATGTCAAGAAGTGGCTTGTGTGGCAAAAATGTGTTAGTACAATCTAACTTCAATGAATTAATGAATGTTACCACCAATGGCTAAAGTGGACATAATGTGTGTAAATTGATTAATGTCCATAATGTAAATGAACGGTAAAGTATAATGGTTAAATGGGTGAGTTAAGCAACCTAAGAAAGTTTAACCATAATTAACACAAGGCTATGTTATGAAAGGTTTACAAAGGTTAAGTAAGTATTTTCTAACACGGTGTCCGTGTGTGTTGAAATGGTGACTTTGAAATAAAATTATTAAAGTACATTGGTTTAAATAAAAAGGGATATTTCAATAAAGAAATGGTTTTTGATTAAATAGAGGATGGTTGTTTCAAGAATCTAGTCGTGGGTGTTAAATAATGGTATAAAGGCCAATTTAAGAGAGATGTAGTCCTTTATGATATTAATGCAAATTAATTGCACTAAACAATATTTTTGGAAGTAAAACAGTTCCATGCATGTTGTTATTACTTATATATGTACAAGGTAATTGCATATACACGTAGGTATAACGTGTTAGAGTCTTTTTTCTTCCTTTTATTTATATTTTGTATTTTTTATATTCCCATTGGGCATTGTCGCACACCCTCGTCTTTGTTATGATAGGTTTGGTGCAGATTCATATTTTGAGAGTGTTACATGGGTAAGTATCTATTTAATTTCACGTTAGTAGCTCTATATGCTTGGACTCCCTAGATGCTTCTAGATGGTCCTTCACGTAGTTTGAATATGAAATTATAATCTCATGCTAATCAAGTGAAACATTTGTTAAGACAAAGCTAAACTAGCAACATTATATAGGTTGTTCCATTGCCCTACACACCTAACACTCATTTCGGATTGGGTTGACTATAGGTAACCCATAACTCAAGCCAGGCCATTACAACATGTTGGGATTTGGGGGGGTTTTTTTGGGTATGAATTTGATACAATTGGATGAATTTGTCAATTGAGTTAAATCTATCCAAAAAAATATTATGTGTCATGCCACTAACATGGGCATATACTAGTATTATTACATGTGTGCCGATGGCAGGGGAATGTACTATTTTTATATGTTATTTACTCATTTATGCTTACACATTTACTATAATTGTGTTTGTTCAATAGGTTCTTATTGAGAACTATGAAGATTGCTTTTAGGAGAATGAAGTCTATTTTTTCAAGGAACATCATGATCCCTTGTCTTGGGAAAACAATATGTTTACAACTTTAAAGCTGTTAAACTTTGTTTCAAGTACTGTTATGGTTAAAAGTTATATTATTTATCTTGTAGTACAGTTTGTTTTAAGAATTTTAATGGTTATGAATAAAATATAGTTTTAGATTAATTTTATGTTTTGAGTGAAATTTGTGGGCATTGGTTGATTTTAGTCCATTACCATTATTGGAGATTGGGTTTTTACTAGTGTATTTATATATTTTTAAATTATATTAATATTATTAACGAACTTTAACTATAACAAATAAAAGAACTCGTTACAAATATATGAAACCCCCAGCTTGTTACAATGTATTTTGTAATGGTTTTGATTTGTTACAAGTTTAACATTTGTAATGGATTAAAACCGTTAAAATTTAGTAAATCTGTCACTAAAATGTGATGTGTATGAGCCTGGAATCCATTACAAAATAAATTACAATGGTTTTTCACGTTACAAATATTAAATATGTAGAAGATTTAATCCGTTACTAATTCTGTTAGTAAAAAAATAATGTCAATTTTCTGACAGATTAAATCCATTACAAATACTTTTTGTTACAGGAAAAACCCATTACAATTGTTTTTTATTATTGCAGTGTTAGATCAATTTTGTGGTAAATAAAATGGAATAAAGGCAACACCACATTGACATCTTTTACGATGGAGTTATCCCAATCGAGAATGTTGGCATTATGGCAATTCACAAAATAATTCCACGATTCTTCTTACTCAATGGGTAGTTGTATCGATGAGGTTATTTCAATAGACCATAGATATGTATTACAAAATAAGAAGTTGAGGAATTACTACAAAAAGCTAATGGCCCAACTTATATTGGAGGGACTAAATTGTACGATCAACTCATAACATTGGTCTACTATTCTCCAACAATTGAAAAAGATTTTGTTGAGTGTATGTAGAAGTGCAAACCCAATTAGCTACATGGTAATATTGTCAATAATTAATTGATTCATCTCCATTAATTATCTACTCATATACTTGAAACACTTGGGAATTTATCCTATTAGATAAGATCAATTCTTCATATACACGAAAGATTTGGATCTTAGTGGCAATATAATGCTTCACTAAATGGGAAAAAGACATACCATTTAAGAGAGAAACTACTAGAGTGGTAACACGATTCAATATGGAATAAATCGTTTAATGATTTGGGATTCCCAAGGTCATTCTATCACAATGCCCTACGCATCATCAACAAGTAAGTAGAAATTATGATTTATAAGTATTATATCATTCATATGACTTCAACAATGACATATCCCAAAGGAAATTATTATGTTTAAGTAACAATGAAAATTTTGATAAATATTTTTGCCAAAATTATGGAAGACTAATCTAAAGAATGGGATGACAAGATGCCAATGATATTTCGATCTTATTGAATAACTAAAAAAAAGCCAACATGATACACATCATTTCCTTTGTGTATGGCATATAAGATATCCTATAAGTGAAACACTTAGTACCATCGATAAGACATGCCTTAAGAAGAATCAAGCTACCAAAATCATGACTTGTGTAATTAGAAGCCTTGGATTAACATCGCGATAGATGTCAGAAGCACTTGAAGCTCAATAGGGAGAAGTTATTTTGAGCTTATGGAAACTTTTTAAAACCCAAAAAATTTATAGAAGGTCACTTGGTTCTAAAGTCATTCGTGAACCACATTGGAGAATTAATATTGGTCAAGTCTATAGCTGATTGGAAAGGCCCTTTTTTTAAATAACTCATTATTAAGTCTACTGCTTCATTCAGATATTTTTTGTTATAAGTAAATGATTCAATAAAACAAACCCGCCTAAGGGGGCGAAAACCCCTACACAGGAGGTATACAAAACAAAAACTAAAGGAGCGGAGCCCAAAACAGACGAACCAAGCAACTAGAACTCCTACAAGAACTCTAGGAAATGAGATAACCATGAAACATGTCTTTTTCTATACCAAATAAGAAGAAGACTTAGGATACTATACCAAACTCGAGATGGGTCAAGATCTACCCCCTCGAAGCACCTCCTATTCCTTTCCTGCCAAACGGTCCAAAAAATACAATGAGGGACCATCATCCAGACCATTCGAGGACCAGTCCAACCCCTGGGCCTCCTCCAAGCAGCCAATAACTCAACCAGATTCACTGGCAAAGAGCAAGGATCCAATTCCAAAGACTCATAGTCACCTAACAGTGAAGAAGAAGGTGATTGGACGTCCCCTCCTCCTTCTTGCATAACCAAAATCTACTGGCCATTCTCCTCCCTCTGCTTTGAAGCCCCTCAATAATCAATATAGCCTGTCTAGCGACGGTCCACACAAAGAAGCACACCTTGTAAGGCGCATGACTCTTCCACGGGAATGACCCCCACCCCCACTGCCTCATTCAGATATTAAAGATGATAAACCATTCAAAGTAAAAAAAATGGTTATAGCACTATCAAAAATGAAGACAAATAGTGTGTTAGGTGAAATATTTTATAAGTCTATCCAAATATATGTAATTCTACTATAGTCAATAATAGAAAATGCAAGTGATTGAAATAGACAAAGTGTTACACAAAGATAAACATGTATCACATAGAACGATGATGTGTAAATGAATATGATGCACTTTGTTTGAGATATCAACACTCACACCACCAAGGATTGGAACCATTAACTTTGATATCTAGATTATAACATTCGCAGATAATGGTGCAACTTCTCCCCCAAGTAAAATAGAAACTCACAAAAGTACATCAGTTGTCAAAATGATAAATAAACTAACAATACTGTAAATAGAAATCACAATAAGAATATTAATATTCTATATCAACACTTCGGTCAGGGTCATTTTATCACATGAAACTTTTGATGAAACTAGGGGATTAAATGATGTGTCCGTCGCAACAATAATGATGCGTAAACACAATACAAACCTAGTCTCTTCATCTATTATTATATTTTTGGATTCGAGGTCTCATGTTGCAAAGTCCAATTTTTTTACCCAATCTTGGATGTACTGTATGAAATTAGTACGTTTGATGGTCTATAGTTATGGCTTCTAAAACATGGATTTGGTAGAAGCTAAGGCTCTTTACCTTTTATAAGAAGATGTGGAATTGGTCCAATTTGATTCTCATATTTTTCACTTATAGTTTATATTTAAATGGGTGAATATATATCATCGATAATTATACGCCGCCCAAGCATCGCGCAGGTTTCAATTAGTATTTATCCTTAATTAAGACTCTACTTTTGAAGTCAAAGTGTATAGAAAAGTAAACATTTAAAATAATTAATGGACAAAATTAAAACTTATATGATTATTGTGGAATTAAGTTCATTTAGTTTCCAAGTGGTGTCTTAATATGGGATTCACATAAATGGAAAGTAGCTCTTAATTCAGTACAATGAGAGTGCCTCACTGATAAAATTATGTTTGTTTAGTAACGTTTTCTTGAATAAAATTAAATATATATATTAGAGGGGGTGGTACATGACATAGTTGTAAACAAAAGACATTCAAGCTACAAGGTAGATCGGGCATAAGCATGTCATCCAAAAAACTAATCCTAAAACCATGATATATGAGTCCATTCTATACAATTATTCGTAAATAAGTAATGGCAGTGAGAACTTCAACTATATTCCAACATGTATTGGACATACTAATAAATGGGACAGTTCATAATAAATTAAGCACTCTATGATCCACATAAACAACCAGTAAACTATTGGTAGAAGAACAAAACATTTCATTTAACTTCCTCATGCAATAGCTAACATTTTTATTGAATTCATTTATTCTCTCTCTCTCTCCATTCCTTTGCAGCTTCTATATTTGTAAGAGACTCATCATTTGGACTTGAATGTATTGGTATGATACTCAAGATTATGCTTTAAATAGTGTGGACTAGTGACAAATGCCCATATGCAACCTCATGGCCATTTGGATCCTCACCCGATGGGTGGAGAATTGATATGCAGGCCCACCCATCAGGATAAACATGAGGATGCCATATCTCTGAAGTAAACTTCACTAATGGAGGGTTATATGGGTAATTGGGTAGAAAGATCATGATGACATTAAAATAACCCCCATCGTAAATAGTATGAGTGGGTGAAATTATGGTGACACTCCATTTGAATATATTATTCTCGTCAACCAAGCCAATAGAGAACCCATCGATTGGGTGCCTATAAATATCTTTGAGTTATTTCTGAAGGATGAGGTTAGCTTGTTCCATGAGAGAGATAAAGAAGGGGAGGTGGAAAGGTGTGAAATTTCATAGGAGGTAGAGGTTTGTTCAGTAACTTATTGTGTAGTTTTGCATTATTATTTTTTTACCTATTTTTTCTTGCAATTTAACTATAGACTATTTTGTGTAGATTGCTCTAAATATTTTTGGGTGTAACATTGATCCCTCTCTCCCTCTCTCCTTTTTTGTTTTATTCTTTATTCAATGTCTATATTTAAATTTGAATGTTATATGTGATTATGTAGTGTATGTTAGCATCGATTGTGGTTTTACTAGTGATGTTTACATAGATGAAAATTTAATGATGCAGACGAGGGACAACATGTACATTAGTAATGATGAGACCTGCAGTGTTCAATCTAGTAACTCAATATCTCAAATAATGGACAATCTTAGTGTCTTCACCTTTTAGAAAAAGAAATAATACTCCATCCCAGCCAAGAAAGGTGGACAAGTTATCATTTCGACTAGCTTTTACCGCACAAACTATGGTATAAAGTCCTCCCAGCTTTGGTCTTCAGTTTGATGGGAATCCCACATCTAGAGATCAAGTGGTCTCCTATAAAGCCATATATGTAGAGAAATGGGACACTATAAGCGTATGTGCTGCTCAAACGAAGGTTAATCAATATCCATTTATATCATCTCTTTAAGTCCGCAGCTTAAAATCAGATATTTACAACCAAGTTGATTCCAAGTTTGCTTTGTTTTTTAAGAGAAGGGTTGCTTATGGTGCATATGCAATTGTCAAGTATATACCTATAATTTTGTATTCTTATTTTGTAGCTTTCAATTAATACACATGCTTTTGTGTTTTCTATGAAAAATTAGCCTTCGTTCTTAGAGTATAGCCTCTCATATCAACAGCTTGGAATTGAAGACTAAGGCAGAAAAACTAAAAGCAGAGAAGAGGCCAGAGTAGAGTTAAGATAAATGTAGTTATATCTGTTATAACAGTTATGATTTTTGTTTCTGTTATAACAGTTATGACTTTTGTGTAGTATAAATATTAGAAGGATTCCCAGTATTTCATAATTTTGTGTAATTCATTTTTAGTGAATTTAGATTGCACAAGCTTTAGAGTTCTCTTATTTTCTTTCCAAAATTTCAGTTCTTATTTTCTGATTATCTACTCATCAACATGGTATCAGAGCAAAAATCATACTTGCTTTCGCATCTCTTCTCTTCTTTATATCTTTGTAATTCATATTACACATTCTGCTCAGGGATTTTCTCGAGAATCTTCAAACCCTAAATATGTTTCTTTCATTTTCTTAGTAAAATGACAGAAGTAAACCCTAATAATTCTTCACAATCTCCTCTAAATCCTTCAAATGACTCTTCTAGCCCATATTATCTCCATCCTAGTGATAATCCGAGTTCTCTCTTGGTCTCAGAAGTATTTGTAGGAGACAATTACATCGCCTAGAGCCGCTCGATCACAATTGCTCTGGCTGTCAAGAACAAGGTAGCCTTTATTGATGGTTCAATTTCTGCTCTTCCTGTTAATTAGCGAATTCTTCTTACAACTTGGCTTCGTGCTAACAATTTAGTACTTTCTTGGCTTATGAATTCTATTTCTAAAGATATTAGAAATAGCTTGCTTTATGTCACCTCTGCTATAGATCTCTGGAATGAATTGAAAATAAGTTATTTGAGAAGTGATGGCCCAAGGGTTTTTCATCTTGAAAAATCATTAAGCTGTATAAACCAGGGTTCATCATCCATTACAGAGTATTTAAGTGCTTTTAAGACTCTATGGGATGAATATGTCAGCTATAGGCCTTTTCCAACTTGTACATGTGGCCAGATGGCTTCTTGCGCATGTGATTTGTTCAATTTCTTACTCCTTCGACTATAGTCAGATTATGTGTTGAAGTTTCTTGTAGGCCTTAAGGATTCTTATGCTTCTGTAAGAAGTCAGTTGTTACTTGATGTTCCATTGCCTAGCATAGCTAAAGTTTTTTCTTTACTTTTTCAAGAAGAAAGTCAAAAGCAATTGACGAATTTCATACCTATTGAAACACATGCTTTGTTAGCAAAGCACTATAGTCAGCCTAATCAGAATACCCCATCCAAGTTCTTCCAAGATAAGTCAAAGAAATCTTCACTCCATTGTACTCATTGTGGCTATAAGGGGCATACAATTGACAAATGCTTTCAATTGCATGGTTATCCCCCAGGATGGACTGGACCTAAGGGAAAAATAAATCCTCCCTCTGCACATGCGGACATTTAAACTGAAGAGGTCTACATTCAAAATAGTAATGAGATCAGAGGTTTAGTTTAACTGCTAAAGAATTCAATAAACTCTTATCACTTGACAATTCAAATTCATCTACTCAGAACTGTGGTATAACCCCAGCAGCAGTAAATCTAGCCACTACCTCTCAGTTTTCTGGTAACCCTTTAAATAAATGTCATTCTACTTCTACTAAGTTAAATTCTAAATTTTCTTGGATTTTAGATACTGGTGCAATAGATCATATGATCTGTTCACCACTGTTATATTCTTTTCCTCCTAAACCAGTTACCAATATCATTAATCTTCCCAATGGACAAATTGTTCCAGCATCCTATACTGGAACTGTAAGTCTTTCCAGCATATTACATTTAAAGAATGTCTTGTGTGTTCCCAGTTTTTCATTCAATCTACTATTCGTTTCTAAACTAACCAAAGAATCTAATCCGTGTCTTTCCTTTTTTGGTTCTTATTGCCTTTTACAGGACCAATCAATGAAGAAGATGATTGGGATTGGCTTTGAGAAACAAGGACTTTATCACATATCGACAGCTTCCTCAAATGCTAATTCCTGCAAAAAATATGAGTTTAATTCTACACCTGTCACTGCATCAACTACAACTCAAAACCAGTCAAACCTTTGGCATTACAGATTAAGCCATGTCTCGAATTTCAGAATACATTTTCTTAGAAAAATAGACAATTCAATAACACTTGATTGTACAAATGTCTGTGAAATTTGTCCACTATCAAAGCAAAGAAAACTTTCTTTCCCTGTATCACAAAGCAATTCTAATAAAGAATTTGATATGATTCATTGTGACATATGGGGTCCTTTTTCCACTATCTCCTATTATGGTTTTAAATTCTTCCTAACTATAGTAGATGATTTCACAAGATGCACTTGGGTGTATATGCTCAAAAATAAATCTGAAGTCTCTTTTTTGTTGCCAATTTTTTGTAAAATGGTGACAACTCAGTTCAATACTTTTGTCAAAACCATAAGAACTGATAATGGTTCAGAATTTATTCTTGCACCATTTTACACAAAAAATGGATTTTTACACCAAAGAAGTTGCGTAGAAACGCCACAACAAAATGGAGTTGTTGAAAGGAAACATCAACACCTATTAAACACAGCTAGATCATTGATGTTTCAAGCAAACTTACCTTTAATTTTCTGGAGTGATTGTGTGTTAACTGCAACCCATATAATAAACCGAATTCCAACTCCTCTTCTTCAAAACAAAACACCTTTTGAAAGGTTATTTCATAAACCACCAAATATTTCTAATTTAAAGGTTTTTGGATGTTTATGCTTTGCATCTACACTTACTAGCCACGGACAAAAGTTCGATCCAAGAGCAACTAAATGTCTATTTTTAGGATATCCAACTGATGTAAAAGGTTATAAACTCATGGACCTAAACACAAACATAATCTTTACTTCCAGAAATGTTGTCTTCCATGAAACCAATTTTCCATTCAAAATTCTTCCTGTTAATTCTGAATTACCCAATTTCCTATTCCCTCCTACAACATTTCAACATGAAGCCTCTCATACAAATAATATTATCTTTTCTAATCAAAACACACCCTCACAGAATCCAAGTGAATTAGATTCCTCTCATATCGACAGTGATCATCCAACTGACTTTGAAAATTTCATCCCTACTGATTCACATATCAGAGAATCAACTACTATTAAGCAACCACCAAAATTTTTATAGGACTATTATTGTGGTAAAGTCTCATTGGTTTCTTATGCAAACAATTCATCTTCTTCTATTGATTGTTCTTCTAAAATAGGTAATCTCTATCCTATATCATCTTTTCTTTCTTCCTATAGACTTTCAGGATCACACAAAGCTTTTCTAGCTTCCATTTCTATTACCAAAGAACCCAAAACATATAAACAAGCTGCAAAAATACATGAATGGCAAATTGCTATGAGAAATGAACTCAATGCTTTAGAGTTAAACAAAACTTGGGAACTCATTACTCTTCCTAAAAATAAACATACCATAGGTTGTAAATGGGTTTTTTGAGTGAAATACAAGGCTGATGGAACTATAGAAAGATATAAAGAAAGACTAGTGGCTAAAGTCTATACCCAACAAGAAGGATTGACTTCTTTGAGACTTTTTCTCCAGTGGCAAAAATTACATCAATTCGGCTGTTGTTAGTTGTTGCTGCCATTAGGGGTTGGAATATTCACCAATTAGATGTAAATAATGCCTTTTTACATGGTGAATTGTATAAAGAAGTGTATATGGAAGTGCCCCCTAGTTTGGATGTTAAACAACCTAACATGGTTTGTAAACTGTCAAAGAGTCTATATGGCCTAGAGCAAGCCTCTAGACAATGGTTTGCAAAACTTTCCCAAGCTGTTCTTGATTATGGCTTCACTCAAGGCAATTCTGATTGTTCCCTTTTCATTAAGAAAACTACCACTTCTTTTATAGCTCTAATAGTATATGTAGATGATGTTTTACTAGCTAGTGATTGTCTAATTGAGATCGAGTAACTTAAGACTTTTCTGCATGATAAATTAATAATCAAGGACTTGGGACAACTGAAGTACTTCCTAGGATTGGAGGTAGCCAGATCACAGTCTGGAATTTCTATTTGTCAAAGAAAGTATTCTTTAGATATACTTGAGGATACAGGTCTTATAGGTTCCAAACTAGCTGCATTCCCAATGGAATCTAATCTTAAACTTAGTACAGATGATTCCAATCCTTATGAGGATGCCTCAGGTTAAAGAAGATTAATTGGCAAGTTACTATATTTGACAATTACAAGGCCTGACTTGGCCTACTCTGTTCAGGTTCTTAGTCATTTCCTTGCTAAACCTATAGTGGCCCATCAACAAGCTGCAATCCATGTACTTAGATACTTAAAAGCAACACTAGGCCAGGGATTATTCTTCTTTTCATCCTCAGACTTAAAATTGAAAGCCTTTTCCGATAGTGATTGGGCAGGTTGGTTACACACCAGGAGAAGTGTGACAGGTTATGCCATTTTTCTAGGAGACTCATTGATCTCATGGAAATCCAAAAATCAAGCCACAATTATCCTGTCAACTGCAGAAGCAGAATATAGGGCTCTTGCATCCACCACATGTGAGATTCAGTGGTTACTCTATGCTCTTCAAGATCTCAGTGTTAATCATTTTCATCTAACCATGCCTTACACTGATAGTAAATCAGCTCTGTCCATTGCAACCAACCCAGTACAGCATGAGAGGACTAAACATATTCAATAGATTGTCATCTTGTTAGGGAAAAACTGTAGCAAAATGTCATTAAGCTTTTTCACATTCCCTCAAGATTACAACTAGCAGATATATTTACAAAACCTCTCGGATCACTTCCTTTCCATCATAATTTGCGCAAGATGAGCATTATCAATATACATGCTCCTCTTGAGGGGGGGGGGGGGGGTCTTGGAGTATAGCCTCTCATATCGACAACTTGGAATTGAAGTCTAAGGCAAAAAAACTAAAAGCAGAGAAGAAGCCAGAGTAGAGTTGAGATAAATGTAGTTATATCTGTTATAACAGTTATGATTTTTGTTTCTGCTATAACAGTTATGACTTTTGTGTAGTATAAATATTAGAAGGATTCTCTGAATTTCATAATTTTGTGTAATTAATTTTAGTGAATTTAGATTGCACAAGCTTTAGAGTTCTCTTGTTTTCTTTCCAAGATTTCAGTTCTTATTTTCTGATTATCTACTCATCAACAGTTTGATATGAAAAATTAACCTTCGTTTCAATTAATACACATGTTTTTGTAGATTTCACATTTTTTTTAATATACAACATTATAATTATTAGTTTGGTATACATTTTAGTGAATCAGGCACTCAAACATGAGGTTAGTCCTTGGGATAATAAATCTCAACAAACTTTCAAATTACATCATTCGGTTTTCGATGTCTTCAAATTGTTTAGTGTTCCACTTAAATGAATACCTTTTTCGTAAACCAAATTGAATATTATCATTTATTATTCACTAAAGCACATGGATTAGGTCCTTGGGAACACATTTCTTAGTAACGAGAACGATCTCTAAGATTTGATAAAATGATATATGTTTGTCTATACTTTATCAACTTAGAAAGATATATGATATATGTTGCTTGTCCCAAAATAATGGTGTATATATATCTCATTCTCCCATATTTAGAACCATATGTAAACTAAAATTTCTTCCATATTCATTACCTCTATATGATTTTTTTATTCAGATTTATCGCACTAGCGAGTGCGCATGTGAATTGTAATTCCTCTATATTAAATTGTTAATTTTTCAATTGCCCAAATATTTAGTATTTAACTTCAAATTAGTTGTAATTTTTGTGTAAGATATTTCAAACTCAAGAATTTCATTATTATCATTACAATTAAATTAATATATGAAATTATTCACTATACCCAAATGCATTATTAAAGTATCCTTATTTATATTCTATTGGAACAAGTTCTGAAAGTTCTCACCATATGGGTAAACTGGTTTTTGTTTTTCCATGCATACGTGAACTGGCTATGAGTTACTTTTCTTATATCTGGGAGCTCTTGTGTGAATCTTGTGATCCCTTTCCATTATGTTTATGGTGATGCACCATAGCTATGCAAGAAGATTACTTCTAATGATACGGTAGATGGGCAAAATTGTAACTAAGGTGGGGAATTGGAAATGGAAAAATGAACATTCATAAAGGAGCTACTAAATATAACATTAGTTCTAATGATTTGGTGGGATTGCTGAGCTTCTTCTTCGCCAATCCTTTGCTAAACCATTTTTTCATTGCTCAACCTAGAGGCAAATTCTTTATTCTGAATGTCTTAAATTTTTTTGTCGAATGCAAATTGTTTTTATATAAAGTTGATTTAATTTCCGATTTTAAAATTTTAAAGGCCATTTGATTAATCTGTTTTGCATGGTTGAGCCTTCAATTTTCTTATTTTCTTGTTGTGGACAAATTTTATTTTAGTTTTTCAATTCCATTTTCGTGTGTTCTTTATAATCTTTATTATCTATTGTATCACCTATTTTGAGCGAGGAGTATACTTATTTGTTGTTTCTTTATACGATTTGATTTTACAAGATGTGTTTATGTTGCTATGAACTCTTACTATATTTTGAAAAGTGGTTGAGTGAGTTAGATTGCAATTGCTCCTGGTCTGTAAGGACATGGGTAATATTGTCCTTCTATCAAATATATTCTTCGAATTGGTTTGAAACTCAGGGGGGGTATGTAAATAGAATTGGCTATTTATATAATAGCATCTAGTGCGTAGTATGTGGAATTGTGAAATTTGTTCAAATAGTAAATGATTGCTTATACATGAAATTTCATTGTAGTTGGGTTCACTATTTTATATATTCTATCATGTTGATTAGAATTATTTACTATATGTCTATCATGTTTTAATATATTTTTGTTGTTTCACATGTCAAGGGCTTGCCTTGGACAACAGGAAGAGCAATGAAGCTTTTGATGTGATCCTTAATCATCAATTCATTATTTAGGTTGGGGTTTTCACTACTCTTCCAATGACTGCGGAGAAATCTTTCGAGCATGGATTCCTTCTGGAAATGTGGGATTTTTTAACGATGCAGTTGCTAGACCGATCCAATGTGGTGTAACATAAACTGTGTGCATTATATTAACAAGCAAGTCAGGTTGATCAAACGAGGATTTCTATTACTAATGGATTGAGAGTCAAATTAACAGATGTGATGAATGATTTCCAGGCTTTGAGAAAAAAGGATTGCTAATGGCCACAAAGAAGGTCTTAAGAATAGTTATTTACTATTTGATTGTGATTTTGCATATTATTTGTCTTCAGCAAG
Organism: Sambucus nigra; assembly: GCA_949130495.1. Taxonomy (NCBI): domain Eukaryota; kingdom Viridiplantae; phylum Streptophyta; class Magnoliopsida; order Dipsacales; family Adoxaceae; genus Sambucus; species Sambucus nigra. Next base: position 617,838,084 of record OX422207.1, read on the forward strand.
GAAATATGTTTGATGATATATGTTCATCATTTAATGTATATCGGTAATTTTGTGGGGACAATTATGAGATTTAATTTGGATATATAATTATGTGAATTGCAATGAATATTAATCAAGTGGTGATTTTTTTCTGCTCAAAGTTTTCCTCACCAGATTCTTTCATGGTTTATAGTTATTACTTTGTCTGTTATGTATTAAATTTGTTCTTCGAATGTGTGTCCAATAATGATATAGATGAATATTTAGTGTAATCTATGAAGGGAGAGTATCGGTTTGTGATTAATATGTGGGATTCAAATAGTGTGTTATTCATAATTGAATTTGTTTAAATTCAAAAAATGTTAAAGAAGGTTATGGAATCTTGAAAAATATATTTTTTTAAATATGTATTAAAATTACTAATAAACCTTTACCATTATAAAATCAGGTAAAAGCGTTACAAAATCTATGTAATATGGTAGAAATAGTAACAAGAAATTTTGTTACTAAATCAAAATTAGTAACGTTAAAATATCATTGCTAAATAAAATATTAGTAACGGTAAAATACCGTTGCTAAATCCAGTTGTAGAAATCCCATCTTAGGACCCCCCCCCCCCCCCATAGCACCTCTTTAGGTCCTTAGCAATCATCCATCCACCATAAATCATACGTCATACTCCAAGTACCAATCTAGAGGCCACCGGGTACTCCCCGAATCCATTTGACTCCGATTAACTCTCAATCTTGAGCATAGCTCATGAATCTTGTAAAGGCCTTGAGTACCCTTTCCAACGGTTCACCCTGTGCGCGAGTCGACCTTACGGTTCAGACGAACTATTTGTTTTACTTCGAAAACTAGTCTAGAGGCCACCGGCCACTCCCGGGACCTATTTGACTCGGTTCAAATCCCCACCTCGAGAAAATGTCAACAAATTATCAAAGGGATTTGAATCCTCTTTCCAACGATCCACCCTAAGCATGAATCGACCTTACGGTTTGGACGAACGATCCGTTTTACTACAAAAATTAGTCTGGTGGTCACCGGGCGCTCTCAGACCCAATTTGACTTTGACCAACTCTTCATCCTGTGGAATCTCAGTGAATCTTCAAAGGGATCTGAATCCCCTTTCCAATGGTTCATTCCATGAGCAAATCAGCCTTATAGTTTGGACGAATGATCCATTTTACTTCGAATGGTCATCAGGAACTTTTGGACACCCTTTGACCTTAGTTAAATCTCTAAAGTAAAAAAATATGAATGACATCTTGAAGGGAACTGAATACCCTTTCGAAAGGTCTGTCCCGTGTGCGAATCGACATTTTCCTTCAAATACTTCCTATCTAGTAACCAACGGGCACTTTCGAGCCCGTTTGACCTTGGTCAACTCCTAGACTCGGGAGCGGCTCAATGAATTCTTAATGAGATATGAATATATGAATCCCCATTCCAACAGTTCATTCCATAAACAATTCTGACATATTTTTTGTGTTTTATGGTCGTTTTCCATAAAATTTATTCATGACTGCCAAATGGCACCCCAGGGACCCTGCGTTTCGGTAGTGTGCCTAAGGTGCTACACCGATAGGTAGGTCCAGACCCTTGCCGATAGGCACAACCTTGTCACTATGAATAAAGTCCATGACCTCACTTTCAAAATCACCCTTGAACACCCCTCTCAGCAGTTCAAAGAACATTCTCTCGATTTTAGAGCTGTTCCATTTCTTGAAAACCCATTTTCGCACGTTCCATTCCATCACTTTCTCACCTCACTTGGTAAATTCACCCACCTCGCCATACCACTTTCATGTTATTATATGGTCAACTTATATACAACTAAGATCAACATCAAGCATTCATAAGTGGGTCTAAGTCTCCATCATTTTCTCCAATTCTCTATTTTTTAGTATTATTTGCTTCATTATTACTTTGGCATTTTTGTTTTACAATAGAGCATATATTCATCTCAAACCTTTATTAGTAGTATTTTCATATACCCTATTTTCATAAAACAAGAGGGTTTATCTATAAATTCCAAAAGATGGATTCGCATCTCACATTCTCGCTCTTAAAGCACATTTTTCTTTACACACACATAAGAGAAATCCCACGTTTAGATTTATAGATTAAACCCCACCCTTTGTTATCTTCGAACTACGTGGATTCTAATGACCCATGGCTACATAGACGTCTTGGGTGAATCTAGAGATTCAAGTCCTCCTTTTTGCAAGTTTATACATTTCCATCCGATCATATATATACATATATATACACTAGGGTGTACCCGTGAAGATGTCATGGTGATAAATTTGCTCCGGAGTATTTACACAAAGAAAAACAATAAAAGAGAGAGTAAATGAAATTGGATATCCTCTTTATCATTCAATAACGATGTTAAAACAATATTTGTTCTTAAAACTATTAAAACTCATGCACATGCATCAAACCCATATAGTCGACTACACCCATATACACTAGCAACGAGTATGTAACTGGGTTCAGTTAGATACAAACCCACAAAAAGCAAAAACCAAACAACGAAAAACATTATATACTGTAAACTCATATACAAACCCATCAAAAATTCAAACAACCATAAATGATTTCCAAAGTGTGGGTATGTAAGTCATGAAGTGGGTTCCAAGCATGGTTTTGTAAGCGGGTTTAGTTTTTATAACTGGGTATAGGGATTAAACTAAAGGAATTGTAAGAACAAAACTCATAAAAACTTTTACACTACCTAATTCATTTTCGTGACTTGGTTCCAAGTGTTTTTTTTATGTGGGCTCAGCTTTGGCAACATGGTATAAGGAGATGTTTTCTTAGACTCTCTCACGTTGTGCTCGTTACTATTACGTCCCAAGCTCTGCTAAATTTTTAAATACTAGAAAACTAAGTACTTACAAATATAAATATATTATTTAAAACCCATTACACATTGACATATTATATTTATGTTCGGAACATCATAACAAACTATAAAAATTGCCTAAAATGACCACAAATTGTGGCATCGATATGCTACCGAGTTGACTGATGTTGATGGATGGGATAAAATCTTCGTCTAATTATCTATTGTTTTTGTTTTAAATCTCCGAAATGATTCCTTCATGAGAAAAATGGGTTAAGCTTTTGTTTTCTAACTCAGTGTTAACAGATATAAACACAACTGGGTGGGTTCATTTCAAACTGGATGGGTTCGAAGTGTTTTTCAACGCTGAGTTTTGCGTTCAAAACCCATAGAGAGTTGGTTAGTGTATCATAAAACTCATTTCAAGTATCAGTGTGAAATGATGTATACAACTCTATTCAATCCGCAAAACCCTCCAACTTCTGAGCAATGCAAAATTCAATAATAAAGATGATGTCATGTGAACTAACACTCGAAAGTTGAAATGTAGGTGTTTGAGAATTATCAACCAACCCTGCAAAGTTGTAAATCTAGTTGTAGCTCTTACAGTAGTATATACATAATTGATATGTCAGACTGGTTAACCTAAACACCTACCTGCAATGTAAAACCAACATCAAACGTCAAAAAATGAACCTTGCACATATATACCTGGACAAAAAAACAAAAAAACAAAAATATGGAATTTTCATATATACAATAGACAAAAAATTATCTAATTGTTTGAAAATCTAAAAAGAACAAAATCTAAGTATTAAGTGATTAATGAGTTTTTTAAGAGAGTCGAGAAAAAATGGCAACTTGTTGTTCACTTCATATTAACGTCAACTAATTGTCTACACATGGGAAGGTTTAAGAAAAAAGTTATATAAATATCAATAGATTCAAATCACGTTGGTCAAAAAGGAAAACAGAAGCCACAAACTGAAAACAAAAAAATATAACACGTACAACGGGATAAAGATATTGTTAATGATATAATACAAATAAAAAAAGATATTATTTTCAGATAAAAAAATATTATTAATGTTAAAAACAATAGCACTAACATATGTTTTTAATACAAGTTAAATGAGTTAAAAATTTCATTTCTAGAAATAAATAAATTAGTGTAACAAAATATCAAAATTGAAAAAGAAGAGAGAGAGGTGTGGATATTGGTAACTAACTATAGCATCTTTGTATTGAAAAAAGTAACACATTGTTATATCATACTACAATAAAGTGTTGTACAATATCTTGGAATGAATGTTATACCACCCTTCAATGCAATATCACTTCAGTATGTGTAAACTCTTTGTTCTTGTAACATTACTTTTTTTGGTACATAACCTTACTATGCCATCTCTTTTTTTTATCTAACCTAACTAAAGCAATGTGATTCCACAACTTGTGAGACATTCAAGAATCCATTAAGACTCATACCATCAACATAGGTCACAAAATATTCATAAAAAATGAATGAGGGATCCAAGCTATGTTGTATTGTTATGATGTTGGGCTATTATCATAGAGTGAAAAGTACAATAAAAAAAATGAAAGTGGAAAAAAATTCACAAAATGAATATAAAAATAAAAAATGCTTGATTTATTAAAAGAGAATAAAATTTATTTCATTGGGATTATTTTACATTTTTGGACATATTTTTGGATATCTATACATAATCATCTACCTTCAGCCAACCCAAAATTAGACAAATGAAATAAAGCTTAACATTTACACAACCAAATGATCATAACAATAAACAAACATACCAAAAATATATACCACAACTGAATAATAAATATAAACATAAACATATCTAAGAAATGAGTATTCTAAATAAGACATGTGAAGACGGAATAAATATACATTAGATAAGACAAAGAAATACAAAACCAACAAGTCAAAAGAACTATAGATTACAAAGAAAGAAAACAATAAAACCCTTTTGTCAGTGTCTTATCCTCTCTTTTCCAAAGAAGTTAGGTCTATGAACCTAGTTTTCTCATGGAACCACGTTGTTTTGCCTGGTAGTTGTCATATTATTGGTGTCTATATTACAACCAATCTAAGTATTTGAGTGTTTTCCCACTTATCATTAAAATAGTTCATGACAATGTTTACCTAGATACTATATGTAAAAACAAACTTACACACTATTGAGAGTTAGATACTCAGACACTCGTGTCTACCTATCTCACATGACATTTTTGATACCCAGACACTCGTAAACTTGGATACACACATCACACATAAACTCACAACTCCTAACAATAAAAACAACACCACGTATTTATCTCTCTCCCACCCAAGCATACATAAAGACAATACATCACATAATCCACAAATCTCATAAATAAGAACATTAACCATAGCTATATACCCTAGTCAATAAAACTATAGCTGGAAATAAAGTGCATACCCATAACCAAGAAATAAATAGCTACAAAAAATTCTCTTATAATTATTTTTAAGAGATGAAGAAGTGAGATTCAAGATGACAGACACAATCTTGAGAGTTACACATAGAGGTAGAATGAGAATGACAGGCATTTTTTAGAAGATAGACTCGAAACTCAGAACCTTAACCATAGCTATATATCCGAGTCAATAAAACTATACTTGGAAACAAAGTGCATACTTATAACCAAGTAATAAATAGCTAGAAAAAAGTCTCATCTAATTACCTTTAACAGATGAAGTAGTGTGGTTAAAACTGGTAAAGACAATTTTGTGAGTTACACATAGAGGTACAATGAGAATGGGAGCCATTTTTTACAAGATAAACTCATGAATATGAAAGGTGAAATTCGACGATTTAGAGAGAGTGAGTGAGAAAAGTTTATACTTTCACAGTTCTCTTAGGTTGACATCTCATGAGGATTTCTTACGAATCGAAGATCTCCCAATCTACTAAAAGCTCATCTATATCATTTTAGACCCATAGATTCAAACGCTCCCCATTCAATCTCAGCTACCCGTTACAAAAAAAAAAAAAAAAACTCTTGCTATAGATAAATGCAAAACCTGTTTATATAAATTTTATATACAAAACCTTATATGACATGTCATGAATATTGAAAAGACCCTCCTCTTTTATATATATATACAGTCAGGCTCTTCAACATATCTCCTAGCAACATACCTATGAACATACATTTTTTTTAAATAGTAAAAAAAATAATTTTGAGATGATATTTTTTGTATGGGTTGATGATATTTCACTATGCCCCTCTAAAAAAATCAACTGCAGATAATGTCTTTTGTTATTTTTAAAAAATAGGTAAAAAAATGACAGTTTTTACCCTTTAAAACTGTCAGTTTTTTTTACCTATTTTTTAAAAATAGCAAAACACATTATTTTCAGTTAAATATTTTTAGAGGGGCACATTGAAATATCATGAACCCTTATCAAAAATATCAAATCAAAATTAATTTTTTTTACTATTTTAAAAAAAATAGGTATGTTCATAGGTATGTTAAGTGAGGTATGTTGGAAAGCCTGACACTCTCTCTCTCTCTCTCTCTCTCTTTCTATATATATATATATATATATATATATATATATATATATATATATATATATATATATATATATATATATATATATATATTGACTGTAACAAAATACAAAAGTCTTGAGATATAGTTAAGAAGAGCTTCATAGATAGAGTTCAAGAAGAGGAAAATGTGAACAAGTAGAAAACAAGGATGTAATCTTGTAAGAGGCCACCTAGGTATCGGCTGCACCCCCTAATCATCCTTTAGTAAGCGCTGAAGAGCTCCCTTCCTGACGATCCTTTCGATCTAATTCTTCAAGGCGTGGCAATCATTTGTTTCGTGGCCATAATCACTATGGAAACTACACCATATGGCCCGGTCCCTCTTGTGAGGAGGGGACCTCAGCTTCTCAAGCCAATGGAGTAATTTGTCTTCTCTGATGAGCTATAAAATGTCTTCGATTTCAGACTTTGGCAGCAATCATTGCTGCTTCTACCGCAACCTTTTTCATGGATATGAAGGTTGCAGCTTCTGCTGATGTGGCCTATGCCAAGGTAAAGGTTTCTTCTTCCAATGCTAGGACCCTCTGCGTGAGGAAGTTAACCTGGTCTTGGAGTGCTCATTGACAGTCATACCGATGATTAATGTAGATCAATAACTAGGAAACTTCTTCACTCTTCTCTGTCCTTGTCTTTGAGGTTCCTTCCATTGCTCATGCCATGTTAGTCTTTTAGAAATATATATTCTAAGATTAACCAGGTAATGGTGAGAAGCAAAGGAATTCAGGAAAAATACGCCCGGTAATTGGCATGCATCCCTTTGTTATCTGCAATGTTATTTTTCTGTGGCCGCGGCCTAAGGTACATATGCTAGTACTGTCGTGGGCACATCAATAAGAATTTTTCAGGTGAACTGAAAAATCTATAAATACTAACTACCTTAGGAATGCTACAGTATTCTAGAAATAAAACTGTATATATATGTGTGTGTGTGTGTATTTTATATGTTCATATGCTTATATATTTGCGCTTCGTCTGCTATACAAATTCTCTCTTCTATAGCGACTTGTGATTCAGCAAAAACTCATATTATGTTTTGAATTCTTATTTTTGAAAACACTCCTAAGGATGGATTCACTCCGTCCTCTTCCATGACGTGAGTTGAATGATTCCATTCTTTAATTTTATTATTCACATGGGCACACACTTCACGGAGTCTAAAATGAGAAGATTAATACATGCCCATGAGAGATTTAAAGGGAGGCACGGGTGCCTAACACCATCCCATATCATAACTTAGTCCCCAAAACCTTATGATTAGTCATAAATTCCTCACATTTATCCCCTTAATTTCGGTATTTTTATGATCTCGTGCTGTGTAAATAGCTTGAATTTATCTCATATTTATGCTACTAACCCTTTTTGACAAGTATTTCGTACTTTGTGTATCTCTTATGTGTTTTACAGGTATTTCATGCAAGAAAGATGGAAAAGAGAACTCAAAATAGTGAAAGAAACTACGAATCGGGGAGTTGAAGGGCATTTTCAAACTTTTGCATCCTTAGTATGGAGATGGGGCCAATTGGAAAGTTGAAGAGCTTCAATCACAAGAACACTGGAAAAAACGGCACCTTAATCCGAGCTACGGTGAAGAAGTTATGCCCATTTGAAGTTGAGAAAGAAATCGAAGAAAAAAGCTGTCAGACCCAAACCGAATCGAAACTGAGAAAAAAGAACCAGTTCGCCCATTTGTCATGCTCCAGATCCGTTACAAATTTAGTCACCCTCTAGATCCGTTACAAAATTAGTCACGCTCTCTAAGTGTGACAAATTGTCAGATACGGAATTTTTATTTTGTGCTTATCTTTTAGTCAAAAGAGTTTTATGTTTTGGGGACTCCTATAAACGACCTCTAGTCTATATATTTAGTCATTAGGACTCTTTTTATTAATATTTCATTCATGTAAAAGCTCCATAACAAGTAGGAACACATATTTTGCACCTTTAATTCAAGAGCTTTTCAAGTTTTTCTTCAAGCTTTGATTTCTTCTTGCATGTTCTTGTTCTTCAATCGTGGTAACTTTTCTTTCCAGCACTTTTATTATTATTTCTCATATTTCATCTCTCTTTACAAGCAATTATGAGTTCATGCAACTTAGATAACGTAGTTTTCATTAATTTCACTATGTTAGGTTAGGTTTTTAAAGATTGGGATACATGAATGCAACCTGATGTGGTAGTTGCATGTGTATAAAATTAATCCTCTAAATTTAATGGTTTATTACGACCGTATTGCGTAGAATTGCGACAATTGTAGATCTTTGGATCTCGTTTTCTTTGGGTAACCGGGATGCTTCAGAATGCAATTCGAGTGTAACTATCGCGATACCGATTTACTCGTCCTCTGATTAAGTATGGTGTGGGCTTGAACCTCATATACGTAATGCTTGGGAGTACTAAATTCTGGGTCAAATTAATCACTTAAATTTACGATTAGTTTTATACCATCAATACACTAGGGTTGAGAAATTGTATTCCCGGCCTGTTTTCTTCATCATATAGTTCAAGTTTTAAATCATTCATCGTTAGTATTTTAGGTAATTTAGAATAGTTGCATTTCTTTCATAATTATAAAATTACATTTAGTTGTAGACAATTCTCAAAACAAATCATCTTTTCCTTTCTTTTTAGAGTCAAGTTAGGGTTAACAATCTTACCTTTGTCGTCACGTTCACTCGTCCTAGTTCCCTGTAGATTCGATACCTAAACTAGCCACTATACTCCGCAAGAGTATAGTTATAGTTTAGGTTTTTGTATTGTGGTTGGAAGCCGATAATAACGACTAGCTTATTATACGGATGCTCGGTTTGTACCACGATCAAAATGGCGCCGTTGTTGGGGAAGTAGGTAGACATTTAGGTTAGGTCGAGTTAATAAAAAAAATTGACTCTAATTCTTAAAAAGCCAAAAAAAATTCAAAAAATAAATAAAGATATGAGTCTTGAGAATACCCCACGGGATAGTGACACAACCGAATTACGTTTAGATATAAGTCTTGGAGATTTTGAGAAAGAATTCGGCCCAGTGGAAAGGGACCTCACTCTTGAAGTTCAATCATTTTTGGACTCATTTGGTGACTGTAACAACCCGCCCTTTTTGGAGACGATTAAATTCCATAATTAATTATAAATTGGAATTTGGGAAATTTCCCTAAATAGTAATTTTTGGAATTTTCGAGGATTAAATGATTTTCGAAGGGATATTGTGATTATTTTTGGGACTATATAGGTCGAAATATTTTAATTATATGTCGTCATTGAGTAAAGCGACATGAGGTAAGATTTTTAATTGGAAAACCCGCATTTATTTATTTTGGGTTGGAATAGTGATTTGCGGTCATGTACCTCTGATGGAAATTTCGACTGCGCCATGATTCTCGGAATGGCCGAGATAGTCGGAAAAGAGTGTTCGATTGTCGAAATTGAGTTTCGGGTAATTTTAGAGGTAAAAGTAACTCATAATTGGGTAAACGAGTCGTTCTTGGGTTTTAAGGGGTATAACCCTTTTCTTCTTATTTAAAGAGGGAGAAAGGGAAAGAAAAGAAGAAGGAGAGAAAGAGAAGAGAGAGATGAGAGAGAGGAGGAAGAAAAAGAGGAGAGAAATGGAGATCTCGGGCCAACTCCCCCGGATTCGACTCGAGGACGTCGGATTTTATCCACGAGGCAAGTGTTTACTTGCTTTATTCAATTTTTGCATAAATATCTCATACCGTAGTTTGGTATAATTAAACCCTAAAGATTTTGGGTTGGGTATTCGTGGATAAAACGGGTTTTCGGGAGTTAAAATGAATAAACCCCTAAAATTTTATAATTGGAGAAACTTAGGTTTTAACCTAAATTAATTGGTGGTTTAGGGTTCTAGGATGTTTAGAACCCTTAATATATATGTAATTGTAGTTGTTTGAGGTGGTAGGACGTTGGGTGAGGTGACAAACGCTTGGGAGATGCTTTAATGGCCGAAACCGTCTCGGAGAAGACGATGAACAGTGACCTGCGTCCTTTCCGAACCGATTCGGCCTAGGAGCGAATCGATTCGGCTCTTGGTCAAAAAATAAAATTTGTAGATCTCTTCGACGTGGTCGCGCGGGCACCAACTGTGTATTTTTCTGATTTTTTTGGATTTATAGTGATTTTTCTACGGAAAGCTGTCTGAGATCGAAATCATTAGATATGACTTATTGGTGATAAATATTAGGGGTTCTCAAAAGGATTGTTAGGACATCTAAAGAATTTGAGGAGATATTAAAACTTTGGGTTTGTAGGAATAAATCCAAGTTAGGGTTTAAATGGATATTGGATTGAGTTGGGGTATTTTAGAATGTGAAAAATCTCCCAAACTGTGACCCTCGAATAGGCCGAATCGATTCGGATCCAAACGGAATTGATTCGCCTAAGGTGACTTGGGTTTCTGCAGTGGGCCGAATCGATTCTGGATTAGACTGAATCGATTCGCCATTAGGGACCTGTTTGCAGAATGTTTTCCGAATCGATTCGGGTTGGGAACCGAATCGATTCGCCTAGCCAAATCGATTCGCAAATGGGGCGAATCGATTCTCCTTGGGCAGAATTGCCAGTTTTCTCCTCTTGTGGTTATGGGGATTTAAATTATATTTGGATACTTGTATGAGGGACCCTAGTTATGATATGGGGGATTCCTAAATGAGGGTTATGAGGATAAATAAATCCGTAGATGGGATTAAGGTATGCACTACTTATTAAAGTAAGAAAATACTTTGGGTTTAGTATCATGCATATATGAACGCATGATTATGATTCCTTGGGAGAATCTTTGGGATTATTGGTCATCGATAGATGGTTTGGCAAATATGGCCATTTTTATATATTCGGGGAGGAATATATGGTGTATGTATACTATGTGATTCAAGTATATATATAATTTGAGATAAATGATTTTGAAAATATATAGATGAATGTTTTCAAAATGGAAAAAGAAATTATTTTTCATAATTAATAAATTATGGTTACACACCTCCCTAAATCTCTATCATAAGGGAAGTTGCGCGCATATGGTGATGCCCCCTGGTTAATGAATGCAGGGTGGATATAGTCCTATAGGCCATATGAGCGATTACTGTTTACTGCACTGGTTAGGGGATTCTGGGTGTGGTCTTGACTTTCCCGCAGGCATATGGCCGCTTCCCGACGTTGGTAGGTTCCCAGGTTGTCTTGTTTGATAGACCCTAGAAGATGATAGCCATTTAGGGGCGCGTCCAGTGGGGAAACCCAGAGGGGTGGTCTTAGTTTTATTAAAGCAATTTATGATAATAAATTGGCTGTAATTTACATTTCCTGAGTATAAAAAGGGAAATGGGATAAAGGTTTTGGCTTCGGTAACACTCCCGGATGGAAGAAGGGATGTGGAAGCATATGATATGATCAAAGCATTTTCATGATAATGAAAATGGCTTTGGGTAAATTTTCTGAGTGCAAAAAGGGAAATGGGATGATATAAAACGGAAAAGCATTTTTATGATAATAAAATTGGCTTTTAAAAGTATATGATTTATTAAAGCAATTCATGATAATGAATTGGCTTTTATATTTACATTTCCTGAATATAAAAAGGGAAATGGGAAATTTTGAGGAAAGTGAAAGTATTGATAAATACTTTGTATGTGAATTCTCAGTCCGGGAGATAGATCCAGATGTTTATGGTAAAATGAATATATATGGATGAATTGTGTACCGAGGGTATAACGGATCCCGACGATCGACCTTGCAGCATAGTAGTGTATCGGGGGGGTTCCTTATTTGGATTTCGCTTTGCGAGACACCCCACGCACGAATTTGGGAATGTGTTGAGACTGGGGAGAAGTTTAATCCTTAGTGCTCTAATATTATAAATGCTTATGGTATATATATATATATATATATATATATATATATATATATATATATATATATATATATATATATCTGTACTGAGGGCCTAGGAAATCTTGACGATCGACCGTGCCGCATAGTAGTGTATCGGGGGGGTTACTTGTTTGGATTTCGCTTTGCGAGACACCCCACGCACGAACATGGCACAGCGTTGAGACGGGGTGAAGTTTGTCTCTTAGTACATTTCTTGGACTATCTAGGGTTGATAGTGGGTTGGGTGATTAGACTAGTTCAGCAGGGTAGCTTGACTAGGATGTTTAGAGGGATGCGCTAGGAGTGCACTGTTAGTGGAGAGGTGAGGGGTATCTCATGGGAGTGCGATACTAAACTTAAATATGAGGTAAAACCTTTTTCTAAAAAATAAGGCATTTATGCACTTGCTAAATATTTTCAAAACTCGGGCTCTGACCCGTTTATCTACTTTTCCTTTCTTGCTATATTATATATATATATATATATATATAGGTGTTCAGACACAGGGACGCCTGGATGACACATCTTTCGAGTCAGACATCGGCTGCAGCAGCTGTGGATGCTTGCAGGTTCTTGATAGACGCTTCTATTCTTGTACTCTAGATAGGAGGTACTGTATATACATTCGGGCCAATGGTCCAATTGCATTTATTTATTCTTTTAGCACAGCATTCGATATCGTTGTATATTTTGACCGAGTGTTCGGTTATTTTATTTCATTTCCGCAAAATTGTGTGGATGTTTTAATTTAGTAATTGTTAAAAAGAGTAGTAAAGTTAAAATTTTGACACCGGCCTAATAGGTTATCAGTAATTAAATGGATTTTCGACAGTGATGCTAAGAGTGATCCATATGAGACTCCTGTTTTAATTTGATATAGGAGTGATCTCCCGGTATTTTATTAGGTGGGGTGTCACAGTGACCTAGATGAGAGAGAGTGGAATGACAGGATAGATAAATTCATTCTTTATGAATGTTCACCCGAGCCTTTTCAAAGTATGCTGAAACGTGAGATTTTATCTATTAGTGATGAGATTGATAAAATAATTAGAGCGTTTCCATCTGGTGACGCAAGGTTTGTCATACCGCATTGTCACTTTCCAACACGTTCACACATGTCATTTGAGTTCTTGGATGAGATCGAGGACATAACTAGTGTATCATCCTATTTGAAGAACAATTTATCCGTTTCCGAGTTAGAGAAAAATATATGCTTAATGTGTCAGTCAGAATTTCAGCATGATATAATCTTCAAGTGTGACCATTTATGTTATGACGTGGTGGTGCATGTCGATTTCACTCACCGCATTCATTATGTGCCTCCATAACTATACTTGTTCTATTGGGTTGACTTCCAATTGTTCAGACTTTTGATTTATAATTGGAGGACCCCACACACGGGTCGAGTAAGTTTTAGGACATAGGCGTCGCACCCCCGACGCGTATGGGGTGATTTTTATTGTATTATTGAGTCATGTGTTAGTGTCATTTAGTGTCTTTATGCATTTCAAATATTTGTTTGTTTTATTTTCTCACACTTTTCATTCGCTTTGAGTTAGATTTTAGTCATTTTTGCTTGAGGACAATGCAAAAGTCTAAGTTAGGGGGGTCACAAGTGCGTTTTTCTAAAACTTCATAAATTTTTAAAAAACCCAAAAATCATAAAATTTTGAAAAGTCCAAAAATATTTTTCTTCAAAATAAATAAAAATTGGAATTCAAAATTTTCAAAAATATCATTAAAAGTCGGTTTAAAGTCTCAAATTGTAAAAACGCAATGCACAAAGCCGAAAATTACCAAAGATGGAAATTGTGCAAAAATTAACGACTTAACGAATAAGTGTGGAGATTAACAAAACCTGGTGAGATTTCGAGCATATAGATCTTTTTGAGTTTTTAAATCAATCCGAGTTAATGGTTAACTCATAGTTCTAATTTAGCGTTTTAAATAAGTCGTTGATGATCTCAGTTATTTGTTTTGATCGGTTATGGAAAATGAAATGTTGCCTCGAAATGCGCGCTATAAGTATCTAAATTAAATTAATCTCGAGACGCATATGGTAAATTAATAAGTAATTCGGACAATGAAGTAGGCCATCGTTTGTTACCCAAAAATATTAGCTATAAAAAGTCATAAAAAAATCTTCCCCTTTGTAACCCAAATTTGAGCCGAATAATTTTTCCTTTCATTTGACAACCCGAAAACCCAAATAGCCCAGAATTGTGAAAAATGTAAAAAGTCAGAATTTAAGTCCGAAAAGTGCAACAAAAAGGGGCAAGAAAAAAATAGAAAAATGCTCAACAAAAATAGCAAGAAAAAGAAAAATAAGAAAAGAAAAAAAATAGAAAAAGGAGAGAAAAACGAGTAAGAACCCGAAAAAAAGCACTAACGGACATCATAAGAAAAAATTTCCAATTCTGAAATTTTTAACCTTTTCCATGTTACCCAATACACCTTTTACCCGTGAAAGTCCTAATTGAGTCCAAAATTGCGAAATTAGTTACCGCATTGAGAGCTAAAACACCAAAAAAATAATAAAAGAGATAAAAAATGTGAATTAGAGGCAATGTTCCCATTTTCTTATATCCATAATCCTTTGATGAGATCCGACTACCCAAAATTTTTTTTGTCTTTCTACTTGTGTGCGTGAACTTGGTTCCAACATATTTACTCTTATAAATCATGCATACCGATAGAATAGCCACATTCCGAGTGATTCATTTGAGAGAGCATCTGTGAGGTTTTGAAATCAAAACGAATTTTCGGATAAGTAATGTAATGGTCAATCGGTGGAAATTCGCGGTTAAATCTTCAACTTCACACACGCGCACTATGATTGAGACTCTTGAACATGAATTGATGATGAATATTTTCTAAAAAAGTTTGAATTACACGATTATTTCGTATTTTGAGTTTTCTTTGAGTCGAATTTTGTGGGTATATTCGCTACAAATCCTCACGAGACACAACTCGTCTTACTAGGGTAACCTAGGGGTTTAAAGGCTTGTTTCATAGGTTAAATGCAATCTTTTTCCCATGAAAGATGTATTCTATCCCAATAAAAGTTTTTGAAGGATCTTTAAATCATACTCTCATTCTTTTACATTGCTCGGGACGCACAAAGTTCTAAGTTAGGGGGGGTTTGATTAGTCATAAATTCATCACATTTATCCCCTTAATTTCGGTATTTTTATGATCCTGTGCGGTGTAAATAGCTTGAATTTGTCTCATATTTATGCTAATAACCGTTTTTGGCAAGTATTTTGTATTTTGTGTATCTCTTATGTGTTTTACAGGTATTTCATGTAAGAAAGATGGAAAAGAGAACTCAAAATAGTGAAAGAAACTAAGAATCGGGGAGTTGAGGAGCATTTTCATAAATTTTCAACCTTAGTCTGGAGTTTAGGCCAGCTAGAAAGTTGAAGATCTTTCAATTACAAGAACACTGTAAAAAACGGCACCGCAATCCGAGCTACGGCAAAGAAGTTATGCCTATTTGAAGTTGAGAAAGAAATCTAAGAAAAAAAGTTGTCAGACCCAAACCGAACCGAAGATGAGAAAAAAGAACCGGTTCGCTCATTTGCCACGCTCCAGATCTATTACAAAATTAGTCACGCTCCATATCCGTTACAAATCTAGTCACACTTTCTAAGTGTGACAAATTGTCAGATACGTGATTTTTATTTTGTGCTTATCTTTTAGTCAAAAGAGTTTTATGTTTTGGGGACTCTTCTAAACGACCTCTAGCCTATATATTTAGTCATTAGGACTCTTTTTATTAAGATTTCATTCATGTAAAAGCTCCATAACAAGTAGGAACATCTAGGAGAAGGATTTACATATTTTGCACCTTTAATTCAAGAGCTTTTCGAGTTTTTCTTCAAACTTTGATTTCTTCTTGCATGTTCTTGTTCTTCAATCGTGGTAACTTTTCTTTCCATAATTTTTATTATTATTTCTCATATTTCATCTCTCTTTCCAAGCAATTATGATTTCATGCAACGTAGATAACGTAGTTTTCATTAATTTCACTATGTTAGGCTAGGATTTTAAAGGTTAGGATACATAAACTCAACATGATGTGGTAGGTGCATGTGTATAAAATTAATCCTCTAAATTTTATGGTTTATTATGACCGTATTACATAGAAATGTGACAATTGTAGATATTTGGATCTAGTTTGTTTCCGGGCAACCGGGATGCTTCAAAATGCAATTCAAGTGTAACTATCGCAATACCAATTTATTCGTCCTCTAATTAAGTATGGTGCGGGCTTGAACCTCATATACGTAATGCTTGGGAGTACTAAATTCTGGGTCAAATTAATCACTTAAATTTACGATTAGTTTTATACCATTAATACACTAGGGTTGAGGGATTGTATTCCCGACATGTTTTCTTCATCATATAGTTCGAGTTTTAAATCATTCATCGTTTGTATTTTAGGCAATTTAGAATAGTTTCATTTCTTTCATAATTTTAAATTTGCATTTAGTTGTAGCCAATTCTAAAAAAAAATCATCTTTTCCTTTCTTTTTAGAGTCAAGTTAGGGTTAGCAGTCTTACCTTTTTCGTCACGTTCACTCGTCCTAGTTCCCTGTGGATTCGATACCCATAATAGCCACTATACTCCACAAGAGTGTAGTTATAGTTTAGGTTTTTGTACTGTGGTTGGAAGCTGATAATAACGACTAGCGTATTACACGAACGCTCTGTTTGCACCACGATCACCTTATAACTACTTGGTTTCGCATGCATCAATATTGTCCTTGATGTCGTTCTCTCAAGGAGGTAAAATTTCTTTTGCCCGTTTTGTGAAAATAGGTTGGCAACTCCATCTCTACACATTATCCTCCATATTGACGACGGTCGAGCACCTCGATAAAGGGCACAACATCGCGCTCATTCCAGAGGGAATCCGAAAAGGGAGGCCCCGGGATGTCCACAGTGGCGACTCTGCTGGGGACTTACCTTTTTTGAGGCCTAAACTCTAATTCTACATAGGTATTATTATTTTCTACATGTGTGCATATGATCCTACGTGTACGTTCCCTTTACTCCTCTATTTACTTTATATATATATATATACCTCATGCTTATATCTAGCATGCTCCCTTACCATGTATATATCAATTTTCACTCACTTATACACTTCACACAGTTGTATAAACTCTCCTTGTCCACTTTACACACTTTCACTTATATATAGGTTCACTTCCTCTCACATGCTCCATGTACCACTTAGATTATCCATGTTTAGGTTTCACTAACACACCCCCACACTTCTCACACTTGTATATATATCCATGCTCACTTAGAAATGTCACACACCACTTGTAGTTGATCCATGTTTAGGCTCACTAACACACACACACAATCACTTGTATATATTCACATGTCACTCACTCACATGTATATATTCCCATGCTTCCCTATCAGCATGTGTAATATAGTCTCCATGCTTTATTCTGGATTTAATTTTCATAATTCTTGTATATAATCCCTCATGAGTATAGTACTCCCTTAACTCATCATGAAAATAAAAAATAAAAAATCACTCCCTCCATAATTTGTCCTGTACTAGGGGTCATTTTGTGATGGGTGATGGTCCCGTGGGGATAAGTTAACTTAAGCGATATGGCTCTTACCTTCCATTTCCTTCGTACCTTCGATGTGTATCAAACAGCTACCCCCGCATCGTATCGCTTGATCGAACTCACGACGGGAGGTATATATTAGGGAACTGGTTCACATGCGTCAAGTATATCGAGTTTGTTCTCACACGTATCATCCCCATGAGGTACATCCTGAGGCAATTCACGTACACTGAGGTATATCAAATGGCTTGTCCACACATAACGATGACTGATTGCCCTTATAGGCAGGAGGTATATCATGGATGTCATGACAAAGGGGAAAACCTTCCACTATCCCAACAAGTGCATAAACATCATATATGCATCAATCTTAGGGCCCTCATATTTAGTTCGCGGGTTACCATTCGAAACTCTTAGACCTCGTTTGCGAGTTCTATTTTGGAGAGAAAAGAAAGGAAAGGAAGAGAAAGTGTGTTTCCTTTCCTTCGTTTGAGAGTTTAAGTAGAAAAGAAAGTGACTTTCTCTCGTTTTGGAGTTTAAAAGGAGATACAGGAAAGGAAAATTTTTAAAAAACTTTCTCTCTCTCTCCAAAACTTTCTTTTAAAATTGGTAAGAAATGAAGAGAAAGGAAAGTTTTTAATGAATTGTTCTTTTTTTCTCTTAAAAAAATTATTTTCCTCCTAAACTTCCAAACGCAAGAAAGAAAATTATTTTCTTTTCTCTCCTAAACTCCTTTCTCTTCTCTTCTTTTCTTTTCACTCTTATTAACTTTCCCTTCTTTTCTTTTCTCTCTTAATAAAATTTTCCTTTCCTTTCTCTTCTTTCCAAAACTCCCAAACGAGCTCTTACAAAATTCCAGATCGACATTCCGCCCGAATTTTCGCGCTATTTCACCTTTTTTCAAAACAGGACCTGTTCGTGAGTCTAGAAACAAGTCAAAACGTTTTACATTTTTAAACCCTATTTTCCCAGTCGCGGGTCCTGTCCAACAGTTTTTCTTGCATTTTGGCAAACCTAATACAAGTGAAAACTTAATAATAATAATAATAATAATAATAATAATAATAATAATAATAATAATAATAATAATAATAATAATAATAATAATAATAATAATAATAATAATAATAATAATAATAATAATAATAATAATAATAATAATAATAATAATAATAATAATAAGAAGAAGAAGAAGAAGAAGAAGAAGAAGAAGAAGAAGAAGAAGAAGAAGAAGAAGAATTGTTGATACAAAAATTAGTCAGCTGACATGGACCAGTTATATAAAGGCATGTGTCATCTAGCGTGGCACAAGTTCAAATGTACCGAACTACTTAGAGTACCGTGTTACTCCACGTACCGAGCTACCTAGTATACCTAGCAACTTGTTGGAAAGACTAAACGACCAAGACAGATTCAATGTTTACTGTATACAGTCATTTCTTATCATATATGGATGAATACGCCTATTTAATAAAGGCGTATTATCCATTCACATTGACATCCCAAGGGCTATAAATGCATTATAAACCCCTCATGACAAGGTGACAGGGTAAGCAATAATAAACGCAATCATAAGCGAACATAGTCGAGATCAAGGCAAGACATCCAGTAATACAAAATAGTGGACGTAGGCCATTTTCCTTAAGGCTGAACCACTTCAAAATATCTTGTCTTATTTATTTATTTATTTATTCATATTTATATGTGATCAATTAATCAGATCAAATCTAGTTTTTTACATCAACTGATTGGTGTCGTCTATGGGAACAACTATACATAGTATTTTTCACCCAAAAATTCATTATAAATGGTTGATGCCCCATAATCAAGTAATAGGAGTAATGAAGGGAATTGACCTAACCCTTCTGTCCCTCAAAATGCAAATGATATCACTGAAATCTTGGTAAGCTTAGCCAAGGGACTAATGGCTATGCAGAAACTATGCGATAATTCATTCAAACTGTCCAAAATGGAGCGTTTGTACAGTCAGGCCAACAAAGTGTTCAGAGAAGCATGCATCCTCCATATTCATCACAACCACGTTCTAGGTCAAGATATAGACGTACTGAAATTCGTCGTTCTGGGAATTCAAGTAATCCATCTTATCACCCTGGTGCAATGTCGCCTATAAGAATTTCAGATTCACTGAAAAACGTCACTCTAATGCCAGAAAGACCAAGTGCTCTGGAAAGGTTGAGCAGAGCCTCACCCTTTGACCATTTAGGTCCCAGGAGGAATAGAAATCCTCTTCAATCTGTGTCAAGATATTCGCAATGACCAAATGATTTAAGGGAAGTCTCAGCCCAATCACATCCAAATCCTAGTCCTGGAGCTCACATAGAAAGATCCCAAGAGGAGAATTGTGCGCGATCTGTTGCTCGAGAAAACATAAATAAATTAGAGGATGGCAATGATGCATGGAAAGGATCTATTCAGAGGTTAGAAGATAGCTTAGGAAAAATGTCCAAGGCCAATAATCCTCTCCAAAGAACCTTTATTAAGGGATCTTCATTCATACAAGCGATTGTGGACTTTCCCACACCATCAAAGTTCATGGCACCAGTGGTCACACCAAAGTATGATGGAAAAACCGATCATGTTCTTCACATAGAGAAGTACCAAGTTGCAGCAGGCATTTATGTAGTTCCACATGATATGAGATGCTGGATATTTTTAGGAACCCTTACCGGATCTGTAAGATATTGTATAACGGCCTTCCTCGAGGGATAATTGCAACCTTACATCAACTAACAGAGTTGTTTATAGGGAATTTCTATTTTGGTTCCAAGCTAGTTAAAAAGGTAGAGCATTTGTTGAGTGTTACGTAGAAAGCATGTGAAACTACCAGGGATTATATCACTCGTTTCAACAATGAGAAGATGAAAGTCATAGACTATGAGGAGGAGATAGCCATTACAGCTCTCATGAGCAGTCTTTTTTTAAAAAAGCTGTATTATACTTTGTCCAAGGATCCCCCAAAATCCATGGCTGAATTGATGGCAAAAGCAGCCAAAATTATGAATGCCGAAGAGGCTATGGCTGAAAAGAAGAATGTTGAGGCAAAGGTGGAAACCAAAACTGAAGGTAGGTCGGATAAGAAGTATCATAAGAATAATGGTGGGAGCAAGCAGTCGAAGGAAAAGAAATACTGGAACACTTAAGAAAGTATACAAACTATACTCCCTTAGAGGTGGATATAAACCATGTTCTCGAGGAAATTAAGAACAATAAGGAATTGAATTGGCCAGAAAACTGAGGTCAACTGTCAAACAAAGGCACAAATCCAAATATTGCGAGTTCCATAAAGATCATGGTCACATAACCAAGCAGTGTATAGCTCTCCAAAATGAGATGGAGGCACTCATTTAACGAGGAAAGTTGAACCGGTATGTTGATAGTCAGAATGGTTGGAAGACCAACAATAGATCTTGACGGAGGTCTAAATCTCCTTGCCGACCAAGAGATGATAAGAAAAGGGACCATGAAGATGATCCTGATCTCCCAAAATGGCCAAAACAACATGAACATGAGATATTTTCAATCCATTTTGGTTCATCCGATTGTAATATGATTGCAGGTAGAGACGCATGAGGAGGTGATCATACTACTGAAAGGAAAGCTTACCTTAAAAGGGCTCAAGCTTTCTCCTATATACAATAGATAAATCTGGTAGAGGAAGATCACCCGAGGAAGGTCAATAAAGATAAGAGAGTATTTGACTTTTCTAAAAATGATCTGGAAGGAGTTTTGTATCCTAGTGATGATCCTCTGGGGATCAAAATGAGAATAAAGGATGTAAGATTTTCAAGAGTGCTAGTGGATAATGGTAGCTTGACATATATCATGTTCTACCCTTATTTTGGTAGTTTGAACTTGAAACTTGGGCAGTTAGAGTCGTATCACAGCCCCCTCATTGGGTTCTCTGGAGAAATTTTTTTTCCACTTGGAATGATCAAGATAGACATATTTATTGGTACTTGGCCAACTAGCAAAACAGAGAAGGTGTACTTATTCTTAATGGATAAGAGCGTCCAATCAGCCTACAATATAATCATGAGAAGATTAGGCCTGAAAAAGATTAAAGAAATCCCATCCACTCACATCAGTGATTAAAGATTTTGACCAAACTTTGGGGTCAGAATTGTGAAAGGAGATCAAAACGTAGCTCGAGAATATTACTACTCATCTTCCGAGCAAGAGGACTTGGAAGAAGATTGAAATAAAATCACCACTTATTAAGTGGATGAATATGATGAGTCTGAGATTGACACCTTAGACCCAAGAGATGAAACGAAACTTGTTAAAGGCCGAGCCATGGAGGAAACATAAAGTATTATTCTAGATGATATGCAACCAGAAAGAACAACCGAGATTGGTGCTTCACTTGATCCAATATTAAAGCAAGAACTGGTAGCATTTTTGAAGCACAGAAAATAGGTATTTGCATAGAGTCATGAAGATATACTGGAGATAGACCCACCTTTCTTATTTCATGAGCTCAATGTCAACAAAGAAATCAAACCAGTGAAGCAAATGAGAAGAGTCTTATGTCCGAAAAAGAACCAGGCTATTCAAGAAGAGGTGGAAAAGCTACAAAAATCTTCTTCCATCGAAGATGTGAGACATCCTGATTGGATGGATAATGTCGTGATGCTTAAGAAGAAGAATAATAAGTGGAGAATATGTGTGGACTTCACAAACCTGAATAAAGCTTTCCCAAAAGATCATTTTCCTCTGCCCAGAATAGATCAGCTGGTGGACGCAACTTCGGGGCAAGAATTGCTAAGCTTCATGGATGCCTATTCTGAATACAATCAAATTAAAATGAAACCAGAAGACAGGGAAAGTAACTCTTTCATTATCCAATGAGGAACATATTGTAACAATGTTATGCCTTTTGGTCTTAAAAATGCAGGTTCTACATATCGGTGATTGATGAATAAGGTGTTTGCGGAGCAAATTGGACAAAATATAGAGGTATACGTCGATGACATGTTGACTAAAATCAAGAAAGTTACTGATCATATAACTGATTTGAGCCAAACGTTTGATCAACTGGAGAAATACAAGATGAAGTTGAACCCAACCAAATGCATTTTTGGTGTACATTAAGGTATGTTCCTCGGGTACATAGTGAATCAGAGAGGTATTGAAGACAATCCTGACAAGATAAAATCCTTACTAGAGTTACGATCTCCAACCACCAAGAAGAAAGTGCAGAGCCTTACGGGGCGTGTAGAAACTCTAAATCAATTTGTCTCCCGAGCAACTGATAGATGTCTTCCATTCTTCAAGGTGCTCAGAAAAACATTTGAAAGGAACAATGAATGTGAGAAGGCGTTCTTAGAGTTAAAGAGATACTTGGGGACACCTCCTTTATTGTCTAGGCTAGTGATGGGAGAAAAATTATACTTGTACTTAGCTTTTTTAGAAAGTGCAGTCAGTTCAACCTTGATAAGAATAGAGGGCGGAGTGAAAAAACTTGTTTACTTTACTAGTAAGACATTCAGGTGAGAAGAAATCAGGTAGCCGAAACTAGAGAAGTTTGCATTGGCATTAATTGAGGCGAGTAGGAGAATGAACCCATATTTTTTAGCCCATACAATAGTGGTATATACTGACATGGCACTCAGACAAGCTTTACATAAGCCATAAAAATATAGAAGATTGATGTATTGGGCAGTGGAGTTAGGGGAGTATAACATTATCTATGAGACAAGATCCTCTCCTAAAGGATAGGCAGTGGAAAATTTCATTGCTGAGTTTACCTACCCAGATGTCTCCGATCAACAGGGGGTTAATGCAGAGCAACTCAATGATGCAAAATGACCAACATAGAATGCCCCCGATCAACCCATAGCCACAGTTTTGCTAGAAAGGAAGCACAAGATATTCCATCAAGGAATTTTGTCAGACCAAGGGTTTGATGACAATATCCCTATATGGAATTTATATGTCAGTGGTTCTTCGTGTGCCATAGGTTGCGGAGCTAGAATTATTCTCATCAGTCCAGACAAAATAGACATAGAATATGCTCTGCATTTTCAATTCCAGGCTTCCATTAATGAAGCTGAGTATGAAGCCGTGATTGTGGGTGGCCTCAACTTAGCCAAATCATTGAATACAGGGCAACTTGTGGTGTTTAGTGATTCACAATTATTGGTGAATCAAATGCTAAGTCTTTATGCAGCAAAAGGGGAGTTCATGTCACCATACTTAATTAAATCTCTAGATATTGTAGCCAATTTTTCAGTCGTTCAAGTGATTAGAATACCTATATTGTATGATGCAAGGGCAGATGTTCTTGATCGGTTAGCCTCAATAACTCGTAGTGAGCTAAGAAGAGAAATACCTATTGAAGTACTTGCAAGCAAAAGTATTGATGAAGACTTGATGGTGAATTTTATCCCCTTAGATATAGGACCATCTTGGATGGATACCATCAGGAATTATATTGAAGAAATTACTTTACCAGCTGACCAACTGATAGCCAAAAAATTGAAATATAAGGCTGCTAGGTATGTCTTAAATAATGGAGTCTTGTACAGGAGAGGTTTGATAGCTGGTTTGCAAAGGTCTGTTCACCCAGCAGAAGTTAAAGAATCGATAGAGGAAATCCATGAAGGATGTTATGGAGATCACGTAGTAGGAAGAACTCTTTTACAGAGAATAAATATTCAACAATGCGTGCTGATTGCATAACTTATGCTAAAAAATGTGACAAGTGTCAACGATTTTTTACTATACAAAGAACTCCTTAGGCACTGCTAACTCTAATCACTTCATCTTAGCCATTCTTTATGTGGGGAATAGATTTAGTCAGGCCACTGCCAACTACAAGAGGACGATTCAAATATTTGGTGGTAGCGGTTGATTACTTTACAAAGTGGGTGGAAGTTGAACCTCTTATCGATATGGCCTATGAAAGGGTATATCAATTTATTTGGAAGAATATAATTGATAGATATGGTCTGCCCTATTCTTTCATCATAGATTATGGTACCCAATTTGATAATGATGAGTTCACAGCGTATTGTCTACAATCCAATATTCAAAAGGTCCATTCCACTCCAGGTCATCCCCAAAGTAATGGTCAAACAGAGGTGATGAACATAACTCTATTGAATGGGTTAAAGAAGAGATTGGATAATGCTAAAGGGAATTGGATCAACGAGTTGCACTTAGTGTTATGGGCTTATCGAATAACTCCCCGAATAGCAACTCGGGAATCCCCTTACATGTTGGCTTTTAAAAGTGAAGCAGTGATACTTGTCGAACTAGGATTACCTACTCACAGGGTTATTAACTTCAATTCTCTAGTAAGTGATTTGATGAGATGCTTGGACTTGGACATGCTCGAAGAATTCAGAAAAGATGCATCAATCTGAAATGCATCTTATCAGAAACGGACTGCCATGTTCTATAATAAAAGGTAAAAAAAATATTATCTCAAGGAAGGTGATTACGTGCTCAAGAAAGTAATTCAAAAGAAAAATAAGTTGGAGGCCAATTGGCATGGGCCTTATCATATCACAACTGTTGTTCGACCTGGCACTTACAGAATATAAACTCTTGGAGAGGTAATGCAGAACACCTGCGAAAATACTACCAGTAATGTAATTTCCCATGTACCCAATTGTTTCTGTATGAATGAAAATGATAATTTCCCCATTTTTTTTGGAGTACTAGTGCTACACACTACACTTAACTCTTTGGAGAAAACTTTGCAACGCCCAACTAAAGGTTGGTCGGCATCAACAACCACCGACTAAACGTTCGGTGACATAAACAACCACCAACTAAACGTTGGTCGGCGTCAACAACCACCAACTAAACGTTGGTCAGTATCAACAACCACCAACTAAACATTGGTCGACAACAACGACCAACTAAACATTGGTCAGCATCAATAACCACTAAGTAAATGTTGGTCGGTATCAACAACAACCAACTAAAAATTGGTCCGCAACAATAACCAACTAAAAGTTGGTTGGCGTCAACATAAAAACCAACAAAGTTGGTAAAACAATCAAGCAATGAAAAGTCTTATTGAATATGGGTGACCCAAGAGGTATCTAAACTAGGTAAGAAGATGGGTAAAATATCCACTGCCTAGGCACCAGGGCAATTATTTACTTAAACGATTGTTACAACTACCCATGAACATTGGACACGAATTCCATTGCTTAGGCACTTATGGGTGATACGTCAGTACAACTAGATAAATATATGAAGCAAAGTTCCATTGTCTAGGCAATCAAACTATCCATTCAAATATATATAATAACCTATTATTATTAAGTACAACACTACTATAGTTGAATAAAGAGGGACAGATTAAATATCATGCAATTGTTTTATTTTCGAGGAAATAAAATTACAAAAAGATGATTCTTTCTTCATTCCCACCATCAATTACAAACAAAATACAAATAGTTTATTATATTGCTTTCTTTCCTTCAGATTTAGATACAGGCTCCATCCCAACTTGTAAATCATTTAAAGTAAAAGAAGAATTGATAAAGTTTAGGTCCTACAGTATTCTGGTGTTGCTTGAACTTTGTCGATCTTGCAAATAAGGAGGCCTGGATATCCCAAATTCTTCAGGAAAATTGCAGTCACCAAGGTATTTAGAAATCAAACATTAAGGAATAGAGCCAACTAGAATCCAGCTAACATCTAGCTGGAACGGTGGTACTGGCAGATCAAGAAACCCAAGCTCATACTAATCCCACAACTCTGTCCCTTGCTCAACTTTCATTACGGTCAAAGCATTAAACCATCCTTGCTTATATCCTTCATTGTTTGACTGTTTCAACCTGGAATCAAGATGATATAAAGCTTCATTATAGCCCTCAATCCAAAACACTCTGGGCTTCTTGTGAAACTGATAAGTTAATCGTTTAACAAGTTGATGAAGTCTTTTCAGCACACTTTCTTGCAGAACTTTGATTGGATAGTTGCTCGGTAAGAGTTTGAATCTTATATGACATCTCAGCCAAAGCTTGATTTTTTTCCTTTAGTTGAGCATCTTGATTTTCTAAGGCTTGTTGAGTTCTGGTTTCTTTAATACGACTCTAACGAGCTCTTTTTCTACCCCGGGAGGTGGATGTAGGTCTAAATTTTTTCAAAGCTTCTAATTCTTCTCTTAATGAGGCATTCTGAGTCTCCAAAAAGGAAAAACCTTCATCATTAACTGGGACCAGAGCTCCAAAGGAAGAAGTAGATTTTAGCTATCTCAATTCTTCTCTTAAAGCAATATTTTCTTCCTCCAGCAATTTTGCAATGTTTCTATGCTCCTCAATTTTATGTTTTAACACACTTTCTCTTTTATTATGGGCAGAAATAAATTTGTCATAACCCCGATTAGCACTCAACTATTAGTATTTCTTCTCATAACCTTCATGAAGAAGAGTAGTGGCCTCCTTATGTTGAAGTTGAAGTTCTTCAATCATTCCTTGAAGATCTTCAATCATTTAGTAGTAAGCTCTGTTATTAGCTACTACACGATTAAGTAGACATTTTAAATACTGGTAAGCCCTAATTGTTCATTCATAGGCATCAGATCCAAGAATGTCAATTATTTATGCCTCGCTAAAATTTTCACAACCAGCTTTGAAATAATCTGTACATTTCTTTATCAACTCTGTATCATGAGTTGACAATAGTTCCATCCTGTCAATAAACTAGCAAGGAAAAGTAAAAACAGATCAATAACAACACAACTATATTGAACAGTAAAGGAGAAATTCAGAATAAGTAATAAGTCCACGTCATTGATTATAATAAATGAGGGTACAACCAAAGGTACACAACAAAGGGAAAACAGAGGAAAAAAAAATTCGAACAATATTACACCTTCTCCTTATTCCCCATAATATCTTCAGCTGATGTTAAATAAAGAATTGGCTGCAGAAGTTATTTAGAGGTCAGTTAATATTGTTCGAAAGTTGTTGTGTGCTGGACCTGCTCGAAAGATTGAGGGTTAATGGTGTTCTACCATCATCAAAGAAGATTCATCAGATCCAACTTCATCTTCTTTTTCTTCTTCTTCTTCAATAGCAGAAGGAGGGCCATGGACATGTTTATGAAATAATTCAGAGTCTTCAGCAACACTCAACTCTTTCAATGCTGCAACCCATCCATCCCTAAAGACCTTCGAACTTGCATACTCCATTTGAGCAGAGGTAGCAGTTACATCCTTGTTCCACCCTTTGTCCCAGCCAGAACTAAAGGATTTTTATACAACAGACTTTCTCTTCGTCTCCTCCGACGAAGCATTTTCCCTAAGAAGATCTTCAACAGATTTTACTTTCTACTTAATATCTTTCTTACGCCGTTCAGCCTCTTCAATATTACCCTTGGCTTTTTCCCTTCTAGAAACAGTGACCTTCGATTTCTCCTATGTCTCCTTAGAAGCATTTACAACTTGTTTCTAAGCTAGATCAGTCTCCATATCTTTTTATTGAGTTGTCTCAGCAACTTTTATTTTATTCTCCCAAGAAGCTTTATCATCTTCATATTTCTGTCGGGAGTCTACCAAAGATTTGGATAACCCAGCAAGGGCTTTTTCTACTTCATTGGAAGAGGAAGAAGCTTTAATAGCTTCATCCTTCTCCATGATATTGTTGAAGTACACTAAAAACTATAAGATGAAGATAAACTCAATTAGAATATGAAAATTGAAAGCATAACTGAAATGATAAAGTATAATAACACTTACTGATGCAAAGTGTTGGGCTGTCAAATCAGAGACTTTCCCTCGAGGAGTAGAGGTCGCAGCAGCTCTATGGTTAGGAAGAGTTCCAAACCAAATCAATTTCCTGGCCAAACCAGGAGTAATGAATGTTAGAGGACCAGCCTTCAAAGAAGGTATTTCAACACCAGTAGGTTGAGCAGCAACATCAACGGTCTTTAGACCCTTTCGCAATCTTGTCAAAGGAGGAGTGGCTTTTTCAATCAAAGGTGCTATCTCTTTTCGAACAATAACAGTCTCTTCAATCAAAGGTGTTGCCTCTTTTGGATAAATAGGGGCTTCTTGATGACCTCCTTGACAACTAGGATTACTCCCCTAGACAGAGCACTATCCTTTTTCTTTATGCCTTCAGCTGTGACATCTTCTTTGTTCTTTTTTGCCCCATCATAACCGGGGGAAATTTTGGCAAAGAGTTCAGGCATCCTTCTCTTCTTCTTCAAATCAGTAATTGAGGTAAACAAATCAGAAGAAGATTCTTCAACAGCTAAATAATATGTTGGAGCCTGTTCAAGATCAATCACCAAAGGAGGAGCGATTGGACGAGTAATAAAAGAAGAACTGGTGTTCTTATATTGCAATAAATAGGAAGCAACTCTCACGTGCTCCCCAGTTATTGATTGATGCACACCCCAAATAAATTTCATAGATTTTATATTAATATCACTCTCTTTTATGGATTTCCTTTTATTGTCAACTGTAAAATAAAAATTAAAAGTCAGTGACACATTTTATCAAACAAAAACAGAGCTAGTTTGAAAAACAAACAACCTATCCCATTGCAATAAGGTGGACATCTGGGACCTTAGTACATGTCATTCCCCTTTAATGGGTGGTGTTGCCAATCTTTCATCACAACCCTATGTTCAAAATAATCATTGTTGGAATCAGGGAGATTGACCACTAAACCTCTGTTAGCAAACCTAGTTTTTAAATAAAAAGTAGTGTCACTAGTGACCCATTTATAGCAAAACATAATTTCATGAATCCCAAGATGAGTTCCATGAGTTTGATTCAACTTATGTATTCCATTAACTAACCTCCATGTATTTGAAACTCCTCTTGCAGGTACAATATTGAAATATTGGCAGAATTCCAAACACAGGGGATTAGGCGGGAAAGAAAAACCACATTCAGCTACAAAACTAGAGGAAAACCAGTGTCCCGCAGCTAAAAAAATAAATCAGAAGGGCAAGTAGGTTCTTCCAAGAAAAACCAAGAAGGAACTCCAAAATAGGCTCTAAACTTATCTAATGAATCTATATGGTAAACCATGATGACTAAACCAAAGAAATAAGAATGAAAGAGGAAATTCGTACAGAAGATTAAGGAATCAGCTAAGGCAGATAATATAAAGAACGATCGTAAAAAGAAAAGCGAGAAGACAAAGAGTTTGGGAATCTAGATGGCAAAAGGTAGAAGACAATCGAATTTTACCACCTTTATATACGATGCCTTAGAAAACGAGAAAAGTAATGATAAAATATGACGACGGTTTCATTTTCGGCAGTTAATTAAGGGAAAAAGACTCAAGTACCCAACCGTTCGCCAAAAATTCAAACTATTTAGAAAATTGCCATTTCGCGCTCAAAACTATTACGCAAAGTAATTTTTTTTACAAGTATTGAAGGTCTGTAATGAGAAATGTACCCGAACAACGCTTTGGTTAAATGTTCCACACTCTAACATCCAACCCCAATTGTGAAACATTGGGGGCTTCTGTTGATACAAAAATTAGTCAGCTGACATGGACCAGTTATATAAAGGCATGTGTCATCCAGCGTGGCACAAGTTCAAATGTACCGAACTAATTAAAGTACCGAGCTACTTAGAATACCGAGCAACCTGTTGGAAAGACTAAACGACCAAGACATATTCAATGTTTATTGTATACAGTCATTCCTTATCATGTACGAATGAATACGCCTATTCAATAAAGGTGTATTATCCATTCACATTGACAACCCAAGGGCTATAAATGCATTGTAAACCCCTCATGGCAGGGTAAGCAATCATAAACGCAATCATAAGCAAACATAATCGAGATCAAGGCAAGACATTAAGTAATACAAAATAGTGAACGTAGGCCATTTTCCTTGAGGCTGAACCACTTTAAAATCTCTTGTCCTATTTCTTTATTCATATTTATCTATGATTAATTAATTAGATCAAATCTAGTTGTTTACAACAACAACAACAACAACAACAACAACAACAACAACAACAACAACAACAACAACAACAACAATAATAATAATAATAATAATAATAATAATAATAATAATAATAATAATAATAATAATAATAATAATAATAGTAATAATAATAATAATAATAATAATAATAATCATTCTAAGATTCCTCTCATTTTCCCCTCTTTCAAAAAGAAATATACTAAAATTATTTTTCCCTTTTTTTTCTCAAAATTACCAAAAAAATAAAAATTCTCCCTCCTTTCAAAAATAAATTTGAACCGTTTTCCCTCTCGAGTCGATCGCATATCCTTATTTTCTTCGATCTTTCGCCAAACCATCTCGAAGCTTCGACTCTTATTCTACTAGTTCTTCTGAGTTTATGATCTACCTTCATGAGCTCTTCATGGAAAACACCGACCAAGCACCGAATGTGCAGCCCAATTCGTTAGTCGTCGTAGCCCAACTCAGCGCCAAGATTAACAACCTTCAAATAGAGGTCCAAGAAATGTAGCTACACCGGTCCCATATTCCATAAGAACCTTAGGTCCTACTTCCTCGTGATATGGGTTCACTAACCCCGAGCCTGTTTAGATCCCAGAGGAATACTACTATGTCCTACGCGCCCCTCCTACAAAGGGGACACCACCAGTTTAAGTCCTAACTATGAAACTTGCCCAACCATGGGTTAATCTTCCCATACCCGTGGATTCCAAATAGGAGGAACTAAACATGGCCAAGGAAGACCTTAAACTGATATCAAAGAAGTTTAACCAAGTCAAGATATCTGAGAACTACATGAACTATACCCATATATCTCCTTATTCCAAAGCGAAACTACCATAGAATACCAAAATACAAGACATCAAGAAGTTTCGGGGAAACGGGCACCCAATTATGAACCTTTGAAGCTATAACCAAGCCATGACCCTTATTGGTGCCTCGGAATAGATAATGACCCAAATGTTTTAGCTGACCTTGAAAAAAAGTGACCTCCGATAGTTCTTATCTCTTGAAGAATCCAGAATCTGTAGTTGGGAAGATGTACCCCGAGAATTCATGTCTTAGTACAAGTACAATAAAGAGTTAGAGGCCACGCGTCAAGATCTGGAGCTAATAAAATGAAATCCTAGGGAATCAGTAAGTAGATTTATTAGAAGGTGGAGAGAGAAAGATGCCACTATGACCAACACGCCCTCCGAGGAGGAATAATTCAACATTTTGAGGAAGAATTTCTTACCCCATATCTGAGCATTTATGGGAGGATAATACTACTCGTATTTTTTATCCCTCCGAGAGGTTGGTGTCGAAATTGAAGAAAGTGTCACCAAAGTGGAATCTGAATTGAAGAAGATAACCGGGCAGTTCACCCCCAAAAGTATGAGAAGCCTTCTAGTGCGATAGTCATAACCATCAACAAAATATCCTAACCCTCTACCTCTTTGGCACCCAAAAGTCGCCCCAATCCTACCATGAAAGAGTACATCGATATCCATGAACCCTTGACCAAAGTTTATCAGGCCTTATTAAGTAGAAATCTCATCAAACCATTGGAACCTTTACTATTACCAAATCCACTATATAAAAACTTCAAGCCCGATGCTCGATGCCCGATGTGACTTTCACCAATCCATTATTTCCCCCCAGCTAATCCCAAACCCAATACCACTCACAAACCACTTCCATCACATAAAAATGCCATATTTCTATAAAGTGAACTAGAGTTTGACCTATCTACTCAAACGATGTCCAAGAAAGCACCCATCATCGTCATATCTCACCTAAACCTCTCAAGATTTGCCCATATTTTGTCCTACACCCTACATGCTTCGCCGATCAAGATTTATCACTCTTTACAAAGGCTTGCATTGCCATTCGCACCCGATCTGAAGGGGAAAACATGGAGCTATGTGATGTATTGAACCAACTCTTAGAGTTTGGGTTGAAATTACCTATCGGGATGGCGTCGATTATTAAAAATTCAACAACTCATTCTTAAAATCCTTGAAATGGGCTTGAGAATTAGACGAATGGGTAACACCTGTTGAGAAAGTCAGTTTAGATGATGTGGTAGAGACCATGGCCAATATGTTTTGCCAAATGAAATAAATTTGCAACATCTTTGCATTGCTTACTGCTTTGAAACTTCAGGGACGGTTGGTCCCTTTTCTCTTTCATTTCCTAGATGAGTGGGAATACTTGTACGATGAAGCCATTGAGGTTATCGACTGTATTGATTACTCTTGGATGAAAGACCAGTTTCCACGAGATTGGGGATGACTTTGACAGCTCAGACGATGAGTCAAATCATGAAGAGGCTAGTCCAGTTGCCACCTTGTGTGCTATGATCTCTTTTGGGTAATTTTTAGGGGAAATTAACAAAGTGTTCGTTACGTTTGAGATAAATGAAGCCACGAGGTTCTTATTTTTTCCAACGTTAGTAAACAAAATGATCCAGTTAGGGTGGTACTACAAAGATCTGGTTTCTCATGTAACCAAAATAGATAAAGAAAAAGGTGTGGTCGAACAAATTCTAATGTCAGAAATGGAAATTGAGGAAAGAAAAGTCCTCGATCAGCTCAAGAAGACCCAAGCTAATATCACCATATGGGGACTCTTCATGTCCTATCAGCTACACCAGAATTCCTTGATAAAGCTCCTTATCAAACCAACAATTTCTCCTTTTAATACTCCTGAAGAAGACGTAAATATGATTGGATACCTAACCTTTTCAGACTCCTCTCCTTTTTTGAAGAAGAAATATCGAATTTCGACCTTTATAAAATTATGATCTCAACATCTCTGCCAAAGTCTTGGGAAAGACAACCCCACTATCATTTGTCGACAATGGATTTACTCTCAATGTCTGTCTACTTATAACCTTCAACTATTTGGGATAAAAAGTCATTGATCTCATTCCTACCTCTGCCACCATGTGAACTTATGATATCAAAAGTCGAGATGTAATGGGTTCCATAAAACTCACACCATGGCCTGGCCCTATCAATCCTCTCACATAATTCCAAGTCATCGACATACCTATTTACTTCAACCAAATCCTTGGTCGCCCTTGGCTCCACAACATCTGAGGGGTATCCTCTTTTCTTCATCAAAAATTAAATTTCTTTACCAAAGTTCATATTATCACCACTCTGGGGGACGGTGATAGCTCAGACAATGCAAGTACTAGTAACCCATTATTGGAAATTTAGCATGGGATTAGTGACATGATCCTATTCTATTTCAGAATTGATCCTCTCTTTGTCCTAGTAGGGGACAACTTCAAAGACTAAGTTTATCCCGAAGACGGCCCTCATAAAAATGTCAATGTGATTCAAATGTTCATGACATGCACTTTATGCCTGGAATAGGGCTATAGCGATGCAAATAAGGAATCCTTGAGCCTATAGTACTGAAAAATGTCGTTCCCCCATGTGTTCTGGGTTACCAACCTTCACTACATGAATTCAAAGTGCTCCAATGACCGTGAATAAAAAGATGTCTAGATAATAAAAAGCCTGTTTCATGAGACTCTTTGAATATAAGATTTTTCAAGGATGGTGAAGACTTCCCCTTCTTTGGATTCCCTAAATTGTGGTATGACCATGCTAACAAGAAGACAAAATCAAAACTAGAAATATTCTTTCAAGATAGTAATGCTAGGGTGAAAGATTGCAAATATGAAGGGAAAACTCTCACCGAGCAAACCATGATAATTACTAAAGAGTCTAAAAAAAGACTTTGAAGAAATTTTTGACTTGTA
Organism: Sambucus nigra; assembly: GCA_949130495.1. NCBI lineage: Eukaryota > Viridiplantae > Streptophyta > Magnoliopsida > Dipsacales > Adoxaceae > Sambucus > Sambucus nigra. The sequence continues at coordinate 617,872,698 of OX422207.1, forward strand.
GACTCTGGGGCTAAGTCTCTGCATGATCTGTTCAGATGCCTTGTCTTCAGACACGTCCGCTAAGATCACGACTACTAACATGTCTCTCCTCAACTCGAATGTTGTACCAGTATAACCTGTTGAAATTCAATACAACCTTGTTGTTCACCCTATTCAAACCACTTCACCTATTCCTGCTTTAACTTTTCCAGATATGAATGTAATTGAGACATTTTTTGATGAGGTTCTCAATGTTGTTTTTCCTGAAAGTAAAATAAACGAGGATTTTGAGCATCTTGATGTGCCTTACATTAATAGTATTAATTCTAATCAAACTCTTGATGATGATGATTTTGAAAATGAAAAATTCTTAATTGATCTCAATAAGGAAAATAACAAACAACACAATCACATTCAAATCAATGATAGTAGACGCCAACGCAAAATTAGGATAGGGTCCACCCTTAATGAGCATGCAAGTGTACAATTTGAAGAAATACTAAAAGAATTATTGTACATATTCCTATGGTACTACAAAGACATGCTCGACATTGACCTAAAAATAGCTCAACATGAGATCTCGACATTCCCAAAATGAAAGACGATCAAACAGAAGTTAAGAAAACTTCGTACCGAATGGTCGCTCAAAGTCAAAGACGAAGTGGTCAAACATTTGAACAAGGGTTTTATTCGCATGTCGAATAACCAATATGTCTTCCCAACATTGTCCCCGTGATGAAGTAGGGAGGAATATTCCACATGTGCATCGACCTTCGAGATTTGAACAAAGCATACCTAAAGGAAGATTACTAATTGCCAAACATCAACATAATCATGGACAACATGACCAGACACACCCTCAAATCTTTTGTCGATGGATTCGATGGATATTACTAGATCAAGATGCACCATGTTATGATAAGAAAACCACCCCATGGGGAACCTTTTGCTATACTGTCAAGCCATTTAGACTAAAAAATGTCGGGGCTACCTACCAAAGGACTACCAAAACCATCATGCACGACCTTACTCACAAGGAGGTCAAAGTTAATATGGAAGATATGATCATTAAGTCTAAGAATCGGGAAGGTTATATTCCTACCCTCCAAAAATTCTTCGAATGGCTACGATAATACCAAATGAGGCTAAATCCACAAAAGTGCGTCTTTGGCATAAAAAAAGGAACTCTTGGGATTCATGCTTATTGAAAAGGGAATCGAACTAGATCCCGCCAAGATGAAATCCATACTTGAGATACCACCACCCCGAACGAAAAAGAAGTTTGAGGATTCCTGGGTAAACTATAGTAAATCAGTCGGTTCATCAGCCGATTGGCTTCTATTTGGGATCCCATTTTCAAACTTCTCGGGATGGATTCAACTAAATTCTGGAATACCTCACCCAGTATAACCTACCAAGAAGCCTTTTACCTAATGAAGAAATACCTCACCCAACCTCCGGTGATCATGCCTCTATAGGTAGGTCTCTTGTTTCTATTATACTTGACCATTATAGACATCGTGGTAGGGGCTTTGCTATCCTAATACATTGAATAATCCTGGAAGAAAAAATCCGCGTACTACGCTAGTAAAAAACTGGTTGGGTGCAAAGTCAACTACACTGCTTTGGAGAAAGCACGCATCGCCTTAGTTTGGGTCACACAGAAGTTATGAAACTATATGTTTGCCTTCCCATCAGACTAGTATCATAAATGGATCCCATCAAATACTTGATAGAAAAACCCTCTCCGTCCAGTCGAATGGACCGTTGGTTGATGCTTCTTTCTAAGTTTGACATCGTGTACGTCACGCAGAAATCTATGAAAAGGAGGGTTATCTCTGAATATCTTTTTTATTATCCCATGGAAGGAACCGAAGTTTCGGTCTCTGAATTCCCAGACGAAAACATTCTCTATACATCTCAGGAGGACTTTAGATGGCAAATCTTCTTTAATGAAGATGCTAATAAGAAAAGGTACAACATTGGGATTCTCATCATCTCCCTCGATGACACTCATACCCCCATTGCCATCAAATTAGACTTATCTTGCACCAATAACATGACCGAATATGAGGCATGAACTGTAGGGCTCAAGATCTCCCGTGAAAAAGGAATTAGACACCTAGAAATCTATGGGGACTCTACCCTAATTCTCAGCCAAATCCTCATAAAATGGAAAGTCAAAGATGCGAATCTCCTACCCTTCCACTCCCACCTAAAATAGTTAGCCTCCCAGTTCAAAGATGAAACCTTTCACTACATGCCTCATACAAAGTATAATACTCTAACACCCTTGCAACCCTAACCTCCATGGTCGATAGGCCTGAGGGAATAACAATGGCCCCTTTTTTGGTTCAGGAATAGGCTATGCCCACCTACTATTACCACATTCATCTCATCACTGAGTAAGACTTCAATATGGTCGGGTTATTATACTATGACATGTTATGCCTCCTCAAGATGCAGAAAAGAAAAACCGTGCGACCTTTCGCAAACTGGCTACCCAGTGCATCATCTGAGATAAATCACTTTTCAAGAGAAACTTTTATTAACCCATTTTCATTGCATAGTAGGGGCTGATATTGAAAGAATGATGTAGAAGGTCCACGATGAGGAATGAGGGCCCCATATGAATGATCATATGTTATCCAATAAGATGATCCATTAAGGGTACTACTGGACCACCATGGTTCAAGATTGCACCGCCTATCTTTGAAGATGCCTCAAATTCAAGTAGTTGGCCAATATCCAACACTTTCCTCCTCGAGAACTATACAATATGACCTCTCCCTGGCCTTTATCCACCTAGGGCATTGACATCATAGGGAAGGTTACTCCTAATGATTCTAACGATCGTGAATTTATCATAGTCTCCGTTCATTACTTCACCAAATGGGTCAAAGACGAGTCATACGCGGTGCTGAATGCTAAGAAAGTGGCCAAATTTATCAGAAAAAACATCATTTGCCTATGTGGGGTTCCCTATGAGTTAATATCAGATAATGGACTGCACTTTAAAGCCGAGTTCACACAACTGGTCAATAAATACGAGATCTGGAAACACAAGTTTTCTCCCTACCAACCCCAAACTAATGGTGTTGTCAAAGCCACCATTAAAATCCTCAAACCCATAATCATCAAGATGATCGAGAGTTACAGATATTCGGCTAATTGGATCCCATACGCTCTCTAGGGCTACCACACTTCAATTAGAACACCTATTGGGGCTACCCCCTATTCTCTGGTATACAACAAGGAAGAGGTCCTACCCGTTGAGCTAGAAATACCTTCCTTATGCGTCATGATAAAAAACAGAGTCAGCGAAGAAGACTAGCATCAGAGCCACTTTGACGAACTATCACTCTTGGATGAAAAGAGACTTAAGGCTCTATACCATATACAGTGTTATCATTTCCAGATAGAGTGATCATTAAATAAAAAACTCAAGGACCGCAGTGTCAAAGAAGAAGACCTTGCCCTCAAAGAGATCGTATAACTCATCTAGGACCCCATAGGGAAATTAAAACCAAGTTAGCGTGACCCTAATATTATGAAGAAAATTATTTTCAGGCGACGCCTCCATGCTCACAGTCCTCAATGGAGAAGATGTGGTGCGTCCAGTTAATTTGGACTGTCTCAAGAAATTCTACCCTTAGTTCGAAATCTTGGCGCGCTACGACTCCTCATCCCCCTTCTATTATAAAAAAGGAAAAAGAGAAAAAATATCTTCATTTCCCCTATCTATAACTACGTGCGACCTGGTCTTCTCAAAATATTTTCTCTCAAAATGTAAGGCATGAAATTTTTTAAAAACCACAAAGGTACGCAGGTAGCCCATACACCATACATGGGCACGATCCCCTTCGTTTTCATAAATAGATATTATTTTTTAACCTCCAAGAATGGCGGTGCATCTTATTGTTCACATGAACAAAAGGATTCTTTATGCCTGGCCATTGGTATAGATAGTTAGAAATACAAAACTCATCAAGAGGCATAAAAAAATGCGATCAAAATCATTTTCATTTCTAATGAGGGAATATATCACCGATCCATCTAGTATTAGTGAAGGGAGTTAAACAGGACACCCCATCTTCACGGACGAAACCATCTTTAACAAACCTAATACCTACCACCTTCACAAAAACTATCCCTAACCCCACAGAAAACCACCCAAATTACCAAAAACACAAATTACCTTAGTGTCACACAATGTTACCCCAAGATCACAAATATTATACTCAACTTCCAAATGACCCTGCTTCATCATCATTTCCTACCCATGGAGGTCCTCAAGTATTCCACTATTGGTTGACAATCTCTATGCACTCTATGGAGCGATATGACATGAAAAGTTTGGATAAATTAAAAACACCCTCCTCCTTGATATCGAAGTCAACGAGCCACCATTTCCCAGTATATTCCTCTATAATCTTCTCCACCGCCCATTTACATAACCACTTCAAGTGGTCCCCAAACACATGCCACGGGCACTCCTACAGATTGTGACGGGCGGGTAAATGCCCGGTAGCACTGCCACAAGGAAGCCAGTATTATCCATAATAATTTAGTTATGTTCTCTACCAGGAAGATGTTCATTAAGTGAGGAGGCACTATTTATTCCCAACCTTCTTGGGGCAGAGGTCGCGAAGGGAAATAAAAGAAGGTCTGACAAAGGCTAACCAATTGCACATACCGATGCTCTCCTAGACGTAAAATAGGCTGCAAGTCTCATCACCATGGAACAGACCAATAAATACACCAAGCTCCATGCCCCCTAAACCAATTAACCCATTTCTCTATCGATGGGCCAAAACTGAAGAAAGACCAAACAAAAAACTAGGCACACCTACTAAGGGATACTCAATAGAGGTCTCCAATGAAAACCTCTCTACAAGCCACATGAACAACATTACTAGGCTCCCCCTCAGAAAATCAAAATGATCCTTTTTCCAAGCATCGAGATTGTTCAGGGCCTCTATCAGCACTACCGTCGTAGGACTATGATGGTAAGACATCCATATCATTTTTGCAACCACTTGGGGATCAACCATCAAGTCCCCTATTAGCAGTAACATCCTCGCAGCCAGGCCCAAAGCAACATCTCCCACAAAGCCAGAATCTTCAAATCCCATCTGACGCATCGAATATATAATAACTAGAAGAGAAATAGTCCATCCATTAACCAACAATCAAGATGCCGAATGGGAAATATGGATAAAATTAGTAAGAAATGCCTACAAAGAGAGAGAAAAATTAAGCATAGCTGCCGCAACACTAGGTCTAACCAATAAAATTGCTAAGAATTCCTCGTAGGTAGACCAGACCACATCTAGATCAATTTGAAAGACATGGCCCTCTGAGTACCAAACTTTTACCGTCGTTCCTAGCAAGTTCCAATCTATGGCCCGATTATGCCACAGAGAAACCCGACAAAAGATGAAAGTATCATAGTCAACATTGTAGAGGCATATGACCTCTAATCCTACGAGATAAGAAGAGAATTCTTCGTATATTGGAAGATCCATTTGAATAATTAAAGAGGATAATACTTAAGAACGACTCTTGGAGAGAGAAACAAGAAGATTAAAAAACTTAAAGGTGTAAACAATGAGGAGGGGTCGCCCCTTTTTTATTGAAGGTTAAAGGGCCTATCGATCAGTAAGCCCCTAGCCATATCGATCGGCAATTGCCTTTTCCTTTTCTTAGAAAATCCTAGGAATCCATGCCTCCGTTGATTGGCACCTCCCCAGGCCTGCCTATTGACATTCCTCTTTAAATTTGGTACTAAAAATGCCAGAGAAAATAAAAATATTGCTCAGAAAATCCTAAAATTTTCAAAAACAATCCTTGGAAAATATGGAACATTATTTTCCCTCAAAAGAAATATTTTTTGAAGCATTAAGCCCCCTACAAACTCTTGAAATACCCAGTCAGATTAAGCTTACACTCTTATGCCCAGGATAATCCATAGTATGATTAATAATGCACTCGTATCCAACTATACTACAATTCCCTATCCATAACCTAAAAACTAAACATTCCCTTGTGAAATTTCAAGACAACACCATCCCTAGAAGAATAAAAAATTCATCTGCACCCGAAATCGTATACACTTTCCCCACTAGAATTACTCCCTGAAAAAACTCAAGGTCCTTAGAATTGACCTCAACCCGTAGAATTGGTCATCTCCTCAAAATTGACCTCGACCCTCATTTGGTCATCATAAATCAAGGCCCTCAGAACTGAACTTGGCCCTTGAAATTGGTCAGCCCAACTTTCGATCCTCAGAATTAACCTCGACCCGTAGAATTGGTCATCATAACTCAAGGTAGTTAGATTTGACCTCAATCCGTAGAATTCGTTGTCATAATTTTAGATCCTCAAAATTGATCTTGACCCACAAAATTGGTCGTCATAATTGTAGGTTCTCAGAACTGACCTCGGCTCGCGAAATCCGCCGTCCCAACATTAGGTCCTTAGAATTAACCTCGACCATCAGAATTGGTCATCACAACTTTTTATCCTCAAAATTGATTTTGTCTCGCAGAATTAGTCGTTATAACTCAAGGTTGTCAAAATTGACCTTGGCCCTTATAATTGGTCGTCAAAACTCAAGGTCCTCAGAATTGACCTCGACCCATAAAATTGGTCATCACAACTTTAGGTCCTCAGAATTGATCTACTCCCGCAGTATTGGTCATCATAACTTTAGGTCCTAATAATTTACCTCAGCTTGTAGAATTGATTATCTAAAATTGAGGTCCTCATAATTGACCTCGACCCCCAGAATTGGTCATCAAAACATTAGGTCCTCAAACTTGACCAAGACTCATAGAATTGCGCGTCCCAATTTTAGGTCCTCGTAACTGACCTTAGCCCTTAGAATTGGTAGTCACAACTTTATGTCCTTAGAATTTCCCTTGCCCCGCATAATGGGTCATCCCCATCATAACTTTAGGTCCTCAGAATTGGCCATAACCCATTGAATCGATCATCATTGTCTCCCTAGGTACTCAAAATTGACCTCGACTCGCTAAATTGGTCATCTTTATCCCCTTAGGTCCTAAGAATTGACCTGGACCCACTGAATAGATCATACTTAATTATCTATGTCCTTAGAATTGACCTCGAGCCTCTGAATCATTCGGCCCCATCCTCTAGGTTCACAAAATTAACCTAAAATTCTCTTTCCCAACATTGATGTGGTGTTTATCATTCAATGTCCTTCACTTTTCCAATCTCACCATTTGAGGTGATTCCTATAGACACCTCATCCTAGGACCCCCTAAGCAGCTCCTTAGGTCCCTTGAACTCATCCATCCACTGTAAACCCTAGGTTATAATCCGAGTACCAATCTAGAGTCCACTGGGATCTCCTGGGCCCCATTTGTCTCCAATTAACTCTCCATCCTAAGAGAATCTCAATGAATCTGCAAAGGGCTCTGAATACCCTTTTTCGACGGTGTGCGTCATGTGCGAATCGATCTTACGGTTTGGATAAATGGTCCATTTAACTTTAAAAACTGATCTAGAGGCCATTGGTAACTCCCGGGGCCCTATTTAACTCAAATCAATTGTACATACTGATCGAAGCTTAATTAATCTTTGAAGGTCTCTGAATCCCCTTTCTAACCGTCCACCCCTGGGTAATTATCCTGACGGTTCAGAAAAACGATCCGTTTTACTTCGAAAACCAATAGGCCACTTTCAGACCCCATTTCAAACCTAAATGAAACCTCAGAGGGAACTAAATACCCTTTCAAACAGTCCATCCCTTGCGCGAATTAACCTTACATTTTGGACGAATGATCCATTTTTCTTCAAAAACTTCCTATCTAGTGACCAACATGCGCTTTCAAGCCCAATTTGTCCTTGTTCAACTCTTGACCCAGGAATGGATCAATGGATTCTTAAAGGGATCTGAATTCCCTTGCCAATGTTCTGTAATACCCCGTATATTTATGGATTTTAAATTATGGGATAATTAAATTAAATTGGGTTATTTTAATTTAATATTAATCTGGATTTTAAAATAAATATTTACTAACGTGACGAGAGTTAGTAATTATTGAGAATTTATTCAATATTACTTAATCAGTAAAGTAATATGTAAAATTGAAATTATTAAAATTATCACGAGTGAATAATATGACAATTATGGAAATTATGTCGGGACACGACTGCATCATGTCGGGACTAAATTATTATTATAAAAAGTGAATAAAATTATAAGTCGTTCATATGGTCATTTCGAGTGCGCTAATGTGTTCAAAAGGTCGAGATAGTCCGAAAGAGTACCCGAGGGTCTAGTTTAGGTCTCGGGGCATTTTTAGGCCTAACTGGCATCCCGTGAGGGTATTATAGTCATTCTATATTTTTGGGTAATTAAACCCACAAATTTCCCTAAGTTATATCAGCTATTAGAGTTAAGATTTTAGGGTTATCAATCATAGAAATATTGAACGACCATTAGAGAATAAAGGAAGAGAGTTCTTCAAGAATAGATCACAATCTGCAACACCTTTTTAAAGAATAACACCACCGGGGCATAAATCGTAAGACAGGGAACGCAGCCATACCTTCATCACTAACAAATCAGACCTTCAATTCCCAGGAAAGTATTTATTTTGCTTATTTCTTATTGATATCCCTTCCATGTTATCCTAGGAATGAAAATCACATGTTTTATTTAAAGAATTATATGTATTGGAAGAGAATTTATATGTTGTATAGAGAATCCATGCAGTCTGAAATCTTGATCATATGTAGAGGATTACCCACGAACTTATAATGATATTTGGGAAGGAAATCTAGATTAAAATAGAGATTCTTGATGATTCATGCATATTTAGGTTTTATAAAGAAATCCAGAATTAAACCCCTTTTTGATTGATTCGTTGAGGATTTATTAATGTTGTTACGTTAGAACTTGTTTATATATATATATATATATATTGCTTACACATTTGGATTACTTGGTTAGTAGTTTAGGATGAAATTATAGAGGTTTTGAGGATTTATAATGATTGAACCCATATCTATAATAAGGAAATATGGGCTGAGACCTGAATTGTCGATCGATCGACCTATGAATGTCGATCGATCGACTCCTGCTGATTTTTGAAAATTTTCCTCTTCATTAATTATGATGTAGCACCGCTTCGAGGGAACTTTGCATGTGATGAGATTATTATAATAGGACTTATGAGGGACCAGTAGGGTTGTTATTTAGGTCCGGATAATATGGATTAATACGAGACTTACCCGTAGTGTCACGAGGGCTATAGAATAATAAAAATGTGTTTGTATGTGCGATACGTCAGGTTGAATAAGCACGATTGATGACGTAGGCCAGTAAGATGGGGAGTGTTAACCTACTAACATTATGGTTATAGAAAGAATACACTTTTGGGGTTGAGAAGTAATTAGGAATGTGTGGTAAACGATAAAAAGAATAAGCTAATAATACGTAGGTTCTGAGAGTCAGCACCACGTATGGTTAGTATATAAATATTATGGGTCGTGAGGGTACCTATATGAATTATGGAAAAACATAATTGTGTGTATGTATGATTGTCATATTATTATGTGTAGTTAATCATACCCGCGCTACTTGCTATCACGGAGGTTTTGGCACCGAGATAGTCTTATCTCTATGTGACTTTTATGGGGGATATTGAATTGTACCCTAGAACATAGGATTCCTTGGTACAGGATATCTGAGAATGATAGTCAGACGGTCCTAAGAGTCGTGAGGGTATATACTGACATCTTAGTGACTTGGAACTATGCTTCGCCTCCAATATGTGTGTTTTATGTTAATACAATTCGAGAGTGAGTCCGAACTAGTATTTCCCTCATTTGTACTAGAGGTACAGGGACTTGATAGCAGAATATGCCTGCACCATAGATTTTATGTGGGGTACCGATTAGTATATATATTTTATGAGTTATTAATATATATACATATACCTGGAATTCTTTTATAGTGTCCGTAAGTAGCTAATTATTGAATAAACGCTCCTAATCATAGTAAATGTTTGATATTTCATAGCAATATTGAGATATACATAATGGAATTAAATAATCCTTAATGAGATGTTATTTTAATGAATCATAGGCATACGACCTCGCAAATCAAAATCTATGGGAGGAGAACTGGGTTAGACTTATAGGTCATTTTAGTATTACAATAGGCGTGCGCTCTAGATGATAGGTGAGAGTTCTCAAGAGAGTGTCGAGTACTAACATGTATGTAATATCTTCTGGTAAGCATTTTAAATACTTTCTAAACTATTTTTAAACTTGTTTTACACTCGGGCTCTGACCCGTTTAATATATATATATATATATATTATAGGTGCCCAGCCTCAGGGGCGTCAGGCTTGGATCTTTGGACTGTTGACGTGTTGCAGCTAGTGTGGGAGTTGCAGGTCTTTGCAGTAGACGAATTCATCCTTGTCTTCTTTGTCTTTCATTTACTTCTCATTAGATAGGGCATGTGCCTTCATTTACCAATTTTTGTCTCGTCCAGAGATTTAAACTCTCTATTCGTGTCAGCTTTCAGTTTAGTTGAGATTATTCTATTTATTTCCTTATCCTGCGTTTTGGGAAATTTTAATTGAATTGATTTATCTATCATGTTCTTTCATCTGGATGGTTTGGTTTTAATACTATCATTTGTATTCGTGAAAATGGTTTCATAGTTAATAATAATAATCATACTTAATTTGTAAAATAAAATGTTTTGACACTTAGCTTAATTATTAGTAGGTGATTAATAAAGAAAATTGTTTTACGACAGTGATGCTAAGAATGAACCAACCGAATGTGACACCCCGCCTAATTAATCCCGGGTGATCAGTCCTAAATCAAGTTAGAAAAGGTTTCTCAGTTGGTCCATTCTTAGCATCACTGTCGTCTTTTTAAATTACTAACCACCTAAGTGAGAAAAGTAGACTGGTGCCAATTTTTATCTTTCAATTAATTAAATAAAACTCATGCGGAACATACAACAATACACAATCATAGTTAATTAAAATAACCATCCACAAATAAAACACCTAACCGAATAAACCATCGGTCCAAATATCCAATACAAGTAAATATCAGAAAAACATCTTAACAAGTCTACTACTGATAAATGAACTGTGAGAGACAAGCTCAGATAACTACTAGAGAGTCTCTACAAGAATGGAAGAAGGAGGCGTCTATCAAAACCCCGTAACATCCACATGTGCTGCAGCAAAGGATACCTGGAATAGAGTCAAGCTTGGCGCCCTTGTGGTTGGACACCTAAAAGGTTTTTAAAAGAATTTTATAGCAAGGGTTAGTACCCAAAAACATTTGAAAACATTTAACAAATGATTAACTTGCAGTAATAAATAAATATGCATGCTCTTCATATTTTAGTTAGTGCCTCACTCTCTTGAGGACTTCCTCACCCCTCCTCTAATGTGCACTACTAACGCTTCCATTTAATTTACTAGGTCCTACGCTCCTGACCCAATACTTATTTTAACCCTTGAATTTTACCTACTCTAACTGAGTATGCCTTAATTCATGATTTTTAAGTTATTATAAACGTCAAACTTAATTAAATCATTACTCCTTTCAAATTCATATAATATTCACACCTGTTATACACATAATACATTTTTCACTATGTATTAATTATCCCATATATAATTATTTACCTAATTATACATTTAATCATATTACAGTATTCACAAACATACTGAAATAACATTTAATACAAACTTTCGACCGAGTAAGAATACTCACAAAATATAAATTTTTCCAAGTGCTATCCCACTAGGTGTATTCACGTAACCTAGTTATCCAAGTTAGATTCGCTCACTAACTTAGTTTAACACACGAATTGGAGGCGGTCATATTCATTTCCTGAAAGTGAGATGCCCCTCACCCATATAACGGACGCTATGACCTGGGATTATACTCGCCCTACTCCTCAAGCTAGGGGATTCATCCAATGTGCGAAACCTCCCCCTATAGCACTAGAGTATACACTAATAATATTCAATCACTGATATTAATGCCTGCACTATATGTATATACTATCACACTCCGTATATATATATATGTATAAAAATATATAAAATGTCCCGGCTACACCACGTACTAAATCCGTGACACAAGCCTATTTAAAATTCAGAGTTATGGTCCAACCCTAATTATTAATTAATTCGCACATTAATTAATTAAATCACCTTTGGTGTCGCCCCCACCATAAAATTGGACTTACTCTCGCAGTCCGAAATAACCACACCCGAGTCTAAATTCCCGACTCCCGAATTTTTAATTGTGACGTGACACCCAAAAATCCCTCAAATCCTAATTAACTTTACTCATGATTAATTAGGTTTAAACTCATGTATTAATTTCTCAAAAATTAATTACATAAGGATTATTATATAAATTTCCTTTTATACACATAACTGGGCAAAGTTGCCAAAATCCGTCGACCTTCGATCGATCGACCCCAGACCTTCGATCGATCGATCGAGCAGGTCTTCGTCTTCTTCGCGAACACAGAATCAGCCATGGACGAAATTTCTCAAACCCTAGTTTTCTCTACCAGCAACCTTAAGCCATCTTAACATTAATACATGTTAGAAACCTTATTAGGGACCTCCAGAATGTCCACCAACATCATTAATTCGTCCATTAACTACAATTTCTGAATTTGGGGAAATATCCATCTTTAATTCCTTACCCATTTACATCCCAAATCCCTTCACCAAATTCGTTTCTAATTATCCAGATATCATCCTACCAGATATGTATAAATTTATAATATAAGATTTCTACAAGAATCCTCATTCAAATTCGTAAATCAGATTATTATTTTTCAAAACCTCATGTTTATGCCATGAACACCCAAAACGAATTTTGATCAAACACATCACATGAATATGAATTTCAAAACAGATTCAATACTATTGCAAGTTATCTACTTGCCTTAGGTTTCGTAGTATCTGATTCGGAGATGGATTTCCAAGGTTGAAGACGATCCTTGTTGGCTCTCTAGTGATCCCAAAGCTGCCCTTAACTGCTATTAGGGTTCCTTAATACACTTAGCCTTTCTAAAACTCTATCAGTCGTTTTATTATTCTTCCCAAATCCTTAATTTACCTAATCCCGTTTTTTGCCTAATGGGCCAAGCCCAAGTGACCCAAATGCCCCCGTGTGGGCCCGGCTATGTCTAAAAATGCCCCGTGACCCGTTTACTACCCCCGAGTACACTTTTTCGACTATCTCGGCCCATCCGGACTCAACCGTACACTCAGAATTTGCAATCGAATTAATTTATAAAAATATTTATCCCCTCACCCCTTTAGTCTATACCGACTCCCGGTTGAGATAAGTGCATACCATGTCATTAATACTCGCAATGACTTAAATAAATAATTACTATTCACTTAGTAAATAACTTCCCGTAAATATTAACCATTTACTCCTCGATTAATCTTTAAATAAAATTTCCCTAATTAATTCAATTAAATTACGACTCACAAGTAATTTTAAATTCCCGAATTAATTAAATATTTAATGCATGAAAAATGCGGGGTGTTACACCGGACACTTTGAGGCAATTTAATAAAGGACTGATTACCCGGTATTTAATTAGGTGGGGTGTCACAGGTGGTATCAGAGCATCAGGTTTTAGTGTCCTTAGGATCTGTGCGGCTTATTATGCTTCCGGCGTTGCTTTGTTTGATATAAAGGCCTATGTTTAGGATTGTTGATTTCTATGGCGAGATTTCATTCTCCTTCTATAATGTATGTATATTAGTAAACCTTATTTGCATTCAAGCATGTTCGAACAATGAAGTATGGCAGATAAGGGCCATTGGGTGGACAGCAGGAGGCAGTGCTTAGTTGAGGTTGAAGAGTATATTCAAGGATGATGACCATATTCGAGGTCACCCCTACTATGGCAGGAGAGGCCAGGACTATAAAGATGGCTAGGGCGCAGAAAATGATTTCCAAGTGCTGCTATAGTCGAAAGTGGTTCGAAATCAGACTCACCCAACGTGGTAGCACTGGGAGAGAGTTAAACGAAACATTGAGGAGAGCCATCAGTAGAAGTTCTAAAAATGCGAGAATTGTGTGTGTTAATTAACGTATATAATATATCCAAAGGCTCGGGAATATGACGGAGTGTGGTTAATCGAAAGTGAAAATTTGGGGTAAATTTTTCTTGGCTCGTTGGAGCAAAGTTATAATGGTGGGAGTCAACCACCACATTTAGAAGTGTAATGTTGTGTCAATGGAAGGATCTTAGGTACGGTTTGATCGCAAGTTCCTTTATCATTATAGGTTAAGATGTAAATATTGTTCTGAACTCGTCACAGGAGGGTCGGACAGAGGTCCATGTGTGAAAATGAATTTAATTATTTAGCGAGTCTCATGCCGAAAGAGGTAGATACAAATGGAGAAGAGGATCTCAAGAGGGAAATCGACTCATAAGAAAAGTAAGAAAATTTGACAACACTTAAAGAGAATTCTACTGTACAGTTGATCCATATAGTGGTAAGGTCACGCATTGTTCATAGATATGTTAACACTTCTTTAGGAAGGGAGCTAAAGGAATCGAAAGATTTAGTTGGGGAGTAAGACTGGGTGAAAAACAGTTAGTGAAACGCTGCAAGGGGGAGACCCATCAAGGGACCTACTTAAATGATTCGAGTAGCCGAATCCTTTCAAATTGATGGTGAATTCAGTAAGGGTTGTGGAAGCCAGTAGTGTGTTCCTTAGGGCCAACAAAGAAAATGGAACAATGGGGGTAGGCATTAGAAATCGAGCATACCAAAGTCCAAGAGAAAGACAACCTTAAAATGGGCAGTATGACCAGTGGTAAGTGGATTATGCATAGAAGTACATTGTGGAGAGTGAAACCACAGGCGTTAATTTTAATGAAGTAAGTACATGGGAAAAGAATCTGGTGCCTCGTAAAGGGAAAAGATTAAAGTAGTTTCTTCTTTGGTCTAGACAGGCGTGTTACATCCGAAAACCATTTGAGCATCCAAGGCGATTGTCAAGGTAAAAGTATGAGTTTTATCCTCTGAGGATGAGGCGTGTTTTGTGTGACATGAGCGAGTTACTACATTTTGATTATCGAGAGATTCATAGGTGAGACGAGTTTAGAGCGTATATCGACAACGCTATTATAATATGTATATTTTCTTTGGTATAGCGAGGTTATCTTTAGTGTTACCCGCGAATGATAAATGGGTTCATTGTTAGTGGTATGTACTTTATTGAGATACTCGTTTTAGTGATGTGATATACGAGTATGATATTATCCTGGTTACAGATTTATAGTAATTATTAAAATGATAGTGGGCAGTTTTTGCAAGGCTATCGTGGTGGTTGCCCTAGTGCAACATGTTTTGTTCTGGCGAGGCCTCACCTGCGAGAGGGTCGGGCTCGCACTTATATTATATATTATAGAGACTGCGAAGGGTATAATGCTCTCGAGATATTCGATCCCGTAGTGTGTAAGGAGTGCCATGATTCGGTGTGTATTTGGTTTATCATTAAGCGGTTCCATCGATCCTTTAGAGACGTGGAATTTAATATTTATATTCATATGTTTGGGGACATGATCTCGAAAGTCCCGATTGTATGTGTACGAGGTTTGGGGAATGTGATTGCCACCAATGGTGAGCGGTAGTGCAATTGGCAAAAAGTTATTCGTTTAAGTGTAATTACGGGAGGAGATTTAACTTTTATGATAACAGACGAGAATATAGAGGCACATGTTATGGACGGAGGACCTAACAGATTTTGATGACCGACGATGTTAGGAAGTAGTGTATCAGGGGGTTCCTTTTTTGGATTTCTCTTTGCGAGACATCCCACGCATGAAACTTAGCATAAAGTTGGAAGTATGAAGATGTTTGGACATTAGTCCATGAGTCGGTACCCCGTTCATCATATAAGTATGCATTTATAACTGCAAGTAGTTTAATTACGATATAAGGCCATTGGAGCCGGTTGGGAAGTAAGGACGCACTGGAAATTTTTTCTTGTCACAACGAGTTGAGGGGTGGAACAATGCTAAGGAGGATTTATAAATTCAATTTCTAGGGTGATTGAGAGTACCCCAGTGTTGTAACCACGTTGTGAATATAGGGGCAATAAATAATTGAGTGTTATGTGTGAAGCGTACGTGATGTTTATGTCGGTATGCACGATTTATAGACTGTGTGGGAATCCTGGTTAGTTGAGGTCAGAATCGTCTGGGTTAAAGGGACGTGGGATGGATGTGTGAAATACATGATGAAGGGACTAATATAATGAAGTGGAAATGGTAAACTGGATTAATCATCGTGTGAGAAGGACGATAATCCATATATACGCGTGTAATCAGAATAGCACACCCGAATTTGGTTGAAAGGTTATGGGAAGCCATTTAGAAATGGGTATTCCTCGAGAAGGGTAAAATTTAACTGTTATGGAAAACAATCAGAGAGGATTTTTACCTAGCCAAGTGTTGAGAGCGACTTGCGCATAGGTATAATGATGATGTTAGTAAAGTATAAAAAGTCCATAAGTGCACATCTTGGAGAAAAGTGCACGGGTCGGAACTTTCAGTATACGCTAAGGAAAGAAGGGGAGTATTAAGTATTACTTAATGTGAGACATTATAAGTGAAAATCAATGTTGAGAGGGACATAGTGAGTAGTCTCCATATGCACCACTCATGGATAGAATTCAATTGGAACAAGAGGTTCAGCCGAAATATTTCGTATCAAGTCGATGATTCCGGTAGTGGAAGAGAGCAGTCAAGTCGGTAAAATTTCTTTGATGGGTTGTCAACCTCAAGGTAAGATCAAGGGTTCCTTCTAATGTGTGGAATAAGTTACCCAAGAAGCAAGTGATTGATATTCCTTTGGGGTGACTTACAATATTAGCTAGTGTGCCCCAGTCTTCCTTTGAGAAGAAGAATCGCTCTGGTAAGTGGTCCTACATAGTAATTTTTCTAAATTAGGATGAGATTTCTGAATCCCACCTTCAATATGGAATTTTAGTAAGCAACGGGGATAACATTTCATTTTGAGTGGGTTGTATCACCCATAGCCGGGGAGTAGGCGAATGGTGACTAACAATTTGTGGAGCCGTGTGAAAGTAATTTTGGATTCATTGTGATCATTTCATTTCCATAATGGATATAGCTATTAAGTGAAGTATAGCGAAGTAGGGTTCCGTGGAAGCACTCGTACCTATTTATTATGGACAAACTGCTTATTGAAGTTTTGTGTGGAAAACAAAACTTTAACTATTCTCCCTCAAGTTGTTTAGAGACGAGCGGATAATCATAATTTTGGATTGGTCGAGTTAGATCCGATGACTAAAGTGGAATAACCACATACTATCTTAGGTAACCTTTTAACTATCGTAAGAGATACATCACCAGGAATGAAGATTCAAAGAACTGACAAGAGTAGTCAGACGTTCATATGGTTTCTCTTAGGATGGGAGTTTTGTGTTTAGATAAATATGGGAGTTGATACGCGGTGAGGTGCGACCTCCCAATAATATTGAGACATTAGGGCCAATGATATATGGGATAATATTATTCGAATGTTGTTCAGTAGGAGCACGATTGAGGTGTCGTTATTAAGGTGTTACCCTATGACTGATAAAGTGTCGAGAGTGTTAAACAAGCTTGTTGTGAAGCGGGGGCAATAGTGATTGAGCCTTACTTTGAAGTTGGTTTTAAGTACTAAAGGAAACCTATTTTTATCAGGGATACATTACTTTTCTGAATTTCGAGATGAAATTCCATTATTAGGGGGGAAGTATATAATACCCTGTATTTTTATGGCTTTTAAATTATGGGATAAATTAAATTAAATTGGGTTATATTAATTTAATATTAATCTAGATTTTAAAATAAATATTTACTAGCATTACGAGAGTTAGTAATTATTGGGAATTTATTAAATATTACATAATGAGTGAAGTAATATGTAGAATTGAATTTATTAAAATTGTCACGAGTGAGTAATATGACAATTATGGAAATTAAGTTGGGACGCGCCTATGTCGTGTAAGGACTAAATTATTATTCTAAATATTGAATAAAATTATTAATCACATGTATGGTCATTTTAGGTTCTCTAACATATCCGGAAGGGTCGAGATAGTAAAAAAGAGTACTCGGGGGTTTAGTTTGGGTCTCGGGGCGTTTTTAGGCCTAACTGGCATCTCGGGAGGGTATTATCGTCATTCTATATTTTTGGGTAATTAAATCCATGAATTTTCGCAAGTTATATCAGTTATTAGAGATAAGCTTTTAGGGTTATCAATCACAGAAACATAGAACGACTATTAGAGAAGAAAGGAAGAGAGTTCTTCAAGAATATATCACAATCCGCAACACCTTTTTCAAGAATAACACCATTGGGGCATAAATCGTAAAATTAGGAACGCAACCATACCTTCATCACCAAAAATTCCCAAGAAAGTATTTATCTTGCTGATTTCTAGTTGATATCCCTTCCATGTTAGCCTAGGAATTAAAATCACATGTTTTATTTAAAGAATTAAATGCATTGGAAGAGAATTTATATGTTGTAGGGAGAATCCATGTAGTCTGAAATCTTGATCATATGTAGAGCATTACCCATGAACTTATAATGATATTTGGGAATGAAATCTAGATCAAAATAGAGATTCTTAATGATTCATGGATATTTAGGTTTTATAAAGAAATCTGGAAGATTGATTAGTTGAGGATTTATTGGTGTTGTTACGTTAGAACTTGTTTATATATATATTTCTTATACATTTGGATTACTTTGTTTGGAGTTTAGTATGAAATTATAGAGGTTTGAGGATTTATAATGATTGAACCCATAGTTGTCGTAAGGAAATTTGGGCTGAGACCTAAAGGGTCGATCGATCGGCCTATGAATGTTGATCGATCGACTCCTGCTATTTTTGGAAATTTTCCTCTTCTTTAATGATAATGTAGCACCGCTTCGAGGGAACTTTGAATGTGATGAGATTATTATAATAGGACTTATGAGGGACCAGTAGGGTTGTGATTTAGGTCCGAATAATATGGATTAGTACGAGACTTAGCCATAGTGTCACGAGGGCTATAGAAAAATAAAAATGTGTTTGTATGTGTGATACATTAGGTTGAGTAAGCATGATTCATGACGTAGTCCAGTAGGATGGAGAGTGTTAACCTACTGACATTATGGCTATAAAAATGATACAGTTCGGGGGTTGAGAAGTAATTGGCAATGTGTGGTAAACGAGAAAAAGGATAAGCCAATAATAAGTAGGTTTTGAGAATGAGCACCACGTATGGTTAGTATATATATATATATATATATATATATATATATATATATATATATATATATATATTATGGGTCGTGAGGGTACCTATATGAATTATGGAAATATATAATTGTGTGTATGTATGCTTGTCATATTATTATGTGCAGTTAATCATACCTGCGTTACTTGCTATCACAGAGGTTTTCGCGCCTGGACAATCTTATCTCGATGTGACCTTTATGGGGGATATTGACTTGTACCCTAGAACATAGGATTCCTTGGTACATGATATCTGAGAATGATAGTCAGACGGTCGTAAGAGACGTGATGGTATGTGTTGACCTCTTAGTGACTTAGAACTATGCTTTGCCTCCAATATGTGTATTTTGTGTTAATATAGTTCGAGAGTGAGTTCAAACTAGTATTTCCCTCATTTGTATGAGAGGTACAAGGACTTGATAGCAGAGTATGTCATCACCATAGATTTTATGTAGGGTCTCGATTAGTGTATATATATTGTATGAGTGATTAATATATATACATATACCTGTAATTCTTCTAGAGTGTGTGTAAGTGGATAACTATTGAATAAACGATCCTAATCATACTATATGCTTGATATTTCATTGTAGTATTGAGATATACATAATTGACTTAAATAATCCATAATGAGATTTTATTTTAATTAATCATAGACATACGGCCTGTCCAATCAGAATCTGTGGGAGAAGAATTGGGGTAGACATATGAGTCATTTTTGTAGAACGATAGGCGTGCACTCTAGATGAGAGATGATAATTCTCAAGAGAGTGTCGAGTACTAACATGTATGTAATATCTTCTGGAAAGCTTTTTAAATACTTGCTAAACTATTTTTAAAGTTGTTTTACACTCGGGCTCTGACCCGTTTCCTGTCATTTTTATCTCTCTTGTATATATATATATATATATATATTTCACAGGTGCCCAGCCACAGGGGTGTCAGGATTAGATCTTTGGACTGTTGACATGCTGCAGCAAGCGTGGGAGTTGCAGGCCTTTGCAGTAGACTAATTCATCCTTGTCTTCTCAGTCTTTCATTTAGTTCTCATTAGATAGGGTATGTGTTGCCCTTTTACAGTTTTTATCTAGTCCAGATATTTGTACTCTTTATTCATGTCAGTATTTCGTTTAGTTGAGATTATTCTATTTATTGACTTGTCCTGCGTTTTCGGATATTTTAACTGAATTGATTTATCTAGCATGTTCTTACATTTGGATGGTTTGGTTTTAATACTATCATTTGTATTCATGAAAATGGTTTCATAGTTAATAATAACAATCAGACTTAATTTGTAAAATTAAATGTTTTGACACTTAGCTTAATTATTTACTAGGTGATTAATAAAGAAAATTGTTTTACGACAGTAATGCTAAGAATGAACCAACCGGACACTTTGAGTTAATTTAAAAATGACCGATCACCCGGTATTTAATTTGGTGGGGTGTCACACGTTCCACCCCCTACTTAAAGGATCGTCCAGACCCCTTCCGATCGTCACCCCCTTGGCCCTATCAATAGAGGCCATGACTTCACTTTGAAAAACACCCATGAACATCCCTCTCTGCAATTCAAAGAACATTATATTGAATTCATAGTTGTTCCCTTTCCTAAAAACCCATTTCCCAACATTCCATTTCGTCAATTTCTTACCTCAGTTGGTAAATTGCCTCACCTTTCCATGCCACTTTGATGCTATTGTGAGCTCGGTATATCTACATCCAATAACAACATCAAATGGTCATAAGGAGGTTCAAATCTCCAGCCTTTCATCTAATTCGATCATTTTAGTATTTTTTCTTCATTTATACTTTCGCATTTTTGTTTCATTATAACACATTTATTATTAGTATTCGCACATACTATATTTTCATTAAAAAGAAAAAGAAAAGGAGGGTTTATTTATAAATTTCGAAGGGGGATTCTCATTTCACATTCTCTCTCTACACACACACATAAGAGAAATTCCCCATTTGGATTTATGGATTAATCTCGAGATTCAATTCCTCTTTTATGTATGTTTATACGTTTCCCTCCTATCATATATATATATATATATATATAAGCAAGCTCCTCTTCACACTAAGTTTGCACATCAATTGTCTCAAATAGTAAAAAAATATTTTTGAGATGATTTGTTTTGTGTAACATTTAAACATTTAAAGGGACACATATAAAATATATCAGGTCAAAAAAACTTCTTTTGTTATTTTTAAAAAATTGGTCAAACTTTCGCTACTTTTAAGCACTTTAAAAGTTGCGAAAGTTCGACCGATTTTTTAAAAATGGTAAAAATAGTTTTTTTGAGCTAATTTTTTCTATATGGGTCTGTTGATATGTTTAAATATCACATAAAAAACTCAACTCAAAAATAAGGTTTTTAATATTGTAAAAAAATTGGCGTGCGCCAGCACGCGTCCAAACCTAGTATACACAGGAGCTTGCCTCTCTCTCTCTCTCTCTCTCTCTCTCTCTCTCTCTCTATATATATATATATATATATATATATATATATATTGTAGACACCCCATTCTGTTACCCCCTAAACTCTCCCCTAGCACCTCCCTTCATCACTACAAACCCAAGTCATATCCCGAGTACTGACCTAGAAGCCATCGAGAACTTCCAGGCCCTGTTTGACCAAAAGTAAAAGTCTTCAACTCGACCGAGAATGAATGAATCTTAAAAGGTAACTAAAACCCCTTTCCAACGGTCCATCCTGTGTGCGATTTTGACTTACCATGCGGACGAACGACCGGTTTTCCCCCGAAACTCAATCGGGAGGCCACCGAGCACTCCCGAGCTCTGTTTGACCTAAGTCAACGTCTTCAACTCAACCAAGACTAAATGAATCTTTGAAGGGAACTAAAACCCCTTTCCAACGGTCCATCCCGTGCGCGATTCCGACTTACAGTACAAACGAATGACCCATTTTACTCCAAAAGGTCACCGAATGCTTCTAGGGGTTGGTTTACCGAAGTCAACTTCCCGAACCGGATCAAACTCTTTGGAATGTTGAAGTACGTCTCCTAAACATTCCAACGGTCCCCCTCCCGTGCGCGATTTGGACTTACAACGCGAACAAACGATCCATTTGCATCCGACAATGCCCCGTCCAATGGACCGACGAATGATTTTGAGGCACATTTTACCCAAAGTCAACTCCCGAACCCGGGAGCGGTCCAAAGGAATTTCGAAGGTCTCTGAATTACCTTTCCAAGGTCCGCCTCGTGCGTGATTTGGATCAACGGTTTGCACTCTGTGGTCGATTTTCTGCAAAAGCCTGAAAGACACTGCCAAACAGCAGGTCCCATACCCTGCCTATTGGCAGTGTGCCTAAACGTGCCTGCTGCTTTGCTGGAACAGGGCTATGCCGATCGGAAATTCCCTAGGCCTATAAAAAGTAGGCCTGACCTCACTTGCAAGAGGATCCAAGATCTGATAGATATCACTCTTAGCAAATCTAGAAAACCCCTCTCGAAGTCAGCGTGATTTTCATACCCAAATCCCTTTCCAACCTTCACTTTTCATCATCCTTTTCATCAAACTTGGTGAATTCACTACCCTCCATCATCATCCAAGTCTAAGGGCTGCTCTCCAACATTCAAGATCTTCAAGAAGGTATAATTTTCTCAACTCTCTCCTTAAATTCTCATAAATTCGCAATAACTTGTTTTATTATTTAGCACTTTCATTATCTCATCTCACACATCCTAATATACTTTTTATTTAGTATTATTTCACCTCTCTTATTTTCATATAAATAAAAACCCAAAAAACAAGAAAAAGAGGGTTTGCTCATAGATTCCAAACGGGAATTCTCATAGTTTTCTAACACTTTTCTCACAACTAAAACAATTTTTCTACACACACAAATAAGAGAATACCCCGATTGGATTTATGGGATAAACCCCACCCCTCGTTTTGCAAGCGAACTACATGGACTTTGATGCCTCTATAGGCTATGTAGGCATCTCGGGGTAAAACTCGAGACTCGAGTCCTATTTTTACTTTTCCTCTCATTTTCTATTTTCTCTAAACTCCACTCTCTTATATTATATATATATATATATATATATATATATACGTATATTTGTTCTTAGTGGCGTATTATTCCACATGCGTTATCGTTCCATCATAACGGTCAACATAAGAATAATCGCGTAAATTCTATTTTCTAATATTTTTATACCTTCCTACGGATGACTCGATTTACCTCTTCCATGGTGCAAGTCAATGATTCCTATCTCCACTATATATACACATGCACACATATCACGAGGAAAATAAAGGAAAATAACAAAAACCCATGAGAGACCGAGAGGGCAGAATGGGTGCCTAACACCTTCCCATTTCGTAACTTAGCCTCCAGACCCTTTTTGAATCATTTTGGTTTCGTATGCATCAGTATGTCTTTAGATTCTATCCTTCGGGATGACACCCTTTATTTTGTCTGTTTTGAGTAAAATAGACTGGTGACTCTATCTCTCTGCATTTTTCACCTCACCCAAATGACGCCGACCGAAGCGCTCCCGAGAGGGACGCCCAAGACCTAGGATCCTCCCTCACGCCGCTCACCCGCCACGAGGATCAGGGATGTCCACAGTAGCGACTCCGCTGGGGACTTTCTTTTGAGGTCTAGACTCTATTTACATGGATGATATACTTGTTCATATTTTCCCCATTTTTGCATGTTCCCCTTTTCCATATATCTCCCATACTTATGCTTCTATTCACACACTTGTAGAAAATTCTCCATGTACACTTCGCACCACGTGCACTTAGGATCACATATATCCACATGTTTCACGCATCATCCATCCATACTTGGTGAACCATTGGTACTTGTACTTTGCTCTCTGTTTGGCATAATCAAGAAAGACATTCTAATAAGATACTAATAAGAGAATCATGCATGATTCACACGACATCACCAAAGAGCATTGTTATTGACCAAATTTTTACCCAGTAACTGGAGGGTCACTTTGTGATGGGCGCTAGTCCGGCAGGGCACAGTTAGCCTAAGCGATAAGACTCTCACCTTCCATTGGCCAAGTACCTTCGACGTATATCGAATGGTTCCCTCGCATCGTACCACTTGACCGAAGTCATGACGGGAGGTATATCGATGGGAACTCGTTCACGTACGCGGAGTATATCGAATTCACTCTCACACGAGGTATATGATGAGGCAATTCATGTACACTCAAGTATATCAAATGGCTTATCCACACGTACCGATTGCCCATTAGATAAAGACGTATATCGTGGAAGTCACGCCAACGGGGATAACCCTTTCCGATTCACCCAACTAAATTCATACCCACATATAGGTGTCGAGCCTAGGACAAACATGTTAGATTGCCACTTTCTACCTGAAACTCTGCCAAAATTCTGGGTCGGCCTGCCGCCCAAATTTTTGTGCATTTTTAAAATAGGACCATGTCCATGAGCCTGCTGACAAGTCCAGCCTTAGCTTTGCATATATTACAAACCCAAATTTTCCCAGCTCGGGTCCTGTTCGGCATTTCATTTTGTATTTAGGAGAATTAATACAAGTGAAAACATAATAATTATAATAATCATGCTGAGACCATCTCCACAAAGAAAATTCTCTTTTTTATCCAAAATCAAAAAACATTTTTCCCCTCTTTATTAAAAATCCAAAAACATTTCTCATCTCTCTATAAAAAATCCAAAAAAATCTTGTCTTTCAATCTAAAAAAAATGTCAAGAATATATTCATCCCTTTTTTTCTAAAAAATAAATCCCATTTTACGCCTTCTCAAGTCGATCGCAAGCCCTTGGCTTGGCTCATTATTGGCTTCGGTCTTCAGTCAAGTCACCCCGAAGTTCCGTCCGTTCCCCTATTGCTCCTTCCGAGTCCAAAATCCATCCGGTTTACATGGAGAACACAGATCAAGTACCTATTGTGCAGTCGGATCTGATAATAGTCCTAGCTCAGCTTGTGTCCATGATTGATAACCTCCAAACTGAAGTCCGAGCGATGCAACAAAACTAGGTTCCTGTTACTCAAGAGCCCGAGGTCCTATTTCCTCCTGCAATGGGTCCACCCGAGCCCATCTGGGTTTCCGAAGAGTATCAGCACGCTCCACATGCCCCTCCTGTTAATGGGCCGTTGCCTGCCCAGATTCCTATGTCGAACCTTGCCCATCCTGGGGTTAACTTTCCTATAATCATTGATCCGAAGGAAGAAGAGCTGAACAAAGTCAAAGAAGACCTCAAGATGCTCACCAAGAAGTTTGACCAATTCAAATCTCAGGAAATTATATGGACTACACCCACATGTCTCCTTATCCTAAAGAGAGGTTACCCGAGAAGTTCAAGATGTCGAATATCAAGAAATTCAGTGGAAGTGATCCCCCGATTGTTCATCTCCACAGTTATCACCATTCCATGACTCTACTAGGGATTTCTTAAGAAGTGATGGGACAATTGTTTTAACAAACTCTGAAAGATAGTGACCTTCGATGGTTTTTATCTCTCAAAGAGTCCAAAATTCGTAGCTGGGAGGATGTAGCCCGAGAATTCATGTCATAGTAAAAGTACAGCAAAGAGCTTGAGGTCACCCGTCGAGATTTAAAGCTGCTCAAACAGAACTCTGGGGAATCAGTCAGTAACTTCATAGCCCGATGGAGGGAAAAGGAAGTAACCATGACAAATCGGGCTTTCGAGAAAGAACAAGTCAATATAGTGAAGAAGAACTTCTTACCCCATGTCCGAGCAATAATGGGAGGACAATACTATCCCCATTTCAGAGCTCTCAGAGAAGCAGGAGTAGAAATCAAGGAAGGTCTTGCTAAAACGGATGTCAAACCAAAGAAGGTGTTCGGACTATTCACCCCCAGAAAATATGAAAAACCTGTCAGTGCTACAGTCTCAACCATCAATAACATCTCTCAACCAACCACATCATGGGTGCCAAAAATCCTCCCTGTCCCAGTCCGTAAGGAATACACCGAGCCCCATGCTCCCCTCTCCAAAGTTTATCAAGCCTTATTAATCCAAAACATTATCAAACCTTTGGATCCCTGTCCATTACAAAATCCACTCCCAAGAAACTTCAAGGCAGATGCCCATTGCGCCTTTCACCAAATTGCTGGCCATACCACCGACCAATGCTTTCACCTCCGAAACATAATCCAAGGTCTAATTGACCGGGGTACCATCACCCCACCAGCCAATCCTAAGCGAAACACTACTCAAAACCCACTTCCAAATCATGCCAATGCCAACTTTTTAGACAAGAATCGAGAATTTGATCCCTCAACCCAAATCACACCCATATACTCTCCTAAACCTCTCCAAATTTGCCTATATTTCCTCCTACACCCTGCTAACTCGCTGATCAGGCACTGTCACTCCTTACAAGAGCATGCATCGCTGCCCGTACCCGTTCTAAAAATAGAGGCATGGAATTGTCAGAAGTGTTAAACCAACTCTTAGAGTTCTGGTTGAAATTGCCTTCACAGATGGTCACTGATTGTCAGAGGTTCAGTACACTATTCTTGAAAGTACTGAAATGGGCCCGAGAGTCAGATACTCGGGTAGTACCAGCTGATGAAGTCAGCTTGGATGATGTCATCCAGATCATGGCAAAAATATTTAGGCAAACCAATAACATTTAAAGTATGATAGAGTTACTTGATGCTCTGAAGCTACATGGGCGCCTGGTCCCTTCACCCTTACACATCCCCACATAATGGGATGACCTGTATGGAGAAGCCGTTAAAGTTTTGGAATGCATCGACTTTACATGGAAATACATAATAGTTTCCACCGGATGGGGGGAGAATTTGGAGATTCGAATAAAGAACAAGATTTCGAGAAAAATGACCCGATAGCCGACATGTGTGGAATGATATCATTTGAAGAACTCCTCGGAGAAATAAACAAGGTGGAAAAACAACCCGAGATCGATGAGGAAAAGGGATTTATGTTTTTCCCTTCTTCGGTAAATCACATAACCAGATCAGGGAGGCATTACTAGATCCCAAGCTCACTACCAGCCAATGATAAGGGGAAGGGCATGGAAAACCTTCCTATGCCAGAGATGACCCTCGAGTAGAGCAAGATCCTCGATCAACTGAAGAAAACTCAAGCTAACATCACTCTATGGGGGCTTTTCATGTCTTCTCAACTACATAGAAATGCTTTGATCAAGTTGCTCACTGGACCCAAAGTTCCTCCTTCTACCACACCAGAAGAAGCGGTAAATTTGGTCGGATCCTTGACCTCTACCTGAATTCTATCCTTTTCCAAAGAAGAAATCCCCAAGATTGGGCCAAACCACAATCACGCACTCAACATCTCAGTCGAAGTTATGGGGAAGTTCGTACCACTCTCTCTTATCGAAAATGGATCCACCAGTCTCGACCAAAGAGAGGACTAGACTGCATCCAGACTATCCCAGGTGACTCTTTGAATGGATGATTCATCAAAGAGGGTGAAGACTTACCCTTTTGTGGATTTCCTGAACCATGGTATGACCATACAGATAAGAAGATGAAGACTGGAATGGAGATCTTCTTCCAAGAAAGCTATCCATGGGCCGAGAGTTCCCAACACCATGTATAACCGCTCATCAAAGATATCGAAGAGACTGAGGAAAGTGACTTCGAAGATCCTTAAACTTACAGACACTAGGGATGACATTCTACCTGGTTCATTCAGGAACTACATCACTGGATCCATCCCACTTGATTAAAGTTGTTGATACACCTCTCCTCAACGGGCATGTTGCGCCAGTTCTACCTGTTAAAATATCCTCTAATCCTAATGTTTACGCTATTTCTTCTTTTGTTGTCTATCCTTGCTCAAATGTAATCGATTCCTCTTTTGACGAGGTTCTCAATGTTGTTTTTCCTATCAATGAAATAAACGAAGATTTTGAGTACTTTGCTATGCCTTACATTAACTGTTTAGATTCTAATCAAACTTTTGATGATGATGATTTTGCAAATGAAAAATTCTTAACTGATCTAAATAAGGTTAATAATAAATAAATTAATGAAGAAGAGACTATTGTTGTTGTTAACCTCGGTTAGGATAGGGGCTATCCTCGACGAGTATGAGCGTGCACAACTCGAAGAATTGCTAAAGGAATTCGTGGATGTCTTCACCTGGTCCTATGATTATATGCCCAGCATTGATCCTGAAATAGCTCATCACGAGATCCCCACTCTCCCAGATTACAAATCGGTTAAACAAAAGTTGAGAAAGCTCTGCATCGAATGGTCACTCAAAGTCAAAGAAGAGGTGGTCAAACAGTTGAATGTGGGCTTCATTCGTGTGATCGAATATCCCACGTGGCTAGCCAACATAGTGTCTGGGCCGAAATTAGGAGGGAAGGTTCGGATGTGTGTAGACTACCAGGACATGAAAAAAGCCTCTCCAAAGGATGATTGTTCGTTACCCAATATCGACATGATCGTGGACAACACAACCAGTTATGCTCTTAAGTCATTTGTCGATGGGTTTACTGGATACAACCAAATAAAAATGCACCCAAACCAACAAGAAAAAACTGCATTCATCACCCCATAGGGAACCTTTTGCTACATTGTCATGCCATTTGGTCTCAAGAACGCTGAGGCTACTTACCAGAGGGTTGCCACAACCATCATGCACGATCTGATTCACAAATAAGTTGAGGTCTATGTGGATGATATGATTATCAAATCCAAGACTAGAGAAGGTCATGTTCCCACTCTTCGAAAGTTCTTTGAACGAATGCGATAATATCAGATAAGACTTAATCAACAGAAATGTGTCTTCAGCATTACAAAGGGAAAACTCTTGGGATTCGTGGTCAGTGAGAAAGGGTTAGAAGAAGATCATGCCAAGCTTAAAGCCATACTTAAGATGCCACCTCCCCGAATAGAGAAAGAAGTCCGAGGTTTCCTTGGGAAATTGCAATACATAAGCTAGTTCATCATTCGATTCATCAGCCAGTTAACCTCCATCTGCGAACCTATCTTCAAACTCCTCCAAGAGGATTAAACTAAGGTTTGGAATGAGGACTGCCAAGAATCTTTTGACCGAATCAAACAATATCTGACCCAACCTCCGGTACTCATGCTACCATAGCCTGGTCTCTCTTTGCTCCTATACCTAACCATAACCGACACTACAGCTGGGGCTTTACTAGCCCAATACCTTGAAGATTCCCGCAAAGAAAGAGCCATTTATTATGCCTGCCCCAAATTGCCAGGGTACGAAGTCAACTACACTGCTTTGGAAAAGGCATGTGTCGTGCTTGACTGGGTCACCCAAAAGCTGCGGCACTACATGTTTGCCTTCCCCATTAAACTTTTATCCCGAATGGATCCCATCAAATAACTGCTTGAGAAACCCGTTTTGTCCAACCAAATGTCCCAATGGTTGATGCTCCTAGCCGAGTTCGATATTGAGTACATCATATAGAAAACCATGAAAGGAAGAGCCATCTCTGACTACCTCACTGATTACCCCGTAGAAGAAACTGATGTCTGGATCTCTGAATTCCCAGATGAAAACATCATTTGCACTGCTCAAGATAACCTTCAATGGAAAATGTTCTTTGATGGTGCTGCCAACTAGAAGGGATATAGCATTGGGATACTTCTGATTTCCCCAGATGACTCCCACACTCCAATCGCCATCAACCTAGATTTCCCTTGTACCAACAACATGATTGAATACAAGGCGTGCATGGTAGGCCTCAAAGTTGCTCTTGAGAAAGGTATTCAATGCCTAGACATCTACAGGGATTCTTCCCTCATCATCGGTTAAGTGCTCAGAAAGCGGAGAGTCAAGGACGAGAAACTCTAACCCTTCCATGCCCACCTAGAAAAACTAGCCTCCCAATTCCAAGATATCACCTTCCATTACCTACCTCGAGCAAAGAATAACCTAGCAGATGCTCTCGCTACCTTGGCCTCCATGGTCGACATGCCTGAAGGAAAAACTATGACCCTCTTCCTAGTTTAAAAGCAAGACAAACCAACCCACTGCTACCATATTCAGCTCGTCACTACAAAAGATCCCGAGCTAGCCAATTATTGGTACTACGATATCTAGTGCCTCCTCAAGCATGATTGGTATACCGAGGGTTCCAACAAGAAAGATCGAGCAACCCTTCGAAGACTCGCTGCCCAGTACATCATCTGTCACAAAGCTTTGCTCAAAAGAAACTTCGATTGAACTCATCTGCACTGCATCGCAGGGGCTGACATTGAAAAGATAATGCAGAAGATCCACAACGGGGAATGCGAATCCCACATGAACAGTCACATGCTTGACAAAAAAATCATCTGACAAGTCTACTACTGGACCACAATGGCCCAGGATTGCATCGCCTATGTACGGAGATGCCTCAAATGCCAATAATTCTCCAATCTTCAGTATTTGCCTCCACGTGAATTATACAACATGACCTCTCCCTGGCCGTTCTCCACCTGGGGCATCGACATCATAGGGAAGGTTACACCTAAGGCTTCCAATGGGCATGAGTTCATACTAATTTCCATTGATTACTTCACCAAATGGATCGAAGCGGAGTCATACGCAGTGCTGAATGCTAAGAAAGTGGCCAAATTCATCAAGAAAAAACATCATCTACCGGTATGGGGTCCTGCATGAGCTAGTATCATATAATGGGTTGCATTTCGAGGCAGAAGTCACAGAGGT
Source organism: Sambucus nigra (assembly GCA_949130495.1). Taxonomy (NCBI): domain Eukaryota; kingdom Viridiplantae; phylum Streptophyta; class Magnoliopsida; order Dipsacales; family Adoxaceae; genus Sambucus; species Sambucus nigra. The sequence goes on from OX422207.1 coordinate 617,903,736, forward strand.
GGTCAACGAGTATGAGATTCAGAGACACAAATCTTCACCCTACCGACCTCAGACCAACGGTGCAGTTGAAGCCACCAATAAGAACCTCAAAGCCATCATCAGCAAAATGATCAAAAGCTATCGAGATTGCGCCGATTGGATCCCGTACGCCCTTTGGGGATAACGAAACTCAATTCGAACCTCTACTGGGGCTACCCCTTAATCTTTAGTTTACGTTATGGAAGAAGTCCTACCCATGGAGATGGAAATAACCTCGTTGTCCGTCATGCTTGAAAGTAAGGTCAGCGAAGAAGACTGGTGCCAAAGCCGTCTTGATGAGGTGACCCTCCTAGACGAAAGGAGATTAAAATTACTATACCATATACAAGGGTACCATAGCCAAATAGAGCATTCATTCAACAAGAGAATCAAGGACCGCGGTGTCCAAGAAGGATACCTAGCCCTCAAAGAAATCATAGAACCCATCTGGGACCCCAGAGGGAAATTCAAGCCCAATTGGAGCAGCCCCTACATTGTCAAGAAGATCTTGTCCTACAGTGCCACCATGCTTACCAACTTAGATGGGGAAGAGATGGCTCGTCCAGTCAACCTGGACCGTCTCAAGAAGTTCTACCCCTAGTCCAAAATCTCCGCACGCTACTACTCTTCTCATCTCCCTTCTATTCTAAAAAAACAAAAAAAAATACAAAAAAAATCTTTTCATTTCCCCTGCCCAGAACTATGTGGGTCTGATCCTCTGTAAATAACCATTTTCAAACAAAGTATAAAATTTCAAAACCCCAGAGGTACGTAGGAAGCTCATACACCTTACATGAGCACGACCCTTTCTTTTTCATAAAGTACTATTCTTTTCTTACCTCCGAGAACGATAGTTCATTCTAACATATATTTGAACAAAAGGATTATATATGCCTTAGCGATCGATATAGATAATTCAAACAATACAAAATTAATCAAAAGGCACAGCTGGATGATGAGAAACTTGTTTATTTCACTAATAAGAAATTACGGTACATATTACATAAGAAAAGGAACGGATAACTCCCTCCCCCTACTCTCCTGAAAAATCCAAATAAAATCCCCACATTTATCCCCCATTACACAATAAACTCTCTAGGAGTCCTATCCATAGCAACCAGAGGAGCCTGATCCGTCATCATCATCTACATCCTGGGGTCCCCAAGTTTCCCTTGCCTGAACAGAGTGTCGTAGACACTCCATGGATAGATAAGCTCGAACCAGCTTCGAAAAAACCATAACACCTCCTTCCATGGTGTTAAAAGAGACAACCCACTTTTGTCCAGTATCCACTGCCAACATCTTGCTAACTACTCTCCTCCACAACCACTTCATATAATCCCTAGGGATATGGAAAATTCTCCCAACAGATTGAGAAGGACGGGTTGACGGACATCGATTATCCCACAAAGAGCCAAGCCTCATGCGCAAGTGCTCAGTCAAATATTCTACCGGAAAGAAGTCTAGTGTCCGAGGTGGCATGACCTGCTCCCAGCCAAATTGATGCAGAAGCTGCCAAGGGAAATAAAAAGAGGTATGTCTGAGACCAACTAGCCGGACATATGGGTATTCCCTGATCTCTAGAATAGGTAGCAACTGTCCCCACCAAAGCACATACCAGCACATATTTAGAGCCCCGTGCTCCACAAACTAATTTCCCCAATTATCAATATCCAAGCCAATGCTGATGAAGTGGTGCGAAAAGAAGTTGGGTACAACTGACAAAGGGTATTCCGGAGGAGTCACTAGGTAGAGTCTCTCAGACAACCACATGAACAACATCACGGGGCTACCCCTTAGGAAGTTAGAATGACCTCCTCGCCAAGCATTCAGGCCATTCAAGGTCTACGCCAGTATCACTACCGCAGTATTGCAATGGTATGACCTCCAAAAAATAATGGTTGTAAGTTGCGGATCCACCAGTAGTTCCTCAGTCACCAGCAACAATTTTGAAACCAATCCCAGAGCAACGGCTCCAGCAGAGCCAACATCACCTACTTCTCGCAAATGCACGGACTGCAACATCTCTGGGAGGGAGATCATTCCTCTAGAGACCAGTGATCTAGTCGTCGAAGGTGAAATACAAAGAAGCCCGACCAACAAATCCCTAGGAGAACGAGAAAATTTGGGTAAAGCCGCAACAACACTAGGATTTATCCCCGGCATGGCAGAAAATTCCTCGTAGGTAGGACAAACTTCATCCAACCCAAAGCGAAATACATGGTCTTCGGGGTACCAAAATTGTACTACCGCCATTAGCATGTTCCACTCAATGGACTGATTGCGCCACAAAGAGACTCGACGCATGTTGAAAGCATCATAGTCGACATTATAAGAGCACATCGCTTCCAAGGCTTCAAGGTAGTTAGCAAACTCAATGCTACCAAGGAGAGCCATCTTGCAGGACTAAGAGATAGTAGGGAAGCAAGTAAGAATGTGAAGGTGTGATGAAAACACTCCACCCCTACCCCTTTTTATACTTGAGAACCCTCACAAAAGACATAACCGCTACAGAAATCGGAGGGAATCCTACCCAATAAGGTACAAGAAGCTGAAGAGGACACTAATCAAAAGCTTTGAATTAATGGGACTGGACTTGACTGCCGATAGGCAGGATAATGGTCTTGCCGATTGGCAACCCCCTATTTTTGAAAATTTTCTTTTTTCCACTTATGTGAAAATCGGAAGCTCGATAAAAAATAAATTGATGTTCTCAACAAATTTTCAAAAATCCTATTCCACCCCTATATAATTTCTCATTTCTAAAACTTTCCTTCAAAATCCCAAAAATATCTCTTTTTACGATCTCAGGAGCAAAGTAAAAGCGTATGTGAATACATTCATTCATTCACCATTAACAAAAGATAATAAAAGAACCCATTTCATTGCATATATATATTCTTCTGTGTTACATCAAATTTTGCAGGAAATAGAAAAAAGCAAAAAATAATGGGACTCAGCCCGAACCCACATTCTCTCTCTCTCTCACCGACCCTTCACCCTTCTCTCTAAGAGCTCCCACCCCTGTGATGCGCTCTCTTTCCCCTATGGCAAGACGACGCACCACCCCTACCCGAGACAAAGTCCTCCCCAGATGAAGCACACGACACCAAGCAAGAATGAATCGGGACCGCATCCTGAATGTGGGTAGTCGCTGAGGATATCGAATCTACGATGTCCCTCAGCCAAGTGGTCAGATTTGCTGCAAGAAGAAGGCAAAATCAGTATCAAAGAGGGATCAAAATAGAAAAGGAACCAAAAAGAGGAAGAAGGTATACCGCAGGACGAAAAACCTCCTCTGTCAAACCCAACTCCTCCAGATCCATCGCATGAGGACGCTGCAACATGGGGACCATCCCTCCATCAGCCCACCAGATGATGTACGAAGGGGTACACAATCGAACAAAGGTAACCACTAAAGTCGCCGTCGCTGTAGACACCGACGGACCACCGCCGTTGTGGGAAGACCCCACCGCCCGACTCGAACCCGCAGGAGAGAAAGGCAAGGCATAGTATATGCTGGGGGCCATTAACCAGCTCATCACAAAGTCCATATAGTCATACGGCACAGTCATATCAGTATACAATAGGTAGGACTCGCCAATCATCGATGCGATCCTCACATCTTACGGCAACAGTCGCTCTCGCCTCATAGACATAGGAGGCAGCGCAGGTGGCACTACCACCTCCTCCTCCGCAATCTGCCGAACCACCCGCTCCCCCCAGATACCAGGAATGGACGAACTCATGCGCCAGAAAATGCCTCATCTGCGTATTAAACCTGATCGCCCTATATCCTGAATGGCTGCCCCCCAAAGGTAAAAAGTCACCTAAAAATCGCCAGCAAACATAAGTTAATACAAAATCAAAACATGCTAAAAACCATGGCTGAAAAAGAAAGAGTCTTACCCTACCATGGGTCAGGCCATTCAAGACCTGATGCACCGCCTCAAGAGAGAGAGATCCCTTCGACTGCCGATTGTCCTTATGCCATCGACACAATTGGCAGAAGTCCCCAACAGTCTCGTCCTTCAAGGCAATCATCTGGGTATTGCACCCAATAACCTCATAGAACCACGTCTGCCAAAGACAGGAATTCACAATAAAAAAGAGACGCATAAGGAAAATGCGAATGCATGAAAGGAAAATGCGCAAAATTAAAGGATACCTTGAGGAGATACGTGGCTCCAGTAAACGTTTGCCAGACGCATCGACTGAATGCATCAAAAGAAAAATAGAGGGTCGCCAAATACAGACTCCCCCAATCATAGAGAGGGATGTTCGAAAACATCGTCAAATACGGTAAGAACCACAAATGGATGACGTCGCCACTCGACGCCACCATGAAACCTCCCAGCACCAGCCAAATGAACAATCGAGTCATCTGCCTCACCCGCAGCCCGTCATCCACATCAACCACCCTACTCAGCAAGACATCCTTCAGCAAGGACATCCGAATGGAATCCCTAGAAACTATCCTCCCTACATCGCCAAGCGTCGCCCTCACCACCTCCGGCCTCACCCGCAGAGAGCAATCCACCTATATATTCTCCCCATCGCAATCCATCACGTCATTAGGAGTCATGATCATCTCCCCAAAACTGAAATGGAAGGTGTGGGTAGTATCCCACCATCTCTCCCCCAAAGCGCATAAGATCGTTGTCGACCAAGGCATCTCATCCAGCGCAGACATAAACCTCCCAAAACCCGCTGATGATACCACCCAACGCACCACGGGTGGAAAATGCTCCCAGATGTCCTTAATCCCCATTGTCCCACAAGCAAGCATGTTCTTCAAAGAGATATCAGACTGTCAAAACAAGAAACCTTGTCAAAATTGAAGAAGGAAGGAAAAATCACCAAAAATAGAAGAATGCCAAAAGTCAGGTTGCTTACATAACTGCCGGGGCTCACCACCTTAGAAGACCGATGACGCGATGACTCACGTATCAAAGTTCGCTCATCCGCAACCGGCTCGAATGCATCAAAGGAGTTCTTACTCCCTAAAGCAAGAGGCGCCCTGTCCCTCCACTCCACGTTCGCCCAGTCATCAACAGTCAACCATTCCCTATGCGCTACAGTGCTCACAAAGGCAGCCATTTCTTAGAGATCGGAATGCTAGAATGATTTGCAGAGGAAAATTGCAGAAAGAAAGTATCACGACCCCGACCCAAAAATAGTAGGGAACGAGTGTCTTCACATGCCACCAAGGCATCCAATATTCTGGCGTTAAAATTTTTCTTTTAAAATATATGTAGCGGAAGTATAATCACATGGTTATGAATCGTAAAATAATGAAAGTGAAGGAATTACATCATCGGAACTTTCTAAAGGGAACTTCATTTGTATTAAAATATCAACGAGTTACAACTTGACACAAAGAGCTAAACATGCTCTATCTAATTAAACAAACTTCTACTTAAGGTAGCAAAAAGAGCTCTAAAAGCTAAATCTTCAACATAGTCCTTTTTCGTTCCATCCACGAACTTAATTATTTCCTGAAAAATGATTATTTATAAAAAAAATCAGCTAAAAGCCGAATGAGATTCAATCTCTAGACATTCCAGGGTTTTTCAGAAAATTGATACCTATTCAATTTAGAACAGAAAGTATATACATAAAGATAGGAATTTCAAGTAATATATATAAAGTAGATGACAATATATATATATATATATATATATTCAGAATAAACAGTTCAGAACAGAGAAGATAAAACAATTGAGCATATGTCAATTATTCAGTTTTAGTGGCCATGTACACTCTAATACCCAGACAGATAGTGTTACCAAATGTTTCCACCCGGCAACAACACAGACAAAAAATCATGATTTCTGGAACAACGCCATGTTTAGGGCACACCAGCGATAAACCAGCTGGGACGGTACCACCCAAATATTTCCACCCGGTAGTCAATGCCAACATAGTAAGAGAGTTTCAATAGGCCGAATCAATAATTTCAGAATTCAAATCAGATGTTTATATGGAGAGATATAAACATATAACAAATGACGAAATCATCGGTATCAGATGCATTTTGAGAATAAAATCATTTCACAAAATATACATAGTTTGCATACTATAATATAATCAAAACGCGCAAGAAATTGCATAGAGTACTCACCTAAAATAGAGGTCAAAATTATAGATAATGAGTCTTCGATCGCACGTTAATCTAACAAATACAATAAAGGTTTATGTATATGTTCTAAATAAGGTCCAGTCTACATATTTTATTTTAATAGTAACTTGTTTCAAAGGATTACTAAAAACCATTTTCTTAACTTTTAAAACTTATTGATCGTAATTAAAGGATTCAATATGTAGTTCTTCCTAATCAGTCAGTTCCCAGTAGAGATGGAGGGTCACAGGGTCACCGCTTAAATACCATCTCCTCTAGAAAAAACATTTCCGAATTCATTCCCAGTAGAGATGGAGGGTCACAGGGGCACCACTTAAATACCATCTCGTCTAGACAGAATTTCACCGGGCCTGACTTTGGAATTACTTAAATGGGATTCCATAATAACGAGCAATTACTTTTAAAAAATCATTTTTAAAAGAGTATATACAATTTCAAACAAGTTTACATAAAATGAACTTGGATTTATTCTAAACTTTAAGTTTTGATTAGTGAAGTCCTTAGTGTATTTACCAGCATAACTACTAAGTAAAGCTATAAAACACAAAATTAAAACTATAAAAATACATTATAACATCTAAATAAAATCATACCTACGAAATGAATTCTTTCTTCGAAATTATAGAACTTCTTCTTAAGATATTTCCCAAGCTTTCCATCACTCTTTCTTACTATAATCCTCAAGAAATTGGTGTGAGTTTCAAATGAACCCTAAGGCCCAATTTATAGGTTTCCAAATGTATTACGGTGTTGACACGTGTCTAATGACTAGGCTTTTTGGAGTGGTAATTCAACACCGAGGTGTCGCGATCCGGAGTGGTCTTGCAGTGTTAATATCATCAAATGATGACAAGTGTTTTATCTCTCTCTCTACAGATGACATGTGGAAGGTGGAAGTGACCAGCACGTGGTGGAAAGGTGATAAGGGTATAAAGGTTATTTCACAAATGAAGGGTATTTTGGTAATTTCACACTATATATTTTGAATATTTCTTAGAGGTCCTTGAAAATATTTTATTTACAAAATGGCCCATTTTATATTTTTATTTTAGTCCTTAAAGTTTCATAAAATTATATTTTCTACCCCAAAACTTATTATTTGCCTTAAGATATGTCATAAGACTTCGATTTGATCCAATTTACAGTTGATTCTTCGTAATTAAAAATGGGGTTTGTTATATTAATAGCAAATAATACCACATTTCTAATAATACAACATTTATAAGATAATAAGTAACACAAAAGTGTAAAAACAAACTATATAAAAGTGGGGTCATTACAGAAAGAAAGCAAGAAGCTGTGAAAAATGAGGGGAATTCTCGCCCTTATATAGGATGCCAAGGATCATGCCGATCGGCATTGACCCCCCACCCACTGATCGACACTGACCCCTTACCTTCCCGAGGCAGTCCAAAAGTCCGTGCCACTGCCGAATGGCACCCTCTGAACCATGTCGACCGACACCCCCCTTTAAATTTCATACCAAAATTCCCAGAAAATACCAGACAGCCCTAAAAAATTCTCAAAACATTCCTAAAAATCCCATGAAGGATTTAGAACATTTTCACCAAGAAAAAATCGCACTCCCTCAAGTGGAATCCCTATTTCCCCAGCGAAACTCTCAAAAACCAAGTAAAACTCCTCCCGACAACATCCCCAGAGGATCTCTAAAGATCACCCCTATGCCCCAAAGGCCTCAATTTTCCCCAAGCAATACATCCGAACCCTGGGCCACCTAAATCGCCCCATTGGAATTTGGCTATTCCTTTAGAGGATGCAAAAGATTTCCCCAGCAGTCGGCTCCCCAGCCCCAAAAAAAACCACAAGATAAATCTCCCCGATAGAGTTCCCCAAGAACATCTCTACTTAAGCCCGCAAAATTGGGTTCGACCCACAGAATTGGCCATCTCAACTTAAGCCCATAGAATTGGCTTCGACCCGCAGAATTGGTCATCTCTACACAAGCCCGAAGAATTGGCTTCAACCCGCAGAATTGGTCATCTTAACTTAAGCCCGCGGAATTGGCTTCGACCTGCAGAATTGGTATTCCCACCTTAAGTCCTCAAAATTGGCTTCGACCCACAAAATTGGTCATCTCATACCTAAGCCCGTGGAATTGACTTCGACCCGTGGAATTGGTCATCTCTACTTAAGATCGTAGAATTGTCTTCGACCTGCATAATTGGTCATCTCAACTTAAGCCGTAGAATCAGCTTCTACCCACAGAATTGGTTATCCCCAACACACTCCGTAGGTCCTGATAATCGGCCTCAACCCTCTGAATTGGTCATCCTATCTCCCTTAGGTCCTAAGAATCGACCTCAACCCTCTGAATTGGTCATCCTCCCACAAAAGTATCATGCGGTGTCTATTCGACGTCTATCATTTGTTCCAAACTCATTTGGTAAGGGGCTCTGTAGACACCCCATTCTGTTACCCCCCCAAACTCTCCTTAGGTCCCTAGCACCTCCCTTCATCACTATAAACCCACGCCATACCCCGAATACTGACCTAGAAGCCATCGGGCACTACCAGGCTCCATTTAACCAAAATTTAAAGTCTTCAACTCGATTGAGACTGAATGAATCTTCGAAGGGCACTGAAACCCCTTTCGAATAGTCCATCCCGTGCATGATTCCTACTTACCATGCAGACAAACGACTTATTTGGCCCAAAACTCAATCAGGAGGCCACCGGACGCTCCCGGGATCTATTTGAACTAAGTCAAAGTATTCAACTCGATCGAGAATGAATGAATCTTTGAAGGGTACTAAAACCCCTTTCCAACGGTCCATCCTGTGCATGATTCTGACTTACGGTACGGACGAACTATCCGTTTTACTTTGAAAGGTCACCGAATGCTTCTAGGGCTCGATTGACCGAAGTCAACTCCCCGAACCGGATCAAACTCTTTGGAATTTTGAAGTACATCTCCTAACCTTTCCAATGGTCCACCCCGTGCACGATTCTGACTTACCACGCGAACAAATAATCCATTTGCGTCCGACGATGCCCCGTCCAATGGACCGACGAATGATTCTGAGCCACATTTGGCCCAAAGTCAACTCCCAAACCCAGGAGCGGTCTAAAGGACTTTCGAAGGTATCTAAATTACCTTTCCAATGGTCCACCCCATGCATGATTCGCATCAACGGTTTGTACTCTGCGACCGATTATCCGAAAAGGCCTGAAAGACATTACCAAACGGCAGGTCCCAGACCCTCCCTATCGACAGTGTGCCTAAACACACCTGCCGATTGGTAAGAACAGGGCTATGGAGATTGGGAATTCCCTGGGCCTATAAGCAAGAGGCCTGACCTCACTTGCAAGAGAAGCCTAGATCTGATAGATATCACTTTCAGTAAATCCAGAAAACCTCTATCGAAGTCAGCGTGATTTCCACACCCAAAGCCCTTTCCAACCTTCACTTATCATCATCCTTTTCATCAAAATTGGTGAATTCACTACTCTCCATCATCATCCAAGTCTAAGGGCTACTCTCCAACATTCAAGATCAAGCTCAAGATCTTCAAGAAGGTCCAATTTTCTCAACTCTCTCCTAAAATTCTCACAAATTCGCAATAACTTATTTTATTACTTAGCACTTTCATTATCTCATCTCACACATCCTAATATACTTTTTATTTAGTATTATTGCACCTCTCTTATTTTCATATAAATAAAAACCTAAAAAAACAAGAAAAAAAGGGTTTGCTCATAAATTCCAAACGGGAATTGTCATACTTTTCTTAAACTTTTCTCACAACTAAAACGCTTTTTCTACACACACACACACACACACACAAATAAGATAATCCCCCGATTGGATTTATGGGATAAATCCCACCCCTAGTTTTGCAAACTTACTACGTGGACTTTGATGCCTCTATAGGCTACGTAGGCATCTCGGGGTAAAACCCGAGACACGAGTCCTATTTTTACTTTTTCTCTCATTTTCTATTTTCTCCAAACTCCACTCTCTTATATTATATATATACATACATTTGTTCTTAGTGGCGTTTTATTCCACATGCGTTATCATTCCATCATAATGGTCAACGTAAGGATAATCGCGTAAATCCTATTTTCTAATATTTTTATACCTTCCTATGGATGACTCGCTTTACCTCTTCCATGGTGCAAGTCGATGATTCCTATCTCCACTATATATACACATGCACACATATCACGGGGAAAATAAAGGAAAATAACAAAAACCCATGAGAGACCAAAAGGGCGGAATGGGTGCCTAACACCTTCCCATTTCGTAACTTAGCCTCCGGACCCTTTTCGAATCATTTTGGTTTCGTATGCATCAGTATGTATTTGGATGTTGTCCTTCGGGATGACTCCCTTTCTTTTGTCTGTTTTGAATAAAATAGACTCGTGACTCTATCTCTCTACAATTTTCACCTCACCCAAATGACGTCGGCTGAAGCTTTCCTGAGAGGGACGCGGAACCTAGGATCCTCCCTCACGCCGCCCGCCCACTGCGAGGATCGGGGATGTCCACACACACACACACACTCACGCATATATATATATATATATATATATATATATATATATATATATATATATATATATATATATATATATATTTTTATTTATATATGGGAGGGGGATGCTTGAATAGTGCCAGCAAATTAACGGTTGCGATCAAATTTTTTTGTCGGATCTAATGGTGTGGGATTGTGCCATGTCACCATTTACCCATTATGACATGGCAAATGAGACAATTCTCACTTGAATCCCAAACCATCCCCTCGCTCATTCACTTTCCTCTCTCTCATTTCTTCCCTCTCTCCCTTTCAACCCAAACCCTAATACTACCATGCCTACCGCCGCCCTCCACCTCTCCTGATCCCTCCAGCCACCGCCGCCTACTGCTTATCTCCCTCACCCCTCCTCCCCCACTCACGCATAGATATCACACACCCACACACGTACAGATCTCACATACACACACACACACACACACGGACGGGTAATCTCCCCCTCCCCCCCACCCCCACTCATGCACAGATCTCTCTCTCTCTCTCTCTCTCACACACACACACACACACACACACATAGATCTCTATCTCACACACACACGCACATATCTCACAAACCCACGTACGGATCTCAAATCTATACATATCTCATACACACAAACGCACAAAGCTCAAATACATGCACACACTAATTAAGGGGTAATCACACATACCTGATTTGTTGTTGTATGTTTATGATTTACATATTTGGGGTTTGATGATTACATATATACCTGATTTGTTGTTGTATGATTCTGATTTACTACAAATACTGTGTTTATATTACTGATTTGGGTTTGATGTAACTTTCATTGACTATTTGGTAGGGAATCAAGAATTGAAGATCGAATTAGGTATGCCTTCTTCACTCTTTCTCAGATTGAGATTTTTTAGTCTTTTTTTGTTCATTTAAAGTTTTTTTGGACTTTGAACCATTTGTTTTAAAGTTTAGATGCATTTTTTTCACTTAATCCTACATATGATTTTTGGCTGCGCTTTTTTTTGCTATGTACAGAACTTACACATGTATTGTGTTTATATTACTGATTTGGGGTTTGATGATTACATATATACCAGATTTGTTGTTGTATGTTTCTAATTTACTACAAATATTGTGTTTATATTAATGATTTGGGGTTTGATGATTATATATATACCTGATTTTTTGTTGTATGTTTCTGATTTACTACAAATATTGTGTTTATATTACTGATTTGGCGTTTGATGTAACGTTCATTGACTATTTGGTAGGGAATCAAGAATTGAAGATCGAATCAGGTATGCCTTCTTCACTCTTTCTCAAATTGAGATTTTTTAGGGATTTTTTTGTTCATTTAAAGTTTTGTTTTGGACTTAGAAACATTTGTTTTAAAGTTTAGATGCATTTTTTTCACTTAATCCTACACATGATTTTTGGTTCCGTTTTTTTTTTTTGCTATGTACAGAACTCACACGTGTATTTTAAGGGGTAATCACACGTGTTTTTTAAGTGGTAATCACACGTTTTTTTATTACTTATATACCTGATTTAATTTTTTAGATCTATACAAAATATATATTATAATCTTTTAGACTTGTACCTAAGAATATTAATGTGAATAAGGGTTTTGTTTTAGGTATGTAGGCTTGATACATAAGCGTGTCGTAGGCATGTTATGCCATTATAAAGATGTACAACCATATATGTAGACTATGTATCTATTTCTTTCTCTCTTTTTTTTTTCATTCTGAGTGAAAACATAGAATGCATTAATTTCTCTCTTGATTCAGTTCATTGGCATATTAATTTTTGGCCTCATCTGAATATAGTTTCTAATACTGTTTTTATCTTTTAAATTATGGTTAACAATTTAGGTGGGATTACTATTTTGCAGGTGTAAATCAAGATCCTAGCTAATGCAATCAAAATCAGTTTTGAATCCTACAATCTACAACTTATGGTCGCAATGACATTGTGTTATGGCTGTCGTTAGCCATGTTATTGGTAACTGTTCATAATCCATCCTTAATTTATTATGTGGATTACAATTATGTGGATTATAATCTCCCAATGAATATTGGTTCTTAAGTTATTTTTTTGTTCTTGCTCTTGAGTTTTGGTTGTCAAATATCATGTGCTTTGGATAGTTTGATAAAGAGTCCTCAAATATGAACTGAACAACTTCTCAGTAGTACCCGTCAATAGCAATAGTTAGGGCAATCAAAATTATCTCCACTCCTACTATTAACTCCATGTTTAATGCATTACCTTTACTTCAAGCACTATATGATAAAGCTACACACATCTCTCAATTGTCCAAAATTTTGATGTGTGGGCTTAATTTTGCGTTTGTCTATTTCTACCTCCACTCCTACTATAGAATTTGGAGTAAGAACACTAACAAGGGAGGTGAATTTTGATCATACGATAAATTATTATATATAGGGGTGTGGAAATGCCTACAATTGAGGTTGGTGACTTAACTTTCATGATTTAGGTCATTTGTTGAATTTTTCATCATTCATGTCTCTTTATTCTTTGAGGATATAAATTTTATTTTCCCCGTGTGTGCATACATGTTTGTGGGGGATGGTATTTTATACTTGACCATGGTTGTAATTTGCAACTATGTACTTGATTTTGTTTTACCCTTGATTCTTATCTTTGATTTCCTTTTGGTTTAATGAGAGTGGGAATCGTGTAAGGACATTTTTGTCCAACATACTTGTATATGTCATTAGCCGTAACACCGTTGCAAAGATTCAAAGTTCATTCATCATCAACGGAATCCGAAGATCAAAAGAAAGGAAGAATTCAGAAATCCAGTCAGCCGGACCGGTCCGCCTGAAATTAAAACGAACCGATCCGCCTCTGACTACCCCGGACCGGTCCGCCTTTATATAAAAAGAACCGATCCGCCTGAGGCCCGGACCGGACTGCCCCGGACCGATCCGCCGTGTACTTTGAAGCCAGTGTGCCCCGAACCGAATGCGAACCGAATCAACTTCAATTTAAAAGAACCGGTCCGCTATCGGACCGATCCGCCTAAGGCCCGGACCGGTCCGCCCTGGATAGAATTTCCCAGATCGTGTATCAGATTTTCTCGGGCAAAGAGCTCCTATTTAATCCCACTATGGGGAAGTGGTTTGATAAGACTTACACACGATTTTCTGAGTTCCATAACTCTTAATTCTTCATGGTATTTGAGTCCATTGATTCATACCCTTGATTCACACAAATTCCATACATTTGTGAGTCACTTTTGGTAACCCAAGAACACCATTGCTGTTGTTCAACCCTTGTGAAGTGGACCATTCCTTCCTCTTCATTGCAGCCCTACTGGACAGGGATAGTTCCAGCCGCCAACCCTACTGGAAAGGGATATTCCAGCCGCGACTACAAAATCCGATGCCTGCGGGTAATTCTTAGTCAAAAACTTGTATTTCAGTGTAATCTGATTGTAAGCCGTTTCTCTTACAAATTATAGTGATATACAAATGGTTTTGCCCCCGTGGGGGATTTTTCCTTAAACTTTGTGTGTTGAATAATTCTTGCATGATTTCATATTGTTTCAATCACACCTAGTTGCATGTTTAGGGTTAATTTGGGTTAAAAGGTGTTTTAAATATAATTTGATCATTTCAACGCAAGCGCCAACTCTTTCAAATTGGTATCAGAGCGGGTTACGCTAATTTATCGCATGATCCTAATTTTTCAAGGATTTATTTTTTTTGATACAATTTGACTTCTCACGTCGTCAAATTGGTATCAGAACGGGTTACGCCATTCTATCGCGTATTCCTTTCTTCCGCAAAATTTTTCTAAAGATATCAATTTTTTGAAATAAATTGATTTTTGAAAAGAGCGTGTTCAAATGGAGAAATCATATTATAATATGCCTATTTTTGACGGGTCTAATTATGCCTACTGGAAAGCTCGTATGAAATCGATTTTAAAATCTATTGACGAGCGTGTTTGGTTGCTTTGCGAAAATGGTTGGACTCCTCCCACGGTCACTGTTAATAACATCACCACTTTAAAACCCGTGTCAGCCTGGACTGAAGATGATTATAAACTGTCCAATTTTAATTCCCATGGTCTGAGTACTATTTCTGGAGCTGTCTCTCCTGATGAGTTTCGCCGAATTATGACGTGCACCACGTCTAAAGAGGCTTGGGATGTTTTGAAATTGACACATGAGGGTACGAACGCGGTTAAAGAGTCAAAATTACAAAATCTGGCCACCCAATTTGAAACTATCACCATGTCTGAGTCTGAATGCTTTGATGATTTTTATGCTCGTTTGTCAGACATTGTTAACACATGTTTTAATTTGGGTGAGGTGATTGATAACACGCGTGTCGTTAAAAAGATTTTGAGATCTCTCCCAAAACGCTTTATTCCTAAAGTCACTGTTTTGAACTCTTTGGGAAATTTGAAATCACTTAAGTTGGAAGAACTTGTAGGAGATCTTCAAACCTATGAGATTGACATGTTTCCCAAAACCATTAAGGCTAAGGATAATGGCATTGCTTTAAAGACTCATTTAAAGAAAAAGAAAGAAAAATTTTCTGAGTTCGATTCTGAGGGAGATTTTGATGATATGGCCTTATTTGCGAAAAATTTTAGAAAATTTCTCAACATGAACAAAAATAATTCTTCCAATAAAAAGAATTTTTTTGAGAAAAATAAAAAGAAAGGAAAGGCCAAAGAAAGTGGAGAGAGAGAAAAAGAGAATAAAACCGATGAGGAGTGTGAGGAAGATCTTGAGAACATCACTTGTTTTGAATGTGGGGGTAAGGGACATAAGTCATTTGAGTGTCCTACGTGGCTTAGAAAGAAAGGAAAGAAAGTAGCCATGCCTGCCACACTTAGTGATAGTGAGGGTGATGAGACTAGTGGTGAGAAGTTTGTAGCTTTTTCTAGTCGTGTGAGCACACCCACCTTGTCCCACAATAGTGCTCACGAAAGTGATAGTGATGGTTTGAGCGCTTCAAGTGAGGGAGAAAGTGAGAGTGAAAGTGGAGATGAAAGTGAGCTCAAAAAAGCTTTTAGAGATTTGTACACCGAGACCTTGAAAACAAAGAAGTATAATAGGGATTTAGGTCGTCGGGTTTTAGATTTGGAGAAAGAGAAGGAGGTTTTGAGAAAGGAGAAGTGTGATTTGACCAACACGTTGTCTAGTCTTACTACACGTGTATCCCAACTCGAGAGTGATCTCGAACGTGCCAGGGTGGTCAAAGTCAAGTTTAAGAACGCACCTAAGAAGGTTGAAAAGGTGGTTCTTAAGGGTAAAGGTGAGAAGTTAGGAATAAGTCATGACGGTGCTTCTGCTTCCCAATTAGCACCCGAGCCGGTTCCCACTTTAGTGACAGCTTCACATGTGTCTCACCCTAACCCACCTAGGCTTCCCATTCCTATTAGGAAAGTGCATCCTAGAGTTTTTGAGAGAGGTGTTCCTAGGCCTATGTATGTTTTCTCACATTGCAAGAGGAGAGGACACCTTAGGGAATTTTGCTTTAAGTTGGGGTATGTGTCACGTTTTGCTTCTAGACGTGTTTCTGGTACACATGCACCCACACATGATACTTTACATGCTCCCGGAGACTACATGAGAGAGTTTGCACATTTAGGTGAGCAAGTTACGTTTTTAGTCAAATCGTCACAAGAATTGATGGAGGTTTTTCATAAGTTGTCACCACCTTTGAAAAACCCCTCCGCACCTAATGATTGAGGTTTGACTTGTTTACTAGCATAGGGTGATTTTCATGATGACATTGTTTGCCCATTGCTAGTATGTATCATTTTTGTATATATTTTTTGAAAAATACAAAAAGATTTTCTTTTTAGAAAAATTTTTAGAAAAACACAAGAAGATTTTATTTTGATAAAATTTTTGAAAAAATTTAAAAAGAGATTTGTCTTTTATGGATGAGCATTTAAGATAGCCTAGTCACAACTTCATTCCATATATCCATGTGACTGTTTGATAGAGATTTGAGAGGCTACATCATTTCATCCATGTGCTTAACTTTGATTGGAGTCCTTGAGATGTAATTAGTGATATTTCCTACATGCTTGACTCCTATATCCTTTATTGCACACATGCACGGCTTTATTTGATTATTGCACTTGTCTATCACATATTGGCTTGAGTGTTTCTATCTCAATTATGTCTATACAATGTACAATATGCGATAAAACTTGACAAGATTGGATTGCATGTAAAAAACCGTTTTGGTGAGACTGTGTGTATATTTTCATAACGGGGAGGGGCTGCGAAAGTTTATTCTTATCCTTTGCGCAAAAGCCGCCGTTAAAAAGGACCTAAAAAATGGAGGAATTTTAATATCCGAGGTCCAAAGAGGTTAAAAGAGCCCAAAAAAATTTATCGGCAATAAAAAGCAATTCATGCCAAATATGGGCCACTTAGGTTTCACCATCAATTCTCCAAAGTTTGAGAATTTAGAATGCCTCTATTCAATATAATATCTGAGGGAGTTTGGTTGGAGAATATAAACGGGTTTGCACTTCCTTGAAAGTCCTGAAAAAGCATAAAATCATTTTGGACGTTATTGGTGTGAAAATCATTTTGAGCTTTGATTTGTTGATTTGATTGAGTCAATATCTTATACTGTCACTCTTTTACACCAAAGGAAGCATTTGAGTTCATTCGCTAGGAATATCCAATATTCATCGTGCACATATGTCATGTTTGTATGCATTGATTTTCCTATCGAATTTGATCACATCACTTCATTTACGCTATCATTGACTTGGTTGTTTTATGTTCATTCATGGTGTGATTTTATGCCTTGTGTCACCCCGGTACTTGATTGCTTGATTTATTTCTCTCATTTGTCTATTTGGGGACATCATAAAAAGGGGGAGAATGAATTATCTGATTATGGGGGAGTTTTAAACTTCTGAACTTCTGAGAATATCATCTTAAATTGATATATATGCTTATGTTTATCTCATTTCAAACTCGATACATCACTTGGTATTTGCTTTGTCTCATGTGTGTAGGTACATCTTTTGATAATCCCATGTTGCACACCCTGATGAGAAAAGCGGTGAGATTTCTGAAGATTCGAAGAAAAAACGATGCAGCCTTAGTCATTTGTACCACTTTCAGTTTTTGGGTTCATGGAAGGGTAGATTTGTATAGGCATTGTGATTATAGATAATTCGGATTTTTTATGTTTGTTCCGGCATAGACATAGGGGGAGATTTGTAAGGACATTTTTGTCCAACATACTTGTATATGTCATTAGCCGTAACACCGTTGCAAAGATTCAAAGTTCATTCATCATCAACGGAATCCAAAGATCAAAAGAAAGGAAGAATTCAGAAATCCAGTCAGTCGGACCGGTCCGCCTGAAATTAAAACGAACCGATCCGCCTCTGACTACCCCGGACCGGTCCGCCTTTATATAAAAAGAACCGATCCGCCTGAGGCCCGGACCGGACTGCCCCGGACCGATCCGCCGTGTACTTTGAAGCCAGTGTGCCCCGAACCGAATGCGAACTGAATCAGCTTCAATTTAAAAGAATCGGTCCGCTATCGGACCGATCCGCCTAAGGCCCGGACCGGTTCGCACTGGATAGAATTTCCCAGATCGTGTATCAGATTTTCTCCGGCAAAGAGTTCCTATTTAATCCCACTACGGGGAAGTGGTTTGATAAGACTTACACACGATTTTCTGAGTTCCATAACTCTTAAGTCTTCATGGTATTTGAGTCCATTGATTCATACCCTTGATTCACACAAATTCCATACATTTGTGAGTCACTTTTGGTAACCCAAGAACACCATTGCTGTTGTTCAACCCTTGTGAAGTGGACCGTTCCTTCCTCTTCATTGCAGCCCTACTGGACAGGGATAGTTACAACCGCCAACCCTACTGGAAAGGGATATTCCAGCCGCGTCTACAGAATCCGATGCCTGCGGGTAATTCTTAGTCAAAAACTTGTATTTCAGTGTAATCCGATTGTAAGCCGTTTCTCTTACAAATTATAGTGATATACAAATGGTTTTGCCCCTGTGGGGGATTTTTCCTTAAACTTTGTGTGTTGAATAATTCTTGCATGATTTCATATTGTTTCAATCACACCTAGTTGCATGTTTAGGGTTAATTTGGGTTAAAAGGTGTTTTAAATATAATTTGATCATTTGAACGCAAGCGCCAACTCTCTTAAATCGGGTGTATAATTATTTTGTGAATGGGACGTATGAAGGGGATTGGGTGGATGGGATTGATGTGTATCTCCCCCCACCCCACCCCACCCCATATCGTATATATTTATTTATAACATCAAAAGAGATGCATATATGCAATATGCATATATGCATCTGCATATATGTAATAGCATATATGCAGGCTGCATATATGCATATGCATATATGTAGCAACATATATGTAGCTGCATATATGCCTATGCATATGCATATGTGCAGCTGCATATATGCGAACAAGTATCAAGGGGGAGAAACGTTAGGACAAACGTTGGGGATTTGTTACATATATGCAACTGTATATATGCAATCTGCATATATGCAATATGCATATATGCAGCTTCCAAAGCCAACCAAAATATGCATCGGGTGGGGAGGTTTGATCTCTAAGGCACGTCTATTTTCTCTCATAGATTCAGGAACTAATAATGGTCCCCTTTCACCCTCTACTTCAAACATGTTCTGAATTAACTATTGGAAAATAGTGGGAGATCCATCTCCATATAATTTGAGTTGGCTATTTCCATATTTTAAGATAAACTTCAGCAACTAGACAACAACCAATGTGCAGGCATCAAGAGCAAAGCTTTTCAAGGAATACAAAGAAGTGCAGAGAGAGTAAATAGTTGATCCAGATATTCAATTTGTTTGTCATGATTCTAACATATTCAAATGGAGTGCTCTTATTAAGGTACCATCCGAAACGCCCTATGAAGGAAGAGGCTTTCCATGTTTTTTCTCAAACTATAAAGTTTTTGCGGGGAAAAACATGTGCATATATGTGAGTCAACTTTACCATTTTTTAAATTATTTATTATTTTTTAGAGTATTGGGTTAAATTATTTACAATTATTTTTAAAAACAGTAAATAATTTTATAAACTATTATTTTGAATTATTTATAATTATTTTAAATTATTTACAGTTACTTTAAAAAACAGTAAAAAGAATAAATAATTTAAACAAATACTAAATAATTAAACAATTATTTTAAATTATTTATTACAGTTATTTAAAAAAAAAGTAAAAAGAATAAATAATTTAAAAAATAGTAAATAATTAAACTGTTATTTTATATAAAAAAAACTGCTATTTTATTAAAAAACTGTTATTCTATAAAAACAACAATTATAAATGTTAATATGAAAAATCACTAAAAACTGTTAATATAAAAAAACAGTTGATATATAAAAAAACTGTTTTTTAATAAAAAAAAAACAATTATACAACCAAAAAACTGTTATTTTATAAAAAGTAAAAAAAAAATTGAATATATATTAATCATTAATACAAAAAAATGTTAATAAAAAAAGTAAAAACAATAAATAATTTAAAAAACAATATATAATTTAACTATTATTTTATAAAAAACTGTTAATATAAAAAACACTAAAAACTGTTAATATAAAAAACAATTAATGTATAAAAAAGTGTTATTTTATAAAAAAAACAGTTATACAACTAAAAAATTGTTATTTTATAAAATATAATTTTTTTATATATATTAACAGTTAATACAAAAAAATGTTGAAGGAGTTATAAATGTTTTAATTTTTTAATTGAGTTATGTTCGTGTTTGGTTAAAAAAATGATGTGTTGTGCCCCGATTTTTTCGGTTCATTCGTTCATGTTAGTTAAAAACATAAGATTTTGGATTGAGTTTTAATAAAGATGTGTTTAATTGACTAACTGTAATTTTTTGTTTTGTATCAGGGAACATTTTGAAAACTACAGACAATTATTACAGTGAAACATGCGGGACGACTTCAGTTCATATATATATGTGATTGTTTTTACAAAGTTTGTTTCGTTAATTTTTTTATTAGATTTTACTTTTGAGATCATTAAATATTGTTGAATTTGTTATCCCTTAAGAGGGTGGTTAATCCAATAAACAAAAGAAACCATGCCGATTTTTTTTAAATGGACACTTTGTTTATTTGAGGCACGATGTGAGTTCAGTTGATGAATATTATATATTTCAGGTTATATGTGAGTTTGTTTAATGAATTTAGATTATTTGAATGGTGTTAGACAATTTGTTATTTGTTAAGCAGGTTAGATAGTCGTATAAACAAGGAAGATTATGGCTAATTTTTTTAAAATTACACTTTGTTTTGTTTTGTTGGGGAACAATATTTTTTTCGTTTTACAATTTTGTATTTTGAAAATTTTCGTCGTTTCACGATTATGTACTTTCGAAATTTTCCCGTGCCTTCAGGCACGGGCATTTTGCTAGTGTACATATATATATATATATATATATATATATATATATTCTTTGTTAGTTCTTATTCTTATATTCTTGTATTTTCATCTGTTATACACAATCGCTCTTCCATAGAGACCTGTAATTCCGCAAACACACATATTATATTTGGAATTATTATTTTTAGGAACACTCCAAAGGATGAATTCTCTCCGTCCTCTTCCATAATGCGAGTTGAATGATTCCATTCTTCACCTATATTACACACATGAATGCACACTTCGCAGAGTGTAACATGAGAATATTAACACATTCCCATAAGACACCAAAAGGGCAGGATGGGGGCTTAACACCTTCGCAATCATCAGTATTGTCCTTGATGTCATTTTCTCGAGGTGGAGATATTTCTTTTGCTTGTTTTGTCTAAAATAAGTTGGAGACTCTATCTCTATACATTATTCACCACATTGACAGAAGTCGAGTGCCCCGAGAAAGGGCGCAATGCCACGCACACACTAGAGGGAATCCGAAAAGGGAGGCCACGAGATGGACACACTAGTATTAGTAACGGTAAATATTTATTACTAATTTTTCTCCCCACTACTTTTTTCTAATGGATAATTACAATCACTAATTATTTTTATAACGGTAAAATATTGTTACTATAATCTAGTTTTGATGTATTGCTCGTTTGATGTTTCTTTCGAAGTTGTTCTAATGAGGAACATGTACTCATTCGAACGATATCTAATGTTGTTCTAATGATTTTGTGAATTAAAAAAAACATTTAAAAATATTTTATGTTTTGAGAAACTTTTAGAACACCCATGAATAAATTGATGACACGAAACTAACCTCATATACCTTCTCTATATGATTGTAGTGATAACTTAACTCATCGATCTTTGATTTTTACAATCGATCACTAACTTCTATTCACTTGAAGATCTTGAGAATGTGCATGATGATGTAGAGGTTTAACCGAATATTCCAAACTTAAAAACATAATGAGCACTATAAATCTTGCTCTTACATATGTAGAAGCGAAAATTGAAATATTATTGATTTCGTCTTCACTAAGAGAACTTAGAGGAGAAAATTCAATAAGGGATTCTCCATACAATGGAATAAAAACATTAATAATAGTAAAAAGTTGACCCTTATTAAGAATGGAATACTATATACACAACAATTAAGCTTGATAAGAATTTTGACAAAACAACTCAATACTAATAAATTAAGATAAATTGCATCAAATAAAGCAAAGATGATAATTCATTACTAGTAGAGTTCCCAACTAAGACTGCACTAGAGATAAGATAGAGGAATCATAAGAGGAAACACCACGATCCACTTACTTCTTCTGCTATAAATAGTAAAATGATGTAAAGATAATAAGAGGCCTTCTAGTATGCTTCTTCACTAAAGTTTCTTATCGGGTTCCATAAATAGGAACAATAGGGAGCTCAGTAAAAGGAGACTCAAGATATCTTTCTGGAGGAATAATAGGTAAATGAAACAACATGGGGAAATACATTTGTTTATTGACAGTGAGTTCCCTCTTATTCCTCTAAGAAATATCCTCAATCATCAATGGTTTGAACTATGTGGCAGAAAGTACCTCCATGACAATACCCTTCACCGATGCAGCTAAGGCAGGATCAATGGGCTTGGTGTCTATAAGAGGATGGGACCAAGTGGATTAGTGCTATTAATATATTTTAACTTGTTAGTGGTAATCCTTAACCTTTAATTAAGGGTCATCAATAGAATAAGCATTACGCCGCGATAAAGGATCCTTCATATATTTTCCTTTACTAATAGAGATAAAACCTTTTTCTTCTTTTGTTCATCGACTAAAGAAGAATCGATTATTATCAAATGATGGAAGATTGTGGTCAAAGTCTTCTTGGTAAGGATCAATTCGAACCCAAACCAATAGTAGATAATTTTTTCAAACATATTTCCCCACCATCAAATCGTTCGACGGGGGTTAAAAAGATCCTTTATACAAAGTTATTAATAGACTCAATTCAGGATGGCCAATGGAGAAGTCAACCAAGGGAAGCTTATTTAACCCTCTTCAAGTCTAGAATACTTATATTTCCCATCCTCTTCAGCATCACAAGCATGAAAGACCTTCTTCTATACTATTCTAAAGTAGTAGTAAATATGACACCTTTCGTAGTGGAAAGGAAAGTGAAAGAGATCACACCTAGGTAATAAGTAAGATGCCTTTAAGATTATTAAGGATTGTCAGCCTCACTTTATGAATCATACTTAGTATGAAATGGGAGTGGATTTTGCTGCAAAACTAATAAAACTTCTTCTATCAACATATACAACTTGGGCAATGGTATCTTAGGACTTAAAAAAGACCAAGTGTGGGCCTCAATCAATTGATACGGGTGAAAGAAAAAGATCACAATGTCATCTGTAGGGGGAGGTCCAAGCCCAAGATTGATAAAAAGACTAATCTTATCCAAACAAGAGGGTAAAGAATCATTCATAAGGAGATTATTTGCAAGAATATACACAACTAGATTTCATGATCAAATACCTTAAAGAAGAAATGTGGTCACTCAAGGACCTCCTTAAAAAATCAAACTCAATCGAGAGACATTGAAATACTTGGAGCTATTTTATAATAATTTCGAGTTTTATTTGTACCTTCGAAGGACTATTTCTGGAAGGACATGGGCAAGATCAAATCCTCTATCAAAAACCCTCATTTAGGCTATGTTATAAGGACTTGGTTGGAAGGATTAAGAACAAGGTAATATTACGTAAGCAATGCCAACCTCTTTGGCAAAATTGGGCAAAACCTTTGTTTAATAAGCTCAATAAATAGCCTCTTGAGACACCATCAGTTGAGGGATCTCACTCGAGGGACCTCATTTTTAACAGTTGTTCAAAGATGTCCTTTTGGTCTCTCATAGATAATTCTAGATTACTCAAAAACCATCATCTGAAAGACCACATTTGGCTGAGTAGATATTTTATCTCGTATATCACTATTTGCTACCTTTCGTGACGTTATATTTCCTAACATTTTTGGAACTCGAGAAAAGTGGCACTCGAGTGATTTTATTCCTTAAACCACTATATCATTTAAGTGAAAGTTCCATTATCCATCACAAAATAAACCTTTGTCTCAACCTGTCGCATCTCAACCAATACAAAGGGGCTCTCAGTAGCATAAATAGTGTTCCTTCCAAAACAGAATATCTCACGCATTTAATGAGCTATCTTTAGCAGTAATTGCATAGTACTCTTGCCATTAAATAAGTTCAGATCATTTAATGCAGGCAAGGTCGCTCAAATGACCCTGCCCTCATATAAATACTTTCCCTTACTTCCTTTAAAGGGGAACATCACTTCTTTTGCATGCTTGATGCACATTTTTCTCTAGACATGAGAGTCTATTTCGAACTTAACATTTATTGATTATATTCCTTAATCTTTAAAGCTTAACCATTCTTTGTCGACAAACATCAGCATTTATTGCACAGCTAGTTTGTTTGCTTACCTTTATTGTGCTAAGGGGCTTGTTCCTTATCACTCCAACTAGGTTGATTGTGGGGACCCATTTCATTTATTATGTCAAAGGACACTTATATTGTAATGTCTCATTAAATATACACTTTTAGTTTTAAAGACTACTTATTGCAGACATTACAGTTCTCATTTATTGTATTATTTTTTGTGAACTAATCATGATTCTGATAAGTGGTTATGCCTCGTTAAATACTAATTATACTTTAAGAACCCACATCTTACATTTGGTGACTCTGTTAGGGAGGAATTCTCTTTTGGAGAATGTCCAATGAAAATGTGGCAAAGAACATTGATTTTGATGCTTTACAACGTGAGGAAGAAGGAGACCTCACTATCTTGCCTAAGGTAGGAAGAACGGTGTAGATTGAGGCTAGTCTACCAACTACAGGAGTGGCAACAACCACATAGGACCAACACAGATGGTAGGTGCTCAAGTAGTACTAGGAGTACTTCGAGACCAAGTTCTTTCACAACAACACTGATGACATTATCGGCTCTTTCTGTTTTAGGAGGAATTACTCATACAAATACTAACAATGCCCCGTATCTACCAATGAGAGATACCACTATAGCTCCTCTTACTAGACCAATAAAGGAGACAACTTTCGTGATAATCAATGCCACTGCATCAGTTGTAGTTTCAGTGCAAAGCATTCCTCCTCCACCTATCATGGGGGAGATAAAGAAGGAACTCTTGAGGATGATGGTAGATTCTAAGGCTGGGGGAGAAGTCTCCTCAATATATAATGATTTGTGTGAACTGTATTTAGAGGAGTATAATAATGAACCATACCCACTAGAGTATGTCCGACCTATCTTTGAGAAATACACAGTCAAAGGTGGGAACCCAAAAGAACATGTGAAAAGGGTTGTTAAAAATCTTGGCATTCATTATAAGTATAAGAAGTTGAGGTTGAGAGATTTTTCCAAATATCTAATCGAGAAGGCATACATGTAGTACTCCAACCTAGAACCCGGTGGTACATCCTCTTAGGAGGAGCTCCACATCCAATTTGTCCAAAAGTTCATCTTGGCAGAGGATAGGTTTACCCTCACATAGCTCGCCTGGGAGAAACAAAAGCCTAGTAAAGATGTGGTGGTGTATATCCTAAGGTTTTGTGAATGATCTCAGGATGTGAGAGAAGAAACGTGAGAGAGCAAGCTCTTGCATGTTTGTGCAGAAGGTTTTTTTCCGAAATATATCTTCCACTAGATTAATGAAACAAAAGAATGAACGGTCGCAACATTCCTAAAATCAGCTAGAAATATCACCTTGGTGGTAAAACCATTACCACCACCAACCTTATCACGTTTCACGTTGAGGCCACCAACTAGCTCGGGGAGGGGAATACCCCCGAGGGTGAATTAAACTAGCAATGGATATAGGAGAGAAGGGGAGAAATTTTGTCCAAGGAGGAAGAGGTAACAGAACAAAGATCGATAACAGAGATAACCCGCCCGAACTACCATGTAGAGTGGAGAAATCTCTGTATCTTTACGATCACATGGTTCATAATAAAATGTGTAGGCTTATTAACTTCAACACAAAACCTCACCCACGGGAACGAATAGTCCAATGTTTTGCCAAGTTCACCACAAGATTGGCCACTCGGCTAGCAATTTTTTTTGTTGACAATGCTCATTAATACACATAAAAAATGGGACATTCAATTTCCCCAAGATAACGTAAATGATAATCCACTGCCAGTACATGGGGACAACATGGCCAGCGCTTATGATGGAGAACTAAGGAATATTTTGAAAAATCAGAGGTCCCTAAAGAAGACTTTTGAGATGTTTTTAAAAGAATGAAGGTTTGAAATGGCTCACATAACTCTAGAAGATGACTCATTCCAATTGATGATTTCAGTAGATAATTGGAAGCCTGCTCATTGGATGTTACTAATGCACTGATAGATTATGACGAGTTGGCCTATAGAGACCTGGAATATGTATATGAGTTTGAAGAAGATTATGTTTATTCGTGGGTGGAATGGGCCGTGGTAGCTCGTTCATGAACGTTAAGTTAGTTCTGTGAGCAAGTGGGGTTGCTAGTGAGCTACAGACTAGAGGTTACTTGATCGATTATAGAGATTGCAAAGAAAAACATGGATCTAAACCTATGGTGGAAAGGGACTATAGCCAAGCTTGTGAGGATATTCCTCTCAAATGACACTTTTTCTGAGGAAAATTGATCGGTTAGGTACCCCCACAAAGGGCCACTTTATGTAACAATAAGTGTGAATGGGTGTAGCTTCAATTGTGTCTTGCTAGATGGAGGAGCTTCCATCAACATCATTCCCATTGGGTCCTTTTATTCTTACAACATTATTGAGATGCGTATTGTGCAAAATCCTTTGGGAATATCGGCATATGATAATCAATCCTCCAAGTCCATTGATTACGTTAATGTGATCATTACTATGGGGAATATTACCTCCCATATAAAGTTTCACATAATGGAATGTAAGCCTTCATATCAGCTATTAATGGGGAGTGTATGGATGCACAATCATGGTTTGGTGCCATCTTCATACCACCAATGTGATACGAAAAATAATAAGGGAAAGTTGGTGGTCATTCGAGCGTTTAAGAAGACATTCGTGTGGGAAGAGGCTCATTTTGTAGATGTTTCCTTCTACACAGAATTGGCCAAGGAAGCTGTTGTGCTCACTCGATACATTGGGGGGACTAGAATCCCAAGTCGAGAGGGGGTGAGACCCACCAGCCTATTGTGAGATAAGATGACATGATGAATAGATTCGATTGAGCACCAAATCTTGCGATAAAGTGTAATCAGTAGGTTTTCTACGAGAGATTTGGACAAAAATAGTCGAAAGAGGCCACACGAAGAAGCAAATCCCAAGTAGTGTAAGAGGGTAGTGTTTCCCAATAGTGAAATCATATACAAGTTTCCCAGTGTGAGAGCCTATTTGAAGGCTGGCCCAATTTAATAATTTTTCTTATTAGACAACCGTGGCCAGTGTATGGTGGTCGAGAACTATAATATCTAAGAGTTTATAAAGGAAGTGAAAGAGGAGCCAGAATGCATGAGGTACAACCCAAGCCCCAAAACACAAGAAATGGAGAAGGTAGATCTCAAAGGGAAAGGTGATAACCCTAAGACGGTCTTCATTTCGAAAGACCTAGATGATAAAGAAAAAGGAGCACTCATTAAGCTGATACGAGAGTTTAAGGATGATTTTGTGTGGAAATAAAAGGAAATTCATGGGATTGATAAGGTGGTAAGTTTGCACAAACTGAATGTGATGCCCTCAGCTATCCCACTCAAGCAATCCACTCGAAGGTACAAAATGGAGCTGGATTTAAAAATAAAGGAAGAAGTACAAAGGTTTCTCACGATAGGCTTCATCCTCCCAATACAACATCCTATTTGGTTGTCCAATAATGTGCTAGTTGGAAAGAAGGATAAAAACCAAATCAGGATCAATGCACATTTTAGAGACTTGAACAGGGATTACCAAAAAGACGAATTCCTAGATAGCTTGACAGATGAAATTGCGGGTCATAAAATGCTTTATATATGGCTATGTAGGGTTAACGAGATTAAGATGGACTCAAAAGATGATGATAAGATTTCCTTTCACACCCCATTAGGTAACATTATGTATACGATTATGCCTTTCGGACTAAGAAATGCAAGTGATACATACCAAAGGACTATGATGGTCAATTTCATGATCTCTTCCATGATATTATAGAGTTTTATGTGGATGATTTGGTTGTAAAGTCAAATAAAGAGACCGATCACTTGGCAAACTTGTGGTAAGTATTGACAAGGTGAAAAAAGTACAAGCTGAAGATGAACGCCCTTAAGTGTGACTTTGGGGTAACTAGTGGGAAGTTCCTTGGCTTCGTGGTGAACAAACAAGGCATCCAGATGGATCTGGATAAGAAGAAAGTCATCATCAACATTCCACGATGAAATACAACAAAACAATTAAAAAGCTTTGCAGGGAAAGTTTCCTATTTGAAAAGGTTTGTACTTGGGCTTACGGAGGTCACCACCCACTAATGGAGTTGATGATAAAAGGGGCCAAGTTTGCATCATAGTAGACGCATTAAGAAGCCTTGGACAAATTGAAGAATCTACTAAGTTATCAACTAACCATGATACCTCTGAAAGCATATATACCATTGCAAATCTACCTCACCTCTACAACTAGGTCAATCGTCTCACTATTAGCTTAATCGGTAGACGGAGTAGAAAAACCTATTTATTTTTTAAGCTACATTATACATGGGCCTAAGGCCATCTACACTAGTATTGAAAGGCATTATTTAGCCCATGTCTTTCTTGCGCAAAACTTAGACATTACATGTTATCTTTTACGATCCACATTGTAACAAGATGTGACCCTATAAACTTTTTTCTAGATAGAATTATACAAATTGGAAAGGCAGCCAAATGGTTTCTAATACTTTCAGAATATAATCTCGAGCGCGTGGTTCCCCGGGCTATCAAAATCTAGGCATATGTAGATTTACTTGCTATTTTCCCGTTTGGGACATTACAACCACAACATAAGGAACTTCTAGGTGACGATCGTCAGATAATTATTTGCAAACTAATTTGGAGTGGTGCAATATGCAGATCTATGGATCCTGAGCTGAAGGAAAAAGGGGAGCAGAGTTTATATTGAGCAAGGGATAAGAGGAAATTCATTTCTCCTTTAAGTTGGACTTCAACTTTTGCAATAATGAAGTTGAGTATGAGCGACTAGTGTTGGGACTATTGGAGGATTTGATAGGGGCATCCAGGTGCTTACAATCAAAGGAGACTCCAATATGGTAGTGAAGTATATAAATGGGGAGTATTCCCTTAAGCACATGAGTTTATCGCACTACCAAATAATGAATCAAAGATTGCTCCGATAGATCCATGAAGTAACGATTAAAAAACACCCCAAGACAATGAAAAGGCACGCATATGCATATGGAAAAATTGCATAGAAATTTTCCATTAGAGGTGATTTAATGGTCATTTGAATTACTAAGAGGATAACTCGCTCAACTGTAACTAAAATGTTACCCACAGATGATAAAAATTATTGGAGGGGAAAGATAAGGAAGCAACTTGACACTGGGGACGGACCATTGAGGCTGGTGGAGTTAGCACAATACTTTGACACAACTGGAAATTTATGATATAATAACAAAGGATGATGGTTGTTAAGGTGTGTCGATGCTGAAGAAGTGGAGAAAAGACTAAAGGAAGTTATTTAAGATAGTTGCGAGAGTATCGAGTCCCTATATACCGATGAATTCATAGGGCATGCTACTTTTGGCCTACGATGAAGCAAGATGCCGCGCAAGTACAAAGGAGTTGTGATAAGTGTCAGTTGTATTTCCAGGAACCTGAAGGCAATTTTATTGAGCAACCACCTAATTGGAGAAAACCGTACATTGACATGATAGTAAATAGGTAATTCCAACATATAAGGGTGATTCTATGGGACTAATGATGAGACTATCGAGATACTACACATAAAATGGAAATATCTATAGAAGATGTTATCATGATAGACCTCTGTGGTGTATCACGTTAGAGAAAGCAGAGGAAATACTGAAGCAAGACCATGAGCGGGGACATATTAGAGGGGAGAAACTTTATGACCAACTCATGACCTTAGGGTATATTTGGCCAACCATGGAAAAATACTCCATCGAGTTTGTTCAAAGGTGCAAGGCATTTCAACTTCATGGAAACATGATCCACAATCTTCAGTGGACTTGAACTCCCTTTCCACTCCCTTCCTTTTCATACTTTGGCATTTGACTTTGTGAGAGATATTAATATTTCTTCTAGGAGAAAATTTTGGATCTTAGTTGCCATTGAATGCTTCACCAAGTGGGTAGAGGCCATACCTCTCAATAAGGCCACAGTGGGTGTGGTGGCTCAATTCATGAAAGAATACATCATGTGTCGATTTGGCATTCCAAAATTCATCCACTCAAATAATGGAAACCCATTTGTAAATAGTGAAGTAAGTTTGCTCATAGATAAATATTCCATCATCCATCAAAAGTCCACTACGGCCTGCCCCAAGTGCAATGGAAGCAGAAGCTACTAATAAGGCTTTGGTAACACTCCACCAAAATTATCGAGTTGTCACGGTCATTGACCGTGACAAGTCCAACTTGTCAAGGTCAATGAATGTGACAGGTATGGGGGTGACAACTTTTTTGTCACTAATTTGTCACGGTCAAAGACCGCAACAAGTTCATTAGACTTGTCATGGTCCTGTCACGGTCTTTGAACTTCACAAGTTTTGTCACGATCAAAGATTGTGATAATACCGTGACAAAACCCCAAAAATTGTCACTATCAAAGACTGTGACAAGTCTGTGATAAGTTTATTTGTTACGATCTTTGACCGGGAGAATTCTGGGCAGAATTAAGAAAAAAATTGCTGGGTTATATGGCCACTGCCACTGCCCAGCAGTATATTTTTGCCTATTATAACAAAATTGTACATGTCCAAATAACATATATCCAAATAAAATACAAATAATATACGAAATCATGGCATATATAATACATATCCAAATAATATAGAAATTAAAACATCGATATCCAAACCAACATGTACCAAAATAAACAAAATACAAATACAATCTTGTATCCAAATAAAAAAAGATAGAAATAATGTCAATCTTTAGAAGGTCGGAGGAGGAAGGAAGGTCACACGACATATGAATCGAGACACCCCATAATTTTCTAAACGCCTCATTGTTCACGCAACAACCAAGGAGATTTATCCTTTCCCTCCACCACATGTGTGACTTGCACTCTTGCCTTAATGTCTTATTAGGGACGTCCATAAACCGGCATACCAAGGAGGAAGATCGGTTCCCTCAACCCCCTCGCTATCGGAAGCCAATAATATATGTTGAGTAGATGCACACTTGACCAATTGATTTTAGACATAGGTCGCTCGACAAGGGTCACGATGGGAAATGGATCATCATATGGCACCGAGTCCGTGCATATCAGCGATGAAGCAGTGGCATCGGCATCATTGTACTCATCCTTATCCTCGTCCTCTTCTACCTCTACCACCTTCTCCTTACATTTTCCCTTGACCTGATCCAACTTACTCTTCATGAAGGCATACAAATCTCGGACTGCCACCTCTAACCTTGATATCTTATCATCATGGCAGTTCAGCTTATGTGCCAACCCGCTGTTGCTCATCTCCATGCCGAGGAACCTAGACTTCCCTACCCGTGAGCTCACCCCCTAGTCCTCCCCTTGAGATCCATCCCGAGCACTTGGTTGAGTGCGTCCGTAGCCAAAGATTCTTTATCGGCATCAAACTGCGACTCATGCACTTCCTTAAGCTTTGCTTGAGAAAACAAAAAGTACACAATTAGTCAATTAAGTAAATAAAAAAAATTATAACATAATTAAAAAATTAATCATTTATAACTTACAATGGTGGCTTCGACGCTTAGGGCCACCTCCTTGCCCTTGCCCTTTTTCATCCAAATTTACACATAGGCATCGAGCCTATGTGGCCTGCCCCCAGGGCCACTCCCCTTATCTTGAAATAAAATAATACAGAATTAGTAAGTAACACAAGGTAATGCTAAATTAGAATAACTAAAATTAAAGAAAAATAAAAAGTTACCATCCTGTGCTCCACCTCGGCGTAAGACGTTCGTCCCGAGTAGTGCACACCCACCTTTTTCACCCGATTTTCCCTCCCCGATTGGCGAGATTCCAATTGTTTCTAATTGGTCTCTCATTGTCGATAAACATTTTCCACTGTGGTAATGAGATCAGCTCCTTGGAGGGGGACGGTTTCATGGAGTTTCATAATGGACTCCCGGGTCCTCCCAAAATACCGTGCCCGCAAATTCTTCTTCAATATCTCATATTGATCCCTCAATTGCTCCAAAGTGGGGTCGCGGAGATATGCGGGTAGGCCAAATTGTTCCTGTCAAACAAATACAAACCATCCTGTAAGTAAGTGTTACAGTTATAAATATAAATATAATTATAATTATAAATATTAAATACAGAACCAGTAGTGCCCCCCAAATGTTCATCTTGAGGTCAATAGGCACGACCCTCCAATCAGGGTACCCCGAGCTGACAATTGTCTTCAATAACTCTAGCGCTATAGATAATAACATCGTCTTATTCTCAATGAGGGCCCCAATTTTTCCCATTTTGGGGGCTTACTGGCCGAGGAGTCCTCATCGCCTCCGCTACCGCGCCCTGATGAAGTCATTTTCTGCAAAAATTGTTATTATTAGTACAAACATGCATATGGACTTTGAATTAATGCTCAAATCCGATAATAACAATTCATACTAATAACAATAACAATCCCATTACCAATTTATACCAATATTAATTTCAATTTACACACATGCCCCCTACACACACACTCCCGGGTCATGGCCTTTGAATTAATGCTTAAATTGATTAAAATTCTAAATAACATATTCACTTTGTTATTACAAGCATTAAAATGATCAAGTACCAATTAATAAAAAGCATTAAATTATCGTTCGATAATAATAAAGCACTAGAATAATATTGCCACTAGTCATTACAAATAATTTTAATACTTATTACAAATCAAAAAATTGTTTCAAATTCGAGTTAAAACAAAAATTGGATTGATATTTGGTAGGTGTAGCCAAGCCATCCACACTACTGTTTAGACGCTTTAGCGCATGTAGGACGATTTACCACGGCTCATTGTTGATATACTCCGAGGAAAACACTTGCTTGACCTTTTGAAAAGAACCAACAAATGGCTCATCGCTCACGTGTTCACTTCTCTATAACATGGACAAGTCAACCATGATCAAATTGGTGCCAAGATCAACTTTACAAGCATTTTTATTCCCAACTCTTACCCAATCAAAGTAAAATACAACATATTTGAAGTTTACATAGTCCAATTCAAATATATTTCGAATTACACCACAGTAAGTCATTTCAGCTTCAACAAGGTTTTTATCTTTCACACTCACTCAAAATAAAATAAGAGACTTGTATGAAATGCTCGAGTTATGTACATTTGTATTTTCCTCGTACACTCTTGCACCAAATACATTACAGTTCAATCGATACTTTTTGTACTCTTATTCCATGAACAAGGGTCCAGTGGCAAGATGAGTAAGCCTTAATTTCTCATCACCCGCCTTTAAGAGCTGAGAATATAGATACATTAATTAGGTTAGTTGTAAAGCTTTCTTGTAATGTGACATTTGATAAAAACCATTTTCATTATAATTACCTCATGTGACAACCACAACCTATATTCGTTGTCTGATTGTGGATTGTTTTTCATATTTTATTGTTCTCACGGGCTTTATATTTTCTGCATAGATCCTAACGAAAGTATTACAAAATTAATCATGTAAAAATTAAAATTATTTAATAGTTAAAATAATTTAGACTTACATTTTCCATTGTTCGACATCTTCATGTGCATCAAATAGATAACGGGCTATTTGTTCATGTTGCAAACTCGTTAATTTCACTCGTTTGCCCATTACATGACCACTCTCATCGATGAACTCATCATTGTCATCCACGTTGGTCGAGTCAGACATATATTCCTGAGTGTAGATTGATGACTCCACGGTGATGTATTCCTCTGTAATTGATACTTTAATGTATCGTGTATTTTTGATGAAATCTTTAAAAAAAATTATCAATCTTTCAGACGGATACAACCACCGATATCTTACTGAGCTGCAGAGAAGTGCCTTGTCGTATAGGTGTACCAACAAGTGAACACTTTTGTCAAAAAAATATGGGGGAAAGTACTTCTTCAAGACAGAAATGGCTTCATTCACCGCCAATTTTTCGACCACTATGTGATCTTGATTGACTACATTATCACATAAAAGTGAGAAGCAAATACTAATTTGAATAATAGCGATCCGCAAATCCTTGTGCTCCGAGAAACAATCCTTAAACAATAGAGGAACTAAACTCATGATCACAAGACAATCGTGGGACTTACACTTATGTAAATCATGGGTAGCATAATTCACAATCCTTTGCTAGTTGGATGAAACATTAGATGGAACTTTGAAATTATATATTGTGTCTAAAAGCTCCTTCCTTTCCTCACTCGTCAAAGTAAATGCACTAGGGGGAATTATTGTCCTTCCCCTACTATCTTCTTTTAACCATAATTGTGGCTTAAGTTTCAATGCTTTAAGGTCTTTTCATGCATTTTTTCCATCCTTCGAATGAATCCCCCGAAGGCATGTGACATAATATGTTAAGCGATGTTCTTCTCTACGCGCATCACATCTAATACATGGCACACCAGGTTATTCTTCCAATAAGGAAAGTCAAATAAAATTGACCTCCTTGACCATGCCTTTATTGTCTCAGTTTCATTCCCACTTGGGGTCTTCTTATGTTTGACATCATTAAATTTAGGATTCTTACCTGGTATATTATGACCACAAGAAGAATATTTACTTTCAATTTTTGAGCCTGAAAGTATTCTTGGCCGTAGCTTATGTTCAACCCCGCTAGTAAAAAATTTGAACCTTTCTCAAATCTAAGACTATGAAAGGGGGTAAAAAAACTCATATGGCAATGGTATATATTTTTTGATCTAGCGGGGAGATGAAGAGATTCAATATCCACACCACAAATAGGACACCCCAAATAACCATGTACTGTCCCATAAGCTAGAAAATCATGAATTGCCCACATAAACATAGCTTTCATCCTAAACTCTTCTTTTCTAAAAGAGTCAAATACTTTCACACCATCTTACCACAACTTATTTAATTTTTCTATCAAAGGATTCAGGTAGACATCGATGTCCTCACTTGATGCATTTGGCCCAGGGATCAACAAAGACATCATTGAAAATTCAGGTCTCACACACTGTGAATGAGGGAGGTTGAGTGGGGCTAGGATCACTGGCCATACACTCTGAATGGCACTTGGATTTCCAAATGGATTGAAACTATATTTTGATATTGCTAAATGAATGTTATGCTATTCTCGGACAAAATTTGGACATTATCTTCCAAACTATAGAATCAATAGGATGGCGCATGAGATTTTCCCCTTCTTATGCCCTATCATGCCAAGTAATTGCCTCTTCTATCCATGGTACTGTGAAAAAACACTTTAATCTAGGCCTAACGGAAAAATATTTCAACAGTTTTTGAGGCACTTTTCAGCTTGCATCTTCTTTGCCAGTAGAGTGGACATATCTAGGTTGATCGCATACCGGACACCGATTGAGATTTTCGTTCTCCTTTCAGTATTATATGTAGTCATACACACAAGCATGAATTTATTTATACTTCATTCCCAATCCTTTCAAACTGTTCTTCATAGTAGGATAACTATTTAGAATCATATTTTTCTTGGGTAGCAAGCCCTTTACCCAATTCAAAATTTCTATCACGCTAGTGCCAGACAAACCATATTGAGTCCTCAAACTATGCAAACTGACCATGGAATCTAAATTTGGTTGATCTTTCTCACATACAGAGTATAACGACTAGATCGCCTTAAATTTTAAAATTTGGTAGTCATCGTTAAGGTTTATCTTGATATCTTCATGAGCACTTAAACCTTGTACGTCATCAGTGACCTCATTATCTTACACTTCTTGAACTCCATGCACGTCATCAACAAAATCCTCTAGCTTATTACGATCTAGATTTTCATCCTCCCCTTTTACATCTATCCTACATGTTAAAGGTTGTTGTGAAGGTTGCTCGGGAAAAAAAGGAACTTTCGATTCCTCGTCAAAAACCCAACTTCGATAACTATCTTACACACTCGATCTTAACAAATGTAGTTCAATAGTTTTCCACTCAAACACCATACCATTCTTACACCTAGCAAACAGACACAAAAACTCTTCTGATCATGGAATTTCTTTGTGTGTTTCACAAATTCATTAGCACCTCTGTGAAACACATCCCCTAATCTACTTGTCTCACCCATCCACTCTTTGTATTTAGGTTATCCTATGCATTCAAATTCAAATTCAGTTTTAACTAGAAATTGAAATTAAAATTCCATTTACAATATTAATTCTTATTTACTTCATCTCCTTTAAAGGGTGAGTGATCCTATCCCATTCAAGACCACATATTTCCGTAATATACTTTACAACTCATGCACATTGTTCCAATTTGAGGAAAATTCGGCAGCATATCCCTATAGTTCTCCAAGTACACGACATAGATTCACATGTGTGAGTGATATTTCAATTTATCAATTCAAATAACACTTAACATCTCATAATCTAATATGTACCCATAGAACATAATGATATGACTGCAGAACATCCCCCAAAAGTAACAAGTTTAAGCCACTAAGAATATTATTATACAAAAACTATGAAGTTCCAAAATGTCCAACGGGACAATTCGAGAGGTCTTATTACAGGGGTAATGAATCTCGAATGGGTTTAAGGTCTATTGAATGCGTACGCATAAGAACTAGAAGGCCATTATCTATGCGCACTATAATTAATTTAAAGTATGTTTCGTTTAATTATGTCTTCTCACAATTCGAGAGATTTCATTTAATTATGTAATTTAAAGTATGTTTCGTTTAATTTAAATTACATATAGGAACTATATAATGTTTTATTCCATTCAGAAGGAGCTAAGGGGATGGTACGTAACATTATGTGACTTCTCGTGAAATATGATACTCCATTAAAAGCATGTCCTACAGTCTTATTTTGAAGCAATAAAGAAATACATGTAAGTTGTTAATTTAAAGATTTTATGATTGATTTTGAATTGATTTAAAGAAATTTAGATAGACTAGCCTCCAACGCACGCGATGCGCGGATCTATTATAGTAATGGTTGAAAATACAATAATTATATTGTAAGGACACAAATTTCGAATTAAGTCCTTTGTAGTTTTGGCTCAATTTCGGACAAAAACGTTTGAGTCATAGGATAGAGTATGTTGATCATCCTTCAAGCCTATGACGTGTTTGTTGAAGACGTAGTGGCCAAGTGTATAAAGCTTCATCAAAATGCAGAGTTTAAGTGCCTTGTTTCTACGTCATTAATAGTGGTTCCATGCTCTCAAGGTATGAATGCATTACATATATATATAGGAGCTTGGAACAGTTTATAATGGGTGTAGGTTTAATTAAAACTGCTGTTTATTTTTCAAAAAGATTTAATTAAAACTTTAAATAAAGTTTATAAAGTTTCTGGGCTAAAAATGAAAATTTCCAACTTTCTGGAAGTTTGTTCGATATGTCGTTCGAACGAGTTTTTCGTTCCAACCAAATGTAGTTGGAATGAGTTTTTCGTTCGAACCAAATGTCGTTCAAACGAGTTTGCCAACGAGTTCCCATATAGGCCACTAGAACTTCGTTCCAAGTGTCATTCGAACGAGAATGATGGTTCGAACGATATATCCAACGAGGTTTCTAACGAGTTCACACTGGAACTTCATTAGAAGATCGTTCGAGCGAGACTTCGTTCGAACGAAAAATCTGGTTCGAACGAGATTTTACGGGAACAGTTAAATGACAGTTTTTGACAGTTTTCAACCACTTTTCAATTATCTTTCCCCACTAACTTTTGACCGAATATCTTTGTGCGGGAATCAACTTTGGAAAGTTAAATTTTTCATATACATCTATCTCCAAGAGAGAGTTTGAGAGAAAATAAGAAAAAGAAAAACTTCATGTCTTAAAGTGTCTATTTTTCAAAGAAAAATTCATTTACACTTTAGTTTTCACCCATATTGTTTAATCCAAGTTTCAATATATACACATCTTGCTTAGAGTGTTTTGGCACCGATTTTTCATCTCTACCGTTTGAAGAGACGTTTGGGTTTGCTTCTAAATGCGACAAAGAAGAAGAAGTTTGCATTGATTTACCCACTTGGAGAAAGGCTCCTTGTTCGGGTGACGGTGACCATATAAAGTCCGATCGATGGATTCCGAGACCGCGGTGGAGCTCCGTGGTTATTCTCTAGGCGTAGGTGTATACAAGAAGAAGCATCGGGGCTTGAGGGGATCGAGTCGAGTGTTGTAAGTCTTACTGTCTTGTATTTTCAAAACCATACTTAGTGGATTTGAGGCTAGGGTCGTCCAAGGTTTTTTCCCGTTGTGGGTTTTTCCTCGTATGTCGCGGCATAGTGGATTAATTATTTATTTTATCTTTTGCAAAATCACCTAGAACGCATGCTTAGGTAAAAAGATAAAATTGGTTTAATTTAATCACTACTTGTTTAATTTGGTGCAAAATAATATTGGGTAATGTTTATGTTAATTTAATTCAAGTCATTTAATTTAATTGATAAAATTGGTTTGGCCTAACTTCATAAAAGTGCAAAATATGACTTAGGAAAATTTTCTAGGACTTGGATTAATTAATATTGTTTAAGTGAAATCAAATAGTGTGTGTGTATTAATCATATTTCACTTGGTTTAATTTTAATTTGAAAAAAGAAATTAAAATTTGTAATTTGTTTTATTGAACCATCATCTAACGCTTCCGCAAATCTATCTAAAAGGAAATTGATTTTAAAGTATAAAAAGAATTTTGATTTTAAAAATCGGTGGCCTTCGGGACGTTTTCAAATTGGTATCAGAGCCAAAGCGATAAATTACTTTGTTAAGAT
Source organism: Sambucus nigra (assembly GCA_949130495.1). Lineage (NCBI taxonomy): Eukaryota > Viridiplantae > Streptophyta > Magnoliopsida > Dipsacales > Adoxaceae > Sambucus > Sambucus nigra. The sequence goes on from OX422207.1 coordinate 617,943,059, forward strand.
CTTTTAAATATTTTTGGCTAAAATGGAATTTTCCCCATTTTCTAAATTTCCTATTTTTGATGGTTCTAATTACACGTACTGGAAAGCGTGTATGAAATCGACACTAAAATCAATTGACGAGAGGGTTTGGTTATCTATAGTTAATGGATGGTCTCCACCAACTCATTTAGTTGATAATGAACGTGTTCCTAAACCGGACGATAGATGGAGTGAGAATGAATTTAAGCTTTCAAATTTTAATTCCCGTGGTTTAAATGCCTTGTTTAGCACTGTCACACCGTATGAATTCCGACGCATTATGACGTGTGAGACCGCTAAAGAAGCGTGGGATATTTTACAACTCCCTCATGAAGGTACTAGTGTTGTTAAAGCTTCGAAACTCCAAAACCTCACCACTCAATTTGAAACTATCAAAATGAACGAAAAATAGACTTTTGATGAATTTTATGCTTGACTTTCTGACATTGTTAATTCATCTTTTAACTTGGGAGAGAAAATACCCAACAACCGAGTAGTAAAAAAAATTTTAAGGTATCTACCCGATAGATTTATTCCAAAAGTGATCGTTTTAAATTATTTACCAACTGTAGCCTCTACGAAATTAGAAGAGCTTGTAGGTGATTTACAAACCTATGAACTGGACATGTTTCCCTCTAAAACTGAAAAGAAAATTGAAAAGGGCATTTCTTTAAAAACCTAAAAAGAGGAAAAATAAGTAGTAGAGTGTGAAAGTGATAGTGACTCGGATGACATGGCTATGTTTGCTAGAAAATATCAAAAATTTCTTAAATTGAACAAAGATAAATTTAAAAATGACTTTAAGAAATTTGAAAAACCTAGGCATGACAAAGCCGAGAAGATCCCTAAAACTTCCATTGAAAATGTAAATAGGGACGAGTCTGAAAAATGTTTTAGTTGTGAGGGTATGGCCATAGGGCTTTTGAGTGCCCCACTAAACTAAGGAGAGGGTAAGAAACTAATTTATTTTAATGCAACCCTTAGTGATAGTGATAATGAAGAGGGAACGGATTCCCCCACTAAGCCCAACTTTGTGGCTTTTATGGCTAGTCATGTGAGTGATAGTGAGAACTCATCCATTGATGAAACTTTAACACATGACACTTCCAAGGTCATAGTTTATGATTCCCTTGTTTTTTATGATAGGGAGAGTAGAGAAGAAAGAAAGAGTGAAAATAAAGAAGAGGTTAATGTGAGTGAACTTCAAAATGCTTTTCGAGAATTATACGAAGAATCAATTAAATTAAAAAGAGCAAATTTGAAGTTAGAAGCAAGTTTAAGAGAGCGTGTCAAGGTCGTTGATGAGAGTACGTTAGTGGCAGACCTTAGGACACGAGAGAGAACTCTTCGAGAGAATCTAGAATATGTAGAAGGCGAGAGAGATATCCTTATAGGTTTAATAGAATCCTTGAAAAAGGAGCTTCTCGAGTTTGAAGAGAGAATTGTGTTATTAGAGTCTAACATTATAGAATTAGAAAAAAATTAAAAGACTCTAGTAATGTCAAATTTGATTTGGAGTTTCATTTGGAAAAATTAGATAAAATATTAGTAACGGTGCCAATTAAAAATGACACTTGTGGTTTAGGCTTCAATACTTGTAATGAATCAACTCAAAAAGCCAAAACCAATTTTTTAGGAGAATCTCCTAGGAAATCCTTTAGAGATCACCCCTTAGGTAAATCTTTCGACATGTTTTTATTGTACACATTGTGGTCGAAAAGGTCATCTTAAGAAATATTATTTTGATCTTAAAATATTTTCTAGAAAATCCCAATGTAAGGCAACCAAGGTAGCCAAGATTCCTACACCCCAAGATAGTCACTCATCATTAGTTTGGGTTAGGATATCCGACTTGGTAGCTTGACAAGATAGGGTATTTGATTCTCATTTACTTTCACATGCTTCCTCCCTTACAAAATTTAAAGGTTGAATGTGTTAGTTTTATTTGCAAACTTTAGCTTTTGTACTTCATGCTATATTTTCATGCTAAATGTATGCTTGTTTAGTCATTTTCTAGTCATTGCTTTATTTCATATCCTATACTAGAAATCATGACTTGTTTATCTTTTGTATTTTATTCTTTTATTTTTGTGTGCATTAAATGAAAAATACAAAAAAGATTTTTTTTTTATCATTTGGGTTCTTATCTCTTGATAAATTAAGTTTAATGAAAAATTCAAATGATTTTTGTGTGTCTTTTGAGTAAATATGTTTTATTTTTGGTTAAAAATTTCAAAAATTCAAAAAGATTTTTTTTTTTGGTGTGTATTTTAGTTTGACACACTTTATGTGGCATATATTTATGTTAGAATCCCATCTTTTACGCTCTCATGTGGCTAGAACTTTTGGTTTAGATTGCCAATCCTTATTATGTTATTTACCATGCTTACATGGAGTAGTTGGATTTTGTATTGTTTAAATCGATTCTATTTTTATATGCCTCTTTTCACACATGCACGAGATCTTTTGAAATTTAACTTCATATGTATATTTGTGCTTTGTGAGGTGTTCTCCTACCATTCTAGTCATCTACATATTTATGACCTAGGAGGACTAGTGCATGTCAAAATCTGTTGCACGTGAGATTTGTGAGTAACAAAAAAATGATAAATATAAATGTGCACGGGGAAGGGCTCCGAAAGGATTTATTTATCCTTTGCGAATAGTAAGCCACCGTTTATTTGGACCTAAAAGAAATACGTGGTCCAAGGCCTAAAAGAAAATATGGCATTAAAAAGAAAAATAATTGCCAAGGCCTAATTTGTTTGATTGATAGATTTATTCAAAATTAATAATATATATGCTTATTGAGGGAGATTGGATGGTATATCAACGGTTTGCAGAATGTCTGTTTATCCTAGTTGCGCTTTTCAATGTCATGACTCTATTGGTTTGTAGAATCATCAACATGATAGGCTTATATGCATTGTGTATGTTTGCTCATTGAGTTCAATCTATATTGTCACATGAGGTTATATTCAAATGTGATGAAGTTTGCAATCAATTGAGAAGTCCGTGAACATTTTTTAAGTGATTGGGTCTAAATTTAATTGTTAATAGTTCACACCCCAACACTTTCGTTTCCATATGACACATTTTTGCCATACGAGTGTGAAAAGCTTATCGTATTTTGTGTCATTTGTGTGTTTATATCTATATATGTGTACTTGCGTCTATTTGGTATATATTATGTATACATATATATGATATTTTTTTTATTAGTCTTTGCCTTACTTTCAAGTTTATAAATGCTTTAATTCATAATTGGTATCTATCTTGTTGCATTCTTTATTGATATCACATGCTTAATCCTTTATGTATCTTATTGTTATCATTTTCTTGCATCCTAATTGGTATCCGTTATTATTTATTGGATTAGTTGTGCTTTTGTTGCCCATATGATTTAATGTTCTCATCACTTTTGCACATTTGCATGTTTAACTTGTTATCCCATTAGATTTATCCTTTTTTTAGTTTAAGGGTAATATGCTTTAATTGGGGGAGAAAAGTTAATGTTTGATTCTTTAACCTTTGTCTATTCCTGAAAAAAAGGGGGAGAATGATAGGGGAGAAATGGTATCTAAACCTATTATAATCGTATCTTAGTTTGGGGGAGATTTATCTTAGGGAGAGACGTCTTTCTAAGTTTCTCATAGTTGATAAAGGGAGAGAATTAATTTAGGGGGAGTACTTACTTTACTTGAATTAAATATTTTGATATTCCCTATGCGTTTAATGCGTTTGCTTAAGTGTGCAGGAATTATATTATAAGTGGAAACTTTCACCGGCAAAGATTGTGATCCTTTGGGTTGTTTGAGTCAAGCATTGTATTTTTATTTTGGGTGGGACATTTTTGTCAGTCTAGTAGATCTTGACGGACCTTTAGGATTTTTGTTTGGTTTTTGTCCCGGAATAGCCAAAGGGGGAGATTTGTAAGGACACAAATTTCCAATTGAGTCCTTTGTAGTTTTGGCTCAATTTCGGAAAAAACATTTGAGTTATAGGATAGAGTATATTGATCATCCTTCAAGCCTATGACGTGTTTGTTGAAGACGTAGAGGCCAAGTGTATAAAGATTCATCAAAATGCCGAGTTTAAGTGACTCGATTCTACATCATCAATAGTGGTTCCATGCTCCCAAGGTATGAATGCATTACATATATATATAGGAGCTTGGAACAATTTATAATGGGTGTAGGTTTAATTAAAACTGTTGTTTATTTTTCAGAAAGATTTAATTAAAACTTTAAATAAAGTTTATAAACTTTCTGGGATAAAAATGAAAATTTCCAACTTTCTGGAAGTTCGTTCGATATGTCGTTCGAACGAGTTTTTTGTTCGAACCAAATGTCGTTCGAACGAGTTTCCCAAAGAGTTCCCATATATGCCATTGGAACTTCTTTCGAAGTGTCGTTCGAACGAGAATAATGGTTCGAATGAGATATCCAATGAGGCTTCTAACGAGTTCACACTGGAAGCTCGTTCGAACGAGACTTCGTTCGAACGAAAAATCTCGTTCGAATGAGATTTGGCGGGAACAGTTAAATGGCAGCTTTTGACAGTTTTCACCCACTTTTCCATTATCTTTCCCCACTAACTTTTGACCGAATATCTTTGTACGGGAATCAGCTTTAGAAAGTTAACTTTTTAATACACATCTATCTCCAAGAGAGAGTTTGAGAGCAAAAGAGAAAAAGAAAAACTTCATGTCTTAAAGTGTCTATTTTTCAAAGAAAAATTCATTTACACTTTAGTTTTCACCCATAATGTTTAATCCAAGTTTTAATATATATACATCTTTCTTGGAGTGTTTTGGCACCGGTTTTTCATCTCTATCGTTTGAAGAGACGTTTGGGTTTGGTTCTAAATCCCACAAATAAGAAGAGGTTTGCGTTGATTTACCCACTTGGAGAAAGGCTCCTTGTTTGGGTGACGGTGACCATATAAAGTCCGATCGGTGGATTCCGAGACCGCGGTTGAGCTCCATGGTTATTCGCTAGGCGGAGATGTATACAATAAGAAGCGTCAAGGCTTGAGATTGATTGAGTCGAGTGTTGTAAGTCTTACTGTCTTGTATTTGTAAAACCATACTTAGTGGATTTGAGGCTAGGGTCGTCCGAGGTTTTTTCCGTTGTGGGTTATTCCTTGTACATCGCGGCGTAGTGGATTAATTATTTATTTTATCTTTTGCAAAATCACCTAAAACGCATGCGTAGGTAAAAAGATAAAATTGGTTTAATTTAATCACTACTTGTTTAATTTAGTGCAAATTAATATTGGGTAATGTTTATGTTTATTTAACTCAAGTCATTTAATTTAATTGAAAAAATTGGTTTGGCCTAACTTGATAAAAGTGCAAAAAATGACTTAGGCAAATTGTTTAGGACTTGGATTAACTAATATTGTTTAAGTGAAATCAAATAGTGTGTGTGTGTATTAATCATATTTCACTTGGTTTAATTTTAATTTGAATAAGAAATTAAAATTTGTAATTTGTTTTATTGAACCATCATTTAATGGTTCCGCATATCTATCTAAAAGGAAATTGATTTTAAAGTATAAAAAGAATTTTGATTTTAAAAATCGGGGGCCTTCCGGACGTTTTCATATATAAACTAATTAACTAAATAACTACAAATTTTACATATCTTTGTTGTATTGGAGATAACTCAATTATGTCCCCTCTAACATTATGGGATATATTACTTTGCACACTAACCTTTTAAGTATATCAATCAGTGTTTTGGATTTTTTATTAGATGCAACGAGCTGGGTCACTAACTTGGTAACGTTGTTGGATAAAATCCGTCACATTCTCTGCACCCGAAAATGAAATTTATCTTATATATATATTCTTAGCATATTGTGGTTATCAAACGTATTCTTAGCATATTTTACATAATGCCTTATCAATATTTTGTACTAAATACCCAATCAATTATAAAATTGTTAAATAAATTTTATAAGTACACCCAATTCATTTCAAATTAATAATATAAAATTAAATCAATATATAAGCTAGATACTCAATAAATTCAAAACATACACACACACACACCTGCCCCTTTGACCCCCGACCCCCGACCCACCACTACACACACACAGAGAGACAAACCCACACACACCTTCCCCCTCCCCCACCACCCATGCTCCACCACGACACCCCCTGCCACCTGCCCCTCCCCCTCCCCCTCCCCCTCCCCCCCCCCCCCCCGCTCCCTTTCCCCAATAATACACCCACCCACCTACCTGCACACACATCCAGTCACACACACACACACACTCACACACACACACACACACACACATATATGTATGTATACACATATACACACACATACATAAAGAAAGGGGGAAAGAGAAATATATATATATATGATGCGCTTAGAAAATATTTCCTAAATTTTAGGAACACTCTCTCTCTTTTGTGGGCTCACCGCTAGGTGACACATATCCGGTCCGCATTCTTAAAATGCGGACTAGTTCACACAAAAGTAGGACTTATATATATATATATATATATATATATATATATATATATATATATATATATAGAGAGAGAGAGAGAGAGAGAGAGAGAGAGAGAGAGAACCACTTCACTAGAGATAGGGAGAAAATTGGTGGGAAAAAAGAGGGGAATAGGGTTTTAGTTGAAATAATTATCACAGACCTGTTAAGCTCTCTGACCATGACAAATTTATATGCGTGTTTTTTGCCACAGTCAAATACTGTGACAAGGCTCGCTGGCTCAAAGGTGACAATTTGGCTTTTTTGGTGTAGTGTAAGTATTTTGGCAAAAATATTGGAGAATTTTTTGGGTACTTGGGACGAAAAAATACCAAAGTTCTATGGGCTTACAAAAAAACTAAAAGGAAACCTCCGGGCTAAACCCGTGTCTCCTTAGTATTTAGGGTTAAAGTTATCCTTCAAGTGGAGCTAGAAATACCTTTTGCGCGATATAACTTACGAAGTGCAATGGTTCCCCAAAGCAGTCATGTATAGCTAGATGCCCTACATAAGAATAGGGACAATGCAAGGTAACACTTTTAAATGAACATAAAGTATGAACAGATGATGATACCAAGAAAGTTCAAGGAGGGAGACACAGTATTGAAAGATTTCACAAGACACATACGAGGTCTCTCACTTCCAAAGTTTGAAGCTAATTAGGAAGGGCCCTATATAGTGCACAAGGCGCATGACTCAAGCTGCTATGAGATATCGAAGATTAAGGATGATGTAACGTCTAAGCTCAACAACAAATGTATCAACATTTACCATGTTTGTAATTACTATGGTTGGTAGACAGGTTGTTCACACACAATCTAGAGAAAAGTATATTGTTCGTATTATAATGAAGTTATATGCTAACCCATTCAAGCGCATTTTTTTATGTAAAAAGGCATACACAAAATAAAATAGAACCAATAATCCATTCAAATTTCAACAATCCATTCAAATTTCAATAAAGCTACAGGAGGAACTATTGGCCTAAAACACAAAAAAGGGGAAAGTAGAGTCCTAATTAATAGTGGGGTCATCTATGATAAACCACAAGTTGATAGAATTAATGAGCCTATGGTGAAGACCTGGGAGAGGAGATGATAACTCATCCTACTCATTAGTAAGATCATTCATATCCTTATTATCCTCCACCTCCTATTATCGATTTTCCAACTTCGTCTCAACTTGGGCCAAAGCCTTCTAGGTAGCCATAACCTTTTCCTCAAATTTGATAAGTTCATGACGAAGGCTAGCCATTTCTTTAGCAATCTAAGCTTGGGTTCTTGTACCGGCTTGAAGTCCTCTATAAAATTAGGGGAAATTGACTTTCTTAAATGACCTCAACAAATCGATCAACCACGTCAAAGAAAAACCATCATTCACAGTCACGTTGATCTTATCAATTAACTCCTTAATTTTAGACGAGGTGAGTGACTGTAGTGGGGTACTTAAAACCTAACTTAGAATATTAGGAAACCCAAACAACCTACAATCCATCATCATGAGAATTGGATGAATGCAATTAGGAATGAAGGTATAAAGGTGAAGTTAAAGTAGTCATTTAAGAAGTTCACTATTTAAGGTTGAAAGAATGTGGGGAAAATCCCAAAGAGTTTGATTGACTAAGTCTGTAAGAGATTCCTCGAGAGGATGGATACTGAAAGCATTGTTGCTAGCTGAAGGAAACACTGTGTTAGATGCCTTATCTTCCTCTTCCAAGAGATATGTAGATGATCGAGATTTCAACTCAATATTTGGACCACTAGAGGGAAGGGTACATTGATTCACAGGAACATCAATAGAGGTGGAGCTCATAACCTACTCCTTATGAACATGCTCATAGGGAACTTGAACAAAAGGAAAAGAAGGCTAAGCTAGAATGTCAGCACGCTCGCGTATAACCTAGAAATTATAACAAACGAGTTTAGAAAAGAACAGTTTAGCAAAAAAAAGTTTTGCTCTTATGGTCGCTAAAGTCCCTGATTATTCGAAGAAGATTTGGTTGCTCCCCCAAGTAATTTAGGCACGCTAAAACCCCAATTTACTCAAAGCTCCTTTGGTTACTCGACCAAGTACTCTAGGCATGCTAAAGTCCCAATTTACTTAAAGCACCTTTGGGTGCTCGACCAAGTACTATTGGCACACTAAAGTCCAATTTTACTTGAAGCACGTTTAGTTGCTCGACCAAGTACTGTGGGTAAGTTTTTCTTGATAAAATGAATAAAGGGTTTTCAAAAAAGTGTAGTAGAAAACACTTTTGATGAAGAATAAAATCAAGTAGCAAGAAACAAAATGAGTATATAACTCTCTCTGAGGAGGTGCATCATAGGTTTGTCGCACGATAAAAGGTTCAATAGTGGCATCTCCATTAACCTCGACCTCCTCAACCTTAGTAGTAGTTGCACTCTCCAAAATAGAAGGGCCAAATGGGTTCACCAATATTTTCTCATTCATAGCAGGCACAACTATCAAGGCCCTATAAGCGTTGAGAGTAAAAGTTCGAGCAAGCTACAATAAAAAAAGAGCAAGGTCAAATAACCAATAAGAGAAAGGAAGAGTTAAGTTATAAAGTTTTGTAAGATAAACTTAGCACACCTCAAACTCAGCCACAAGGTTAGCGGTAAGGACTAGCTCGGTAGCTGAAAGTTGCCTCACTTCAGCTTCACCTTGATCCATCCCATCTTGCGCAAGAGCAGCCTTATTGAGTAAGAAAGAGGAGTTAGGGATATAACCAGAAATAATTGACCTATTTAGATAAAAAAAAAACATCCCCTTCCACAAAGAGGGAATCAACCATTACCTTTGGGTCTTTCATGAGAGCTGATGGTCCTTCGAAAAGTGGATGTTGATATGGGGGAGTTTTTTCTAATATGGGGGTTGGTTACTCTAATGGTTGATATGATGAGATATAACCTTCTTGAGACTGATGATGAGGGGTTTGTTGTATCTCTTATGTTTCCTGATCCTCCTCGTCCTCTCATTCAGCCATGAGAGTATCAACAAAAGCATTAACCTATGTATAACAACCAAGGGGTAAGAATATAAAAGTAAATAAGGGGGGTGAAGGAAGTACGAGAGATCATATGATATACAAGTTAGTGAAAATAATACTCTTCAACAATAAAATCATCAAGTATGGTGTAATTTAGTGGAGGAGATGATGGTTTCTCAGTACTAAACATCCTACGTGATTAATGCATCAAAGGTGATTCTTTAAGATATTCTGCTTCTTCCTCAATATCACCTGCAGTAGTGAGAGAGGGCCTTGCATCTGACCTAGTTCTTTTTCAGCCACTTGTATTGGATGGAGGTTTAAAAGACAGGCCTCAAGCAACCATCTCCTCCTCAATTAAAGCTCGAGAATCCGTTGAACCTATATTGTACTTACTCATCAAGTCATTAATAAACTCTATTACTTTTCTATTAAGTGTGGGATCAACATCTATCGCTGGAAATGAAACCTACGAGTGGCTAACAGTAGCGAGCTTCCTCTTCTTTTATTGTTTCTTCTTTGCTCTCACAGCTACTCTAGTCGAGAGACCAAGAGGTGTCTCCTCATCAAGAGCAGGATGGGAAGTCTCAGGGCATCCTCTGCCTCATCAATAAGATGTAAAATGGAGGATCCCTTCTTCTTTTTTAGAACTACCTCCTCAATAGGTGCCATAGGAGGAAGTTCATTGTGCATACGGTCATTGACATCATTTAAATCGAACTATAATTGATTACTGCATCAGCCTTTCAACTCAAGTTATGTTTGGGGAAACCTCTCAACCGGTGGATGCAGTGGTTGGCGTATAAAATACCTTTGGAACCTTATGTAACACCTTGTATTTTTAATGACTTTTTACCTAGGATTAATTAAAATTAATTGTGGGATAAATTAAAAATTAATCCGGATTTAAATATTACTTGAGAATAAAGTAATATGTGATTTATGATGAATATTACTTGGTGATTAAAAGTAATATATATGACTATGGCTTTACATATGATTATGATTTTATAAATTGTCACGATTGACAAATATGACAATTATGATAATTAAGTCGAGACGCGTGTATGAGTCGTATCGGGACTATGATTAAATGGAAATAAAAGTAAAATATTTTTATGTGAACCAAATGGTCGTTTTGACTGTGCCAAAGTGTCCGTAAGGGTTTAAATAGTAAAAAAAGTCTACTTGGGTGTTTGATTTAGGTCTCGGGACATTTTGGAACCGAATAGAGACCCCAAAGGGGTATTTTGGTCATTTTACTTGGGAAGTGAATAGTACCCACGAAAACTGAAGATTATTTATAAGTCCAAAAAAATATCATAGATTCAAAGTTTATTCAAAAAATTTATAGAGAAATCCATTTAGGAGAGTGAGGAACTTCTCTACGAGAGGAAGGGTTTTCTAGGAAAAAAAAGGTGCTAAGAGACATCTTGCACCACCACAACCAAAATCGGGGGTTGATCGGAAAAAGAAAGAAGAATTGAGAATAATCTTCTCCAACGGTTTAGACCTACGAATTTGAGGTAGGTGATTAACTTTTGCAAATTCTAGCATGTATATTGTCACATCCCAGTGTTTGGCGAGGGTGAGGGTTAACCTGATAATTACTAAATCATTAATAAATTTGAATACTGAAATAACCGAGTCATTTATTGATTCTCAAATGTGTTACAACTGAAATCTATGAATAATACAAAAGTATTTCTCGTGCTAACTAAGCTCCTTTTCTTCTAACATGACCTTTCTTTGTCTCTATGTATCAACTGTTTTCTAAACTAATCATCATGGCCTATTGGTACCTGTGTAAAATAATTGAAAAATAAGGAATAAGAAAAAAATTTCCCAATAGATAATTCTAGTTCTATAACAATGTAAATATAGAAATCTGTTTAAATATCATATCCGGGTTTCAAATGCTCAAAATATAAAATAGTAAATGGCAATGTGCAACAACAGGAAATATCAACAGAACTGAATAGGGATATACTGAAGTCTGCGATATAGGAAAGAACGGTATGGTGATAATAACTGGATATGGTGTTATCGAGTTATAAATAAGGTCCGGACTATAATACGATAACCCATAAGTTATCTTCTATAGGGGCTACAATTGCGTAGACATACCATGATAATATCGTTCAAGACATAAAATGCACTTGAACAGGCAATCCTAATAGTTGGGGAATAACTAAATAACTCGGCACACTTAGTTAGAGCGGCACTCATAGGTAGATTAAATATAACAACAAGGAACTCAACATCTGAGTCCTTCAGGCCAATTAGATTTACAGCGGGTTTATCAAGTCTAATCCCTGGATTATACGGTATGCTACTCAAGGTTTCATTGATAATAGCACTGTTCTAAAAAACCCGCCTAGGCCCGCCTAGGCTTAAGGCTTGGGAGAAACGCCTCGCCTTACGCTTTTCACGCCTTATTCTTGGTAAAACCCTCAAGGCGCACTTTTTTCTAAAAACAACAATGCTTTAGTGAAACGATGTCACCTTTTAAAGAATTTGTTTACAAACCGAACCATTATCTCATCCAAAATAATCAAATAGTATTTTAATTTGCATATATTCAAACATATTTTTATGATATGTGCAATTTTTGTATTTTAACAACCTTATTACGGTTAAAAAATATTTAAAATATATTAAGAAGGCCTAAACGCCTTTTCACGCCTTTTTACGCCTAGGCCCGCCTAGGCTTCTAAGGCTTAAGGCTTGGCCTCCACGCCTCAATCACGCCCCGCGTTTTTTAGAACCTTGGATAATAGTTATAAAATTGTAGGCTACACTGCAAATCAGATGGTTGAGACCAAAGTTTAATAACATGAAGGGTATACTGCAAAAGGGCAAAACAGTTTAAATAATTATTCAACAGGATTCAGTGGTGTACTGCAATCCGAATAATCAAATAAGTTATCAGGATTGGGGTTGGCTTGAGTTTAATCAGATAACTGATTGAATCAAAATTCACGATACAATTGAACTATCAAAATATTTCATGAATGATAATACGAGTTGAAAGATATCACATAGTGAAATAGCAAGCAGTAATGTCAAAGACATACGTTCAAGGTATAATAGTGAAATAGAACCACCTACGAGTGTTTACAAGCTTTTTGTTATTATTTACGGATCTTTCATGGATGCGTTCCAGTTTTCATAGTTATTAGTTCATGAGGGTTCGAATGAGAGTGGTTGTATCGGTGGTTTGAGAGAGAAGGGTTCGGTTTATGATATCGTACGTCATTCTATAAATACGAATACAACTTATTATATACGAATCTCGTAATAATTCGAATTACGATCTCTCATTTATGGGTTGTATAAATATATTACGTTGACTGATAACTGATAACTTGTTTGAATTCAAGTTATATAGACGGGTTTTATAAGTAATATGTTCGAAATGGTCGGATGGATAGGTTATAACTTCTTTATATGTAATATCGAACTTTCACAATTTTAGTAATTACATTACTAAAATAATTAATAAGTATCTCGCTAGTAAAATAATAAGAGGTTTTGAAAATAATTGTTCAAAGGAATCAAAGTGATTCGATTTATTTAGTTTCAATTTGAATAAATAATATTCTTTATTCAAATAAAATATTATTCTGATAAAATATTACTTTTGATTCGTCAAAAGTTCATATTTATGATTTTCATTTATTTCACTTGAATATATTATTAAGATAATACATTAGTCATGACACAAATAATTTTTAGAAAAAAGTTCAAAACTTCCCCTTTTATTTGGATTATAATCGAGTAGTAATGTCACTTCCAAAATTAACCAATGCAACAAAAAAAAATAGCCCAACACCTGCATAATCAAACTTTGACTTTTAATATAGTCTCGAGTTATAACGACTATATAACCTCGAGTCGTTTAGTATCCTAACTCATTAAAATACATTTTGAGCTTAAAATGAAACTTGAGCCAAATATATATTTTTAGAAAAAAATACTATTGCTCGTACGTATTTGGGAGTTCGTGTTTATGAAAAATTATACGTAACTGAGTATAACTAGGGACCTAAAATAGTATAAAACTATTCCAATTAATTTTTTCATAATCCAAATACCAAATTGTTAATAACCTAAAATTTAGACCGAGTCGAAATCGAGTCTTGATGAGTTTTGACAAAAAAAATAAGGGAATCGACTTGGAGTTGTGTTTGATTTTGGTCATTTGAACATATATATGTATGTTTGTATATATATATATAAGAAATAATAATAAATTAAAATATAAAAAACGAAATGGGTATACAAAATGCACCCCCTATTTTGGGGTTTTGGCCGTCGTCTGTTGCGATGGCAGGGTGGTGGTCAGAGCTTCATCGCACTCATACACATACAGACACGCACGTATACATATATCTATATATACCGAAGATCGAAGCTTCAATCATGTCTGCAGGAGAGAGAAGAAGAAAAACACAAAAACAAAAAAGAAAAAAAAGGGAAAAGGGGTAAATCGATTTCGACTGGAGTTAGTGGAGGTCGACGGCGATTCTGGGCAGGAGATTTGAGCAACGATTTTGGCTTGGGGTTTGGGGTGCTCGTGAAAAAGGAAGAGGGGTTTTTGGGAATTTCTTCAGAGGTTGGAGATGTTCTTCGTGGGTTTGGGGAAAATGGAGAGGGACTTTGTAGGCAGAGCTTTGGCTCTTGGAGTTGTTGAAATGAAAGAGCAGGGTTTCCCTCTTAATTAAATTTCTAGAGAGAGAAAGTATAAACTCATTTAATCCTTTATCTTTTATTACTATAAAATGCAAAACAAGGCATTTATGATTCCTTACAATGAGCCTATCCACGTGTCATTTTCAATTTTACTCCATTATCTCTCCTTTTTGTATTGAGGCTCTTCTCTCTCTAATTAACTCCCCTAACTCTTCGTATATGTCTCCTTCAAATTCCAAGGAAAGAATCAAAAATCTTCCTATTTTTTAGAGTGTCCACGTGGCTACCCTATAAATACATCAATTCTCTCACCCTTTTCATTCACCACGGTTATGTGAGACGTCTCCCTTTTTATTTACCACGGGTATGTGAGACGCCTCTCTCTTTCATCTTTAATACTTCACCTCTTTTTCCAACTATGATCATGTCAGTTCCCCTCCCTCTCCGAGAATGTTTACAGGTCAGATTCATGAGTTTATAAATACATGCATTGGCCTCTGGTCTTGTATAGAAAACCAATGTAGAAGAGCGAGGTGATAGGAAAACCTTATTCAGACGGCGGCGGCGGTTAAGATAAAGGTTTTCTATCTCGGGGCTAAACAAGACGACATCATAAAATCTACGTGGTATCATAAATTCGTCCCTTTAGATACATACAGATGGTGACATAATATCTAACAAATGTTGAAGACGTGAGCTCCTCCAAATGACAATGGATGGAACCAGATCATATATCTACCAATAATGAAGAAATCGGTGCTCTCGCTCTCTCACATGCGCACGCACACCTTTGCTCTTAAATTGGTGTGATTTAAAGTTACATTTAGTTTATTACTACTTTTATCTAGAAGGATAATATCATGTTGGGAATTTGTGTTATGTTTTGCCCTGTAAAATTGTAGTTACAATTGTGAGGTATGGCGGTTTGTCAGCAAAAACGATTCCAATTAGCAACGTTGGCATGAAGAGGGGTTTTAGCGTTATTTTTTTCTTTTCTTTTTGTTATCTTTGTTAGTAAGACTTTTGTTGTTGCGTGTGTATGGCTTGACTTTTTACAATCTAAGGGTTACAATATGGGCCTGGGGAGATATTGAAACTTGATATTCCTAGGCCAATGTCCCAATTGTGTGTTCATTTTTTTGCCTTTTATACATTCTATAAGTTTGAGATTTTTAAATATTTTATTATTTAAGTCTTTTATAATGAATATTGTTAAAAGCATCATAAAAATTTACTCCTGACACCATGTTGACACCCCCCACAACACTTGAAGAGAAAATGAAATAAAAAATAAAAAAACAAACACACTCTACCGGCGCAAGCCTTAATCCTTGGTAAAACCCACGCTAACCACCATTGTTACCCCGAGCAAGCAACCTCCATTTCAACCCGCTTTTCGCACTATAAGTTAACCAAGAATGTTGATCAATTGTTGTTATACAATACATGTAATTTAGAGAAGCATTTAAAGTCCATGGAGCACCCAATAAAAAAAATTAAATAATGATAGTGAACCAGGTATTTCAACGAAAAACATGGAACCTAAAGATATATAATCACTATCCTAACCTTTTTGTACCTTACCTGACATTATTTAATCTAAACGGAGGGAAACAAACGACTTTCCAGCTTCATTCGACATTATAGTGTCGAAAACGATGACAAATTTTAACATTATAATACCGAAGGAAGTTGGCTTAATTAGAATATTTCATTCGACATTGGTGAACGTGAATATAATCATAATGAGTTTATTTATACCTTAACCTTTAAATATTGGATGAGAAGGTACAAAATCTATTATAGTTATGAAATTTGTTTGATTATTATGTTTTATTGATGTGATTTATTATTAGTGGATAATATTTTAATTTATAAATTATGCACCAATTTGGAAAGTGAGGATTGGTATATTGCTTTGTTTTTTAAATGCTATATTGTTATAGTCTTTATGTTATTTGTGTTTTATGTATATACATACCTTTTTTTGGGGGTAAGTTTACTTATCTTTCAAAATGACTGTTACAATTGATTATCCCGCGCATCGCGCGGGTTTACACCTAGTTATTACTATAAAATGCAAAACAAGGGCATTTATTATTGTTTGTGATTAGCCTATCCACGTGGCACCTAATTGTTTTGTTTCCTTCGCGTCTCTCTCTCTTAATGCAAAACAAGGGCATTTATTATTGTTTGTGATTAGCCTATCAACGTGGCACCTAATTGTTTTGTTTCCTTCGCGTCTCTCTCTCTTAATTTCGATACACGTCATTTTTTTGGAAAGCCCAAATTTTTGCCCTAAGATTTGTTGTTTGCTGCGCCTCTGTCTCTCTTAATTCAGATACACGGCCTTTTGGGGAAAACCATCTCCCACATCCCAGTTCCCTTTACTCGAATCGAGGGGCAGTCAAATTCATTCCCCATCTCCCATCCGTGATTCTCTACAATGGAATTTGTACAGTTCTTGGCATCTTATATATTTCCGGAGATGCGGCCGGTTCAACGCTCCTCATCAACAAGAAGATTTTTTTTTGCAAGAAGAGTTTTCAGAAACGAATTATTCTCGGCACCCAACAAGGTATTTAACTCTTTGGACTCCATATGTGTTGTACGAAATCAACCTGGGTTTAGATTTTATTTTAGGGTGTCTTCACTTATGTTGTTGTATAATTATTAATATTTTTTTGAAGAGCAGTTCTAGACTTATGGTCACTATTACCCATTGATTCCCAAATCCGTGAATAGCTCTCTTCCCTTCTAATTAAATTATTTTAATATTTCTTGAATAATATTGTTATCTGGTTTTGCATAAGGGATTCAACTGATTGAATTGATTGAATTGAAAAACCTGACATGTGCTTGATATAGCTGATATCTGATATTAGTTATTTCTTGAATAATGTTGTTATGTGGTTTTGCATAAGGGATTCAACTTATTGAATTGATTGAATTGAAAAACCTGACATGTGCTTGATATAGCTGATATCTGATATTAGTTTTGAGCACTGCTTTGGTTTAATTGAATTGAGCATTAATAGATGATTGAGATGCAGATTCACAGAAAGTGATACCTGATAGTAGACAAGGGGGCTTATATAGTAGACATTAAATACACGATCTCTACTCATGATTGTATTATATAGATGATATCTGATATTAATTTTGAGCAGTTATTTCTTTTTGAATTGAATTGAGATTTGATATATGATTGAGATGCAGTTTTACAGAAAGAGATACCTGATAGTAGACATGAGACATTAGATTTTTATTTTCATTGATTGAGATCTGAGCACTGATATATGATTGTGAATTGAGCACTGATATATTGTTATTCATGATTGAATTATTTGAGATAACAGATATCTTCTGGATTTATGATAGATCCCTGATAACTGGTTGTAATACCCCGTATTTTCTGCGATATTTATTTTTGGGGATTAATTGAATTAAATGTTTATTATATTGGAAATTAATCCGGATAAAAATATTAACGAGATGTGAGTTAGTATTTTATTATAATGTGTATACATGGCAATATATGAATATTGGTAATATTGAAATTGTCAAGAGATTTAAATATGGCAATTTGGGAATTTTGTTGAGACGCGTGTGACCGTCGCGTCATAGTATTTTATTATTTTAACTAAAAAGTGAATTTTATTTTTATCACCCGTATGTTCATTTTGAGTGCGCCAACGCGTCCGGAAGGGTCGAGATAGTCAGAAAACACTAGCCGGGAGTTTAGTTTGGGTCCCGGGGTATTTTTAGGCCATACCAGCATCATAAAGGGTATTTTGGTAATTTTATATTTTTGGGAATTAAAAGTGACGAAAATTAGAAATAGAAATCTGACTTCTTCTTTAACCCACTAACTACACTAAGAGACTTAATGGGCTACGGGAGAAGTTGAAATATAGTCCCAACTTACCAAAAACCAAACACACCCCCATCACCTCCATTGTCATCATCCTTAGAGAAACTTGAGAGAGAGAGAGAGAGAGAGAGAGAGAAGGAAGAGAATTCTGCAGAAAGAGAGAGGGAGAACATCTTAGCTTTCAAGATTCAACACCAAATTCAGAGAAAGATTAAGGCAAGTGGTTTAAATTCATTTGATACAAGCTATGCTTTTCCATGTTTAGGAAATTTTCGAAATTGATCTTGGAAGATAATTTAGACCCATAAATTGGAAGTTAAAAGCTATGAAATATGTTAGGAATTGCATGTAGTAATATTCTGGACGAATTATATGTTCTAAACAGAACCTTTGATGATTTAAAAATGGAGTTTAGAAGAAGTTTATTGATGTTCTTGAATGAAGAAGAAATCTGGAAATTTTGATGTAGTCTTGATCTAAACAAAGCCTTTGAATGATGAATTATGGGTTCTAGAATGTTAATACTGTGGTAGGATGATAGTATGATGTTATTGTAACCTTGTCTTAGAGTTTCATGCTTAAAAATGGTGTTTTGGGACGAATTGGTAACTGCAGAACGAAGCAGTCCTTAACCATACCTCGTGCGATCGATCGATCGATGTTCTTCAGTCGATCGATCGACCACCATCGATCGATCGAAGGTAAAGGTCGATAGATCGACCTTCCCAGAATGAGTAAAGTTTTTCCCTAATTAAATTTTAATGGTGTTAATCCTTGAATGATATTATTGGAGACCTTATGAATACCCTTAACCTTAAGGAAGACCAGTAGGCATGAATATGAGTTTGGACTTTAATTGGAAATCAATTTGAGGAATTATTCTATATAAATGAAATTCGATAAGTGAGATAATATTTGGGTTAATAGTGTAAAATTTAATAATTTCATGAAGTAAGGTTTGGGGCAGAAGTCAAGACCTTAGGTGTAAAGATGTTATATGTGGGAATAATGGGAACTTAATAGTCTATTTGAGATAGGTTTTAAGTTTAAGAAACTACGACGTGAGACGTGTCAACAAATTTAATTTCTATATTATCGGGATACTTGAAATATATGAAGTGGGAATAAGGGTATAAATATGTAGAGTATACCTTTATTAATATTGAATTATCTAAGATGTGTGAATGCTTAGTATATGATTTTTATATGTATGACATACCTACCATACTTGCTATCACGGGAGGTTACGTTCGCTTAGGGCCTTCTTATCCTTATGTTGCCCGGATTTAGATTGGTACCTCGAGGACATAGTTCAAGAGAACGACTTATTTGTGAGTTAATAATCCAGCTGACCATGGAGCGTAGGTATGTGCGTGACCATGGATATGTGAATTATGTTCGCCTCCAATTATGTGTGTGGTGTTTATTCCAACAATTCCCGAGAGATTCGGAATTTGTAATCCTTATATACGTGATGTACCGGGATGGATAGCAGAGTATGTGTGCACCGCAGCTTAGCCTTTGGGTGCTTGTATTGTATATTTATGATGTGAAAATATACGATTATATGAGAAGGAATTTACTATGTTAAATTGTGAGTATAGCTACGGTCATGTTATGAAAAGATGAAAAGGGAACTTATATCAATAAATGGTTTTGTTAATAATTGGGAATCCGAGAATTGAAGTAGAACTCTCTATTTAATTGTTAAGGTTGGATAATTAAACGTGAACCGAGTAGTAGGGTTAGAAACTCTTCAGAATTAGATAACACATGAATGGGTACAGGAACGTTAGGAGTGCACAGTTAGACGAGAGGTGAGTATCTCATGTGAGAGCACGTCCTAACATGTATTTTGCATATACTGTTTTAAATGTTTTTAAAGCACTTGCAGGTTTTTAAAATATCTCCACATTCGGGCTCTGACCCGTTTGCTTTCAAATCTATTTTTTTGTAAAACCTTTTTAGGTGCCCAGCCACAAGGACACCATGCATAGGATTCTCACTCAGATGACGAGCTGTAGCTGCTTGTGGAAGCTACAGGGATTTGCTTTTAGACGCTTATATCAATTGGATTCCATACTCAATATTCCTCAGTTATAGGGCATGTTGCCCAATTTCTATTAGAGACACTTTCATTTCAGTTTTTCAGACTTTGGCATGTATTGATTTAGTATTCAGTTTAGTTATTTCAGTTTGTGGTATTGTAGTGAGGAGTTTTCCTCCAGACCTTATTTGCATTATGTGATGGTTATCCTATTTACTTTCGTTATGGTGAATGGTGTTATTATTCTTGATTACACTTGTTGCATGTTAATCAGACTTTAATTCAAATTTGACAACTTACTTTTCAAATACTAGGTGGTTAGTAATAATAAAATGTTTTCGACAGTGATGCTATTAACTGGGACAACTTGTCATTTCGATTTAATTTAATAAAGGAGTAGCTACCCGGTATTTTATTAGTCGGGGTGTCTCAGGTGGTATCAGAGCATCAGGTTCTAGTGTCCTTTAGGATCTGAACGGCTTATTATGTTTCCGCAGAGCTTTCTTTGATGTAGAGCCCTATATTTTAGGATTGTTGTATTCTTTTGTATATGCTATGTTCTTCAGATATTTTAAGTTTGTAACTGCGAACTTATAGACTTTATTCTTATTTCAGAATGCCTCCACGACGTGCACGACGAGTTCCCAGGAATGTAACACCAGAACCACAGCCCGCACCAGTTCAGGGCACGATGAACGCCGCTGAGGTTGCAGCCATAGTAGCCCAAGCGATAAATGCCGCACTTGCAGTAGTTCAGCAGGCACCGCCTCAGGCGCCGGTTACCGCGCCAGTACAGGCAAATGCATTCCCGTCTGCTTGGGAACGTGTACGTGACGCTTTCCAGAAAGCTCATCCGCCAGAGTTTGCAGGTAGCTCAGATGTGGTAGTCTCGAGCCAATGGAGGAAGGATATACAGCGGCACTTGAGGTGTATGAGTGCACGGATGTACAGAAGCAGGTGCTAGCTACTTTTAAGCTAGTTGGGTCTGCATTGCAGTGGTGGGAGTCTATTACCACCGTAGAGGAGAGGGATACTCTCACTATTCAGGAGTTCTGGGTGCGGTTCGACCGCAAGTACTTTCCGTCAGCTGTTCATACGGAAATGAGGAGGAAATTGATGAGTCTGAAGCAGGAGGGTAAGACCGTGGCCGAGTATGAGGCCGAGTTCACTAATCTGTTGAATATCGTTCCGGATGAGACACCGACAGAAAAGAAGAAGATTGAGAAATTCACCGACGGGTTGACATGGAGGATCCGCCAGCATCTGTTAGGGAACCTTTCGTTGGCCACTTATTCTGATGTGGTTAACGCTTCATTGCTCCATTTCCAGGATCACCGCTTTCATATGGCTGAGGGCAAAAGATCGGGAGAGTCTAGCCATCAGGGCAAGACTGGAGGACATGGTGCCGGTGGGGCACAATCTGTTCAGGGGAAGAGGCTGAGTGATCAGGGTTCCCAGCAGGGGGATCATAGGAGGTTTCGATCAGGGGGTTTTAGGAACGGTCAGGGAGGATTCCGAAATGGTCAGCAGGGTCATAACGGCCATCAGGGCCAGTAGGGTCAAAATGGTCAACATCAGCAGTTTCAGCAGGGCCAGCAGGGCCAGTGGAGGAACGACAAAGGCCATCAGGGCCGGGGGCAACAGGGGCAGAGAGGGGGGAACTTCTCGGGGAAGTGTTTCATTTGTTGTAAAATTGGCCACAAACGACAGGAGTGTCCTGATAAGGGCAGGGCCCCACAGCAGCAGCAGGGCGCTCGACATGAGCCACAGAGGCCACTCTTCCCACCAGCTCTCCCAGCTCCAGCCCAGATGCCAGCGCTTCCAGCGATTCCAGTAGTTCCTATGCAGCAGGGGCAGCTACAGTATGGACGTGTCTATAACGTCCACCAGGCAGCAGTTCCACAGGCACCGCCCGCGATTGAGGGTACGTTTCCTATCCATGGCACTATGGGTCGGGTATTGTTTGATACGGGGGCTACACATTGTTTTATAGCTACATATTTCGCAAAGGCTTTAGGGTTGTTAGCCACAGTGGAGAGCACAGTGACGTGTGTCGACTCACCATTGGGGAATGGGTCACTTATATTCTTTATATGTCGGGGAGTGGGGGTAGAGATTGGTGGTTTGGTATTACCTGCGGATATATTGGTATTAGATATGCATGTTCACGATGTGATTATCGGTATGGATTGGCTCGCTGATTATAGAGCCATGATTGATTGTTTCAGTGGTAGCATTGTTTTTTCCATTCCGGGGCAAGAGATGTTTGTAGTGGCGATGCCTCGCCCAGAGGGAGGCTCGACCGCTCATTTGTATTACCTAGAGGAGGATACCTCTAAGGAGGTTGTGATTCCTTTAGATTCGATCCCAGTTGTCAGGGAGTATTCTGATGTGTTTCAGGAGATACCAGGCCTACCCCCCAGTCGAGAGATAGACTTCGTTATAGACTTATTACCAGATACGAGACCTATAGCACGCGCACCGTACCGTATGGCTCCAGCTGAGATGAGGGAGTTACGGGATCAGATTGAGCAGTTGTTGGGTCAGGGGTTTATTCGGAGAAGTACTTCACCGTGGGGTGCCCCTGTATTGTTCGTGAAGAAGAGAGATGGTTCACTGAGATTGTGTGTGGACTACCGGGAGTTAAACAAGGTCACGATACGGAATAAGTATCCGTTGCCTCGAATCGATGACCTATTCGACCAGTTGAGAGGAGCCTCTTGCTTCTCAATGATTGATTTGCGATCTGGTTACCATCAGTTGCGTATCAGGGAGGAGGACGTCTCGAAGACTGCGTTCTTATCGAGATAGGGTTCTTACGAGTTTCTGGTTATGCCATTTGGTTTGACCAACGCTCCAGCAGCATTTATGGACTTGATGAATAGGGTGTTCAGGGATTTCCTAGATCAGTTTGTCATTGTCTTCATCGATGATATTTTGGTTTACTCCCAGACAGAAGAGGAACACGCCGAGCACTTGAGGCAAGTTTTGCAGACACTGCGCCAGAATGAGTTGTATGCGAAATATGAGAAGTGCGGGTTTTGGCTGAAGGAGGTTCAGTTTTTGGGGCATATTATTTCTGACCGGGGAATATCGGTTGATCCGGGGAAGGTATCCGCGGTGAGGGAGTGGGGACAGCCCACGACACCAACGAAAATCCGTAGTTTCTTGGGCCTAGGAGGATACTACAGGAGGTTTATTCGGGGTTTCTCCACGATAGCGGGTCCCATGACACACCTAACTCGTAAAGGTGTGCCGTTCATTTGGAGTGATGCCTGTCAGTTGGCATTTGATGAGTTGAAGGAAAAGTTAACCTCAGCACCTGTGTTAGCATTGCCGAGACCGGGAGTTGAGTATCTTGTTTACACCGATGCGTCCTTACAAGGACTTGGAGGTGTACTGCAGCAGGAAAGTCAGGCCATAGCTTATGCTTCCCGTAAGCTTAAGCCTCACGAGAAGAATTACCCTACCCATGACTTGGAATTAGCGGCAGTGGTATTTGCCCTTCGTATTTGGAGACATTACCTTTTGGGGGAGAAGTTCTGATTGTTCACGGATCACAAGTCCCTACAGTACCTATTCACTCAGAAGGAGTTGAATATGTGGCAACGGAGGTGGCTTGAATTCGTGAAAAATTATCAGTTCGATATCCAGTATCACCCGGGGAAGGCTAACGTAGTAGCAGACGCGTTCAGCCGTAGACCTGTAGATGAGGTGGCGGAAGTGTGGAAGGCTAAGTGGAAGGAATTGGGACACCAAGATGTAGTGGCTCGATCATTCATGTCTGTGATGACTGTTACACCGCAGATTGTCACGAAGGTAGTGAGGGCACAAGCAAACGACTTGTTCTGTCAGGAGCAGATAGTTCGATTATTGGCAGAGGGAGCCGAATCCTATACCGTTAGCTCAGACGGGGGATTACGCTTCAATGGGAGATTGGTGGTTCCGAAAGGGGAGGAATTACGGCATGAAGTGATGGCAGAGTCGCATGGCTCACGGTTCGCGGTACATCCCGGAGGGGACAAAATGTACCAAGACATGAGACGTCAGTATTGGTGGAGCGGTATGAAGAGAGATGTTGCCGAGTTTGTTTCCAAATGCGCCACTTGTCAGCTAGTAAAAGTGGATCATCAGATATCGGCAGGTCTACTATAGCCGTTGGAGGTCCCGATGTGGATGTGGGAGAGCATATCCATGGACTTTATCACGGGGTTGCCTACTTCACAGAGAGGTCACGACTCCATTTGGGTAATAGTGGATAGGTTGACCAAAGTCGCTCATTTTCTACCCGTGAGGACAGACTACACTGCAGGACAGTATGCCCAGCTCTTTATTTCTGAGATAGTAAGACTTCACGGTGTGCCCCTAAATATCGTGTCCGACCGAGATAAGATATTTGTTTCACGGTTTTGGGAGAGTTTTCAGCATGCCATGGGCATGGAGTTGCGATTGAGTACGGCGTACCACCCGCAGACCGATGGGCAGACCGAGCGCACAAATCAGATGTTGGAGGACATGCTACGTATGTGTACCATTGATTTTGAGGGTGGATGGGAGCAGTATCTTCCACTGGTGGAGTTTGCTTACAACAACTCCTACCAGTTCACCATTGGCATGGATCCATTTGAGGCGTTGTACGGTAGACCTTGTCGTTCCCCAACATGTTGGTTGGAGGTGGGGGACAACAAACTACTTGGACCGGAAGTAATTCAGGATACTTCGACAAGGATAGAATTGATTCGGAGTCGCATTCGGGTAGCTCAGGATAGGCAGAAGAGCTATGCTGATGCGAAGAGATTCTTCAGAGAGTTCCAAGTGGGGGACCAAGTTTTTCTCAGAGTATCTCCTATGAAGGGGATTATGCGTTTCGGGAAGAAAGGGAAGTTGGCACCGAGATATGTGGGACCATTTCCTATTATTGAGCGGATTGGACCGGTTGCGTATAGGCTTGGATTACCGGAGCATTTACATCGGATTCACGATGTATTTCATATTTCCTCACTTAGGAAATACCTTAGAGATAATTTGGCTCATTCTCTCATTGCTGTGGAGGACATTGATCTCCAGCCAGATAGCTCCTACGAGGAGGGGCCGATTGCTATTTTGGACCGAGGTGAGCGGAAGTTGCGGTCAAAGATAGTTCCGTTAGTGCGTGTTCAGTGGCGACACCATAATGTCGAGGAGTCCACATGGGAGCGCGAGGATGATATGCGCGAACGTTATCCAGAGTTATTCTTATCAGGTACTTTCTAGTTCCGAATTTCGGGACGAAATTCAGTTATTAGGGGGGAAGTATGTAATACCCCGTATTTTCTGCGATATTTATTTTTGGGGATTAATTGAATTAAATATTTATTATATTGGAAATTAATCCGGATAAAAATATTAACGAGATGTGAGTTAGTATTTTATTATAATGTGTATACATGGCAATATATGAATATTGGTAATATTGAAATTGTCAAGAGATTTAAATACGGCAATTTGGGAATTTTGTTGAGACGCGTGTGACCGCCGCGTCATGGTATTTTATTATTTTAATTAAAAAGTGAATTTTATTTTTATCATCCGTATGTTCATTTTGAGTGCGCTAACGCGTCTGGAAGGGTCGAGATAGTCAGAAAACACTAGCCGGGAGTTAAGTTTGGGTCCCGGAGTATTTTTAGGCCATACCAGCATCATAAAGGGTATTTTGGTAATTTTATATTTTTGGGAATTAAAAGTGACGAAAATTAGAAATAGAAATCTGACTTCTTCTTTAACCCACTAACTACACTAAGAGATTTAATGGGCTACGGGAGAAGTTGAAATATAGTCCCAACTTACCAAAAACCAAACACACCCCCATCACCTCCATTGTCATCATCCTTAGAGAAACTTGAGAGAGAGAGAGAGAGAGAGAAGGAAGAGAATTCTGCAGAAAGAGAGAGGGAGAACATCTTAGCTTTCAAGATTCAACACCAAATTCAGAGAAAGATTAAGGCAAGTGGTTTAAATTCATTTGATACAAGCTATGCTTTTCCATGTTTAGGAAATTTTTGAAATTGATCTTGGAAGATAATTTAGACCCATAAATTGGAAGTTAAAAGCTATGAAATATGTTAGGAATTGCATGTAGTAATATTCTGGACGAATTATATGTTCTAAACAGAACCTTTGATGATTTAAAAATGGAGTTTAGAAGAAGTTTATTGATGTTCTTGAATGAAGAAGAAATCTGGAAATTTTGTTGTAGTCTTGATCTAAACAAAGCCTTTGAATGATGAATTATGGGTTCTAGAATGTTAATACTGTGGTAGGATGATAGTATGATGTTATTGTAACCTTGTCTTAGAGTTTCATGCTTAAAAATGGTGTTTTGGGACGAATTGGTAACTGCAGAACGAAGCAGTCCGTAACCATACCTCGTGCGATCGATCGATCGATGTTCTTCAGTCGATCGATCGACCACCATCGATCGATCGAAGGTAAAGGTCGATCGATCGACCTTCCCAGAATGAGTAAAGTTTTTCCCTAATTAAATTTTAATGGTGTTAATCCTTGAATGATATTATTGGAGACCTTATGAATACCCTTAACCTTAAGGAAGACCAGTAGGCATGAATATGAGTTTGGACTTTAATTGGAAATCAATTTGAGGAATTATTCTATATAAATGAAATTCGATAAGTGAGATAATATTTGGGTTAATAGTGTAAAATTTAATAATTTCATGAAGTAAGGTTTGGGGCAGAAGTCAAGACCTTAGGTGTAAAGATGTTATATGTGGGAATAATGGGAACTTAATAGTCTATTTGAGATAGGTTTTAAGTTTAAGAAACTACGACGTGAGACGTGTCAACAAATTTAATTTCTATATTATCGGGATACTTGAAATATATGAAGTGCGAATAAGGGTATAAAGTTGTGTGAATGCTTAGTATATGATTTTTATATGTATGACATACCTACCATACTTGCTATCACGGGAGGTTACGTTCGCTTAGGGCCTTCTTATCCTTGTGTTGCCCGGATTTAGATTGGTACCTCGAGGACATAGTTCAAGAGAACGACTTATTTGTGAGTTAATAAGCCAGCTGACCATGGAGCGTAGGTATGTGCGTGACCATGGATATGTGAATTATGTTCGCCTCCAATTATGTGTGTGGTGTTTATTCCAACAATTCCCGAGAGATTCGGAATTTGTAATCCTTATGTACGTGATGTACCGGGATGGATAGCAGAGTATGTGTGCACCGCAGCTTAGCCTTTGGGTGCTTGTATTGTATATTTGTGATGTGAAAATATACGGTTATATGAGAAGGAATTTACTATGTTAAATTGTGAGTATAGTTACGGTCATGTTATGAAAAGATAAAAAGGGAACTTATATCAATAAATGGTTTTGTTAATAATTGGGAATCCGAGAATTGAAGTAGAACTCTCTATTTAATTGTTAAGGTTGGATAATTAAACGTGAACCGAGTAGTAGGGTTAGAAACTCTTCAGAATTAGATAACACATGAATGGGTACAGGAACGTTAGGAGTGCACAGTTAGACGAGAGGTGAGTATCTCATGTGAGAGCACGTCCTAACATGTATTTTGCATATACTGTTTTAAATGTTTTTAAAGCACTTGCAGGTTTTTAAAATATCTCCACATTCGGGCTCTGACCCGTTTGCTTTCAAATCTATTTTTTTGTAAAACCTTTTTAGGTGCCCAGCCACAAGGACACCATGCATAGGATTCTCACTCAGATAACGAGCTGTAGCTGCTTGTGGAAGCTACAGGGATTTGCTTTTAGACGCTTATATCAATTGGATTCCATACTCAGTATTCCTCAGTTGTAGGGCATGTTGCCCAATTTCTATTAGAGACACTTTCATTTCAGTTTTTCAGACTTTGGCATGTATTGATTTAGTATTTAGTTTAGTTATTTCAGTTTGTGGTATTGTAGTGAGGAGTTTTCCTCCAGACCTTATTTACATTATGTGATGGTTATCCTATTTACTTTCGTTATGGTGAATGGTGTTATTATTATTCATTACACTTGTTGCATGTTAATCAGACTTTAATTAAAATTTGACAACTTACTTTTTGAATACTAGGTGGTTAGTAATAATAAAATGTTTTCGACAGTGATGCTATTAACTGGGCCAACTTGGCATTTTGATTTAATTTAATAAAGGAGTAGCTACCCGGTATTTAATTACTCGGGGTGTCTCACAGGTATATGATTGATATATCTAATATATGCTTGATATGTCAGTTGGATTCATTGCTTGATAACTAATACCCGATATTCCTGATTCAGTTGAGCATTGGTATAGGATTGAGCGCTGATATATGATCTATATACCTAATATGTGCTTTATATAGCTGATATCTTATAGTAATTTTGAGTACTGCTATGTTTTTGAATTGAATTGAGATTTGATATATGACTGAGACGCAGATTCACAGAATGTGATACCTGATATTAGACGTGTGACACTAGATTTGTATTTTCAATGCTATATGATTGAGAATTTAGCACTGATATATTGGTATTCATGATTGAATTCTTTGAGATAACAATGTCTTAGGAATGATTCTTTTTAAATTTTCTATAGACATTAGAATTTCATGTATGAAATTTAGGCATGTAACCATTTAGATAAGAAAGATGTCAAAATTGGATATTGATATTTGTGTGGTATGTACTATATAAATACTGCGAACCTCCTTTCTCTACTCCTCGACTTCGGTCTTTCCAAAACTTAATATTTTGTTCCCTAACTAATTGTTTGCACTTCATTGAATCCAAGAGAAATGGAATAGATGGATATTGTTTATGAATATTAATGAGTGTACTATTGTTATGATGAATACTAATTTTTATTAAACCAATTTAAAAATATTTCTTTATTTTCCTTATAATTCAAAGTATAACGTTTATTGGATCATGTATCTTATTTTGAAACTTTTGAATTTTAGGCTGAACTATTTTTATTTAACTTTAACTTTGGAGAAGATAATTTGGGGTTTATTTGTCTTATGTGTCTACGTTTTATTTTTGTTTTACAATCTATTTATTTGCATAGAGTAATAGTATTTTAATGAAGTGAAAAAAAAAATCACAATTCTAACTCTTTCGTGAATAGGTCAATGAAAAGTTATAGTCCACTTCCTGTAGAACTATCGTTTATAATGTAGTGTGGAGTTTCAAGGCCAATCATGTACGTTTAGTTAGGTGTATGCCTTATTAATCGTATTTGTATACCTTATGTCACTATTATCCTGCTGATAAATGAAGTAAATTACACCATGATTATGTGCAAGAAGTTATTCATCGTATATTTGATTTTAATTACTCTAAAATATGACATCTTATTATAACACAATTGAGGCGAACAAATATCTATGCCAATGACATTCTTTAGTTTTCCATATACCACCAAAACAAAGTTGTAATTGTCCCTCTTTAGTACTCCATTTTTATATACATATCTATTCTTTACTTTTCCAAAGGTGGTTATGCGTCATGTCCTCCCATAACTTTTCCATCTATTCAAATCTAAATCGAATGGAAATT
This sequence comes from Sambucus nigra, assembly GCA_949130495.1. Lineage (NCBI taxonomy): Eukaryota > Viridiplantae > Streptophyta > Magnoliopsida > Dipsacales > Adoxaceae > Sambucus > Sambucus nigra. Next base: position 617,972,744 of record OX422207.1, read on the forward strand.
GCGGAATTATTAATCTATTTCATATGGTAATGCATTATTCCTGATTATTGGCCGCATTGACATTATGTTGTGTTCGATTTTTTTTGTTTTCTGTAAGCCCTATTTTTTAACTATGATGTTAATAATTCTGTTTGCTATGGTTAACTTCCAAATAATGTCTTTGTTGCCTTATATTACTTTTTTCATATACCACAAATCACTTGTACCGTTTGTGCCCAGTCCCCTATTAGACGTTGAGATGTACTATACCTAACTATCTACTTTATATACCCGTTTAAAAATAAACATTCACATAGTTTTACTTTAATCTTATATGACACGTCAATTTATTAACTGCTACATAGCGATTGATTATGTTATTCATATGGAGTATCTGTACAAGGTTAATTACATATTAAGTGGGTAAAACACCACAGCATAAATAAAAAATTGAAATTCCAATTATAATAGTATGAATCGTATGTAATAAAGAAGGAACAGTTTGATAAAATTCATTGTATTGTTGGATATTCTATGTTGCAGTTCTTTTTTCTGGAGCATACTGTTTCTGGCTCTGGACTGTCATTCAGAATAAGGTATTTTCCATTACCTTTAAATTATATTTATTGTTATATTTTTAATAAATGAAACGTGAAGTTTCGCATTGTGAATTCGAAGCTAAATGTTTTTTCTGTTTCTCTGTGATTTATAAGATTAAGTATTTCTACTCTTTATCAATGTTTCGCTCGATTGTTGTCGTAACACTCTTACAGTAGTTCTTCCAATCTACATATTACACTATATACTAGAGAATTGTTTACTGATTGTTAATATGTTTGTCTTTTTTTAGTTAATTAAATAATTCAATGATAGTTCAGTGATATTGGGAATTATGTATTAAAAAAATATCATTTAATTATTTTTATTTCACTCATGAAATGTTAATTTCATCTTCTCTATCAATTTTTCAATTCTCCCAATTTTGACATCTTAAATGTCAAGTTTTTGGTAGTATCTTCAATTTGTTGTGTAAAATATATATTGATTGGGATCTCCTTAAGAGTAAATTTCCAAGCAACCCATCCAATAGTTTTTATGTTACAATGAATAAAACTTTGGTTTTCTGTAGCAAACTAAAAAAGCAATAACTTTATCATCTTATATGCAAATATAAGACAAATAGATAGAGAAACAATGATATAAAACGATGTCTCTATGCCATGTTTATATATATATATCATGATATTATTTAACCAATTATACATAATTGTTATCTTCATTGAAATTAGATGGATCCTGCATACAAATCTCGCATTGCTAGATCCCATCGTAGGTTGATAATGTTTCGTAAGCGATCAAGCAACGCACGTCGTACATCAACGCCAAGTATTACTCTAAGTAATAAGCCGTATAATCTTCCTCCCTCGATTCAAGACACGTCCTCCATTCAGCATCTTAGTTTTAATGCTATCAATATAAGGAATCAAGGCAGTGCTATCCCAAAGAAGAGGAAGACAATTACGTCTCGAACAAGAGTGCTAGAAAATGGAGATGTCATGACAACAACATTTGCTGATGACTCATCAAATGTGATTAACCATCCCAGTAACTATTGTGGATATACCATTAGCTATGTAAATCATGTTTTGGAATCATTCCATGATATAACTAGATCAGGTGAGTCATTTATTAACTATAAATAATAGTAACATGTATATATATTAGAAAGAAATATATATTTTTTTATAATATAATAAATGCCAATTATATGTAATGTAGGAAATATAGTGGATACAACGCCTACCGAGCATACGACTCAAAGTAAGGATCATTTAAATAGAATTTTCAAAAGTAAGTATGATATTAGTAAGCGTATATTGAAAAAAGTCCTAAAAAATTTTGTATTTACTTCTACTATGGTTTAACAAATTAAAAAATCTTACGAATTTATAGGAAAGTTTAAAGAAGCATGGGATTTTGGCGGTCCAAACGCTGTTTGTGACAACTGTAGTGCAATTCTATGGTATGAGGAGAGAATTGATAAGAATCGTACTCCTGCGTGTCCGAGATTCTCATTGTGTTGCCAAGAAGGAAAGATCATCTTACCCATTATAAAAGAACCACCACATATTTTGAGCGATCTACTGAATTCTGAAAATGATGGTGTCTCATCTAAATTCAAAGACAACATTAGAGCATACAATTCCATGTTTGCGTTTACCTCTACTGGTGCTAAAGTTGATAATCGAATAAATAATGGATTCAGACCCTATGTTTATCGCATTAGTGGAGAAAACCATCATTTGCTTGGTTCTTTGGTCCCAGTTGAAGGTCAATTCCCAAAATTTGCGCAACTTTATATTTATGACACGGAGAATGAATTAAGGAATAGAATGAAATCTTTAGGAGGAGATAGACCGAAATCAAAGTTGGATGTAGAAGTTATTTCAAAATTAGTATTGATGCTTGATGAGCACAATCAAATTGCAAAAGTTTTCCGAAAGGCACGTGAGCGTTTTGAGAATTCGAATGTCATGCGTGTAAGAATAAGGTTGATTAAAAATCGTTCAAAAGACCCATTGGTTTACAATTTGCCTACTGCTTCCGAAATAGCAGCACTCATTGTTGGTGATTTTAATGAGGATAATGTTATGAGAGATATTATTGTTGACCATAAGTAAAATGGATTGCAAAGAATTAGCGATATTCATCCATCCTTTATGGCTATGCAATACCCATTGTTATTCCCATATGGTGAAGATGGCTACCAACTGGGTATAACTTATAGAAAAAACAATGGGAAACGCAAGACTAAACGAAATTGCTTGACTATGAGAGAATATTACGGATACCGTCTGCATCAAAGAATTAATGAATCTCCCTCCATTTTACGGTCCGGAAGACTTTTTCAACAATATGTTGTCGATGCATATACATGCATTGAACATGAAAGGTTGAGGTGGATTAGAAACAACCAACCGAAATTAAGGGCTGATCTATATAAAGGATTGAAAGATGCTGTTCTTGAAGGAGATTCAACGCCTTCGTCTGTAGGAAAACGTATTGTCCTTCCATCAAGTTTCACTGGGGGTCCACGTTATATGGCTCAAAATTTCCAAGACGCAATGGCAATTTGTAGATTCTTTGGTAATCCAGATCTGTTTATCACCTTCGGCTAATCCTAAATGGCCCGAAATCACAAAGTTTCTTGATATTATTCCTGGACAAAAGCCCGAGGATAGGCCAGATATTATCACCAGAGTTTTTAAAATCAAACTTGATGCTCTAATGAAGGATTTAGTTAAAGGAAAACACTTTGGGAAAGTAATGGCAGGTGCGTATCTCATATTTAATAATTAATGATTGTAAATTAGAAATCGTATTATTTGATTTTCTAACCTTTTATAATATGTCAATAGCTATAAAAACATTTATATTTTATGACAGCTATCTACACAATTGAATTCCAAAAAAAGGGATTGCCACACGCCCACATACTTCTATTTCTACATGCAGATGCAAAACAACCAACATCAAATGATATTGATAACATTATTTCATATGAGTTGCCTGATTCTATTAGTGATCCAGTTGGCTACGCATCTGTTTCCCAATTCATGATGCATGGACCCTGCGGCCACGCAAATCCCCATTCACCTTGTATGGCAGACGGATGTTGCTCCAAAAAATTTCCCAAAAAATTCACATCCATGACCAAATTCGATGATAATGGATTCCCAATTTATAGACGGAGAGATGACGGGAGATTTGTAGAAAAGATGGGAATCAAACTTGACAACAGATTTGTTGTTCCACACAATATAGACTTAGTCGTCAAATATCAAGCTCACATAAATGTGGAATGGTGTAATAAATCAAGGGCAATTAAGTATCTTTTCAAGTACATAAATAAAGGACCAGACAAAACCACAATGGAGCTGACGCAATCAATTGTCCGTAATGATCATGATTGCAACAACAAAATCATAGACGTTGATGAAATTAAAACATTCCTCGATTGTCGTTACTTATCTGCATATGAAGCTTGCTGGAGAATTAATCAATTTCATGTGCAATATCAAAGCATCGGTGTTGAGTGATTGAGTTTCCATTTGCCGGATGAGCAAGTTGTCACTTTTAAAGATTCGGACAATCTGAATACTGTGATTGACAGGATAGATGTTGATAAGACTATGTTTACACAATGGATGACCACAAATTGCATTCATGAGGATGCAAGGGAGTTAACCTATGATGAATTTCCTTCAAAATGGGTTTGGGACTCAGCGTCAAAGGAATGGTTTAGAAGGAAAAATTTGGGCACATGCTTAGGTCGTATAGTGTATGCTCATCCAGCATCTGGTGAGAGATTTTACCTTCGTATGCTCTTAAACGTTGTCCGCGGAGCAAAAAATTACGATGAGGTTAAGATGGTTAATGGAATTCTTTATCCAACATGCAAAGAAGCATGTTATGCTCTTGGCATGTTAGAAGATGACAAAGAATGGCACAACGCTCTAGATCAGGCCTCATAATGGGCTACGTGTAATCAATTGCGTGACCTGTTTGCTGTAATCCTTCTTTTTTGCGAAGTTGCTGATCCAAAAAGACTTTGGGACGACAACTGGGAGATTCTATCAGAAGATTTGCTTCATCGCCAAAGAAAAGTCTTATGCCTACCTGATCTTATTCTTAGTGAAAATCAATTGAAGAATTATGCCCTTCATGAAATTGATAATATTTTAAACAAAAATGGGAAAAGCCTAAAAGATTTCTCGCAGATGCCACTTCCCGATGCTACAATGATTGAAGAAAAGGATAATAGACTTTTAAGAGAGGAACTTTCTTACGATGCAGATTCTTTGGCCCGACAACATACAAACATGTTGAACTTATTGAATAATGAACAACTAGATTCCTACAATCATGTTATACGATCCGTGAAAGAAAACAAAGGAGGATTTTACTTCGTAAATGGGGCGGGTGGCACGGGTAAAACGTTTTTGTACAAAACAATTCTTGCACGGTTGCGTTCAGAGGGAAAAGTTGTTCTCGCAGTTGCATCTTCAGGAATCGCATCATTATTGGTAACCGGTGGAAGAACTGCTCATTTAAGATTTAAGATTCCTATTGATATTCACGCCGATTCAACATGCGATATTCATCAACGAACTCATCTTGCAGAGCTCATTAGGAAAACATCCCTAATTATTTGGGATGAGGCTCCTATGAACCACCGTCATTGTTTTGAAGCTGTTGATAGAACATTAAGAGACATAATGCGATTCAATGATAAAAAATCTTTTGAAAAGCCTTTTGGTGGAATAACAATTCTTTTGGGTGGTGATTTTCGTCAAACCTTACCTGTTGTTCATAAGGGAAGCAGAGAGGATATTGTAAATGCATCAATTAACAAATCAAAGCTGTGGAGTTTGTGCCATATATTCAACCTATCGAAGAACATGCGAATACAAGATTCAACTTCATTTAGAGATTGGGTCCTGGCACTAGGTGACGGGAAACTACAGACCGAATCATTTAAAGATTACGAATTTCCATCGTGGGTGAAAATCCCAAATTCAAACCTTATACCCCATTCCGATAACCCAATTGCTGATATTGTTTCAAGTGCATACCACGATTTGGTCAGGAGATACAATGATCCAGATTACATTAAGGGTCGAGCTATTCTAACTCCAACAAACCATATGGTTGACACCATCAATGCGTACGTACTAAATGTCATTCCTGGAGATGCGACAACTTATTTAAGCTCAGACTCAATATCTAAGGCTGCTGGGGATATTCGTGACCAAGATGTGCTTTTTCCTGTTGAATTTTTAAATAGCTTAAACTTTGTTGGACTACCGAGCCATAACTTGGAGCTAAAGATAGGATCACCTATTATGCTAATGAGAAACATAAATCAAAGTGTCGGCCTTTGCAATGGGACAAGATTGATCATTACACAATTATCTCCATTGGTCATAGAGGCTATAATTATCACTGGTTCAAATATAGGCGCAAAAGTATTCATTCCACGAATAATTATGTCTGCAACAGACTCCAAGTGGCCATTTATTTTGAGAAGACGCCAATTTCCAGTTCCTTTGGCGTTTTCTATGACAATCAACAAAAGCCAAGGACAAACTCTCGATCAAGTCTCAATATACTTACCGAAGCCTGTTTTCAGTCACGGTCAACTCTATGTCGCTATATCTAGAGTTACTTCAAGCCGCGGCCTAAAATTATTCATAAATAATGATTCCCAAATTGATAGACATTTCACAAAAAATGTTGTGTACGATGAAGTTCTATCATCTCTATCTATAGGTATATTTGCATAATTCACAATAGTTTAATATAGTCAATACTTTTACTTATCATATAACTCACTTTATTCATTTAAACAATATGTATTTCCTCCAAAAACACTTCAGGACCATGAAAGAAGTGGCAAGACTTGAAGATCTTTCACTAGGCAGGGATTATTGGACCACCTTTGTACTTGTCGTTCGGAAATGGGAATCCAAGATTCGAACTAGCGATAACCCCAAAATATCAGATGACTTTCTCTTAGTTGATGACCAGGTACATCATTTAGAGATTAAAGTTTTCATTATTGTTTTCTCACAAAAATTATCGAAATTGTAATTAATATTTTTAATTTATTTATATAATTTTGTTTTAATTGCACAGGGTGATTCAATACATGCAGCATTGCGAAAATACTTATTTGCCAGATTCGTCAATTCACTAGACGTTGGAAAAGCCTACACAATAACCAATTTCAGAGTCATGGATACTAAGCACAACTACAGGGTCTCATCACACAATCTAATGATTGAATTCAGTCCATCTTCAAAAATTTTACATTCTGAAGCTGACAATTTCATTCTTCCAAAATATCACTTCCAATTTTTGGAATTTGATGAATTGAGATCTAAATTGAGCAACGACACATATCTCACAGGTATTTTATATTCATTGCTCATTATACAGTTAACAACAATCATTTAATTCTATTTATATATATCTGTTCACTTTTTATTTCATTAGATGTGTTCGGCCTTTTGACTTTTATATCACCTGTTGAGGATCAACCGGTTACGGGATCCATAGTAAAGAAAAGGGTTTTGAAGCTTGAAAATCAAAGGTCATTCCTTCATATTTTCCCATTATTAACTTTGTTCATTTCCAATATATAATATTCATTTCCACTTAACCACATACCCTATTACACAGTGGTGAAAGGATTTCCGTCACTCTGTGGGCCGAAGAAACGGCACTAATAACTGAAGAGATGTGCCAGAATTTCACTGATCATTTGATTGTGGCCGTTACATCCACTACAGTCAAACAATTTAGAGGTAAGTCCAATTTATATTAAATAATATCATCTTTTTATATATTGACGACTTCAAACAATACAATTTAATATTCATACAAGTTTTATTCCATAGGTGATTACTTATTGTCAACAACCAATGCATCCAAAGTCTATATAAATCCTGATGTTCAATGCATTCAAGACTTTATGACCAAGTAAGGCTTTATTCTAAAAAATATATGTATTTTATCACTCCTGTTAATACAAACTGCATCGACGTTCCATTGATGGACAATTTCAACGGATGCATACATTTTCTTTGTTTTGAAATGCACCAAGATGCATACATATTGATTTCATTGTGTTCAAATTCCTAGAGGCCTTTATATATTGATTTTTATCAAACATAACATCCGTGAATGTTGATTGCATCTACTCTCGAACTGATTTTAAGTGTTGAGCGAACAAAAAACAAGAACATGAGAGAAAACTTCCACATCATCTCATAGTGAGCATAAAAAATCAATCAGAAAGGGCGACCCTTCGTATTCATATTGGAATCCTACATCCAAAACTGGTGCAAGATGGATGCAATGCCCTTTAACTCACATAAACTTCGGAATTTTAAATAAATTGCAGGCAGCCCTTTATGGACTTTGGCTCACAACACACACAGAGGGCACAACAATGTTTTAAGCTTCTACCAAATAATCTCAAATGCTTATCCTAATAAAATGAGAGCTATAGGAGTGCTGCTAACTGCTATTGCTGCTTCAGATTAATCACTGATAATATTAATAATTTTTAATTTTAGGCATTTCAACACATGTTGCGTGCCAAGTGTAAGAATTTTCTCAATAGTTGATTTACAAAAAAACAGAGCATTAAGACACGTTTATAAAGTTCCATAATTCTCATTTCCCTTCAACAATTTAAGGCATCTAACTATTGTACCACTGCTTTATACTTGAGATGATATCTTTAGGGCATTGAATTTGTGTTGGTTTTGTGATTAAATGAAGCAGACACCCTGCCTGCAAATTTCTACGATTGTGTGTTATAGATTTCATGAAGTCACCTACCAATCTCGAGTAGATAGATAATGTTCGTATACTTTCCATTTCAGTTGTTTCGCAAGCAAAATTGTGATGTTTTCAACTGTGATATTTTCCACTCTTATCAGTTTAGCCATGGTGAATAGTTTGTGAAGACATGAGGGAGTTCATCATTTGAAGTTGTTTATTTCTTTTTTTAACTTCTAAAATCCCCGTCGACATGAGAAGTTTGAACCATAAAAACTCAATCTTTCTTTGCTATCAGTGAGTTTAAATTTCTTTTTCCCCAGATCAGGTTAACCCTCACACATATTAATTGGATATTACCTTGTGAAGAACTTACAATTATCATAATTCTCCTTACAGTTTTTTTTCAAAGTCGTATTGTATTTGAACACATCTGACATATTACCGGTTTATCTTTATGATATATATACAGGCTTCATAATGAAAATCGTTCCTTGACCATGACAACTGATCCAAACAGAGGCAACAATTCACAAATTGAAATTGAAGGAGAATCAAAATCCATTGAGGAAATTTTATCCCTTCGGTCAAACTCTCAAAATGAGGTATCCACTTTTAAATATACATTTCCTATGAGTCCTTCATTATCTAATTATAATATAAATATTATATATTTCACAGGTTATATATGTCACTTGCAACGCAACAATCACGGGTGTAGACGAACAGGGTGGTTGGTATTATGCAGCATGCAATCACTGCAACAAGAAACTTAAACATTATATCACTTCTTTCTTCTGTGAAACATGCAACACAGACACAATTATTCCTTCTCCAAGGTATTTTATTCGTACTTCTTATTTTCATTTATTGCTCTACACATCTATTTTGACAATTATATAATTCTCCATAAATAGGTACAAAATTCAAATCTCAGTCAATGACCAAACAGCTACCACCACATTCGTACTCTTTAACAAAGAAGCTGAATCTTTAATCAATGTCCAATGTGCTGAGCTTGCAAATATTAATCATGATGTTTCCGTACGTTGTTCATAATAATTTTATTATTTTATCAATACATTAACTTGACCTATTTCTTTTTTAAAAATAATATATTTACTATTTTCAACAGTTACCAAAACATCCAGTACCACTAGCAATCACAAGGATCATCGAAACCACTCACAACTTCCGCTTGAAGCTCAATAATTACAACTTAATACGTGGCTATGAAAACTTCACCGTGTCAACCATTTTTAAAGATTCTTCATACGGAAATATTTCACTCACTGACCGCAACATTCAAAAGGTATTTTGCAGATAATCAATAACAAATTTAGATTATAATGTCTTTTCTTACTCTAATCATAACTCATTTACATAATAGGAAAAAAATCCAGTCTCAACAACACAAGAATCAATAATTATCGCAGACAATGACAGTTCCTCTCATGGAAATGATGTGGAAAGCGAAGTTAACCCAAAACGAAATCTTCCTTCAAGGTACTTTAAATCTATTTTACATTCAAATTCTACTCACATTTATTATACAATACTCTCAACATATTTTTTCAACATATCTTTTAATTTCTTTGTAGGAACATGGACTCAAGGAAAAAAGGATGATTTAACTTCTTCTTCTTCAAGATCTCATTCTTCATCAAATTATTAAAAATTCGTCTAATACATCTAATTACTATTTTCTTTCCTATCACAATGTAACACATTGGCTTACTTTGTAGACATTTCGACTTGGAGTTTAACAATCAATGATATTCATCAATTTCACTATATTTATCTTCTTTCATTTCCAATTATAATTTAATAAATCAATGCCTTTATAATGCATTCATTCACGTTCTAACTGCGCATCACGCATGTTTCAAGAGGTACATTTTACAATGTTGGTTGTTGTCTCTGCGTACGTGTGTGTGTTTGTGTTACCTCAAAATTAGTAGCTTTATTTTTAATACTTGCATTGATCAATTCTGCCATATATTATGAGCGTACATCTATCTTAAGTTATATGGAAATATATACCACATCTGACTGATTGGATTCAAGGCATTATATGTGTGTGATCTTTAATCTATTACAGTTTTTCTACCTTTAGAAGTTCATTGTTTGGCACATAACTTGCATTCAATAACTGTCCCCATCATCCAATGTTTTCTTTGTGCTTCACTTAACGTTTCCATACATGTGCCCTTGGTTGTTTTATCCTTGGTGTCCATTGAGACCTTTATATGAGTACCAAGACAAAACAAGATTCTACGTTGCGGGCTTCTTAAAATAGTTTGAATTAACGCCACCGCTTGGGTGTTTGCGCTTCAGATTTGTCAATAACCTCCTTACTGTTATTTAGACACAGAATACCATTCGGATTACCCTAGGATATGGGGGTTGAATCTTGAGCATGCAAACACGAATGTTGCCCTGACTAATCATATGGGTCAGAACAGGTACATAGTATCATTTCCATGAGCTGCCATGAGGCTGAATGGAATATGGTAAGAATAACAACTTCTTTTATCTTATAATATTGATCATTTCTAATTTTACTTGCACTTTCAAAATAGATCTTCGAATGTAGCTTATAGATTTTCTAAATTCATTTCAGATTAAAGTGGACTAAGGACGTATTGACAAATGGATTCTTAGAAAAACTTTTGGTGATGAGAAGCAACCTTACCTACCTAAGGTCTCACAAAAGGACTTGCCTTTTTAAATTATTGTGTTCACTTTAAGACATATCCTAACATGCCATGATCAGTTTTTTCCAGCATATTGGACCACCGAAAGGCTGAGAATCCCAAAGGTTGAGCTCTAAGACAGAACTGGAAGAGGTGATTTTAATAAAGGAAGACGATTTCTTCATAATCGGTTCCGATGGATTATGGAATGTGATGAGTAGCCAGCATGCTGTAACAATCATTAGGAAGGAGCTGATACTGCATAATGATATCGACAAGTGCTCAACAGAGCTTGTGAGCGAGGTTCTCAAGAGAAACATGGATGATAATCTGAGTGCTGTGGTGGTTTGTTGGGATAAACTACTGCAAACCGATCTTCGACTGGGACGATGAGGTTGGCTGATCGTGGGTTGGCTTCAAAATGAAGCCAAGATAGATGAGTGGATCATCAAAATTTTCAGCTAATACTGACTCGACCACGCCGAAAAAATGACTAACCAGCGATATAGGTATCCACCGACGGCGTTCATAGCACCAAGATCAAATTACCCAAGTATGCAGTACATATTGGTGATTTTAATTATATATAAATTTCAGTTATATTACTTAATCAGTGTAAGTGGGTTCATTTCTTTTTGGATTGTAGAGTAGTTGAAGGATAAGAGCTTTTCAAAATCTAAGAGATTTGGACTGTAGAATAGTTGGTATTATTTATTATTTCAGTTTTTTTGGGTATGATTTTGCTTTTTGGGTATGATTTTGCTGCTCTGAAGAGTATAAACTTTGTTTTTGGCCCCTCTTGAAGTTGTATTTAATTATTTTGTGGGTCTGCATATTTTGTGTTTGTGAAAATGACAAAGAGTGGTGGGTATATTTATATGGATGATTTATGCGAAATGACTATCACAGTAGGCTGGCTTGCGCATCGCGCGGGTTTACACCTAGTTCAAATAAGAATGAGGTGTAATTTTTTCTTTAGGTACTAGGGTCTATTTATAGTGTTCTAAACTACACAGTCAACACACAGTCAGTTGGATAAGTACACAATTAGTTGGATAATCACTCAACTGAGTGTCGTTTGGATAAGTACACAATTAGTTGGATAATCACTCAACTGAGTGTCGTTGGTACTCAATTATAATTATTTTTTGGGTATAATTTTTACAATTTTTGAAATTTCATTCAAATATAAATTATTATTGGAGCGCGTAAGTCACGTTTTTGTATTTTTTTGCGTTGACATTACTTTTGAATTACGCTAATGTATACACAATATAATTAAATAATAATTAAAAATAATATGCTATAAATTCTTTCTAATCTTCGTTTTATGTGAAAAAAAATTGTTTCGAATGAGAGAATTAACATATCGACCCTATTTTCATGTTACAAAACATATGTAGGGGTCATAAATGTCACGAAAATTATAAATAGCTCATAAAAGGTTATTTTGAAACAAAAATAATTCAATTTAATTAAAAATAGAAATCAAGATGTTATATTTATTGTTCATGTTAGGTTATTTAGAAAATTTTGAAATATGATACGAACTAGGATGATTTTTTATGAATCTTTGAAATGAGAACTATGTAGGATTAATCTCTTTTTGAGTTTAGAATAAACTCCATAAAATCTATGAATTTCTTGGTGAAGAAATATGGGATTTATTTTTTAAATTGATAATAAAGTCAAAACTAGAGTTTTTGAGAGTGAATATGAAATCTGGGTGAATTGATACATGTTGACGATGTTTAAATGATTTGGTTAAGTTTGAGCTAGTCCATATATGTTTGTATATGATATGGGTTACATGAATATAAATTTGGAGATGTTTAAATATGATTTTTGTGGTTAAAAAGTATGAAACCCGTAATTGTTAAAAGGAAAATCTGGGCAATTATCTAATTGATCGATCGATCGACTCTAGAATGTTGATCGATCGATCAACTACGAACATTCGATCGATTGACTTACCCTAGAAATGTAATTTAATTACTGTTGATGTAAAAAATTAGATTAGATCTAATTATTTAATCACAAATAAATAAAATGAGACAAAGAACTTTTAAAGTGGTTCAGCCTTATAAGAATGGTCTACGTCCACTGTTTTTGTTATTGATGACTGTTTGGGAATTCTCGATTACAAGTTCAATCAAAAAATTCCGTTCCCCTTACAATGAGGGTAATACAATGTACTTATAGCCCTGAGGCTGTAATGTGAAAGGGTAATACATTCAATGCCCCTTAAGTGAATACGTCTGAATGATAAGCATTTAATGAACAGTCAAACTATTGGTTATCGTGCTATTAATGCTTTGTTCGAGGTGCATCTTGGACCGCCTAAGCTGCTTGGACCGCCTAAGGTCCTCGGTAATCAAAAGTTCCTCGGTACTCAAAAGTTACTCGGAGAGTTCTTGTAGGTCGGAGCGTCTGAGTTACTCGGGGATGCAGTGTTCCTCGTTGTAGTATGGTTCCTCGGAGCGTCTGAGTTCCTCGAAAGTGTTTGTTGTTTCCATGCAGATTGCCACGTGTCTTCACTCGATTGAGCCATGTCAGCAAACTAAATTTTGTATCAACAGAAGCCCCCAATGTTTCATAGTTCGAAATTTGAGGAGTGTGGAACATTCTTTCTCGGAATATGGTAGCTTTAAATGGTCCTCCTGATTTTTAGGAGTGTTTACCTTGTATTTATTTTCCCTTCCAAATTCATAGAATCAGGCTTTTTTGAATTTTTATAATCGCTTCGATTGCCGCGTCCTTTTTGTCTTTTTAGCCGCCGGTAGCGTAACTGTCTCTTTTCGTACTCATTACTTTTTCCTTTTCCTAAGGCAAGGTATTTAAGCGTCACAGACAATCCCATCGTCTTCTACTTTTCAAATTTGTATCTTCGAGTTTTCCATTGTCTTACTTTCTTGTGCGTTCATCCTTTTCATCGTTCGTTGTCAACAGATCCACTCTTTTTCTGTAAGATCTTCTGCCTTTTTCTTCATTTCCTTATTTCATCATGGTTTATCCTGTAGAATCGATTGATAAATTTCGCTCTGATTTTTCTATTCCCTCCTGGGTTGTTTTGGAAGAGCTTTCTGAGCCTTCAGACTATTTTCGTTTGGCTGAGGGACATTGGTTCCCCAGTCTCTTTGTTGCTGAGTGTGGATTTTCTTTTTCGCCAAATCCTTTATGTCTGGAATTCTGTCAATATTTTGACGTTGTTCCTGCAAGAATAGCCCCCAATACATGGAGAATAGTTAATGGGGTTCATAGACTAAACCAAATTCATGGAACTCGCATAGGAATTCCTGAAATCATGTTTTGTTATAGATGGGCTGTAGGCGATAATACTTTTTATTTAAAAACTAGATTTTTAAATAGGGCTTTAGTGGTCAATCTACCGGATGCCAATAAGGACTATTTTGAGCACGGGGTTGTTATAAAAAATTGGCAACATGCTCCTTTATCTGGAGATGAAGTGTATCAGGGTCCCAGATGCCCTCCCTATGGCAATGTGATAGGTTATTTTTATTTTATTTTATTTATTTTGAGATTATGCTTCCTTTATGTTTGATAAAATGTGCCACTGATATTTTAATGTTTACTTATTTGCAGTTGACAACAAAAGAAAATCCCCAAAAGAGGCAGATGTTAATATAAGGCATTTAAAACTTATCTGGAGTTTGCATCAAACTGTTGCCGACGAGCACATTAGGTCAGCTTCATATCTGCTTCAGTACAAGAGTTACACCTCCTCTTTCACTGCTCGTCTGGTGATAAGCGACGCAGAGCCAATACCTGCCTCTACAAGTTCTTCACCTGAATCACATATTACTTTAAGTGAAAGGATGAAGAAAAGAAGACCTCCCACCCTTTTTGAGAAACCTGCCTCTGGTGCTGGATAGGCAAAAAGAAGTAAGATTTACGTCCCAGGAGAAGGGAAAAAGAAAGTTGATGCATCTTCATCGGATGCTCCTGTGAAGGTGGTCGAGAAGCCTCTAGTGGCCCCGAGCAAGGCTGCTGCTCCAGGCGAGGTGATTGTCATATCACCGACCAAGAGTTCCTCCTTGGTCGAAACTATTCTTGTTTCCCCGAGGAAGCTGAAGAAGAGCTCCTCGGTCAATTTGGATGAAACCATCTTTCAGCCCCCAACTACTGGAATTGGTGTTCCTACTTTTGTTCCCCCGAGCTCTTCCATGAGCTCGGTGAAGACTTGGATCATTCCCGAGATCCAAGGTATTGAAGAAAACCTTTCTCGGGACATGGTTACCTCATTGGCTGTTCGCTATATTGCTTTTGTAAGTCTTATTATTTTGAACTTTTCATCTTTCCCTTGTTATATCTGTCTCTGACTTGCTTTCATTTTCTTTTCACAGTTGGTGAGCTGTTTTAACACAATTTTGAAGAAATATGAAGCTATTAAAGCTTCAAGCTCCTCGTCTGGTGTAGAGGAAGCTTTGATGGGCTTGGGGCCGTCTCTGAAAGATTCTCGCCAGAAATATGCCGATGATAAGGCAACTTGGGAGAAGAAGCTTGCTTCGACCGAGCAGGAAAAAGCTCAGGTTATTGAGGTCTCCAAGGAGTTGGAGAAAAAATTAAATAGTCTAGAGGAGAAGAATAAAGAGCTTGAAGGGAAGCTCAAGAATGCTGAGGAGTTTGAAGATAAACTCAAGGTTGCTGAGGAGGAGTTAAGTCAACTTCGGGAAGTAAGTCGTCAGAAGGAGGAGGTTGAGAATAAATTGAAAGCTGCTGATAACCTTCTTTCCGAGAAGCTTTCCTCGGAGAAGACAAAGAGGAAGTTGGCTGTGAAGAAATCTTTTAGCGCTGGCTGGGATAAGGGGTGGAACAAAGGCTTGGCTACCATGATGTCGCAAGTCGAATATGGCAGCCTAAAATACTTTAGAGATGGGTGGGTCGCAGCTCTTCAGGAGATGAAGGTTGATGAAACTTCTGAACTCTTCCAGTGACACATCCCTGGTCCCCCTCCAACTCCTGAAGACCAAGAGGAGGACGAAGCTGCCTCTGAGGAGTCTTCCATGGTGATGGTAGATAAAGTTTCTCATCCCCCAACCATCTAGTCTGCTAACGAGGAACTTCAGCAACTCGTTACTTCATCCGAGCAACTGTCAGCGCTCCCCGAGCAACTCTCTGTTCCCCCCGAGCAACCTACCTCCTCGTTCCAGCCTACTGAGAAAGTTTTGGGAGACAAGGAAAAGGTGTAGAGTTGTTCTGGTTTCTCTGTATTTTATTTTTCTTTGTCAAATGTAACTTCTAAACATGTAACTCTGAACCTTATACTTCTGACCTTTGTAATGTAATAAAATTTGAACTTTTGTTTATGGATACTGTTGTTTCTCTTCTTCATGCTCTGTTTGTACTTATTATTGATTATTGCTTTTTCTTCCTCTACTAGTTTCTGGCCAGGATGGAATTATTGTATGCTCATGATACAAAGCTGTTACGGCAATGCAATGAATACTTTAAGGCTGGTCACACAGATCTGAGTGCAGCACAAATCGTCGACATCCTCGGCCAAGATGCTTCGGAACAGGAAGTTGAAGCTTACCAATATTTGAAGTGTCTACTTGATCATGCGGTGGCCAATAATGTAGCTTATTATGATATGATTGAGGATCTCCAAGGCACTCTTGAAGACCTTCAGCAATAATATAAAGAATCCACTGCCCTCTTGCACAAGGGGTACGAGAAGAAGTATCAGCAAATCATTGCCGATAAGGGATACGAGAAGCGTTTTGCTGCTTACGACGTGCGAGAGAGAAAGTTGAAAGCCGAGGTCGAGGAGCACAGGCAAATAGTCGAGTTGCTGGAGCAAGAAAATAACAACTTGCAAAGAGAAGTATCTCAATTAAAATCTGTTGCTTCCACCTCAAATGCTTTGATCCCAGTGACTGACGAGGGATTCTCGTTCTTGGAGGTCGATAATGCCAACTTGAGGGATGAGTTGGAAACCTTGAAAAGAGCTGGACCTTCTACATCTTCTCGTGGACGAGCAAGAGCTCCTCGGGGATGAGCAAGAGCTGCTCGGATTCCTATCGAGGAACAGAGGACTCAATCTGCTTTAGAGAACTAGGCCTTCCAGCTGATGGTGAAGAACCAGGCATTGGCTGAAATGTCTAAGAAGATCAGGGGTCTGAAAGAGTAGCTTTCGGAGCAGAAATCTATCTTAGAGAATAAAGAACTCTTCATAAAAAATCTCCACGAACAGCTGGAAAGATTGACATATCAATTCCACAAGCAGCCCAGAGAGTTCGGGATGGCTGGCTACAACGAAGCTCTTTACCACTTGGACGATCGCATCCAAAATGCAAATAATGAGGGCTACAAACAGGGATGGTTGAATGCTTTGGGTGTGCTGCAACTCGAACAGGGTCATTACCTGTGGGATTACCATAATCCTGGGCTGCTCGACCTACCAGTGCCCCCATTCAAGCTTGATATGAGTTGGATCCCTGCTCGGGCCATCCCTCAATGTCTGATTTCCAAATACCTCGGCGATTACAATCTCCATTCAAATGTCGAGATATCTCGTCCAGAGCATCTACTAGATCGACCCTCTGTGATGAATATCAGGATATTAAAAGATCTTAACTTCATAAATTCTCCTCTTGCTTTAAATGATCCGCCTGCTGGCGAGGAACTTGTTTCAAAAGCAGAAGGGAAAAAACCAGTAGAGTAGGAATATTGATGTAATAAATTTGTATTTCATTCCTGATGTATTTGGTTCTACATTTAATGAAATAATCTTGTTTGCAAATCTTGACTGCTATTGTTTTGTAACACTTTACATCTGTGCATGTGTATTTGTTAAAAAGATAATAATATTGTGTTATTTGTCGATCAACTTATTGTCGAGTAGTTTGAATTTGTGGTAATCATTTGGAAAAAATGATGTTTTGTTTCTCGACCAACTTAGTAATAATTTAAAAAGTTACGAGTATCAAAATTTTTGCTCGATCACTTTTTCGTATTCATAAAATGTTTCCGACCAATAAAGGTCGATAATTTTTCCTTTTTGACCAACTACAGTTAGTGGGTTTTTATTCCCGACCAGCCATAATTAGTGGATTTTTCCTCTGCGAGCAACTTTGGCACTTTCTGGAATAACTTTACCTCCCGACCAACCTTAGTTGGCATTTTCGAGAATATATTTACTTCCTAACCAACATAAGTTGGCATTTTTAGGAATGCTTTTACTTCCCGAGGAATACATAGTTTTACTTTCCATAGGAATACATTTACTTCCTAACCAACATAAGTTGGCATTTTTAGGAATACATAGTTTTACTTCCCGTAGGAATACATTTACTTCCTAACCAACATAAGTTGGCAATTTTAGGAATACATAGTTTTACTTCCCGTAGGAATACATTTACTTCCTAACCAACATAAGTTGGCATTTTTAGGAATACATAGTTTTACTTCCCGTAGGAATACATTTATTTCCTAACCAACATAAGTTGGCATTTTTAGGAATACATTTGTTTCTCGACCAACCTTAGTTGGCGTTTTCGAGAATAAATTTGAGTAGTCTGAGTTTTGCCGAGTAGTGTGTAGCACTTTTGCCGAGTAGTGTGTAGAACTAGTATTCCCCAAAAAACTTTCAATAAAAGGAGAGATTTTGGCAAAATATCTTCATTTTATTCATACTGACGGAACTGCGTTACATGAGAATATACATCACTGATAATACTTGCGCAGGTGCTCTGCGCTCCATGCATTCTTAAACTCCCCCCCCTCTAAAGTTGCTATTAGGTAAGTTCCTGGTCGAACAACTTCTGTAACTCGGTATGGTCCATGCCAGTTTGCCTCCAGTTTGTTGTGCTTTTGAATCACTTTCTTTAGCACATAGTCTCCTTCTTTCAGGTCGCACTTATTCACCCTCTTATTGTAGAACAAAGTTGTTCGTTGTTGGTATGCAGCATTCCTGATAGCTGCTTCTTCTCTAACTTCCTCGAGCATATCTAAATCCAATCTTCTCATTAAGTCGCTGACAGGGGAATTGAAATTCAGTAGCCTGTGTGTTGGGAGGCCCAACTCGGTAGGTATAACAGCTTCACTTCCAAATGCCAGCATATATGATGATTCTCCAGTTGCTGCTCGGGGAGTAGTATGATAAGCCCGCAGTACTGACTGTAACTCGTTGATCTAGTTTGCTTTTGCATCATCCAATCTTTTCTTCAAGCCATTCAATAACGTTCTGTTTGTCACTTCAGTTTGTCCATTGCTTTGAGGATGGCCTGGTGCTGAGTGGATCTTCAAAACATTTGATTGATGACAATAGGCAGCGAACTCCTCATTGTCAAATTGTGTTCCATGATCTGTGATGAAGGCATGAGGAAGACCATATCGACAAATGATGTTCTTCCAAATAAATTGGTACACCTTATCATACGTCATATCAATGAGAGGCTCAGCTTCAACCCATTTAGTAAAATAGTCCACAGTGACCACGAGATACTTAAATCTTCCCCTAGTCGTCGGCAGTGGCCCAACCAAATCTATTCCCCATATGGCAAATGGCCAGGGGGAAGTAATGGGTGTCAATAATGCTTGGGGAGTTTTTCGAATGGAAGAGAAGCGCTGACATTTGTCACATTTCTTAGCATAATCTATGCAATCATCCCTCATCGTCGTCCAGTAGTATCCTTGCGTCATCACCCTTTGCAAAAGAGTTCGACCTGCTACATGGGCTCTGCAGGACCCTTCATGGACCTCTTCAATTAAATCTTTCACCTCGATGGGATGCACACATCTCTGCAAACCTGCTATAACTCCTCGTCTATATAGAATACCGTTAGTTAATACATACCGAGCAGCTTTAAACTTCAATTTCTAGGCTGCGAGCTTGTCAATTGGTAATGCTCCCTCCTCAATATATGCCCTGATGGGATCCATCTAAGATGGTCCTAAATCAAGGGTAATGAAATTCATCATCAGATCTTCGTCTATGCTTCGACTAGCCAACACTTCAATTAGGATTGTTCTTCGTAGCTCGGTACGAGTAGCTGATGCTAATCGAGCTAGGGCGTCTTCTCTTGCATTCTCCATTCTTGGTATTCTGACCAGTTGAATAGCAGCAAATTCGGATACCAACTCCATCACCTTTGCATGATACTTGATCATTAATTCTCCTTTGGCTGCATATATTCCTAATATTTGATTTACGATCAATTGAGAATCACTGAAGACAATAACTGCGGCGCCTCCATAATTTTTGCCAAATTAAGACATGCAATCATGGCCTCATACTCAGCCTCATTATTGGAAGCTTTGAATTGGAATCGTAGGGCGTACTCCATGTCGACCTCATCCGTAATGCTCAAAACTATCCCTGCGCCACATCCTGTAGTGCAAGATGAACCATCCACATACAGACTCGATATAGGTAACTCGTCTTCAAATTTCTGACCTGACAGAATTCCTCGGTGGAAAATTTGTTGCTTCTTTTCACCATCTCCTGATTTTTCTTGCTGTTCGTCGATCATCTTTTCTTGCCCTTTTACTAACCTAAGCTGGTCTGAGCTTGAATTTGATGATCCTGTAACATCTACTTGCCCTTTTACCAAACTAAGTTGGTCTGGGCTTGCATTTGGTGATCCTGTAACATCCACAGGTTGATCAGCGAGCAACTTTTGTTCCTCGGGGGTATCAGGATAGGTGAATTCCGCTATAAAATCTGCTACTGCTTGCCCTTTTAGCGATGATCTGGGTTCATAAACTATATCATATTCACCGAGTTCTATTGCCCAGCACATCAATCTTCCTGACTTTTCTGGTTTATGAAGGGCTTGCCTCAATGGCATATCAGTATATACTACTATGGTATGGGCTTCAAAGTATGGCTTCATTCTTCTACTTGCCTCAATCAATGCTAGTGCCAATTTTTCCATCCTTGGATATCTGATCTCTGCTCCTTGGAAGGCCTTACTTGTGTAGTAGATCGGTTTTTGTACTCCATTATCCACTCTTATCAATGCCGAACTGACTGCATTCTCGGACACTGCCAGATATAAGTATAATTTTTCTCCCATCACTGGCCTAGATAACAGTGGAGATGCTCCCAAATATTTCTTCAAGTCTTAGAAAGCCTTCTCACATTCATCATTCCACTCAAAAGTCTTTCGGAGCGTCTTGAAGAATGGAAGACATCGATCAGTTGCTCGTGATACAAATCTGTTGAGTGCTGCTACTCGTTCTGTAAGACTTTGCACCTCTTTCTTCGTCGTTGGGGATCGCAGCCCTAACAGAGCTTTGATCTTTTCAGGGTTAGCTTCAATGCCTCGCTGATTGACAATGTACCCGAGAAACATGCATTCTCGTACTCCAAATATGCACTTCGTCGGGTTCAGCTTCATTTGATATTTATCCAGTTGATCAAAAGTCTGACTTAAGTCAACTAGATGATCGACATCTTTCTTGCTCTTTGTCAGCATATCGTCAACATAGACTTCCATATTGCTACTGATTTGTTCAGCAAAGACCTTGTTCATCAGCCGCTGATATGTCGCACCTGCATTTTTCAAACCAAAAGGCATAACATTATAATAATAAGTTCCCCTAGGGGTAATGAAAGAAGTACTCTCCCTGTCTTCAAGTTTCATTTTAATCTGATTGTAACCAGAATAAGCATCCATGAAGCTCAGCATCTCGTGTCCCGAGGTATCATCCACCATTTGATCAATTCGAGGCAGTGGAAAGTGATCCTTTGGGCATGCTTTTTTGAGGTCGGTGAAGTCTACACACATCCTCCATTTGTTGTTCTTCTTTTTCACCATCACCACATTTGCTAACCAGTCTGGATATTTAACATCTTCCATAAAATAAGCTTTCTAGAGCTTCTCGACTTCCTCATGCATAGCTTGATTCTTCTCGGGACTGAATACTCTTCTTCTCTGCTTCACAGGCTTGATCTCCTTATTCACATTGAGTTCATGACATAAGAAATTTGGGTCTATCCCAGGCATATCCTCATGACTCCATGCAAAAGTTTGCTTTCTGCTTCTTAGGAAAGTTATCAATTCCTGTTTTAGTGAGGCTTCCAACGATGAACCTACTTGAGTAGTTCGTTCAGGGTGCTCGTCGTCCAGAATGATCTTTTCAGTAGCTTCCACCACTTGACCCTTCACGAGTTGTGACTCATCTCTAGGATCTAATGTTTCAATCTCTGCACCTTCATCCACTTGATAGGTAGTAGTCTTTTTCCTTGATTCCTCCAGTTCCTCTTGCTGGGCGGATGAATAATAGCATTCCTGAGCTACTTTCTGATCACCTTTCATAACTCCTACTCCAAAATTTGTTGGAAATTTTAGGCACTGATGTACCGTAGATGGTACAGCCTCAAACTTCTTCAATCCTACTCTTCACATGATGATATTGTATGATGATTGAACATTCTTATCTATCACGAAAAAGCATATTCTTTCTGTTCGACAAGAAGGGCACGTACCAATGAATATATCCAATTTGATTGTCCCAAGTGGAAATACTTTCTCTCCAGCAAAACCGAGGAGGGGTCTATGATAAGGCTCCAGTTAAGATAGCTTTAGATTTAAACTGTCGAAGTACGAGTAGAACATGATGTCTGCTGAGCTACCATTGTCGACCAGTACTCTTAAAATCATTACTTCCTTCATCCTCATTTTGATCACCAATGGGTCATAATGAGGATATAGAACACCTGCGAGGTCATTCTTTGAGAAGCCAATGACCAATTTCTCTTTGTTTACCTTTCTCGGGCGATCCTCTTCAGCTAAATTTATTCGTTGAATGTATGATCAAGCTTGAGCCTCATAGAGATAAGCTTTTCTTTCTGCAGTAAGGTCTCCTCCTCCTGCATCTCCACCTGTAATAACATTACAATCAAATGACCCAAAGCGTATTGAAAATACCTCACGTTCTGGATGCCTTGGTCTCTTGGGAAGATCGGGGTCGTCTTATGGATCAACTTCATGGTCTCTCTTCTTGTTCTCCTCTGCTCGACGAGGAGATCTAGACCTCTATCTTACTCGGTCGTTGTTTCTTTTATCATTCCTCCGATCAACATACTTTGCCAGTTTTCCTCGTCTGATGAGTGTTTCAATCTTATTCTGAAGAGCTATGCAATCTTTAGTCATATGGCCATGATCTTTGTGAAACTCGCAATATTTTGCCTTATTTCTCCTTTCGGGGTCTGCCTTCATTTTCTCTGGCCAATTTAATTCCTCATTGTTCTTGATTTCTTCTAGAATGTGGTTGATGTCTTTCTTCAAAGGAGTATAATTATCAAATTTCTTCAATACTTCCCATGACGACCTTGTTCTTGAATGTTTGTCATTACCATTGTTCTTATGCTCTTTCTTCTTAGCTTTATCACCTTCCACCTTAGTTTCTTTGACATCCATATTCTTCTTCGCAGCCATAGCCTCCTCGGCATTCATGATCTTGGCCTCTTTTCCCATCAAATCTGACATGGTTCTAGGTGGATCTTTGGCCAAAGTGTTGTACAACTTGTTGGGCAGTAGTCCACTCACCAAGGCGGTAATCGCAGTCTTTTCCTCATAATCAATGACTTCGAGTTTCTCGTTATTAAAACGAGTTATTTAATCTCTGGTACTTTCACCAGCTTTTTGTCTAACACTTAACAAATGCGCTACTCGTTTGACTGGCTTTGCCCCAAAACAGAAATTCCCAATGAATAACTCGGCCAGTTGAAAGAAAGTTGAGATCTTACCCCGAGGAAGATTATTATACCATATTTGAGCAGATTCGGTAAGAGTTCTCGAGAATGCTCTGCATCTCATCTCATCTCATCTAGAACAGCATAGATGTCGGCTGCAGCTTGGTATTATTCTATATGAAGGACAGGGTCGGTCTTTCCATCATATTTGGGGGTCACAACAGGTGCTTTGAACTTTGATGGTGTTGGAAAATCTACAATGGCCTGGACAAAAGGTGTTCCTCGAACAAAGTTCGTTATAGAGGGTTCTTGGCTTTAGCCATTTCCCCTAATCTATCCTCCAGCCTCTGAATAGAGCCTTTCCACGCATCATTTCCTTCCTCTGGCATGTTGGTTCGAGCAACTGATCGAGTTGATGTGGCTTCCTAGGATCTATCTTGACGAGCAGCTGGTCGCGACTGGGCAGATCCTTCCCTTAAATCTGATGGTCGTCGAAAACTCCTCGATGCGACTTTAGGAGGACTTTTACTCCTTCTAGGTCCTAAACGATCAAAAGGTGATACCCTGCTTAACCTCTCTAGCACACTAGTCCTTTCTGGAGAGAGAGTGATACGTTGTTCAGTATCTGTGGCCCGCACTGACGAAGTTCGTCCAGGTTGATAAGAAAAATCTTCAGATTCTTCAATACGATATTAATCAGTACGCCTAGTATGCGAAGAAGGTAAAAGGGTATTTCTTTGAATACTTCGCGGCCTTGAATGGGTTGATGCACCGCCATGGAGGGTTTGTATGATTTGTCGCATAGTTTCTTGCATGACTGTCTGGCCCTGAGCCAAATTTGTCATTATTCCAGGCAGATCTGAAATATTTGGCGGAGCAGATGGATTTGGAGGGCTTCCAGCATTTCGATTGCTGGATTCTGGAATATCAGCCATTTGTGATGAATTCTTTTTGATGAAAAATGATATTATCAGTCGTTTCCCACAGACGACGCCAATCTGTTGATGTAAAAAATTAGATTATATCTAATTATTTAATCACAGATAAAATAAATGAGACAAAGAAGTTTTAAAGTGGTTCAGCCTTATAAGAATGGCCTACGTCCACTGTTTATGTTATTGATGACTGTTTGGGAATTCTCGATTACAAGTTCAATCAAGAAATTCCGATCCCTTTACAATGAGGGTAATACAACGTATTTATAGCCCTAAGGCTGTAATGTGAAAGGGTAATACATTCAATGCTGCACATGTGAAAGGGTAATACATTCAATGCCCCTTAAGTGTATACATCTGAATGATAAGCATTTAATGAACAGTCAAACTGTTGGTTATCCTGCTATTAATGCTTTGTTCGAGGTGCAGCTCGGACCGCCTAAGCTGCTCGGATCGCCTAAGGTCCTCGGTAATCAAAAGTTCCTCGGTACTTAAAAGTTCCTCGGAGAGTTCTTGTAGGTCGGAGCGTCTGAGTTCCTCGGGGATGCAGTGTTCCTCGTTGTAGTATGGTTCCTCGGAGCGTCTGAGTTCCTCGGAAGTGTTTGTTGTTGCCACGCAGATTGCCACGTGTCTTCACTCGATTGAGCCATGTCAGCAGACTAAATTTGGTATCAACAATTACTATTTAAATAAATGTTTAAATCCCAACTTTGATAAATATTTAGTGATGATTAATCGAACAAGACTTAGAAGAGGGCAGTAAGGTATACTTAAGACCCAAAAAAATACTATTTTGTATGGGATGGAATGGGGAAAATTAACTAGTGTGAATTGAAATGATTACGGTGGAGAAATATGTATATATATATATATATATAAGAGATGATTTAAGGTTAAAACTAGTAGTAAGGGAGTTATTATTACCGGAATAACCTTAGGCTTATGTCGGATTAACCCTAATAGGTGAAATGAAAAAAGGGTTAAGATTGAATTAGGAATTATCGAGAAATAAACCTAATTGAGGATGATTTTAATAAATAGAAATTCGGGTGTTGTGATGACATGGACTTGTAGGACGTGAGTGATTACATCCTGAATTTAAATGAGAAATAAATGATTATCCTTCGAGTAATAAGAGAAGCTCATTAATATAATTTAAGAAGTAAAGTCATAATATGTAAATACGAAGGATATGTGAGATAAATATACTACGTATGGAAATATTTATATGGGTTATGCGTGTGCCCTATTGTTAATATATATAGGTGGGGTGAATACCTATATTTATTCATATTATATATATAACATACCTAGACTGTTTGCTATCGGGGTGGATATTTCGCATTGTGAATGGTCTTATCTCGATTGGACCCATTTGGGGGGATTTAGATTCATACACTAAGCATAGGACCTTGGATACGTGTTATCGGTGGGAATGATAGTTTCGACGATTGAATGGGAGCGTAGGTATATGCGTGACCCATTTGGATGGGGAGTATGCTCGCCTCCTATATTTGTCTTATGAGATTTATGGTTCGTGAGAGACGCCGGACCAATTGTTCGTTATGTAATGAGTGATGCACCAGGACATGATAGCAGAGTATGCATGCACCACAGTTGAGTCTGGCGGGGTGCAATATTGTATATATTATAGAGTGAATATATATATATATATATATATATATATATATATATATATAAAATAAAGTAGTAAACTTATGTATGTCATAAGTTTGCAAGGTGATGTCATCTTTATAATTTTTTCCTGCCTTACCTAATTTACCCCTCTATCATTTGAGTTCCCCCTTTTTTCCTACACTCAATTTTATCTCCCACTCTCACTCAAAATTCAAAAAAAGGGTAAAATGGTAAGTAACCTTATTCTTTCATTTCACACGTACCCCCCTCTACTCTCTCATTCCACACAAACCCCAAAACTCATGCCTCGCTCTCTTAGCAATCTCTCCCGCGGCTCACTTTCTCTCTCTCTCCGGGCGATTTCTCATTCCGAAGTGGTTGGTATGCCCTCTCTTTGTTTCCATCCATGTATATGATTTGGTACTAATGTGATTTGTTTTCATTTCAAACGATAAAGAGAAATCGGTTTTGATTTGGTACTCAAGCAATGCAACACATTTAGTATTGAAGCAGTAGGAAGAAATTTTCATAGCAACCGAGTATGTTTCCGAATCTGTTTCTGGGTCGGTTTTAAGGTTTGATTTCATGGAAATCAAGTCTATTTCATAGGTCGTTTATTCCAGTTTCATAGCAATCGGGTCTATTTTGTTTTCAAAAATTATTTGTGATTTTTGGGTATTGGGCACGAGTATTAGACTTTAGTTTTGATATGGACTCCAAATGTTTTGGTATTGTTTAGAGATTGTAGGGTATTGTTCAGATTTTTAGATATTGGGTATGAATATTATGTCCTTTTCCATCACATCTAACATCAAGATTTTTTTTGCAGCATCCAGATTGTGCGTACTCAGTGTCTGTTCGAACCTGGTCGGTTCTAAAAGTGAGTACTATTTTTTCCAATCTCTCTCAAGTTTTTATACCATCATTAATCTAGGACATCCTCTTCCAAGACAGCCCACTAGAACAACTTTCTCAAAGCAAGGTAAATTTTTTACCCTCACGGTTGTGCATTTAATATATCCTCTGTTTGGCATGGTTTCAAGAAGTCTCTTGCCATCATTAATCTTCAATCTACTTGGGTTATTGGCAATGGTGTTGACATTAACTTTTGGAATCACACTTAGTTCACTATTAATTTTGTTGGTTTTTCTTTACACGCATTTTATATTTCTAGACTCAGTAGCGATCAGTCGATCCCCACACGGAGGCATATCTCAACAACGTTTTAATGACCATCCATATATTAGGCACATCTCAACAATGCTCTGCTCTTTTGATCTGTTTACAGATGTATCTAGAAGTTTTAAATTCAACTTAAATAGTGTTAAATGGTTTCCATGAAGTGTCAGTGGCTTAGATCAACTTAATTTCTTTCATGGGATTTAATCTCTAATTGATTACAATATTTTAGGGGTTGGATTCCTGAAACACTGTTCTCAAATCATTGGTTTCATATTTTCATTTTCATATTTTCATTTTCTTATGCTTAAATCATTGGATGCAAGAGTATTGGTGTTGGGATTGAGTATTGACAGGTATGTGTACACTCATTTTCCGTCAATTTTCATACTCCCATTCTAAGGAAGCAATGGTACAATACAAACCAACATCTCCTCTCCAATTTGGACACCTGGTTGATGCAAGTATATTTTGGTTTGAGCCCATATCTTTGTTATTTAGGATCTTAACTTTTTATTAGTGTTTGACACAATTCCTAAATGGATATTTTAATTTCATTCCATAATTTGTTTTTTGGTTTCTCTGTTGGATTATTATAATAAATACATGTCTTATTTGTATGTGTTATATTCTTACTTTTCTTATCTGTTTGCAGGTGATGAATTTACTATAATTTTGATTTGGTGTTTCATTTATTCTATATTTGTGGGCCGCTAAGACTTACAAGAAGTCCTATATAAAAAATGAACAGAAAAAACCATTTTTTGCTGGTTCTTCTCAAGCAATAGGCATTGGTCGTAAGAGGAATGCAACTGGAGATGTTCCCGGTTTCAGGTTGATGGTTATGAAGGCACGCAGTTGGACTTATCAACATAAAATCCCCTATGATATGTCGTGGTTTAATTAATTTTTCTTAAAAGACAATTTTTTCATCGCACGTATATTTTATAATCAATCTCAAAATGCATTTTCTTAGGGCGTTGATTTCTTCAATAATGAGAACACATACGAAGATCTTCGGCTTCTGAAGTACACTACCCGGAATTTATGATGAAGCTCTAGACCTGGAAGCCCATATTGGCAAACTCACCCAAAATTACCAATTATTCAAGCACTTGCTGCAAAGTTTATCAAACAACCCAATCTCTTCTTTCACAGCTTTTTCAAAAACTCAGATTAAACATTCGATTGCTAGAACGTCTCCGCATTATTGGATATCTACGTCGAATAGGAGTATTCAGTGAATACAAAATGCGTCTGCAATTTTTAAGATGTCGAAAGGCATGGTTGACGGGGATTCTTGATGATTTAAACCAGAGAAATGGTTATGAATACTTAAAAGGGATGGAAAATTGTCATAGAATGCATCTATTTGATGTTTTTAAAGGGATGGTAAATTATCGTAGAATGCTTATAAATGCTTATGAATATTCGCAGATGATGCATCAGGAAGTGAAGAAAAATATGATGGAGGGCTTCTATTCAGCTGGGCCACACATTAAATTACCCCACACCTTAAAATGCTCAAGTTCATGCTTCCCAAGATAACTGAAGGCGGGTCTTTTTTGGGTTTTTTTGAAACCCAAATATGTTTTGTTTTTTGTAAATAATAATGTTTCATATTTTTTTTTGAAGTTCGGGTATACAGGTTGCAAGGAATCAGGTTAAGTTGATAAACTTTTGCAAAGATGAAACGATGATCGACCAACTTTTCTCGGAGTCTTATTTCCCTATATCAGAAGCGGAGAGATGAGGAGAGCAACAAGTTTCGACCAACTCTATTTTTTTCCTCTTTCCAATGTAAGGTATATATATATATATATATATATATATATTAAATGTATAACTATGTAAAGCTTCATTCATTAAATGTATCACAATTAAGCATTCTCACCAATTTCAAGTAGTGTTTTTCATCAGGCCTCTGCAGGTTTTGCATCACATTTCCCAGGGTAGTTAATATTGGCGTTAATACATTCCAATTTGTGATTTCAGCTAATGTAGTAAGGAAGCATTTCCACGGCGACGTATGAAATCTGATTTCATCTTCTCTGGAAGTTAAGGACCTTGATAGAGATAGCAAAGACGCTAAAGAACAAGAGGCTGAATCCAATAATCACTCCTACTGAAACGCCAATTATCCCTAGGCCATAGCTGAAATGATCGTCCAAACACTGTTTTACAGTTCGATTAAATCTAGGTCCTTCAATTTTTGTTTCAACGTCACTAAGTTGTGAGGTGATGATACCCCTAAGGGTCCACTCCACTGGGCATATGTAGTAGAACCATAACCACCATCTCGGGATATCTGGTTTTGGAACAAGAAAACCTGAGAGGAGATTCCATAGCGAGTAAAATGCCGAAGATATGACGGAAGTCAGATGTTGAGATGGTGTGAGACCAATAACCATCATTCCGTAAAAGGTGAAGTAACAGAAAGTAAGAAACATGAAAACAAGGTAGAGGAAATTTTTTGCAACTGTCCTCTCGAAGTCAATCATGAAGTATGTAACGATAGCATATACAATTTTCTGCACCAAAATATATGGGATCTCCACAAGGCCCTGTCCTGCTGCATAAGGGATTGGAGAGTACATTCCAGCTGCTCTCTCTCTGTAAAAAATTGTTCTCTCAATTGAAACTACGGGCTGTATAGAAGAAGCATTATTGACCCCAAGAAACATAGATTTTTGAACCAACATTCCAAAATATAGTGCCAATTATAAAGGCACATATTGTAGTAAAGAATAACCTCACGACATTATATGGTGGACTTCTCCAATATACAAGATTTTTCTTCCACAGACAAGTTGTAAATTGAAACATTGCATTATGAGAATTCGTGGTATCAAATTTCGAGGGCTGCTCTCTTTGTGGATTCTCTGCCATCTTAGAAACTATCTAGATGTGTTGATTAATAGCTGACCCCCTGACTAATAGCTGCACCAGTGCCCCTAAACGTCGCAGGGGTCGCAACCCTGTCGATCGAGAGTGTAGAAGACTCAAGAGGTTTACAAAAACCATTTTTTTTTCTCTTTATTCTATCTTTGCAGGTTTCTTTTTTCATAATATGGTTTATTTGTTTTTTGTTTGCAATCTCTGAATACAAGAATTATTTGTTGTTTATATTATAAAAGGTTAATGCATACAAGAATTTTTAGATGTAGATTTTCCTACACCATTATTACTTTAAAAAATTCTAACGTCAGTAGCCATAGTATTAGTAGTATTAATAGTATTAGTATTCATAGTAAATATTAAAACTTATTAAATTTCCGGATACCCCTCTTAATTTAGAACATCTCCAAAAAATAAATACTCCGTGAATGTTTACTTATGTCACGTTTGACGCTTTTCAGTCCTCTCTTTTCTTTATTTTTTAAGCATCTCTGAAAGAAGGTGTTACCCTTAATTGTTTTTTGTGTTGATAAAATATAGGTAAACAAGTGAAAAACTTGGATGAAGAAATGTAAGTTTCAAGTTTTCCCTTATTCTATTTTTTTACTACGTTAACTATTTAGTGGATAATTTGGGGATTATCTTTTTTTAGTGGAGTATTTGAGGGTTATCTTTGTTTAATTTTCGTTTGAGGGTTATCTTTGTTTACTTTTGGTTCTGACTTAATGTTAATTACCTCATAACATTCATGTTCATAAGTTTAGGTGTTGATTTTATAACTCATAACATTCATTGCAAGAGCTTTGATAAAAGGAGAAAGGGTGAATTCTCTCCCATATGAAACTCTGTTTGCCATTTTATCAATATACTAATGAGATTTGTCTTCTATTGACTCATAGGTTTGTCTCCAAATTAGTTAATATCAAGGAAAGCAATAAATTTAAGGGTACCGAACATAGGCACTTGCTTTAATTTCTCTTTTCCTTTCTTGATATATATATATTAGTATTTTTTATGCTTCTAAGTGGATATGTATGATGCAGATATGTTTATGCATGGCATTTATTGGTCAGTTATTGAGGAGGATTCCGTCCATCATCTGAAACAATGAAAAAAATATCACGCCAAGATTTCATATCCGATTCAGTCCCCCGATATCATTGGGAATCTTAGAGATGTACCCATGGACAACTTGGAGAAATATGGTGTTTGTATCATAAAACCTCAAAAGATTTATGATTTTTACAGTGATCTTCATAGCTATCTTCCAAGTAGTGGTGTAGATGGGGTCAAGGTGGATGTCCAAAATGTTATATGAAAATCATGTTTAATCGATGATTTTTTGTTATATGATGTCCTGGATGGACTTTTAGTAGCGGTGTTGGATTATTTTTGGTCCTTGAAACATGTTAATAGTCCTATAAACAAAGGAAATTATATCCAAAATTTTAAAATAATGTGCATTTTTAATTATAATATAAACTATTTTACAAAACAATTTAGTCAATTCAATACTTTGGAATTCGTCGTGCCTTCTGGAATATTGACCACGATTGATACTATAATATACAACTTTTATCACTTGACCCAGATTGATGTTTTGAAAAATTTTCATCGTGCCTTCAGGCACGGGCATACCCTAGTGTGTGTGTGTATATATATATATATATATATATATATATATATATATATATATATATATATAAGGACATAAGTAGATTAATATGTAAACATGTGGAGATTGTGGGAAGGTATATATTATGTATTGAGGCCATTACGGGTCTTGACATCCGATAATGTTAGGTAATATTGGATCGGGGGGTTCCTTATTTGGATTTCGCTTTGCGAGACATCCCACACATGAAACTAGCAAAACATCGAGAGTTGGAGAGATGTTTGGACAATAGTGCATGGGATTCATACCTTAGTTACTCTACATATATGAGAATATAATGGAGATTTGATAAGTCCACAATGATGTGAGAATCTATTTCGTTTGTGTAATAATGAGCGAGGCATAGGGTGTATGGGAGCCCTAGGTAATTGAATCTTGATTTTGTTCCCATTTAGGACGTATGGTATATGGTAAACGAATATAGAAGTTAAGATATCCGAACTTGATTATAAGATCACGAGGATGGTATTGTATCAGGCAGTATATTGTCAGTATCATATGAATTCGACAACATTTAGCTGAATTTTTGACCGGAGAAGGACTTGTGACATGCGCTTTGGAAAAGTCGCATGGATCACAGTTAGAGGTACATTTGAGAGAATATAAGATGTATCATGTTTTAAATGACAGTCGTGATAGAATTTAATGAAGGGAAATATTGCTAAAGTCGTTATGCAATGGGTCACCTATCTAGTGGTAAAGGGTGGACCATCCGAGACCAACTGGGGTTTATTCAATCGTTAGGTATTCCAAAGTAGTAATGGGAGAGTATTCCCACATCTTTTATCGTGGAGGGGGTCACGATCCTATATGGTGATAGTGGATCGATTGACCAAAGTAGCTCATGTTATGGTAGCTAGGAATGATCGTACCATGGGACAGTATGCGAGATATTTATAATCGAGATAGTGAGGTTACATAGGGTACCATTTAATATTATGTCCAATTGGGATGAGATCTTTGTTCTTCGATTTTGGAAGAGGGTTCACGAGGCCATCGGTACTAAGTTGTGATTGAGCATGGCCTATCATCTGCAAACAAATGGATAGAACAAGGGGATTAATCAGATGTTAGAAGATAAATTATATGTGTACCCTTGGATCTTAGGGGAGGATGAGAGCAATCCCTTCCACTAGTGGAGTTTGTGTACAATAACTTATATATGTTCACTTTTGGGAATGGTTTCAGTTGAGGAATGGCACGGTAAGCCTTGTTGTTCTCTTGCTTGTTAGTTAAAGGTGGGGGATTGGGTACTATTGCGAAGATCAAAGATGAATTGATATTTAGATACAATGTGTGTAAAATATACTACACAAATAACTTACTTGTGTTCGATCGTCGCCAACCGAGATCGTATGTATTCAAAGGACAGCTAATCTACTAAAGTTTGAATACTAGAAAGCTAGATAGTGAATATGTAAAATAAGTTTAAGTAGTGAAACTTAAATGGTAAGGCTTGGACAAGAACCTACGTGATAGGGTATCCTGGAATTTAAAATGAATGTATATGAGGTGCTCATTATTAAGGGTATTATATATAATATTGTATGGGCGGTACAGAGTAGTTACTCGTGAGCGCGAGGATGCGATGCACAACTTATAACCGAGTTGTTCGTATCTGGTATAATTTTTCTGAATTTTGGGATGAAATACCGTTGTAAGGGGGAAGTATGTAACACCCCGTATTTTTAATGACATTTAAAATGGTATTATTTATAAGTAATTGTGGGATAAATTGAAATTTAATCCGGATTTAAATACTACTTAAGAATAAAATAATATGTGATATATGATGAATATTACTTGGTGATTAAAAGTAATAGATATGATTACGCCTTTACATATGACTATGATTTTTTAAGTTGTCACGAGTGACGAATACGATAATTATGATAATTAAGTCGGAACACACGTGTGAGTCGTGTCGGGACTATAATTAAATGAAAATAAAAGTAAATTATTTTTATGTCATCCAAATGGTCGTTTTGACTCCACCAAAGTGTCCGAAAAGGTTTAAATAGTTAAAAAAGTCTACTTGGGTGTTTGAATTGGGTCTCGGGACATTTTAGAACCGAATGGACACCCCAAAGGGGTATTTTGATCATTTTAGTTGGGAAGTGAATAGTACCCACGAAAATTGAAGATTATTTATAAGTTTAAAAAGGTGGTAGATTCATAGTTTATTCACAAAACTTATAGAGAAAGCCATTGAGGAGAGTGAGGGACTTCTCTAAGAGGGGAAGAGTTTTATGGGAAAAATCAAGGGGCTAAGAGACACCTTGCACCACCACCATGACGACCGGAGGTTGATCGAAAAAAGGAAGAAGGATTATGAGAACAATATTTTCCAATGGTTCAGACCTACGAATTAGAGGCAAGTGATTAACTATTGTAAATTCTAGCATGTATATTGTCTATGTTAGGTTGTTTAGAAAATTCTGAAAAATGATATGAATTAAGACGATTTTTTATGATTCCTTGAAATGAGAATTGTGTAGGATTGATCTCTTTTTGAGTTTACAATCAACTCCATGAAACGTATGAATTACTTGGTGAAGAAATATGGGATTTATTTTCTGAATTGATGATAAAGTCAAAACTAGAGTTTTTGATAATGAATATGGAATCTGGGTGAATTGATATATGTTGATGATGTTTAAATGATTTGATTAAGTTAGAACTTGCCCATATTTGTTTGTATATGATCTGGGTTACTTGAATGTAAATTTGGAGATGTTTAAATATGTTTTTTTGGTTAAAAAGTATGAAACCCGTTATTATTAAAAGGAAAATATGGGAAATTATATGATCGATCAACTCAAGAATGTCGATCGATCGACTAGGAACAGTCGATCGATCAACTTCCCCTGGAAATGTGATTTAATTCTGATTTAGATATTTGTTTAAATCGCAACTTTGAGAAATATTTGGTGATGATTAATTGAAAAAATTGGGACTTAGAGGAAGGTAGTAGGGTATACTTAAGACCGGGAAAAATATTATTTTGCATGGGATTGAATGGGGTAAATTAACGAGTGTGAATTGAATTTGTTACGGTGGTGAAATATATAGGGATTTAAATCAAATAAGAGATGATTTAAGGTTAGAACTAGTAGTAATGGAGTTATTAACTAGAATAACCATAGGCTTATGTGGGATTAACCCTAATAAGTTAAATAAAAAAAGGGTTAAGATTGAATTAGGAATTATCGGTAAATAAACCTAATTGAGGATGATTTCAATTCATATGAATTCGGGTGTTGTGATGACATGGACTTGTAGGATGTGAGTGATTACCTACTGAATTTATATGAGAAATAAATTATTACCCTTCGAGTAATGAGAGAAGCTCTTTAATATATTTTAAGAAGTAAAGCCATAATCTGTAAATACATAGGATATGTGAGATGAATATACTACGTATGGAAATATATATATATGGGTTGTATGTGTGCCCTATTGTTATTATATATAGGTGGGTTAATACCTATACTATTTATATTGTGTGTATAACATACCTACGTTGCTTGCTATCGAGGTGGAGGTTTCGTATTGTGCACGATCTTATCTCGGTTGGACCCATTTGGGGGGATTTAGATTCTTACATTGAGCATAGGGCGTTGGATATGGGCTATCGGTGTGAATGATAGTTTCAATGGTTGAATGGGAGCGTAGGTATGTGCGTGACTGATTTGGCTGGGTAGTTTGCTCGCCTATAATATTTGTCTATTATTACTACGCTTTGTGGAATTGTTTTAAATAAATTAAAAATGGAATTTTTTTAACACTTCTTTAAATATTTATTAGTTGAATTAAGAAAGAAATTATTTTTCGACAGTGATTCTAAGAATGATCCAGCTGGATATTCTGATTTAATTTATCAAAGGACTTATCACTCAGTATTTAATTAGGCGGGGTGTCATAGCTTGCAAGTTAATTGGGCCAGAATATAGTATGGATACTCATCAAAGTGAAATTACGCGCAGCAGCCTCGTCGAGATCACTCACTAGCTTAGAGGACTCCACAAAGAAGTTATTGGTATAAAATTGGTTAGTACCAATGTAAGGACGAAAACCGAAAGCCTTAACATTTTCAATCAAAGTGTTAAAGGTCTTCTTGCTTTGCTTATGATTCTATGCACAAATGTAAGGAATCTTCATAACGTGGGAGACAAGTAATAAAGCACTAGAGGCAAATGCGGGGAACCTAGCATACAAGAAGGAAGTGAGAAGCATATGATTAGCATAATTTGACACATCAAACCTCCTGATGGAATATGAAGAGTCTGTTTGCACTTGATCAAGCCAAGTGTAAATGGATCCCAAATTTATAGCATCCAAAGAAATTTTGATACCTAGTGACATTTTAACAACCATACTGATTAGGTTCCTCCATAGGCAATCGTGGTGCTTTTCAAGCAAGAAGATTATCGGCAAAACCACCAGTATGTAGCAGGAAACTTTATGTCACACTCAAAGTGTGCCCAAGTTGGAGGTATCTCAACAGCTTGTTTACCCTTGGGATTATTTTTAGCCCACTACCTTGCCTTGGTGACTGTCTTATCATTGATGAAGTAGAAGATGCGAATAAGCTCCTAAAAGGTACACTTGTTGGAATTCCCCATGCACTTCCTACAAAAACCCCGAAGCCTTTTTAGGATGGATGACTCCTCCTTCGAGAGAACTTCCTTAAATAAAACCTCATTGCCTATAACATCAAGGCCCAAAAGTTCACAAACATCCTCCAAAGTTATTGTAAATTCTCCCCAGGTAGCCATAAAGGTGTGGGACTTGTGGATCCATCGATAGACCAATAGACTTAAGACATTATTATTTTTTCCAGAGTTAGGTTTCCAAACCACATATTGCATGATATTCCCACTTGGGACAGTTTGGCAGCGTACTTGCTGTGATTATAGTCCCTCTAATGACCCAAGCCATCATAGTCTCTGTCGATGGACTCAAATTCAACGTTTATGTAGGTAAAATCCCCACGTTCAATCTTAAACTGACACATGGGATATAGGCCCAGTGTGTAGCCTCTTCACTTTCCTCCACAAGAAAGAGGGAGGTTGTCTTGCTGATTAAAATATTGGGGAAGGTATATGCCATGGACCAAAAGTGGTTAGATTCTCTGAATTAAGGAGCACAACGGTATGTGGCCCGTTGGGCATGATAATTTGAGTGCTAAGAGAAGCACTCCAAACGGAAGGGATCCTTTTGATGAAGAGAGCCATTGAAAAGGGTTATTAGAAATTGAGATGAAAAAGAAATTGGGATGAAGAAGAAGAACATGAAGAAACCTCTCTTTGTCTCCCTAAAAGGGATATTTGCAAAGAAAAGATTAAGGGTAAAAGTAATAGGAATAAAAAGAACCCTTTTATAAGGGGCAAAGGTTTGAATTGGAAATGGTGGGGGAAAATTCCCACGTGCACGTTGTTGCGAATCTGATGATGCTGTGAATCACGAGTTAAATTTATATGCATTTCAAGCTCTAGCTTTGTTAACAATGTAATATAAAAATGCAGGAATGTAAATGACAAGAAAGAGATGAGAGAATGGAGAAAGCACAGTGAAATAAAGTGATTTGGCCAATTGGCCTACTACAATGTGCAAGGTTGGTTGTGTATGTATTTACTAAAGGGAACTAATGGCCATGAATAAAATATTTCCAACTTTCTTTCTCCTTTTTACTGTTTAATAGAGTTTCAGCTAAGGTTACTAAATCTCTATCCTTCTAAACGAAGAAGAAGAAGGCTTATATAGGCTTAGGGGTGTATAATGCGCCCCCCAAGCTTGTAGCATGTGTGCTTAAGGTAAATGACCCAATAAGAGATAAACATTTGTGTAGCATATGTATAATCCATGATGATGAAATATTCCCCCATGTGGGCTGAAGATGTGTTAGAATAGTATGGTCCACGTGGACTGATGATGCCCAATTCATTGTGTCATACAAAATGTCGATGTTGCCTCCAATGGCATTAATCTAGCTAAGAATGAAGAAGGCGGTCCAAAGATACATGCAACTATGAGGCTGAGAATATCTCCTTAAGGCAGTCAATATGGCTTTGGCCTCTCGATGTGGTACGAGGCCAACACATGGTAAGGCCAAGATGTAAGAGACAATGACTGACTAGAGAGTGAGCCTAGTTATGTGACTTTAAATGATTAGGACGAGGTCTCAGAGGCTAAGATTGCTAGAGATGGAATTATTTAGTGTTGGACCATGAGAATATGAATCTAACGGATGCTGAACAAGGCTGATGGGATGGGTTGATTATAGAATAGGACGAGACCAAACGTATGTGTATCAATAACCCCTAGACCTTAGTCTTTAATGTTAGTGGAAGGATGAGGGGTTCTATCATCTAACCCTTTAATGAGGATAAGAACCCTTAGTGCTTTATGTTGCACTAACAATGTGTACTAGCTTGTCTAAGGTTGAATGGGTCTAATCTATATCCTAGGCATAGGTGTCATCTAGAGATGTTGAGTGTGACACATCTCATAATTCACATAGGTTGGCGTGTTGAGCAAGTAGTGGAGGCTATAGGCCTGCCTAGGGCTTTGTACCCTAATGATTCCCTTAGGGGGGAAATGTGTGTAATCATTAGCATGTTTAAATACCAAAAAACTCACTTTCTCTTTCTTCTTCCCAAAACCATCCCTATCTTGAATTCTTATGCAAATTCTTGAACCCAACTTCTCTATTTTCAAACCATTGTTTTTCAGGTGAGTATTAGGCTTCCTCCTACTCCTTAGATCTTTGTCTTTCTTAGGTAACACTTCATCTTCTATTTTCTTTCTGGTTCAACGTTTGTTCTGCCCTATTTTTGCATTCTTAGTTTTTTTGGATCTATTTAATGTTTTTGGAATACCTGTTAGGGTTATTTTAGGGTTTAGTTGTTCATTTTTTTGAGTGTTTGAGGTAGTAGATAACGAGGTTGGGTAGTTTTAGAGTGAGTGTTCTCTTTTTGATGTTTTTGAGGTTCATCGGTGATACTCCGATCATATTTTTTGGTGAAAAACTCCATAGGTGTTGTTGTTGTAAAATGTTTGAGCTTTTTTATTTAATTCTTTTGTCAACCCTTGTCTAACTGCCTAAGTTTTTTTGAGTCTACAGACACTTGTACAAGGTACCAAGACTATTTACACACTTGAGAGAAAAGATCCTTCGGTAGATCAACTAGGCTGAGGCTAAGGCTAAACATAGAGCAGAGGCCGAGCCTACACTTCCAATCAACCCAACCCCACTTACCATAGTTCATCCACCCTTTCTCCCTACCAATCCTTCATATTCAGCTATATCAAGATTCATTCCAATCAGTGGTGACAATATGTCTAATACCTTGCATCAGGGCTCTCAATCTCTCTCTTTATCTAAGGCCTACAACCCTTCTACCTCCACTCACGTCGAGAGAGCAGATTCCTTTGAGGAGGCAATGAGGATCCCATCATCTCGTTAGGAGGAGTCCGAGGAAGCCGAATCTTCTAATCGTGACCCTTTTATTCATGAAATCTCAAACATGAAAGAGCCGAGGGTATAGGTTCCATTCCCCCCGACAAATCATTGTTCCTCTCTCAACGATCGGTATGGCCGAGTTTGTCAGTAGGTGTTAGGGTAGAGTCCCAACCATTGAGGTTGAGGATGACTCTATAAAATCACATGAGGATCCACTTGACACTAGTAATGCCTAAATATTCCCTAGTAGTTTTAGAGAGGCATACCTCTTGTTGTTGAAACATTTGTACGGTGTTAAGCCCATAATTCATATGAGAGTACCAACTAGGGAAAAGAGGGCCTAGATGGTTGAGAGGGTGAGATAGGCATCTATGGACAAATCTTCAAGGTTATCTTAAGACTTACCATTCACTCCAATATTAGGCATATTCTTTCCAGCCTAGGGCTATCACCAGTGTAACTATCCCCATATTCTTGGTGGATCGTTATCGACTTCATCCAGTTCAAGCATTTTATCTATAAAATAGACCTCATTGTCTTACTCTTTCAGGCATGTTATAACATTTCTTACACTAAGGAACAACCTAGATACTATTATCTCGTAGACAAAAACACTAGCAAAAAGGTTCTACTCGTGAATCAGACTTCCAATCACCGCTGGAACCCTTGATATTTCTTTGTGCTAGGAGATTAGGAATTTGATACTGATGTCCCCAATAAGGCTTTAGTGATGAGACTACCATAAATAAGGGAAAAAGCTTTGATGTCAGCCATACTTGATCCCAACCTGAGCATATATTACATAAGTTTTATTGACCACCTTCGGTCTCAGGGGGATGATGGTGGTCTAGTACACTTTGAACAAATAATGATGCCAAGGTTTCTAAAAAATATGGGCTTGGCGATTAACCCCTGACTAAGCTATGTAAATTAAATTTTTTTCTCAAACTATACTATCGACCTTCTTTCATCATACTTGTACTAACTCAGGTGTCTTCATTTTTACGCCATTCACATAACATCTCTAACCAACTCTGGGGCATGGCAACTCCATCAATCGATAACCTGCTGGGAAAAATGACCAAGAGACCCAACCACTAAAGAAGACTATAATGACCAAGAGTCCCAAACACTAAAGAAGATTATCACTAACTACACTATCTAGGTCGACTAGAGTAAGAAGAGGAAGGAGACGATTGAGGGCCTTTCACACATCCATCCTCAATAGAAGATAACAAAAAGGTCAGACATTCCTAGGGAAGCAAAATATAAGGCTATCCCAATATCATCTAACTTTGTTCTGGTCGACACCCTATAACGATTGTTGATTAGTTTAGACTCTATCATTTGGGATCAGACGAGGGCAAAGACTGCTGATGGTTCTAGTTGCCTCAGTCTGATCCTAGGTTATTGGAATCAATGGAGCTCATCTAGATAACTTTAGCCAGATCATCTAGATAACTTTAGCCTCCACAGGGTCATCCAGGTAATTAACTTTATGTTTACTGCTTTCTATGTTTTTATAAATGTTATCACGTCTCGTAGGGATGTTTTACTTGCTTGTCTTGCAGCATCTCTTCTCCTTTCATCAGTTGACCCAATGGGTCCTGGATAATATTTTTGTCATCAAAAAGGCCTTAGAGGACACCAAGACTGAGGAGGGATTAAGGAATACTTTCAAAGAACAAGAGCTTAATCATCAGTCCAAGATCGAAGAGCTAGAGAGTAAAAGGCAGGATGACCTTGCGGCTTAAAAAAAGGGGCATGACTCCTTGATGGATGATCTAAAGAAAAATCACAAGTCCAAGCTGACTATCATGAAGAAAAAGGTTGTGGAAGATTTCAAGGTCATGAATGAGTTTCTGGATTCAGCCTCCAGTACCTAGAAAGGGGATCCTGAACTTCTCTCTGATGGGATACTGTGAAATTTCCTCATGTCTTGTATCTGGCGAAGGAATTTTCCACCTTTGATTTCTCGGACCTAGCGACAGGCCCTTCATTGAATGGGAGTTAGGTTGAGGGTCTCACTCCTGAAGAGATGGCTGCAAAGACATTAGTGCAACTAGAGGCCGAGATGACAGAGGGTGCCAACATTAAAGGTGAGGCTCACACCCAACTCACTGTTGATAGTGTCGTATCTAACCAGGCCAATAAAAGCATAAGGAAATCCTAGATTTTTTTTTCATTTTTCATTGGGTGGCCGTCTTTGACCCTATGCCCTTTCCCTTTTTAAATATTATCTTTTTAGATTATCGTCTCTTCAAAAATTTGAACACGTCTATACCCCTAACAATATTTGTAATTTTTTATGTTGACGATCAGTTTTTACTGATATGCAATATATATCTTTTTGATCTTTTTTTCCAAGTGTAACATATGCATCTCCATCACTTATCACCTTTAATTGGTGTTTTGATTATAATGCTCATGAGTACACTTATAATAGGACGATGTCTAATCAACCAAAAAGATGATTATTAACTTTGTTCCACTACTTAAATAGTGTCTCGTTCATAGGTCCCCTATCATCGTTATTTCGAGTGTATAAATGATACTTGTCTCTTCATACACTCTTGTATCCGGAGAGAGGTTTAACCATCATTTCACCACATATAATCGAATCGTATACAATTTTTTATTTGTCACCAAATGAATGGTGTTACCATATAAGTTCCCTCTAGTCGCTTTTGAGAGTTTATGGGCAAGACTTGTCTCTTCATGCACTCTCGTATCTTTAAGAGAATTTTGACCATCAGTTACTCACCACATAATGATGTTTAAATAATCATAATAAAATGATTTCCAATTTTTTTTTGTCACAAAATGAATGGTGTTACCACATAGGTGCCTCTTGTCGTTTTTGAGAGTGTGTGTGCGAGACTTGTCTTTTCATCCACTCCGGTATCTCTGAGGAAGTTTTCACTATCAATTATTCACCACATAATGATGTTTAAACAACCATAATCAAATGATTTTCAATATTCTATTTATCACCAAATAAATGATGTTAGCACATTTATCTCCCCTCTCGGTCTTATTGAGAAGACATGGAGGAGACTATGCTCTCCCTAAACTCTCGTATCACTGAGAATACGTTAAAGCTAAATCACCAAGATATTGCTATTCTTTTATTATAATTCAATCCATGGAGAAATTAACAACAAGAAGAAGATATGAGACAACACTTATGTCTTTCATTAATTCTTGAACTGTCGTCAAAGAATTGTCGTACATATTCACAAACATTTCAAATTTTACTCGTAGTATCTCTTCAGGTGATCAACGCTCCAAGGGTTAAAAAAGGGCACACCCTCTAGGTTTTCTAACAGGTAGATCTTGGGACAACATCCTATGTTACTTTCTACGACCCATACTAATTAGGATGCATCTTGTT
This sequence comes from Sambucus nigra, assembly GCA_949130495.1. NCBI lineage: Eukaryota > Viridiplantae > Streptophyta > Magnoliopsida > Dipsacales > Adoxaceae > Sambucus > Sambucus nigra. Next base: position 618,015,619 of record OX422207.1, read on the forward strand.
AGGCTTCTGCCAAACCTTCTTCAATAATAGGTCACCCACGGCTATCGTCCCGATGTTCACTCTCTTATTGTATAACCTGGTATTTCTCTATTGATAAGTGAACTATTAAGATTTACCATCCCCCCATCTCTCTTCAATTAAATCTTTATTGAGCCTCCTCTAGTCTTCATCATCTTCGGGGTCACAGGTTTAGATTCTCTAGACGGGGAGTCCAAGTTCAGTAGGGATTACTACGTCAGACCCATAGTCTAGCATAAACGATGTTTTAACTATCGGCGTCCTCTTAGTTGTCCTATAATCCCCTAGGAAACCATGTGGTTCTTCCATCCACAAACCATTTGCATCATCCAACTTTTTTTTAAATCCATCAAGTGTCATCATGTTCGTAACTTCAGTCTGGAAATTTGCTTGGGTTGGCCTAGTTATGAATAAAACAATTTTATACCGACTCTACCACAGTATGCCTCCAACGTCTTATTCAGAAATTTCTTTTCATAATTTGATACCAAGGTTTGGGGCAGGCCGTAGTTACAAATAATATTCCTCTAAATAAACTTGAACGCGTTGGCTTTAGTAATGGAAATAATTTCCTCGGCCTCTACGAACTTTGAAAAATAATCAATAGACACAATAAAATACTGGTAATTACGTGCTGCCTTTAGAAGAGAACCCACTAAGTGAATTCCCCAAACTGCAAACGGCCACGATGCAGTGATGGACAAGATGTAATACCCCATATTTTTAATGACTTTTAAAATGGGATTAATTAGAATTAATTATGATATTATTAGAAATTAATCTGGATTTAAATATTACTAGAGAACAAAGTAGCATGTGACTTATGTTGAATATTACTTAGTGATGAATGTAATATATATGAATATGAATTTACAATTGATTATGACTTTATAAACTTGTTGCAAATTATGTGTACGATAATTATGGTAATTTAGTCGGGATGCGCATTTGAATCGTGTCGAGATTATTATTTAATGAAATAAACGTGAATTATTATTATGTCATACGAATTGTCATTTTGACTACACCAAGGTGTCTGGAAGGGTTCAAATAGCCGAAAAAGTCTACTCGGTCGTTTGTATAAGGTCTCGGGGCACTTTGGAGCCGAATAGTTACACTAGAGGGGTAATATGGTCATTTGACTTGGAAAGAGAATAGTATACACGAATTTGGGAGATTATTTATAAGTCTAAAGGGTTTAGATTATTGATTCATTCTACAAACCTTAGAGAGAAATAAATTGAGAGGGAGTGAGGAGTTTCTCTAGGAAAGGGAAGAGTGATTGTGGGAGACCAAGAGCCAAAAGTTACCACCATCAACCACTACCAAAAGTTGATTGGATAAGGGAATAACCACCAGTGAACGAGACCTATGAATTAAAGGAAAGTGAATAATTTTTGCAAAATTATCATGTATATTGTCCTGTTAGGTTGCTTAGAAAATTCTGAAAAGATGCATAATCGACGATGAATTATGATGATGTTAATTGAATGTTTGAAAGGAGAATTGTAACAACCCGAATATAATTATGATAAATTATATTTAAATCATGCTTATCTTATGTGATATGAATAATGTGATATTAGTATATCTAATGTTAAGTGATTATGTTTATTATAATCCTACTTTCATAAATCATGAAAGGTCGAATTATTTACAAACACAAATTTTGTTGTTTTCGGTGGAAAGGTTCATGTTAGAGACTAGTTTTGACCTTTATAACATTATAAATGACTTGAGGTGAAAACTAGATAGTTGTAGACATTTGAGTTAGGGTCGTAATACAACAAACGTATCATCAAATGGATGCCCGAGTAAAGAGTTATACCGAATTTACGAACAAAGGGCAAAGTTGTCCATTTCCTTTAAGTGGTATTTTGTCTTTTATTAAACCAAATGGTTTAATTTGATTGGTTGGCTTGGGAGGCAGCCTTGGCCGACCTTATACCCTTGAAATAGCCTTATCCTTAAGCCAAAATCATCCATGAAAGGGTTTTAAGCTTAAGGAAAGAGAAAGTAGAAGTTAAGGAAGAAAAGTGAGGAGAAAAAGTGTAGAAAAATCCGTAGAAATTACGTAAAAGTCCCGAAGGTAATCCTAATTGCAAATATTGTTATTTTTCATATATTTACGATTTAAATGATATAAATCCTTGATTTGTTTATTTAACTTTCATGTTTCGGTGCATATGTAGGGATATATGCAAGTTTAAGTTAGTTGAATGCATAAACCCTTAAAATTGCTTTGTATTGAAACCCCTTGTATTAAAACTTGTATATCTCTTTATGTGCTTACTGTAATTGAGAAATTCAAATTGGATATGAAAGTAGACTCATATATTCATATCATATCGGAAAATTATAATTTATCTCCTTGTGGTTAAGCCGTAATGATAATTTCAAGTGGGTACATAGTTTCTATTTTTATACTTCATTTCGGTAGGCCGTGAGTTTAGTCAAGCTTTTGAGATAGCAAATGAAGTCAAACAATTATGAAACTTTAATTCTGTACTATTCAGTATGTGTACTGAAAATGGGTTGAAAATAATGGAAAGTTATGTTGGATAAAAATTATGAAAATTCTTCGAAGTTGAAGGAACAATAGATGAGCTTGTAGGGCAGATTTCTTGTGTTGTGAAGAAATGGCCATAACTTGCTCTAGGAAGCTTGAAAAATTACACCATCACTTGTACCGGAAAGTATATTCATATATGTTTTCATATTGATAAGGTTGGACCCCTGTATTTATACAATTTAGGAATATAGGATGATTAAGTATGTAAGACAATAATTTCAGGCCATACTGGATACCCCTTGAATGAATGTTTGTATTTCGTCCTTACAAAGAGTACTTTGAGTACATGTTTCATGTGTATATACATTGAGAAGTATAATTTCATGTTTACTTGACTTTGGTTATAAATTCCTTATAAGGTATTTCCTACGGTTGAATGTCCATAACTTTATCAATATGTATATCATTGTTTTGCCTTTACTTATATTTTATAGCATGTGACTTAATTGGAATTATATTGTTGATGTATAGTCATGGAAAGTTACATAATTATGTTAGGATACTATTTATGATTGAGGTTCAATACTGATTTAGTTGGATTGACAGGTGTAAGGTATAATCAACCCAGTTCAGCTCCACCAGAAGGAAACGTGAATACATAGTTGTCAACCAAGGTGAGTGTACTCACTAGAAAGAGATATTTGTATCGTGTTATTGATATAATCATAATATAATGAATATGAAATTGTTCATTTCGGTTTATCTAAATGATGGGTTACTCCTCGACCAGGAATGGTGGAGATTTGTCTATTAATGACAAGGGGTTACTCCTCGACCAGGAATGGGGGAGAATTGTCTATTTAGACATGATATGTGAATCATGATTCGGAAACATTGGTCATTCATTATGAATGAGCCGGATAAGTTAATACATAAGTATATGGACATGATTTATTGCATTTAAATTCATGCAGTAGTATAGTAGTGATGCATTCACTGGGCTATTTTGCTCACGGTTCCTATGTTCACAATTTTTCAGGTATCGCGATGTCACTGCCAAATCTAGGAAGTCGGGCTGGGTTAGCCAGGAATGGGAGAAACAAAGATTTTGGTTAAATGTAAAGGATGTAATTAAGTTAAATTATCCTTCAAGCAAGTTTGTATAAGTATGACTACTCTGATGTTGTAAAAAGGTTTTCAGTTATATGGATTTACAATGATGACTCTGAGATTAAAATTTTTGTTTATGGTTTGGTTCAATTAATCATGGTTTGACTCACTTTGACTTTCAAACTTAATTATAAGTAACTGGGTTGGGGTGTGTCAAGAATGATGTAGGAATAATTTTCTTTTGAGTATAGAATTTAACCCACGAAATTTGAAAATTATTGGTGAAGAAAATCTTAGTTTATATGATGTTCTTAGAGAAATAATAAAATATGAGTTTTCTGGAATTATGAGAAAGTTCATGTTTTGGAGATAAACTAGTTATATGTTAATTAATTTCTGGAAAGAAGATATATGTAGGATAAATCTCATGTTGTGTGTAGACATTAATCCACGAAATAAACATCACATGTTGGATAAATTCAGAAAGTTATAGGATTATTCTTGAGATAATATATATTTGAGTTTTTCTGGAAAATATGAAATATATAAACTTTAATCCAAACTCTTGATGATTTTAGGTTGTTTAGATCAGTTGGAATCATTTACATATGTTGCTATATCATGTGGTATGGATTATAAGGAATTTGGGACGTTAATATTGATGTTTTATTGGTTAAAAGTTGTGTAACACATAGAATAAAACAATGCAGAAATTTGGGCACTGTCTGATCGATCGACTCAAGACTGTCGATCGATCGATCGACTAAAATCATCGATCGATCGATCGAGGTCCTTTGAAATGTGAAATATCTTCCTTTTTAATTATTGATTAAATCCCAAACTTTGAGGAATCCTTGATGATGATTAAATGAACTTAATAGGACTTAGGGAAGGAATGTAGGATATGCTTAAAACCCGAAAAATATTATTTTGGGATGGTGAATAACGGGAAATTAATGAGTGATTAATTAAATGAGTTATTTTGGATAATTATATTACTTGGAATTTAAATCAGATAACCGAGATTTTAAGGTTAGGACGAGTTGTAAGAGATCATAAATTACTGGTATAACCTTAGGTATAATTGGGATTAACCTTAAGAGGTGGAATACAGGGTTAAGAGTGAATCAGGTATTATCGGGGAATAAACCTAATTATAGTGAATTTAATTCGTAGAAATTCAGGAGTCGTGATGACATGGATTTGTAGGACATGATGTTTACCAACCGAATTTACTTGAGGATTAAATGATCACCATCGTGCGGGTGGATAAGTTCGAAAATAGATACTTTGAAAATTAAAGTCATAATCGAAAATATACATAGCATATTCGGGATATAATTACACTACATATGGGATTTATTATATGGGTTGTGAGTATGCCCTATGGTTATATACAGGTATGATGGATATATATATATATGTGAGATGATTGACTATTATCATCATATGATTGTGTGAATACCTTATTGATGTTATATGTATATAGGTGGAATGTATACCTATATTATAGTTTGTTATGTGTATGATATACCTAAGCTGATTGCTATTGGGGTGGAGGTTTCGCATTGTGTACGGTCTTATCCTTGTGCGCCCAATTGGGAGGGATTTTAGATTTTTACCTTGAGCATAGGACCTTGGAAACATGCAATCCAAGATATGATATTTCGAAGGTCAAATAGGAACGTAGGTATGTGAGTGACCCATTTGGCGGGGGAGTATGCTCGCCTCAAATATATTTGTGTTATGTTATGATTTGTGAGAGACGTCGAATCAATAGTCTTCCATACAGTGACATTATGTATCAGGACATGATAACAGAGTATGCATGCACTGCAGCTATGAGTGGGAGGGTGCCGTATTAGTATATATATATTATTAGTGTGATATTATATATATAAACTTTGATGTAATCTACAGTTTGTCATTGTAGATATAGAGATGTAATCATCTATGTGAAATTATAGATTAAAAATATAAACTATGATATAATCTACTGTGTAATATTGTAGATAGAGGTAACTAAGGAAATCTGAGTTGAATTAAGTAAGTGAACACTTAACTCCATGGTTGTAACAAGACTAGTTCATATTAAAGATCTATGAATATGAATAATTATATTACATATGGTATGGGACCCCTAATGTTATGGGTTAGAATTATGTTTTGGGAACTAGTTAGGAGGGAACATTAACTACGAAGTTACTAAGATGCAATAGGCGTGCACTCTAGATGAGAGGTGAGAATTCTCAAAAGAGAGCCCGAGAAACTAAGACGTACATAATAAATGTTTAATTGTAATTGTTAAGCACTTGCTATTTTTAAAATCTTTTACAATCGGGCTCTGACCCATTTCCTTGCATATTCTCTCATCTATTATATCTTGTACATCAGGTATCCAGCAGCAGGAATGCCCAACATAGATTATGAATATTTTGAGGGATTATAGCTACTAGCAGAGATGCGGATTTTGTCTAGACGCTTCATTTCTATTGATTCACTCATATGTAGCATCTACTTCATTTAGGCCATATCGCCCAGGATTCCAGAGGTTTTAATTATTTATGTAAGTATTATGGATATTAGTTTTATTTAGTGTAAAAGTTATAATTTAACTAAAGAGTTATTCTAGTAACATTTATTCTATTTATAGTTGATTCAGTTGTGCTGTGTTGTTGCATATTATTATTCCACGTCGTGGAATGGTTTTAATTAACTTAGAAATGGAAAAAGTTTTTGACACATAGCTTAATTAACTATGAGGTGATTAATAAAGAAAATATTTTTGACAGTGATGCTAAGAATGAACCAACTGTATATTCTATTTTAATTGGGTATGGGACTAATCACCCGGTATTTAATTAGGCGGGGTGTCACAGGTGGTATCAGAGCATCAGGTTCTAGTGTCTTTAGGATCTTTGTGGCTTACAACGTTTCAGCGTACCATTCTTTGATGTAGATCCCTATTATTAGGATGTTGAATTTTTCTATGTATCTCAACTTACGTTCTCCTGCCATGAAGTATGTAGGATGGAATGCTTATACGAGTTCGGTCGGGAATCATGCGCCAAACACATTGGGACGACTAGCAAGGGTCGTTAGAAGGACAACAGGAGGAGGACTCAGCCATAGATATAGAGTATTTTGGAAAATGGTGTTGGAGATAGAAACTATCATAAATATTGTTTGGGCTGGGAAGATTAAGGTAGTCGCTTAGGAGCAGTAGTTTCCCAAGCACCATCATAGTTGATGGTTGTGATGTTCTTAACTCACCCAGCACTGTATGTGAAAGGTAAGGGAGTCAGAAGGACTCTGATGAAGGAAGAAATTCAAAGGAAAATTATGAAGGGAGAAGTGTAGTAACACCCAGGATTTGAAAAATTTATGGTAAAATTTTTCTAAGAAGAGTAAACTCAAGTGATGAGAGTTGGACATCACATATAAGAACATGTGTGAAGCTGGAATAAGAAATTTAGGTATGGTTCGATCGTGAAATCGTTCATTTGATGTTTTAATTAGGATATGAAAGGAATTTTAAAATTTATCTCTTATGGGATAGAAAGAGATAAGTAACTGGTTTAATGAACTCCTTACCCTAGAAATAATGGGGTGCTTAGAAGATAAATATAGTTCATTATGTGAAAGGACTCATGAATGAAATACCCTAGTTTGAGTGGAAATCTGACAAAAATGACTAGGATTAACGTTACCAAGAAATTTAATGATGCTTCCAAATGAAAGGGAGCTAGAAGGGGTAGGAAACCTAGCCAAAGGGCAAGATTGAATTAAATATTGTTAAGGAAACATCACCGAACGGTGCACCCAATAGGGTACCCATTTAATGTGACATGGTTAAAACCCTACTTAGTGGCAATGAAATTATCCAAGATTAGTGTAGTCGACAATGTATTCCATATGACCTGTAGAGCCAAAAGAATAACGATAATAACAATTGGGAGTTAATATTTATAGGTGTAATAAAAGGATGTTCAAATGGTCAGTAACGAGGAAATAGTATGGGAAATTACCTTATGTGTAGAGAGATAGATTATTAAGTGTTAAATGTGTCCACATTGAGTAGTGAGACAAATAAATTTTAGGAATAGTAGACCATACCAATTAGGCATAACAACTGGAGGAGTGAGACTTCTAGGGGAGTAATTGGGTCAAGAGAATTAAGCCTAGTAAATTTATGACCCAAGAGTGGTAGGTTTACACAGGACTAATGGAGTCCTTGGTAGTTGTAGCGTACCGTATTTCAAGGTCGACGGAGTCCAAGAAGAAAAAAAGGGAGGTCAGTAAGACCATAATTGGGGCCTAGATATGCTGGGCCAACATTTCAATGATGGGTGTGTAAACCACATGAGTGAATAATCTGTACATAATAGGTGGGTACAACTAAAGGATGAAAATCCTAGATGTATAACGGGTGCAAGTGATCGTGAGTTCTTTTAACCGTAAGAAGTGCATTTAAGGACCCAACGTGACCAGGAAAGATTGATAAAGTTTTATTTCATCCTTAGGAATACAGGATTAATTCTAGTGACATGATGTGTAACAAAAGTTATATATAAATTGAAATCCCTAAATTTGCATGCGAGTGTAGGTTAGTGGAAACATTAATTTTAACAGTCTGGTTACAAAAGTATTTCTCGTTGATAGCGGGACTTTTGGTATTGCACGTGAGTGAACCGAGTGGGTACTAAGAGTATATTTTGTTATTATAATTCTCTATTGCTTTGAGTTAGCATAATATAACTCATTATGGAAATATGTAGTGATAAATTATGAAATATTTAAATGATAGTAGATTGAGTGATAAGACTATCGTGCTGGATACTCCGGGGAGAGAAAAAATAATTTTGTGTAGTGCCAACTGAAATAAGGTTGGGCCAATATATCATGATATCATAGATGTTAGTTAAAATGTTATCCAGTTATATGTTTGAGTAGAAATTTATACTACTAATGTGTCAGGATAGATTATGTTATTGAACAACGAGAAATAAATCATTATATATAACGCCGAGAATTTGGAATAGTGAGAGCAACATGGTTTGTGTTATTTTTTTGGTGATATATAAACATGGACTAGTAGACTTTTATGTCAACATACATAAATTATGGGAAGGTACAGATTATGGATTGAGGGCCATTACGGATCTCGACGACTGACTATGTTAAGTAGTAGTGTATTGGGGGGGGGGGGATTCCTTATTTAGATTTCACTTTGCGAGACATCCCATGCATGAAACTAGCAAACATCGGGAGTGGGAGAGAAGTTTGGTCGATAGTACATAAGTTCATACCTTAGTCATTTTTAAATTTAGAGTTGATAATTCTATTATGACTTAAGAGTCACCTAGTCCTAGTAACATTATGAATAAAACAATGATGCCATTGATAGAGTGATTAAGTTAGCGAAGTGAGCGAAAATTTAATCAAGAAGAGTATATGTTATTTGAGAAACAATGCGAGGAATATAGGGTGTATGGGCGCCCTAGGTAATTAAATCTGATATTGTTCCCCATTTTGTAGATATGGGATAAGGAAAATAAATATAGAGGTTTAGTTATCGGGACTTGAATGTTCGATCATTTATGACGATTAGAGATATAGTCGGTACAATAACAAATGTAGTAGGCTATACATGACTATGGTAATAGGATTTAAATGAAGAGATGATGGGCTAGATTCCTCTTGTAATGGGCCACCTATCAGTTGGAATTAGGGTGGACCATTCAAAACCAACAGAGGTTTCTCCAACCATTAAGGATTTCTAAGTAGTATTGGGAGAGTATTCGTAAGGATTTTATCGCGAAGATGGTTACGATCCTATATGGGTGATAGTGAATCAGTTGACTGAAATAGATCACGTTATGCCAGTTAGGGTTGATCATACTCTGAGACAATATGCTTTGATCTCAATATAACTGAGATAGTGAGGTTACATACGATACCGTTTATTATTGTCTCCAAGTAGGATGAGATTTTGTCTCCCGATTTTGGAAGAATTTTCATGAGGCATGAGCACCGAGTTATGATTGGGTAAGATCTATCATCCGCAGAATAATGGGCAGACTAAGTGGGAAAATCTAATGTTGGAAGATAAATTATGTTTGTACCCTTGAATCTTAAGGGAGGACGAGAGACGTATGTTCCACTAGTGAAATTTGTGTACTAGAACTCTTATAAGTTTATTGTTGGGCATACTGCCAGTTGAAGTATGGTACGATAAGTCTTATTGTTTCTCCTACTAGTGGGATAAAAGTGAGGAACCAGGAACTATTGCGAATAGTAGAGATGATTTGAAACTTATAGTATATATTGTGTGTAGAATATATAGTTCACAATAAACCTACTTGTGTATGATAATCGCAAGACGAGATGTTAATTGTCTAAAGAATGGTTAATCAATTAAAGTGAATACAATAGAAGGTTAGATAGTGAACATATAGAATGAAGTATAAGTAGTGAAACTTAAATTGTAAGGCTTGGACAAGAACCTATGTGACAGGGTAACCTGAGATTAAAATGATCATAATTGAGGTATTCATTATTGGGGGTACTCGATAGCGTACTGTATGGGCGGTACAGATTAGTCTACTTGGGAGAGCAAGTATGTGATGCACAATACTTATCCAGAATTGTTCTTACCTACTGTACTTTTGTTTTCCAAATTTAGGGATGAAATTCCGTTGACAGGGGGAAAGCATGTAATACCCCGTATTTTTAATGACTTTTAAAACGGGATTAATTAGAATTAATTATGATATTATTGGAAATTAATCCGGATTTAAATATTACTAGAGAACAAAGTAGCATGTGACTTATGTTGAATATTACTTAGTGATTAAAGTAATATATACGAATATGAATTTACAATTAATTATAACTTTATAAACTTGTCGCGAATTATGTGTACGGCAATTATGGTAATTTAGTCGGGACGCACATTTGAATCGTGTCGGGATTATTATTTAATGAAATAAAAGTGAATTATTATTACGTCATCCGAATGGTCATTTTGACTGCACCAAAGTGTTTGGAAGGGTTCAAATAGTCCAAAAGTCTACTCGGACATTTGTATAGGGTCTCGGGGCATTTTTGAGCCGAATAGTCTCCTCGGAGGGGTAATATGGTCATTTGATTTGGAAGGTGAAAAGTATGCACGAATTTGGGAGATTATTTATAAGTCTAAAGGGTATATTATTGATTCATTATATAAAACTTAGATAGAAAGAAATTGATAGAGAGTGAGGAGTTTCTCTAGGAAAGGGAATAGTCATTGTGGGAGAACTAAGAGTAAAAAGTCACCACCACCAACCACCACCGGAAGTTGAACGGAGAAGGGAAGAATCAAAAGTGGACAATCATCTTCAATGGACCAGACCTACGAATTAGAGTCAAGTGAATAATTATTACAAATTTAGCATGTATATTGTCCATGTTATGTTGTTTAGAAAATTCTGAAAAAATGCATAATCAAAGTTGAATTATGGTGATGTTAATTGAATCTTTGAAAGGAGAATGATTTAGGATTAATTTTCTTTTGATTATAGAATTTAACCCATGAAATTTGGAAATTATTGGTGAACAAAATCTTAGTTTATGTGATGTTCTTGGAGAAATAATAAAATATGAGTTTTCTGGAAATTATGAGAAAGTTCATGTTTTGGAGATAAACTAGTTATATGTTAATTCATTTCTGGAAAGAAGATATATGTAGGATAAATCTCATGTTGTGGGTAGACATTAATCCCCTAAATAATCATCACATGTTGGATAGATTCAGAAAGTTATAGGATTATTCTTGAGATAACAAATATTTTTGTTTTTTGGAAAATATGAAATATATACACTTTAATCCAAACTCTTGATGATTCTAGGTTGTTTAGATCAGTAGGAATCATTTACATATGTTGCCATATCATGTGGTATGGATTATGAGGAATTTGGGCAGTTAAAATAGAGGTTTGATTGGTTAAAAGTTGTGTAACCCGTAGAATAAAAAATGCAGAAATCTGGGCACTATCTGATCGATCGATCGATCGACCAGAATCATCGATCGATCGACTCCCCATGGAAATCTGAAATATCTTCCTTTTTAATAATTGATTAAGTCCCAAACTTTGAGGAATCCTTGATGATGATTAAATGAACTTAATGGGACTTAGGGAAGTGCAATAGGATATACTTAAGATCCCAAAAATATTATTTTGGGATTATGAATGAGGGGAAATTAACGAGTGATTAATTAAACCGGTTATTTTGGAGAATTATATTACTTGGGATTTGAATTGGATAAACGATAATTTAAGGTTAGGACCAGTAGTAAGAGAGTCATAAATTATCGGTATAACCTTAGGTATAATTGGGATTAACCTTAAGATGTGGAATAAAGGGTTAAGAGTGAATTAGGGATTATCGGGGAATAAACCTAATTAAAGTGAATTTAATTTGTAGAAATTTGGGAGTCGTGATGACATGGATTTGTAGGACATGATGTTTTCCTACTGAATTTACTTGAGGATTAAAAGATCACCGTGGCGCGGGTGGATAAGTTCGAAAACAGATACTTTGAAAATTAAAGTCATAATAAAAAATATACGTAGGATATTCGGGCTATAATTATACTACGTAAGGGATTTATTATATGGGTTGTGAGTATGCCCTATGGTTATATACAGGTATGATGGATACCTAATATTATTATATATATATATGTGTGAAATGATTGCTTATTATTATCATATGGTTATGTGATTACGTTATTGATGTTATATTTATATTTGTGGAATGTATACCTATATTATCGTTTATTTTGTACATGACATACCTACGTTGTGTGACATCGGGGTGGAGGTTTCGCGTTGTGGATGGCCTTATCCTTTTGTGACCAATTGGGAGGGATTTTAGACTCGTACCCTAAGCATAGGACCTTGGAAACGAGCTATCTGAGATATGATAGTTCGACGATCAAATGGGAACGTATGTATGTGCGTGACCCATTTGGCTGGGGAGTATGCTCGCCTCCAATATATTTGTTTTATGTTATGATTCGTGAGAGATGCCGAATCAATAGTCCTTTATACAGTGACATTATGTATCAGGACATGATAGCATAGTACGCATGCACCGCAGTTGTGACCGGGGAGGTGTCATATTAGTATATATACAATTATTGTGATATTATAAATATATATATATATATATATATATATATATATATATATAATGTGATGTAATCTACTGCGTGACATTGTAGATATAGAGATGTAATCTTCTGTTTGAAATTACAGATTAAAAATATAAATTGTGATATAATCTACTGTGTAATGTTGTAGATAGAGGTAAATAATGAAATTTGAATTGAATTAAGTAAGTGAACACTTAACTCCAAGGTTGTAACAATATTAGTTCATATTAAAGAGCTACGAATATGAATAATTATATTACATATGTTATGGGACATACGGGGTTATGTTATGGGTTAGAATTATGTTGTGAGAACTAGTTAGCAGTGAACCTTAACTAGGAAGTTACTAAGATACAATAGGTGTGCACTCTAGATGAGAGGTGAGAATTCTCAAGAGAGAGCCCGAGAAACTAACATGTACATAATAAATACTTAATTTTAATTGTTAAGGACTTTTTATTTTTAAAATCTTTTACAATCGGTCTCTGACCCGTTTCCTTGCTTATTCTCTCCTCTACTATATCTTATACATCAGGTATCCAGCAGCAGGGATGCCCATCATAGATTATGGATATTTTGAGGGATTATAGCTACTAGCAGAGATGGAGATTTCATTTAGACGCTTCCTTTCTATGGATTCACTCATCTGCAGTGTCTACTTCATTTAAGGCATGTCGCCCAGGATTCTAGAGGTTGTAATTATTTATGTAAGCATTATGGATATCGATTTTATTTAGTGTAAAAGTTATAATTTAACTAGAGAGTTATTCCAGTCCCATTTATTCTTGTTATAGTTGATTTAGTTGTGCTGTGTTGTTGCATATTATTATTCCGTGCTGTGGAATGGTTTTAATTAACTAAAAAATGGAAAAAGGTTTTGACACTTAGCTTAATTAACTATTAGGTGATTAATAAAGAAAATATTTTCGACAGTGATGCTAAGAATGAACCAACTGTATATTCTGATTTAATTGGGTATGGGACTGATCACCCGGTATTTAATTAGGCGGGGTGTCGATGATGCTGATGAAGGATGCTTTCATATCTCTGGAACTTATCACACTTCTTCGTATAGTCGGCTGCATTTTTGTTGGTGTCGACCACCAATAACCCTGAGTAACAATCCTCTTGCAACATGACCGTCCACCTAGATGGCCTACCTCTGAAGGGTGAATACATCTGAGTAAGGGTATCAACAATCCTCTTTTGTATATCACAACTCCGATGATAGAGAATTTTGCTACCATATATCTGTGCTTCTTTCTCTCGACCTTGGACTCAGGGAGCTCGCCATACCGGATGTACCTAATTAATGGATCCATCAATGAATCTCCTAATTTTAAATTCAAGAAGAAATTAACCCCACTTTTATCTTCTTCTATGGTCGGCTTATGCAATATTTCCACTTAAGTTGTGCACCTGATCTCTGTCCTTGTTGCTTATGCTATTCTTTCCAAAGCACTGGCTTAGTTATTATCAAGCCGATGAATTATCCTGAGCTTCACCTCCTTGAAGGTTTTTATTAGTTTTTTTACTCGCTCCAAGTACTTGGCCATCTTCTCATTTTTGGCCTCATAAATGCCAAAAATCTGGTTCACGACCAACTGTGAGTCATTTTGGACAATCATTTGGTCAAAGTTAAGTACACTATAAATGGAGAGACATACCAACAATGCCTCATACTCTGACTCATTATTTGATTCCTTGAAGCTGAACCTCAAAGCATACTTAATATAGGTACCATAAAGGGCTGAAAGTATCGACCTGGTGCCACTACCACTTTTACAAGATGAGACATTAACAAATTTTCTCCATATGGGACATTCCTCTGAAAAGAGTCCATTCATTCCAAGTCCCATATTGAATAGAAAATATTTCTCTATAGCATCATCCTTGCCAAGCTCAACTACTATTGACTCTCCTGAAGCTTATTTCGCCCATGTAAGTTCGTCCATAATATCTGCCAAAGGCCCGCCATTTGATTACAGTCCTAGGCTGTGAGATGGTGTCAAACTCACCCATCTGAATTGACTAAGACATCAACCAACCCAATACTCAGTTTTATGGATGACCCGCCTCAAGGGAGTGTAGGTGAGCACCACCATCGCATGGGCCTAAAAATATGGAGTCATCTCCTTTGAAGCATGTAACAATGCGTATAATAATTTTTTCATTCTAGGATACTTTAACTAGGGCCCTGTAAGGCTTTGTTAGTGAAATAAATCGGCTTTAGTACACCTTCATCGTCTCATACAACTACTGCACTAATGGTTGACTCTGATACCGATAAATATAAAAATAATTTTTTTCCTTGAATAGGTCGAGATAGCAACATCGGTGACCCCAAGTAAGCTTTGAGGTCTTGGAAGTCCTTTTCACATTCTTCATCCTAGATAAATGATTTCCTCAAGATTTTGAAAAATGGTAAACACTTACTCATCGCTTTAGAGAAGTAACGATTGAAGTTATCAACATGCCCTATCAGCATCGATACATATTTAATTGTCTTGGGTGTTCGCATTCCTACAAGCGCTTTGATATCTGTAGGGTTAAAGTTGATCCCTCTCTGGATTATCATGAAGCTAAGGAACTTCCTTTCCCCACACCTAAAACACACTTGGTTAGGTTCAATTTCATCGTGAACTTATCCATTTTGTCGATCAAGGATGACAACATGGCTCTCGAACTTCATGTTCTTGGTCAGCATGTTATACACATAAACTTCCATGGTCTTCCTAATATGGTCCTCAAACATCCTGCTTACCAACCTCTAAAAGGTTTTCCCCGTATTCTTGAGACCGAATGACATTACCTTATAATAGTACGTCCCTTTATCCATGATAAAGGAGGTCTTCTCATCATCGTCCTCATGCATCAATATCTGACTCTAACCGAATATGCATCCATGTGCAAGGAAAAAAATTCAAATTGAGTCGGTATGTATATATTTGACTTTTCCCAGAATAAAACTTGTTTAAGTCATAAATAGATTTTTATATTGTCACGACCTCCACACGATCTATGACGTGTTTGATTAGAAGACGTAGTGATAAAGCTTCAAAGATTATATCATGCCTAGTTTTATTGGTGCACATTTCATATCTTTAGTCAATTGTATTCCGAGATACTCTCAGGTATGAACGCATTATTTTTAGGGAGTTCGAAAAGAGTTTTAAAGGGTGTAAATTTGTGTATAAATGTTTTAAATGTTTTAAATGTTTTTTAATAATTTTATCTTTGTTTATTATGAGATAATTACAGCCTAGAGTCGTATGAAACCACATCTTGAATTTTAGTGGTTCAAATGACATGTGATATCGTTCGAATGACATCTGACAATCCTTCAAATGACTTGTGGATCTTGTTATAAAAGAACCACATTCTATAAAATAACTCATATGTTTTCTGCATAAGTTTTCTAAGGTTTTTGAAGTTAAAAACCATCCTTAGAGTTTAAAAGATCTGAGATTTCTTATACTATTGCTATAGAAATCTTGTTTGCACCATCTCGGTTTATTAATCCATATTGAATAAAAGGTTTCTTTGGGTGTTGCGGTGAAGAAGCAGAGGTGCCCGTCATCTGAATCATAGACGGCTGCCAAAGCTACATCGATGGACATCGAGGCACTCGTGGGATGCGTGTGCTATGGACGAGTATCGTGGAAAGGATTTATGGGTGTTCATTGTGAAGGAGTTAAATTTGTTCACAAACTTGGTGAGTGTTAAATTTGGAAAGGAATTTTTCAAAGAAAAATTGTTTTGAAATCCTTGAAGCATATTTGAAATAAAAAGGGGCCTACAAATTGGTATTAGATATAGAAACACTTCATTATTGTGTAGATCCTCGTTTTGTGCTATTTGGTAGTCATGTTTCTTTATCACTCTTGGTGTATTTTTCTCTCGATGGATTCTCAATGTCTTGACGAATTAAATTATTTGAATTTGAAATTTGCAAAACGTATTGAAATTCTTGAATAAGAAAATTCTCGGTTTAAACATATGATCGAATATTTGCAAACGTTTCAAACCAAAAGATTTATTATTCATAAGAAGTTTGCGGCATTGTATGATAACTTTAAATATTTATTTTTGGCCAGGAAAAGACTAATAATAGACTTCTTATTTTAGAAAAAAATTTGGAGGACTTAGAAAATTCTAGGGCTTGTGTCGTGGATGATAGTAGTTTGATTAATGATTTTGTGACACATGAGAAGACTCTCAGGGATAGGTTTTCTCACATTGAGGGGGAGTGAGATAACCTTCTAGGGGTAATTTAAAGTTTGAATAAGGAGTTCCTAAAATTTGAGTCCAAAATTTTGATGTTGAAAAATGATTTAAGTGATTCCAGAAGTGACGGTAGTGGGTTATCCTATTCTAGTTCTTAGAGAGTCAAATCCAAAACCATAGTTTGTTTTATAGAATCAACCACATCCAAGGGTGTTAGAAAAGGTCAACCTAAAGGTCTCGTTCCTTTTCGTGTTTACACATGTTCGCAGTGTGGTATGAAAGGTCGTCTTAGGCATTTTTGCTATGATCATAGAAAAGACCCTAGGAAGTTTAAACATAGTGTCCCATCGGTTCCCAAATCTTGTTTTGTTAGGTACACACCTCTTTGGGTTAAGAAATCCATTTTGAAGATGCTAAATACTTCATTGGTTAATTCTCACATGCTAGCACATGATGCTTCACATGTTATTTGTTATGGATGATTGATTGCATGATGATGTTTGCCATACACTAGTCTTTTCTTCTTGATTCATATATTTCTAGTGTTATAACATGTTTATCTCTTTGAATTATTTTTTCCATTTATTTGAGTCTTGTTGAAAATACAAAAAGATTTTGTTTTAATAAAATTTTTGAAATTACAAAAAGATTTTTGGTTTCATATATTTTTGAGAAAATGCAAAAAAGATTTTATTTTAAGTCAAAAGTATTTTTTTGAAAAACACAAAATGATTTTTTGTTTACTCTTTTTTTTCATGAGTTTTCTTGTTTGACATGGCGTATTGGTGTGCTTGGACCCCCGTCATTTCATTATCCACGTGGCTATGACATTTGGTCATAATTACAGATGCTCAGAATGATCTCAACCATTGACAAATGGGGTTATTTCGAAGCTGAATTGCATTTAGATTCGACTTTGTATATATACCATCGCACTCACATGCATGATTTTATATTAATGCTTGACTTCTTATTCGTATTTGAGTTTTATGAGACATTCTCCTCTCAATTTTGTCATCTATGCGTAATAAGACTTGGGAGGAGGTGTGAATTTAAGAACCGTTTACCATGAGGATTTAGAAGGCTTAAATTAAAAAAATGACGAGTGTTCACCAGAAAGGGCTACGAGAGAATAACAATCTCAGGGTGCAAGTCACCATTTAAAAGAGTCCAAGAAAAGTTAAAGCAATAAAAGGAATCATATGCCGAAAATAGGGCCAATAGGATTTCTCCAAGTTGAGAAAGATAGAAACCTCAAAAGAGGTCAAAAAAGAAAAATATGTATATATGAGGGTGTTTGAATGGAAAAATAACAACGATTTGCACCACGAATCCTAATGTTGAGAAATCTTGCCATGACGCCATTGTTTGTAGAATAGTCAAAATTTCGGATCTATGTGCATGTTGTTCGTTTAAGTTCATTAAGCTCAATATGTTAATTTTCACATATGGCTAAAACTAAGTGTGATGAAATTTATCTATCAATTATAGCTTCTTGATCATTTCGATGTGTTTAAGTTGTGATTCATTTGTTGTAGTTCACACCCATTCATTCCATATCCAAGTTTGAGCACATTGATTCTATGTTGGCATGAAACTCACATTATTTTACTTTTTATTTTATTTTGAGTCTGTTTTGCTGCTATTTCGTATTTCCAGTACCTGTTTTGAGCTAATTTCTTCACTGGGGAAAACTTTAACATTTTTAGAACTGGAATACAGTGTTTGCTGAAGTCATTTAAATGACTTCTAGACGTCGTTCGAATGACATGTCTAAGTCGTTCAAAGTTTGGTTCTAAAAACACAATTTTGAGGCATTAATTTTATAAGATATGGTTGTTAGATGGTCGTTTGTAAGGTCGTTTGATAGATGTATTGACCGATAACTTACTATTTTTGGTCATTTCTAACCTCATTCAAATGACTTTCCAATGTCATTCAAACGACACGGCTTAGTTGTTCGAACGATCTGCCTGCTTTTTTAGCTCTATTCTGTTTATGTACTTGCTTTCTATATGTGATGATATCTTTATATTTGGGCACTTTTGGGTTCACTTGGGTTGTTTACATTCAGTCGATATTGATTATTCATGTGTTGATTCTTATGCTTCATTGATTCGTTTAGTCACACATTTTCTTAGATTGCTGATTCATTCTACATGACTGTTTGATAGTTATGATTTGGTACTTTCTGAGTATTATTAGTTGGCATTTCAAGTTTATCTAGATATGATTCCTTGATTTATCTCATTTTTGATATTTGATTGTTTGTTTATCTTTTTCACTTATTGTCTATTATAGACAAAAAGGGTGAGAGATGTATATGATGTAGGGGGAGTATTGAGAACATATTTGTTTTGGCTTTAAAAATTGGTATCATGCTTTTGATCATATGTTCATATTTTATTAGTATCATGTTGTATCGCACATATTGGTATTTCTCACTTGTTTAACAAATGATTTTTTTTACATTTTGGTATTTTTGTGTAAGTTGTTCCTCCATACTTCACTAGGTATTTGTCTATTTTATTTGTGTAGGTACTCTTCAGCAATGCGAGATTTCGAGACTACATCACATTCAGACAACTCATGCTTGCCGGACCTACAAATACTAGTCATTGTCCTGTATTTTTAATTTTGGGTTTTATGGGATGGGATTTAGGTGTCATACGGTTTGACGACCCGACTTAGGCATTTCACTATTTGAGTTTTGTCCCGAAATAGTGAACGGCAAAATTTGTAAGGACAAAGTTTCTAATTGAGTCCATTTGTATGTATTTCACTTATTCCCAGAACAAACCTTTTTTAGTCATTGATAGATCTTTATATTGTCACGATCTCCACATATTCTATGACGTGTTTGATTAGAAGACATGGCGACAAAGATTCAGAGATTATATCATGTCGAGCTTTATTGGTGCATGTTTCAGGTCTTCAATTAATTGCATTCTGAGATACTCTGGGGGTATGAATGCATTATGTTTGTAGAGTTTGAAAAGAGTTTTAAAGGCTAGAAATTTGTTTATTAATAGTTTAAAATGTTTGAAATGATTTTAAATATTTTTATCTTCGTTTATTCTGAGATAATTACAGTTTAGAGTCGTATGAAACCACATCTTGAGTTTTAGTGGTTCAAACAACATGTGATGTCGTTTCAACAACATCTCACAACCGTTAGAAGGACTTGTGGGTCTTGTTAGCATAACATGCCGACTTAAGGTTTTTACTTAAAGAAATTTTCTCTCAGAATTTCGAGGTGTGTGCCAAACCATATTCCAGAAAAGAACTCATACGTTTTATGCATAAGTTTTCAAAGGTTGTTAAAGTTAAAAACCATCCTTAGACTTTAAAATATCCGAGATTTCATATACTGTTGATATAGAGATCTTGTTTACACCATCTAGGTCTGTTCATCCATATTGAACAAAATATTTTATTAGGTTTTTCGATGAAGAAGCGGAAGATTCCGTGTTTCGAATCATAGATGGTTGCAAAAGCTACATCGGTGGACATCAAGGTACTCATGGACGCGTGTGATGTGGATGAGTGTAGTGGAAAGTATTTCTACGTGGGTAATGTGGAGGAGCGTTTAAAGTGAAGAAGAGTGTCAAGTCTTGTGGGGATCGAGTCGTTGGGTAAATCTGTTTGTCTTCCTTTCTAAACTCGTATCATAGTGATTGTCTGGCTTGGGCCGTCTGAGGTTTTTTCCCTTAGTGGTTTCCTCGTACATCTAGCATTGTGAAATTTACTTTATTTTACTTTCTTTAATCACCTAGATACATGTTTAGGATTAAACATGATAAAGATTGACTTAATTGAAATTAGTTCACAAACTTGGTGCTTGTTAAATTTGAAAAAATATTTTTGGAATAAAAATGGTTTTGACATCCTTAAAGAACATTTGAAATTAAAAGGGGCCTTCACTATGAAACTCGTCAATTTATTCTCGGCCGTGGCATCAACCATCTTATCAATTTGGGGCAAGGGGAAGTTGTCTTTAGGGCAAGCTATATTCAGATCGGTGAAGTCGAAACACATTCTCCATTTTTCGTTGACCTTCGGCACTATAATGACATTAGATAGCCAGTCTAGATATTGAACATTTCAAATGAACTCGGGTGACTAGAGTTTCTTCACCTCGTCTTGGATGACCTCATATTGATCCCTGACATAAGTTCTCCTCCTTTTGATTTATTGGATTCATCTTCTCATCAATATTCAGTCGGTGATAGATAACCTTTGGGTTTATCCCTGGCATGTCTTCATGGCTGCATGCGAAGATACTCGATCTCCTTCTTAAAGTTTACCAATGTTTCCTCCACTTCTTTTTTCAAGGCTTACCCGATGTAGACAATTGTTTTAGTCGTCCTTATTAAAGACGATGGATTCTACCTCCTTAACGGGATCACCTTTTTTTAGCTTCTTCTCATCCCTTGGGTCGAAAGTATCTATATTGTTGTTAGTAATAGCCTGCTTATAAGCTTATCGACCCCCCCCGAGATAAAGTAAAACTCTCAAGCTTCCACTTGGTCACCTTAAACTTTCCCTACATCATAAGGGGTTAGGAATTTACCATTTGGGGAACCGTGGAAGGGACAACCTCAAATTCCTTGAGTGACACTCTCTTGAGAATAATGTTATATGCCGAGCAGACATGCTCATCCGTAATGAAAAGGCTCACTTTCTTGGTGAGACACCTCGGTCAGGTGCCTATGAATACATTCATTTCAAACGCCCCTAGTGGGTGAACCTTCTCTCCGCTACAGTCGATCAATTGTTAATGGTAGGGGACCAATCTCTTGTTATTGAGCTTCAAACCTTTAAAATGGTCCCAAAACATCACGTTGGTCAAGATACCACCAACAACAAGAATATGTAATAGGTCATACCCATGGACCCAAGAGCTAATGACCAAAGGGTTATCATGAGGGGATATAATTCCTTTGAAATCCTATCTTGAAAATCCCACCACTAAAGTTTCCATGTTAACTTTCTTCAAATTTCTAGGCTCTGGCTCTAATTCGATGGAGTTAACATCCATTATCTTAGTCACCGGCTTTGCCTCCACAACATGGGTTTTACGGTCGATCGGTTTTGTGCCTCCTTATGTTAATATTCCACATATAGACTTTACATCAAAGGATATCATATGCAACCAACCCTTGGCATTGGTAATCTTCGTTGGGAGATCGGGGTTATCTTCTTCACGGTTTGATTCATCATACTTTTTATTGGGAAAGGACGTTCGTCTTGACTTGTCATTCTTTTCCACTATGTGCTTTTTCCTGGAGTTATCTTTGGCGCCACTTTTGTCTATATACTGTCGGAGAATTCATTGCTTTAATATCTTATCTGTCTAATCCTTTAAATTAAAGCATTTATCAGTTGTATGTCCATGGTCTTAGCTGAAGTCACACCATTTGCTGTTGTTCTTCTTCTGAGGAGGGGACTTAAGCCTCTCTGGCCACCAAAATGACCTGTTATTCTTGATCTCATTGAGGATCATATCGGGGCTCACCGTCAAAGGGGGTATACTTACAAATTTATCTTCAATCGACCTCTTCTTTCCTTACTTATCTTTTTTTCCTGATGAGACTTGCTTCCACTATGCTCTTTAATGTCTCTCCTTTTAGCCTCCACTGCCTCCTCCGCATTCATGATCCTCCCGGCCGAGGCTAGGAGTTCCATCAAGGTCTTTAGAGGATCTTCGATGAGCTTTCAAAGAAGTTTTCATGTCTTTAACCTACTAATAAGGGCAGTCATAGCAATGTTCTCCTCATATTCTTCCACATCCAACTTTTCTTTACTGAACCGATAAATTTAATCGCTCAGTGTCTTATTCTTTCCTTGTTTCACATCTAAGAGGTGAGTTACCTTCCTTGGAGATTTTATGCCGAAGCAAAAAATATGAATAAACTTCTTGGCCAATTAGTTGAAATTTCCAATGAAGTCTTTAGTAAAATTTTGTGTACCACATATAGGCGGCACCTATGAGGGTCCTAGATAATTACCTGCACCTCATCTCATTCGGGGTTGAGTAGATATAGGTTGTTTACGGATACATATCTATGTGCACATGATTGGAACTCCCATCATACTTCGGGGCTAATAGGGAGAGGTTTAAACTTTGCATGGGTAAGACAACTCATGATCTTTGCGACAAAAGTATACCTCTCTATGTAGCCTCGGCGTCTAGGGTCTCGGATCTTGAGAAAATAACCAATCATGTCTTCTAACCTTTGAATGGAACTATTCAAAGGCTTATCGTCAATGGCGACATTATCATCACCACTTTCTGGTGCATCCTCCATTCGTTCCGGAGCTTATGCCATTGTCCTCTACCGATTATTTACTTATCTTTCTCCTCCCCGTCCCGTCCTTGCTAAGGCCGATCATTACTAAGTTTGATATTTTTACTAGATGCATCATTAATATGACATTGAGAGATCCGATCACGCAAATCTTCGCCCAAGCTATGATGATCGAAGGCCTTGCCTCTACTGAGCTTATCAAAAGCTAAAGTCCTTAGTCGATCATTAGGTGCCGACGAAGGTTCTTTCCTTTGTAGACTAGAGATGGGAAAATTTTATCGCCTGATACATCATACAACTCCCAATAGTTTTCTTCGTTACAGTCCTTGTCATCCAGACAGTGCTAGACCTATTTCCCCAAGCGAAGATGTCTTGGATTAACAATGTCCTTCCACCACTAATGGCACTGACACAACTTCGGTGGGGTCGGGGGGTGGTCCCCCTATCCCTAAATCCATTATCTACCTTGTAATCGGATTAATAATCACGGTTGGGTCACATGGGGTTGTTCCAAACATGCTTTGGCTAAATTCCATAAACTGCTCTTGCATCTTTTGCTAACTAGCTAGTAAGGATTGAAGTGTCACCATCACATCAATCATCTCTGACTGAGGTGGTGGTTAGGTTGAGCTTGGGTCAGCACCTGAAGGAAATTCATGTGTCGTGTCTCTAGTGAGAAGAAGTAACAAAGCTAGATAAACTATAAGTAAGGACGAATATTAAATAACACCTACACAACTCTATCAATGGTGGCATAGGCCCAAAAATGGTGGAGCTGGACCACCACTACAGGCAAAAGTGAGAGTATAAGTGGAAAAATGAAGAGGAACAATGAAACACCCCGTATTTTTATTTATTATTTTAATTAATTAATTGGAATTTTCGAAAAAAATAAATTTTTGAATTTTAAAATTTTTATTGGTAGAGTATGTTGGCTATGATTTTAGAAGAACAAAACTTCAAGCGGAATTAAAATCGGAGTTAAAACGGATTTTATATTGATTTTACAATATTTTTGCCTTGTGGCATTTTTTGGGCAAACTGTCAGTTTTTCGGGGTGATCGATCGATCGACGGGGGGGTAGATCGATCGACCCTCCCAGAAAACGTGCGCTGTAAGCTGTTTTTCTTAAGAGTTGTGTAGGATTAGGACTCCTAATCACTATATAACCTTGTTAATCCGTAGGGGGACTTCTCATAATCACTTTTTCTCCAGTTTTTCACCAGAGAACACTTCCAAATATTTTTCCTCTCACTCATAATCATCAACCTTCAACAAAATCAAGTTTTTGTCACAAGTTTTGGCACAAGTTTTTGAAGGCTTAATTGGGGTTTAATCAAGATCGTTCAAGAACACTCTTTTGCTAATTTTTCGAGAGGAATCCAGATTTCTAATCAGATTTTCAACACGATCTTCACAGGCATGAATACTCTATTCTTTTCCTTTAGTATTATGCGTTTTAAGTGTCGCCTAAACACTTAATTACATGTTTTCTTAAAAATAATTAGTAACTTAATTATAAAAATTGAATACTAATTATGGGGCAGTTTTTATAAAATCTTTTAATCTGAATAATATTCATAACCCTTTGGGTACGTAGGATTCATGAGTGATTTTGGGTTTTATTGGTATTGGTTGCATGTAGAAAATTCTAGTTTTAAAATAAATGATTTTTGGGTGCGTACAATTCATGTAATACATGTAGAGATAATAAAATTTGGTTTGATGAATATATGATGAAAACTTGGTATATTTAATTTAAAATAATTAAATGAGATTATTTGGGTATTGTTGACGTTGTGATAATTAAATTAAATATTTAATTGAATTGGACTATCATGCGTTATTTTATACACTGATTAATTATTCTTGTTGGTGTGACTTGTTGGTATTTTGATGTTGCCTTTGTGACGACGGGTTGTTGGGTATTATTGCTCTCCCTATATTTTAGAATGCCTCTAGGTATGGGACTAGTGGGTATGCCTTTTGATGATTTACGCCTTCTAGGTATGGGACTAGTGAGGGTAGATTATCGCATTTTTATCATCTTGAGGGTGGGTTGATTTTTATTACTTTATCGTCGTTACGGTAGTCTAAGCACGAGACTAAGTTAAGATTTATGTTAGAAAATCCTCCTATACATAGGACAGGACGTATTGATAACTTGGGGACCCTTAGGTATGGGACTAAGGGGTATTTTGAGGATCTCACATCGATTAAAAAGGGTGGGGTAATTCATAAATTGTGAAATTGAGAAATTGAGAATTAATGCCTAAGATAAAAACGGGTATTAAAATTTGTGGCGACATAACGTGTCGGGGCTGACAGTTTAAACGGGCCAGAGGGCGATTTATGTCGTGTCGTGTGTGGAACCTTGTCATGTGTCGGGGCCGACAGTAAACGGGTCAGAGGGCGATTGACAAGGGTAACCTTGTCATGTGTCGGGGCCGACAGTAAACGGGTCAGAGGGCGATTGACAAGGGGAAGTGTGACACTTTAATGAAAAGTGAGAACAATAAAAGTTGGTTAATATAATTAAATTCACATCGTGGGACTTGGGAATTTAAAATCATATTGGTGTGCCTTTATAAATGGGGATTTTTGCGGGTAGATAGTAGATTATAATTATCGCGTTTAATTATCCCGTTTAATTTAAAATATTCTATTGTGATATTTATTGCGTATAATGCTGCTGTCTGGATTCAAGGATCCTATTTGAGGGGAGTAGTGTGTATTCTTGCTCGGGGCTTTGGATCTGACCCATGCGTTGACTAATCTTTTTCAGGATTAGAATTAGAGAAGCTGCATAAGTTTATCGGAGTTATCATTTGAAGGTGCAGCTGGAGCTGATTTACTTTATCGCTTTGTTTTAGTTTAGACTTTCTTTTCCAGTCGTATTTCAGTATGAGACTTCATTGGAGTTTTATTGGGCCATTCGGTTCCAAAGTTGTTTAAAGGATTTATGTTGGATTATTCAGATCTTTGTTATTCAGGTTTTATTTAATCATTATTGGAGATTTGATTTTTTGGAGTTAGCATGTGATGGATCTTTTATCGTTTAGTTAGTTGTGATTATTTGAGATTTATTCAATTATTTATCTTATGGACTGATTATTTATGTCTCATATCTGTCTCATGCTAAGAATGGTATTTTATTTAGTTCACGCCCGGCATAGTTCGGCGGCGGTGGCTGGCCACCCCGTCTGTCGAATTTTGCGGGGTGTGACAAATAAGATAATCTCTTCCCATAGATAATGACAAAATGATGATGTTTTGAATCACCACTTAAATTTGTATGCAGTTCAAGATCTATATTACTTAAGAATGGAGTATATATGAATTCAGGATTGTAAATGATAAGAAGGAGATGAGATAAGGGAGAAAACACAAAAATAAAGTGGTTCAGCTGATAGGCCTACTCCACTGTACAAGGTTGTTGGTGGATGTTTTTACTAAAGGGCACTAACGTCCATGAATAAAATCTCTTAATATTTCTCTCTCCCACTTACAGTTTAATAGAGTTTCATCTAGGGTTGCTAAATATCGATCCTTGTAAACGAAGAATAACAAGAAGTCTTATATAGGCTTGGGAGTTACAATACACCCCCTAAGGATGCAACATGTGTGCATGAGGCAAGTGACCCAATGAGGAATCAACATTTATCTAGGACATGTATAATCTATGATGATGAAATATTCCCTCATGTGGGTTGAAGATCTATTATAGCACTATGGTTCATGTGTACTGACGATGCCCAAGTCACGTGGGTCATATGAAATGTTGATGTAGGCTTTGATGGTCTCGGTCGAGCCGATACTGAATTAGGCAGTCCAAGGTAGTAAGAAACTATGAGGTTGAGAATATCTCCTCAAGGTAGTCAACATGGTCTAGTCCTGCCGCTATGGTACGAGGCCAACACATGGACATGCTGAGACATAATAGACAATGATGGACTGGAGAGCGAGACGAGTTGAATGACTGTAAATGCTGAGGAAGAGGTCTCGAATGCTGAGACTACTGGAGATGGGCCTATGCAGTGTTGGACTATGAACATGAAAATCTAACGGATGCTGAACTAGGCTGATGAGCTGGGCCGAGTCTAGTCCAAGACGAGACCATACTTGTGTGTATCAGTGTCTACAGACAACCCAATGATGATTTTTTATTTGATGATGACTAAGGTGGATCGCATTGTGCTCACGCACTGGCTCCAGTGCACCATGTGTAAAGGTGGGGGGAAGAGTTGTATGTGCATTTAATGTGAGACTAAATAATTTTTGGTGGAATTTCAAAAACCATTATATTTACCCTTGCATAAATAATTAATTTCATCATAAAATATTTTATCCCTGGGAAAGCTTTACGACCAAGTTTCCAAGTCGCTCGAGTAAACGCTCACTCGAAGTGAAAATACATTTGTGGTTATTTACACATACCTTTATACAAATAATTGTTGATTCCATAATTATTTGTTTGTTTGTTTAAAATAACCCCCGTTTACAGTTTGTTCGAAGAGAGGTGATGATATTTTGTCCAGATATTTCTTTACAAGTAAAAAAATATCTCTACGAAGGGGAAAATATAGGAGGAGGTCCAAGCCCAAGGTTGATCGAAAGACTAATCTGTTTAAAACAAAAGATTAATGATAGAACAAAAGATCATTCGAAAGGAGATCATTCGTAAGAAGCCCCACAAATAGATTGCATGATCAAATACCTTAAAGAAGGAACTTGGTCACTTGAAGGACCTTGCACAAAGATCAAGATAAATTGAGATACATTAAAGGCACATTTGGTAATATGAGTTATGATTTACATGTATTATCTCTTATTGTTGAAATACTTGGATCTTTTCTGTAATAATTCTGAAGTTGGTTAGTACCTTTGAAGGACCATGTCTGGAAAGACTTGGGAGATCTCACTTGCACTATCGAATAACCTCATTTATGTAACCTCATAGTGGCATGATTTAGAGGATTAGGAAGAAGAAAGCACTAGGTAATCAATACAATCCTCTTTGGCACACTTGGGTAAAACCTCTGTTCAATAAGCTCAATAAATAGCCTCTCGAGATACCATCATCTGGGGGACATCGCTCGAGGGACCTCATTTCTAATAGTTGTTTAAAGATATCCTTTTGGTCTGTTATAGATAATTACAGGTTTCTCGAACAACCTTCATCCAAAAGATTACATTTGGCTGATTGGACAACTAATTTCATATATCATTGTCCGCTACCTTTTGTGACGTCATATTTCCTGACATTTTTTAACTCGAGAAAAGTGGAACTCGAGTGAATTTATTCCATGAACCACTAGATCATTTAATGGAACATTCCATAATTTATCAGAAAATAAGCATTTGTGTCAACCTGTCATATCTCAACTAATTCAAAGGGGCTCTTAGTATAGCACAAACAGTGTTCTCGCCAAAACGTAATATATCATGCATTTAATGTGTTATCTTTATCATTAATTGCATAATAACATTATCATTAAATGAGGATAGATCATTTAATGTAGGCAAGGTCGCTCAAATGACGTTGCCCTCATATTAATACTTTTGCTTATCTCCTTTAAAGGGAATTATCAATTCTTCTCCATGTTTGATCCCCAATTTTCTCGACACGAGAATTAATTACGATTTACCATTTGGTGATTATATTCCTTGATCTTTAGTGATTAAACATTCTTTCTTTACAAACATTGTCATTTATTGCACACATGGTTTGCTTCCGTGCCTATATTATGCCAAAATGCTTGTTGTTTCTCCCTCCAACCAGGTTGATTATGGGGATGCATTTCATCAATATAGACCTTTAGTTGTAAAGACTAGTTGTTGCAGACATTATAATTCTCATGTATTTTATTACTCTTTGTGCACTAATCATCATTCTAATAAGTAGTTATGCCTCGTTAAATACGAATTGTATTTTAAGAACCCAAATCTCACACATACAACTTGGAAAATGGTATCTTGGGACTTGAAAAAGACCAAGTGTGGTAGTCAATTGATACGGGTGAAAGATAAATAACACAATGTCATTGACGAGGGAAAAACCATAATTCTTTATCTTCCTTTTATTCCACTAGGAAAATCCTTGGACGACGTACTAAGAATGAACTAGTTAGATCAACCTTTTGGTCAACAAAATAAAAATAGAAATTTTAAAAACACATTAGGATCATTGAGTTGGAGACGTTTCTAACATCATACCATCTCGCTGACCTCTCCATGTGATAGTATGTGAGATGAATCCATATAAATAAAGAATAATGTCATTATAGCATGGCAAAGGTTCAACCCACGACCCAACCTCACATAAATATTAACAAGGTCACAATGGGGATTGTCATTAGGCATCCCAATTAAGAAAAAAATAGGACAAGGATGTTTGCTTTTAACTCTAAAGGCGACGCATACCCTTTACTAAAGGTGTTAAGTACTTCGACATCCTAATTTTTTTGTTCGTCAATAAGTTTGGTCTATGTCTTGTAGAAGAACCTGATGTATTAAGCAAAAGCGATCTTACAAGAACCTTCATTTTTATTGGCCATCCATTTGTCCAATTTCTCCCTGCTATGCTTCTCATCATAGTTGAGAGGAGTTGATAAAAAAAGGGCTTTAACCTGTTTAGTCTCTTAAACAAATATTAATACAAGGTTATACCAAACCTTTTATTTTTTTCCAAAAAGTCCCTCACTATATAAAAACAATCAAAATAATGACACAAATAAATCCATTTACCAACCTTCCTCCCCCTCCTCCCCCCACCCCACTTCCCGATCTCCTGTATCCCTCATCGGAGCTTCGACGACCCCCATTGGATTTTCGATGACCATCACTGGAGATTCGTCGAGACTACTGGAGATCCGGTGGGGTTATTAGAGCTCCGACGAGGGTTGCTAGAGCTCTATCAATGGGGAGGTGGGGTGGATGGAAGTGGGGAGGGGGTGCCGCTAGCGCAGGACTTTAAAAATATGAGAATATTGGGTAATCACCGTAGATCTAGTGAGAGGCTACCGGAGCTCTGACAGTGGAGAATGGGGTGGGTGGGGAGGGGGTGTCGCTAGCATAGACCTTTAAAAATCAGAGAATATTGGGTAAATGAGTGTTTGACAGACTAAATGGATTAAACTAAAATTAGGTATCTTTTTTATAAAATACGTATTTATGTTGAGAATATTACGGTAATTGATCCTTAAAAAATTGTACTCAAAAGGTTCCCAACCTAACAATTGATAGAAATCTTCAAACATGATTCTAAATTTACCGCATGAAGAAACATAGTTGTGTGTGGAGATGCTTCACCGGATGTACTGAAATTCCTAAATCTTGTGGTATCTCACAACCCAATACACACCATCATGTTTTCCTACTTAGATTGAATGTAGGTGGACCAGGAAATAGATCCATTGGGTGAGCCTCTTGGGCAATCAAATTAGACCTAAGATTAAGGAAAATCCCTTTATCCAATATAAATTGTAGTATATTGGAAGTGTAAAATAAATATGTAATGGTTTAATCCATCGTCTCCTCATAAACAAACAAATGATGATCATCTGAATTCACCATCCCTTCAATAATTTTTAGTTTCTTAGAAAAGTAGTTGTCTTCACCAAACAAATGGGCACAAATTTATCATTCAGTGACCTATTTCCTTGCAACCGTCTCAGTTGTCAGATTACACGTTGAGAGAGTCATGTCCCATGAAGAAGAAGAAGAAGAACCCATTAAAAATTCAATGATGAAACAAAAAACCAACATAAAGGATTCAAACAGTCTCAGATACTCTTAGGAATGCAAGTTATTGTATCTTCCTCTCTCTAAAAGAAAATATGAAGTTCTCTTAATAAATTCGACAGTAGGAAAGTCTTTAATGCATATAGATAAGGGTAAGACTTGGTCTAGTGGTTGTGAATTAGTACTAAATCTCCATGGTAGATTGGGTTTGTTCCCTGGTTTGAGTCTCAACAACTGCAAACAATCTGGGGGCCAGCGGGTGGCCACTGATCTGCGAGTGGGGATTAGTCGAGGTGTGCGTAATGCTGGCCTGAACACCTCATGATACCTCTAAATGGGGGGAATAAACCCAAAAAAAGATAAGGGTATTTATAAAGGAAGAAAATAGACTTTAAAAAAGCTTTGTAACATGAAAATTTAAAAAAATCAAGTCAATGTGGTTCACATACAAGCAAATATCAAGATTATGATGACTAAATGACCTTAAAAGAAATTTATGCTTGCCATATGTAAATAAAAGAGGTATTTTTGAATAAATCCACCAATTCTTTCAACAATCCCACAAAATTATGATATAGTTATTATATTAAAAAACTTATAAAAATATCAAAATGTCCTTGTTCACAGCCCCACAATTATCTTTGTAAAACATGAAAATCTTGTAGAAACCTAAATAAATGGAATGAACAGCAACTGAAATTGTAAGGCCTCTTCCATAAGGCAATGTTACTATAAATATCTGTATCAAAATGACTCTCCCACAACTATTTTCATGCGTAAGAAATAAACAATAAAAAAATAAAGAAGAGAGAATAAATATCACAACATTATGCCCTCATCTCTCATAACAAAGTGAGCCAAAAAGTCATAACTTTTTTTTTCAAAGAGGACCTAAACCCATTAAAATCCGGGTCTCAAAAAAATCATACAAGAACGGTTCAAACTGGTGTGTAACCTTTTTTTCTTGCAAGCTCCGGCATGGAAGAGTACAAATCGAAGCAACTATCATACATAAAATATTGTTGGCTATCGACAAAACATATTACTAATTTCAATTTAATTTAAATTACAAAAAAAAATTCAAGTTAAAATATTGTTTCGAATTCGTTATCCCTCATCAAATCACATGAGACTGGTAGTAGTAGTGGTATGGAAGATATGGAAGAAAACTAGAAAATTAAACAAGAAGACAAATTTGAATGGGAGGTAAATCTCAATTTTTAATGACAGTGTATTTTTGAATTATGGAAAAATAATATTGTTAAATATTTCTAGGTAGATACTTGATAATTATGCATTTGATATGTAGGTATTTTATTCCTAAGAAGAGTTAACCACATGATGATCGGTGGAGCATTAATGTTGTATATGGGTTTAACAACCACTAACTTAACGAAAAAATAACATTTGAAGGTCGTTCATTTATTGGGAGATTGATTAAAGGGGAGAAGAAATTAGTTGTTCACAAGAGCATATGTGGGGTCAAACCAAGAGAGATTATTCGTGTGTTAAAAATAAGGGATTCAAATAATGCATAAACTATTCAAACAACATACAATTTCAAAGCAAAGAAACAAAGTATTGAGAAGTAATGAAGAACAAAATGCAATAGTTGATGAACATATTGGATACTAAACAATACATGGAATTTCATAGGAGAGATCCAAACATGGATGAGGTGTTAGATTTATTTTTTGTACATATATGCAACATTACACTACCCTCGCGAAATGCTTCCTAAAAGTTCTTCTAATGGACTATCCGTACAAAACGAATAAACATGAGATGCCCTTAATAGAGATAGTGTATGCTACATATATGAACAAGACTTTTGTTGTTGGACATGCATATCTCAAATCAGAGAAGGAAAGTAACTTTACATGAGCATTACGTTGTTTGAGATATAGTTTACACCCGTATACAATCCTTTCTGTTATTGTCACTGATCAAGAGTTGGCATTGACAAATGTAGTACAAGTAATATTTCTCAAAACCTCACATTTACTTCGTACATGGCATATATGTAAGAACAATGAAACACGTCGAAAGGGCCATTTCAAAACAAACAAGGAGTGGGAATTTTTTATAGATGATTTAATGTGGTTATCAAGGAAAATACGGAGGAGCTATTCTATGAGTACTTGCTGATTTTACGTCCTATTATGAACAATTTGGTGATCTCCTCAACTATATCGATGGTACTTTTCTTGTAGTCTACAAAGAGATGTTTATATCCCCGGAAAAATAATGTAATGCATGTTGGTTATGTTACAACCAATAGAGTTGAATCACAACATTCATCATAGAAGAGGTATTTGGATTCATCGCGTGGTGACCTCACCAATAACTTTAAAATGATAGATATTTTCCTTACATCTCAACAACTAGTTGTCAGAGCTTCGTTAGATAAATCTATAAACTCAAATAGACATGCACATCTAATTACTAATTTTAATCAATTTAGGGGGTTTGTTTTATGCACTGCACTTGAGATAATTTTTTAAGAAAGAGAGAGGATCAATAATGTGGGGTTTGACTCTTATTGTTGTGGTTGTGTGTTTAAGAGTGCACATGGTCTTTCTTACACACTTGAAATTGAACTGTATCAGTGTCAAGAAAGGGGCATCGCATTATTATCTATCCACACGCATTGGAGGAAGCTTAATGACATTCCAGGGTACGCTCCAGGGAAGTCACTTGAGTGTGACATGGAATTATCATTGTTTAGGGAGAGATTTTCTAATACAACTGGGGAACAAAAATGCGTGACACCCGCTGATGAAAATACGGGGTGGCTAATTCATGATCATATGAAAATGTTTCTCATATGGCTTATTCTCAACATCACTGTCGAATTATTTTTTTAGTTACTAACCACCTAGTAATTTAATTAGAATGGTGGAAACTTTTATCTTTCATTAATTAAAAACATAGTGAAGTAAATAAGGATTACATCATCAATCACAAACTGATAAATAAATCCAACACCGATGAATAATATAAATACAAGTAATCAAATCAACTGCATGTTCAACAATAAAATACAACAGTAAACTGAAATAATAACCGCAATACGCAATGACCAAATAAATAATTGAATACTAAAACTAAGGGTGACATGCCCAAATGACTAATGGAGTAAAGATCCTACACTAAAGAGAAGTGAACGAATCGTCCATAACAAGTCCTGCAATATCCACATGAGTTGCAACTTCGCATCCCTGGATAGAATATTCAACTGGAATCCTTATGGCTGGATGCCTAAAAGGTTTTGAAAAATATTATGACACGGTCAGAGCCCCCAAGTGAAATATTTTGAAAATATTTAGCAAGCAGTTAAATTGTAGTAATTAAATATGCAAGTACACTCTTGATATTTAAGTTAGTGTCCCACTCTCTTGAGGTATACTCGCCCCTCTTCTAATGTGCACACCTAACGATTGCTTTCTAACCTTTCCTAGTTATGCTACCCCACCTAACTATCCATATTAAGTCTCTTTTTACATACTAACTCGTTATGCCACAATACATCACCGAATTCTTTACCTCAATTAGCAAATTATGAATTTCTCTTTATATGATTAATCCTCCACCCAAGATGTCACTATCTTTATTATCTACTAATTACACACCGTAGAATAAGTTATAATCATATATTTATCACTTCATTACATATATACTAATACGGAGACCCTAGGCTGAGCTGCGGTGCATATATACTATGTTATCATGTCCCGATACATTATCTACCAAGCGCACATAGTAGAATAAAACACAAGTACATATACTTATTATTCTAATTATATATATACAATACAATAACCCTAGGCTGAGACCTGCGGTGCATGAATACTCGGCTTTCAAGTCTCGGTACATTACGCACCCTATAAAGGACCGTTGGTTTAGTATCTCGCTCGAACCATCATCACAAATCACCCGTATTGGAGGTGAATATAGTTCCAAGACTCTGGGCTACCAATATACCTACGCATCCATATGACTATCATCACTATCATTATCACACATAGCCCGTACCTAGGTTCTATATTCTGAGGTATAGGTAAAAAATCCCCCCAAAAACTCACCGGGATATGATTGTCACAACGCGAAAACCTCCCGTGATAACAAGAAGCGTAGGTATGTCATAAACATAATAAATGATACAAATCAGTATAGGTATACACACAACCTATATGATATATCCCATATGTAGCATATATATCTCCCGAATATGCTACGTATTATTAAATTCCAATTTACACTTCATAACGTATATTCCCGAGTATCCCTAACTACTCGAAGTACGCCAATTATCCTTTCAAATATTTTAGTAGGTAAGTCAATCAAATTCTACTGATCTAAGGCATAGGTTCACTCATTCCCCAAATTCGTTACATTTTAAATTACACGGATTAATCTCATTAATTTTACATTGACTAATTTATTAAAGTAGTGTCACCCAAATACAATAATCCAGCTCTCTCACTTGGTAAGTATCGTTACTCTAAAGAATTTATTCTACAAAACCCAAATATTAGTTCACACCTTTCGTTTCATTCAATATTCAGTAATTTATTATATTTTTCAAATAATAAATTAATCCGAACTCCCCGTGCCCAACTCTTGACGCACTTGATTTAAAATATTCGAGTCACAATCCTCGACTAATTACTAAATAAATATCAATTTACATTCATATTTTTTTTCACTAATCACATGACAATCCACTCCGTATCCTTATTTCATCCGAAAACTCCATTCGAATCCATACCCCGAATTCATTCCCATCCAATTCCAAGGTAAAAATAATGTTCCTTAATATTTTCTAGAGTTCTACACTCATCTACAAACATCCCTAAATAACCCAGATTTTATTTCTCCTAAAGAATTTTGGTTTTAGGCACCCTTCCATAATAAAATCATAACTAATTAAAAAAAATCAGGAAAATATGAAACTGGCAGCCACACGTTCATAACGAAAAGATCTATCTCCATGTCCAAAACCTAGGTTCGTTTGATTGAGATAAATTTTTCATTAGAACGAGATACTAATCTCATTTGAACGACGTGTAATGCCATTTGAACGACTTGCAATGCTGTTTGAAGTGCGTTGTTTAATTTCTTCTTCTTCGTTGATCTCTTTTCTGCCATTATTAATCCATGGAATCTTTTGTACTATTTTCTCTGAATGTAACGTGATGAAGATAACCTATAACCCACCTCTAACATAGTTTATAATCATCATAGAAACCTTAAACATCATCTATTTTCATCAAATGTTATTAAATCCCCGAATTGGGTTTTCATGGTTTCGTACAATCGTTTTCAAAATTTCGATTCTATAACCCCAATTACTTCACACCTACTACTGGATATATAATATAATTCGAATTCCAACCTCACTAAATCATAGAACATCATCAATAGCATAATTAATCTACACAATAACCTCAAATAAACAAAATCCATTTTATATAATAACCCATTCCCAAAAATGAATTTCTTCATTACACCCACTATGATATGAATTGAATTACTGCAATTAATTTGAAAAAAGTTTAACTACTTGCCTAGATAATGCGTAGAGTCTGATTTCTTTGTTGTAGACAATATTTTTTATGAAGAACACATAAATCTTTTCTTGGTTTGGCTACAAAAAGCTCTCCCACTTGATCCCCCTTTTTTCCTTTACAACTAGGGTTTTTCTTATTTTAGTTATGTCTGCCACAACCTCTCTCACGTAGGTTTTATTAGGTGAATCCTGAAATTAAGACTATGGGCCAAATTAAAATGACCCAAACACCCCCGTGTGAGCCCGGTTATGCTTAAAAATGCCCCGAGACCCAATTACTACCCCTAGGTACTCTTTTTCGACTATTTCGACCCTTCTGGACTCAAGTGTGCACTCTGAATCTCCATTTGAGTTACTTAACTAAAATCTCCAATTTCAACCTCAAATTACGACACATGTATTCTTAAAAAGCTATAATCCGAATTTATCTAAATCTTAATTCTCCAAATAAATTAAATCTTCCAAATTAAATAATTTCTCCAAATCATCAATTTAGTTTAAATTCTAATTCACTAATTTAAATAAATCTTTTATCCTAAAAAACACGGGGTTTTAAAAATGTATGATGCTTATGTATATACGAGAGAATAGTATTGTGACATTTTATTTCTATTTTTAACAATTTAATGCGTATCCATTAAATTTTATTATAATTTGCCTCTTTTATTTTTATAAGTCAGCAATCCAGCATTAACTAATATGGTACCTCCTTCAAAGGACAAATTTACAAAAGCGAGACCAAGACAAAACAAGAAAAAAATTCCATCGAAAGAATATTGTAGTAAGAAAAGAAATCTCTTAGCATTCGAATATGTGAAGACTACCGACGAACATCAATGCCTATAGTCAACGAAAAATTCTCGTCACTTGAAAAAGCTAGAACTATAGAGACACAAGCCTATATATGGTCCTAACATGAAAAATGAATAATACACTGCTTCATTTTTAGATGATCTCGATACGATGATTATGGAACGTGTTGTAAATGGTTTTCATAATGTTGGCCCGGATGGCCACTACGAGTATATCTATTGTGCTGAATTATTACAATTGAGTGCAAATGATGGATGGATGACTGTCAGACAATATATGCTTATCACTCTAAGGAATAATAAGGAATTGAACTTGCATATGTTGGGTGTTATCCAAGCATATAACGATGTGGAGGAGGTGTTCGATTTTTTTAGTACAATTTATGTCCACCGTCGATATTGGATGTAGTTTCCAGGCACGGGTTGCTTGTTCGCCACAACTTTGAACTATATTCGTTGTGTTTATTCACTAAAACCAAATCACTTACTTATCATTAAGGACATGAACAACATCAAAAGTGGCCATATAGTGCCCTTCGTGTTGTATGATAATAATTATTTCATTAAAGTCAATCTCAAACAAGGAGCTTTAATGTCGCACATTGTTTTGAGATGGGAACACCATCGATATTTTGATGAGCAACAATGGTAAGATATGGTGGGTGATTTGATTCGGAAATTGGATATGTTTATTAGTTATCCAAGGTTAGAGACAATTACAATTCCAATGAAGATCGACAAAGGCATCTTTTTAATACATTAAAATTTTAAATAACGTGAGAATTGAATTTGTATTTTTTCAAAGTCATCAATTAATCTCAAATTTGACATGTCTTTGAAACAGAGAAACATAGATTTGAACATATCTTGAGAGATTAGCATACGTGGGTATTCGATATAGACAAAGGTATAAAAAATTCCATAGTCATCGTTTTAAGTCATTTCGAATTTATTGTGTAGTTTACTTATATATTGTTTATATTTAAGAAAAGTTAATGCTGCAATTATCTTCAGATTCTTGTTCAGAAGCAAGTGTTCAAATTAATAGCTTAGTCAATGGTTGAAACTATTTTTCTATTCATACTAATTATGTTGGATGAATAGAGTTTTGGACATATTCTGTTCTGTTGCATTTAGAAATGCTTTTATTTTTCATATTATTTAGTGACAACAAAATGAAGAAACAAAAAATTAAGAATACAATTTACCTCTGAATCTGTTCTTCTTTGAATGCACATACATTTGAAAGCCCTAATACTAACACTCTTTAAAAAGATACGATAACTATAGTTCGTTTTATTCAATCCATTTTCACTTGCATTTGCATTTTCTGGTCCCTCTAATTTCCCTGGACTCTCAAGAGTTGTCGCAACAGAAGCCACATTTCACTTTTCAAAATCATCATTTTGGGAAGTAGTTTCATTCTTGGTAATAGGAACTCTCTCTCTCTCTCTCTCTCTTTTTGAAACAAAATAAGGTTATAATACATATTAAATATATAATGAATATAATAGTAATAAAAACGAAATTTTCAAATTTATATAGATCAAATTGTAGCAAGCATGTAAATATTTTGAGTTATAAAACAAATAATGCCAATTATATCCTAAATGGCCACCAAATAATACTTTGTATATAGATGCACATTTTACAACTCATCTAGGCAATAAAGTGTTGCCTTTGGAGGGGATTAATTTTTTATCCTTTACCATAATGCTCCTCAAGATGGGAAAACTATCTCTTAAACCGATCAACACCACGAAATTGACATTAGAGAATAACAATGGACAAATATTAGTGTTATTACTCCATAACAATTCAATTATAGAAGCAATCTTTTGAATTTTTACGTCAATCAGAATTATGCAAATGGAATATCATATTATAGGTAGGAA
Organism: Sambucus nigra; assembly: GCA_949130495.1. Taxonomy (NCBI): domain Eukaryota; kingdom Viridiplantae; phylum Streptophyta; class Magnoliopsida; order Dipsacales; family Adoxaceae; genus Sambucus; species Sambucus nigra. Next base: position 618,055,018 of record OX422207.1, read on the forward strand.
TCTAAATGCCAATTAAAATGTCATAAAAATAGCAAAATAGGTAACTCTTAAATTTCTCAAGTCTGAGAACCTTTTTTCACTAGCAAAAATGCAAGTGAAAAATGAGACAATATATTGCTTGATACACAATATTCATTATTAATTATCAGATTGTGAAGTGTATATATATAAAGACGTTGGTGAACTAAATTTATGAGTTCAGTGGAAGATATTTTTGTCTCAAAGATAAATGAAGTGAGAAAAAAAACCCCTGACCGAAGAAAATATGTTTATTGAAGAAGCATTTCTAGAAAATGGCATTTCAGAATGAAATCAAGAATTTGAGAATTTGAGATGGCATTAGTTTCTCTTACAAATTGATATTTTTCCTATAAAAATTACTTACTGAATACAAAGAATATATAGATGGGTAACGAATATTAATCGATGATAAAAAAACCTAAAAAATGTAATGGCTAAAAATTTAAAGTATGAACTATTAAGGTGTGCAATCAATCCAATGAAATCAGAGCATGTGTGTATGTTTATTAAGATGTATATATGTGTGTGTGAGTAGATTCATAATAGCGATAAAAAACTTAACACGTTTAAATTTAAAAAGATCTGATCTTGTAATGGATCATTTTCAAGCGATGGGAGAAAGTGAGAGAGGGGGTGGAGATTTGCTAGGTCGGATGAGATAAAATTGATGGGTTTAGTTGAGGATGGAGATGCTGTTATGGATAGGATGGGGAAAATGAGTGAGTATGGAGGTTTGATGAGAGAGAATGGAGAGGATATGTTAAAAATTGTCTGAAAAATAAGTGGTCTTAAATATACCCATTTTGAGTATTTTTTGTCAAGCCGGTATTTGGGGGGATGTTAACATGTTCTTAACAAAAAAAAGGTTTGAGTAATATTGGGGCTCCATACATGTTACTACGATTTATAAAAATCACCCACCTAAAAGTTTATAAACGGTATTAGAGTCAATTGATAGGACATTCTAGAATTTAATGAAAGTATTATATCAATGTATTCAATAATCCAAAATTTTGAGTTCTCTCACATAACATCAAAAGATTGATCGATTAATGGTCTTTTAGTAAAAAAAGTGCTTCATATACAAACTTCTCATTGACTTGACAACTTTTTATACGAGGGGGAAATGTAGGAGGGGACCAATAAACATTAGTTAAAGTCAATAATTCTCAATTAAGCTAATACATGGAATGATTCATCAGAAGCAATCCCTAATGAAGCATAAATAACTTTACCATACTTCGACACCAATCATTTTTATTAATATTTAGCGATACCGTATGTGGTACTTTGATACATTTGTTTGTATCTGGATGTTTGTATAATTTTGCTTTAGTACTTTGATATTTTGGGTAGTTGTATGGAGATTTTTTATGTACCTATTTATTCCTTTTTCTGTTATGGAGTGATTTTGGTTTTTTATGATGCACTTTGATAGTTTTCACGGATTGTTCTACTTTAATCCATATCTTGATATCTATCTAGTTAGGAAGTTTGTATATCACACATCCTTCTTCTATGCTTATTTCTTGCTATATTTCATCATTAGTTATCTTCTTTAGTTTCATACGATTATATCTTTCTAAGTTGCTCATACTCATGTTGCTTTATTTTATATTCCCTTTATAGCTTTGGTATTTGACATTCCACGCTAGATTTTTATTTGCTAGTTCTTATTTATTCATGGTGAGTGTGCTTTATTACCATGCTGTACCCATTACGTACATCTTTCTACTTCACTTTGACTTTTTCGTGTCAAAAATGGAGAGAAATTTCTAAGATAAGGGGAGTTGATCTTATGTTTTCTTTCCATATGGGGTAGACAAATTAGTAGAGAGAGATTCCATATGTTCCCATTTTTCTTACTTTAGGGGGAGGAAATTTGTGTTATGGGACTTTTGGTGAGATGCATTTTGATGAGAACATACTTGTTGCATTCATTGGTATTAGAAAATTCTTATCACATTTCACATGCTTACATGATTATCTACATCTAATTTCTTTTTAAGAGGATTCCAAGGAAGGAGGAGTTACTCTTTTTTCATGTTATTACATGCGTGAGTATTTTTTTTGCGTGAATTGGTGCTAACGAATACCCTCCGGTCGTTAGGATTATAAAGAAAACAACCTTTGGTTCCTTTCGGGTAACCAACAAAGTGACACACTTCCATCCTCGATTCTAACCTACCATGATCCTTCCTCATCATATGTGTTAGGAAACAACACATACTTTGAAGACACACATGAATTTCATTACCACATACTTTGAAGACATTATGTTGGTAGTTTTTCAAATTGAATTTAAGGATACACAAACTTGCATGTTTTTCAAAATGTGTCTTTAAAAATGGACGAACATGTGAATTTTCACTCAGTAGTGTTGTATAAACCCTTTTGGGAAGTGACCTAACTTGAAGTATATTGGTTGAGGATTTTGATATTTCTAGCCTCTAAACGTTTGCACAATTTAAATTGAACTCGTGCGCATGACCTCGTTCTCACAACAAGGAATGGACTCGTGTGTATGACTGTGAGCACATTTCAGCAATGCCTGAAATCGTGTGTACCGAAAAAATCAACCATGCGAACGGCGGAGTAGATTTTCTAAAATTTTCTATAAATATGTACATTTTCCTCTCATTTAAAAATATCTAAGAACCTTGTAATTCAAAAACACTTCTAAGTGAATTTTGGATATTGAGAGATCTTCATGATTTCACGATTACCAAACTTCAAGTGCTCCCTTCAAAATTCATAAGACTTAGATCTGATTAATATTTTATTTTGAGAAATAATTGATAGTGATTTTCATTCAAATATACACTAGCTTATTCAATTCAAACTAATTAAATTTTAATTTCATGATCTATCACTCTTAGATCTAAAATTAGTGGTGATTCGGTTCATTGGATGAATTAGAGCATGGTGTGATTCCAAGAAAAATAATGGAATTTCTCATTCACTTTGTGGAGCTCAAGGTGGATTTCTATGTTCTATGGAGGGAAGTTTGTAGTCCATAAGTAACCACTCGCGAGGGCATGAGTAAGAGATGCCCTTTTTCTTTGTATAAAACTCTTTTCAAGTAGATGTAGAAATTCGATTGCGGTGAGATTTTTACCCCTAAGTGGGGGGGGGGGGGGTTCCTTAGAAAATTTGTCTTGTAAGTTTTAATTGTTCTATTTCATACTTTGATCACACGCACTAAACGTAGTCACATTTAGATTTAGTGTAATTGGCTAAAATTGGTATTAGATGTTTAATTTCAGTTATTTCTACTAGATTTGCCTATTTGAACTCATTATGCTGGGGATCTAAAATTTACATCATATTACCTAGTTGCTCCATGTGCTAGGACAATATATTCAGAGAAAATTTGAATTAAATAAAAAATTGGTCATATTGGGCAATCATACCAATTCACCCCAAACCCTCTAGGATAGAGTAAACACTTATTATTTAAACACACATGAACACACATCCTCAAACTAATTTCAGTATATGAGTGGTCGCCTCTAATACATAAACCCCAAAAGAATTCGACAAATCCTAATAACTCATAATAGATATAACGATATCCAAAAGATTCATGTTACTTGTTTCCATTGCACCACTTTGTTGTGGAGTGCCCCAGGTAGACAATTGGGTTGTAATACCTAATTTTGATCAATTATCCTTAAACTATCCCAAAAGATATTCCCCACCATGATCAGATCATATAAAGACTAGTTTCCCGTGCCTACACTCGACCTAAGCCTTGTACATATTGAACTTATCAAAGAGTTACAAATTGTGATGTATTAGGTAAAAATATCAAAACCTTGATTATTCATCGATGAAACACTCATAGCCACCTCTTTCTCAAATATTCATAGGAACACACAAATCAGAATGAACCAATTCCAGCACATCTTTAGCTCTACACCCCTTGCTAGTAAACGACCTATTTGTCATCTTTCCCACTACCTCCATTTTTAACGAACTCATTTGTCCATTTGAAACCAGTCTTTGTATCCTTTTAAGGTTGATACGATCTATGAACAAGTACCAAAGATACAGTTAGGTAAACTTAGAATTCTCTTTTCTCTTTAGGTTATTTCCATTTTAAGTTAATAATTTCAGTATTAAGAAGTATTGGTGAGACGATTCTTATAATATAAAGATTATTTTCCAATGTACCTGAACAGATTAAGGATTTGACTTTTTTTTATAAAAACACCTATATTAAATTAAACCGAATATTCATTCATCACAACCTTAGAAACCAAAATAAAATTTCTTCTAATGGATGGAATATAAAACAGTCTACTAATATTATAGTATTATCTTCACCAAAATTTAAAATTAAATTTCCTACTTCTACTACTACTCTCTTTTGATGATTACCAATTATTATAAACATTTCTCCATCACTAAGATGCCTAGTTTTCTAGAATCCAAAAGATAATTACAAAAGTGATTAGTTTCTCACGAATCTACACATCGGGTATTGGTATATCTCACCACAAAATATGTCTCAATCATTAAAGAGTAATTATTTTTATCATTCTCCCGTACTAAAAATTTTGGGCACTGCTTATTCTAATGTCCAAATTATTTATAGATATATAACTTTCCTTTTCAACTTCTTACCTACCCCTAATCCTTAAACTTCATCTTGGCAACTAATGGTCATGCCTAATACTTTCCCTTCTTTTTTTCCTTATATATTAGGAGAGAAGAATATGGGCCTTTCTCACCAACCTGAATCATACCCTTATGACTGTTAATATTGTTGGTCTCCTGGAGTTCCTTATGTAATTGCTACAAAGATTAATATAACTTATTCATAAAATAGGTCAGGCAAAGTAGTTTACACTACACCCAAATATGCAAATGGTCATGGATTTCGGCCGTCACCTGGCCCACGAGTTACGAATCTAATCCGTGACCAAAAAAGGCAAGACCAAAACTGTTGGTCACGGGCCTTATCCAAACCAAAAGGAGTAGTCATGGACCATGGTGTGTGGAAGTATTAGGAAGCCTGGTTAAGGAAAATGGTTGTGATGAGGAAGTCACAAAACAAATCCGTGAGCTAGTTGTGGCCAAACTTTTAACATGCTCATTGACTAAAGCCATGACCCAGTCATTACCAACCTTTCAACATGGTTACGAACCATAGCCATGACCCACATTTACACAAGGCATAACACGATCACAGACGATAGCCATGACCCACTTTTACATTATTTTAACTTTGATCACGGACTAAATCCACGAACAAGGATTTATCATAAAAAAAATATAAAACATGGTCACGGTTGAACTCCACGACCATATTTAAATGAAAAAAATATATGAAATATTTGGGGTCCTATTCTGAAACTGGGAGTCCCGTGACTACGCGATCGGTTGTTACGAGTTACATTGGTTAAGTTGGAGGTGTTTGTGCCCATTGCGAGGCCTCTTGGGGATTGTTTGAAGTTTTGGCACAATTGCACCACATTTTCGAGCCTAAGTGTGCCTACTTTCAAACACGGGTTTGATTCTCAAACCTGGAGTCCTACGACTATGCGGTTAATTATGTGGAGTTATGCCCGTAACTACGTGATCAGTTGTTACGTCTTATGTCTGTCACGTGGGAGGTATTAGTTCCCCTACGGGGCCGTTTAACGACTGTTGGGAGTTTTGACACACTAGCGACACGTTTTCAAGCCCGAGTGTACCTATTTTCAAATTTAGATCCTATTCTCAAACCGAAGGTATCACGATTACGCGATCGGTTTCTATGAGTTACGTTGATCACGTGCGAGGTGTTCATGCCCCTTGTAATGCCAATTGGGGGTTGTTCGGGGTCACAGCACCGTCACAGCATGTTTTTAATCATATGTGTGCTTATTTTCAAATTTTGGTCATATTCTCAAACTAGGAGTCCTGTGACTATGCATTCGGTTTCTATGAGTTACGTTGGTCACGTGCAAGATATTCACGCCCCTTACGAGGCCATTTATGGGATATTCAAGAATTCAGCCCACTAATGACACGTTTGAATCCTCCATGTGTTTATTCTCAAATTCGGGTCCTATCCATAAAGTGTGAGTCATGTGACTACACGATCGGTTCTTACGAGTTGTGTTGGTCACGTGAGAGATTTCTTTCCCCTTACGGAGCCGTTTAGGGGCTGATCGGGGTTTCGGTGCATTCGCAACACGTTTCCAAGCCAAAGTGTACCTATTTTCTAATTCAGGTCCAATCCTTAAGCCGGGAGTCCCACGGATATGCGTTCAATTACTACGTGTTACGTTTGGTTACGTGCTAGATGTTCATGCCCTTACGATGTTATTTGAGGTTTTGGCACACTAATGTCACATTTTCAAGCCTAACTATGCCAATTTTTAAATCGGGTCCTATTCTGAAACTAGGAGACCCCCGACTATGTGGTTAGTTACTATGAGTAATATTTGTCACGTGTGAGGTCTTTATGCCGCTTGCGCCGTTTAGAGGTTATTCAGGGTTTTGTCCCACTAGCGGCACATTTTCAAGCCAAAGTGTGCTTATTTTCAAATTCGGGTCCTATTCTGAAACCGAGATTCTCACAACTATACGACTGGTTGTTACAAGTTACGTTGGTCACAGGATAGGGGTTCATACCCCTTGTCGGGACATTTGGGGTCTGTTCGAGGTTTTTTACACTAGGAGCATGTTTTCGAGCATAAGTGTGCCTATTTTCAAATTCAGACCCTTTTTCAAACCAAGAGCCCCGTGACTATGTGGTTGGTTTCTATAAGTTATGTTTGTCACATGCGAGGTATTCGTTCCCCTTGCGGGGCCGTTTGGTTGCTATTTGGGGTTTTGGCCAACTAGCATTACGTTTTCAAGCCTAAGTGTGCCTATTTTCAAATTTGGGACAAATTCTCAAATTGACAGTTCAGCGATTAAACGATCGGTTAATGCATTTTATATTGGTCATGTGTGATGTGTTCGTACCCCTTGCAGGACCGTTTGAGGGTCGTTTGGGGTTTTGGCCCACTATTGTCAGGTTTTCAAGCCTAAGGGTGCCTATTTTAAAATTCGGATCCTATTCTCTAATTAGGAGTCCCACGACTACACAATCAATTTCTACGAGTTACATTTTTCAAATGAGAGGTGTTTGTTTCCCTTGTGGGTCCGTTTAGGGGTTGCTTGAGGTTTTGTCCCACTAGAGGCACGTTTTGAAGCCTAAGTGTGTCTAATTTTGAAATTGGATGCAATTCTAAAATCGGGAGTCTCAAAACTATGCGGTCAGTTTCTACGAGTTACGTTAGTGACATAGGAGGTGTTCATGACCCTTGCGGGTCCATTTGGGGGTTGTTTTAGGGTTTGGTACAATCGCGACACGATTTCAAGCCTAAGTTTTCCTATTTTCAATTTCTCACCATATTTTAAAATCAGGAGTCTCGACATAACACGATCGGTCTCTATGAGTTATGTTCTCACGTGGGAGATGTCTGTGCTCCTTGCGGGGCTGTTTGGGGATAGTTCGGGATTTTGGCCCATTAGCGGCATGTTTTCACGCCTAAGTCTGCATATTTTCAAATTTCGAGTCCTATTCTCAAACCAAGACCCCCGCGACTTTGTGGTTGGTTTTAACGAATTATGTTTGTACCATGAATGGTGTTTGTGCCCCGTGCGGGGCTGTTTGGGGGTTGTTCGAGGTTTTTGCCCACTAGCGGCATCTTTTCAAGCCTAAGGTGCCTATTTTTAAATTCAGGTCCTAGTCTCAAAATGGGAGTCCTGTGAATATGTAGTTGGTTGGTATGAGTTATGTTTGTCATGTGCTAGGTGTCCCTTCCCCTTATGGAGCCATTTAAGGGATGTTCAGGTTTTTAGCCAACAAGCAGCACCTATTCAAGACTAAGCATGCCTATTTTCAAATTCAGGTCCCATTCTAAAAAAAGAGACCCATGACTACGCGGTTAGTTGCTACGAGTTACATTGGTAACGTTTGAGCTATTTGTGTCCCTTGCGGGCGTTCAAAACTCTGTCCCTCTAGCGTAATGTTTTTAAGCCTACGTGTGCCTATTCTCAAATTTAGGTCCGATTCTCAAACCCAGAGTTTCCTGACTACATGGTCAATTTCTATGAGTTATGTCGATCACGGCCAATGGGTTCATTCCCTTTACGTGGCCGATTGGGTGCTGTTCGGGGTTTTGGCATGGTAGAGGCATGTTTTCAAGCCTTAGTGTGCTTATTTTCAAAATTGGGTGCTATTCTCAAATCAGTAGTCACAGGACTTTATGTCGGTAACGTGCAACGTGTTTGTACCCCTTGCAGGGCTATTTAGGGTTGTTCGGGGTTTTAGACCTCTAACGGAACAATTTTAGGCATAAGTGTGCCTATTTTCAAATTCGGGTCCTACTCTCAATTTGGGAGTTTTACCACTATGCGGTCGGTTTCAATAAGGTACGTTGGTCACCTATAAGTTGTTCATGCCCCCTAGGGGGCCATTTAGGGGCTCGTTGGGTGGTTTTGGTGCAGTTGCATCACGTTTCCAAGATTAAGGGTGGTTATTTTCAAATTCGGGTTCTATTCTCAAATCTGGAGTCTTGTGACTACGCGCTCGGTTGCTATGAGTTACATTGGTCAAGTGAGAGATGTCTGTTCCCCTTGAGGGTTTGTTGAGGGATTGTTCGATCTCTCTCTAAAGAACCGGACTTGGGGGGCTAAACCCCTACCGTATCCGCGTTAATCACCCATCAGGCCACACCTAAGGTTCTTTCTTAGCCATTATCATGTATTCTCTTCCCTTTATTCTATTGTACGCCTCTAAAGGCATTATAAACTTGTACCAAAACATATGCATAATGAGAGTATAGCACTGAAATGGATGTAGGCTCCATTTTATGGGCCAAACCCCTATATATCTTGTCCTATACCACTCTTTACTTGCCTTATTTGCTCATTACATATTTTATACTTGATCTGTTGACACAAGATCGACTAGTGTACAATTTCTCGTATCATTAATTTGGCGCCGTCTATGGGAACGAGATATTTCAATCTTGTTTCTCTATGTTTCGAGTTCTTAAACACCTTAGTTTATTCGTGGGGATCATTTGGATCATCGTCTCATGAGTAAATTCTGGTTATTGAGATCTATTTTATATTTACACCCTTAGATGGGTATTTCATATATTCAGATCTGCTATGGTCTCTCTTTTGTGACCTCAGATCTATTTTACATACCAATGTGATATCGTTACATCTAGATAATGCCGAAAAGCCTAATGAGCTTTTTCCCTGGAAAGATGAAAGATTAGGGGAGGATTGTATTTACTCCCATTTTCGTTGTTCTCGACCAATGATCTAGGGTTTATTATTGAAACTGTGCTCTTTCGTGTACCATGTGTCTATCCTCTCATTAACAAACCCTAGTAGGTATGCTCTCCACGTGTGATTATAGATATGATATGTATGTATTCTATAGTGATGTTATTGCTTAATTATAGCCAAGAGATGTTATGGCTTATCAACAGCCAAGAGATGTTATGGATTATTTATAGCTAAGAGATGTTATGGCTTATTTGTAGCCAAGAGATGTTATGGCTTATCAATAGCCAATAGATGTTTTGGCTTATTTATAGCCGAGAGATGTTTGGGCTTATTTATAGCCAAAGGATGGTATGTCTTTTTCATAGCCAAGAGATGTTATGGCTTATTAACAACCAAGAGATGTTATGGCTTATCAACAGTTAGGAGATGTTAATATAACTAAGAGGTTAATATAGTACTTTTACTATATAGATATGTAGTACATCAACTAAGTTTTTTTAACTCATTACTTTATATGTGTACATTTTCAGGTTTGTATACTGCGAGCAAGGACACCTTATGATCTGTAATTTGGAGAGCTGCACCATTAGAGAGAGGTGGGGTTTAAATATGGGAATTTTGTTATTGTCACATTGATGATTTTACTCACTCATACATTGGATATACTGAGATATAGTAGTTTAATTTGATAACGGTACTAGCTAATCGTAGTAGGGTAGGTTTGATTAATTATGACTCTGAGATAATTATTTTATGACACAAAATAAAAAATTACGTTCATTAGATACATCAGACAAAAAATCTCGAAATGAATTATATTTTGATTTGTTCAAGATTACGATTTAGTTATCATGAAACAAATTATTATTGAGGATACGAGTTTGGGGTGTGGCACGATACCTCAATCCATAAAGACAGAAAAGAGAAAAGGTGTTGAGAAACTCCCTATGCCAAAAATGACCCTTGACGAGAGAAATATCCTCGATCAGTTGAAGAAAACTCAAGCTAACATCACCCTATGGGGACTCTTTATTTCTTCATAACTACGCGATAATTCCTTGATTAGACTACTTACCGAGCCCACAAACCCTCCTTCCATGATAAAAAAAAACAAAATAGTGAATCTGGTTGGATCTCTAATCTCTACGACAATTCTCTCCTTCTTCGATGAAAAAATCTCGAAGTTTGGTCTAAATCACAACTATGTTTTCAATATCTCAATTGAAGTCATGGGAAAGACCATCCTTCTTTCTCTTTTTGACAATGGGTCAGAACTTAATGTTTGTGCATTAAGAACCCTCAACTACTTAGGATTAAAACTAAGCAAACTTGGTCCAACTTCCTCTGTGATGCTTGATTATGACAATAATCGCCGGGAAGTGATGGGATCCATAAAACTTACAATAGGGGTTGGCCCTATAAATCCGATTACTGAGTTTCTAGTCATCGAAATACGAACTTCTTTCAACATGTTGCTCAGACGATCATGGCCCCACAATATCAAGGGAGTGTCTTCCTCCCTCCATAAGAAATTAAAGTTCTTCACCGATGGTAAGGTCATCACCTTATTGGGCGATGATAACATTGACAATGCAAGCGTCAATAATCTAATACCAGAGATACATCATGGGGATAATGACATGATTTTTATGGTTTTCGGATCAAACCACTTCCACTTCCGCTCCCAGGAGGGGACAACTTCCAAAATAGAGAATTTTTAGAGAAAATCCCTTAAGTAAGTGTCAATGTGATACAAATGTTAAAGAATATGCACTCCATGGATGGCTAGAGGAACTCAAAATGCTCCATCAACCTTAGTTAAAGGGAAGACTTGAAAGTACCAAGATTGTCTCAGGAGATTCCTTTAATGGGAGATTAGTTAAGAAGGCTGAAGATTTTCCATTTTTCCACTTTCCCAATATAAGCAATAAAATGAAGCTAGGAATGGATATATTTTTCTAAAACAGTTACTCCTGGTTCGAAAGATCCCAACATCATTTACAAGCACTAATCGAGAAAACCATAACCATTAACAAGGATTTTAAGGGAAGTGACTCCGAGGTTTCGTTCATCTTGTAGACATTAGAGCTATCACTCTACATGATCTAGTCATCCACCACATCACCGGATCCATCAATCCTGATCAACTCTGCTCATGGACCCCTCCTCAACTGGCATGTTGTACCAGTTCCACCTGTCGAACTGCAACCAAACCCAAATGTTTATCATATTTCCTTTTCTTTTGTTGTTCTTCCCTGTTTTTATCACGATGTAATCGATGCCTCCTTTTATGAGTGTCTCAACATCATTTTTCTTACGAATGGAATAAATGAAGATTTTGAGTATCTTATTGTCCCTTACATTAATTGTCTTGATTATAATCAAACTCTTGATGGTGATAATTTTGCAAATGAACAACTGTTAATTGATCTTAATAAGGTTAATAACAAATAACATAACTATGTTCAAATTAATGAACATGAAACTGTTATTATTAATCTCAGTTCTAGTAGCCAACTGTGCGAGATTAGGATTTAGGTCCACCCTTGACATGCATGAGAACGTGCAACTCAAAGAACTACTGAAGGAATTTGTGGACATCTTCGCATGGTCTTATGTCGACATGCCCGATGTCAATTACGAGATTGGCCAACAAAAAATTTTAGCTCTCCCAAAATGTAGAACCTTAAAAAAATAGCGAAAGCTCCGCACCGAATGGTCACTCAAGGTTAAAGAAGAGGTGGTCAATCAATTAAACATATGCTTTATCCGGGTGATCGAATATCACACATGGTTAGCCAACATCATACATGTACCAAAATAAGGAGGAAATGTTCACATGTGCATTGATTATCGAGATTTGAATAAGGCCTCTCCAAAGGAGGATTAACCGCTACAAAATAATCGACATGACTTTGGAAAACACAGTCAATCATGCTCTCAATTCATTCGTTGATGGGTTTGCTGGATGCAATCAGATCAAGATGCACCCTGATCATCAAGAAAAAAATTCATTTATCACCCATTGGGGAATCTTATGTTAAACATTTTTTTAGACTAAAAAACACAGGGGATACCTACCAAAAGGCTTCCACAACCATTTTTCATGATCTGATACACAAAGAATTCGAGGTTTACGTGGACGGTATGATTATCAAGTCTAAGATTCGTGAAGGGCATGTCCCCTCTCTCCGAAAGATCTTTGAACGACTACAACGATAATAGATTCAACTTAACACACAAAAATGTATCTTTGGCATTAATAAAGGAAAATTTTTGGGATTCATTGTTAGCAAAAAGGGGATTGAAGCAGATCCTACAAAACTGAAAGCCAGGATTGAAATGACACCACCCTGAATGGACTAGGAAGTCAAAGGATTTTTAGGAAAATTATAGTACATTTTCCGATTCAGCATTCAGTTGACTTCTGTTTGCAAACCCATCTTCAAACTCCTCCGTAAGGATTCTAGCAAAGTCAATAATGAATCTTGTTAGGAAGCCTCTGACTGAATCAAACAATATCTAGCCCGACCTCCAGTACTCATGCCATCGCAGCCTGGTCATCTTCTACTCTTATACTTGGTCGTAACAAACATCGCAAATGGGGCTTTGCTTGCCCGATACCTTAAAGAATCTCGTAAAGAGAGGTCCATCTACTATGTCTGTCATAAATTGGTCATATACGAAACCAATTACACTGCCTTGGAGAAATCACGTGTTTCCCTTGTCTGGGTCACTCAAAAATTAAGGCACTATATGCTCACCTTTCCCATTAGGCTTGTGTTTCGAATGGATCATATCAAATACCTGCTCGAGAAACCTTCCATGTTTAGCCAAATGGCTCGATGGTTAATTCTTCGATCCTAATTTGATATTATCTATGCCACACAAAAAGCCATAAAAAAAGAGTTATCTTTGACTACCTTACGAATTACCCTATGGAAGAAGCTGACATTTGGATCTCTAAATTATGGGATGAAGATATCCTTTGTACCTCCTAAAAAGCCTCTGGTGGAAAATGTTCTTTGACGATTCTACCAATAACAGAGGATATGGCATCGGGATACTCCTAATCGACGGCGATGACTTTTACACTCCTATTTCCATTAAGCTAAATTTCCCTCCACTAATAAAATGACCAAATATGAGGCATGGATAATACAACTCAAGGTCTCTCTCAATAAAGGAATCCAATGCCTAGATGTTTATGAGGATTCATATCTCATCATCGACCCGATCCTAAGAAGATGGAAAGTCAAGAATGAGAAGATCCTACCCTTACATGCCAACCAAGAAGAGTTGGCCTCTAAATTTTGAGATATCACCTTCCACTAGTTTCCTCGGGTAAGAAACAACTTAGAGTATGCCTTTAGTACATTAGCCTCCATGGTCGACATGCTCGAGGGAATAATGATTGCCCATTCCTAGTCCAAAAGAAGGATAAACAAACTAACTCCTACCATATCATCACAAAAGAAGATACTGATATGGTCGAGTGTTGGCACTATGACATTTGGAACCTCCTCAAGTATGGTGGGTATCTCAAAGATTCTAATAAGAAAGACCGAGCAACCCTTCGTAAGATATCTACCCACTATATTATCTATGATAAAGCACTATTCAAGAAAAACTTTGATGGAACTTACAAGCTAGCTTTTGAAACCTCACATGAATGTCTATATGATTGCCAAGAAGATTATTTGACCGGGATACTATTGGACTACCATGGTTCAGGATTAGACAACCTATGTTTAGATATGCCTTAAATGCTAACAGTTTTCCAATTTCCAACACTTTCCTCGGTAGGAATTATACAATATGACCTCTCCCTCGCCATTTCCACATAGGGAATCAATATCACAGGGAAAGTCACCCACTAATCCTCCAACGGGCATGAGTTTATCCTGGTTCCCATTGATTACTTCACCAAATGGGTCAAGGATGAGTCAAATATAGTGCTGAATGCCAAAGAGGTGGGAAAATTCATCCGAAAGAATATCATATGTCGATACAGGGTCCCACATGAGCTAGTATCATCTAACGGGTTGCATTTTGAGGCTAAAGTCATAGAATTGGTGGACGAGTGTGGGATTCGAAGACAAAAATATTCTATTTACTGACCTCAAACTAATGGTGCAGTTGAAGTCGCCAATAATATCCTTAAAGAAATCATCACTAAGATGATCGAGAGTTGTCAAGATTAGGATGATGGGATCCCTTACACCCTCTGGGGCTACCACACTTCATTTTGAGCATGTACTGGGGTTACCCCTTACTCTCTGGTATACGACATGGAAGAAATCCTACCCATTGAACTAGAAATACATTCGCTACGCATCATGGTTTAAAGTAAAGTCAATGAAGAAGACTGGCATCAGATCCACCTTGACGAGTTATCACTCTTGGATGAAAGGAGACGAAGGGATCTATATCATATACAGGGGTACCATCGCTAGATAGCACTGTCATTCACGAGGAGAGTCAAGGATCGTGGTATCCAAGAAGGGAACTTATCCCTTAAAGGAATCATAGAAACCGTCTGTAACCCCTAGAAGTAAATTCAAGCCAAATTGGAGTGGTCCATACACTGTGAAGAAGATCCTATTCAGTGGTTTCGCTATGGTTACAGACCTTGATGGGGAGGAGATGGCTTGTCTAGTCAACATGAACTGTCTCAAGAAATTCTACTCATAGTTCAAAATCTCGGTGTGCCAAGGCTCTTCACATCCCCCTTCTATTCTAAAAAAAATCTTTATTTCCCTCTACTGAGAACTACATGGGGACTAGTCCTCTAAAAATCATTATTGTTTTAAAAAATGAAACTTAGAAAATTTTCAAAAACCTCAAAGGTATGTAGGCAGCTAATACGCTTTACATGGGCAAGTTCCCCCTCTTATTTATAAAATGATATTCTTTTTTTCCCTCCGAGAATGATAGTTAATTTTAACATTTACTTGAACAAAAGGATTATGTATGCCTTAGTAATTGGTATAGGTAATTATAGTGCAAAACTCATCAAGCGGAAGAATAATATAACTAAAATCGTTTTTATTCCATTAATGGGAGATTTTGGAATGATTATGGGAAATATCAATGTAGGGAGTTAAAAAACTTCCCCCGCTAACCTAGTTCTACTAAAATCAAAACTACTATCAAACAAAATCACCCCTCAAAAAACTGGCAAAAACTTCCAAAATTTATTCCTATAAATACCTAACCCCAAACACACGAAAGGTTCATAAAAAACACCAGCTTCAAAAAATGCCCTGCCCACAGATGCCGAAAGATCCAGTGCCATGATCATATACATTTTGAGGTCCCGAAACTTCCCTTACTTGGATGGAATATTGAAGGCTCCCCATGGAACGGCAAGCCCAGACCAACCTGGGGAAAACCTCTACTCCACCCTCCATATTGAAAAACATAGCAAGCCATCTCTGCCCGATTGTGAAACCCCAATCAATTAAATACCAGGTGACCAGCCCTTCAATAAATTAAAGAAGAATATCTAGTTGGTTCATTCTTAGCATCACTGTCAAAAAAATTTCCTTTATTAACCACCTAATAGTAAATTAAGATAGTGTCGAAAACTTTTAATTTTTTGAATTAATAACCAAAAATTAAACCATTAACCACTTTCACCATTCTCATAATTAAAATAATAATAAATGAGAACAATCTAATTGAATAATTAAGACTGGAATAAACGTCCCAGTAAATATCTCAAATGCAATAATCCATAATAAAACTACTCCAACCAAGTTGAAATAAATGAGTACGATATGCATGAGATAAGGAATAATGAGACATGGGTGACCTTCCCTAACTGAAAGATAATAACATACGAATCTGACTAGATAAAAGTGGAGCCATCTAATAACGAGGATCGACAACTTCCACAATAGCTGCAGCACGTCAAATTATCCGATAGCCTACCCCTGGTGTCCCTGTGGCTGGACACATAAAATAGGTTGCATAAGAGAAAATATATTTACAATAAATGGGTCAGAGTTTAGCAAGTATTAAAAATACTCAAAAGAAGATATTATATACATGCTTGTTATGCAGTCTCCCTCTAGAGAAATCTCACCTCCCAACTAGTGTGCACCCCCAATGTACAGCTAAACCATTCTAGTTACTGTTGTCACGCCAAACTAGTTCAAATTCATTAATATTAAAATATATTATCTTATAATAGCTACTCGTATTTCCGATGTAATGCGTTAATGAATATTTTCACATCTATTATCTCGAGTGAGAGAGTTTTCAAATTCAAGGTTAAGTGTTCACGTATTTAGGTTATTTTAGATTTCACTATCCATTTTATTTACTGAGTTCATACAGTAGAACATATCACAAGTGTGTGTATGTATATATATTCATCATTGTATCACATATATATACTATTACAGCCGCTCTAGACTCAGCTGATGTGCATGCATACTCTGCTATCATGTCCTGGTACATCTCATAGTGTATAGAGGACTACTGGCTTGCTATTTTTGTTGAAGCATAAATATAAATCACATATATTAGAGGAGAAAAAATTCCCCACCCAAATGGGTCACACACATACGTACACTCCCATTGAACCCTCGAGCTATCATACTCTTAGATAGTACATTTTCAAAGTTCTATGATTTGGGTACAAGTCTAAAATCCCCCCCAATGGATACATCAGGATAAAACCATCCACGATGCAAAACTCCCCCCAGTAGCAAGCAACGTAGGCATGTCATACACATAAAGATCATACCGTAGGCATATGCACAACCTATATATTTATATCTCTGATAGAGTTATACACGCTTACCATATTGTAAGTCTCATACTTAGTATATTTATATCCTCCATATCCCACGTATTAATAAATTACAACTTTACTTCTCATCGTACGCTCCTGAGTATCTCTCACCACTCGAAATGTATCCTTTATTTTATACATAATATCATTAGGTAACTCACTCACATACTACTGGTCTAAGTCATCGGTTTTCTCAAATTCTTGCGACCCGAATTATGCACATAATTAGGTGTTTCTCTCTATTAAGCCAAATTAAATTTAGTCCTTATTTCCTCCTCATAGGACCATGCCCAAAACCCCATCTAGGCCCATATGATCTCACTATCCCAGTTCTGACGTTCTTCTTTTCGCGCTATATCTCTATTAACGTGTCCTATAGTCCAACAATCTTCCCGTACCGTTTTAACTCGTGGCTAATTTTATTTAGTCATCACATATCTAAATATTTCTTTATCACTCTACCAATTTACCTTGGTTCCTACACAACACTCTGTAAGTTTGTTCCCGCTTTGACATTATTATGAGGCTCTCTACTCACGGCTAAAGTATTTCCCGTACTAGAGAAAACTCCAACATCTCCATGCGTCAACTCCCTTATTCATTTGCTCATATTAAACATATAGTTCCACCTCTTTCTAAAGTTTGAAACATTACATTGTTCTCAGTACCCTTTCATAATTTCACTCTAGAGTTCGATGGTCTATACTCTACCCTTCAATGTAGTGATAAATCCATTCATGGAAGATCTCTGCCATCATACCCGACTATTCACGTTTGACTTTTACATCTTCAGCTGGTTCTGACGTAACTCTCATCATATTACTCTTGTGCACAAGGTAACTCCTGATTATCCTAAAAAATCTAAAGTGTACAACCTGTGTACTTTTCAACACTATAATCACTCCTTTTTGTCCACTCTTTGGTTCCTAATGACTCATCTCGTTCTCAATGCAACTAAATTCCCTTTGTCGCATTTTGTTTCAGTTTCTAGTTTTCTCATGCATCTATGTTTATTTGGTAAATTTCCACGTCTACTCATCATGAATGATACTAAAAATCTCAACTAACTAGGGCGCCCATACACCCTATCCGCATGCATTTATGCATAATTCCACTAAGCATACATACTTATATTAGATTAATTCTCGTGTACTTGGCATGACAATACAGTGAGGTTATACTCGACCAACCTACTAATCGCAACTTACATTTTACACTAGTTTTCACACAAGAATTATTCGATTCTTCTGACCTTAAATGGTAATATAACTATCAACTCCCAATTATTATCACATATACGTACGCTAACTAGGGTACTAAACCCAGATCCTAACGACCAAACTTCTCTCAACCTACAAAGTTCGCTAAGTTTCATGCTTGGCATATCTCACAATGAGAAATCCAAATAAGGAACTTCCCAATAAACTACTTCCCAACCTTGTTAGTTGTCAAGATACGTTAGGCCTTAATCCATAACATGTACCCCTAAAGTTTCGTCTGTTGACATAAAAAGTCTACTTGTCCACTCTAATGCCACTAAAGACGAAATACAACACAACGCTCTTACTATCTCAAGTTCTCGGCGCAATATAAATAAAGGGCTATATCTCTCTGCTCAAGAATAAACACAAAGAGCCCTGAATCACATCAGTCAGAAGTCTCTACGCACCAGGATCAAATATAACAAGATAACATGCTAATAAAAGTATATGATACAATATAATTTAGACACATATATATAGGCCCCACCCTCTTTCAGGTGATGCCTCGCAAAACCATTCAACTTATCCTGGAATATCAAGCACAATAGTCTTATCACACAATTTAATATTGGTTAAACTTTCGGTATCCGTTAACTACAAATGACCATAATAAAGTTTACTTTCATAACTCTAAAAAGTGGTAAAACTAACCACACAATATAAAATGTCCTCCTTGTGTACACGCCCTCTCCGCCTGCATGCGACACTGGAAAGTCCCGCTACCCAATGGTAAATATATTAATCATAAGGCTGATACCGCTAATGCACCCATTAAACTCGACTATTACTCAAATTATAGTGTTAATAATTATATGTTGTGATGCACTCATGTCACCCGAACTAATTCCATATTATAAATGATGAAACAAAAATATTAACTCCATTTCCCATGTGCCTCACCTAATCATCGGATCACTGCACGTAACACTCGTGCCGAAACAAACCCTCGATCTGTTGTAATGGTTGTATATTCATGATCTCATCCTGTAGCTACCCCTTGTCTCACTTTGGTCAAATCTCCTTCACGTGGTCTCCCTTCCCATAAGTAATATGAGTACCATAGAATCTCTCTTGATTCTTGAACTGGCCCTACTGGCATTGCCCACCATTTCCCTAACACGAATAACCTTGAAAGGTGGACGTGTTGCTATTATTGTTGAGGATTTTTCAGGTCCTACCTGAACCTACCATTCTCGTGTTAGTAATCTTTGGACCTAAATCTCTTAGTCATGTTCACTTGGCAAAAGTCTCACTTTTCCCGTTGTTGTGCCCCACTAGCACCATTTCCACATACTTTCTCAATCTGAGTGGTCTCACTTTCTCATCATGGAGACGTTCAATACTGGTGGACCAACTCTCCACACATAAGACAATACATGTGCCATCCCCCTATCTTTGTTCCTCCTGACCATGTCGAGGTGTCCTCATCTCGAACCTGATAGTCTTGTCCTCGATTTTCTACCCCTCATTGTTCCTGGGGTTACACTACACCTATGGAACTCATTCTTGGCTTTGGAGGCCTGACTTAATCCATCGTCATTTGATATGGGTTGGATTTAATAGAATTATTGAAATGGGTCCCTTATTGGTTATACCCTCCTTTGGTGCTTCAATAGCACCGTTTACTCCAATCTTGCTTTTGGGATAGATACTCAACACTCTTGTATCCCTTCTCATGGAAGCATTGATATAAGCTTGTAACCGTACATCCTTGATGACATCGGCACTTGTCATCCTAGCCAAATTTCCCTCCACATTTTTATACTACTCACGCCAAAAGTCCATGTACATATTTGTTTGAACAACATAGGAAAGATCTCATGGTCGAACTGCACCCAAATTCCTCATTTTATTTCATATATGATCCTTTGTATGTGGTGACTGACTTCCACCACTCTATGCTACTCCAATGAGCAAAACAAAATTGCCCAAAATTTAATCATGGGTGTCTCTATTCTCCACCCTATATAATTGCCTTTGGATTCTCTCTTTCCATTGCCCATCACACTTCCTCTTTTCGAATTCTTAGAGACGACTCTTCGAAAAAGTCCATCCACCTCTCCACTTACTCACTATGTTGGGTAAGTCTGAGTTTATACCACCGTTATCTATGAAAATGTTTGGGAAATCTACTGTCCCCGAGTGATTGTCCTGTTTTTATCTGTCGAAACAATAATTATGGCGACTTCTATCGCGATCACTTCCCATAATATTTCATGGATTTTGCTGTGCCTTTCCTCTCGTAGTCCTTCTAACGAACTTCTTTGGTCATCCTATATTGTTTGGTGTACGAAGTCCAACCAAACTCGAATTATGAATCACATCATTATTCTTAATATCGGAAGAACATAAGTCTCATACGTAGAGGAATACAATAATCCTATAATAAGTCTCCATAACAAAGCACGCTAAGCTGAAATGTGAAAAGCCGCACGGATCCTAAGGACTCTAGAACCTGATGCTCTGATATCACATGTGACACCCCGCTCAATTAAATACCGGGTGATCAATACTTTATTAAAATAAATTAGAATATCTAGTTGTGTGTTTCTTATCATCATTTTAAAAAACATTTACTTTATTAACCACCAAATAGTTAATTAAGCTAGTGTCAAAAAAATTTAATCTTTCAAATTAATAACCAAAAATTAAACCATTAACCCCATTCACCATTATCATAATTAAAATAATAATAAATGTCAAACCATTTAACTGGAGAATAAGGATTAGAATAAACTTCAATCCATATAAACCTACTCCAACCAAGTTGAAACAAATGCGTTCCATATCTCTGAGATAAGGAATAATCAGAAATGGAAAACATGACCTAACTGAAAGATAACTACACTAGAATCTGAGTAGACAAAAGTGGAGGCATGTGATAACGAGTAACTACAACTTCCACAATAGTTTTATCACGTCAAATCATCTGATAACATATGCCTGGCATCCTGGTGGCTAGACATCTAAAATAGATTGAACACGAGAAAATAGATTTACATGAGCGCGAGTGAAGATAGTTTAAAACATTTTATCAAATATTTAAAATGATTAAAAACCGATATTATATACATGTTAGTTATGCGGGCTCACTCTTGAGAAATATCACCTTTGCATTAGTGTGCACCCCTAACGTACCGCTAAACCATTCTAGTTACTGCTGTCATGCCAAACTTGTTCAAATCCATTAATCTTCAAATCTATTATCTCATAATAGCTACCCGTATTTTCGACGTAATACGTTAATGAATATTTTCACGTCTATTATCTAGAGTGAGCGAGTTTTCACATTTAAGGTTAAGTGTTCACGTATTTAAGTTATTTTAGATTTCACTATCCATTCACAGAGTAGAACCTATCACAAGTATATATATAAAGACACACACACACACACACACACACACTAATACGACATCTTTAACTAAGCTACAGTGAATTCTTACTCTGCTATCATATTGTGGTACATCTCGCACTATAAAAAGGACTGTTGGTTCAGTATCTCCCTAGAGCCATAAATATAAATCATATATATTGGAGGCGGACATAGTCCCTAGCCAAATGGGTCATGCACATACCTATGCTACCAATCAATCGTCAAACTACTGTTCTCTCAGATATTATGTTTTCGAAGTTCTACGTTCTAGGTACAAGTCTAAAATCCACCCCCCAATGGGATCATTAGGATAAGATTCTCCACGATGCGAAACCTCCCCCCAATAGAAAACAACGTGGGTATTCCATACACATACATATCATACAGTAGGCATACGCACAACTTATATATTTATATCATTGATATTGGTATACACATGTCCCATATCATAAGTCTCATACGCAGTATATTTATATCCCGTGTATCCCACGTATTAATAAATTACAACTTTAGTTCTCATCGTACGCTCTTAAGTATCTCTCACCATTTCACGTGGATCCTTTGTTTTATACATAATAGCAGTAGGTAACTCACTCACAACCTACTGGTCTAAGTCATCAGTTTACTCGAATTCTCGCAACCCGAATTATTCACACAATTAGTCCTTATTTCCTCCTCATAGGACCAAGCCTAAAACCTTATCAAGGCCTACTAGTACTTCAATATAATTCCCATTATATCTAAAATTAAATTGCACCAAATCCCAAACCATTTCCAAATATTCAAAACGAAAAGGAAAATTTGGAGAAAACTAGGCAGCTAAATCGATTCGACTCTAGTCCGAATCAATTCCCTTTGCCAAATCGATTCGGATAGAGACTGGATCAATTTTCCCCTACAGGTATTGAATTTATGCATTTGTCAATCTATGGGTTTCATCCATAATCATCATCAAAACCTCCTTTATATCATATCAAGCTACCAAACATTTATACTAGATGTTATACCAACCTAAATACGTTAGTTTTAACGTACAAGAATCATTATATCATCATGGGGCATCAAATATTGGGACTAATTCAATATCATTTCAAAAAAACCCTAGTTTCTTAATTTATCTTCAAGAACTTAGAACAACCAAGATTTATTACCAAATTAAGTCTTCTTAAGTCATAAATTTCATTCTACATGCAATATAGAGTTAAACCTAACATTGTTCTGATTCAAAATCATCAAATTCTCTTTCCAATTCAACCCAATTTTAATATAATTATGTGAAGAATGTTCCTACTCTAACATGGATATATTATGTACTCAAAATTTAGCAAGTGTAAACCCTTACCTTTGTATGTAAGTCTGATCCATTAAAGAGGATGGGTTTATTGGTGTTCCTTAATTTCTGATCTACAATCCGGTGGTGGTGGTGGTGCAAGAAGGTGTAGAATTGGTGGTTCTAGCCTTTGGAACTCTTCTCCTCTTCCTCCTATGGTCTCTCCTTGTCTTCTCATTATTTCTCACATAACTTACCCTAACCCTATTCTCTAATAAGATATATTACAATTAGAAAATTCGTAGGTTTAATTCCCCCCAAAACCCAAATTACTAGAATACCCCTCTACGGTGTGGATTTGGGTCAAAAGTGCCTAGGACCTAAAATAAACTCCCGGGTAGACTTTTTTGACTATTTCGACCTTCCGGACTCTTTGGCACACTCAAAATGACCATATGGATGACTTAAAAATAAATTACTTTTTATTTTCTTAAATTGAGTCCTGACAAGACTTTACATGTGCATCTCGACTAAATTACTATAAATGTCGTATTTTTCACTTGCAATATTTTTAATATTTTCATAATCCCATATTACTTTATTCACTATGTAATATTCAATATAATTTACATCAATAAATACTAACCCTTGTCTCGCTGGTTAATATTATTTTAATACGGATCAATCTTCAATAAATGTCCCATATTTCATTTAAGTAAGCCCACATTTTAAAATCATAAAAAATATGGGGTATACATCGCTCTCCTTGTCCAACATCTTAGCCACAAACCTCATCCACAACCATTTCACGTAGTTCCAAGAAGCATGAAAAACTCTGGTAACAGAGTGGGAATTATGGGTCAATGGATGACACATCTCCCACAAAGAGCCTAATGGCATGCGCATGCCTTCCGTCAAATCCTCCACTTGGAAGAACTACAAGATATGGGAAGGCATGATCTTCTACCATCCTACTTGATGCTGGAGCCGCCAAGGAAAATAGAAATTATTTTGATGGAGGGTAACTAACTTAAAATACTATTATTCACCTAGTTCCAAAATAGGTTGAAACTCCCCCCCCCCCCACCAGGGTACTGACCAGCGCAAACATCGAGCTAAGTGCTCCATAAACTAGTTTACCTAGTTCTTGATGTTCAATCCAAATGTTATGAACTAACTATTGAATAAATTTGACATAACTCCCATTGGATAACATGATAGTCAAGTAGGATCCCCAAGACAAATCTATCAGATAGTCACATGAATAACATGATTGGGCTTCCTCTTAAAAAAACGGAATGACCTTCCCGCCAAGCATCTATACCATTCAGGTTCTCTTCTAGTATCACTGCCACTGGAATACTCCTATATGACATCCATGCAGTAATGACAATAAGTTGAGGGTCCACCAACAGGTCCCTAGTCGCTAATAATAGCTTTAAAGTTAATCCAAGGGCAATGTTTCCAATATAGCCTGCATCATTGACATCCCGCAGTTGCATGAAATAAAACATAATCGGGAGGAGAGATCATTACGCAAATAACAAATGACTGAGCCACCGAGGGTAAAATATGGAGAAATTTTACCAACAGTGGTTGAGGAGATTGAGAGAATTCATGCTTGTTCGTCGCCACATTAGGATTTACCCCCATCATAGCAGATTACTCCTCATAAGAAGGGAAAACTTCATCTAATCCAAAATGAAATACATGATCCTCTAGGTACTAGAATTGAGTTGTCGTCATCATTATGTTCTAATGAATGGACCGGTTATGCCATTAAAAAATTTGATGTAGGTTGAAGGCGTCATAGTCTAAATTGTACAAACACATAGCCTCTAAATTCTTGATGTAAGATGTAAATTCAGCACTTATGGGAACACTCATTTTGAAAGAAGACACAAAACAAGAAATAAGTATGAGAATAAAAATGTTGATGGGTAAAGGAAACTATCCACCATTAATGCTTTTTATACTTGAAAATCTTGGCTAAAGACAAGGGTCCTGTAAAATTCGTATGAAACCCTACTCCATTAAGGATAAAATAGCTAACGAAAGTGAAATCAAAACCTTGGGGTGATTTGACTGGATGACTTGCCGATAGGCGGGATTAGGGGTATGGAGAGCGACATTCCCCCATTTTTAGACAATTCCATTTATCCTTTTTTGTCAAAATAAGAAAACTGAGAAAAAAATATTCATTCCACAAAAATTTAGAATTTTCCTTTCTTATATTTTTAACTCATCATTTTTTAAAACAAATTATCTTTTGAGTAATTGTAATCCTTTTTACGTCCTCAGCAAATAAAATAAAAAGTGAATCTAGATTAAGTCATCTAAAGTAATGATGAAAAAAACCTCATTCATATATATATATATATATATATATATATGTTGCCATCATTATATTACTTTTTCAAAACTAAAGAAGAAGGAAAACAACGGGACTCAGGCCCACAACCCACACTTTATTCTTTTTCTCTCTCACTCTCTCTATATATATGATCCCCCATCCCGGTCACACACGTGCTTCCCCCGACGACTAGATTAGGATCCTATATTATTGTATCCAAGTCCCTCCTCAGACGTAGCAAATTTCACAAAATAGGAAGGAACCAGGATTGAATCTCGAATATGAGTTATCGCGGAAGTCACCCAATCTCGGATGTCCCTCGACTAGGCAGTCGACACCCAAACAACTGCAAGAATAATGAAAAAGGGAAAATCAGTCAGTTTTAGAATAATAAGAAATCATACAAATAAAATATAAAGGACAAAGTTATATGTTAGGCTGGAGAACATCCTCAGTCAACCCCAACACCTTCGGGTCCATCGCATTTGGAAGATGCATCATACTCACCGATCCTTCCTCAGGCAGTCTATTATTGTAATAGGGAGGAGCAAGACAGAGATTTTGAACCTTTGACATCCCATCGCTACTGACATCGACACACCACCCACCATGTGGGAAGACACCACTGGCCAAATTGTACTCCTACCTGAATATGTAGAAGAAGAAGTAATATTCACCACATTATATATAAATGATGACATCATCCATCTCTCCATGAAATTGAGATAATCTTACATCGCTAACATGACCATGTAAAGAGAATGGGGTTCGGCGATCATCTCCGCCACTTGGACATCCCCTGACATCTATTGCACCTACCTCATAGATCTTGAAGGCATCACCAGTGGGAACTCCACCTCATCTTCCACAATTTAACTGACTACTCTCTCTCCCAAATACCACGAGTAGCAAAACTCTTACCCCAAGAGTCGACACATATGCGCATTCCCTTTGGTCACCCATGTATGATAGATGGTCGTCCCCCAAGGATAAAAGGTCACCAATATTTTGATAAGATCAAGTCATTCCTTTTATAAAGAAAAATGGAAAAAAGAAAAACATAAAAAGAAAATAAGAGATAAACCAGTCGCTCGTCAGGTCATTCAAGACCTGATGCACCACCGCTAAGGACATTGACCGCCTCGACTGAGGGTAGGACTTCCACCACTGGTACATCCGAAAAAATCCCCACACTGACTCATCACACAAGATAGTCAAATAGTCATTAAGTCCAATCACCTCATAGAACCAAATCTACAAAAGTACGAGAGTCAGTGATTAGAAAAAAAATCAAAAGAGGAAATAAAATGCATAAAGGAAAAAATGCAAAAAGAAAAATACCTCCAAATGATACGTGGTTCCAGTAAAAGTCTATCGGTAGCACCGGTTGAAAGCATCCAAAGATGAATTAAAGATCGCCAAAGTCAGGCTCCCCCAGCCAAAGAGATGGATATTGGTAAATACCCTCAAGTATTGAAAAATCACAAGTGGACAACGTCACCACTCATCGC
This sequence comes from Sambucus nigra, assembly GCA_949130495.1. Lineage (NCBI taxonomy): Eukaryota > Viridiplantae > Streptophyta > Magnoliopsida > Dipsacales > Adoxaceae > Sambucus > Sambucus nigra. The sequence goes on from OX422207.1 coordinate 618,081,900, forward strand.
CGCCAAAAATCCGCCCAACATTAAAGAATAAGTAAATAGTCCATCTTCTGCACCTGCAGCCCATTAGTCTCATCGATTTTCTGACTCTGCAAAACCCCTCGAATAAGAGATACACGGATCGAGTCCCCCGAGATTATTCGATAACATCACCTAATGCCTCCTCCACCGCCGACATCACCCTCAGCGTACGATTCACATCTATCTGGACCCCCTTAAAATATATCCCTAACAACTGTTGTGCATCGATGGGAGTCACTACCATCTCCCCCAAACCCAAATTTATGGTGTTGTTAATATCCCACAACCTCTACCCCAGAGCGCATAGAGCTGTCGTAGAATGTGGTGTCTCATCCAACGCATATGCTAGATTGCCAAAACCCATTGAAAAACCATTGAATGCAACACTGCAAGAAGGTGCTCCAATACATCTCTGAACCCCGTTGTCCCTTGGGATCGAAGAATCATTGAAATAATATCAGTCTATCAAAACAAAAGAAATACCTTTAGTAAAAATTCAAAGAAACACAAAAATTCAAAGAAACATGTGAAAAGGAATGCACTACTTACATAACCATTAAGGTTCCTCACCTTGATGCAAAAGAGGTTTCTCATTGGCTATAGGCTCAAATAGATCAAAGTCATTCTCATTTCCCAACACTAAACTCAACCTGGACCACCACTCCAAGTGCGTCCAATCATCAACAACTAGCCATGCCATGTGGATCTCGCTACTAGAAAAGTATGCCATTTTCAAAACTAAAGTGAAGAAGGAATGCCGGAGAAAATCTCAGAAGAGTGAAGCCGAAGATAAGAAAACAGAAAGATATGGAAAATTAAGATAATTAGCCCCTTTTTATAGGAGGCTAAAGGGTATGCCGATCGGTAGTCCGTTGACACCCACCGATTGGAACTGTCCCTTCCCTTTCCCTAGGCATTCCAGAAGATCATTCCACTACCATTTGTAATCTCACACTACCCGTCGGCCAGCAACCCCCTAAAATTTTATACAAAAAATCCAAAACAATGCAAGGAATTCAAAAAAATTCCCAAACAATTCCTAAAATTACCCAACGAATATTGGAACAATTCTATATCGAAGAAAAACATATTTGCAAGTTCCCCAAGTTCCATGTATATTAATACCATATTTTATTCCCCCGCTTAAAATCCCGAATCCCGAGAACATCATATTCAGCAAAAATCAAGTGCATCATCAGCAGATCTATGCATTTTCCTAGTGAAATCCTGAAACTTCATCAGTAAAAATCAAGTGCTTCCTCAACGGAGTTAACTAGAATTCTCGAATTAAACTTATCCCCAAAAAAATTCCAAATTCCCCAACTAGAGTTAGAAGCCTTAATCGGGCATCTTTCCCCAGCAACTCATTCCCCAACGATATCTCAAAACTTTAACTAGACTAATATTTTCAACCCTTCTCAAAAAGACATAATCCCCAGATAAATGTCCTCTTCCCAATAAATTCTACAAAATTCAAGATTCCCGAGGAGAGTTATCCTACTTAAGATCCTCAGAATTGACCTCGAACCTTTGAATTAGTCACTACTACTTAAGGTCCTCAGAGTCAACGTCGCCCCTCAGATTTGGTGGCTCCCATTTAAGGTCATTAGAATTTACCTCAACATGTAAAATTGGTCACTACCACTGAAGTTCCTAAAAATTGACCTCAGCCCTCAGCATTGGTCACTCCCATTTAAGGTCCTCAGAATTGACCTTAACCCTTAGAATTAGTTGCTCCCTACTTATGGTCCTCAGAACTATACTCAACCCCCAGAAATCATCGCTCCATCTTTGTTCCTTAGAATTGACCTCAACCCCCAGAATTGGTCGCTCCACATAAGTTCCTCAAAATTGACCTCGACCCTCAGAATTGATCATGCCACTTAAGGTCATCAGAGTTGTCCTCGATAATTGATCTTGACCTAATTGGTCGATCCCACTCAAGGTCCTCAGAATTGACCTCGACCCTTAGAATTAGTCGCTCCCATATTTAGGTGCTTAATATTAACCTCAGCCCACATAATCGTCCATCCTCAAAATTAACTTAGGTCTTCAGAATCGACCTTGACCCTCTGAAATGATCATCCTTATCCATTTAGGTCCGAAGAATCGACCTCCTTCCCAAAACTTCATATGTTGTCTATTGGAAGGCCTTCCTTTATTCCAAGCTCACCTGTCAAGGTGATCTATAAACACCACATTATAGGACCCCCTAAGTCTCTCCTTAGGTCCCTAACACCTCCCCCTTTATCTACAAACCCTATGTCATAATCTGAGTACATATCTAGATGCCATGGGGGTGCTCTTGAGCCCCGTTTGACTCTGGAAAACTCTGTCATAAGAGAAAAATCTCCATGAATCTTCGAAAGGCTCTAAATATTCTTTCTAATGATCCACCCTCTGGAAAATTGGCATAATGGCTCGAACGAACAAACTATTTTACTATCAAAAACTAATATGGAGGCCATTAGTGATCTCGAGCCTCGATTTGAACCCAATCAACTCCCTTGCCAGAGAGAAAGCTGAATGAATCCTTGAAGGGAACTAAAAACCTATTCCAATGGTCTTCCTCATGCATGATATGGTATAATTATTTTGATGAATGATTTGTTTTCCATCAAAAACTCATCATGAGGCCACCGGGTGATCTCGAGCCCCTTTTAACTAATGTTAACTCTTCAGCTCGAATGAGACTGAATGAATCTTGAAAGGAAACAAAATAGACTTTCCAACAATCTACCCAATGTATGGATCAACCTTATGGTACGGACGTACGACCCATTTTACTCTGAAAGGTCATCAGGTGCTTTCGAGCCCCATTTCGCCATATCAACTCCTTGAATCTGACAAAGCTCTTTTAAACATAAAAGCACCTTGCATAACCTTTCCAATTGTACACCCCCGTGTGTGATTCAAACTTTGGGTTTGAATGAATAATATGTTATCATCTAATAATCTCTCAGACCTAGGAGGTATCTAAAGAAGGATTTGTTAACCTTTCTAATGGTACACCCCGTGTGTGATTACAAGCCCTATTTGACCCAAAGTCAACTACCAAACCTAGGAGGGACCCAAAGGAATCTTATAGGTATCTCAATTACCTTTCAAACCGTATGAGCCATGCGCAATTCGAATTTATCTATTGCATTCTACAACAATTTTTTCAAAAAAAATTGGTAGGAGACTCCCAATTGGCAACGTGTTTAGGGTTACCTACTGATTGGTAGGGCTATGGGTATGCCGATAGGAAGTCCCCCTACACTATAAAAGAAGGGCAAAACCTCACTCGTACGACATCTCAAATCCATGAATATCAGTGATCTCAATAACATTCTTCTATAATTAGGGACGTTTCCTTATGTGAAATTCCTTTCCATACTTCATTGTGATCATTTTCATACCCAATTTAATAAAACATCTTTCTCTCTCATCCAACATCCATCTCAATTTTCAAGGGAGATCATCAAGGATCAATACCACGGCTCAAAAAAGGTCTAAACATCCTTCTGTCGCGTTTATAGTTTATTTTCAATACAAAAAAACTAAAACAAAGAATAATGGGTTACACTAATAAATTTCAACGAGATTATTCACCACATTTTCTCAAAAGTAAAATATCTTTTCTACACATACACATATATTAAACTCCCATTTCAATCTATGGGATGAACTCCACCCTTGGGCGGCATGCGAACTACATAGACTTTTATGACTTTATAGGCTACGTAGGCGTTTTGGGCTAAAACCCAGGACTCGAGTCCAATTTTTCAATTTTTATATTTTTCATCCTACCTGTATATTACTCATATATATAATACTTGTGATTCATACTTGCGCGTCTTATCTAACAAATATTATCGTTTGATTGTAATGATTAATATTTTGGTAACCACATATATATTATATTTTCTAATTATTCTTTTGGGAACATTCCTTTGGATGACCTCGCTCTATCGTTTCCATGATATGAGTCGAATGATTTCGATCACCATTTATGTATACACGCGCACGCACTTCACGCTGAAATTAAGCAATATAATAACACGAGCCCATGAGAAACCAAAAGGGAGGGATGGGTGACTAGAACCTTCCCATTTTGTAACTTATCCCCCAAACCTATGAACTATTGGTTTCATAAGAACTAGTTTGTCTTGAATGTTTCTCTCTCGAGGAAACGACAAGTTCTTTTGACTATTTTATGAAAAATAGTGTGGAAACTCCAACTTTTTACATCACTCACGTTAACGATGACATATGCGCTCCTAGAAAGGGCCGCGAGACCTTCTCTACCTCTCTGAGTGCACGTACTCGAATGATGAAAAACCCCAAGGCAGGAGGAAAAAACCTAAAAAGGAGGGATGACCACAATATCCACTGTTACATTTTCTTACTGCCGAACTAAGAACTATACTAGAGTCTTCAATTATTTTAACTTATATATTTCCCATTTCTAAAGAAATTTTAAGACATGTGATGTAAGCCTCATATAAAACAGATTTTTGGTGCATTCACAGGTGGATATGATTGTTATGAGAGGTCAATGTGAATTAGGGGAACATTAGGAGCCTCTTTGGTTGGTGACCTTGTCTAAGTATACTTCCAGCATCTGTCTATCATTTATTTTTAAAGGGTATTCATGCCAATAACCTACGGTATACTTTTCCTCAACCTTTGGAGTTTCCTTACAAGTATGTCTCAAATTTACCTTCCATTGGTGGATTTATGCATGACGTTGAACATTTAAAATTTGGATAATAGTATAAACCACTTGTCCGTTCATCTCGACAAAAGTGAGGTTTTTGAAAAACATTAGGATATAGACGAGTTTGGAGGTGATTCTCACTAATGATGCAAAGGATTCTTACAAGGTGGTGTATTTAATCTCGTAGGATACTAACTTCCAGCAGACGTAATATAGGATGCGTGTTTTTTAAAACACTTTAGGTATCATTATAGTATTGATTAGGCACTAATGTTAGTAAAGGTCATGCTGTGGAGTACTATTGTCCTAGTTGGGGGGACTAATATAGGTGGACGGGTTATGAAAGCTTATATTTTGTCTAAGGCTTCCTATAATTAAGAGTTACATTTCTTGGGAGAGTCTTTGATTAACAACTAAAATATCATGAAGTAACTTATGAATTATATTTTACCTAGAAATCCCCTTTGGTCATTCTCTATTTAGGGTTGGGATGTATCGTTTGGCCTTTACCACGACATGATCCATCTTAGTCCAATCCTTGATGAAAATGAATTTGATTAATTTATCCTTAGTAACCCTTAGACACATTTTTGAGAATTTATCCTAATTTTGAAAAGTTAGAACACTTTGAAGACTTTTCAGAGTGATTAGATGTATCCTTCACTGTCTCTCAATTTAATTATCTGTTCATCCACATATACCTCCACTTATTTGTGTATGAGATCATGAAGGATAGCAATTTTTTCTCTCTACTAATTGACATGCGTTCTTGAAGTTGAATGGCATGACTGTTTAATGGTATGTTCACTAGGCGGTGATAAATCTTATCTTTTCCTAGGGGTTTGGTGTTTTATTTGATTATTTCTAGAGAATATTTCCATAAAATATCTGAGAATGTTGTTGGATTTACTATGTACTATTAGGTCTATATGTAGTAGAGGAAAATCATCCTTTGGGGAAGCCGAGTTGATGTTCCTGTAATTCATCCTTATATGGATTTTTCCATTAGTATTAGGTACATGTATGGTGCTGGAAAGACACGCTGTGTATTCTATAATGCAAATGAACCCTACACTGAATTTTTTTTCCATTTTTTCTTTAACCTTCAAGAACCATTTGGGTATCATCTCGTGGAGCCTTTAGTTGACCAGTTTTACATCGGGAGAGTTTCTATGTCATGATAATGATTATTGGACTAATCCTGAGAATGCTATCATAAGACCATGACAATACATAAAAAAAAAATGGTGAGGTGGGGAGTGCATTCATTATTTTCCCTTGTACGGAGGGACGACCTGATTTACAAGGGTTTGGGTTTTTTTCTTAGGGACCAAATTAATCATTATTGCGCCATCCTTGTTGAGGGACATTCGGTAACCTTGACTTTCATCAAGTTTTTATATGTTTTTTAAGTATTTTAGATCAACAGATTCATCATTATGAAGTGTGGGTTATATCCCATCCTGGGTTCATAATCATCACATGCAACATACAAATATAAGAACTAGAAATCAAAATTTATAAGGTCATCAAACTAAGGGAAGCAAAAACATTTAAGGGAAAAGAACTGTCATGCCCTGTTCTTATTATGAACGTACAAGATAGTAACAAAACAATGAAACTAAAGTTAAGGCAAAAACTGAACTTTATTCATTATAGCGATACTAATACCATATTACAATACCACAGGGGTGAATTATTCATGTTTAATTTTATCCTAAAACTGAACAATGACATAGGTAATCGAGAAATGCCATTCTTTGCTTCCATTACCCTTAACCTCCTTCCATATAATTATAGATGCATATATTATCCGTGTGTATAACAAAAATGGAGGGGGTTACGACTTCCACACCCTAAAATATCTGGAGGAAAACGTAATTAGTAAAACTATGCTAGTATATTTTAACTAGTTCAATAAGAATAATATGTATATAAAGGGATGATAGTGTATGGAGTTAACAATTTCCGAAATGAATTATAAGCAATATTTCTCATAAAGACAATCAACGATTTTTAAACTTATAATCCCATGCTTACTAGTTTACTAATTGGTACATAAATAATTAAGCATAATCAGTATAACCAAATAATAATATTAACCCAAAACCTTTGTGGAAAACAAATAACTAGCCACGCTAACTAGAGTGGCACTCATACGTATATATCAATAAATCCAGGCTCTTAAACATATGAGACCTTAGTCTAAGTAAAAAAAAATTATGGGATAACATGGCAGTCTACTCAGTAGTTAATATTGATGCTTATAATAAAAATATTTATCACATAAGTGTATGGGTTAAGTGATTTCAGTTATTAGATGAGAAGGGTCTAAATTGATCCAAACAATCCATATTAAAATATAAATAATATTTATCAACAGACATAGCATGGCAGTATCATAAGATGCACATACTAAGAGCAATTTGGGTCTATCGCCATGTGATATTAATAGAAGTTATATCAAATACATTGAAATTACTATTAAGAAGGCAAAACCTACTTATTCGCTATTATGAACGTGGTTAAAATTGATTATAGTTGGGATAGATATGGTTAGGTGCTTGATTATCTGTCATTCAACATAGTTGTAAGTATATATTGTTGGTAATAGGACTAAATTGGAAAAATAAATGATTAAAGTTGTATCATTTAATGTTTAGCGGCTAGTTTGTAATTATTTTTTAGAGTTTTAAATGTATGTCTTAAGGTCATACTTGTAAAGTTGTGTAGTAAGAGTTTTTGGCTTAAAATTTATCGAAGGTTATGTAAAAAAAAGTTGGGATCAAAATTCATAATATAAATAATAAGAGGGTTCAATTTGTAATGTTTGGAAAATACTTTTACCTAAAACCTTTGTTTTCTATAAATTATTCTAGTGTTGACCAAACACTGCCTTACCTTATAATACTTTGATCATAAATATTTGGCAAGAATTTTGAAAATAAATCATAATTTTCTTCTTGGTCGTGCGCCCTCATGCGCCAGGTCAAGGTTTCTGGTTGAAAAATTCATATTCAACCTCTTGACAGTTGATGTAGGTTTTGACAAAACTTTGGCCTTCAATAACTTTTGATTTTCTAAAACATTCAAGATTATTCCTGAACCAATCCAACCTAATTTTTTTATGAGTAATCCAAAAATATAAGTTTCATGGATTGAGGTTCAAAATTCATATATTTCCAACTATAGTGTATTTTTCGGTAAATTTAACTAAACATTCATGGAGTTGCAGAGTATGGAAATGACTTTAAATATTATGGACATGTTTTTTCTATCCTATGGAATATTTTGTCTCAAGATTAAAGGCATAAGGTATTCTAGTTGAAGAGAATTTTTAATTTGATGTTTTTTAACCTTGAAACTGCTTTTGAGAAATTGGGGTTCAAAACCTATTAATTTTTTTAAATAGCTATTGCATTCGAGCTCTTGGGCTCATAAGGAACTCATTACACACTTTGAAATAGATTCAAAGTCAAGGAATGATATTTCACCATTAAAGCTCAAGATTTAATGCAGTTTTTGAAGGTTTCTACCTATACATGATATTCTGTACGAACGAGTTTGGTTAATTTGATTGGGTTGTGTATTACGATATTGCAGAAAATGTTTTAGATAAAAAAAAGAATGGTAAAATTATAGGTTACCAATTTGGACCAATTTGGAGTGAAAAGAAGTAATTTTGATTTTGGTGAACTGGTGAGTTTTGAGATTGGGTTTCGCGGGCTATTTACAGTATGAACTAGGGACAATTGATTGGGGAACAAGGGAGCTAGATTCTCCCTGGTTTTATGAAGATAAAGTTCAGGCATAAGGTTTTCACCCCTGGGGATGGTGTTTTCCATGTCAATATTGTCATTTTTGACTAATTCGTATGGTTTATTGGCAGTGGAGGAATGTTTAAATATGTTGGTCTTAGTTTTGGTACTTAAAAGGAAAAATTTATAATTATTTGGTATTTAATATGTTCAATTTCCATATTTTAAGGACATTTGTGTAATTTTATGAATGTTTAAGGCTTAGGGTTGCAAAATTAAATTATTTGAGGTCTAAAGGTTTAATTTGATATACGGTTTGGGTCTCGGGTGAAATAGAAGCTAAGTTATACTTCCTTCAAAGTTTAGAGGGGTAATTTAGTCATTTTGTAACCTTAAGGGATACTTAGATAATTAGGCAAAGTTGTAGTTTTTTCTAATGTAATTTCAAAATTATTTAGATTTTTATTCAATTTGACTAAGTTATAAGGGGAATATAAGGCAATATATGTAGTTACAGGTCATAATTGATCGTTCTTGGGTTTAATACCACGCTGGTATTATAGTCTACCTACCTAAAAGAATTATCCTTGAATGTACCTGGAAAAAGCTCAGGATATTATTTCTTCACATTCTATTGAGGTTCCTACATGGCTTCTTTCTACTTTTAGTGTTCCTAGAGTACCTTTACCATGAGAATTTTCTTTTGTTTATGAACGTTTACTTAACCGTATAGAATTTGAATAAGACATTCTTTAAACTCATGATTGGGTTGATTAGAGATTTCATGCCATGTAATCACATGTGTCTGGTGTGGAATGTTTAGACATAGTCGAGACTCATGGAATACAATATCAATACTAGATACTTTCGGAGGTAATTTTAATCCTTAGGCCATAGGTATAAGATGTTTTGTGATGCTAAAGTGTCCGATGTATCTTGGAGCTAACTTCCCTTTCTTTCTAAATCGTTGAATATCCTTTTGGGGAGAAACTTTCAGGAATACTTGATTGGAAGTGATAAATTATAAAGGCTTATTATGATGACGAATGTAACTCTTATGTCAATCTTGGGTCATCTTTTGTACTTCTTTGATCTGTTGTATCTTCTTAGTAGTTTTTTGAATTATTTCGGGAGAAAATTGCTTGCTATTTTCTGATTCAGTCCATCACAATGGTGATTGACATTAGCTTCCACACAATGCTTTAAATTGGGTGACCTTGATTCATGACTAGTAATTGTTGTTGTATGAAAACTCAATTAATGATAAGTTCTCACTCCAATTGTTGATCATATCTAAAACAAAGGCTCTCAAAATATCTTCCAATGTTTGGATAGTGCATTCAGATTGTCCATTCGTCTGGGGGTAGAATGCCATACTAAGATGAAGTTTATTACCCATTGTAATTTATATTGTTTGCCAAAATCTACCCATAAAATGAGAATCTCCGTTCAATACTACAGATTAAGGAACTTCATGTAATCGAACAATTTATCGGATGTAGATCGTGCTTATTGGAAAATACCAACAATTTTTACCTAGAAAAAGTTGGAAGACTTGGTGAGTCGATCTACAATCACCTAAAAAAATTGTATCCATGGGACGTATGAGTCAATCCACTAACAAATTCCATTGTGATGTGATCCCATATTAACTCATAAATCAGAAAAGGTTGGGGAATTCAACCAAGACAATGGTGTTCTGTCATTACTTTCTGACAAGTGAGAAATATCTTAACAAAGTTCTCAATATTGTTCCTCATATTTGGCCACCAATATTATTTCTTTAGAACATGATACATTTTTGAGCTTCATGTATCATAAATTCTAAATGATGAGCTTCTTAAAATACCTCTTCTCATAATAACGACTCATTAGGTACGTAGAGTTTATTTTTAAAATATTTACCCGTCTCCTTATGATATGATAATTCTTGGGTCTTTATTTTGATTTGTTATGTCATCATAAAGGGGTATTGGGTTGTTGTTCTAAAATTTTTTTCCTCAAGTTTGGGTAGGCAATGACGTCGGTGAACCTTAAAAAAGGAGGGGTTGGATGAAGATCATATTGTTCCATGATAGTTGCAACATCAAAAAAAATTAGGTTGTTAAGTTTTACAATAAGTTTACGTCATAAGGGATTAGCTACAACATTTCCCTTTATTGAATGGAAGTTTAACTTGAATCTGTAATCTTCTAAAAATTCCATCCAACGTCTCTGTCTTAAATTCAAGTCTTGTTGGGTGAAAATGTATTTCAAACTTTTGTGATCTAAAAAGACTGGGAATTCTTCATCGTACAAATAACAACATCATATTTTCACAGAAAAACTACAGCTTCTAACTGAAGATCAGGCACGGTATAATTACATTCATGCATCTTGAGTTATCGAGATACATAAATAACTACTTGTCCCTTCTTACAATAGTACACAACCTAAACTTTATAACGAAGTATAGGTATAGAAGTCATAGCTTGAGTTACTTGAAGGAATGATTGAGATGGGGGAAAAGTTCAACTTATTCTTTTGTAATTGGAATTCTTTATCTCACTCGAAAGTTCGTTCATATGGAATTTCCTTTGTAGTTAACTTCATCAATGGAAGAGAAATCCTGGGAATTTCTTCTACAAAACAGGGGTAGTGACCAGGTAATTTAAGAAAACTTTTAATCTCGATGACCCTTATTGGATTTTTTCTTTCTAAAAATCATTGTGATTTAAGAAGGGTCGACTTGGATTCCACTTTCAGAAATCACATGTCCTAAAAATTTCACTTCCTTCATCGATAAGTCACATTTTCTCTTTTTATCATACATCATGTTGTTTCTTAGGGTACTTAATACTATTTCAAAATATTGGGCATGTTCTTTAGTATTCTGTGAGTAAATGAGAATATCATAAATGAATATGATAAAAAAATGATCATGTAAAAGTCAGAATATCCAATGAATTAGGTCAATAAAAGTTTTAGGGGCATTAGTTAATCAAAAAGACATCATATTAAATTCGAAATGCAGTTTTTGGAATACCCCCTTTTCTCACTCATAATTGACGTTTATCAGATCTCAAGTCTATATTTAAAAAGATCCTTAAACCCCTAGGTTGATCAAATAAATCTCCAATTCTAGGTAAGGGATACATATTTTTAATCATTATCGACTTTAAATTATGGTATTCTATGCATAATATAAAACCTCCATCACTATTTTTCATCAGCAACATAGACGCTCCTTGATGTGGCCAATATTGTCCCTAAGGCCATGGCATCTATAGTTATTGCATGGCCCTATATGTTCCCTGCCGCGAATATATCCTTATCTCATGCCTGAATTAGAAAGGCTGCGACTCCCTTTATACTTGAGCCTCATACTGGAGTAACATCCACCACCGCCGGGGCTTCGATAGGCCTCTGCTGCATCTTCAGTATTTAGCCATTGCTTGGTGTCAAACAGGCTGCAACACTCATAAGATCGCTTCCTTGAGCCAAACAGGTTGTATCCCCTCCTTATGCTTCTTGAGGGTTATTGCCTCTAGAAGACTTCTATCAATATAAATACCAGGGACATACCTCATTACTGAGCGGGACCAAGAGATGAAATACCCGACGAAGACCTGATAAACTCTCTCTAGAGATCACCACACTTGGGGTCTTACCCAACGCCGCAATCACCGTAATAGGATCAACCTCTAGCAGGCCACATCCCTGATTATTTCTCTAGTCAATTACATGTATTCTTATCTAAGACCTCTCTTGTACCCCTATAACGGCATTGTAAACTCACACTAAATGATATACATAATAAAAGTAGGGCAACAAAGTGGACGTAGGCTCATTTTAATAGTCGAAGCACTCTATATCTTGTGTTTTGTATCTCTTTACTTTATTTATGTTTATTCTACACTTGATATGGTGATAAGTGAACGACTCGTGTTCGATTTCTCGAATCAACACTCCCCCCCAAGAAGTTTAACTAAGGAAAATAAAACATTTTTTAAAAGACAATCTTGATGGTTATGAAATTCACAAAGTTTCATAGGAGACATTCGATATTGACGTATCGAAATAGGAAAAGAATTCGAGAAAAGAATCATGGTAAACTCAATTTCTTAGGAGGATAGTATTCCAAATAGTTCATCTGGTAAAACATCATCAAACTATTCAAATATTTTAGAAAACGAAGTGGGAGGTGTGCTTTGTATTTTGGGATTTGAAAGTTTGGAATGACATGTTCCTTCGAACATAAAAGGGTGATTTTTTTGGTATTAAAAGTATAATCCCTTTAAATTAAAGTCGATATAAGTGTGATGTTTTGATAACACATCCCTTCCGATATTAATATTGAATCCACGTATATCTAAGATTATTAAATTTACAAAGAGTGTACCAATACCTAGCAAAATTTTAAAATTATCATACCCTTGAGTAGGTGTGCTAACATCATCAATAGGGAAGTCTATTTCTAAGGGAGTATGAAATGATTTTGATGAAATGTGCAAAAACTTTATCTAATTTGAGCCAATGAATGAATGAGTTGAAAAAAATCAAATATGACATGAGTGGGATAATTATAAAGGAATAGTGTACTATTTACCACGTTATGTAAATTTTGTATAGGCAACACGGGACAGTTATTCCGACAATTGGGAACTAGCTCGAACTTTCTACTAGCGTCATAGAGCATGCGCTAATCGTTGGAAGGATATGTTCTCTAGGTCTTAGGGAATTACCAAGTCAGGTTTGGGTCACTGAGGGGTATAAATTAGGACATCGAAGATGGTTATGTCCTACCTCTTTACACTCATGGCATCAAATTACCAGATAGGTAGTGCCATGGAGCATTTGAGAATAGACTTTTCCACTAGAGCTTGGATATGGTTAGACTCGGGGCATAGGTATGGTTTTAACAACATAGTTATTCCTAAAGATGGGATTGGGAAGAAATATATATTAACCTTATGTGGGATTACACTCAATAATCAAGGCTATACCAATGAGTTGGGAAAAATCTCAAATTTTCAAATGTGTGATGGAGATTTTAATCCTTGGGTGTGATCATCTCTCAAAATGCTTACATAACTTGACTTCAGTGCTTGCATATTCGGTTGTATAACATGATAATTTGGTAAAATTGGCTCCATATTGGGATACAGACATATTAGCTTGTTGTGATCTTAGAAAATTAACGGTCAACTTGTCTCCTTCAATATCCGAAAAATATTTTTTGAAGATGATTTCTTCAAATTGTTCCCATGCTAGGGTGGCTGTATTATAACTTTGGTCTACAGCTTGCCACTAGAAATCGACTTCATTTCAGACATGTATGATGCTAAAATTACTCAAATATTAACATCAATTCCTACCGTGCTGAATATTTTTTGATTTGGCATATCCACTCCTCAACATGACTAACTCATATATCCTAAGAAATGGAGGGGTTGTTGCCCAAAAAATTCCTTAAGAAAAGTTATTCAACATGTTTCATCTATAGTTTCTTCCTGAAATTAGTATGGAATGGGTTCTTATTGTTGTTTAGAGAGATATGTTAAGTTTTTAATGCATTTAATGATTCCTTCAGTGCGAGTCTACTCAATTCGGATTCTGATGGAAGGAGTGTGAGTGCTAACCGTCCTAAAGTATTATATAACATTTAGGTAATAAAAATGTATACGGACGATTTTTTTAAGGAGGGTTCATATAAAAGAAATTGTAATTAAGTTAAATGATACAAAAGGGTCATTACAACTAGTAGTTTATGTTAGCATACTATCATATAACCTAAGCATATATTAAGCACTCTCACTTTATATACAACATACTATTATCTTATTCCACCTATATTTGTAGCATTTCCATGATATTTACAATCTACTTATTAAGTATATTACTAATAGGAGAAGTTTTATTATTCTTCTCTTTATCCTGGAACCAATGCGTCTATTTTGAAGTGGTGAGAGTCGGGAATGAAGTAAAATTTATATGGTTCAGATGGGTCATCATTAGTGGAGCTACTTTAAGTTCCATAGGATATCTCAATGAAAATTTCCCCATTAGATCGATAGACACTTGGAGAATAATCAGGTCATCCACATATTCTCACATTTTGCTCATCACCTGGGCCTCACTTGAGAACTAATTTGTCAACACCAAATATTTCGTGGTAGTACTGGAATTTCCCCAATCATCCCTCACCTTTAGAACCATAGTACCAAGTCTTAAAAAAAATATTCTTTCACCGTCTGTTCCAATCTATTGGTGGGAACTATGTCAAAATTAAAAAGCTAATAATTCCCAATATTCATGGTATGAAATGGATTTAGTATGTGACAAAAGTAAATAAGTTACAAAAATAAAGAATAACTAATATCTTATAGTATTCTGATAATAGGAGTCTAACCCAACACATTTTATAATAGTTCTCTGATACCAACTTGTCACAACCTATTTTTGGTATAAATGTACAAGATAGTAATAAAGCAATGAAACTAAAGTTTAGTCGAAAAATAGAACTTTATTCGTTATAGAGATATTAATATCATATTACATATATTTTACTACCACCACATGGGTGGATTAATAATGTTAAATTTTATCCCAAAATTGAAAAATGACCAAGGTCATCGAGAAACTCCATTCATTGCTTCCATCTTCCTTAATCTGATTTCATATGATTTTATATGCATACATATGGTCCGTGCATATAAAAAAAGAGCGATGGTATGGCTTCTTTATCCTGGAACATTCGGAGGAAAATGAATTAACAAAAGTATGCTAAGTAGATTTTAACCAGTTCTATAACAATTATATGTATATTGAGGGTTGAGTATGTATGGAGTTAACTATTTGCTAAATAAAGCATAATCAATATTTCTTATAAAGAAGATCAAGAATTTTTAAACAAATAATCCCATAATTACCAATCTTTTAATTGGTACATATAAATAATTACGCATAATCAGGATAACCAAATAATTATATCAACCCAAAACCTTTGGGGAAAATAAACAACTAGGCAAACTAACTAGAGTGGCGCTCATACGTATGCATCAATAAATTCAGGCTCTCAAGCATCTGTGACGTTAGGCCAGGTAGAAAAATTCTACAAGATAACACGTTATTCTACGCCCTAGTATATATTGATGCTTATAATAAAGAAATTTAACACATAAGTGCTTGGCTTAATTCAATCAATGTAATTACCTTATGAAATTAGTTATTAGATGAGAAGGGTTTAAATTGATCCAACTGATACTTATTTAAATATAAATGATATTTATCAACATACGCAACATAGTGGTATCATAATGTGTGAATACAAAAAGTAATTTGGGGATATCATAGTGTGATATTAATATCAATTTTATAAACTACGTTGAAATCACTATTGAAAGGGAAAAACCTACTTGTTACATGTGAAGAAGTGGTTATAATTGCTTGAACTATGATTGGGAGGGTTAGGTTCTTGATTATCTATAAATCAACATAGTTGTAAGTATATATTGTTGGTAATTGGACTAAATTAGAATATTAAGTGAAAAAAAGTATCTTTTAAAGTTTAGGGCCAATTTGTAATTATTTTTTAAAGTTTAAAATGTAAGGGTTAACGTCATATTTAGGATGTGGTGTACGGGGTTTTGGCTTAAAATTTATCAAAGAGTATCTAGGAAAACTTTAGGATCGAAATTCCGAACATAAAAAAGTAGGAGTGCTCAATTTGGAATTTCTGAAAAATACTTTTAACATAAAAACTTGATTTTTTATAACTTGGTCTAAGTTGGATCAAACACTGCCTTACCTTATACCGTTTTGACCAAAAAAATTTAATAAAAAACTTGGGGGAAAATTCAAAAAAATTTGATTGGTCACACGCTCTTACGTGCCTGGTCAAGGTTTTAGGTTGAAAAAATCATCTTTAATCGCTTTACAATTGACCTAGGTTTTGAAAAAACTTTGACCATCAGTAACTTTTGATTTCCTAAACCATTTAAGATGATTCCTTAACTAATCTGACCTAATTTTTCACGAGGAATCCAAATATACATGTTTCATATATTAAGGTTCAGAATTCATCAAGTTCCAACTACTATGTATTTTTCAAAAAAATTGACCAAACATTCGTGAAGTTATAGAGTATGGCAATTTCTTTTAAGGTATCAAATTGAACATAGATTAGCTTTATCTTGAAGGCTGAAAGTATTCTGGTTGAAAATAGTTTTTTGTTTGAAGTTTCTAAACTTCGAAAACACCTTTGAGAAATTGGGGTTAAAATCCTATTACTTTTTGAAAATGGCCATTAGTCTTGAGCTCCGAGGCTCCTAAAAAACTCATTTCCTCACAAACAGATTTAAAGTCAATGAATTGATATTCATTATTAAAGCTCAAGCTTTAACTGAGTTTTTGAAGGTTTCTGCCTATATAGGATATTCTACACGTAAAAGTTTGGTGTCTTTGGTTAGGTTGTGTATTGTGATAGTGAGGAAAATGTTTTGGATAAAAAAACAATGGTGCATACAATTATAGGCTGATTTGGAGAGGAAACAAGCATAATTGATTCTGCTGAGTTGGTGAGTCTTAAGGTTATGTTTCATGGGGTATTTAGTGTATGAACTAGGGACAATTAGTTGGTGAACAATGGAGTTAAATTCTCCCTAGTTTTTAGAAGATAAAGTTTGGGCGTAAGGTGTTGACATGTGGAGATGGTTTTATCCACTTGAAAGTCTTCATTTTCTTCTACTGACATGCTTTGTTGGTAGGGGAGGAAAGTCCAAATAAGTGTGTTTTGGTTTTGGTCTTTTAAGAGAAAGAGTTATATATTAATTAGTATTTAATACGATAAATTTCCATGTTTTCCGGGCAGTTGTGTTATTTTATGAAAGTTTAAGGGATGTATTGTAAAACTAAATTACTTGAGGTGTAAATCTTCAATTTGATTCGAGGCTTGGGTCTTAGGGTGAAATAGAAGTTAAGTTATACTTCTTTTAAAGTTTAGAGGAGTAATTTCATCATTTTGTAATCTTAAGGGATAGTTAGGTAGTAAAACAAAGTTGCAGGGTCTTATTTAAAGTTTCAACTTTACTTGAGTTTTTTTTAAATTAACTAAGTGATAAGGGGATATAGGTCAATTTACGTAGTTACGTGTAATAATTGATCGTTCTAGGGTTTAATACTATGCGGGTGTAGACACCCCATTCTGTTACCCCCTAACTCTCCTTAGGTCCCTAGTACCTCCCTCCATCACTACAAACCCATGTCATGTTTCGAGTACTGACCTAGAAGCCATCGAGCACTCCCCGACTCAATTTAACCCAAAAGTCAAACTCTTCATGTCAACTGAGACTGAATGAATATTCAAAGGGCACTAAATACCCTTTCCAACGGACCGCCCCGTGCGTGATTCCGACTTACCATGCGGACGAAAAATCCATTTGCGTCCGAAACTTGACCCAGAGGCCACCGGGCGCTCACAGGATTTGTTTAACATATGTAAACTCTTCAGCCCAATCGAGGATGAATGAACTTTTGAACGTACTGAATACCCTTTCCAACGGTCCGTCCCGTGCATAATTCCGACTTACCATGCGGACGAACGATCCGTTCGACTCCGAGAGGTCACCGAACGCTTCCAAGTCCTGGTTCACCAAAGTCAACTCCCCAAACTGGGTCAAACTCTTTGGAATCTCGAAGTACATCTCCTATCCTTTCCAACGGTCCGCCCCATGTGCAATTTGGACTTACCATGCGGACGAACGATCCGTTTGCATTCGAACGATTCCCCGTCCAATGGAACGACAAATGCTTCCGAGCCACATTTGACCCAAAGTAATCTACCTAACCCAGGAGTGGTCCAAAGGACTTTCAAAGTTCTCCGAATTACCTTTCCAACGGTATTCCCCATGCGCGATTCTGACCAACAGTTTGCCCTCGACGGCCGATTTTTCGAAAAGGCCTGAAACACACTGCGAAATGGCAGGTTCCAGACCCTGCCTATCGGCAGGTGCCGATAGGCAGGAACGGGTCTATGCCGATCGGCAGTGACCTGAGCCTATAAAAGGAGGCCTTCACCTCATTTGCAAGGGGTCCCAGATATGATAAAATTTGCTCTCAACGAATCCCAGAAACCTCTCTCGAAGGCAACGTAATTTCAACCCCTAAAACACTTTTTTACTTCCACTTTTCATCATCCTTTTCATCAAACAGGGTGAATTATTCACTCTCCATCATCATCCAAGTGCAAGGACTGCTCTCCAACATTCAAGATCAAGCTCAAGATCTTCAAGAAGGTCCAACTTTCTCTACTTTCTCTTAAATTCTCTTAAACTCTCAATAACTTGTTTTATTGCTTAGAACTTTTATTATCTCATCTCACACATCCTGATATACTTTTTTGTTTAGTATTATTGCACATCTCTTATTTTCATATAAATAAAACCCAAAAAACAAGAAAAAGAGGGTTTGCTCATAAATTCCAAAGAGGGATTCTCTTACTTTTTCTCACACTTTTCTCACAACTAATACACTTTTTCTACACACACACTCACACTTACAAATTAGAGATCCCCCATTTTGATTTATGGGATAAACCCCACCCCTAGTTTTGTATGCGAACTACGTGGACTTTGATGCCTTTATAGGCAACGTAGGCTTCTCACGCTAAAAACCGAGACTCGAGTCCTCTCTCTCACCTTTTCTTTTACTTCCTATTTTCTCTAAATCTAATCTTCCTATATTCTATATACTTGACCTTAGTGACGTATTGATCCATATGCGTTATCATTCCATTATAACGATCAACGTAAGGGTCATCGAGTAAATCTTATTTTTCTAATATTATTCTTATATCTTCCTATGGATGACTCACTTTATCTTTTCCATGATACAAGTCGAGGATTCCTACCTCCATTATATATATACACATGCACACATATGACGGGGGGAAATATAAAGGAAAATAGCAAATATCCATGAGAGACCGAAAGGGCGGAATGCGTGCCTAACACCTTCCCATTTTGTAACTAAGCCTACGAACCCTTCTCGAATCATTTTGGTTTTGCATGCACCTGTATGTCTTAAGATGCCATCCTTCGGGATGGCTTCCCTTTTTTCTTTTGTCTGTTTGGAGTAAAATAGAGTGTCGACTCTAAATCTCTCTACATTTTTACATCTCATCTCAAAAGGATGTCGGCCAAAGCACTCCAGAGAGGGATGCGCGGGACCCGAAGGATCCTCTCCGTTCGCACGCCCCCCAGCGCGGAGAGGATCGGGGATGGCCACAGTGGCGACTCCGGTGAGGACTTGTGTTTGTTTGTGGGCTTGACTTTATTTGTGTAATACCCGCACCTTTAAATTGTACTTGCATGATTATTCTTTATTTAGCGACGCTCCGTTAATGAAATTTTTACGTTGCATGTTCCCGCATGAGTTATGATTTATGTTCGTATAATTATTTTAAGTACTTTGGTTAAGTTTCATGCGATTCGGACAGGCAACGAACGCTACGCGAACTTATGTACTAATTGTCTTACGACGCGCGACGCAGCAAAAGTCTAGTTTTGCGCGTATTGTTTAGGATTCCTCAGAAGGTTAAAAAAAATATTCTGACCATATATTTAGGCACATAAAAATATAAGGAATATTACCACGCGAAGAAAAATCGAAAAAAAATATGTTTTGCGCGGAGGTCCCGTTTCTTGCGCGTATTGTTTAGGATGTCTCGGAAGGTCAAAAAAATATTCCGACCATATATTTAGGCTCATAAAAATATAAGGAATATTACCACGCGAAGAAAAATCGAAAAAAATTATATTTTGCGTGGAGGTCCTGTTTCTTGCGCGTATTGTTTAGGACGCCTCGGAAGGTCAAAAAAATATTGTGAATATGTTATTTGACTCACAAAAATATAAGGAATATTATTATGGAAAGAAAAATCGAAAAAAAAATACTTTTGCGCGGAGGTCCCATTTTTGCGCGCCATGTATAGGACATTTCGGGAGGCCAAAAAAATAGTTTGAATATGATTTTTCACTCTAAAAAATACAAGGGATAAGGCCCTTAGGTTAAAAGTTTCAAAAAAAAAATTATAGAGAGAGAAAGTGACGCTGGCACAGTTTGACAGCACATTAACCATGGTTTTGGGTGGTTGAGTGTAGGCTTTTTCAACTCCAGAAATCAGACTTTGGGAGGTGTTATACACGGTTTAGGAAATGCAAATTCTGAGGCTATGGGTCAAGAGTTGAAGGTCCCTTAAAATGGCTTTTAAAAGAGAGAGAGGGAGAGGAAACCATGGGTGTAATTAGGCACATAGCTGTAAACATTTTCTCCCAAAATCCCTCAAGTTCTAGCAAGAGTAAGAACCCATATTTTCGTAGCTTCATCTCCCACCCCTTTTACCACCATCCAAACACCACTCTAAGGGTCTCCAAACACCATTAAAGCTAACCTCAAGGTTGGGACAACTTGTGGGGAAGTTTCAGAGAGCTTTTGGAGCGCAAAGGGAGTCTTGGTTGGAGTTTTTGGTGGAACTTTTGAGAGCTCCACTTCATCTTCTTCACATCTACGCTCACTCCCCTTCATTCAAGTAGGGTTTTCCTCACTCTTAAACTCTTTTATTTCAAATGCTAATATGAACAAGATGATGAGAAAAATGTGACTTTTTAGCTCTTCTCCCTTATTTTCATATGCTATGAAAAAACCATTTTGTGAAAAATGATAAATGGAGAAGATGATGTTTAGAATAAATTTTCAGATTATTATATATGTTGAAATAATGCTATAAATGTAATAATCTCATGAAATAAACATAGAAAATGTAATGCTACAAGAAAATGACTAATTAATACATTTGTTGGGTTTTCTAAGGAAGAAGACCCATTTTCATGAAATAGTGTATGTAGTATGTGTTATTCTTGACATTAACATGATTAATGTTGAAATATAGTGGTCTAAATATGTGTTTAGTAATCTCATAAAAACAGCCCCAAAATCTAATATGTTGAAATATTAGTTTAAGCCTCTTGAATATGTTAAATAAGGCTTATAATTATGTAAATGGCTTTATATGTAAAAGTGTGTTAAAATGGGTTGTACATCACTAATAAAGGTTCAAATGTTGGTGGAAACATGTAGTACATTAAAGAATGATTTTTGTACTTAAAACCCACTTAAAAAGGTATTTTTTGGTAAAAAAATGCCTTAGTGGAAGATTTGGTAAATATGAAGAAAAGTCACTTAAATGTTGTTTTTACATGAAAAATACTTGAAAAATGCCAAGGAAATGCTTTTTAGATAATAAAAGTATAAGATGGCATTTTGGTAAATCAAAGTGTTGTAAATGTGACTTAGTATATTTTAGTGTTCGACGTTGACACTAGAATGCCTCCTCGGCTCGTAGGATGCAAAGACTAATAACGGGCTTTAATAACAAAACCGAAAAAGTTGAATTGTGAACATTAAGAATAATGTTAAACACATGGAAGATATGATATTCGGATGACGCCGAGAGAAAATAATTAAGGAGGGCATGACGTCCCTAGTGGTGAAAGACCCTACCAAACTACAGTAGTATATGGCGGCGGAGACCGGTGGTGTGAGGCCACGAAGTCCGTGAGTGTTTGTTGGCAAAATCCCAAAAACAATGTTAAGTAAGGAATGAGAAAAATTCACAGAACTTAAACTAATGAATGAATAAGAATTCATTAATTATTATGTGGATGACATAAGTGGAATATGATTAAGTTCCTGGATTGGAATATTAAAATGCTAAGAGTGAGTGGGCACGTAGCCCAGGGCATTGCATATAGGTGCATTTATGACTAATTTAAAGAATCTTGTTAGTATAGATACATGATAACTTAGTTGAATATAATGAAGGCTTCTTGAATATTGTTAGCATAGTTAAATGTTAACGAAAATAATCATTAATGATAATTAATGAATATGAGACAATGATGGTTTTCGAAATTACTAAAATGCATTGTATATGTATAGTATTTTGCTATGAAAATTATTGATTAGTATTCCCACCCTACTGGGCATTTCGCTCATACCCTATTTTCCAACCCCCCCCAGGTACAACAGTTGGTACGTCGGGTAAGGACGTTGAAAAGGCCACAAAAAGCGCTAGTCGTCGTTAGAGGCTCTGTAACCAATTTTAATCCATAGACTTATTTTGAATTGTAATCCCTTATATTTTGGTAAGACAATTTGGTTTGAACTGGAACTATTTGGAAATTGTAATAATACAGGGATTTGTGCTCTATTTATGGATTAAATCTTACCAAAGGTGTACTTGTTAAATTGTTAATTGAATATTAGCTTGCAAAATATGGGCCTCACCTTTTCACAATAAAAGAAATCAAAGGTTTTCTTGAAGTATAATGTGGCAAATGTTTTCCAATTTAATAAAATGTTTTATCCCCCTCCCCCTTAATACCTTGGTTCGGATACGGGTTATTCCAACGGTAACTCTAATCTAGATCGGGGCCTTACAATTTGCTTGGATGCTATATTTGTTTCTGTTTCCCCCCATATCTGCATGTTCCCTTTTTCCATGTGTATCCCATACTTATGCTTATATTCACACACTTGTAGAAATTTCTCCATGTACACTTCACGCCACGTGCACCTAGGATCACATATATCCACATATTGCACGCATCACCCATCCATACTTGGTTTACCTTAGGTACTTGTACTTTGCTCCCTGTTTGGCATAATCAAGAAAGGCATTCTCATCACAAGATACTAATATTTAGGCAACATCACCAAAGAGCATTGCTATTGACCAAATTTTACCCAGTAACTGGAGGGTCACTTCGTGATGGGCGCCGGTCCGGCAGGTCGCAGTTAGCCTAAGCGATATGATTCTCACCTTCCATTGGACAAGTACCTTCGATGTATATCAAATGGTTCCCCCGCATCATACCGCTTGAACGAAGTCATGACGGGAGGTATATCTTAGGGAATTCGTTCACGTATGTCGAGTATATCGAATTCGCTCTCACACGTACCATCCCCACGAGGTCTATGGTAAGGCAATTCACGTACACTTAGGTATATCAAATGGCTTGTCCACACATACCGATTGCCCGCAAGAGCAAGACGTATATCGTGGAAGTTATGCCAAAGGGGGGGGAACCCATGTCGATACACCCAACCAACTGTATACTCGCATATAGGTGTCAAACCTAGGACACGCACTTTAGGTCACCGGTTTCAACCCGAAACTCTGCCAAAATTTTGGGTCGGCCTGCCGCCCAATTTTTGGGCATTTTAAAATGGGGCCCTGTCCGTGAGTCTGGTTACAAGTCAAGCCATAGCTTTGCATATATTAAAAACCCCATTTTTCTAGGCTCGGGTCCCGTCCGGCATTGCATTTAGGAGAATCAAATACAAGTGAGAACATAATAATCATAATAATCATGCTGAGTTCTGTCTCCAAAAACACTTCTCCCTTCGTTATCAAAAATCCAAAAACATTTCTCCCTTCTTTATCAAAAATCCAAAAATAGTTCTTACTTTTCTCTCAAAAATAAATCTCATCCTACGCCTTCTCCGGTCGATTACAAGCCCTTGTCCTGGGTCCCTATTGGCTTTGGTCTTCAGTCAAATCACCCCGGAGTTTAATTCGTTCCTCTACTACTTCTTCTGAGTCCGGAATCCATCCACTTTCCATGGAGAATACAGATCAAGTACCAGTTATACAGATGGATCTGATGATAGTCCTATCTCAGCTCGTGTCCAAGATTGATAACCTCCAAACTGAGGTCCGAGAAATTGAATGAAACCAAGTTCCTATTCCTCAAGAGACCGAGGCCCTATTCCCTCGTGCTATGGGTCCACCCGAGCCTATCTGGGTTTCGGAAGAATATCATCACGCTCCACGTGCCCCTCCTGTCAATGGACCGCCGCCTGCCCAACTTCCAATGCCAAACATTGCCCAGCCTATGGCAAACCTGCCTGTGGTCATTGATCCAAAGGAGTAGGAGTCGAATAAAGACAAAGAGGATCTCAAGATGCTCACCAAGAAGTTTGACCAAGTCAGGATCTCTAGGAATTACCTAGACTACACCCACATGTCTCCTTATCCTAAAGCTAGGTTGATCGAGAAGTTTAAGATGCCAAATATCGAGAAGTTTAGAGGGAGTGGACCCCCAATTGTTCATCTTCGCAGTTATCATCGTTCCATGACTCTACTAGGGGCTTATGAAGAAGTGATGGCCCAATTATTTCAGTAAAATTTGAAGGATAATTCCCTATGATGGTTTTTATCCCTTGAGGAATCTAGAATCCGTAGCTAGGAGGATGTAGCCCGATAATTCTTGTCGCAATATAAATACAACGAAGAGCTTGAGGTCACCCATCGTGATTTAGAGTTGCTCAAATAAAATCCTGGGGAATCGGTCAGTAACTTCATAACTCGGTGGAGGGAGCAAGCACCTACCATGACTAATCGTCCATCCAAGGAAGAACAGGTCAACATAGTGAAGAAGAACTTCTTTCCCCATGTCCGAGCAACGATGGGAGGGAAATATTATCCCCACTTTCGAGCTCTCAGGGAGGCTGGAGTGGAAATCGAGGATAACCTCATTAAAATAGAGGTTGAACCGAAGAAGGCGTCCGGACAATTCACCCCTAGAAAGTATGACAAGCCTGCCAGTGATACAGTTTCAACCACCAACAACATCTCTCAACCAACATAACCATGGGCACCAGATATCCGCCCTACCCCCATCCGAAGGGAATACACTGAGCTCCATGCTCCCCTCTCCAAAGTTTACCAAGCCCTGTTAAGCTGAAACCTCATCAAACCCTTGGATCCACGTCCGTTGCCAAATCCACTGCCAAGAAATTTCAAGATCGATGCTCATTGCGCCTTTCACCAAACTTTCGGCCATACCATCGACTAATGCTTTCACCTTCAGAACATAATCCAATATCTCATTGACCGGGGTACCATCTCCCCACCAGCCAATCCTAAGCCAAACACTACTCACAATCCACTTTCGAATCATGCCAATGCCATCTTCTTAAAAGATAACCCAAATTTTGATCCCTCAACTCAAATCACACCCATATACTCTCCTAAACCTCTTCAAATTTGCCCATATTTCCTCCTACACCCTACTAGCCTCGCTGATGAGGCACTGTCACTCCTTACCAGAGCATGCATCACTGTCCGTACCCGTTCTGAAAATGGAAGTATGAAATTGTCAGAAGTGTTAAACCAACTCCTAGAGTTCGGAGTGAAATTGCCCTCACAGATGGTCATCGATTGCCGAAAATTCAGCACACTATTCTTCGAAGCAAGGAAATGGTATCGAGATTCAGACAAGTGGGTGGCACCAACCGACGAAGTCATCCTAGATGATGTTATCTAGACTATGGCAGAATTATTCGGGCAAACCAATTGCATTTGCAGTATCATCGAGTTACTTGAGACTTTGAAGCTAAAAGGGCGTTTGGTCCCTTCAAGCAAACATATCCCCATAGAATGGGAGAACTTGTATGAAGAAGACGTTGAAGTTGTGGAATGCATCGACTTTACATGGAAAGACAGAATTGTTACCACCGGATGGGAGGGAGAATTCGAAGATTCGAGTGAAGAACAAGCTTCAGGAAGATCTGGCCCAATAGCCGATATATGTGGAATGATGCCATTTGATGAACTCCTCGAAGAAATAAACAGGGTGGCAAAACAACCTGAGATTTACGAGGAAACGGGATTCATGTTGTTTCCTTCTTCAATAAATCATGTGACTAGATCAGGGAGACATTACCATTTTCCAAGCTCACTACCAGCAAATGACAAGGGGAAGGACATTGAAAACCTTCCTATGCCAGAGATTACCATTGAGGAGATCAAGATCCTCGATCAACTGAAGAAAAATCAAACTAACATCACTATATAAGGGCTTTTCATGTCTTCCCAGCTGCACAAAAATCCTTTAATCAAGATGCTCACTGGAACCATAGTTCTTCCTTCTACCACACCAGAAGAAGCGATAAATCTGGTCGGATCCTTAACCTCTACCTGAATGAGATCATTCTCTGAAGAAGAAATCCCCAGAATTGGGCTGAATCACAATCATACACTCAATATCTCCGTCGAAGTTATGGGGAAGGCCGTGCCACTCTCCCTTATCGATAACGGATCCGCGTTGAATGTTTTCCCTTTGAGAACCTTCAAGTGTTTAGGCCTAAAAGAAAGCAACCTTTATCCAACCTCTTCTGCTGTACGTGCCTACTATAATACCCATCGTGAGGTGATGGGATCCATAAAAACTTGTAATAGGGGTTGGACCTATAACCCCGTAGTCGAATTCCAAGTCATAGACATCCCATCTTGTTTCAACCTATTGCTCGAACGCCTCTAACTCCATAATATCAAGGGTGTGTCTTCCTCACTCCATCAGAAATTGAAGTTCTTCGCCGATAGGCGAGTCATCACCATTTTGGGCGACGAAGGAAATGTAGAGGGCGCAAGCACCAGTAGTCCAATCCTTGATATACAACACGGGTCAAATGATATGCTCCCATCAGGATTCTGAGTTGAGCCACTCCTACTCCTGGTAGGGGACGATTTCAAAGAAAGGGTTTGTCTAGAATATGACCCTTATGGAAATGTCAATGTGATTCAGATGTTCAGAAACATGCACTTCATGCCTGGACTGGGGCTAGGGCAAAGGCAACAAGGGATACTTGAGCCCATCGAACTGAAGAAAGTTTTTCCTCCTTGTGGATTGGGGTATCAACCATCGGGACAAGAGCTCAGAATGATCCACCAGTCTCAACTAAAGAGAAGATTAGACTGCATCCAAACTATACCAAGAGACTCCTTGAATGGATGATTCATCAAAGAAAGGGAAGACTTCCCCTTTTGCGGTTTTCTAGAACCATGGTATGACCACACAGACAAGAAGATGAAGCCGGGAATGGAGATATTTTTCAAAGATAGATACCCATGGGCCGAAAGTTTCCAACACCGAGTACAACCGCTCATAAAAGATACCGAAGAGACCGAGGAAAGTGATTTCGAAGATTCCTTCC
This sequence comes from Sambucus nigra, assembly GCA_949130495.1. Lineage (NCBI taxonomy): Eukaryota > Viridiplantae > Streptophyta > Magnoliopsida > Dipsacales > Adoxaceae > Sambucus > Sambucus nigra. The sequence continues at coordinate 618,109,416 of OX422207.1, forward strand.
ACTTACAGATATTGGGGCTAGCACTCTGCATGGTTCATTTAGGCACTACATCAATGGACCCATCCCGTCTGATTAAATATGCTGATACACCTCTCCTCAACTGGCATGTTGCACCAGTTCTACCTCTTGAAATCCCCCCTAACCCTAATGTTTACCTTATTTCTTCTCCTACTGTCTATCCTTGTTCAAATGTAATCGAGACCTCTTTTGATGAGGTTCTCAATGTTGTCTTTCCTATCAATGAAATAAACGAAGATTTTGAGTATCTTGCTGTGCCTTACATTAATTGTTTAGACTCTAATAGAACTTTTGATGATGATGATTTTGCAAATGAAAAATTCTTAACTGATCTAAATAAGGTTAATAATAAACAACATAACCGCGTTCAAGTAAATGAAGAAGAGACTGTTGTTATTAATCTAGGTTCTAGTATCCAACTGCGCGAGATTAGGATAGGGTCCACCCTTGACGAACATGAGCATGCATAACTCAAAGAATTGCTGAAGGAGTTATGGATGTCTTCACATGGTCCTATTATGATATGCCCGACATTGATCCTGAAATAGCTCAGCACGAGATACCCACTCTCCCAGATCACAAGTCAGTTAAATAAAAATTGAGAAAACTCCGCACCGAATGGTCGCTTAATATCAAAGAAGAGGTGGTCAAACAGTTGAACGTGGGTTTCATTCGAGTGATCGAATATCCCACATGGCTAGGCAATATTGTACCTGTGCCAAAATCAGGAGGTAAAGTTCGAATGAGTGTAGATTATCGAGATTTAAACAAAGCATCTCCGAAGGATGATTATCCTCTACACAATATCGACATGATAGTGGACAACACAACCAATCATGCTCTCAAGTCATTTGTCGACGGGTTTACTGGATACAACCAAATCAAGATTCACCCCGATCACCAAGAAAAAACCGCATTCATCACCCCATGGGGAACCTTTTGCTATAGCATTATGCTATTTGGTCTCAAGAATGCTGGGGCTACCTACCAAAGGGATGCCAAAACCATCCTGCATGATCTGATTCACAAGGAGGTTGAGGTTTATGTGGATGATATTATTATCAAGTCCAAAACTAGAGAAGGTCATGTTCATGCTCTCTGGAAGTTCTTCGAACGACTGCGATGGTATCAGATGCGACTTAATCCACATAAGTATGTCTTCGGCGTTACAAAGGGAAAACTCTTGGGATTCATGGTCAGCAAAAGGGGGATAGAAGAAGATCCTGCAAAACTAAAGGCCATACTAAAGATGCCACCGCCCCGAACAGAGAAAGAAGTCCGAGGTTTTCTTGGGAAATTGCAATATATCAATCAGTTCATCAGCCAGCTAACCTCCATCTGTGAACTTATCTTCAAGGTCCTTCGAAAGGATTCAACCAAGGTTTTGAATGAGGCCTGCCAAGAAGCTTTTGACCGAATCAAACAATATCTGACCCCACCTCCAGTGCTCATGCCACCACAGTCTGGTCTCATTTTTCTCCTATACCTAACCATAACTGACACTACAACTGGGGCTTTACTAACCCAAGACCTTAAGGACTCCCGTAAACAAAGACTTATCTATTACACCAATCGTAAATTGGTCGGGTGTGAGGTCAACTACACTGCCTTGGAAAAGGCATGTGTCGCACTTATCTGGGTCACCCAAAAGTTACGACACTACATGCTCGCCTTCCCCATCAAACTAGTGTTCCGAATGGACCCCATCAAATACCTGCTTCAGAAATCCGCCTTATCCAGTCGAATGTCCCAATGGTTGATGCTCCTAACCGAGTTCGATATCGTGTACGTTACACAGAAAGCTGTTAAAGGAAGAGCCATCTCTGACTACCTCGCTGATTACCCCGTAGACGAAGGAGATGTCTGTGTATCCAAATTCCCAGATAAAAATATCCTATGCACCACTCAAGACCTCCTTCGATGGAAAATGTTCTTTGATGGCTCTGCCAACAAAACGGGATATGGCATTGGGATACTTCTGATCGCCCCAGATGGCTCCCACACTCCCATCGCCATTAAATTGGATTTCCCTTCCACCAACAACATGAAGAAATACGAGGCATGCATAGTGGGCCTCAAAGTTGCTCTCAAGAAAGGTATTTAATACCTTGATGTCTACGGGGATTTTTCCCTTATCATCGGTCAAGTGCTCAGAAAGTGGAAAGTCAAGGACGAAAAACTCCATCCTTTTTATGCCTAATTAGAAGAGATAGCTTTCAAATTCCGAGATATCACCATCCATTACCTACTCTAAGCAAAGAATAACCTAGCCGCTGCTCTCGCTACCTTGCCCTCCATGGTCGACATGCCCTAGTGAATAACAATGACCCCCTTCCTAGTACAAAAGCAAGACAAACCGACCCACTGTTACCATATTGAGCTTATCTCCACCGAAGATCCCAAACGAGTCGATTGATGGTACTATGATATCTGATGCCTCCTCAAACATGGAAGGTATCCCGAGGGTTCCAATAAGAAATATTAAACAACCATTCGAAGACTGGCCACCCAGTACATCATCTGTCATAAAGCTCTACTCAAAAGGAATTTTGATGGAACTCATCTACACAGTATCGCAGGGGCTGAGATTGAGAAAATAATGCAGAAAATCCACAGCGAGGAATGCGGACCCCACATGAATGGTCACGTAATCGCCAAGAAGATCATCCGACAGGGCTACTACTGGACCACCATGATCCAGGATTGCATCGCCTATGTCCGGAGGTGCTTCAAATGCCAATAATTCTCCAATCTTCAACACCTACCTTCGTGAGAATTATACAACATGACCTCTCATTGGCCGTTCACCACCTGGGGTGTCGACATCAAAGGGAAGGTTACACCAAAGGCTTTAAACGGACATGAGTTCATCCTGGTTGCAATTGATTAATTCACCAAATGGGTCGAAGTTGAGTCATACGCAGTATTGAACGCTAAGAAAGTGACCAAATTCCTCAAGAAAAATATCATCTGCCGATATGGGGTCCCCCATGAGATGGTATTAGATAACGGGTTGCATTTCAAAGAAGAAGTCACAGAAGTAGTCAATGACTATGGGATGCAGAGACACAAATCTTCTGCGTACCGACCTCAGACCAATGGTGTAGTGGAAGACGCCAATAAAAACCTCAAAGCTATCATCAACAAGATGACCGAAAGTAATAGGGATTGGGCCGACCGGATCCGTACGCCCTCTAGGTCTATCGAACCTCAATCCGAACCTCTACTAGAGATACCCCTTACTCTCTGGTCTACGGCATGGAAGAAGTCCTACCTGTGGAGCTGGAAATACCCTCGCTACGCGTCATGCTCGAAAGCAAAGTTAGCGAAGAAGACTGGTGGCAAAGTCATCTTGATGAGATAGCCCTCCTATATGAAAGAAGATTAAAAGCTCTTTACCACATACAGGGGTACCATCGCCGAATAGCGCGGTCATGCAACAAGAGAGTCAAGGATCGGGGTGTCCGATAGGGAGAATTATCCCTCAAGGAGATAATAGAACCCATCTGGGACCCCAGAGGGAAAGTCAAGCCCAATTGGAGCGGCCCCTACATTGTGAAGAAAGTCTTATCCGGCGGTACCGCCATGCTCACTAATCTAGTTTGGGAAGAGATGGCTCGTCCAGTCAATCTGGACTGTCTCAAGAAATTCTACCCTTAGTCTGAAATCTTGGCGCGCTACGACTCTTCTCATCCCCCTTCTATTTAAAAAAAATCTTCATTTCCCTCTACCCAGAACTACGTGGGCCTGATCCTCTACAAAAACTATTTTCAAATAGGTAAAAAAAAAACTTTTCAAAAACCCCAGAGGTATGTAGGCAGCTCATACCCCTCACATGAGTGCGGCCCTTTCTTTCTCACAGAATACTATTCTTTTCTTACCTCCGAGAACGACGGTTGATTCTAAGAATACTTGAACAAAAGGATTATGTATTCCTTAGCGATCGGTCTAGATAATTCAAAATTACAAAATTCATCAAAAGGCACAGTTGGATGATCAGAAACTTGTTTATTTCATTAATAAGAAAATCTAGCACGGATTACATAAGAAAAAGGAATGCATAACCCCCTTCCCCTTACTACGATAAAAAGCTAAATAAAATCCCCACATATATTACACAAATAAACTCCCCAGGAGTCCTACCCATAACCACTAGAGGAGCCTGCACCCTCATCATCTACATCCGGAGGTCCCCAAGTATCCCCTGCCAGAATGGAGTGCCGTAAACATTCCATGGATCGATGAGCCTTAACCATCTTCAAAACGACCACAACACCACCTTCCATGGTGTTAGATAAAGCAAACCATCTTTGTCCAGTCTCCGCTACCAACATCATGTTGATGTAATAACCCGCCCTTTTGGAGACGATTAAATCCCATAATTAAGTATAATTTGGAATTTGGAGAATTTCTCGAAATAGAGATTTCTGGGATTTTCGAGGATTTAACGATTTTTGAAGGGTGTTATAAATTATTTTGGGACCATATAGGTCGAGATATTTTATTTATATGTCGCCACGGAGTATAGCGACAAAAGAAGTGAGATTTTGAGTAGAACGCCGCATTTAATTATTTTAGGTTGGAATAGTGATTTGCGGTCAAGTACCTCGGATGGGAATTTCGACTGAGCCACGAGTCTCGGAATGTCCGAGATAGTCGGAAAAGAGTGTCCGATTGTCGAAATCAAGTTCCGGGTAATTTTGGAGTTAAATAGGCTCGTAATTGGGTAAACGAGTCGTTTTTGGGCTTTTAGGGTTAAAACCCTTATTCTCTCTATATATAGAGGAAGAGAGAAAAGAAGGAAGAGAGAGAGAGAGGGAAGAAAAGAAGAAAAAAGGGGGAGATTCCGGCCGGCCTCCGCGGGATTCGGCTCGAGGGCGTCGAATTGTATCCACGAGGCAAGTGTTTACTTGCTTTATTTATTTTTGAGCATAAATATCCCATATCATTGTTGGTATAACATACCCTAATGATTTTGGGTTGGGTATTCGTGAATAAAACGGGTTTCCGGGAGATAAAACGAATAAACCCCTAAAATTGGTAAATTGGCGATTTTAGTAATTAACCAAAAATATTGGGTGATTCCGGGTCCTGGGATGTTTAGGACCCGTATTATAGGTGTATTTATTGTTGGTAGAAATTGTAGGCCGTTGGGTGAAGAGATGGAAGCTTGGGGGAAGTTTCCATGGCCGAACAGCTTCTCGGAGAAGAAGCTGCCCGACTTGATCGATCGATCGAGCCTCGGGGATCGATCGATCGAAGCCTTCGATCGATCGACGGTCATGGGTCGATCGATCGACCTTTGCTGAAAAGGAACAATTTCTTTAGGGTGATTTGGATGGGATAGATTCCATTCCATTTTTTCTTTGAGGATAATTAGGTGATAACCTAAGGGACCTTTTAGGACTTTATGGTCCATAAATTAAGGTAAGTTAGGAGGGTAAAGTAAGGGTTTTTAGTATATAACCCTTAATCTATATTCTTGAGGAAAATAGAGTAATTGTAGAAATTGATGGATTAAGGTTCCTAACTTTAATTGGGAACTTCTGAGCGATTAATTGGACTAGGGGTAGTCTTGGGGTTTAAGGAAATGGAATCCTTAACCCATTAAGTTTAAAGTTGTTCGAGTGAGGGAAATCCTGAGGATATTTCTCATAGGCTTATAAGCCTATATAATTATGCTTATAGAAGGCATAATTATATCGATTATCGTTAAGTATATCCTAAGAGATAATTAGGATAATTTGGGGGTATATATATATATACTTCACCTAGAGAAGAATAGTATCATTGGAGATATCCAATAAATCCTTAGAATAGGATTAAAGTATATAGTGATTATTAAAGTAAGAAATACTTTGGATTTAGAATCATGCTAATATCAATGCATGATTATGATTCTCGGAGGGAATCTTTGGGATTATTATCATCGTTAGATGCTATAGGCCACTAAGGCCGTTTATATATATATATTCTAGGAAGAATATATAGGATATGTATATACTGTGTGTTTTAGGTATACATATATGATGATGGAAATGATTTTGAAAATATATAAATGAATATTTTCAAAATGGAAAGAGAAATGTTTTTCATAATTAATAAAATATGGATTACACACCTCTCTAAATCGCTATCATATGGGAAGTTGCGTTCGTATGGTGAAGCCCCCTGGCTAATGATGCAGGGTGGATATAGTCCTAGGCCATGGGAGCGCTTATGGTTGTATATTTTCTGCGGGGGTAGGGAGATTTCGGGTGTGGTCTTGGCTACCACGCAGGCTCATGGCCTCTTCCCGACGTGTTTCGATATAGGATCCCAGGTTGTCTTGGAGGCCCTGGAAGATGATAGCCATTTAGGGGCGCGCACAGTGGAGAAATCCGGACGGGCGGTCTTAGAACGCGTTTATTAAAGCAGTTCATAATAATGGATTTGCTTTAAATACATTTCCTGGATATAGGAAGGGAAATGGGTTATATTTATATTGGCTTCGGTAACACTTCCCGGATGGAAGAAGGGACGTGGAAGCATATGTTATGATCAAAGCATTTTTATGATAATGAAAATGTCTTTGAATACATTTCCTGAGTATAAAAAGGGAAATGGGATATTTGATAAGGAAAAGCATTTTATGATAATAAAACTGGCTTTTGAAAAGGTATATGATTTATTAAAGCAATTCATGATAATGAATTGGTTTTTAAATACATTTCCTGGATATGAGAAGGGAAATGGAAGTTTTTGAAATGAAAAGGATAAGTATTTATAAATACTTTATATATCAAGTAATCCTGAGTCCGGGAGATATTTATATTATCCGGAAGTATATTGTAGATGTATGTATATGTATAAATTGGGTGCCGAGGGTCTAATGAATCCCGACGATCGACCGTGCCGCATAGTAGTGTATCGGGGGGGTTCCTTGTTTGGATTTCGCTTTGCGAGACACCCCACGCACGAATATGGAACTGTGTTAAGACTGGGGAGAAGTTTAATCCTTAGTACTCTTATATTATTAAATGTTATGATGTATATATTATATATCTTTCTGTACTGAGGGACTGGCGGATCTCAAAGATCGACCTTGCTGCATAGTAGTGTATCGGGGGGGTTCCTTGTTTGGATTTCACTTTGCGAGACACCCCACGCACGAACATGGCATAGCGTCAAGATTAAAGTGAAGTTTAGCCCTTAGTACATCTGTTTGACTATCTAGGATAGATAGTGGTTGGGTATTAGTCTAGTTTAGCAGGGTAGCTTGACTAGGATGTTTTTCAGGATGCGCTAGGTGTGCACTGTTAGAGGAGAGGTGAGCGGTATCTCATGAGAGTGCGATACCAATTTAAATATGAGATAAAACTATTTTTCTAAAAATAAAGCATTTATGCACTTGCAAAACATTTTCTAAACATTCGGGCCCTGACCCATTTGTCTACTCTCCTTTCTTTCTCTCTACTATATATATATATAGGTGTCCAGACACAGGGACGCCTGGATGGAAACTCTTTCGAGTCAGACGTCTGCTGCAGCAGCTGTGGATGCTTGCAGGTTATCGGTAGACGTTTCTTTCCTTGTACTCTAGATAGGAGTCATTGTATAAACACTCGAGCCAATGGCTCAATTGCATTTATTTTTGCAGTACAACATTCGATATGGTTGTATATTTGGACCGAGTGTTCGGTTATTTTAGTTCCTTTGATTTCAATTTCAGTTCATTACGCATTTAATTGTGAATGTTTTAATTTGTACGCTCAAAAGAGTAGTTAGATAACAGTTTTTAACGGCCACCTAATAGGATATTAGTAATTAAATGGATTTTCGACAGTGATGCTAAGAATGATCCATATGAAACTCTTATTTTAATTTATATTGGAGTGATCGCCCGGTATCTTATTAGGCGGGTTGTTAAAGATGGTATCAGAGCATCAGGTTCTAGTGTCCTTAGGAATCTGTGCGGACGTACTACGCTTTCAGCGTTGCTCTCGATTTGTATAGAGCCCCAGGATTAGGATTGTTGATAGCTCTTGTGAGATTTCGATCTCCTGCCATATTAGAAGATTATAGAAATCTTTTACGCGCTCGTTGAGAATCGTGTGCGGAGCTCGGAGGGCAGCAGGAGTTGGAGCTTAGCTGGGGGAGCTGGGAGAAGTTGGGGACGAGGACCTTAGTAGATGCCACTCTCCTTGTGGCAAATGCTAAGGACTGTTGCGACGACTACTAAAGTATAGTAGTTATGAGCAACCAAGTACTACTGTGGTAGAAAGTGGTACTAAAGTTGGATTTCCCCGTGAAGATAAGGGTTCCAGAGGGATCTTACGGATAGTTCTAACCGTGAGTCCCCATGAATAAGCAGGATGATAAGAATGCAGTTTTGGGAATTATTCGCCTAAGGTTTAGCCAGAGGCCGACGGTGAATAAGGACGAAGATGTTGTTATGAGTTTTACCTCAATCGAGGAGGTATATTTGGCGTGACTAGATAAAGTCGCGGTATTAGTTAGCCCTAGACTCGTTTGTGTATTTTGAGTTGTGGCGGTCTCGATAACATTTTAATGTATGACTATGTGTTTTCCGCAATAGCGGAATTTTATTTCCCTTCATTCGCCATAGAGGCGGGTGCTTATATTTTGTATATATACGTATACGGTATATGGTGTAACGGAGCGATAGAAGGCTAATAATGTCAAGTCTATCGTGTCCGCAGTTCTTGGATGGAACAAGTTGTTATTCTGGTGTCTCACCTTGATACAGGTTGAGTACACCTTTGCTATTATGGATTTATGGAACCTCGATGAGCAGAGGCTTCCTTATTTTGGATGGTATATGTATAGATATAATTTAAGGCCCACCGAATCGTTGTTGAGCGATAAGATTTAGCTCAGTATTAGTTTGCGCAAGGACTTAGGAATGAGTGCGAGCGCAGAGTGGTATGACTCTTAGTTAGAGATAGGAGTTTAGATCACCTTTTGTTGGATTAGGGGATAGGGTTATCCCGGTTGCATGTTTAAATGACAGAACTCCATAACCAACGAAGTCAAGGGTTAATGTGTGGAGGGGTTCCTTGTTTGGATTTTGCTTTGCGAGACACTCCACACATGACTCTTAACGGCGTCGGGAGTGGGGAGCTGTTATGGGATGCAAGGATGTTGATCTTAAGGAACGGTCTTATAGTGTGGATGAACCACTATAGACTATGAGCCACATAATGTCAAAATACTTATGGAAAATTGTGCCATGGAAAAGCACTAAAATGATCCCTTCGCCACAAATGGGTGGGTAAGGTTGGACTTAGAGAAATTTATTTGAGGACAATAGTCAGGCCTTAATGAAAAGGCAAGTTTTGAGGAGCTACATTTTGGGTATTATGTTCGTGACACTTTCTACAGAAAGTGGGCACTTGATTTGTTAGGTTTCCTTCTGTATGGGCGTAAGGATAAGATAGTAAGAATGCGTTCATAGGCTAGCCTAGTAGGATTTAGGATGTCCCGCTTCTGTGCCTTGGATCGTTATATCTCGATGACCGACTACGCGAGGGAGTAGTGTAACGGGAGGGTTCCTTGTTTGGATTTCGCCTTGGCGAGACGTCCCACGCATGAAACCAAGCACTTGTCGGGAGTTGGGAGAGGCCTTGGGCACTAGGGACATACTTAGGATTATATTAGTTTCGTGTAGGCAGGGTAACGCTTAGATCGTAGCATTTTTAGGATATAGGTTCGCTAGTATTAGCAGCGCCGAGGTTAGGAGTATTGAAATGCGCGGGTTTGGAGGACCCATAGGTGAGTATTACACCGAGGAAAGGAGATCCTTATTAGGAGAGAGTGATGCATGTTAGACGTTCGTAACGCTTGTGCTGATATGCACAAGTTAGAAAAGGTGTATGGGCACCTTGGTAAGGTAGTTTGATGTACCGCCTAGCTAGAATGGGCGTAGTATATAAGGTTGAAATTCATGCCAAGAGGCATTTTAGAGGATGGGTATTAAGTGACGTATTAGAGTCACTTTATGATTTCGGTAGCCGCATAGTGTATGGTTAGGAACCATTAGGTTAGTATCTTTTTCCTTGAGGTTTTAGGATTTGTAGTAATCCTAGTTAGAGGGTGAAAGTTACATCTGAATTTCGAGGATGAAATTCTGTTGTAATGGGGGGAGTATGTAATAACCCGCCCTTTTGGAGACGATTAAATCCCATAATTAAGTATAATTTGGAATTTGGAGAATTTCTCGAAATAGAGATTTCTGGGATTTTCGAGGATTTAACGATTTTTGAAGGGTGTTATAAATTATTTTGGGACCATATAGGTCGAGATATTTTATTTATATGTCGCCACGGAGTATAGCGACAAAAGAAGTGAGATTTTGAGTAGAACACCGCATTTAATTATTTTAGGTTGGAATAGTGATTTGCGGTCAAGTACCTCGGATAGGAATTTCGACTGCGCCACGAGTCTCGGAATGTTCGAGATAGTCAGAAAAGAGTGTCCGATTGTCGAAATCAAGTTCCGGGTAATTTTGGAGTTAAATAGGCTCGTAATTGGGTAAACGAGTCGTTTTTGGGCTTTTAGGGTTAAAACCCTTATTCTCTCTATATATAGAGGAAGAGAGAAAAGAAGGAAGAGAGAGAGAGAGGAAAGAAAAGAAGAAAAAGGGGGAGATTCCGGCCGGCCTCCGCGGGATTCGGCTCGAGGGCGTCGGATTGTATCCACGAGGCAAGTGTTTACTTGATTTATTTATTTTTGAGCATAAATATCTCATATCATTGTTGGTATAACATACCCTAATGATTTTGGGTTGGGTATTCGTGAATAAAACGGGTTTTCGGGAGATAAAACGAATAAACCCCTAAAATTGGTAAATTGGAGATTTTAGTAATTAACCAAAAATATTGGGTGATTCCGGGTCTTGGGATGTTTAGGACCCGTATTATAGGTGTATTTATTGTTGGTAGAAGTTGTAGGCCGTTGGGTGAAGAGATGGAAGCTTGGGGGAAGCTTCCATGGCCGAACAGCTTCTCGGAGAAGAAGCTGCCCGACTTGATCAATCGATCGAGCCTCGGGGATCGATCGATCGAAGCCTTCGATCGATCGACGGTCATGGATCGATCGATTGACCTTTGCTGAAAAGGAACAATTTCTTTAGGGTGATTTGGATGGGATAGATTCCATTCCATTTTTGCTTTGAAGATAATTAGGTGATAACCTAAGGGACCTTTTAGGACTTTATGGTCCATAAATTAAGGTAAGTTAGGAGGGTAAAGTAAGGGTTTTTAGTATATAACCCTTAATCTATATTCTTGAGGAAAATAGAGTAATTGTAGAAATTGATGGATTAAGGTTCCTAACTTTAATTGGGAACTTCTGAGCGATTAATTGGACTAGGGGTAGTCTTGGGGTTTAAGGAAATGGAATCCTTAACCCATTAAGTTTAAAGTTGTTCGAGTGAGGAAAATCCTGAGGATATTTCTCGTAGGCTTATAAGCCTATATAATTATGCTTATAGAAGGCATAATTATATCAATTATCGTTAAGTATATCCTAAGAGATAATTAGGATAATTTGGGGGTATATATATATATATATATATATATACTTCACCTAGAGAAGAATAGTATCATTGGAGATATCCAATAAATCCTTAGAATAGGATTAAAGTATATAGTGATTATTAAAGTAAGAAATACTTTGGATTTAGAATCATGCTAATATCAATGCATGATTATGATTCTCGGAGGGAATCTTTGGGATTATTATCATCGTTAGATGCTATAGGCCACTAAGGCCATTTATATATATATTCTAGGGAGAATATATAGGATATGTATATACGGTGTGTTTTAGGTATACATATATGATGATGGAAATGATTTTGAAAATATATAAATGAATATTTTCAAAATGGAAAGAGAAATGTTTTTCATAATTAATAAAATATGGATTACACACCTCTCTAAATCGCTATCATATGGGAAGTTGCGTTCGTATGGTGAAGCCCCCTGGCTAATGATACAGGGTGGATATAGTCCTAGGCCATGGGAGCGCTTATGGTTGTATATTTTCTGCGGGGGTAGGGAGATTCCAGGTGTGGTCTTGGCTACCACGCAGGCTCATGGCCGCTTCCCGACGTGTTTCGATATAGGATCCCAGGTTGTCTTGGAGGCCCTGGAAGATGATAGCCATTTAGGGGCGCGCACAGTGGAGAAATCCGGACGGGCGGTCTTAGAACGCGTTTATTAAAGCAGTTCATAATAATGGATTTGCTTTAAATACATTTCCTGGATATAGGAAGGGAAATGTGTTATATTTATATTGGCTTCGGTAACACTTCCCGGATGGAAGAAGGGATGTGGAAGCATATGTTATGATCAAAGCATTTTTATGATAATGAAAATGTCTTTGAATACATTTCCTGAGTATAAAAAGGGAAATGGGATATTTGATAAGGAAAAGCATTTTATGATAATAAAACTGGCTTTTGAAAAGGTATATGATTTATTAAATCAATTCATGATAATGAATTGGTTTTTAAATACATTTCCTGGATATGAGAAGGGAAATGGAAGTTTTTGAAATGAAATGGATAAGTATTTATAAATACTTTATATATCAAGTAATCCTCAGTCCGGGAGATATTTATACTATCCGGAAGTATATTGTAGATGTATGTATATGTATAAATTGGGTGCCGAGGGTCTAATGAATCCCGACGATCGACCGTGCCGCATAGTAGTGTATCGGGGGGGTTCCTTGTTTGGATTTCGCTTTGCGAGACACCCCACGCCCGAATATAGCACTCTATTGAGACTGGGGAGAAGTTTAATCCTTAGTGCTCTTATATTATTAAATGTTATGATATATATATTATATATCTTTCTGTACTGAGGGACTGGCGGATCTCAAAGATCGACCTTGCTGCATAGTAGTGTATCGGGGGGTTCCTTGTTTGGATTTCACTTTGCGAGACACCCCACGCACGAACATGGCATAGCGTCGAGATTAAAGTGAAGTTTAGCCCTTAGTACATTTGTTTGACTATCTAGGTTAGATAGTGGTTGGGTATTAGTCTAGTTTAGCAGGGTAGCTTGACTAGGATGTTTTTCAGGATGCGCTTGGTGTGCACTGTTAGAGGAGAGGTGAGCGGTATCTCATGAGAGTGCGATACCAATTTAAATATGAGATAAAACTATTTTTCTAAAAATAAAGCATTTATGCACTTGCAAAACATTTTCTAAACATTCGGGCCCTGACCCATTTGTCTACTCTCCTTTCTTTCTCTCTACTATATGTATATATATAGGTGTCCAGACACAGGGACGCCTGGATGGAAACTCTTTCGAGTCAGACGTCTGCTGCAGCAGCTGTGGATGCTTGCAGGTTATCGGTAGACGTTTCTTTCCTTGTACTCTAGATAGGAGTCATTGTATAAACACTCGAGCCAATGGCTCAATTGCATTTATTTTTGCAGTACAGCATTCGATATGGTTGTATATTTGGACCGAGTGTTCGGTTATTTTAGTTCCTTTGATTTCCATTTCAGTTCATTACGCATTTAATTGTGAATGTTTTAATTTGTACGCTAAAAAGAGTAGTTAGATAAAAGTTTTTAATGGACACCTAATAGGATATTAGTAATTAAATGGATTTTCGATAGTGATGCTAAGAATGATCCATATGAAACTCCTGTTTTAATTTATATTGGAGTGATCGCCCGGTATCTTATTAGGCGGGTTGTTACAGTTGACTACTCTCCTCCACAACCACTTCATATAATCCCTAGGGACATGCCAAACTTTTCCAACAGACTGGGAAGGACGGGTCGACGGACGCCGATTTTCCCACATAGACCCAAGCAACAGATGCTGGCTCTCAGTCAAATCTTCTACCGGAAATAAATTTGAGGTCCGAGGAGGCACGACCTGTGCCCAGCCAAATTGGCGCAGAAGCCGCCAAGGGAAATAAAAAGAGGTATGTCTAAGACCCACCAGCCGCACATATGAATACTCTCATAGCTCCAGAACAGGCTGCAATTGTCCCCACCAAGCCACTGACCAATACAGCCCACGATCCCCATGATCCACAAGCCAATGTTCCCAGTTCTCAACATACAAGCCAACGCTAATGAAGTAGCGTGAAAAGAAGTTGGGTACGGCCGACAAGGGATACTCTGGAGGACTCGCCAAGCAGAATCTTTCAGATAACCACACTAACAACATCACAGGGCTACCCCTCAAAAAGTCAGAACGACCTTCTCTCCAGGCATCCAGGCCATTCAGAGTCTCCGCTAGTATCACCGTCGCAGGATTATGATGTTATGACATCCATGAAGTAATGGATGCAAGTTGTCGGTCCACTTGAACCTCCCCAGTCACCAACAGCAATTTGGAAACCATACCCGGAACAACGCCTCCAGTATAGTCAACATCACCTACTTCTCGTAAATGCGAGGACTCTAGCACCGTCGGGAGGGCGATCATTCCTCCAACAACCAATGATCTAGCTGCCGAAGGCGAAATATGAAGAAGCCTGACCAATAAATCCCTGGGAGAGTGGGAAAATTCGGGCAAAGTCGCAGCAACATTGGGATTTACACCCAACATGGTAGAAAATTTCTCGTAGGTAGGACAAACCTCATCCAACCCAAAGCGGAATACATGGTCTTCGGGGTACCAGAATTGTACCGCCGCCGTCAGCACGTTCTGCTCAAAAAGACGATTGCGCCACAGGGAGACTCGACGCATGTTGAAAGTATTGTAGTCGACATTATAAGAGCATATTGCTTCCAAAGTTTCGAGGTAGTTGACAAACTCAATGCTACTAGGGAGAGCCATCATGCAAGGCAAAGAGATAGTGGGAAAGTAAGTGAAAATGGAAAGGTGTGACGAAAACACTCCACCCTTACCCCATTTTATACTTGAAAACCCTCACAAGAGACATAATCCCTGCAAAAATTAAAGGGAATCCTACCCCACAAGGTACCAAAGGCTCAAGAGGTAACCATTAAAAGCTTTGAATTGATGGGACTGGACTGAACTGCCGATAGGCAGGTTAGGGTGCTTGCCGATCAGCACCCCCCATTTTTAGAAATTTCCCTATTTTCCTCTTTTGTCAAATCAGAAAACTTAATAAAAATAAATTGACATTCTCAACAGAATTTAAAAATCCCTTTTTCTCCTTATAAAATTTCTCCCTTTTTAATCAAAAACTTTACTTCAAAAAAAAATTCCAAAAAAATTCCTTTTTACGATCTCAGCATCAAAGTAAAAAGCGCATGTGCTTGCATTCATCATTAAATAAAAGATAATCAAAAAAATCCATTGCATTGCATCAATTTGTGTTTTGTGTTACATCAATTTTGTAGGAAATAAAAGAAAAAGCAAAAACAACGGGACTCAGGCCGAACCCACATTATCTCTTTCTCTTTCTCAGAGCTTCCACCCCTGCGACGTGCTCCCTTTCCCCTTACGGCAGGACGATGTGCCACCACTACCCGAGCCAGATTCCTCTCCAGAAGAAGCAGACGCCACCAAGCAAGAAGGAACAGGAACTGCGTCCCAAATATGGGCAGTCACTGAAGATATCCAGTCTCTGATGTCCCTTAGCCAAGTGGTCAACACCCAGGCTTACTGCAAGAAAAGGTGAAATCAGTATCAAAGACGAAATGACCAAAATAGAAAAGAAAGAAAGAGAGGAACATAAAAGTATACCGCAGGTCGAAAGACCTCCTCTATCAAACCCAACTCCTCCGGATCCATCGCATGAGGACGGTGAAACATAGGAACCATCCCTCCATCAGCCCGTCGAATGTTGTACGAACGTGTATGCAACTGCACAAAAGGGACCTCCGAGGTCGCCGCCGCCGCAGATGCCGACGGACCACCGCCGCTGTGGGAAGATCCCACCGCCCGACTCGAACCCGGCAGAGGGAAAGGCAATGCATCATATATGCTGGGAGCCATCAACCAGCTCATCACAAAGTCCATATAATCATACGGTGCATCCGTATCGGTGTACAACAATTAGGACTCGCTGATCATTGCCATGATCCTCTCATCCTCTTACAGCAGTCGCTCCCGCCTCATAGACGTAGGAGGCTGTGCGGGTGGCACCACCACCTCCTCCTCAAAAATCTGATGAACCACCCTCTCTCCGAGATACCCGGAATGGCCAAACTCATGCACCAGCAAACGCCTCATCCGCGCGTTCACCCCAGCCGCCCCCGCATCCTGAATGGTTGTCCCCCAGGGATAAAAGGTCACCTGAAAATCTCCAAGCGAGTATAAATTAATACAAGATCAGAAGGTAAAAAAACAAAGACTAAAATGGAAAGCGCCTTACCCTACAACTGGTCAGGTCATTCAAGACCTGATGCACTGCCTCCAGGGAGAGAGATCCCTTCGACTTCCGATTAGCCTTACGCCATCGATACAATCGACAGAAGTCCCCAATAGTGTCATCTTTCAAAGCGATCAGCGGGGTATTGCACCCAATCACCTCGTAGAACCACGTCTGAATTCATAAACAAAAAGATGACGCACACAAAAAAATCCGAATGCATGAAAGGAAAATGCAAACGCACAAACAAAAAATGCGAATGCATGAAAGGAAAATGAGAGTGCATGAAAAGAAATGCGCAAACTAAAGAATACCTCAAGATGATACGTGGCTTCAGTAAAAGTCTGCCGGCAGCACCGACAGAATGCATCCAGAAAAGAGTAAAGGGTCTCCAAAGTCAGACTCCCCCAATCATAAAAGGGTATGTTCAAAAACATCATCAGGAACGACAAAAACAACAAATGAACGACGTCACCGCTCAACGCCACCATGAAACCTCCCAATACCAACATAATGAATAGCCGGGCCATCTCCCTCACTTGCAGCCCATCCTCCACATAAATCACCCTGCTCAGCAGAACATCCTTCAGTAGGGACATCCGGATAGAATCCCTAGAAACTATCCTCCCTACATCACCAAGTGCCGCACGCACTGCCTCCGGTCTCCCCCGTAAAGAGCGATCCACCTCTATCTGCTCTCCATAACAATCTAGCCCAGCAGATGTTGCACATCTATGGGAGTCACAGTCATCTCCCCGAAGACGAAATGGAAGGTGTGGGTAGTATCCCACCATCTCTCTCCCAAAGCGCACAAGACCACTGTCGAACGAGGCGTCTCATCCAGCACTGATGCCAACTGCCCAAAACCCGTTGATGATACCATCCAGCACACCACAGGTGGGAGATGCTCCTAGACATCCCTGGGCCCCGTTGTCCCACGAGCACGCATGTTCTTCAAAGAAATATCAGACTAGCAAAAAGAAAAGTCTCATCAAATACCAAGAAAGAAAGAAAAATCACCAAAAAGAGAAGAATGTGAAAGGTCGGGTTACTTACATAACCGTCGGGACTCACTCTCGAAAAGCGATGACGCGATGGATCCCGCAGCAAGGCCCGCTCATCCGCAACAGGCTCAAATGCATCAAAGGAGTTCTCACTCCCCAAAGCAAGAGGCGCCCTAGCCCTCCACTCCACATTCGCCCATTCATCAACAGTCAACCACTCTCGGTAGACTGTAGTGCTCACAAAAACGGCCATTTCTTGAAGATCTGAATGATAGAACGATTTGTAGAAGAATCGCAGAGAGAGAGAAAGCAAAGAAGATGTGAAAAAAATGAGGGGATTCGTCCCCTTTAAATAGGATGCCAAGCGCCATGCCGATCGGCACTGACCCCTTGCCTTCCCGAGGTAGCCCAAAAGACCGTGCCACTGCCGAATGACACCCTTCATACTATGCCGACCGGCACCCCCATTAAATTTCGTACAAAATTCTCAAAAAATACCAGAAAGCCTGGAAAAATCCTCGAAAAATTCCTAAAAATCCCAGGAAGGATTTAAATCCTTTCACCAAGAAAACTTCGCGTTCCCTCTAGCAGAACCCCTCTTTCCCAGCAAAATCCTCAAAAACCAAGTGAAAACTCCTCCCAGCAAAGCTCCGGAGGATCTCTAAGGATCACCTGATCACTTCCCCAGAGGAATTCTCTTACAACACCCAAAATAGGTTGTTCCCCCTCCCCCCCCCCCCCCCCCCCCCGCAAGGTCTCCTAATGAAACAAAAGCTTCCCCAGCTATCAGCTCCCCAGCTCAAATCAAAATCAGAAAAGAACATTCCCCAGGAAAATCAAAATCCAATCTCCAACCACTCTTTAGGTCAGAATTGACCTCGGTCTTAGATCGTCACCTGAGTTGGGTCAGAATTGGTCCCGATACTTGATCGTCCCCACTTTCTAGGTCAAAATTGACCTCGATCTTGGATTGTCACCCGAGTTGGGTCATAATTGACCCCGATCCTCGATCGTCACCACTCTTTAGGTTAGAATTGACCTCGGGCTTGGATCATCACCTGAGTTGGGTTAGAATTGACTCCGGTCCTCGATTGTCACCACTCTTAGGTAAGAATTGACCTCAGTCTTGGATCGTCACCTGAGTTGGGTCAGAATTGACACCAATCCTCGATCTTCACCACTCTTAGGTCAGAATTGACCTCGATCTTGGATCATCACCTGAGTTGGGTCAGAATTGACCCCGGTCCTCGATCATCACCACTCTTAGGTCAGAATTGACCTCGGTCTTGGATCGTCACCTGAGTTGGGTCAAAATTGACCCTGGTCCTCGATTGTCACCACTCTTAGGTCAGAATTGACCTTAGTCTTGGATCGTCACTTGAGTTGGGTCAGAACTGACCCCGATCCTCGGTCATCACCACTCTTAGGTCAAAATTGACCTCGGTCTTGGATCGTCACCTGAGTTGGTTCAAAATTTACCCCGGTCCTTTGTTGTCACCACTCTTTATTCAGAATTGACCTCGGTCTTGGATCGTCACCTAAGTTCGGTCAGAATTGACCCCAGTCCTCTGTCGTCACCACTTTTTAGGTCAAAATTGACCTCGGTCTTGGATCATCACCTGATTTGGGTCAGAATTGACCCCGGTCCTCGATCATCACCACTCTTTAAGTCAAAATTGACTTCGGTCTTGGATCGTCACCTGAGTTGGGTCAAAATTGACCCCGATCCTCGATCGTCACCACTCTTTAGGTCAGAATTGACCTCGGTCTTGGATCGTCACCAGAGTTGGGTCCGAATTGACCCCGATCCTCGGTCGTCACCACTCTTAGGGTCAAAATTGACCCCAGTTCTCCATCGTCACCACTCTTAGGTCAGAATTGACCTCGGTCTCAGTCATCACCACTCTTAGGTCAGAATTGACCTCGATTATTAGATCTTTACCCTAGGCCCACAGATTCGGCTTAGACCTGCAGAATTGGTCACCCCCCCAACACCACTTCAGGTCCTCAGAATCAACCAAAGCCTTCGATCATCATTCCATCCCCAGCACACTCCTTAGGTCCTCAGAATCAAACTCGACCCTCTGAATTGGTAATACTCCCTCAAAAGCATCATGTGGTGTCTATTCGACGGTCATCATTTGTTCTAAACTCACCCATCGAGGGGCTCTATAGACCCCCCATTCTTCTACCCCTAACTCTCCTTAGATCCGTAGTACCTCCCACCATCACTACAAACCCACGTCATGTCCCGAGTACTGACCTAGAAGCCATCGGGCACTCCACGACTCAATTTGACCCAAAAGTCAAACTCTTCATCTTGATTGAGACTGAATGAATCTTTAATGGGAACTGAATACCCTTTCCAATGGACTGCCCCATGCGCGATTCTGACTTACTATGCGGACGAACGATCCGTTTGCATCCGAAACTTGACCCAGAGGCCGTCGGGCTCTCCCGCGCTCTTTTTGACCTATGTCAACTCTTCAGCTCGACCGAGGCTGAATAAATCCTTGAAGGGAACTGAATACCCTTTCCAATGGTCCATCCCGTGCACAACTCTGACTTACCATGCGGACGAACGATCCATTCGACTCTGAGAGGTCACTGAATGCTTACAGGGCCCAGTTGACTAAAGTCAACTCCACAAACCAGGTCAAACTCTTTGGAATGTCGAAGTATATCTCCTAACCTTTCCAACGTTCTGCCCCGTGTGTAATTTAGACTTACCATGCGGACGAACGATTCATTTGCGTCCGAGCGATTACCCGTCTAATAGACCGACAAATGCTTCCGAGTCACAATTTGACCCAAAGTCAACTATTGAACCTAGGAACGGTCTAAAGGACTTTCAAAGGTCTATGAATTACCTTTCCAATAATATGACGCGTACACGATTCTGACCAACGGTTTGCCCTCGATGGCTGATTTTCCGAAAAGGCCTGAAACACACTGCTAAATGGCAGGTTCCAGACCCTGCCTATCGGTAGGTGTCGATAGGCAGGAACGATTCTATGCCGATCGACAGTGACCTGAGTCTATAAAAGGAGTCCTTCACCTCATTTTCAAGGGGATCCCAGATCTGATAAAATTCACTCTCAACGAATCCCAGAAACCTCTCTCGAAGGCAGCGTGATTTCAACCCCCAAATCCCTTTTTTACTTCCCCTTTTCATCATCCTTTTCATCAAACTTGGTGAATTAGTCACTCTCCATCATCATCCAAGTGCAAGGGTTGCTGTCTAACATTCAAGATCAAGCTCAAGATCTTCAAAAAGGTCCAACTTTCTCTACTTTCTCTTAAATTCTCTTAAACTCTCAATAACTTGTTTTATTACTTAGCACTTTTATTATCTCATTTCACACATCATAATATACTTTTTTTATTTAGTATTATTTCACATCTCTTATTTTCATATAAATAAAACCCAAAAAACAAGAAAAAGAGGGTTTGCTCATAAATTTCAAATAGGGATTCTCTTACTTTTTCTCACACTTTTCTCACAACTAATACACTTTTTCTACACACACACACACACTTACAAATAAGATATCCCCCATTTGGATTTATGGGATAAACCCCACCCCTGGTTTTGTATGCGAACTATGTGGACTTTGATGCCTTTATAGGCTACGTAGGCATCTCACGGTAAAACCCGAGACTCGAGTCCTCTCTCTCACCTTTTCTTTTACTTCCTATTTTCTCTAAATCTAATCTTCCTATATTCTATATACTTGCACTTAGTGACGTATTGATCCATATGCGTTATCATTCCATTATAACGATCAACGTAGGGGTAATCGAGTAAATCTTATTTTTCTAAAATTATTCTTAGATCTTCTTATGGATGACTCACTTTATCTTTTCCATGATACAAGTCGAGGATTCCAACCTCCATTATATATATACACATGCAAACATATGACGGGGGGAAATATAAAGGAAAATAGCAAATATCCATGAGAGATCGAAAGGGCGGAATGAGTTATCTCCAAAGGTTTTTCATTGATTATATCTCCAAATGTTTTGGATTGATTTTATCCTAAGGTTTTGGATGTTGTTATAATAATATTTCTACGCATTTGAAGCCATTATAAATGATAATTATAGGTTATCCTCTTATATAAAAGTTTGAACAGTTATATTTATAACTAAATAAAAACTTATCCGATTATAGTCACCATCCCATTTTTACAAATACCGGCAGGCTCCAACATTTGGCAATTTTCATTATTGTTGATATCTCCTTCGTTTTAAAATGCTATAAATGGTGATATATTATATGTATTTCATTCCAGTTATGCTATACACAAACTCTAAAATATACATTTTTTATAGAAGTAGAATTATCTATATGAAAAAAAAAAATTCTTTTTTGTTTCCCTTTCAAATGGAAAATGAACTTGAAGAAGGAGAAGTATCACCCCCCCCCCCCCCCCCCCCGGATTTTTATTCTACCTTACCAAGGAAAAACCTTTTCAGTTACGTATGTGTGGGAGGTAACTACCAACGATTGTAGCACCAACTGGAATACTTTCACCACCACTTATCAGCATATGTAACCTTATTCAGCCCTTTTTTTTGTTTTATGAAGACTTTGAGAAATCTAATAAGACGTTGTGCATCAACTTAAATAAAGTTATATTCCCTTTTTCTCTTGAGACATTATTTTTATGTTATTATTACTACCATATACTGTACACCAAGTGTGACAATATGGATGAAGGCGAGCACCGGGTTTTATGCCTATATGGGTCTTAGGATAACATATTATTTATTTTTCATAAAAACTTCCTTCTTACACTATGTAACTAGATATGTCTTGCGGACATGAATATTTTGGATGATATTTACTTAAATATACATGGTGCGTCACATGAAAAAATTGAACAAGATATTAGAGAATAAGGATAGTCCAAGTTATGTAGGACTATTCAAAATATCAATCGAGAATGGGCAATTGCAACCATAGACATCAAGCATCATTTCTTAATTGGTCGTTTAAATGGGAGAGGCACAAGCGAAAAGACAATCAAAGAGGTATTCTGAGGATTCCGAGAGGCTTCAACAAGAAATTCATCTATCATGGGACATGTCTCCATTAGATAAACTCATTATTACATTCTAGTCTCCCCAATTTAGTACAGATCTATTTCATTAAACTCAATCTGTTTCACATCCACTTCATCAAGTTCTACTTCAAGTTCCCCTGAACCTGGACCCTAATTTAATTGTATCATACCTTAACACGTCTAAGCTAAACTAGGAAGGGGATATGTATGTATATAAATAAACCTAAAAAATATCGAGTTTATTTCGTTTTGTGTGTGTGTGTGTGTGTGTGTGTGTTGACAAGAAGTTCATCTCAATATTCCTAACTAAGAGTAGTAGACATAGATAAAAGTTTCTACTAATAGAAGTTTGTAAAAGTAACTGATATTGTGTATTGTTTCTTTCAAACATTTTTTGATTATATAATATCTCAATACAATGTAAAATAACATGTTGTATTAATATAAAAGTTTGTTTGGTTAGTCCCATTGTCATTATAGAACTAGTATGTGTTATGTATATGGTTAATAACACATGAGCATCCGTGAGTGGATCACAACCTGAAGGAGAACAACAAAATACTCCAAATCCACCAACGACTAATGAGGGGATACAACGTTATCTACAACAATAAACTGCCCTAACTAGGTTGATATAAAATGTACCACCGCATCACCTAGTTAATCCTGATATCACCCATTAGACATGAAGAGTGAATGCACTAAAATAATTTCTTCGATAAAGATCACAATTATTTTATGGAGAGCCTGGTGCCATAGAGGCAGAAAAATAAATACGTCAGACACGTAAAGTTATCAACGGAGTGGGTATAATCCCTAAACTTTGGGTAAAATTAGAGACCTATCTTTTGAAGGTGAAGTGAATTTTTGGTGGTAGTCAGTCCTTCGATCCCGAAATATTGAAGGATTAACTTCGAATTAGTTTGAAGAAATGTTATTTAAAAATTACTTTTTTGAATCACTAAGAGATTGATGGTGGAATTTCTAGGTTTGTGACGATAATAAATCGTGATAGGATAATACAAGGCCAAGTTTAAAGAACTTTCTCAGTACGCCCAATATTACGTAGACATGAAAACCAAAAGTGTAAATACTTTGAACGTGGGTTGAAAAACAACATTATATCTTCTATTATCCCATTTAAACTTTGTGATTTTAATAAAATGATATAGGTAGTCCCTCATTGAAAGGAATTCAAAATTTGTAGGAATTACCCATATCGCAATTCCACCTCCTTGAAACTCATTTGTAACAAGAAACACAATCATAGAGACCACCCTTACAAGTTACATTGGTCCCGTGGGAGGTGTTGGTGCCAGCCACGGTGCCGTTAGAGGGCTGTTTCAAGTTTTCACCCTCTAACACCATGTTTTTAAGCCTAAGTCTAAAAATATGCAAATTATTGTCGTATTCTCAAATCGGGAGTCCCGCGGCTGCGGGGTCAGTTCCTACGAGTTACATTGGTCCCGTGGGAGGTGTTGGTGCCACCCACGGGGCTGTTCGGGGGCTATTTCGAGTTTTCACCCTCAAACGCCATATTTTGCTTAAGTTTAGAAATATACAAATTACCATCGTATTCTCAAATCGGGAGTCCCACGGCTGCGGGGTCAGTTCCTACGAGTTACATTGGTCCCGTGGGAGGTGTTGGTTCCACCCACGGGGACGTTCGGGGGCTGTTTCTAGTTCTCACCCTCTAAAGCCATGTTTTTAAGCCTAAGTCTAGAAATATGCAAATTATCGTCGTATTCTCAAACCGGGAGTCCCGCGGCTGCGGGGTCAGTTCCTACGAGTTACATTGGTCCCATGGGAGGTGTTGGTGCCACCCACGAGGCCGTTAGAGGGATGTTTCGAGTTTTCACCCTCTAACGCCACATTTTTAAGCCTAAGTCTAGAAATATGTAAATTATCATCGAATTCTCAAACCGGGAGTCCTGCGGCTCTGGGGTCAGTTCCTACGAGTTACATTGGTCCCGTGGGAGGTGTTGGTTCCACCCACGGGGCCGTTCGGGGGTTGTTTCGAGTTTTCACTCTCAAACGCCATATTTTGCTTAAGTTTAGAAATATGAAAATTACCATCGTATTCTCAAACCGGGAGTCCCGCGGCTGCGGGGTCAGTTCCTACGAGTTAAATTGTTCCCGTGGGAGGTGTTGGTGCCACCCATGGGGACGTTCGAAGGCTGTTTCTAGTTCTCACCCTCTAACGCCATGTTTTTAAGCCTAAGTCTAGAAATATGCAAATTATCGTCGTATTCTCAAACTGGGAGTCCCGCGGGTGTGGAGACAGTTCCTATGAGTTACATTGGTCCCGTGGGAGGTGTTGGTGCCACCCACAGGGCCGTTCGGGGGTTGTTTTGAGTTTTCACCCTCAAACGCCAAGTTTTGCTTAAGTCTAGAAATATGAAAATTACCATCGTATTCTCAAATCGGGAGTCCCGCGGCTGCGGGGTCAGTTCCTCCGTGTTACATTCGTCCCGTGGGAGGTATTGGTACGACCCACGGGGACGTTCGGGGGCTGTTTCTAGTTCTCACCCTCTAACGCCATGTTTTTAAGCCTCTAACGTCATGTTTTTAAGCCAAAGTCTAGAAATATGCAAATTACCATCGTACTCTCAAACTCGGAGACCCGCGGCAGTGGGGTCAGTGCGTACGATTTATATTGGTCCCGTGGGAGGTGTTGGTGCCACCCAGAGGGCCGTTTGGGGGCTGTTACGAGTTTTCACCCTCTAACATCATGTTTTTAAGCCTAAGTCTAGAAATATGCAAATTACCGTCGTATTCTCAAATCGGGAGACCCGTGGGTTTGGGGTCAGTTCTTAAGAGTTACATTGGTCCCGTGGGAGGTGTTGGTGCCACCCACGGGGTCGTTCGGGGGCTGTTTTGAGTTTTCACCCTCTAATGCCATGTTTTGCTTAAGTCTAGAAATATGCAAATTATCGTCGTATTCTCTAACCGGGAGTCCCGCGGCTACGAGATCAATTCCTACGAGTTACATTGGTCCCGTGGGAGGTGTTGGTGCCACCCATGGGGATGTTCGGGGGTTGTTTCTAGTTCTCACCCTCTAACGCCATGTTTTTAAGCTTAAGTCTAGAAATATGCAAATTACCGTCGTATTATCAAACCGGGAGTCCCGCAGCTGCGGGGTCAGTTTCTACGAGTTACATTGGTCCCGTGGGAGGTGTTGGTGCCACCCACGGGGCCGTTAGAGGGCTTTTCCGAGTTTTCACCCTCTACCGCCATGTTTTTAAGCCTAAGTTTAGAAATATACAAATTATTGTCGAATTCTCAAATCGGGAGCCACGTGGGTGTGGGATCAGTTCCTACGAGTTATATTGGTCCCGTGGGAGGTGTTGGTGCCACCCACGGGGACGTTCGGGGGTTGTTTTGAGTTTTCACCCTCTAACGCCATGTTTTGCTTAAGTCTAGATATATGCAAATTACCGTCATACTCTCAAAATGAGAGACCCGAAGCTGCAGGGTCAGTTCCTACGAGTCACATTGGTCCCGTGGGAGGTGTTGATGCCACCCACGGAGCCGTTTGGGGGCTATTTCGGATTTTCACCCACTAACGCCTTGTTTTCAAGCTTAAGCCCTCATATTTTCAAATTATCGTCGTAATCTCAATTCGGGAGTCCGATTATCAGGCAGTCGGTTCCTACGTGTTACATTGGTTTCGTGAAAGGTGTCGGTGCCTCTCACGGGACCCTACGGGGGCTGTTTTGTGGTTTCTCCCTCTTCGTCTTGTTTTTAATCTATATAGCAGCTATATATGGCCATATATAGCTGCTATATATGGCCATATATAGCAGTGATATAGGCTCATATATAGCTGCTATATATGGGCATATATAGCATCTATATATGAGCCTATATAGCTGCTATATGTGTCCATATATAGCAGTTATATAGGCTCATATATGGCTGCTATATATGGGCATATATAGCTGCTATATATGGGCAAATATAGCTGCTATATATGGGCATATATAGCTGCTTTATATAGCTGCTATATAGCCATATATAGCCGCTATATTTGCATCAGTTATGTGCGAGTGTGTTATGTTCTACCTAGCTGCCTAACTGAATCGATCCATTAGTGGTTCGCATAGCTTCCTAATTGATTAAATGTTCTGCATTTTTGGGGTTTTGGTATATAGTTGCATACATAAAGTACTGGTATATAACTAATAAATTTTCTCCTTTATTGACTGGATTTAGTGGTTGATCTATGGTCCTTATTAAGTGAAAATATTTTCACTTAATATTAGTTCTGATCACATAAGTTGTTCATCATCTTAACAAAAGTTGATTTGATCACAGTCCACTGATAATGCAGATTACCATTACGGTTGATCTTATCCATAAGGCCTTCAAATTCCAGCATAAGTGGATTCAGGATTCTTCATTTTTGGAGATTATTTCAAATTGCTGTTGGTTTTCAGTTTGATTTTAAGTACTACCTTATTTTGAAACGTATGCACATTTATGTAAAGATGTTTTTACCACACTTAGTTTAAGTTATACTTTCATCCGTCACTTCTTTTGTCTGGTATCATTGTTATCCTTCTGTTTTATGTTTAGTTTACTCTAACTTATGTAGAGTTGGATGGAACTTCGAGGATTTAGAATATTTTTAATTTTTGAAGATGCTTTTTCATTAAAAAATTTAGCTTGGTGTGTGCGGTATGTTTATCTGGTATCTATCCAGTTTATGTGTGTTTATTGAAAATAACGTTACGGATTGCCATTCAAATAAAGTTTTATAGTTGGTCATGACTTATTATCGGGGAATGCATTGTGTAATTGGGTTATTGGTTAAGATATATACTTTACTCAGTTATGTGCGTGTATATAAAACTTATGCATAATCTAATATCTGATATGTCCCTTCCTAAAGTTGTCATTGAAAGGATGCATAATCTAATGGCAAAGTTTTTTTAGAGTTCAAATTATGGGGAGAATAGGCATCGATGGTGTAAATGGGAGGACATTACAAGGCCTACAAATGGAGGTGGTCTGGGAGTCAGGAACTTCCATATATATAGAGAAGGCAACCAGGTGGCGGAATTTTTAGCGAAAATGGGAAGTAAAGAAGGGATTAACCGTTTTCACCCTCTAACGCCTTATTGTCAAGCTTAAGTCCTCATATTTTCAATTTATCGTCATATTCTCAAATAGGGAGTCCCGTGATCACACGGTCAGTTCATACGTGTTATATTGGTCCCGTGAGAGGTGTTGGTGCCTCTCATGGGACCGTACGGGGGCTGTTTCGTGTTTTCCCCCTCTAACGCCTTATTTTTAAGCTTAAGTCCGAATATTTTCAAATTATCGTTGTATTCTCAAACCGAGAGTCCCGTAATCGTGCGGTCAGTTCCTACGAGTTACATTGGTCCTGTGAGAAGTGTTAGTGGCTCTTAAGGGGCCGTAGGGGGGCTGTTTCGGGTTTTCACCCACTAACGCCATGTTTTTAAGCCTAAGTCTAGAAATATTCAAATTACTGTCAAATTCTCAAATCGGGAGTCCCATGGTTGCGCGGTCAATTCCTACGACTTACATTGGTCCCGTGCGAGGTGTTGGTGCACTCACGGGGCCGTTCGGGGGCTGTTTCGGGTTTTCACCCACTAACGCCTTGTTTTTAAGCCTAAGTCTAAAAATATACAAATATTCATCGTATTCTTAAATCGAGGGTCGCGTGATCGTGCAGTCAGTTCCTATGAGTTACATTGGTCCCGTGCGAGCTGTTGGTGCTACCCACGGGGCCGTTCGGGGGTTGTTTCGGTTTTTCACCATCTAACGTCATGTTTTTAAGCCTAAGTCTAGAAATATGCAAATTACCGTCGTACTCTGAAACCAGGAGACCCACGGCTGCGGGGTCAGTTCATACGAGTTACATTGGTCCCGTGGGAGGTGTTAGTGCCACCCACGGGGTCCTTAGAGGGTTGTTTCGACTTTTCACCCTCTAATGCCATGTTTTGTTTAAATCTAAAAATTTGCAAATTATCATCGTATTCTCAAACCGGGAGTCTCAGGACTGCACGGTCGGTTCCTACAAGTCACATTGGTCCCGTGGGAGGTGTTTGTGCCACCCACAGGGCCATTCGGGGGCTGCTTCGATTTTTCACCCTATAACGCCATGTTTTTAAGCCTAAGTCTACAAATATGAATATTATCATCGTATTCTCAAACTGGAATTCCCGCGACTGCGCGGTCAGTTCATACAAGTCACATTAGTCCTGTGGGAGGTGTTTGAGCCACCCACGGGGCCGGTCGGGGGCTGTTTTGGATTTTCACCCTCTAAAGCCACGTTTTTCAGCCTAAGTCTAGAAATATGCAAATTAACATCATATTCTAAAACCGGGAGTCCCGGGGCTACGCGATGAGTTCCTACGAGTTACATTAGTCCCGTGAGAGCTGTTGGTGCCACCCAAGGGGCCGTTCGCGGGATATTTTGGGTTTTCACCCTCTAAAGCCATGTTTTTAAGCCTAAGTCTAGAAATATGCAAATTATCATCATACTCTCTAACCGGGAGTCCCGCGGCTGTGCGGGCAGCTCCTACGAGTTACATTGGTCCCGTGGGAGGTGTTGGTGCCACCCACAGGGCCGTTCGGGGGCTGTTTTGGGTTTTCACGCTCTAAAGCCACATTTTAAGCCTAAGCCTAGAAATATTCAAATTACCATCATATTCTCAAACCGGGAGTCCCAAGGCTACTCAGTCAGTTCCTAGGAGTTACATTGGTCCCGTGGGAGGTGTTGGTGAAACCCACGGGGCCGTTCAGGGGCTGTTTCGGGCTTTCCCCCACTAAAGCCATGTTTTTAAGCCTAAGTCTAGAAATATGCAAACAATCATCGTACTCTCAAACCAAGAGTGCCGCGACTGCGCGGTCTGTTCCTACGAGTCACATAGGGTCCCGTGGGAGGTGTTGGTGCCACCCACGGGGCCGTTCCGGGGCTGTTTCGAGTTTTCACCCTCTAAAGCCATGTTTTTAAGCCTAAGTCTAGAAAAATGAAAAATACCGTTTTATTCTCAAACCCGGAGTCCCGCAGCTGCGCGATCAGTTCCTACGAGTTACATTGGTCCCCGTGGGAGGTGTTGGTGCCACCCACGAGGCCGTTCGGGGGCTGTTTTGGGTTTTCACCCACTAAAGCCATGTTCTTAAGCCCAAGTCTAGAAAAATGAAAATTACCATCGTATTCTCAAACCGGGAGGGCCGTGGTAGCACGGTCAGTTCCTACGAGTCACATTCGTCCCGTGGGAGGTGTTGGTGCCACCCACGGGGCCGTTCGGGGGCTGTTTCAGATTTTCACCCTCTAAAGTCATGTTTTTAAGCCTAAGTCTAAAAAATGCAAATTATCATCGTATTCTCAAATCGAGAGTCCCGCGGCTGCGCGGTCAGTTCCTACGAGTCACATTGGTCCCATGGGAGGCGTTGGTGCCACCCACGGAGCCAGTCGGGGGTTGTTTCGGATTTTCACCCACTAACGCCATGTTTTGCGAAAGTCTAGAAATATTCAAATTACCATCGTATTCTCAAACCGGGAGTTCCTACGAGTTATATTGGTCCCGTGGGAGGTGTTGGTGAAATCCACAGGGCCTATCGGGGGCTGTTTCGGGTTTTCCCCCACTAAAGCCATGTTTTTAAGCCTAAGTCTAGAAATATGCAAATTACCATCGTATTGTCAAACCGGGAGTGCCGGGACTGCGCGGTCAGTTTCTATGAGTCACATTGGTCCCGTGGGAGGTGTTGGTGCCACCCACGGGGGCCGTTCTGGGGCTATTTCGGGTTTTCACCCTCTAAAGACATGTTTTTAAGCCTAAGTCTAAAAAAATGCAAATTACCGTTGTATTCTCAAACCAGGAGTCCCGCGACTGCGCGGTCAGTTCCTACGAGTTACATTGGTCCCGTGGGAGGTGTTGGTGCCACCCACGGGGCCGTTCGGGGGCTGTTTCGATTTTTCACCCACTAAAGCCATGTTTTTAAGCCTAAGTCTAAAAAAATGCAAATTACCATTGTATTCTCAAACCTGGAGTGCCGTGGCTGCACGGTCAGTTCCTACGAGTCACATTGGTCCCGTGGGAGGTGTTGGTGCCACCCACGGGGCCGTTCGGGGGACTGTTTTGGGTTTTCACCCTCTAAAGTCTTGTTTTTAAGCCTAAGTCTAGAAAAATGCAAATATCCATCTTATTCTCAAACCGGGAGACCCGCGGCTGCGCGATCAGTTCCTACGAGTTACATTGGTCCCGTGGGAGGTGTTGGTGTCACCCACGGGGCCGTTCGGGGGCTATTTTAGGTTTCACCAACTAAAGCCATGTTTTTAAGCCTAAGTCTAGAGAAATGAAAATTACCGTCGTATTCTGAAACCTGGAGTGCCGTGGCTACATGGTCAGTTCCTACGAGTCACATTGGTCCCGTGGGAGGTGTTGGTGCCACCCACGAGGCCGTACGGGGCTGTTTCACATTTTCACCCAATAACGCCATCTTTTTAATCCTAAGTCTAAAAATATTCAAATTACTATTTTATTCTCAAACCGGGAGTCCCGAGGCTGCGCGGTCAGTTCCTACGAGTCACATTGGTCTCGTGGGAGGTGTTGGTTCCACCCACGAGGCTGTTCGGGTTTTCACTCTCTAACGCCATGTTTTTAAGCCTAAGTTTAGAAATATGCAAATTATCATCGTATTCTCAAATTGGGATTCCCGCGGCTGCGCGGTCAGTTCCTACGAGTCACATTAGTCCCATGGGAGGTGTTTGTGCCATTCACCGAGGCCGGTCGGGGGCTGTTTTGAATTTTCAGCATCTAAAGCCACGTTTTTAAGCTTAAGTCTAGAAATATGCAAATTATCATCGTATTCTCAAACCGTGAGTCCCACAGCTGTGCAGTCAGTTCCTATGAGTTACATTGGTCCTGTGGGAGGTGTTAGTGCCTCTCATGGGGCCATTCGGGGGCTGTATGAGGGTTTTACTATCTAATGCCATTTTTTCAGCCTAATTCCTTATATATGCAAATTATTGTCCTATTCTCAAATTGGGGGTCCCGTGATCGCATGGTCAGTGCCGACGAGTTATATTGGTCCCGTGCGAAGTGTTGGTGCCTCTCACGGGGCCGTTCGGGGGCTATTTCGGGTTTTGGCAATATAAGACCATGTTTTAAAACCTAATTCCTTATATTTTCAAATTATCCTCGTATTCTCAAACCGGTAGTCCCGTGATCGCACGGTCAGTTCCTACGAGTGACATTGCTCCAGTGCGAGGTGTTGGTGCCTCTCACGGGGCCGTTCGGAGATTGTTTCGGATTTTCACCATCTAACGCCTTATTTTTAAGCTTAAGTCCACCTATTTTAAAATTATCATCGTATTCTCAAACCAGGAGTCCCGTGGTCGCGCAGTCTATTTCTACATGTTACATTGGTCCCGTGAGAGGTGTTGGTGCCTCTCACGGGTCCGTACGAGGGTTGTTTCGTATTTTTGCAATTTAACGCCTTGTTTTTAAGCTTAAGTCCTAATATTTTTAAATTATCGTCGTATTCTCAAACCGGGAGTCCCGTGATCGCGGGGTCAGTTCCCACGTGTTACATTGGTCCCATGAGAGGTGTTGGTGCCATGTTTTTAAGTTTAAGTCTAGACATTAACAAGTTATCATCGTATCCCTTACTCCTTCTAATTATCCCATACTCCTTCTAACATACTATCCAACAACAAGTGAACAACCAATAATTATCCAACAACCAAACCAAACAAAACCAATAATTATCCCGTACTCCTTCTATCATCTAAAAGATTTAATAGATAATGTATATCAATTATATAACTACTTTACTTAAAGTAAAGAGTACCTGGTGTGTAATGAAGAATTGGTATGTAATAAAGAACTGGTATCTAATTGGTATGTAATAATGTATGTAAGCATTCAATTTCTATAAAATTGGATGAACAAATAAAAAATATCATAAAGTTTACCATGATATGTGTAGGTAGTAGCGTTGCACACCAATTTGGATGCTCACTCACTGTGAAATACCAAATCTGAAAAAATATTTACACTCCGTTAAAATAATCGGTTAATTTAAACACTCCATTAATTTTAGGGACAATATGCCGTTAAAATATGAGGGTCACTATGACGACATATTGCCCCTGAACCGTTAATTCCAGGGGCACTATGAGGGTCTGGTTAGGTTAATTTCAGGGGCACTATGAGGGTCTGGTTAATCCAGAAAAGACTCAAGTCAGGGACATGAAACAAAGAAAATGACTGTAAAGTTAGTATAGTAAATCATAATATTCAAGAAACAAATGTAAATATAATTTACTTATGAACCTGTATAGTTTCAATCTATCTCAAAAGAGACCTAGTAGATTCAGGAGCTTGAGTAATCAACTTTGCAACCATTTCATATAATGTACTTTCTACGAGGTTTTCCATTAACCATATAATACAAAAAGGAAAAAAAATGATAAAAATAAAAATTAGGACTAAAATACCAAATATACTAAATAGCTCTAAAAGTTCAGCTAAAATCGATTAATATGAATATTAACATCCTAAAATCTAAATATGTGATATAAATTGGCTTACCCAAAGTTTTTTTTACTAATATTAACAACCTAGTAGGTTGTAAGACTAAACTTTCAAAAACATTATCTCACACATATAAATTATCTCTGCCACAATATAATCCCAAATTCAAATCATATCAATTATCTATATATACTATATATACCGTGTATAAATTATAAAGATATGTAAACTGTATATACACATATTAATGGAATCTATATAAATTAATGGAGAAAAAAATAAAATTTACCCGGGAGAGAGCTGGGGAAGAGCTAGGGCGGAGTTGGGGCTGCTGTTGCTAGGTGTTTGATGAACCCCCTTAGAACTCCAACCACTACCTGATTGACGAGAGAGAGAGAGAGAGAAGCATTTAGGTCATCTGACGAGAGAGAGAGAAGCGGGAAAATGAAAAACTAAATTAGGGCGCCTCTTTATTTTTTAGGAATGACCTGGTCACGGCCTAAAGCCGTGACCCACCATCGCAACACCCCTTGGAGTTATGAGACCTGATTGACGAAGAATGGTCACGGCCTACAGCCGTGACCCCTTGTGCGACCAATAGCAACGCTCAAATGAGGGATGGTCACGGCCCATAGCCGTGACCCATACCAAGAAATGGTCACGGCCCCAAGCCGTGACCCTCAATCTGTGGTGCGCGACCCTTTTTCATCCACCCTAGTGCTTGAAGCCGTGACCCTAAATGTGTGTACTCTCTTCTTCCTCATGCCATGGGTCACGGACTTGGGATGTGACCCACCCGCAACCAAGCTTGGAGGGAATTTTGGCGCGATTTTGGCACCAAGATGGTCACGACCTGGTCACGGCCCAAGTCTACGACCACTGTGGTCACGGACGTGGTCCGTGACCACTTTCCGAGCGTCGATAATTTAGTGTGATATTAAATATGGTCACGCCAAATTTTGAGAGGGTCACGTCCCAAGTCCGCGACCAGCTGGTCGCGGACTTGGGCCATGACCCACTGGCCGTGACCATTCGCAAGATTTGGTGTTGTGTAGCCTCACCAATGTCTATCATTTGTTATTTCAATTCAAAGTTATTTTTCAAGGTATGAAAACCTAGACAGGTTTCAATAGGTCTTTTGCCACCGGACACAAACTTGATAGTTTCAATATTTTTCATTTATTTGTTAGTTCTGGGGCAAAATCCTATTCCAGTTCTGTCATCAAAATTGGTTATACTTTCAGCAAAAAAATCTTTAAAATAGTTTGAGTTATTTTCAATTTTTTTTAAGACTGTTGATGTCTTTTCTTTAGTTTGTTACAATTCTAACAACGTCCCTTTATATTTTTTTCCATAATTTCATTTGAGTCAGAAAATTTCTTAATTTTTTGAGTAAAAATCTTAGTCTCATTCTCATGATCTAGACATTGAGAGGTGTACTCTTGATCTTTCCGTTTGATCATTTGGCTTAGATATTCTATTTTCTGGGTAAGGTCCTTGACTAATTTTTCAAGTTTAGTACCCTTCTTGAGGGTTTTCGTGTATAGTATATGAATATCTGGGAGGTCCTCATTATTGAAGTCACTAAGTGTATAGTGTGCAGTGTCCCCTAGCGATTCATTTTTAGGACTCACACAAATCTTCATCATCAATAGAACGTTCCCTTTGACACACACACACACACAACGTGTGAAGTATCATCATCCTTCTCAAGTAATAAAGCAGACAAACCAGTAGGAATAACATCATTCATCATAACACGGTTAGAGTTACTACTTTCAGGTTTAGTACTAGTCATGGACTCATCAGTATAAATGATTTTGGCAAGGAATTCCATACAGGGGTCAAAAGAATTAGATATCTCAGGATCATCAGTTTCTGATTCACTTGAGTCATCCTAGGTCTTGCATAAATTAGCCCTATTATTTTTATTTATAGTCAAATTGACTCTACAGTCATTTTCCATATGTCCTAACTTCCCACATCTGTAGCATTCACTGTTCTTACGGTCTCTACTGGGTTTGTTCTAATACTCAGTCTGGTGTTTGTCAAGTCTTTTCTCACGAGGCCTATTATTAGAGTGGTTTGAATAGGTAGGTTTGCCTTGTTGTCTATTTGCAATTTTATTTCTAAACATCATAATATTTTTAAATTATTTAGACATTAAGGCATGCTGATTATACAAACTCTCTAAATTACAGTCCTTATCAGAATCTAAGTCAATTTCAGGCAAATGACATTCAGGTTTAGTAAACTTAGAGGTAAAGACAAGATTAGAGGTAGACTGTTTCTTATGGGTATGTATTAATGGCTTCTTAAACTCTAATTCCATTTCCACAGTTCTTAGCTTGCTACTGAGAAGTTCAGGGGTAAGGTTTTGATCATCCATATCCTCAATTGCATAACGCTTATTGTCAGATTTTTGTGGAAGTGACCTTATAATTTTAGAGACAATTTC
Source organism: Sambucus nigra (assembly GCA_949130495.1). Classification (NCBI taxonomy): domain Eukaryota; kingdom Viridiplantae; phylum Streptophyta; class Magnoliopsida; order Dipsacales; family Adoxaceae; genus Sambucus; species Sambucus nigra. The sequence continues at coordinate 618,144,805 of OX422207.1, forward strand.
CTTCCTATCATAAGTTATACCATTAGCATGTAGCTTAGTCACATTGTCTGTCAACCTAATGTAGAAGTCATCAAATGACTCGGTATCAGTCATGACTAAAGTGTTGTACTACTGGATTAACATTTGGATTTTAGCAGCTTTAACACGTGTGTCTCCTTCATGTGCAGTCAGTAGAGTGTCCCACGCTTCCATAGAGGTTGTATAGAAAGATATCATCTTGAATTCGTGTTCATTTATATACATGAATATGACATTTTTGCCTTTATTATTGTTAAAGGAGGTCTGTTTTTCTTCTTTGGTGAATTCACTTAGTAGCTTCCTAATCCTCACATTACTTCCTTCTGCGATAGGTTTAGTAGGGAAAGTGTAACCACTGTTCAATAGCATCCCGGACATCATCTCCCAATGTTCTTTGGATGAATGTAACCATACTCACTTTCCAATAAGGGAAGTTGGTTCCATCAAAGAGTGGGGGGTCTAGATAGGCTACCTAATCTCTCAAATTTATCATCCATTGTTTGTTTTGAAAAACAATTTAAGAAACTAAGGATAAGGAATTTGTAATGCCTTGCTCCGATACCAATTGAAAAATGTACCACTTAAGTCATTTAATTCAAGATTAAATAGTTTAAATGGATCCCAACAGTTTTTTGGAAAAACTCTTTAATCAAAACAAACAGCTAACACAAGATGTGTATACAAGATTATATGAACTAGTTATTTAAGTTATAGGTGTACCAGTTTTGAAAAACAAAACTTATATAGGTTTTAAATCAACATAGCCTCAAGAAGGTGATGAGAGGAAGAGTGAGGATGTAAGAACATAGTATTTTAATGTGGTAAAATTCCACCCAACTGGGGAAACATCCATGAAGGTCTTTACACCTCAACAAACAAAATCCACTAAAATAGAGTTAACATATTATAAACTTAATAAAAAAACCAAACACACAACTATACATAAACTAAGTCTAGAATTTTTACCAATTCATTTGGATTATTCTGACTCCTCTGAAGGTTCTGATGTTGAGGTTGTTCTCCCAACTTTGTAACCGCTTTTCCTTTTAGCTTTACATCTACTCTAAAGTCAAGAATCTCTTTACTTACATTTCTTTAGTGCTGTGGTGTGACAAGTATAAGTGGTGAAGTGCCTAATCACATGCATACAACCCACACACACTTATATAGACAATATGCCTTATGAAATTACAAATACCATTTTAAGATGCAATAAGGATTTTTGAATCACTGTTTGGTTGAAAATCTCAGATGACTGATCTTTATTTTTATCCACGGATCAAGAGGCAATATTTCTATTAAAAAGATCCAAGATCCTAAACACTTCCTTTGTATTTGATATACACATTTATTTCACAAATTGTGAAATATTCATGAAAGTGTAAATTCCCAAATCAAGATCTTAACTAGATCTAAGTCTGGTTTTTCTCATAAACTGTAAACAAAAATGAAGTTGTTGGTTCTCATTTTGAAAACAACATAGAAAGAGTAAAAACAACCAACAACTGAAGATTTTCTAAAAAAAGAAATCAAACTAAGCAATTTCTATGTGATATGTATCACACGGCTTAGATCTCAACTTTCTATGAAGAGAAAAATAAAATCCAAACTTCGTGACTTGGTTGAACAAGAGATTAAAGACTAGAGAGGATAAATCTTCACAAATATGAACTCACTCAAACTCATGAAGGATTTTCTAAAGAAAAATGCTTAGAGTTTGATTTAGGGTTTTATTTCTCTCTCTATCTTGTCTCTCTCTCTCTCTCTCTCTCTCTTCCCTTTTTGCTCTCAATTCTCAAATGAGACAAAGTCTCAAAACATTCCCCACTCGATCTCTATTTATACTACTCACAGAAGGATATGGAAGGGTTAAACGAAATCAATGGTTGAGATTGCTTTGATTAAACCTAATGAAAATCTTATTGCTGGGGATGGACCACATTTAAATGTGCTCTAATTGGTTCTCTTAAGCGTTACAGGGATGGTTACAAAGAAATGCAGGACATCGATAAATAATGATCCAAGGGACATGATTAAATCTTAAGGTTGTTAGAGTTAACAAACACAAATCCAATCGATCACTGACCAGCATGTGTAAGGCAAGGATCAACCCTCAAAAGCGTATTTTGAAGTTTTTAAAAAATCTCATTTTCTAGCCGCTTTCAGATTCTACCCAACCATAGTTGTTATGAACAATTTGATATTACAAATAAGCCCACAAAATTTGAAAACCAATTTTGAATTGTTTAAAAATGTTTTATAAATTCCTAAAAATTATTTAGAAAATCCCAAAACTTATTAAGAAATCCTTTTTATGGGAATTAACACACACACACACACACACACACACACACACACACTCCTAAATTGATATGAATGCAACATATAAATGAAATCCCAGGTGCAGTTTCGATAGTATACCTTTGAGACTATTAGAGGAATTGATATGTAGTGTCTGAGGGTCTTTAGTAGACTAGGATATGACTCAAAATTTGTCACTATTTCCAAACTAGACAAGCGCCTATATAATATAGACTCAAGTGAGTCAAAGATATAGGGTTCTTCATGGGGGTCTTTAGTTCCATATACGGGGGAGTGGGTGTGGACAATGAGATGATATGTGTTTGTGTATTTACTCATTTTAGAAAGATATGTTATTCGAGTACGTTATTATTCGGGGTATGTACTGGTTAACAACGATTGCGCGATAGTGGGAGGTTACAGTAAGGATATCATGTTTATTGTTCCAGGGAAGGATGTGTTATTTTTGCGATGTCTCATCCTAAAAAAGGGTCGAGACCGTGTATATATTATATTATAGGGGACACTTTGGAGAGTATAGTTGTCTTATTATGCTCGACCCTGTTCGTAAAGACTTTACTGATAGATTCAAGAGATATCAATTTTATTATCGAGCAGAAAGATTCATCTCGTTAATTAATTAACGTTGGTGACTTAGTGATAGTGACAGGGTCGTATTGTATGACTCATTTAGAGATGTGATCGTGGACGATTAGACTCATACATCTGCAAATATTCTATATGGGTCACTTGGTTGCAAGCGTCCGGAGTTCAGAGACGTCGTTGCATGTAAGGGCATCGATTTTGAACGTTAATTATTTTATGGGTGGGAAAAACACATTGTGCTCAGAGCTATTATATGATATAAGGCCAGTGGAGATCGGTAGTGCTGTGTAGGGAGCAATGGGAAAACTTTTGCACCACTAGTTAATAGGTGGAGCAATCACGAGAAGAATTGAATCGCGATTAGTGGGATAACCAAACATACCTTTACAAGATATTCACGCGGAGCATGCGAAGCTGAATTAGATATATAAGTTACGTCTGTTATAATTTTGCAAACATGCATGACATATAGGGTGTATGGGCACCTTAGTGAGGCTATTTTTTAGTATCATCCCGAGATAAGGGAACATAGTAATAAACAGGTTGAATTGTATTCTTATAAGGAAGTTAGGAACAATGTTGAAAAGGAAAGATGGATTGAACATTGTTTGAGGAAGAAAATAGTCAGGTTATATGAAGGAGGGAGAGCTATCACACCCAATATGGGTTGAAAGACTACAGAGATCGGGCAAGGGATCTCTCTAGTCAAAGGAAGGTCCAATAATTTTGGAGATTAGAGTGGGATCGTACTCACTCAAGTGGTGAGGGTGGGCCGCTCATAAATAAGATGTTGGTTTTACCAGAGGTAAAGGACACATGAAGTGCTCAGTTTTGGAGAATATGCATAGGTCATAATTTTTTGCGTACCTCGAAAGGGGAGTAATATGGACCATATAATGTGGGGTATAGAGCATGTGGATTGGTGTGAAATTAGACATATCAAAGTTTTCTCCAGCTACACCACTCGTTAGAAAGAAAAGGGTTGGTTGGTCCTAGGTGATTGACTAGAACTTTGCAAAACTTGGCGATTCCAGTAATGAAAAGGATAGGCAAACTGATGGAGATCATCATCGAGTTACTAACATTGTCGAAAGGTTAAAATTTTATTTTCGGTTTGTGGAAGTGGTTGCACGAGGTGTGCAGTCATTACTAATTTGGGTGAGTTACACTATTGGGTAGTGTGCCCAACATTTCATTGAAGAAAGAGAATGAGCTGGTACATGATGCCTCCCAACATTTGTGTGGATCAAGATAAGATCCATATGTCCCACCTCTGATTGGGTTATCAGAATGTAGTGGCGACGGAGTGCATTTGATCAAGGATTATCACCCGTAAAGCGATGGGTAGACAGGATGGGTTACTAAGATTATAGAGGATATACTAGAGATGCGAATTCTATAATCTAAAGTAATTAAGAGGAGAAATTACCATTGGTAGGGTTGTATGGAACATCTCGTATCAACTATTATTAGAAGGTGTATTTTAAGGCTTTATGCGGGAAACCTTATCGTCCGCCTTAGGTTGGTTGTATGGGAGAATGACAAACATCTCGGGACGGACGTGGTCTAGAATTCGTCATCAAGGATTGAGTAAATCAAGAGTTATTTTTTATAAAAGAGAAACATCATAGGAATTGTGTTGATGCGGACCGAAGTTTTTGAAGTCTGACAATTGTGGTCAAGTGTTAAGTGTAGTTTACTCACATGAGAAGAATTATGCAGATTGGCAAAAAGGGAGAGTTGTCATCTAGAAATGTTTTGACGTTTATTTTATTTTGAAATGATAGAGCCAGGAGTATATAGGCTCATCGTATTGGACTAGTTTTGAGAGTATTGGAATGCGTTGTGAATAGTCGCCAATATGAGACGTTAAGAGCGATGACGTCGCGTACTAGAAAAAAGTGACTAGAATATATTGCTCACTAGTTGTGAAAAGTAGGGTATTGGCCTTTGGGTGGGAGAGTATCATTGGTATATGTATAGTGGGGACACCGAAATATATTTAGAATGTAGCTTTGGGAATGTGAGGGTTCAATGTGAATCAGTATCCAAAATTCTTAGTACTATGTTTATCTAAATTTCTAGGACGAAATTCCTTTATAAGGGGGAGAGTATGTAGCACCTCATATTTTTGGAAATATTTAAATTACACGTGTCGTAGTAATTTAATTAAATTGAAAAATAGAGTTAATTGAATAAATATTAATTGGCGAGAAATTGAGTAATATTTGTGTATTATTATAATTACTTGTGTGATATTATATTTACTTGTGTGATAAGTAAATGAAATTGTATTCTTTTATAGTACGTCGTAAGGGGTATTGATAAGCACCAAAATTGTATAATTTATGCCCCGAATGGATGCATTTTAGTCGCTCGTTTTTAATAAAATTGGCCTTACGTTCGTATTTTATAATTTTGCATGTCAACATGTTGTCGTGGTACAAATAGTGCTAAATCGGCATAATTGCGACACAATAGCGGTCAAAAGCATGAAACAATGAAATCAAAGCACTGAGAAGTCTGAAGTCCTATTTGAGCTTGCCGAGATTATTTTCGATGCCCCGAGCCCTATCACGAATCGAACCAAAGCCTACACTGAGCCTATACAATCCTCGAGCCCTTTGTGTGTCTAGTTAGTACTTTTATCAATTTTAAGATTTTTTATTTTGAGTCGGTTTTATTTTTAGGATTTATTTTCTATTTTTCTATTTCTTATTTTTAGTGTAGTTTTACTTTGATTTTTATTTTTTTATTTTTTTGTTTTTAGACTTTATTTCACTTTATTTTATTTTATTTTATTAGGATTAGTTTTTAGGAAGTTATTTTTAATTATCTTAGATTTTACATTTTTTTAGGACTTTAGTTTTTATTTTTTTATTTTTATTTTATTATTTGAGTTTTTTTTATATAGATTAGGATTTTTTTTTTGTTGAATTTAATTTTAGTTTATTAGTCTTATTTTTTTAGTTGGATAATGTTTTTTTAGGATACGAACACACATATATATCCTACACCCCTACACTCATATACACACTAATCCTCCCTAACCCACACCATTCCCACATACACCCTCGCACACACAAACACCCCTACCTACTATTCATCTTCCCTCACCTCACACACTCTCTCTCCTCTCAATACCAAGTACTAAAAATTCCTTACACCATACGCGGATCTAATACCCACATAACCATTCAAATCCAAAACACCAAACCAATATCCACATCCATAACTAAAATATCCAAACCAACCCTTACCCGACATCCTCCATCCTTACCCAAGTCCGACACCCAAAACCAATAAACCTGATTCCTTATATTTGGCCAGCTAATAACAACCCAAACCAAGAAAACTCACCAATAAAATTGAAACCTTCAACCTGCCACATAAAAGATAAATCTACATGCCTTGACTTGGTTATTTTTTTTAAATCCCAAATATCTCTTAACAAAATGAAAATAATTGGTTATAACAAAATGTGGTAGCTCATATTAAAGGAGACTCTCTCACATATAGGAGACTCCAGAGAGAGAGAGAGAGATAGAAACACTATACATTATGTACAATATAGGAACATAAAAAAATTCAGAAAAAATACAAAAAAATTAGTTTAGTATTAAAATAGATTTTTAGGTTTAGTTTTTGTTTTTATTTGTGTAATCAAGTGCTGGATTTGTGAAGCCATTAGGACACAAGTTCATGAATGCGATCCAAGAAATCAATTCGAAAGGAGACTTTGTGCATTGTATTTCTTGATCTTCTTTTTTTAATTATTGTTCTATATTTATATGACTGTTACTAATTGTTTAATTATGCTTGGCTAGTCACCCTATTCAAGGGGTGGGATGAACTGCAGAGGATATTAAATTAATTGATTAATTTCATCAATGCTATATTTCTAGGTCAATTATTTTAGAACTGTCACAAATTAATTTATATAACGAGAGTTAGTAAATTAATTTTACAAAATAATGTTTGGTTTTGGGAATCGAACTAGAGATAGGTTTTTTCTAAGATTAAATATTAATTCAGTGTTGACATTTGAGGATTCACACTGTTTTTATTAAATTGATCCTAGCGGCTAATTTTCTTGAAAATAGTATAATTCTTGATTTTTCATCATGTGACATTTTTAAATTAGTTTTATGTAAAAGATATTATTAAAATTATAATTATAGCGAGAGTGAGATCATCAAATTAATATTATCTCGAAATATTTCGACTTAAGAAGTTGAGAAATTAAAGTAATTGATAATGCAGTGTAATCCCATCAATTGACTTTCTCACATTTATCACACTCGGTTACACATTATTTTTTGTTAATTTGTCATTTCATAATTTTAAAATTAATTAGTTAATTTTCCCTTGAAATTTTTTAAAAAAAAATTAAAAATAAAAATTATTTTAATAAAAAAAATTGAATTGCAAGTGTACACGTCAATTGTTTCACCTTCAAAGTTGGATTGATATTCGTACTTACCGCAATAGGAGTTGTTTTAGAAAGTTTTGTAGGTAATTCAAAGGAATTTTCAGATTGGCTTTTGAAGACAACGACCGCACCTAAAAAGCATCTTATCAAATGGCGCCATTGCCACTTTCTTGACGTGGAGCCAACGTTGAAGATTTATGATTTTTTTTTTATTTTTTTAATTTATTTTTAGTTGTAGCATTCCTTCACCTTCCTCCTTAGACTGGTTGTATAGGATTTTTGAAGCTTTGTAATTATTTTAGTGCATTTTGACACCCATTTATTCGTAATAATTATTCATAAAAATCAAACAAGTGAAAAAGGAATTCAGACAAGGTAGAGAGAGGGCATCCAAAGGCGAGGATTGTGAAGCCTCTCTACCTGGGTCGGTAGGACTTTCGGGGATGATTGAGATAGGCAAGATCTCCCCCCGATCGACTCAACTAGGTCTTCACCCAACGTGTGTAAAAATAGTGGGAGGTATATTTCTTTATCCCTCGCAAATCTCCTGCAAGCGAGTTAAATTTTTGTGTGCTACTTGCTCTTGTGTGCTTTTAATTTCTGCATCGCAGTGAAATTGAATGGTTTGATGAATTAATTTACCTAAGACCTGAACCCGGTAATTGAAACGAGAAGGGATTTCATTTCAACTCACTCGCTTATCCATTGTGTGCGACCCTAGCTTCCATTAAATTAAAAATCAATAAACTAGCTATCCCAGTAGGAACACATTTTTGCAACAGGCGGTCACAAAGATAAATTACATGATTTTTGTTGCCCGCGGACTTAATTAAAATTTGACTACCCCTTTCACTAATTTTGAAGATAATAATTGGCCACATGCTCGTTAGGATTTTTCCTTGACTCGTGTGTGTCCAATTCAATTCTTTAGGTAGTCGGTTTTAGTTAGTTCATCTGAAACAAGAGTCCATTTTCTCCCCTTTTTCGAAAAATCCCAAAAATATTTTCCTTTTGAATATATATATATATATATATTTCCAAAAATCCCACAAAGATTTTCCTTCTTTTTCAATATTACAAATGCCAAAAAGATTTTCCTTATTTTCAAAAATTACAAAAATATTTTCTTTTTCTTTTTCTTTTTCTGTTGAAAAATAGTTCTCTCATCATGGTCGAAGAACGTCCAATACGGGATTACTTTGGCCATTTCCCATTGTTTGATGTTAAGCGCGAATTGAATCTCCATTCATTAATTCATGGCTTTAACTCTCAAACACCCACCGTTGATACTCCAGTGTCGTCCACGCCCACATCTCCTACTCCACTGCCTACGATGCTGAGTGTCAACACATCCCATACTTCACTGTGCACACACTGATTTCTTATCGATCACTTGTCCCATAAGTATCCATTTATTTTCTCTCCCTCTGAACCCACGATAGACCATGTGTATCTATATGACACTGTTTCAGAACCACCCTCAGCGTATTGTCATGACATATCTGATGTCGATGGGGATGAACCCCAGCTATTCATGGCGGCCTGATCACCCTTCCATGCAATATGAATCCCAACGCCATGTTGTGTATCCTTACGGTTTCCACCAGTCGTCATCGTATCCTTGTTCACCTCATCCCTATCAGTCCCCTTATTATGCTCCTCATACTGATCAACTTTTTATCTCTCACGGAGATGCTTCTCCCATGAATAATGCACTTGACCCCATTCCACACACTTTATATGAGTATTCTCCACCTCCTAGTGCCTATAGTGAGTTGTGTCCACCTCACCCACCACCACAACCCACCGATGTCTGAAAAAGTTTTCACACACTCTTCAATCTCAAAATGAAGCCCTTCAATGGCTTTAACAAAGGTTAAATGAATTTGAGTGTGCGAACGAGTCGGATTTCACCCCAAGTCAACCCATTATTGCCCCCGTCTGGGATTATGATGTGTCATCTCGTACCACTGATGTTGAGTGTGACTAACCCTCTCATCTTGAGAATCTTGAAGTTGAGACCACCCCATGGTTCGGGCCCCTAGTTGACAATTACGTTAACATCTCCATTGATTGTGAGACTGACCCTACACCGCCCTACCCTCTCGAACCCACCATTGAGGTTCACATTTCCCCTTCCACGACATCCCTATCTTTTCCCGAGTCTACACCTTTTGATCCTTCCCTGTGTGTTCTGAAGGAACCCATTATTTATAGGTTAGCTCCAGCTTTGAGTGCTTCCTACTGTCCTGAGATTGAATCTGAGATGGTTTCCACCTCTATTGATATGGATCCTATCCCACCATGATTGTCTCCCTTAGAGTCATATTTTAATGTTGATTCTTCTATCTCGGATTTGGATGCTTCATTAGATTTTTCCACCACTTCTGATGGTGCCTTTCGAGTGGATAAGTTGATCACTCCATCGTTTTCTTTCATACCTCCTCTTGTGAGTGCCCTTGAGGATCATTCTGAGCCTCGTGAGGAGTGTGTCTCTCCTACTCTTGAGTTAGATCATCTTCCCCCAACCTTTATCCCATGTGACCCTCCTATTGTCCATACCACACCACCACTTGCTTTGAACCTTGTTATTGCACCTCACTTGTTCACATCTAAGCATTTAGGTCCTTACATACACCCACCCTCCACCCTAGTGCTACACGATCAGATTTGTGTGCCTTTTATCGACCCCACCATCCATGAGAGTATTCATGATACTCTCCCTATATGTGACACCAAGCTTTCTGCTACATGTTTGCCACTTTCCTGTCGTGGTTATTTTTATTTTCTACACCTCATGATGTGTCATGGCATGACCATTATCATCATCCATTTATAGAACGGTCGTGCACTTTCTCTGAGGGCCACACCATCACTATTTCCAAACCCTTTTGCCTCCTTATACAATTTGAGAATCATGCTTACAGGCCCTGGTTGCCCTCACATTTACGCTAAATAAGGCCCGTGACCGGTGCCTGTTCCCCCTCACCCTTGCCCATCTTCACCTGACCCTAATACCCAACCTCCCATGGTCCACCGATTCTTTTCATCGTGTGAAGAACTTTTATATACAAGTGCATTGACCCTATTTATCCTTTATCCAATAGGATTGACGCTTCAGTTTTGTTCGGGGGTGATTCTCATCACCCAATTTTTCTGCCACCCCATGCTTTCCTAGTACTTATCCTTAAGGTGAGTTCAGATCAGTCTGGCTGAAGACATTAAACTTAGCTCTACCAGGAGGAAGACCGTCATTCATTATTTCTGGGTATGAGTCTTATCCTATTTGGGGGTGGTGTTTCACATCACCCCATGATTTTCACATGATTTCTAGACTTGTACGTATATGTGTCGCATGTGTTCTTCAGGTTTTATCTTTATTCCATCATGCGGTATATTTTTGTAAGCGGTTCATTATGGTAATATCTTTCCTCCCTTGTGCCTTTAATTTTTATATATAATTTTAAACATTGAGGATGATGTTCTCTTTATTGGGGGGTGGGAAATTTATCAAAATTGCGCCTCTTTTGAAAAAAATTCAGAAACAAATGATATGAAGGAAGAAAATGAGTTGTATCCTATAAGGAAGTTATGAACAACGTGGAAAAGGAGAGATGAATTGAACATTGTTTGAGGAAGAAAATAGTCCAGTTACATGAAGGAAGGAGAACTATCCACCCGATATGGGTTGAAAGACTACGGAGATCAGACGAGGGATCTCCTGGGTCAAGGGAAGGTCCAACAGTTTTGGAGATTAGAGCGGAAACATACTCATTCAAGTGCCGAGGGTGTACCGCTCATAAATAGGATGCTGGTTTTACCAGATGTAAAGGACATAGGAAGTGCTCAGTTTTGGAGAATACGCGTAAGTCACGATTTTTGGTGTACCTGAAAAGGGGAGTAATATGTACCATATAATGTGGGGTATAGAGAATGTGGATTGATGTGAAATTAGACATATCAAAGTTGTCTCTGGCTACACTGCTCATTAGAAAGAAAAGGGTTGGTTGGTCCTAGGTGATGTAACACCCCGCCCGCCCGGGGAGAGCGAACGGAGCGCTACTATCGATAAAACTAAACTAAATCAACAATATAACAAGGTATAGAGCATCTAAATAAACCCACAATAATATAAATCCACTAATCTCAATCTCTTCAATTACAACAAGTCTCTCGAATTAAAATTACAACTAACTCGAAAATAAAATACAAATCTCCAAAGCTCTATACATCAAAATAATACAAATCTTTCCCAAACAATCGTCGCTAAAATCAATCTCCATAGCGCCCCAAAATATGCGCTAACCTGCCACTAAAATAAAATATGGGGAAGTACACAATACGACAAGAAAGATGCTCAACAAATATATGTTAGCGATGAATAAAACGTAACAACACGAGTACGAATATTCAAATTAAAATGCAAATCTCAAAGCATTTATCAATATAATTTCTCAACAACACTTTAACTGGGTCACCAGGCCTCACCACATCCGTATATGCTTTATCAAGCCATAGCCCGGGAAACAGGAATTTTGGCGGGTGCCCAACATCCGTGCCATATTAAAATCTCATGACAACGTGCTCATCAACAATATAATGATACCACATGAATCAAAATAATTTCGACAATTATTTTCCAGATTTCAATGAATTTATCAATTCAAATATGAGTTCAATTAAACAAGAATTCAAAGAGAATGACACTCGCGAGATTTAAGGAGCATATTGTGTAAAACCCCATACCTCAAACCATGATGAGAAACCAATGATCACATCCTCAAGATCAACACAAAAGATCTACAAAAGCTCCTCCAAGAACATACTCAAAAATATCCCCAAGAACACCTCTAATCTAAGGTTGGAACTCACAAATCTCAAGGGCCAATGTGTATATAAAAAGAAGAGGAATATAAAATATATTTGGTGTCAAAATTTGTGCCAAAAGTAGGTTAAAAGGGTTGCCCACGACTTCCTTTTATAATGAAAAGAAATGAAGAGATGGAATCCAAAAGACTCCTTTAAATAAGGCAAATAACTGAAGAGTTGGAAGTTAAAACAACTCTTGAAAATTACTTAATGTTCGCCGACTTAGAATACCAAGAGTTAAAAGCATTTAAAAATCATTTTAAAATCCGTTTTAACTTCGATTTCGAAACCATTTGAAATTTTTGCCTTAAAAATAATAACCAACATATTTGAGCAATAAAAATAATTTTATCAAAAACTTTATTTTTCCTCTTTATTTTGAAAATACCCCAAAAATTACGGGGGTTATTACAGGTGATCGACTAGAACTTTGCAAAACTTGGCAATTCTAGTAACAAAAAGGATAGGAAAACTTATGGAGATCATCATCGGGTTACTAACATCTCCGAAAGGTCGAAATTTTCTTTTCGATTTGTGTAAGTGGTTGGCCTAGGTGGGCAGTCATTACTAATTTGGGTGAGTTACACTATTGGGCACTGTGACCAACATTTCATTAAAGCCCAACATTTTTTTGAATCGAGATAAGAACAATATGTCTTGCCTCTGGTTGGGTTATCAGAAGGTAGTGGGAATGGAGTGTGTTTGATCAAGGTTTATCACCCGTAAAGAGATGGGTAGACAGGAGGGGTTACTAAGATGTTAGAGGATATACTAGAGATGCGAATTCTATGCTCTAAAGTAATTGAGAGGAGAAATTACCATTAGTAGGGTTGCATGGAACATCTCGTATCTGCTATTATTAGAAGACGTATTTTAAGGCTTTCTGCGAGAAACCTTATCGTCCGCCTTAGGTTGGTTATAGGGGGAGAATGACAAACGTCTTGGGCCAGACGTAGTCCAGAGTCCGTCATCAAGGATTGAGTAAATTAAGAGTTATTTTTTATAAAAGAGAAACATCATAAGAATTATGTTATCGTGGACGAAGATTTTGAAGTCTGAAAATTATGGTCAAGTGTTAAGTGTAGACGACTCACATGAGAAGAATTATGCAGATTGGCAAAAAAGAAGAGTTGGAATCTAGAAATGTTTTGACGTTTATTCTACTTTGAAATTATAGAGCCAGGAGTGTATCGGCTCATCGTATTGGAGTAGTTCTAACAGTATTGGAATGCGTTGTGAATATTCGCCAAGATAAGACGATAAGAACGATTATGTCGCATACAAAAAAAAGGTGAACATAATGGACTACTCACTAGTTGTGAACAGTAGGGTTTAGGCCTTTGGGAGGGAGAGTATCATTGGTATATGTATAGTGGGGACACCGAAATATATTTATAATGTAGCTTCGGGAATGTGAGGGTTCAATGTGAATAAGTATCCAAAATTCTTAGTACCATGTTTATCTAAATTTTGAGGACGAAATTCCTTTGTAAGGGGGGAGAGTATGTGCCACCTCATATTTTTGGAAATATTTAAAATACACATGTTGTAGTAGTTTAATTAAATTGAAAAATTGAGTGAATTGAATACATATTAATTAGCGATAAATGGAGTAATATTTATGCATTGTTATAATTACTTGTGTGATATTATATTTACTTGTGTGATAAGTAAATGCAATTATATTCTTTTATAGTACGTGGTAAGGGGGTAAAAGCGACGGGTCGACCGAATCTTATTCGAGACATCCGTGTAGGGTCGTGTTGGGAGTAAGATGGTAATTTCAAGTGCAAGGTTGATCCGGAATAGGTCGAAATAGTAAAAATTGAGTACTCAGTGGTAGTGATCCAATGTCAGGATTAGGGTATTCAAATCATTTTAATGTCACTAGTTAACTTAATTTGAGGATTAGGGTTTTGAAATAAGTTATTATAGGCTTGTGGGCAACCACTTTACATAATCAAACATTTAAGAGAGGTATTAGGGAGAAAAGAGGAAGAAACGCAGAGAAAATTTAGGGAGGCCAATTAGAGAATAAGTTTTGAAGGAACTTAATAGGGTTTAATTAACATATAAAGGAGGATTCAGAGTCTTGAGAAAGGATGAAAATTATGATGATTCCACTTGATCTTGATGATTAAATCCCAGATGAAAAGTAGGTTATTTATGGAGAAACATGAGAATGAGAAAGTTATATGGTGTTCTTGAATTGAAAAATCTGAAACTGAACCATTAAAAGATGTCATCATGAATTATCAATATATATATTGTATTAAAATTACGGGTTAATTAATTGTGGAAAAAGGTGGATTAAATCCAATTATTAAGTTTTGTTTATGATGAATTGCAACCATCAAACATTTATATTTATATTGGTAATGGACCGGTATATGATAATATGCATTGGGATGAATTTTGGGGCTCATTTGGGGTTGGAAATTTGGGTATAAGTCGTAAGAGGTTTGGCAACTCGGCCATGGCGAGCGTATTGCTTGGCCCAGTTTGTGTCTTTAATTATTTACTTGTTCGGTTTAAGGTCCATGTTATTTTGGGATGATATTAGATGAAAGTATTATTTCAGGAAAATATTTAGGGACCTTGTTTTACATTGGGTTAGTTGGAATTAGACCCAAAATATGGATTGCTGGGTGTTTAGGATGAACAACACTCGAGAAAATAGATTCACAAATTTGGTTGGAAATTGAAGTTAAATTAGGATGCGGGCTGGTCGGGAATGGATTAGTGTCCCGATATAATGATATATGTGTGAATTATCTAAGCGAAGGATGAATTAAATATGCGAGAGTTGGGAGTAGACTCGGAATATTTGGGCTAGTGCTTCAGGTGATAGGAACGGATTAGCCGTCTTTTGTGAATATATATATATATATATATACATATATATGCATATATATATATATATATATATATATATATACATATATATATATATATATATATATATACATATATATATATACATATATATACATATATATATATATACATATATATATATGAATGATAATATCTGTGTGTATGATATTTATGTAAAATATACCCATTCTAGAGGATATGTTATCGGTGGAGGTTGCACACCATTGAAGGTCACTTTGGTGAATCTCAGCAGAGGTAGTACCGTTGCCATGGGTCATAGGTTAGTGCACGACCACCCTATGTAGGTTTGGACTCCCTTGGAACAATGTGGTATGGTTATGACCCATGGACTTAATACCATCACCGCGTTCAGTTTTCGTTTTCATTTTGGGTTTGATGGTTAGATTCTGACCCGATTGCACAAGTTATGGTGGACATTCGTGGAGCGTGATAGCATACTAGTGATTTCACAACTAGCAAGGAAATTCTCAGAGGGATTGTGGTTATACGTATACAGTGTGTGATATATATATATATATATATATATATATATATATAATATGTGATATGAATATATGTATATAAGTTTGATAATTATATATGGGTGTCAATATAAATTCTTGAGTATGGAATGAATAACTTGGGTGAAGTTATGTGAATTAATTAACATGAAATTTAAAATGATTTAGCGTGTGTGATAACTAATTTATAATTAAATCATAGAGCCAAAGTATTTTACACAGTTTGGGTAGAAGGTTAGCGTATGGGGCTAAGATACGTGTTAGTACTAGTTAGGCATGGTAGCATAACAATGGTGTTTTAAAGGTATACGATATGTGCACATAATATATTGGTGCGAGGGTCGTTTAATGTGACTACGCTACCAGTTTAAATATGGAAAATGTTGTACTTATTCAGTAATTCATCTCATTCACTTGTTATATGTTTTCAAAAGGTTTTGGGCTCTAACCACAGGGATGCCAAGAATGATCACTCTTTCCAGGATTTACGGAGCTGCATCAGATGTGGAGGCTTGTAGGTTTTGGAGTGATCGATTATATCTTTGGTATTCTAGTGAGGTTCCATATCAGTTGTTAGTGGTCATGTCACTCCTTTCATCAGACTCTTTACATTTAGTTTTTCTTTAATTCAGCTAGTGTGGATTATATTAGATTATTTTGTAATCGATGGTGTATTCGGTATTTGGATTTAAATTTATCTTTACTTTAGACTTTATTACATTGATTGGTTAGTTTTAAAATGGTTACTTTGAATGGTTTGTGGTCAATGGATTTATTTTTCGGTGTTTAATTAATGATTAAAACTTGGCACCGACTTGTTTAAATAATAGGTGGTTACTAATTAAATTATTTTTCGACAATGATGCTAAGAATGAACTAGATGACATTCATGTTTTATTTTAGGAGAGGATTAATCACCCGTTATTGAAATAGGAGGGGTGTCACAATAAAGTGTGTTGTTCAACCTCTGCGTGAGACATAGTGGAAAGGTTATGTAAAGCATTCACAATATCTATCCCTAAGGCTTCCATATTAGAGATACATGAGCAAGATTCTCTAAGCCCACAAGAAAAAATGAATTCAACCAGCTCATTAAATGGTAGCCTAACAAAGATTCCAAGCAAATCTAAAGCCTGCAAGGTTCCTAACTGCTAAAAATGAGGATGTGGCTGAGCTTGGATGAGGATTTCCACTTCGTGTTCCACACTACTATTCTCAATCTCCAAGATGTGGATTGGGTCTTTAGATATAATCTCCTCCAACTGCCCGTGAAAAGTAGATAACTCATTTGGTTTCATCAAGTTTGGAATTTCCTCAGCCATGGGATCTTCCTCTACCATAAGGGGTGCTTTCCTCAATGAAGCAGTGTTCGAAGAAATAATAGCTTCTTGATACGAAGGTTTGACAGGAGTTGTTAAATCAATGGGAGATAGTTGATGATCCTTAAATGATTATGTCACTTAAGAGCATGAGTCTTTACTTGTCTCACCATTGGGTCAAAATCAAAGGCACGAAAACATCCACTGCCTATGGGTTTGTATCCTTATTCAAAAATGGATTCGAAGAAAGCCCAACTGGAGACACAAAAATACTAATGGATTTAACCAGGTGGTCACCATTTGGGGATGTTATTGGAGGTGGAATAGGATCTTTAAAAAGGTCTTCCTCCTTTTCCTCTACTAAATCAACATCAGGGATTATAATAAAAAAAATATCCAATTCAAAGACATGATTAGTGGTGATATCAACAACCAAAGACTTTGAAAATATTTTATAAAAAATTTTGGCTCACCTGCTAACGGTGCTATATGAATAGTCCTTTTGGCCTTATTTTGTTTGTTGCTCTCTTAGGATAACAAACATATTAGTAATGGGAGTTCATCCACATTCGAAGGGTCACTGACAGGATGGTCATAACAGGATTTTTCCTTCTTGATCCTAATAAGAAGAACACATTCTTCTTCTTGTTACTCCTCAATTCTAATATAAATATCCACTTTTAAACCTCCTTTAAGTTTAGGAGTGAGTTTCCTTTTCTTGGAAGATATGTACTCATCAATGAGAGGCGCTTCTATGAGGTAATCAAATGCTTTAGTAAAGTCCAATATAAATATTAAAAAACACGACTATAAGAAATTATGAGAGCCTTACCAGAAGAAGAGGGATTCGAACACTCAATGGCCACTTGAAATGGTCTCAGGAAGAATTCAATGTACCTAGACCACTAATCCTTAAAAGATTGAGTCACCCCAGCATTAAACTCATCCTCCGTGATGCTAAAAGTTCTTCAAAGCCTATGATATTCAGCTAAGTTATGCAAAATTATTGCCTTAGGAAGTTGAGAAGTCCAAGGTAACACATGGAGATTGGCTTTCCTTTTGATAGGAATTGGAATGGACTGATAAAAGACAAATTGCCTTATGAATTATGCATGTAAATATATTTCCCCAAATAATTTGGAATTGGGGAGAGTAGGAGGTGAGGTTCCATAATGTAGATCTGTAGGGATTAAAAAACTTCCCCAATAGACATCAGCCTGAGGTGCTTTGTGATGATCCCTAAAAAGCGGGACCACTTAATGTGATGACTTTATGGGTTACGTGAATGGATATAAAAGAGATATTATTCTATCACTACATAAACTTCTAAACACAAAGCTTTTGTTCCCTAACCCGGTGTTATAACATGCATAAAAATGGCTTAGAGTGGAATCATATTTAATATGTCCAATCTCTGAAAATTATGTCTGGAGCCACATTTGAAGAACCCATAATGTCCCATCCTGTTTGGAAATAAAGGAATCCTCCATAAGCTACAACTTTTATAAATGGATCCCAATAGATAAGGAGCAATATCAACCTCCTTACCAAGATTAGGAGCCAAAATATAATATTCCAACATTACTCTTTGGTATATAACACAAGAAGTTCCTTGATAACTAGAAGAAAAGAAATCAATAATACTCCAAATCAAGCGCGATAGGAGTATTTTCCGTGCATGAAAGTGGGGTAAACTAAGTTATAATTCTTACACTTCAAATTCAAAAGGGCAACAACTAATGGCATGAATGGGTGAACTTCGTCTCCTAAAGATTTGAAGCCAGTCATCTAGAAAATATAAAAAATAGTGGGAACAGTCATCCCAAAATTGAATTCAAAGCAATTAAATACCTCATTATAAAAGAAAATGGTGCTTGGGATCATATAGTGGTCAAATTTAGTATTGAGCAATCTTAGATTCATGGAGTTAAAGATGTTGGAATTTTCCGCGTCACTGCCTCTTAGGGAAACCATTTTATTTTGGGGCATATACTAAATAGTCCCTCAAAAATTTTTAATACACGTTTATTCCATGCCTTTTTATTTTGCACCAAAAAGTCCTTCACCATGCCAAAAATGTTTTACCATTTCGCTAGCGCGGACTTTTAAAGATAAGAGAATAAGGGACTTTTTGGTATAAAATAAAAGGCTTGGACTAAGTGTGAATTAAAAAATATTTGAGGGACATTTTTGTATTTGATCCTTTTATTTTCCCATGTGACTCATTCTTTTTCCAACACTATGAGACAAAACATAAACTTAAAAGTAGGAGGAATTTCTAGTTCATCAAGTTTCTAAACATGAAGAGTGTCTCCCCCAAATCTTAGGTAATATGAAGGACAATTATTGGAAGTTCTTGGGCAAAATAAAGATACATAGTGGTAAGGGGTATCATGCGTAATGATTTGATAGGACAAAAAATTCTCCCTACAACAATGGTGTTATCAAACATGAGTCGATTTTGTTTTGTTAAATGAGATATACACATTGACATCTATAGAGTTGGGCACCATTTTGGGTGAAAGGTTGAGAAAAAATTGGGAGTATATTGGGAGATTAGGGATTTGCTCAGAAAAGTGAATGGTTAAAATAAAGAATTAAAAAGAAATGGTCTCAATGGCTTAACACCACTTGAAATGAAAATATGGAATAACAGAGCCCCAACACGTGGCTTTGTAAAAGTTTTCCCCCCAAAGGTAAAGTTATGGGGAAGTGGGGAGACATTCAATTTGTTTGGCAGCTACATAATCCCAAAAGGCTTCCCATGATTGATTGACAATGTAGCAATAACCTAAGATAGCTCAAAGATCAAATGTTGGATGTCCTAAGAAAAGTCAAACACATTTGCTAAAATGAAATCATAAAAGTTATCCATATTTTAATCAATTATCCTTTTTGGAAACTAAAAGTCATAATTTGAATAGTCTTACACGTGCTATGAGATTTGGTGGGTCCACTGCCAGAAAAAATCATGAATATGAATAAACTTTGAGCATTAACCAATTTAAATGTTTTGAAAGGTTTAAATTAAAGTACTATGTTTGGTTCTCAGTTCGAAGTGGATGAAATTAATATTAGGCAAAAACTATTTAGAAATTGGTTTAATCCCACAATTATACCAGTTTAAAATAAGAAATTAATAATACAATTGGTTGGATAAAAAAAACATGAATATTCTAAGAAAGAAAATTACTTCTAATAACGACCAAAATAGAAAATTATAATAGATTGAAATAAATACAACATCTTTTCCCTGAGATTGTGAATAAATGAGTAAAGGCAAAAGTCGAAAAATGGTGGAAGGTATTCCAAAGATAATCAACATGATTTCCTTACAAGTCCAAACCAGGTTGAGCCTAGGCTATCTCTAAGATAAAAGATTCAGGAGATTTGAAGTGGGATACATCTTAACTTTCCCCATGCCTCAAATATCAAAATTTATAAACAATCGCAGTCACTAACAGGGGTTTGAAACCCAATCAGTTGCACACTAAGGAATGTTCATATAGACCTCCTCAAAACTCTTCTTTTCTTCCGAAACCTTATTTTAATGAGAAAAAAAATCTCATCACGGGCTTCAATTAGTCTTTCGTGTTTTATGAGGTCGGTGGGAATTTTCCACAAACTTATTAGAAAGAAAGGACAAGAGGAAAGGAAATATGAAATGTGAGCTCTAGGTTCATGGGGGCAAATAGATTGGAGTTTCCAAGAAAAATTATTTATGGCATGACCCTTCCAAACAAATGAAGAAGGAAATTGGAAAAAAGCGCAAACATCTTTAAAAGCATTACTAACATCTAAGGCGAAAGGTGGAGACTCAAGAGAGGGTCGTTTGGTTAGAAAAAAATTCCTAACATACTTTTCAAAATTTCGGAAAAGATCCTTTCCCGGAAGAAGAGGTAGAAATATGACATCATAAAGGGGGAGAGAAGGCATGATGGTTTAGGTGATCACGAATTCAAGAGCTTGAAAATTGAAGTTTTCATCAACAAGAACAAAAGAAGTATATGTACTATTTGAAATGACTTGGTATATTGGTTGAACAAAAGTATTAGAAGTACATCCATAAAGGACATACCTTGGAGAGTCATAAGTGGTACAATGCCACAAAGCGAAAACACTCATGTATTTATTCAAAGAGGATTGACAAGGATAAAATGGATTCATGGGAAAAGACCAAGTGTAGTCTCCCCTAAAAGTGTGTTTGGATAAGGGATATTGCTCTTGAGTTATAGACTTCAAAAAAGTAGTGGGGTGTAGGGTTGCATGGTGAATGGATATCTCATCAATGAGGGGGAGCTAAAAAAAATTTGATGTCAACAGAGAAAGGGTTATCCAAATCAAAAGGCTCACTGGGGCCCAAGGCATTCGCCCCCACTTCGAACATGTCATCCTCGACTTGAGAATGTTTGCCAAAAGATGAATATTCTGGACCCATATAAAATGTTGGGAATGGAAAGAAGCTGTCAACCCAACCTTTAAAAAGCCTAAAAACCAAAGGCCTATTGCGAACAGGCTCAAAGGCAAAAAAAAAAATACCAAAAAGTTTAATAGCAAAAAACCCCCTAAAAATCGGTGTAAGGGGAGTGGAAGGTTTAAAGGAAGAAACACACAAATCACCACTATCCCAAGAGCCCCAATCATTCGCCTTATTTTGATTGGCATTTGAGAAATATTTTATAGCAGTGGCAATAGAAACCCATTGGTGTCCAAATACACGATGGGGATAATAAGTGGAATCATACTCGTAAACGCTTTTTAATTATTCTTCGATAGCCATTTGTAGATAAGAAAAATGAAGGAGATGATAGGGTTCAGACCTAGTAGAAAAAATGATAGTTTATGAGAATAATGACAGATTCTCAGCCACAAGACATGTGTTTATGAAGAAAGTATTGATGATTAATATGGGATCATAGCTTAAAAAATCTCAACATTGCACTAATTAATCATCTTCGAAAATTAATTTGTGTGTGTGTGTGGGGGGGGGGGGGGGTATGCTTACACCATATTAACACAAACCAATGGGGTGTTTCCACGTAATAATTAAATCAGTAAAAATAATCTTATTATTGTCTAAATATATAAAGTAGTGGGCAACATGCATGTCCGACACATGACACCACTTTGGACGTGTTATTCAATGTGGAAACTTAATCCAATTTAAATTGAGGCGTTAGTGAACCAAGGAGGGAAAAACTCGAATGGGTTAGTAACCACCAAATAGTTACATGAGCAATTATATTACATGGGCAAGAAACACTATAAATAAAATCCTATAAGAATAGAAAACTCACACACAAAAAAATGCATTTACTTTACATTAATCCTTTTTTCCCTGCTTTATTTACTGCATTTCTTTCACTTGCGTAAGTAGATTGTAAGGTATATGTAATCTCTTATTTCAAGTTTATTTAAAGTTTCTTGCCATTACATTTGTTTTTGATTTCTTTTTTGCAAATCTTTAGTTTACCCACACTTTCCTTTCTTGCAAAATATTTACTTCAATCGCATTTTATTTTCTTTTATTTAGAAAGCTTAAGTTTTTTAATTCATGAAATTTAGTATTTTTGTCCTATTTAATTACCATAATTTATCACACACTTCAAAGTCTTCCCTAAGGGAAGCATAAGTCCTCTTAATTAAGGCATCTAATGTAACACAATCTCCTAATAATTGTCACTAGGCTAAAATCTTTAGTTGGCAAAACCATAAATCTTGCTTGGCATGCTCACAATCCTAATTAACTATCAAGCCAGTGAAAATAACCCAAACACGTAGAATACCTCAAGCTACTCACTGTAATAGCATATAGAGCTTGAGCCATATACTCCACCTCCTCCTTAGTCCTCGTAGCCATCGTAGATGGAAGTCTGAAGTGTGCACCCAATGAGTATTCATAGGAATTTCATTCTGCATCCTGAACCATGCCAGAACTTTCTCTAAGTGTTGCCTTGTTTAAGGCTCTATAATACCCCTTACTTTTGATCATTTATTTTAAGTATTAAATTACCTTGTGCGTGGTTGTGATTTAATATAATTGAGAATTAAAATGGGAATTTAAGATAAATATTAATTTTTGTAGAAGAGTTAATATTTATGTCAATTGTATATTTACTAGCGTGATAAAGTAAATAGAATCATATTGAATGTTATTTCATCGTATGTGAGTAGAAGTGGAGGGAATTGATTATTTCTCAACTGAGGCATATATGTGTGAGTTATATGAGGTTGGGATAGGACTTTTTATCATCGAAATCTCATATGTCAATTTGGGGCGCACGGTTGATCCTTGATGGATTGAGATAGTCAAAATGAGTACCCGGGGGTTGTATTTAGGTTTTGGGATCATTTTGGCTAGTTGGACTCGAAGAAGGGTATACGAGTTATTTTACGTGTGTATTATCATTTAAAGTTGGGATAAATAGATATATGGGTTATTAGGCTTATGAGAGATTTAGCCAATCTCATAATCAAGAGAGAGAGAAAGTTAGGCAAGTGAGAAAACCCACTTGAGAGAAACCTAAGAGAGAAGAGGAAGAGAAGAGGAATCTTTGGATTTTTCGGCCAAATCCGTTACTAAGAAGAGGATCTGGATTCTAAAACTTTAAGTTAAGTTATTAAACTTGCTAAATAATTATTGTGTGTGAATTATTATATAATTACTTGGTGGGTTGTTTCGTTTTGGGTATTACGGGTTATATCTTGATGTTTGTTTATAAACCTTTGAAATTGAAGTTAGATATGGTTAAATCTTGAGTGTTTTTTTATAAATCCTTGATATGGATGTTAGATATAAGTTTTGGATGGTTGCAATATTGGTGGAGTAAGGTTAGAAATGGGTTTTAGAGATTTGGGTAAATCTCCTAAGGAATAAAAACTGAACAGACTAGACCGGTTGAATTTGTGAACCTCAGATCGGTTCATTTATGAAGCAGTAGACCAGTTCGGTTTTGGAAGAAATCGATTTGGTTCTCTTTCTTCAGTGTAGAGTATCAATTTGGTCTTGGAAACCATCGGTTCGGTTTGCATGTCACATATTTTTAACTCTTTTGTAACTCTTTTCCAATGGGTGTTAGTGATTGAAAACCCTCTAATATGAAGTGATACTAATGTTTATGACATAAAAAGTGGGATAATGATATTATACGATGGTAGGGAGACAATGTGACAATCATGGAAGAGTATTAGGGAGATTAATACTCTGTTTCCTTCATAAATTTTACGGATATGACATGTGAGGAATAAAGAGAATTGGAAATACATGTGAGGAAGTATCGACTAGTGTAGTTAGTGATATACACAGGTAGCTGAGTTTATTGATATATATATACGGATATGACATGGTATGTATAAGTATGATGTGTATATATATATCTTGTGTGTATGATATATTATGTGGAACATACACTTCTAGTGGTGTCATGGGAAGTTGCGTGATGTGGGTCAATCCTCTGGCTAGTGAATGCAGGGAGAGTATAATCCCTAGGTCATAATGTCCAATATTTATACAGTATGACTTTTATCATGGGTGAGATATCTTGGGTATGATTCGTCTCACTTTCAGGTGAGAAACTATGGCCACTACCCATACGTTTGTGCTTTGTTTACCAAGTCAGTGTGAGAGTCCGACGGTTCGTACCCATGATGGTGTGAGTATCCCCTGGAAGATGGTAGCAATTAGAGATTGCATCCAGTGAGCTAATTCTCTAAGGGATGGCTAGTATACATATAATGAGTGATATTTATGTGTACTTGATGTGAAATGATAAATAATGTATAATAGTGAGAGTAATATTATACAAGCTTCAATGCTTAATGTGTGAATCACTATGCTTATAACTAGAGAAAGTTATTAGTAATGAATTGATAAATAGTCATTGAGGATGATATTAAAAAGCGGTTATGTTGGTATGAATTAGATACGCGAGTGCGGGTTAACGCGTAAGAATGAGGTTGGGTTATAAAAAGATGGGTCGGGTCGCTTAACTAAGATTCAAAATGCATACGTTAGGTGCGCGTTGTAGTTAAGGGGTGAGTATGAGTCTCAAGAGAGGGCGACAATAGCTTAATTATGGAATTTCTCATTCATAATTATTATGCATTTTTAATTCACTTGCTAAAATATTTTTAAAACTAGGCGTTGTCCCGTATATATCTTTTCTTTTTCTTTTCCTTGGTTATATATTTTAGGTGTCTCACCACAAGGATGCCAAGGATGAGCTTCCATTCCAAAGTTTATGGATCTGCAACATATTGGGAATGTTGTAGGATTTTTTACACAATCGCATCTCATTTTTGTTAATTTAGCTAAGGACCAATAGTATTAATCGGGCGTGTGTTGCCCAAGTGTTATAATGATGTTTATGCTTTATATATCATACATTTGTTATATTGTATGGGTCTGTTAATCAACAGCTTATGTGGTTATTTTTGTTGTGCAATTTTTTACATGTATATATGTTCATGTTTGTAAATGTTGTTAATGGATTTATTGTAATATTTAGATAAATGAAAACTTTTGGCCTTCGCTCTATTATTATATTTTGGGTGGTTTGTTGTATATTTGGCCTATGCGGCAGTGATGATGAGAATGAGTCATTTGATATTCCTATTTTATTTTTGTAAAGGGACGACCACCGATTATTTTAATGAGTGGGGTGTCATAGATGGTATCAGAGCATTAGGTTCTAGTGTCTTTAGGATCTGTGTGGACTTTTTACATTCTACCATAGCGTTCTTGATATAGAGACCTTTTTTTAGGACGGTTGTGTTCATTGCACATTTATGATCTTCTAGTATGAGAAAAATCATTAATGGTGGTCTGATACAGTCTGCTATTGTTTCAGATATCGCCAAAAGGGGTCGCTTGGCTAGGGAAAATAGAGGGGTAGAGAATGTGGAGCCCCTACTGCAGCAGGGAACTATGATTGCAGTAGCGGTTGCTAATATAGTGGCTCAAGCAGTCATTGCAGTCATAAATTCTATGGCTTAATAGTTTCCTTAGGGTCAGCAGAAGCCAGTAGCACTGATATTTCAAACCCACACGGGGCCATATGCGTGGAAGAGAGTTCGAGAAGCCTTCCAAAAAGGGCACCCTCTGGAATTTTAGGGTGGATCTGATGCGATAGTGGTGAGTCAATGGAAAAAGAATATCCAACGTCACCTCCATATGGTCGAATGCAATGATGTTCAGAAGCAACTACTTGCCACCTTCAACTTAGTAGGTGCGTCTCTCTAGTGGTGGGAGCCAGTTACTACTTTGGAGTATAGGGACACAATGCCCATAACGAAGTTTTGGGTTCGATTTGATCATAAATATTTTCCTCCTACGATTAAGATGAAAATGAGAAGGAAACTGTTAAATTTGACTCAGGAGGATAGGTCGGTGGACGAATATGAAGAAGAATTTAACTAACTGACAAATTTTATGTTCGGCGAGGTAAATACTGAAAATAAGAGAATATCAAAGTTTATGGGTGATTTAAATTGGAGGATTCGATAACATTTGTTAGGGAACCCAGTGTTGCTGACATTTACAGATGTGATGAATGTTGCATTATTGCACTATCAGGATCACCGTATTCACTTGAAGGGGAGTAAGTAACATGGGGATACTGGTCACCTGAGTAAGTCAGGAGGAAATGGTTCCGGTGGGGCACAATAGTATCAATAGCATGGTAACCGCCAAAAAGAGCGGGATCTCCATCTGGGGGATTCAGCTAAGAGACAGCGTCCTACATGTTTTAGATCTGATTCCAGTGGCCTCAGGTAGAACCATCAGGACTCCCAACAATAGCAGAACGTTCCCTAGGGCTAAGCAGGTCGAGGTAACAATAGGGGAGGCCAACATGGAAGAGGTTTCCAGGGCCAGCGGTAAGGACAGTTTCAAGTCGACTAACAGGGACAGAGGCTATAGAGTTTTATGGGCTGTTGCTTTTGGTGTGGGGAGGTGGGTCATAGGAAGTCAGAGTGCCCACAGAAGAATAGTGTACAGTTAGCAGGATCCCATCAAGTACATCTGGTGCCTTCGGTACCTTTACCACCTCCAGCACCCGTTCCAGTCATCCTACCGCAGTAGGGACAGATGCAGTTTAGGCAATTTTATAATGTACAAAATGAGATGTTACCTCAGGTGCAGCAACCTCTACCAATAGTTGATGGTACATTCCCTATCTATGGGCATATATTTTGGGTGTTATTTGATACGGGAGCATCGCATTCATTCATAGTTGTTCATTTTGCACATGCATCGGGACTATTAGAGTCAACCGATACCCTTTTAATGTGTGTAGATTCTCCTTTGGGTGGTGGAGCACTTATTCACTCAATATGTAGAGAGGTGGAGATATATGTCGGAAGATTGAGTTTAGCAGCCGACTTACTTGTTATAGATATGACCGGGTACGATGTTATTTTGGGTATGGAATGGTTGGCACAATACTGGGCGATGGTGGATTATTTTGGGAGATCCATTGTATTTGCCATTCTAGGCCAGGAAATGTTTTTAGTTACCATGCCCGGTCCAGACAGAGGTTTGATTACCTATTTGTATTATATCGAGGAGGAGACCTAGCATGAGGTAGTTGTTTCCTTAGACTCGATTCCAGTAGTCATGGAGTTTACGGATGATTTTCATGAGATACCAGGCTCACTGCCGAGTCGATAGATTGAGTTCGTTATTGATTTAGTGTTTGGGACTAGTCCAATTACTTGAGCACCTTATCGTATGGATCCTTTGGAGATGTGGGAGTTACGAGACCAAATTCAGCAACTTTTTGGGCAAGGTTCTATTTGGTGGAGTACGTCACCGTGGGGTGCCCCCACATTATTTGTGTCGAAGGGGGATGGTTCTATTCGGTTGTGTGTGGATTTTTAAGAGCTAAATAAGGTGACAATCTGAAATTAATACCCGTTACCTTGTATCAAAAATCTATTTGATCAATTGAGAGGGGAAACATACTTCTCTAAAATAGATTTGAGATCGGGGTATCACCATCTACGTATTAGAGAGCAAGATGTCTTTAAAACTGCATTTTTGACTCGTTATGGATCTTATGAGTTTTTGGTTATGCCGTTTGGGTTAACTAATGCCCTGTAGTGTTCATGGATCTAATGAACAAGTTATTTGGGGACTTTTTGTACCGGTTTATGATTGTGTTCATTAATGATATTCTGGTTTATTCTTGAATAGAGAGCAAACATGTCGAGCATTTGCCTTTGGTTCTGCAGAAACTATAAGATCATCAATTATACACCAAGTTTAATAAATGTGGGTTTCTGTTAGGTGAAATGCAATTTTTGGGTCATTTGGTGTTAGAGAAGAGCATTTCAGTGGACCCGAGCAAAGTTGTAAAAATGAGGGAGTGGGATCTGCCCATGACACCGAGATAGATCTGCAGTTTCTTGGGATTGGTGAGGTATTATCATCATTTTATTAATGGATTCTTGAAGACTATAGGCCATTTGACAAATTTAACCCTAAAGGGAGTGCAATTTGTGTGGGATGATTACTGTCAGTTAGCATTTTATGAGCTAAAGGACAAGTTGACTTCATCACCCGTACTTGCATTGCCTAAAGCGGGAGGGGAGTACTTAGTATTTACTGATGCATCACTCTAGGGACTAGGGGGTGTGATACAACAAGAGGACAGGGCTATCACATGTGCGCCACATAATCTCAAGCCCCACGAGAGAAATTATCCCACACGTGATTTGGAGCTAGCTTCGGTAGTCTTTACTTTGAGATATGGAGGCATTATCTCTAAGGGGAGAAGTTTAGTCTTTTCACGGATCACAAATCGCTGTAGTACTTGTTCACTCATAAATATCTCAATATGAGGTAGTGTAGGTGGTTGGAATTCGTAAAAGTTTATCAGTTTGATGTCCAATATCACCCAGGGAAGGCTAATATGGTAGATAATGCATTTAGTCGACTAACCACCGGATAGTTAGCGGAAGTGTGGAAATCCAAGTGGAATGAACTTCATCAAGATGATGCAGTAGCCAGGGCATGCATGGCAGTGCTGACTATCACACTCGAGATTGTGATGCAGGTGGTAAAAGTGCAAGTCGGGGATAAAGATTGCAAGGACAAGGTGCATCAATTATTGACTGAGGGAGTGGAATCCTACTCTATTAATTCTGAGGGTGGATTATGTTTCAACGGGAGGATGATAATCCCGGATGATGGGGATTTGAGGCATGGTGTTATGTTAGAATATCATGGGTCAAAATTCATGGTGCATCCTAGTGGAGACAAGATGTACAAGGACATGCGCAGACAGTACTGGTGGGTAAGCATGAAAAGGGTCATAGCTGAGCTTGTCTCCAAATGTGCCACTTGTCAGTGTGGGTAAGTATGAAAAGGGTCATAGCTGAGCTTGTCTCCAAATGTGCCACTTGTCAGTTAGTGAAAGTGGACCACCAATGACCTACCAGAATGTTACAACCTTTAGAAATTCTGGTATGGAAATGGGAAAGTATATCAATGGATTTTATCACGGGATTACCGATGTCGCAGCTAGGTCATGATTCCATTTGGGTTATCATGGATCATTTAACCAAGTCAGCACACGTTTTACTGGTGTAGACGGATTTCATGACGGCACAATATGCCCAACTTTTTATTGTCGAGATTGTGAGGTTACACGGGGTGCTGATTAATATTGTGTCTGACCGAGATAAGATCTTTGTGCCCTATTTTTGGCAAAGTTTCTAAGATTCAATGGGAACTGAGTTGCGATTGAGTACGACATATCACCTGAAAACTGATGGCCACACTGTTCGAGTTACTCAAATGTTGGAAGATATGATCAGAATGTGTATACTTGATTTTAGTGGAGGTTATGACAATACTTTTCTCTAATAGAATTAACGTATAATAATTCTTACCAGTTCACTATAGGAATGGCACCTTACGAGGATTTATATGGTCGACCAAGTCATTCACTCGCTTGTTGGATGGAAGTGGGGGATAATAAACTTCTTGGACTAGAGATAATTTGAGATACTTCTGCTAAAATTGAGCTTATTTGGAATCGCATAAGACTTGCGGAAGATCGACAAAAAAGCTATGGCGATGCGGATTGTAGGCATGTGGAACTGGAAGTAGGAGACCAAGTGTTTTTAAGGGTATCCCCTATGAAAGGCGTGATGAGATTTGGAAAGAAAGGTAAACTTGCGCCAAGGTATGTAGGGCCTTTTCCAATTATTGAGAGGATAGGGCCTGTGGCATATAAGCTCACTTTTCTAGAACATTTACAGAGAATTCATGATGTGTTTCACGTCTCGTCACTGAAGAAGTATAAAATAAGTGAGAGGGATTATTGGAATATTCCGTTGGAAGAAATTAATTTGCAACCTAATATCTCATATAAGGAGCAATTGGTTGCCATTTTAGACCATAGTGAGCGTAATCTACGGTCAAAGGTAGTGCCTTCGGTCTGAGTTCAATGGGAACACCACAACGCTGACGAGTCAACGTGGGAACGAGATGATGATATGTAAGACAAGTATCCTTACCTCTTTTTTCGTGATACGCTTGAATTTCGAGGATGAAATTCCTCCGTAAGGGGGGGATTACGTAATACCCCTTACTTTTGAGCATTTATTTTTAGTATTAAATTACCTTGTGTGTGGGTGTGATTTAGTATAATTGAGAATTAAAATGGGAATTTAAGTTAAATGTTAATCTGTGTAAATGAGTTAATATTTATGTAAATTGTATATTTACTAGCGTGATAAAGTAAATAGAATCATATTGAATGTTATTTCGTTGTATGTGAGTAGAAGCGTCGGGAATCGATTATTTCTCAATCGAGGCATATATGTGTGAGTTATATGAGGTTGGGATAGGACTTTTCATTTTTGAAATATCAGATGTCAATTTGGGGTGCACGTTTGATCCGGGATGGGTCGAGATAGACAAATGAGTACCCGAGTTTGTATTTGGGTTCCGGGTGTTTTTTGGGTAGTTGGACTCGGATAGGGGTATATGAGTTATTTTACGTGCGTATTATCATTTAAAGTTGGTGTGTGTGTGTATATATATATATATATATGGGTTATTAGGCTTATGAGAGAGTTAGCCAATCTCATAAGCAAGAGAGAGAGATAACCAAGTGAGAAAACCTACTTGAGAGAAACCTAAGAGAGAAGAGGAATCTTGGGATTTTCTGGCCAAATTCGATTCTACAAAGAGGATTCGGATTCTGCAACTTTAAGGAAACTGATTAAACTTGCTAAATAATTCTTATTTGTGAATTATTCTATAATTAATTGGCGTGTTGTTGTGTTTTGGGTATTGAGGGTTAAATCTTTATTTTTGTTGATAAACCTTTGAAATTGATGTTAGATATGGCTAAATCTTGATTTTTTTTTTAAATTCTTGATATGGATGTTAGATATAAGTCTTGGATGGTGGAAATATTGGTGGAGTTGGGTTAGAAATGGGTTTTAGAGATTCTAGTAAATCTCGTACGGATCAAAAACTGAACAATCCGGACCGGTTTGATTTGTGGTCTTCAGATCAGTTTTTTATAAAGTAGTGGACCGGTTCATTTTTGGGAGACATCAGTTTGGTTCGCTTTCTTTAGTGCAGTGGACCAGTTCATTTTTGAAAACCATCGATCGGGTTCGCATGTGACAGATTATTAACTTTTCTTTAACTTCTTTCCAATTGGGTTTAGTGATTGAGAACCCTATAATATGAAGTGATATAAATGTTTATGATATTAAAATTGGGACAATGATAGTATGTGATGGTAGGGAGACATTGGGATTATTATGGCAGACTATTAGAGAGATTAATACTCTGGTTCCTTCATAAATTCTTTTAAGGAAGAGGAATTCAATTAAGTTATGGGATACGGGCTAGTTGAGAGAAGTCATGTGTCTTAAGTCATATCAAACTTGTGGATTAATAAAATGTGCGATTGATTATTAAAGCTTAAGTGAGTGATTGAGTAATAAAGTTGATTGGGAATATATGTGAGGAAGTATCGGCTAGTGTAGTGAGTGATATACACTGGCATATATGGATATGAGATGGTGTGTATAAGTATGATGTGCACACACACACACACACACACACACACACACACACACACACATATATATATATATATATATATATATATATATATATATTGTGTATGATATATTATGTGGAACATACCCACATAGTGCTATCATGGGAAGTTGCGCGATGTGGGTGAATTCCCTGGCCAGTGAACGCTGGGAGCGTATAGTCCCTAAGTCATAGCGTCCAGTATTTATACAATGTGAATTTTATCATGGGTGATACGTCTTAGGTATGATTCATCTCACTTTCAGGTGATAAACTATGGCCGCTTCCCAGACCTTTGTGCATTTTTTACCAAGTCAGTGAGAGAGTCTGACGGTTGGTACCCAAGATGGTGTAAGTATCCCCTGAAAGATGGTATCACTTAGAGACTGCATCCAGTGAGCTAATGCTCAGAGGGATGGTTAGTATACATATAATGAGTGATATGTATGTGTACTTGATATGACATGATAAATCATGTATAATAGTGAGAGTAATATTATACAGGCTTTAATGATTAATGTGTGAGTCACTATCCTTATAACTAGTGAAAGTTATTAGTAATGAATTGATATATAATCATTGAGGATGATATTAAAAAGCGGTTATATTGGTATGAATTAGATACGCGAGTTAACGCATAAGAATGAGGTTGGGTTATCCATAGATGAGTCGGGTAGCTTAAATAAAATTCCAAATGCATTCGTTAGGTGCGCGCTGTAGTTGAGGGCTGAGTATAAGTCTCAGGAGAGGGCAACACCAACTTAATTATGTAATTTCTCATTCATAATTATGCATTTTTAATTCACTTGTTAAAATATTTTTAAAACCAGGCGCTGACCAATATATATCTTTTCTTTTTTTTCCTTGGTTATATCTTTTAGGCATCCCACCACAAGGACGCCAAAGATGATCTTCCATTCTAGAGTCTATGGAGCTGCAACATATGTTTAATGTTGCAAGATTTTTGACATAGTCACATCTCATTTTTGTTAATCTAGCTAAGGACCAATAGTATTAATCGGGAGTGTGTTGCCCAAGTGTTGTACTGATGTTTATGCTTTATGTTTAAGACATTTTTTTATATTGTATGGGTCTGTTAACCAACAGCTTATTCAGTTATTTTTTGTTGTGTAGTTTGTTACATGTATATATGTTCATGTTTGTAAATGTTGTTAATGGATTTTATTGTAATATTTAGACAGCTGGAAACTTTTGGCATTCGCTCTATTATTATATTTTAGGTAGTTAGTTGTATATTTGGTCTGTGCGACAGTGATGCTAAGAATGAGCCATTTGAGATTCCTGTTCTATTTTAGTAGAGGGTTGGCCACCCGTTACTTTTATAAGCAGGGTGTAATAGGATCAAGCTTCCTTTCTTTATCTCTCAATTAATCTATGTCTCGAGAATATTATTTCTTTATCCAAATCTTTCATCTCAAACTCTTGTCTTAATTGAGCATCCATCTTGTCAATTTCCACCTAGCTCATTTAAGTAATGAGAAAGTCGTTAATATATAAGAGTAAATACATGAAAGTACCTTCCTTGAGCTGTTTGAAATAGAAAAAAATGATTAAAATCACTTTGTGTGAATTTGTGGTCCAACATAAATGTGTCAAATCTCTTGTACCACTATTGAGGTGATTGCTTTAACCCATAAAAAGACTTTCACAATTTGTACACATGATCTTCCCTAGCTTCAACTTTAAATCCCTCTATCTGAGACATGATATCATCCTCTAGATCCTCGTAAAATAATTTTATTTTGACATCTAGTTGTTGAATCTCTAAGTCAAAATGCACCACCGTATCCAATAATACCCAAATGAAAATGTGTTTCATTATTGGAGATAAAAATTCATTATAATAAATACCTTTCGCTTGTACAAAAGCTTTGGCTACCATTATTTCATTGAACTGAACGTTGAAATCTAGATGCCCTTATTTCTTAGCATACACCCACTTGCACCCAATTAGATTCTTACTCTTATGAAACTTCATAAGATCCCAAATTTAGTTCATATGAAAAAAACTAATCCCCTCACCCATGGAGACATTACAATCATTACAATGAGTGTCATTAATCACCTCATGATACGTGGTTGGCTAATCACCACAAATTAATAATCCATAAGCAACTATATCATCATTGAATCCATATCTCCTAGTGGGTTTTCGAACTCTAGGTTATTTTTTGTTAGCTAAAGATGTTATTTCGTTCCGTTATTAACTAAGTCCCTCTTTTGAAACCTCCTCCTCTTCACATTAAAAGTTAATCAGAGTAGTCACCTCCACTTTTACCCTTTATATCTCATTCTCGACTTGAGTATCTTCTTTCTCTACCTTTGGCATCTTAAGGACAGACGCCTCATTGAAATTCACATCCCAACTCATTACTATATTTTTATCTTTCTGGCACCATAACTTGTATCCCATGGCCCCACTAGTTAAACCCATGAAATATGATTTTGGAGCTCTCGGACCAATTTTTCCATCACTAACATGAAAATAATTCAAGCACCCAAAAACGTTCACAGTCTCATAAGTTGGATATGACCCCAAGAAAGCCACCGTAGAAGTCTAATAGTCAATTATGATATATGGAAAATGGTTAACAACAAACCACACATAGGATAAAGCCTCTGCCCAAAACCGTTTTGACAAACCCATATTGGAGAACCTACACCTCACCATTTCATGTAGGGCTTGGTTTGAGTCATCCTCTCTCCTAATACATTTTGTCATAGAGCTTTTGGGATAGTAAAATTGCTAACAATACCCTCATCATCATAATACTTCAAGTAAAGATCATATTGATACTCTCTTCCATTATTAAGCCTAAACTGTTATACCCCATATTTTTTTAATGATTTTAATTATGGAATTAATTGACTAAAAAATGGGAAATTTATTTATAATTAATTCGAATTTAATTAAATAATTACTAGCGCGATGAGAGTTAGTACTTATTGATATGAATTATGTTGAATTTTACTTATTAAGTAAAGTAATATGTAATTATGAACAAATTTTTGCTAGTGAATAATACGACATATATGGTAATTAAGTCGGGACATGCGTGTTAGCCGCGTCGGGACTAAAATTTATGGAATAAAAGTAAATTATTTATAAGTCACCCATATGGTCATTTTGAGTGCTACAAAGTGTCCGGAAGGATCAAGATGGTCAGAAAACTCTACCCGGAGGTTTCGTTTAGCTCTTGAAACATTTTTAAGACAAATCGGCACCGCGGGAGGGTATTTTAGACATTTTTATTTTTAGGGTAATTAAACCTACGAATTTCCTAAGGCTATATCATCTGCTAGGGTTAGGTATTCTAATGTAATCAAGAACAACAACACTAGAGGCTATTGAAAGAGTAAGGAGAAGAGATCCCAAGCCAAAAACCACTCATAGTTGCACCTCTTCCAGAATTAACGCCATTGGAGTGTTGATCGAAAGACGAGGAACGTAGCCACGCCCTTCATCATCAAAGGATCAAACCTACTGTTATAAGGCAAGTATTTTTCTTGCTAAGATTCATCTAGATAAATTATCCATGTTAGTAGAATATGATTAAGAATTAAATTTCATGCATGTAGAGGATAAATTTTGGATTAAATCATATTTTGGGTAGGATTCATGATTAGGATTGAAGTACTGTCATGGAAAAATTAAATTTAATAAATTCTAGGAATCATTATGTAGAGGATTTAGTTGTTTGATCATGTTCTTGAAGAAAATCCATAACTAGGGTTCTTGAGAGTTAAAGTAGAATTCAATTGAAAAGTGATTGAATCTTGATGTTTAAATGATTCTTGTACGTTAGAACTTGTCCATATGTGTTCAATTAATGTTTAGCACCTTCGTTTTGGAGTTTGGGAATGGATTAAGAAGGTTGTAGAGAATTCTTATTGAAGAAACCCGTAACTTAAATATGCAAAAAAAATCCAGGCTAATACTTGTTCGATCGATCGATCGACCCAAATCGACCAATTTCATCGATCGATCGACTCCCTTGAAATTTTGTGACATAATTTCCACTTTAGTTTCGACGCAACCCCAAGTTTTAAGAATCCTTAATGTTGATTAATTGAATATAATGGGACTTAGGTAAGATCATTAGGGTTATTGTCAAGGCCCAGAAAGTATCATTATGTATGGGATTAAATGGGGAGATTTATAGGTGTTTCTTCGAATGTGTTACGATTGGAAATTTTATGAATTGGGGTTTAATTCAGATAAATGATGACTTGGGGTTAATGCCAGTAGTGGGGGGACACTATATTACTGAATTAACCTAAGGAATAATTGGGTGATTTCGTAAACATATGGGATCGGGAAAGGTACTTGAATTTATACGACGGGAGTTATGGCATTAATTAAATTTACGTATGATATACGAGTTATAAATACAACATGTGAGACTTGTAATATGGGATGTGTGAATACCATTATTGAATGTATAAATACTTAGGTTGTGTGAATACCTATTGTATGGATTTTTATGTGTATGACATACCTACCATACTTTCTATCACCGGGAGGTCTTTGAAGAGGACCGTCTTGTCTTGAGGATCCCTTCGGGGGGATTATAGATTGGTTCCTCAGAGCATAGGATCTAAGGAGGACTTATCTATGAGTTGATAAGTTTCGGTTATATAGGTGCGTAGGTATGTGTGCGACCAATTACACTGTGGTCCATGTTCGCCTCCAGTTTGTGTGTGATTTGTTTTATTATGATTCCTAAGAGATTCGAAATCGGTAGTCCTTATTATGTATGTGAGGTACTGGGATTTGATAGCAGAGTATGTACGCACCGTTAGTTTCACCTATGTGGGGTGCGGTATTAGTATATATATATATATACCCCGTGTTTATTCTACTGTGTTATTTAGTAGAACGGAATGATGATGCCAATATATATTAATTGTCTAATAACTTAATATATTAATGAGATACATGGAATCAATTAACAAAATATGAGGAGTTACATAACTTATATTTCTATTATGCGAGTGGGCACAATTGATTAGTTGCCATAGATCGAGACTTATAAAGTCTAGTTACGCGGGGTAACATACCAGCTTTAGCCATAATACAGCAGGCCCCACCCCAGGTGAAGGTGGTTGCACGAGCACCAGCTCATGCGTTCCCTTCTGATTGGGAGTGAGTCAGAGATGCTTTCCAGAAGGCACATCCTTCGGAGTTCTCAAGGAGTTTCGATCTTGTGGTAGCGAGCCAATGGATGAAAGACATCCAGTGGCACTTGAGGATGTACGAGTGCAGTGAGGTTCATAAGAAGAAACGATCTACTTTAAAGCAAGTAGAAGAGGAACTACAGTGGTGGGAGTCTATTACCACTGTTGAGGAGAGAGACAATATGACTATTCAGGACTTCTGGGTGCGATTCGACCGCAAATATTTCCCTTCCGCTGTTTAGACTGAGATGAGGTGGAAATTACTGGATCTCACCCAGGAAGGTAAGATCATTGTGGATTATGAGGAAGAGTTTATGAGATTGATTAATCTAGTGAAGGATGAGGTAACTAATGAGGGGAAAAATTCATATGTTTATAGACGGCTTGACATGGAGGATTCGTTAGCACCTTCTGGGTAATCTTTCATTGGATACATATACTGATGAACTTAACGCTGCCCTACTACACTTCCAGGATCACCGTTTCCATCTTAAGGGAAGCAAGTGAGTGGGGGAGTCCAGTAAAAAGGGCAGGACAGGAGGTAATGGTGCTAGTAGGACACAACCATCTAAGGTTTAGCAGAGACAGGGCGAGCAGAGTTCCCATTAGGGAGACCCTGCTAAGAGGTTCAGATCAGGTGACTAGAGGCAATGATAAGGAGGTTTTAGGCAGGGGCATCAGGGCCAATCTAGTCATCAGGGTCACTAGAAGCAGGTCTAGCAGCGCTTTCAATAAGGCCAATAGGGCCAAAGGAAGGGTGGTAATGGCCAACAGGGTCAGTGATAGCAAAATCAGAGAGGAGGAAACTTTGGTGGTAGATGCTTTCACTTTGACAAAAATGTCCACCGAAGTCAAGATTGTCCTAAAATGGGTAGGGTCCCGCAACAGCAGTGATAGGGTGCTTGATAGGAGCCCCAGTGACCTATTTTTATAGCCACTCTCCTAGCGCCACCATAGATGTCAGCCTTACCATCTATTCTAGTAGTTCTAGTTGAGCAGGGACAGCTACAGTATGGGCGTGTTTACAATGTCCACTAGGTCACAGTTCTATGGTCTCCACCCATAGTTGATGGTATGTTTTCTATCTAGGGGACTTTGGGGCGGGTCTTATTTGACACTGGAGCTTTTCACTCATTCATTGCCACTGGATTTTCACGTACCACGAGATTATTATACATGGTAGATAGTACGGTTACTATTGTAGATTCACCGATGTGTTATGGGTCAGTGATATTCTTTATATGTCGGGGCGTGGGTATGGTGATTGGGAGATTTATTTTACCTGCTGATATGCTTGTATTACATATGACCGAGTATGATGCTATTATTGGTATGGATTTAATATTTACATTTAGGTCCATGATTGATTGCTTTAGTCGTATTATTGTGTTTATCGTACCAGATTAGGAGATGATTTTTGTGGCGATGCCTCGTCCTGAGGGATCTTCATCCACGCATTTATATTATATAGAGGAGGAGACCTCTAAGGAGGTGGTGATTCCATTTGATTCAATTTCGGTTGTTCTTGAGTTCGCTGATTTATTTCAAGACATACCAGGGATACCGCCTAGCAAAGAGATAGAGTTTATGATAGACTTGATGCCAGTCACTCAGTTGATAGACCGTGTACCTTACTGTATGGCTCCGAAGGAGACGAGGGAGTTACGGGATCAGATTCATCAAGTCTTGGGACAGGGCTTCATCCGTAGGAGTACCTCTCCTGGGAGTGCTCCCATACGATTCGTAAAAAAAGTATATGGGTCATTATGATTGTGTGTTGACTACCGAGAGTTGAATAAGGTCATGATACTGAATAAATATCCATTGCCCCGAATCGATTATTCGACCAGTTAAGGGGTGATATCTATTTCTCAAAGATAGACTTGAGGTCGGGATACCATCAGTTACGTATCAGAGAGCAAGACGTGTCTAAGACTTCCTTATTGAAGAGATATGGATCCTACAAGTTCAGGGTTATAACATTTGGTCTAACCAACGCACCGGTTGTGTTTATGGACTTGTTGAACAGGGTATTCAGAGAGTTCTTACATTAGTTTATCATTGTCTTCATAGATGACATCCTGATTTATTGCCAGACTGAGGAGGAGCATGCCGAGCATTTGAGGAAGGTTTTGCAAACACTACGTGAGTATAAGTTGTGTGTAAAATATGAAAAGTATGGGTTATGGTTTAGAGAGGTTCAATTTTGGGGGCACATTATTTCTGAAAGAGGGATGTGCATATATTCGGGGAAGGTGTCAGCGGGGAGGGAGTGGGGGCTATCGACGATGCCAACAGAGATACGTAGTTTCTTGGGGCTAGTCGGTTACTATCGATGATTTATTCGAGGATTCTAGAAGATAAATGGTACGTTGACTAATCTGACTCGCAAAGGGGTTCCATTTGTTCGGGATGATGCCTACCAATTGGATTTTGATGAGATCAAGGATAAGTTTACTTCAGCACTAGTTCTAGCACTACCCCGGCTGGGAGTGGAATACCTAGTGTATACTAATGTGTCCTTATTAGGACTTGGGGGTATGAATCAACAAGAGGATAAGGCTATATCTGATGCTTCCCATAATCTTAAGCTTCACAAGAGGAATTACCCCACCCACTACTTGGAGTTAACAACAGTCATTCTTGCACTTCGAGTGTGGTGACATTGTCTCTTGGGGGAGAAATTTTGCCAATTCACAGATTACAAGTCACTGCAGTGAAAAACGTCGCTAATGCCGTTTAATACAAGATTAAACTGTATAAGCAACTCCGAGATGTTTGTTGAAGAAACCCTTTTCTTTTGAAAATAAAAATTATAAACAACAAGATGTGTTTACAAAAACTTATGTACAAGAGTAATTAAGACTTTGTAATCAGTTTTTAAAACTAAGACAGTTTCGAAAATTCAGCTCACTATAGAATGAGATGAGTAGATGAAGATAATCAGAACACACAGTTTTTAACGTGGTAAAACCTCTCCCAATAGAGGAAACATCCACGGTGACTTCTAAGTCACAAAAGTAAAAATCCACTAACAACAAATAATAGTTACAAACAATACAACATACATGCACACAAATCAACCTATTCTAAGTTTAGGAATATACCCCACTTGGTGTCCTTCTAACTTCTCATAGATCTGATTGTTGATGATGTTCTTCCAGTTTGATAACTTCCTTTGCTTTAGCTTCCTTACGTTGACTCAATGATCTTTGATCTTACTCACAACACTTTCAGTGTTGTAGTGTGTCAAGTGTTTGTGAAGTGATTCCTATTCACATGCATGAACTCACACACACTTAGTTTTATAGACAGTCCTAGAAAATTACATATAAAGACTATATGCTGTGATTTTCTTTTCTTTCTTTCTTACATAACTTGAAACCTTTTTTACCTTTAAATGTAACCCAGATTCCACGGATATCTTACTTCAAAATCGGTCAAGATCTTAATCAATCTCTGTTTTAAAAATATTTTTGAGATTGAAAATCTCCAAGTGTGAATCCAACTAGGTCAAGGTTAAGTTTCATAAGAATAGAAACCATAAAACATTTTTAAAACTAAATCAGTAGGGATTTTCTTAAATCAAGAAAGAAATATGCAGATCTAGTGAAATGTAACATGCAGAGTGTAGATCTATAGTTTCTATGAAAAAGAAATTCAGATCTTCACACGAATGTTTAAGTTGTAAACAAGATCATAGATAAAGAGGTTACAACTTAAATATGAACAAACCACTCTCTCTCAAACACTCAAGGTTGTGTTTGGGGTTGTGAATATACGAAGGTTTGATTCAGAGTTTGAAGTGTTTAGGGTTAGGGTTAGGGTTTGTCTAACACAGTTTCTTTCTCTCTCTTCTCTCTTTTCTTTTCTCTCTTCTCTCTCACTTCTCTCTATTTTTTTTCTCAGAAATGACGAATGCCCAAAAGTCTTGAAAGGCTGAGAAGTGGAGGGTTTATATAGGGGTGGAGGAAGGTTCTGGAGATTCGAAGGGAATCAAGGGCTGAGATTAAGTCATCCTAATATTGACTTGATCTAAGGGTTATAAAACAGCGGTGGTTAAGTCGAATGTGATTGGTTCAAAAGATGGCACAAGGATAGGTTTAAAACACATGCAGACCATCGATAAGCTTTGATCCAACGATCAGCAATCCACCAGCGAACCCTCTCACATAACAAACACAAACATATACATCAGGAGGATGACAAGTGTTGACAGTTAAGTGGCTCACAAACGCGCGTCAAACTTAATTACAGGCAGCACCCTGAAGTCTCTAGCGCATTTACATTCTACCCAAACACACATTCCAATGAAAAATGAAGTTTTCAAAATAGCAAATTAACCCCATAAATTTTATAAACACAATTTTATTAATAAAAACATTATTTAAAAAATGTTTAAAAATTCCCAAAAAATAATTAAAGCCACATTTTAAGGGGAATTAATCACACAATCAATTTTAAGTAATATATACACATGTATGCACTTCTAATGTGTGTAGTGTGATTCAATTTATACCTTCTTGGATTATTGAAGAGGATTAGAGAGATAAATTCTGAGGCTCTTTGGATTCTAGGTTAGACAACCAATTTTGTCACTATTTCCAAATTAGTTGAACACTTATACAAGATAGACTTAAGTAAGTCAAGGGTATAAGGTGCTTAATGCAGTACCTTTTCACGCAATGGGGGTTGAATATGCGTCAGTGGAGGTGGCTTGAATTTGTGAAGGACTATCAGTTCGACATCCAATATCACCTAGGGAAGGCTAATGTGGTAGCAAACGCGTTGAACTGTAGGCCAGAAGGTGGTGTAGCCGAGGTGTGGAAGGTGAAATGGAAGGAACTGTGACATCAGGATGCAGTTTACCACTCATTCATGTTTATGATTATGGTTACACCCCAGATCGTTACTAGAGTGATGCTGGCTAAGGCAGCTGACTCGTTTTGTTAGGATCAGATTGTACATCTTCTAGCCGAGGGGGCTGAGTCGTATTCTGTGAGTAAAGATGGTGGCTTACGCTTCAATGGCTGACTAGTAGTTCCAGAGGGGGAGGATTTATGACATACGATGATGGTGGAGTCGCACGGTTCACGATTTGCGGTACATCCCAGAGGGGATAATATGTATGAAGAATGAGGCGATAGTACTGGTGGAGTGGAATGAAGAAGGACATCGCCAAGTTTATTTCAAAATATGCCACTTGTACACTAGTCAAAGTGGACCACCAGAGAATGCCAGGACTCCTATAGCCGTTAGAGATCTTTATGTGGAAATTGGAGAGCATTTACATGGATTTCATCACCGAGTTGCCTACATCATAGAGGGATCAAGATTCCATATGGGAGATTGTGGATCGGCTGACCAAGGTAGCTCATTTTCTACCAGTTCAGATCGATTAAACTATGGGGCAGTATGATCAGATCTTCATTGTCGAGATAGTGAGACTCCACGGGGTGCCCCTTGATATTGTGTCCAACCGGGACAATAATTTTGTGTCCAAATTTTGGGAGAGCTTCTAGGATGCCATGGGTACGAAGTTAAGATTAAGTTTGGCCTATCACCCGTAGACTGATGGGAAAACCGAGCGGACGAATCATATGTTAGAGGATATGTTGCGAATGTGCATCCTTGATTTTGGAAGGGGCTAAGGGCAATATCTTCCACGGGTGGAGTTTTCTTATAATAACTCCTACCAGATTACTATTGGAATGGATCCATTCGAGGTGTTATAAGGCAGGCCTTGTCGTTCTCCAGCGTGTTTTCTAGAGTTGGGGGACAACAAGCTACTTGGGCCAGAGGTGATTCAGGATACCTCACCCAGTATTAAGATGATTTGGAGTCGTATTTCGGTCGCTCAGGATAGATAAAAGAGCTACGCCCATGCCAAGAGGTTCTTCAAAGAGTTCAATGTAGGGGACCAGGTGTTGTTACGAGTATATCCTATGAAGGGGATAATGTGGTTTAGGAAGAAAGGGAAGTTGGCACCGAGGTATGTAGGGTCATTCCCTATTATTGAGCGAATTGGGCCAGTGGCTTACACACTGGGATTACCGGAGCACTTGCACGGGATTCATGACTTATTACCTATTTCTTCATTGAGGAGATATATTTGGGATGAGTTGGCCCACACTCATATTTCTTTAGAGGATATTGATATACAACCCGATAGTTCCTATGAGGAGGGGCTAGTTTCTATCCTAGACCACAGCAAGAGGAAACTGAGGTCAAAGGTAGTGCCATTAGTACATGTTCAGTGGCGGCATCATAATGACAAGGAGTCCACCTGGGAGCACGAGGACAAGATGCGTGATAAATATCCAGAGTTATTCTTACCAGGTATACCTTTAGTTTTTCGAATTTCATGACGAAATTATGTTATTAGGGGGGAAGTATGTAATACCCCGTATTTTTTTAATGATTTTAATTATGGAAATAGTTGACTTCAAAATGGAAAATTTATTTATAATTAATTCGGATTTATTTAAATAATTACTTGAGCAATGAGAGTTTCTATTTATTGATATGAACTATTGGGCATTCCTAACCCTTGTCAGAAAAGTCCATTCGGGGGTTTAGTTTGGGTCCTGGGGAATTTTTAAGCTCAATCGGCACCCCGTGAGGGTATTTTAAACCTTTTTATTTTTGGGTTAATTAAACCCATGAATTTCCTAAGGCTATCTCATTTAATAGGGTTAGGTATTCTAAGGTTATCAAACAAAAAAACAATAGAGGCTATTAGAAGAGGAAGGAGAAGAGATCCCAAGCCAAAAACCACCTATAGTTACACCTCTTACATAAATAATGCCAATGGAGTTTAGAGCAGAAGACGAGGAACATAGCCATAACCTTCATCATCAATGGATCAAACCTACTATTATAAGTCAAGTATTGTTCTTGCTTAATTTCATCTAGATAAATTATCTATGTTAGTAGAATACGATTAAGAATTAAATTTCATGCATGTAGAGGACAAATTTTGGATTAAATCATATTTTGGGTAGGATTCATGATTAGGGTTGAAGTACTGTCAT
Source organism: Sambucus nigra (assembly GCA_949130495.1). Lineage (NCBI taxonomy): Eukaryota > Viridiplantae > Streptophyta > Magnoliopsida > Dipsacales > Adoxaceae > Sambucus > Sambucus nigra. The sequence continues at coordinate 618,189,051 of OX422207.1, forward strand.
GGAAAAATGAAATTCAATACATTCTAGAAATTGTTGTGTAGAGAATTTAGATTTTTGATCATGTTCTTGAAGAAAATCCATAACTAGGGTTCTTGAAAGTTAACGTCGAATTCAATTGAAAAGTGAATGAATCTTAATGTTTAAATGATTATTCTACGTTAAAAATTGTCCATACGTGTTAAATTAATGTTTAGAACCTTTGTTTTGGAGTTTGGGAATGAATCAAGAAGGTTTTAGAGAATTCTTGTTGAAAAAAATTGCAACTTAAATTTGCAGAAAATCCAGGCTAATACATGTTCGATCGATCGATTGACTCCCCTAAAATTTTGTGACTTATTTTCCACTTTATTTTTTATGCAATCCCAACTTTTAAGAACCCTTAATGTTGATTAATTGAATATAATGGGACTTAGGGAATGTAAGTAGGTTTATAGTTAAGACCCAAAAAGTATCATTATGTATGGGATTAAATGGGAAGATTTACGAGTGTTTCTTTGAATGCGTTATGAATGGAAATTTTATGAATTGGGGTTTAATTCAAAAAAATGATGACTTAGGGTTAATACCAGTTATAGGGGGGACACCATAGTACTTAATTAACCTAATGAATAATTGGGTGACTTCGTAAACATTTGTGATAGGGAAAGGTGCTTCAATTTGTTCTACGATAGTTATGTCATTAATTAAATTTACGTATGATATACGAGTTATAAATACAACGTGTGAGACTTGTAATATGGGATGTGTGAATACCAATATTGAATGTATAAATACTTAAGTTGTGTGAATACCTATTGTATGGATTTTTTTATGTGTATGACATACCTACCATACTTGCTATCAATGAGAGGTCTTTGAAGAGGAAAGTCTTGTCTTGAGGATCCCTTTGGGGAGATTATAGATTGGTACCATAGAGCATACGATCTAAGGAGGACTTATTTATGAGTTGATAAGTTTGGGTTATTTGGGTGCGTAGGTATGTGCGTGACCCATTACACTTTGGTCCATGTTTGCCTCCAGTTTGTGTGTGATTTGTTTTATTACGATTCCCGAGAGATTAAAAATCGATAGTGCTTACTATGTATGTGATGTACCGGGACTTGATAGTTGAGTATGTACTCACCGTTAGTTTCGCCTATGTGGGGTGCAGTATTAGTATATATCATAATAGTGAAGATTTATATATATACACCGTGTTTATTGTACTGTGATGTTTAGTAGAATGGAATGATAATGACAATATATATTAATTGTGTAAGAACTTAATAGATTAATGAGATACATAAAATCAATTAACAAAATATGAGGCGTTACATAACGTATATTTCTATTATAGGGGTGGGCATAATAGGTTAGTTGGCATAGATGGAGACTTCTAAAATCTAGTTAGGTGGGGTAATGTAACTCGGAATGGTAATAATTATATGTTTGGAGTGAACAATAGTTGAGGGGTGAGAATATCAAGTGAGAGCACGTGACTAACATGTATATAATTATCTGGTATTTATGCATTTAAATACTTGCTTCTTTAAAACTTTTTTCAACTCGGGCTCTAACTTGTTTTTTTTCAAATCCATTTTTTTTTTTGTAAAATATTATAGGTGTCCAACCATAGGGACGCCAAGCATAGGTGTTCCATTCAGATGATATGTTGTAGCTGCTGACGAAGTCACAGGACCTCAGTATTAGACACCTCAACATTTATCCTTGATTCAATCATAGTTATTTCTTTTAGTCAGGGCATGTTACCCATTATTGTTTTGAGAAAGTGGTTTCAGGTATTCATTTACATTTTAGTTGGGTTTTAGTTCATTTTAGATTATTATATTTTGGATTTAGACTGGGAGTGTTTACTCCAGACTCAGTTTATTTCTTTATGTCGTTTTAATTCCTATGAGATTGTTATTGGATGGTAAATGTTTAGTTAATCATTTAAAATGCTAGCATGTTATATTAAAAGATAAAATTTTACATCTAACTTTTTAAATACTAAGTGGTTATAATTAAAAAAAGTTGCCGACAGTGATGCTAAGACTGATCCAACTGGATATTCTATTTTAAATTTAATAAAGCACTGATCACCATGTATTTAATTAGGCGGGGTCTCATATAAACATCTTACTATTATTTCTAGAATAATTCTCCACCATCTTCTTCTATTTAAAAAAAATCCTAAAGACCTCGTCCTCAAAGAGTAGTCATCAATAAATGTCAAAAAATAGTGACTAACTCTCAAAGATGGTGTTTTTGAAGGACCCTAAACATCCGTATGAATGAAATCAAGTGTGTTCTTGGTGCAATGAATGATCATGCCAAACTTTACCCTTGTTTTCTTCCCAATCTGGCAATTCTCACAAAATCCCAACTTGTATCTCTTTGCACCCTTGAGCATCCCTTTTTTACACAACATTATCGTGGCCTTATCCCCGGAATGTCCCAAACGCATATGGTTATTGAAAAAAATAGAGGTTTCCATACTTCTTTTCCCTCATCACGACTAGGGAACCTAAGACAAACTACACCATTATATCCCTGAGTAAAATATTTCACCCGTTGTAATCTAAAGAAATCAAAAAAATCAAATTCTTCTTCAACTTCAGACGTACCGGACATTCATCAGAGTCCAAGTTACTCCATCATGCAACTTTCATTTGAATGTGCCAATACCCTTCCACCAATAAACATGTACATTTCCTATAAAGACTTTTCCTCCATCCACCTCCTTAATGGTATGTAATCAATCTATATCTGGGCACATGTGGTAAGAATGCCCTAATTCAAGAATCCACTCGTTTAAAGATATTTCCCGTGAACAAACTATCAACGTACTCCCAAATTAATCATACTTTAATGTAACAGAATTGGTGTATTCCACTACCAATTTATTATCATCTCTCCCCTTAAGCTTAGGGAAACCCTTCTTAAAATGCCCCTTTTTCTTGCACTTGTAAAAAATAAAATTAGCAAAACCCTTGGTCCTAGATATGGACCTTGAGCTTCTTCTTCCACATTAACCTTAGGAGACATCATTTTACCTCACTTTCTACTTACCATATAGTAATGTGTTCCTAAAATGCTCATATGAATCTGAAAGTGAATTTAAAATTAATAAAGCTTTATCCACATTAATGATATCAACATTTATGCTTAATAAATCATAGAGAATTATATTAAACTCATCAAGATATTTGGACATCCACATAGTATCAATATAGTCAAAATGGAATAATTTATTCTTGAGGTAGAGACGATTCTCTATGCTCTGTGTCATATATTTATCTTCTAATAAACCTTGGACGAATTTGCGTCTACAGAGACCCCTTCGTTCTAGCGAGCCTGCTATCGCTGCGGTTCTGTGCCAAAAAACCACACTCTAGACCTTTACCTTTGGGGATTTGTATCTTGGTTCTATGGTGAGCTTAAATATGATAATAAAAAGAAGAAAAGTGCTCCTTAAAAGGAGCAGATTCCTCAAACGGTCACCCAATATCAATGATCAAGTGTTTGAGTAGTATTTATTGGGCACTATATATCTCGAAGAACATAATAACTATAATCAAGAACACATAATATGATGATTTATTCTCTCTAGTTCTAAACTTTCAAATGTTTTTAAAATAATTTAATATCTTCGTCAATATCAAAATGTCAACAAATTTCTTTCACTTAGAGACTAATATTTTAATAAAGAAAACTATAAAAAACTTTATGGATGTAGATTGAGTGAATCAAAATAAATTACCCACTCCCTCATAAGCTAATACAATGGACTTTTATTGGGATGTCAAAAAAAAATGCGACTCTAAATTTGGAAATAAATATAATCTTTTAAAAATAAAAATAAATATAAGAGTTTATTACACTTTTGATTATTGATAACCAGACTTTTCACACCTTTATTGAATCCCTAAGTAGTTTTTGTAACTATTAAGTACTTAATGTCTAGTACTTATTTAATTATCCATTGCGTTAATGATAACCATTAAAGTTAATGAATTATGCCTAGGGGTGGTTACAATGCGATTTTTTACGGAACCATACCATTTTGGTCTAAAAAATTATAATTTTCGTTTATTACTTTTCATTAACGTAAATCGAAATGACTGTAATCAAAATTTTCAAAAAATTGATGGTTGGTTTTGGTTTACACATTAAAAAAACTAATTTACCCAATTTGTCGTACCAAAATTAAATACCGCAAGTACCATCCAAAATACTAATTTAATATGCCCCAAATACAAATGTTATATTATATTTTTAACTTTATATCATTAGTTGAACTCATTTATCACAAAAGTTAATATGAAACTGGGTGGTAATTTCGTATTCAGAAAGTATAGAAGTTTTCAAGTTAAGAACACATGAATATTGATTTGTTTTGTCTATAAGATGAACTCTTTTCATATTTTATGTGAGTAATACGGTTCTACACTTAAATATTAAATATTTACGTCTACAATGTATGATATATATTTAGTTTATGTGTTAGTCTATATGTATTGAATTTGAAAAGTGCAAATAATTGAAAAATAGTCAATAAAAATAAAAAATGGGCATGAAGGGAAAGACGAAATTAAAAATATCCCCAGAAAATGAAATTACTGAAAGAAAAATTTACCAAAAATATCAAAAAAACTAAAGTAGCAAACGGTTTGGTATTTAAAAGGGTTTGGAAAAACTAAAACAAAATGTACTGATAATAGTTTGTTTTGTATGATATTTGTATGCATCAAATACTGACCTAGTTGCCCACTTTTTTTATTTTATTAGACCCCAAAAATTTTGTTTCTACTACTTTGTATTTTACTTTAAACATTACAAAATGACCTTTTATAAAATTTAAAATGGCCATTAATATTTAGGATTTGATGATTGTTGATATAAGTGTAATACTTAGGGAATTATAATGTTTAAAATTTTGATTCAACAAATTTCTAAAATCAATTATACTTACAAGGTTTTCATTAAAAGTCAAGTTTCATGTCTTATAATATTTCTAATATTTAATAATTTAAATAAAATATTTTTAAAAATCACATAAAAACTTTTCAAATATATTAAATAATCAATGTGTTTTTTTAATAGAATATAACAAAATAGGATGGGAGGTTTAATAAGTTCAAAAAGTCATTTTGTAAGAATAGATATGGGCAGATATGTATATTGGGAACAATTCATTAACTTTAAGGGGTTTTCTTAACATAAAGTTTTATTAGAAATCGATAACAAACATTTATCGCTCAGTAGGTATGAAAATATATCATCATTCATTTGGATATCTTATATAGAAATGTGATTTTCCTTTACTTATTATCTCTGATACCACTTGTAAGAACCGAAATTATCCTTAAATTATAAAAGATCTGATACCACTTGTTGGGGTCGAAAAAAACAAAATTTTAATTTCAAAGGCATGATTCATCGTATATTTTGATTTTTATAAATTTTGGAAAATAAAGTTACACTTCTTAAACAAGACTTAAATTCAAGTTCTAAATTATGAAAATCAAACCAAACATGAACTTTTCCAAATTAATGATTCCGAAATGAATTAAAGTAAACTAAAATTACCCAATTTGATTAACTACCAATTAAATAACTTTTTGTGGTTAAACCAAAATTTATTTTGTTAAACCTAAGAATGCATCTAGATGAATTTGCAAGATAAAATAAATACAACCACAACGCCGCGATGTACGAGAAAAACCCACAACGGGAAAAACTTCGGATGTCCCAACCACAAGTCCACTAAGTATGGAATTACAAATGACATGACATAATACTTACACATTAACTCAACACCCACACAAGCCTTGGCGCTCTTCATTCCTTCCACCTATGCCTACTGACAACGTAGGAGTCCACCTACGTCTCAGAGTCCACCGATGGGCCACTACTACCGTAAAAAACATGGAGTCCACCGTATGTAGACCATGAACACGGAATGCACCGCAAGAAACAATCTCAATATTGTAGATAATTAAACCTGGTGCCAAAACTGGTCTCAGACATATCTCATGTAGAAACTTGGATCATAAAACGAATTGGGTATAACTAGGTTTTTGTTTTGAAATATAAATCATTAAATATTAACAAAAACTCATTGGACTTTTTGCAAGAGTGTTTGGTCTCAAAGTTTGGAAAAATTATTCTAAAAAACTAAACTCCCGCATCTCATAGATGGATGGCAAAAGTAGTGGGAGTTTATGGAGAAACAATTGCTTCAAAACTAATAATTTTCACAAAAATTACTTTGATCGTTCAAATGAGACTCAATCTCGTTCGAATGACATTCGAACGAGATGTCAGTTCACGCAAAATAAAATCTCGTTAGAAGTCGTTCGAACAAGTTTATTTGATCAGATAATTTTGATACGAACACGTGGTTGCCAGTTTTGTATTTTTTAGATTTTTTTAATTAGTCGTGATTTTGCTACGGAAAGGTGCCCGAGAACAAAATCTTTAGATATTATGAATTAAAAACATTTGACAAAAATTCTAACACCCAATAATAAATCTCCAAGCCTCAACAGAATATAAGTATTCATACCTGAGAGATCCTTGGACTATTGATAACAAATACAAGGCACGAAACACAGCATATAATGTGATCTTCTTTGACTTAGCCGCTACGTCTTCAACATTAATGTCATAAGCATGAAAGGTCATAAATAACTTCTATCCTATGACTCAAGGGTTTTGTTCGGAAATAATCCAACACCTACAAATTGACTCAATTGGAAATTTTTCCTTACAAATCTCCCCCTTTGGCTATTCCGGGACAAAACCAAACTAAAAACCTTATGGAACGTCAAGCTCAATTAAAAGACATTATCCCACCCAAAATAAAAAAAATACATATGCTTGATCGACACATATGTTGAGAAGCTTTGATTAAAAACTTTGCCGCATAGATGAAAATCTGCACATTTAAACACACCATCAAATGCATTGGGAATATAATAATATAAATTGCATAATTAAATTCTCCCCATATGTCTAAAAATATCTACCTAAGAAATACGTGTATCTTTAAGTTAGATCTCCCCAAATTAAAAGTTTTAGATACCATTTTTCCCCTTTTTGTTCGGAATAGACAAAGATTAAGGTGCACAAAAGAACCCATTTATGCCTGATTAATTCAATTCTCTCCTAGATGAAACAAGGGATGAGCATAATGGAAAAACAAGTATATCGTGCAATGATGTATAGTGATACAAGAGATACAAAAAAAATTATGGTAGCATAAGAACAACTAATCCATATAAGGAACTATATATACCAACAATGATGTGATAGTAAAATGATATCAACTATAATGAACTATAATGAGCATGGGATACTAATGAAAAATCGCAACAAGATAGATATTGATATGAGTAAATATCATACAAGGGTTAAATGTAAAAGAAAAGACTCAAAATAAATGATTCCATATATATATATATAGGTATAAACACCACATAAGATACTAAACACGATAAGCTTTCAACACTCGTATGGTATAAATGTGTCTAAACCAAATGTGGTAAACGAAATGAATGGATGTAAACTCCAGACAAAAGAGTTATGACCCAATCACTTAAACATGTTCAAGGAGTTCTATTTGATTGAAAAACTTTATCAACTAAGATTCAGCCTCTTGTGACAAGATAAATTGAACTCAAAGAACAAACACGCACAATGCAAATAAGCCTAGAGTTTTTATTATTCTAGAAATCAACTGGTCCTAACAAAAGAAGCGTAAGTAGGATTCAATGTGAAAACCCATTGATCTTCAACTAACCATCCTCAAAAGATAAACATATTACATATTTTCTTTTCTTTTCTCAATTATTTTGAAGTTCTTTACTTTGAAAGATAAAACAAACTAAACTATGTTGGCTTTGGCTACTTTTTTCAATGCCATACTTTTTAGGCTCTTTTTCAATTGTGTCTTTTCACCCAATGTAAACTTGACTTTCACAACCTGATTCCATTGCAAAACAAAGCTTTATCGGATAAATGTTTATGTATTTTTATCAATCCGGGCAACTGTTGTTACATGCACAAATAGTCTATAGTCATAAAACATGTAGGTGACTAAATAAATGGGAGAACATATCACTCAGCTTAATATAGCATGTGATGTTAAAGTTCAAAAGAGCTCGTGCATGTGTGTGCGGAGGCATATATAAAGAGAATCCATTAAGAAAATCAAAATCAAACTACTCCATGCAAACATGATAAATCACAATTCAAGAATTGAAATTCATAACCAAAAGTTCCAGCCACATGGAAGCGAAAAGAGATATAGGATTCAAACATAAATATATTCCATATAAAATGTGTAAAACTAAAATACACACACACAAAAAATTCTTTTTGAGTTTCCAAAATTTTTAAAATTAATTTTAAAACAGGGATAACTCAAAGGACAAACAATATCTTTTGTATTTTTAATAAGATTCAATACATGGATACACAAAACACAAAAGACCTCAAATATATTTAACTAGCAAACACATATATGTAAGGACATGATTTAATTAATGTCCGAGTTAGAATCTAGGAATTGTCTATGTGCCCTAGATCATAGTTAGTATGTCTGATACCGCTACAATAGGCACGTCAAACACGAGCATCCTTGATGGCCTTGATCTGAATTCTTGCATCCTTTATCTTCATCCATGCATCATGAAACATGCAACGTGCTCTTCAACTGTTCCCACTACTCCAATCACGATTATGGTAAAATAATTTATTTGGAGTGTTTATTTTTTACATAAATATTGGGGAAATGTTTATAAAATAATTTTAAGGGTCTGGAACTTTTTTACTTTGAAAGAAGAAAATTTTCTAAGTGTTGAAGTGAAGGAAAAATAACGCTGACGTTGTTCGAGCGAAAGAGGCAGGTTTTTCAAGCGACATCTTCATGTCGTGCGAAGTCGCTCAAGCGACACGCCAGCTCATTCGAGTGAAACCTTTATTTCATTTAAGCGACGTGCCACCTCAATTTTTGAATTTATGGCAGTGTACATTCTACACGTTTTTCAAGTCTTTGGAACTCACATTTCTACCGAACTCGTGTATATTTCCAAACTTCATTTTTCATGTTTTTCAACCCTTTTGATTCACAAATCATTATAAAACATATATGTGAGTCTTACAAACCCTATATATAATTGTTCTACTAATCTAGAGTAATCTTGTCGAGTAGAAAGTTGTTCTCCATTGCTGAATTGGTGCTCTTATGGGATCTCTTGCTAATAACACCAACAACAATGAACCGCCACCTATGGATATTCATGTGTCACTGTATTTCTCTGTAATTGTAAGTTGTTACATATTATAGTGAAATAAAAAGGGTTTTTCCCCTTTGGGGTATTTTTCCTCATACTGTGATTGACTTTGCATGCTTGGTTAGATTTAATTAGTTTGTCACAATTTGTTTGCAAGAGTTAGGCTTTTGGTGATTAAAAAATTGGAATTTAATTAAATTGATATTCGAGCCTATTACAAAATTATACCATGTAACTTTTTCAGCAAATTTTTTCCGGATATCAATTTTGGTCTAAAAATTGATTTTTAAAAAAGCGCAATTAAAATGGAAAACTTGTATAATCAAGTGCCAAAATTTTGACGGGTCAAATTACGCATTTTGGAAATCCCATATGAAATCTCACTTAAAGTCCATTGACGAACGAGTTTTGGTTGTGTGTAAAAGAAGGTGGATGCCTCCCCCTATCACAGTAGGTAACTTAACTACTTTAAAATATGTGATTATATGGATTGAGGATGAATTTAAATGGACCACATATAACTCGCGTGGGCTTACTGAAATTTCCAAAAATGTAACTCCCGACAAGTTTCGACGCATCATGACATGTACCACATTTAAAGAAGCATGGTATGTTCTTCAACTTACCTATGAAGGCACTAATGCAGTTAAAGAATCAAAATTGCAAAAAGTTAACTACACAATTTGAGACAACCACCATGCTTGAATCTCAGTGTTTTGATGAATTTTATGCACGCTTATCTTATATTATTAACACTAGTTTCAATTTAGGTGAACACATTCTTGATGCCAGAGTAGTTAAAAAGATTTCGAGAACACTGCCTAAGATTTTTATCCCTAAAGTCACTATGCTAAATTCTTTAGGAAATTTGAGTAGTCTAAAATTAGTAAAATTTGTAGGAGACCTCCAGACTTATGAAATTGACATGTTTTCTAATATGATAAAATCAAAAGATAAAGGGGTAGTGCTTAAAGTCGAAGCTAGGAAAAGTGAGGGGTCAGTAAGAAAGACAGATGAGTCGTCTAGGAAAAGAGAGGAAGAATTGTCTGATTCTGTGTTTGATTTTGACTTAGATGATTTGGTATTATTTGTAAAAAATTCAAGAAATATCTCAAATTAAAGAAAAATGGCAATTTCAAAGATAAAAAAATTTGGAGAAAAATAAGTTTGAAAAGAAAACTGAAAAGGATAAAAGGAAACACCTAAGAAAGACGAGGATAGATGTTATGAGTGTGAATGTAGAGATCATAAGTAATTTGAGTGTCCTACTAGGTTACGTCATCAAGGCAAAGGCAAAACTGCTCTTAATACCTCCCTTAGTGATGATAATGAGGTCGAGTCAGTGGATTATGGAGACGAGTCACCGTATGAATGTAACTTCATCTCATTCATGACTAGTCATATGTGTACTGATAGTGCGCCTCATAATTATGAGGATGCTACTTCATAAGGACACCTCGATAATGGAAGGTATGTGAGTGAGGGGGATGCTGCTGCAAGTGAGAGCAAGAGTGATTTATGACGCACGTACGTTGATTTATATGATGATTATTTTAAAACTAAAAAGCATAATAAAGCATTTGTTCTTAGGATAGTTGCCTTAAAGAAAGATTTATGAGAGACGAGAGAGAGAGAGTCCACCATTAACACTACCTTGAGAGAAAGAGAGATTGTTTGTGTTGAGAGAGAGAGAGAGAGTTTGTGTAGAGAGTGAGAGTCAGTTTGGTGAGAGAGAGATAGATGTTTAGGGAAAGAGAAAGGGGACTTGACCAAGAAAGTGGATAGTCTTACGAGTGAGATCCAAACCTCAATGGACACTCGAAAGAAACTTGAAGTCCTTGTAACCCAACTTACTCATGACCTTCAGATAGCCAGGGATGTCAAGGTAAAGATAGAGGATATATCTCAAAATATGGGGAAGATGATCCTCTCCCCTAATTTAGGTTTTTGAAAGGTAGGGAATTAGTTTTGATGGTGACTGCACGTCCCATGTGACACCGGAACCATTTGTTGAGTTTACAACAAATCCATATGGCCATCAACAAAAACCTTGGAGAAGAGTTCGGCCAAGAAAAACAAACTAAGGTCGGACAAAGACTGTGTACTTATGTACCTACTACAAAAGAAAGGGTTACCTTAGGGAGTTTTGCTATATTTTGGGTTGGACAAGACGTACAATTGCTCTATCATGTGCCATTAGTGATTTTTTGAGTCTTAGAGAGCATGTTGAGTTTCTAGTCTCCACGTCTGAGAGTCTAAGTAAAGAGTTCCAACAGATTTCTATGATAGCCCGACTAGAGCCAACAATGACAAGGTCAAACAGAAGGATATTTTATCTTTGGTGCCTAAATTCGACGCAAAAGACCTTGTTGTTCATGTCGCTCTTAAAGAACATAACATTTCTCAGTGGTATTTTGGGAGTGGGTGCTCCAGGCACATGATATGTGATGTCTAATTTTTTTCCTACCTAAAGAATTGCAAGGAAGGTAAAGTCACCTTTGGAGATGGGAGAAAATCTAGCATAGTAGGATGAGTTATAGTAGAGATACCAGGATTTCCTAAGCTAGAGGATGTTTTGTACGTCAAAGGATTGAAAGAAAACCTTATCATCATTAGCTAGCTATGGGATGCTGACTTTGCAGTAAGGTTTGACCAAAATGATGCAATATTTATGATCAATCACGTAAACTTCTATTGCAAGGGGTGAGGACTGAAGATAATTGCTATGGGATTGTTCCCAAGTCCTCATTTGTCTGCAATAGAGCCACGATCACTCTTATGGATCAGTGGCATTAATGTATAGGTCATGTGAATTTTAGAGATTTCAAATATTAGCTAAGAAGGACCTAGTAAGTGGCTTGCCATCACTTGGAAACCTGACTTCCCCGGTTTGTGGACCCTGTGAATTGGGAAACCAAGTTCCTACCCCCATAAGAAGTTGAATCCTATTACCACTTAACGAGTGCTTGATTTGATACACATGGATCTTATGGGTTCTACTCATATTGAGAGTTTATATGGTCTCCCGACCTAGTGAGACAATTGTGATAGGTACCAAGTGGATCTTCAAGAATAAGGTGTATGAGACTGGTACTATTATCCAAAATAAGGCTAGGTTGGTCGCTCAAGGATATACACAAATAGAGTGTGTAGACTTTGATGAGACATTCGCTCCTTTTGCGATTGAGTCCGTTCGCTTACTTCTCACCATCGCATGTCATCTGTGCTTCAAGTTATATCAGATGGATGTCAAGAGTGCCTTTCTAAATGGAATTCTACAGGAGGAGGTTTACGTGGAACAACCAAAAGGGTTTGAAGACCCTAATCACCTTAATCACATCTAATATCTGAGGAAATCCATTTATGGTTTGAAGCAAGCACCCCGTGCTTGGTAGGAGAGGCTTACTTCCTATATCTTATCTCATGGCTTCAAATGAGGGGGAGTTCATATGACATTATTTATGAGGAGAGATGATGGTGCTATTTTAGTTGACCAGGTCTATGTGGATGGCATAGTCTTTAGATCCACGTGATCATAACGTACGCACCACTTTGATGAGGAGATAAAGAGTGAGTTTGAGATAAGCGTAGTTGGTGAGCTTACTTTCTTCCTTGGTCTCTAGGTTCGTCAGCTAGAGGATGGGATATTCATCTCACAATCCAAGTATGCTAGAGACCTTGTGAAGAAATTTTGTTTAGACTCCGCTAAGCACACATGTACCCTGATGAGTGCCTCAACAAAGCTTAGCAAGGACACTCAAGGAAAGGACGTAGGTCAAACCTTGTATCGGCGTATGATAGGTATTATTCTTTACATGACTGCTAGTCATCCCGATATCGCCTTTAGTGTTTGAGTCTGTGCGCGATAGCAGGTGTCCTCAAAAGAGTCACACTTACTCACTCTTAAACGTATTATCAGATATATGAGTGGTACTCTCTCACTTGGAATTTGGTATTCCTTCGATATCAATGACCGTTTCTCCACCTATTCGGATGCCGATTGGGACGGGGATGCAAATCGATGTAGGAGCACTTCTGGTGGGTGTTTCTTCGTTGGTTCTGCTCTTATCTCTTGGTTGAGCAAGAAGAAAAACTCCATCTCTTTTTTCACTACGGAGGCTCAGTACATAGCGGCTAGGAGTTGTTTCACGCAACTTCTATGGATGAGGTAGATATTGGAGGATTATGGAATATCACAGGACACCATGACTATTTCCTTTGATAACACGATCACGATAAAAATCTCGTAATCCAGTCCAACATTCACATACAAAGCACATTTGGATACACGAGCACTTTATCCATGAGCTTCTAGAAGATAAGGCCGTATCCTTGATTTTTGTGTCTACCGACCTCTAGTTAGTCGATATTTTTACGAAGCCTTTAGTTTCCCTTAGATTCAAGAGTCTTAGGAAGTCTTTGGGAATTTGCACAGTTGACTGAGAGGTGTTCACCATGTCTAGAGTATGATGCTTTTTTTGATGTTCATATCATATGATTTCGATCTCTTGATTGTATCATTTGTATCATTATTTACTTTTGGTTTTTATTTTTTTGAAAATTTGAAAAATCCAAAAAGATTTTACTTTTGAAAATTTTTAGTAAAAGTGAAAAAGATTTTATTTTTATAAAAAAAATTGAAAATTACAAAAAGAGTTTTGTATCTTTGTTTACACCATTTATGGATGAACATTTAAGATAGTCATAGTCACAACTCCATTCCATATTCCACTTGACTATTCGATAGTGATTTGAGATGCTGCATCATTTCATCCATGTGCTTTACATTGATTGGATCCTTTGAAATGTGATTAGTGATATCTTCTACATGTTTGGCTCCTTATCTCCTTTATTGCACACATGCATTGTATTATTTGAGTATTATACTTGTATATGACATATTGGCTTGAGTGTTTCCATCTCAATTATGTCTGTACAATTACAAAAATGCGATAAAACTTGACAAGAAAGTAATGCATGTAAAAACCATTTACCATGAGGAATTAATTTCAATAAAATATGATGAGTGAATCACGGGAAAGGGCTGCGAGAGTTCAAAATTAATTCGTCGTGAAAGCCACCATTTGAAAAGAGCCTGAAAAAATTAAAAGACAATAAAAAGAAAAATATGCCAAAAAATGGTCCAATAGGTTTTAGTTTCATCACCTCAATTGAAAAATATAATGCATAATTATTTATGAGGGAATTTTGATGGAAAGAAATGAAAAGTGGGTTTGAACGTCTTTGAAAGTCATGAAAAAGTGTTTCAACGTTTTGGACGTTATTGGTGTAGAAATTACTTTGAGCTCTCATTTGTTGATTTGATTAAGTAAATTTCTTATAATTCCACTATTTTTTTAACACCTAAATAAAATATTGAGTTCATTCGTCAGGAATATCAGAAATTCATCGTGCACATATGTTATGGTTATATGTATTGATTTTCTTGTCGAATTTGTTAACATTCTTACATTTTCGTTATCATCGACTTAGTTGTTTTCGTGTTATTTCATATGGTGTGATTATTTGTTGTATATTTTGTGAGAAAAATTTTGAACAATTGAAAAAGAGAGAGTTTGATTACCTTGTGTCATTCTCCATTTGCATTTTCTTTGTGTTCTTCATATTTGTCTATTTGGGGACATCATACAAAGGGGGAGAACGAATTATTCGGGAGAATTTTGTTTGATTCAATAATGATTTGCTTGAGCGGTAAGCAATACTTACTTTTTCTTATCAATATATTTCAACCTGTTGCACGTCACGGGTATTGTTTCTTATCTCATCTGTGTAGATACTTAATGGAGAATTAATTTTGCACACCCTGATGATAACAAAGAAAGATTGAGGACTTGGAGATCTGAAGATGTTGAAGTTTGTTTAAAGACATGTCATTTAATATTTCCAGTTTTTAGGTTTAATGGGCATATTAAACTGTATGTCATTTGATTGTTATTTGGGTAGCATAATTCGTATTTTTTATATATGTACCGTCATAGACATAGGGGGAGATTTTTAAGGACGTGATTTAATACATGTTCGAGTTAAAATGTAGGAGTTTTCTGTGTGTCTTATTTTACAGTTAGTATGTCTGATACTGCTATATTCAGCATGTCAAACATGATCATCCATGACGGCCTTGATCCGAATCCTCACATCCATCATCTTCATTCGTGCATCATGCAACATGCAACATGATCTTCAACTGTTCCCATTACTCCAATCACGATTATGGTAAAATGATTTATTTGGAGTGTTTATTTTTTACATAAATATTTGGAAATTTTTTATAAAATATTTTTAAGGGTCCAGAATGTTTTTACTTCGAAAGAAGATTTTTTTCTAAGTGTTAAGGCGAAGGAAAAATAATGTTGGCGTCGTTCGAGCGACAGAGACATGTCACGCGAAGTCTCTCAAGTGACACGTCAGCTCGTTCGAGCGACACCTCTATTTTGTTTGAGCAACACACCACCTCGATTTCTGTACTTATAACAGTGACCATTCGACACGTTTTCGAGTCTTAGGTACTCACGTTTCTGCAGAATTGCTGCATATTTCTAGAGTATATTTTTCATGGTTTTTCAACCCCTTTGATTCACAAATCATTACTAAACATATATGTGAGTCTTATAAACCCTAGATATAATTGTTCTACTCATGTGGAGTAATCTTGTGGAGAAGAAGGTTGTTCTCCATTACTGAATTGGACCTCTTATGGGATCTCTTGTTGACAACACTGACGACAACGAGCTGATGCTTGCGGTTATTCATTTCTCACTATATTTCTCTGTAATCCTAATTTTTCTCACTATATTTCTCATATTGTGATTGACTTGGCATGCTTGGTTTGATTTAATTAGTGTGTCACAATTTGTTTGCAAAAGTTAGGAAATTTGGGATTGAAGTATTGGAATTTAATTAAACAGATTAATCATTGATTACTAGCGCACTCTCAATATGTCATGAAATACAAAATCTAGTGTATGTAAAACATGAAAGAAAACACCCATTAGATATCGCAAGTGAGGAGTCATGTACAAGCATGTGGAAATCTGCCATTTTAACATTCATACATGATTTTTGATACGTGTAGTGAGAACAATAAAAAAATACAAAACCTCCAAAATGATAAATTTTCATATTCAATCCTAAAAGGATCTAGCATGATAAATCCTTAAAATAATTCTTTAAAATCATGATCACATGATGTCTTAATGTAACCCGCTCTGACACCACTTGTAGAAATGTGAATTTCCTTAACTTATAAGATCTGATGCCACTTTTAAGAATCGAAATTTTCCTTAAATTATAAAATCTATGATACCACTTAAAGAAAAGTGAATTTCCTTAACTTATAAGCTCTGATACCACTCGTAAGAAATGAAATTTTCCGTAAATTATACAAGCTCTGATACCACTTTGGGGGGTAAAAAAAATACCAATTTTTAATTTCAAATGGATGTTTCATTGAATATCTCAATTTTTATAAATTCTTTCAAAATTAAATTACACTTCTTAAATAAGACTTCAATTCAAGTTCTAAATTATGCAAATCAAACCAAACATTTATTTTGCCAAATTAATGATTCCAACTTAAATTAAAGTAAACTAAAGTTACCCAATTTGATTAATCTCCAACTAAATAGCATTTTGTGGATAAACCAAAATTTATCTTGTTAAACCTAAGCTTGCATCTAAATTAATTTATTAGATAAGATAAATACAATCACAACGCCGCGAAGTACGAGGAAAATCCACAATGGGAAGAACCTAGGATGGCCCAACCACAAGTCCACTGAGTACAGAATTATAAAAGGACACAACATAATACTTACACAAAAACTTGATGCCTTCATAAGCCTTGACACCCGTCTTTCCTTTAACCTTGACCTAATGACAATGTTGGAGTCCATCTACATCTTGGATTCCACTGATGGGACACTACTACCATTAAACACACGGATTCCACCGTATGTACACCACAAACATGAAATCCATTGAAGAAAACAATATGTAGGAATGTACGGAACAAACATGGTGCCAAAACTATGATCTAAAAACATGTATTATGTAGAAACTTGGATCATGAAAACAATTTGGGTGAAAACTTGTGTTTTGTGTGAAAGTTAAAGCATTAAGGATTAACAAAACACAAGGGACCTTTTGGAAGAGTGTATTCTCTCTAAAGTTTGGAAAAATTTGTGGAAAATTTTAACTCTCTTACTACATAAATGGGTGGAAAAAGTAGTTGGAGGTTAAGAAGAAAAACTTCTAAAAAACTAACATTTTTCATAAAAATTGCCCGGTCGTTCGAATGAGTCTTAGTGTCATTCGAACAACAATTGAATGAGATGTTAGTGCACGCAAAATAAAATCTCATGTTCGAACGAGATTTTAAGCCACGAATCTAGATAATTTCAATACGAAAGCGTGTTCGTCAGTTTCATATTTTTCTATTTTTTTAATTAGTTATGATTTTTCCACGAAAAGGTGTCGGAGAACAAAATCTTTAGATCGTATGAATTCAAAAAAAATTGATAAAAATTTTAGCACTCAATAACAAATTTCCAAGTCTCAACATAAAATAAGCATTCATGCCTGAGAGATCCTTGAACTATTGATGATGAACATAAGTCAAGAAACACGACATAAGATGTGATCTTATTTTACTTGGGTGCTAATGTCTTCAACATTAATGTCATAGCTTTGAAAGGGTACAGTTAAATTTTATCCGAAGACTTAAGGAGTTTTGTCAAGAATTTAGTCAACACTTACAAATTTACTCAATTAAAAATCTTTCCTAACATCTTACTTTATTTTTTTGTTCAGATGATCTCCTTACAAAATTTGGTTGAAAATTGTAATTATTTTACAATTTTAGAATATTGGTATGGTTTAGATAGTCACATAAAGTCCACAGTAATGGGACATATATCAAATAAAGTCCTTTGAGCACATGTTATAATTTTCCATAATTAAACATTAATTGTAAAAGTTCATTATAGAGACTAAAATATAGTTTATCATTTTTAAATTCTTATATCTCTCATTCGGGTGTAATACCCCTTATTTTTGAGAAATTGTTTTTATACTAAATTGCCATGCAAATTAATTATATAATATAAAAGAAATTGGAATAGGTATTATTTTAAGTGATTTAAGAGATAATATTTATTGAATTTTGCATATTTACTGTTAAGTGAATGTAAATAGAACCGTATTATGCTCTGTTGCGTCGTTGTGCTTTAAGCGGTGAGTATAGCTTGCAATTTCAAATTGAATCATTATTGATAAATAATAGTGATGTCAGAACATGAATTACTTAATGTTATTCCGGATGCCAATTTAGAGGGCGCGGTTAGTTCGGAAAGGGTTGTGATAGTCAAAATAAGTGCCATGTTGTATTTTTGGGTTCTGGGCACTTTTGACCGGTTATGACTTAATTATGTAGTTACGAGTCATTTTAATGGTGTAGTAATATTTAAAGATGGAATTTAGTGTTAATGGAAATTTAAGTCTTCCAACAACATTTTATCCTCATTTATATTTCTTAAACCTAGAGGGAAAGAGAGAGAAAGAGAAATTGAGAGAAAAGAAGAAAAAGGAAGAGAATTGAAGATTTGGGCTTTGGATTTGTTGCTACCAGAAGAAAATCCGAGATTAGAACTCGAAGGAAAGTTTCTAACTTACAAATTTATTATTTAATGTGGATAAATTGTAGTGATATTTATGTATTTGGAAGGATTGAACAATTATGGGTTTTGATTAAATTTTGGTGTTTAAACCCTTAAACATTGTTTTAGATAAAATTTGTGCTGATTATTTAAGTTAGTGGTTGTGTACGATTGTTCTGGTGGTATTAGTGATGAATGGTGTTGGAAAAATGGAAGAGAAATGAGTTTTGGGAAAGTAGGGTTCCTAAAACCCATAACCGAAATTGGGCATTCTGCCCAGGCGAATCGATTCGCCCCTAGCGAATCGATTCGATAAAATCGTAGGCTACAGGTCTGTGAAAGGAGAATCGATTGGGACTAACCGAATTGATTCGAAAAACATGCAAGAACTTGGGTCCTCTTGACCGAATCGATTCGGCTAGGCGAAATCAATTCTCTTTCAAAATCGAATCGATTCGGACAAGGCAAATCGATTCGAAAAACCATCTGTTTTAGGATATTTTTCTAACTTAGTTTTTAGCCATTTTATTCTAGGTTTAAGGCCTAGGAACCTTCTATTATGAAATAAGATAGAGTACTAGAGTCTAGTATTAGGAATATGGATACCCTAGATTAGGAAGGGGGTAATCGGGCTCATTTCGGGGGCTATATAATGGATGTTAAGGTAGTTTCTTTAATTAGTAAACTAGCCTAGAACTAGGGGAAAGTAGGTTTAACTAGTTTTGGAATTTTAGAGATTTGAATGAGGTATTATTATACATGATGGCTTAGGGTTGTCGTAAATTCATGGAGACGAATATGGAAACAAAATAAACGTTGTGGTTTATAAATTATAACTTGAAACGCTTATGGTTCCGGACA
Organism: Sambucus nigra; assembly: GCA_949130495.1. Taxonomy (NCBI): domain Eukaryota; kingdom Viridiplantae; phylum Streptophyta; class Magnoliopsida; order Dipsacales; family Adoxaceae; genus Sambucus; species Sambucus nigra. The sequence continues at coordinate 618,208,867 of OX422207.1, forward strand.
AAATGTAAAATACATATTAATGTGGCATATCTTATGAATATTGATTTGCATATACATACCTCTCTAAATGCTATCATAAGGTAAGTTACACGAATGAGGTGAAGTCCCCTGGCTAGTGAATGCAGGGTGAATATAGTCCACGGCCATAGGACTGGTTGTTATATTATGATGTTATTTTATTCGAAGTGGGGTAATTTCGGGTATGGTTATGACTAACTGTCGAAGGTATATGGCCGCTTCCCACGTGACACGATTTAGGACGCCTAGGTAGTCTTGGTGATAGGCCCTGGAAGATGATAGCTATTTATGGGCGCATCCGGTGGGGTGACCCTCGGAAGGATGGTCATAGAATCATTATATATTATGAGTATAACTATTCTGATGAATATTAAATCAATTGTTCTAATAAGTTCCGAATGAGAAGTTGAACTTGTAAGTCCTATTATGAAAAATTGAATTATAAGCTGATTAAATTGAAATTTAGTTATTTATCTTGCATTGTTGCATAGTTTTCATTATAATTGACTTTTCGCTAGGTTGTGCATTTAGATGAGAAGTGAGGGTTATTGTATTGCAAAGAGCGAAATAAGCTTAATCATGATGTTAGATATTCATAACTATCATGCATTGTATTCACATTTATATCATATCAAATCTGACCCTGACCTGTTTTTATGTCTTTATTTTGTATGGATTCTATTTACGCCCAGGTGGTGTTGACCCTTCCATCTCGGAGCTACGAAATTTTTGTGGATGTTGTAGGATATTTGTTATAGACGCCTCTATCTTTTTTGTAATCTAGTTATGATCAGTTTAAACATTCGGGCGTGTTGCCCAGGTTTTGTACATGCTTATATACTATGATACTCATATTTATTTTAATCCTCGGTGTAACTTCTTGTACTGTTCTCTTAACCGATAGCTTATTCAGTTATTATATTGTGAATGATTATATTTGTTATCTATCTTTATATCCACCTTCTTTTAAATATCGGATTGTGTAAATGGTTCATTTTAAAACTTACAAACAAATTGACATCCATTTTTTTTTATAATTGGCGGTTACCTCGTATTATTATTTTCCTCGACAGTGACGCGCTAAGAATGGATCATCTATGATTCCTGTATATATTTTAGTATCGGACTGGCCACCTCTTATTTTAATAAGTGGGGTGTCACAGATGGTATCGAAGCATTAGGTTCTAGAGTTCTTAGGATCTATGAGGACTTATCATGTTATACCGTAGCGTTCTTTGATATAGAGCCTTATTATTAGGACTGTTTTGTTTGTATATGCTTCCGACCTTCTGCAAAGATAGATTGTCTAAAATTGTATTCTGATCCGGTTGTTTCTTCATCTCAGATTCGCCTAAAAGAGGTCGCCCAGTAAGGAGAAATAAAGTTATAGAAGATAATGTAGAACCTCCACCACCTCAAGGAACTATTAATGCAGCGGAGGTGGCTAACATCGTCGCCTAGGTTGTCAATGTTGCAATGACTACTTTGGCACAAGAGTTTCCTCAAGATGAACAACCAATAGTACCGGAGGTGCAGGCCCATGCGGGACCTTCCCTATGGGAGAGAGTAAGAGAATCTTTCTTTAAAGGTCACCCCCCAGAATTCCAGGGTGGTTCTGATGTAATAGTGGCACACTAGTGGAAAAAGGATATGCAATGTCATCTCCGAATGATAGATCGTAGCGGGGAACAAAAACAAATCCTTTCCACTTCAAACTAGTAGGAGCAACTTTACACTGGTGGAAGTCGGTGACCATACCGGAGCAAAGGGATATTATGACTATATCGGATTTTTGGGTTTTGTTGACCGAAAGTATTTTCCTCTCGCAGTCCAAAAAGAGATGAGGAGGAAACTCTAGGATGTAGTCCAAGTAGAATGTTCTGTTATAGAGTATGAGGAGGAATTCACTCGCCTAGCGAGCTTTGTGTCGGATGAAGTAATTTCGGAGGAAAGGAGGATATTGAAGTTTATTGGAGGTTTGCATTGGAGAATACGGAAACACTTGTTGGGAAATCCATCTTTACAAACATTCGGTGATGTGATGAATGCATCATTGCATCATTATCAAGATCATCGTCTTTATGTGCAATGGAGTAAGAAGCTTTCAGTGTCGGGGCAACCTACTAAGCAAGGAGGAAATGGTGCTTGTGGAGCACTACCCTCATCTCAACCTTAGGGAAGTAAGCATAAGGAGAGGGACACCCAGCAATGGGATTCGTCCAAGAGATAGAGTTTTGGGGGTTTTAATTTCGAAGGAGGCGGTTTCAGGCAAGGCCAGGGTGCCCAGCAACATCAGCAGTAGGTGAGCCTAGAAGGCCAAGCAGGCCCGGGTAATAATGGGGGTCGAGGCCATCCGGTCCAAGGAGTGGGGCAGTATCAAAATAATAGGGGTCGTTATTCAGAGAATATGGCGGGCCGTTGTTTTCAATGTGGGGAAATGGGTCACTTTAGGAAATCTTGTCTATAATTGATTGGGGGACAGTTGCCTAGAGGTCGTCAGCAGCAGCAAGCACATCTACAGCCACCAACGCCTATTCTAGTCATCCCACCACAGCAGGGGAACTTACAGTATGGGTGTGTTTATCATATTCGGGATTCTTTACTTCCTCTAGCCCCGCCTGCGCCGCCAGCTATCGAGGGTAAGTGTCCCATTCATGGGTATATGGGTTGTGTGTTACTTGATACGGGCGCAACGCAATCGTTTATTGCTAGAAGTTTTGCTCAATCGACGGGGTTGATTATGTCCGTTGAGAGTACCTTTACTAGTTTCGAATCTTCCATGGGTGATGGTTCACTCATTTTCTTTATTTGTAACAAAGTAGCAATAGACCTTGGAAATTTGCATTTTGAGGCCAATTTACTCGTCCTGGATATGGTCGGGTATGATGTTATTTTGGGTATGGATTGGTTAATGAAATACCTTGCTATAGTAAATTTTTATGGGAGGAGTATACTCATTTCCATTCCGGGGCAAGAGATGTTTTTAGTGGCTAAGCCTCTTTCGGAGGGAGGCTCTAGCACATACTTATATTGCATTGCGGAGGAGACTTCTCGAGATATAGTCGTTTCCTTAAATTCGATTCCCGTTATTAGAGACTTTGAGGATGTTTTTCAAGAGATTCTGGGTTTACCTCCAAGTGGTGAGATTGAGTTTGTGATTGATTTTGCACCGGGAACTCGGCCGATTGCTAGATCTCCATACCGTATGGCTCCTGTGGAAATGAGGGAGTTAAGGGATCAGATTTAGAAATTGTTAGAGAAAGGGTTTATTAGGCATAACACATATCCATGGGGTGCTCCTGTGTTGTTTGTAAAGAAGAGAGATGGTTCCCTCCGATTGTGTGTTGATTACCGGGAATTGAACAAGGTTACCATCAGGAACAAATTCCCACTATCACGGATCGACGATTTGTTTGATCAACTAAGGGAAGCGTCGTACTTATCTAAGATATATTTGAGGATTGGGTATCATCAGTTACGGATTCAAGAGCAGGATGTGTCTAAAACTGCATTCTTAACTAGATATGGGTCCTATGAGTTTTTGGTCATGCCTTTTGGGCTAACCAATGTTCCTGCAGTGTTTATGGACCTTATGAATAGAGTGTTTCGGGACTTTCTGGACCAGTTTGTTATCGTGTTTATTGATGACATCCTAGTGTATTCACAAACTGAAGCCGATCATGTTAAACATTTACGGTTGGTCCTACGAACGTTACGAGATCATTAGTTGTATGCTAAGTTTGAGAAGTGTGGTTTTTGGCTACAACAAGTGCAGTTTTTGGGTCACATTGTGATAGCTGAGGGAATTTCGGTAGATCTAAGTAAAGTTTCCTTGGTGAGGGAATGGGGTCAGCCCACGACACCCACAAAGATTCATTGTTTTTTGGGTTTGGCGGGCTATTACTTCTGTTTCATTAAGGGTTTTTCTAAGATCGCTAACCCTTTGATAAATCTGACTCGGAAGGGAGGGAAGTTTATTTGGGATGATTCCTATCAACTAGATTTTAATGAGTTGAAAGATAAGATGACTTTTGCTCCAGTACTCTCGTTTCCAAAGCCGTGGGTGGACTATTTAGTCCTTACTGATGCATCTTTGATAGGATTGGGAGGTGTACTACAACAAGAGCATCGGGATATTGCTTATGCTTCTGCAATCTAAAGCCCCATGAAAAGAATTATCCGGTGCATGATCTAGATCTTACGGCGGTAGTATTCACCTTGAAGATATGGAGACATTACCTCCTGGGTGAGAGGTTTAATCTTTACACGAACCACAAATCGTTGCAATATTTATTCTTGCAGAAGGATTTGAATATGGGACAACGTCGATGATTAGAGTTTATGAAAGACTATCAATTTGATATTCATTATCACCCGGGTAAGGCTAATGTGGTAGCAGATGCGCTGAGTCAAAAACCCGAGGGGGAGTTAGGGAGAGTATGGATGGCTAAATGGAAAGAACTTAGCCAGGAGGACGTTATAGAGAGGGCGTTCATGTCAGTGTTGGCCGTTACACCTGCGATTGTGACGAGAGTAGTGGAAGCTCAAGGAAGGGACAAAGATTGTCAGTACCGTATACACCAGTTGCTAACCGAGGGAGAGGGATCCTACTGTATAAGTTTGGAGGGTGGGTTACGTTTCCACAAGAGACTGATTGTCCCGAATAAGGGAGATTTGAGGCGTACCGAAATGACTGAATATCATGGGTCCAGATTTGTAGTGCATCCTGGTGGAGATAAAATGTACCAAGACATGCGCCGTCAATATTGGTGGGAGGATATGAAACGGGACATTTTTGAATTCGTTTCCCAATGTACTACTTGTCAATTGGTGAAAGTAGACCATCAACGACCAGCGGGATTGATGCAACCTTTGGAAATACTGGTATGGAAATGGGAAAGTATCTCGATGGATTTCATCACGGGATTGCCAACGTCACAAAGCAGTCATGATTCCATTTGGGTTATCGTCGCTCGTCTAACCAAGTCGACACATTTCTTACTGGTACGTACGGATTAAAATACGGCTCATTAGGACCGGTTATTTATTGCGGCGATTGTGAGACTCCATGGGGTGCCCATTAATATAGTCTCTGATGGAGATAAGATTTTTTTGTCCCATTTTTAGCGAAGTTTCGAAGAAGCAATGGGAACCGAATTGATGTTGAGTACCTCCTACCACCCGCAAATGGATGGGAAGATGGAGAGAGTCAATTAGATATTAGAGGACATGCTTATAATGTGTGTACTTGACTTCAAAGGAGGATGGGAATAATATCTTTCCTTGATCAAATTTTCTTACAATAATTCGTACCAATTCACAATAGGTATGGCACCTTATGAAGAATTATTTGGACGGACATGTAGATCACCTACTTGTTGGTTGGAAGTAGGTGATAATAAGCTCCTTGGGCCTGAAATGATCCAAGATACGTCTTCAAAGAATGAGCTTATTCGCAATTGCATCTGAATCGCTCAAGACCGCCAAAAGAGCTATGCCGATGCGAATAGAAGGCATACGAAATTGGAGGTTGGAGATTAAGTTTTGGTATGGATGTAACCAATTAATGGCATAACGCGATTTGGGAAGAAAGGCAAGCTTGCACTGCGCTATGTAGGCCTTTTTCCCGTTATTGCAAAAGTAGGCCCCGTAGCTTATCAACTCGCCTTACTGGAACGTCTACAACAGATTCATGATGTGTTTCATGTTTCATCATTAAAAAAGTAAAAAAGGTGTGACGGAGCTCTCTGGCACATTCCATTGGATGATATCGAATTTCAACCCGATATTTCATACGAGGAACAACCAATTGCAATCTTAGATCACGGGGAGCGTAGGCTAAGGTCGAAGGTGGTGCCCTTAGTTCGGTTCCAATGGGGACATCACAACGCCAAGGAATCGACGTGGGAGCGGGAGGATGATATTTGAGAGAAGTATCCACACCTCTTTTTACAAGGTACGCCTGAATTTTGAGGGCAAAATCCCCTTATAAGGGGGGAGTACGTAATACCCTTTATTTTTTAGAAATTGTTTTTATATTAAATTGCCTTGCAGATTAGTTATATAAATTAAAAGAACTTGAAATAAATATTATTTTAAGTGATTTAAGAGATAATATTTACTGAATTTTGCATATTTACTGTTAAGGGAATGTAAATAGCACCATATTATGCTTTGTTGCGTCGTTGTGATTTAAGCGACGAGTATGGCTTACAATTTCAAATTGAATCATTATTGATAAATAAAAGTGATGTCAGAACATGAATTATTTTATATTATTCCGGATGCCAATTTAGAGGGCGCGGTTAGTTCGAAAATAGCTGTGATATGCAAAATAAGTGCCATGTTGTATTTTTGGGTTTCGGGCACTTTTGACCGGTTATGACTTAATTATGTAGTTACGAGTCATTTTAATGGTGTAGTAATATTTAAAGATGGAATTTATTGTTAATGGGAATTTAAATATTCCAACAACATTTTATCCTCATTTATATGTCTTAAACCTAGAGAGAGAGAGAGAGAGAGAGAGAGAGAGAGAGAGAGAGAGAGAGAGAGAGAGAAATTGAGAGAAAAGAAGAAAAAGGAAGAGAATTGAAGATTTGGGCTTTGGATTTGTTGCTACTGGTAGAAAATCCAAGATTACAACTCTAAGGAAAGTTTCTAACATGCAAATTTATGATTTAATATGGATAAATTGTAGTGATAGTTGTGTATTTGGAAGGATTGAACAATTATGGGTTTTGATGAAATTTTTTGTGTTTAAACCCTTAAACATTGTTTTAGATAGAATTTGTGTTGATTATTTTAGTTAATGGTTATGTAGGATTGTTCTGGTGGGATTAGTGATGGATGGTGTTGGCAAATTGGAAGAGAAATGAGTTTGGTGAAAGTACAGTTCCTAAAACCAATAGCCAAAATTGGGCATTCTAGCCCAGGCGAATCGATTCGCCCCTGGCGAATCAATTCGTTAAAATGGTAGGCTACAGGTCTATGATTGGCGAATCGATTCGGACTGACCGAATCGATTCGGAAAATATGCAAAAAAATTTGTCCTCTTAACCAAATCGATTCGCTTTTAAGACCGAATCGATTCGCTTTTAAGACCGAATCGATTCGGACATGGAAAATCGATTCGGAATTCCTTTTGTTTTAGGATATTTTTCTAACTTAGTTTTTAGCCATTTTCTTCTAGGTTTAAGGCCTAGGAACCTTCTACTACTAAGTAATATGGAGTACTAGAGTCTAGTATTAGGAATATGGATACCCTAGATTTGGAAGGGGTAATCGGGCTCATTTCGGGGGCTATATAATGGATGTTAAGGTAGTTTCTTTCATTAGTAAACTAGCCTAGAACTAGGGGATAGTAGGTTTACCTAGTTTTGGACTTTTAGAGATTTGGACGAGGTATTGTCATACATGATGGCTTAGGGTTGCCATTAAATTCATGGAGACGAATATGGAAACAAATTAAACGTTGTGGTTTATAAATTACGACTTGAAACGCTTATGGCTCCGGATAAAATGTAAAATACATATTAATTTGGCATATCTTATGAATATTGATTTGCATATACATACCTCTCTAAATGCTATCATAAGGGACGTTACGCGAATGAGGTGAGGTCCCCTAGCTAGTGAATGCAGGGTGAATATAGTCATCGGGCATAGGATCGGTTGTTATATTATGATGTTATTTTATTCAAAGTGGGGTAATTCCGAGTATGGTTATGACTCACTGTCGAAGGTATATGGACGTTTCCCACGCGAGGCGATTTAGGACTCAGAGGTTGTCTTGGTGATAGGCCCTGGAAGATGATAGCTATTTAGGGGCTCATCCAGTGGGGTGACTCCCGAAAGGATGGTCTTAGAATCGTTATATATTGTGAGTATAACTATTCTCACGAATATTGAATCAATTGTTCTAATAAGTCCCGTATGAGAAATTGAACTTGTAAGTACTATTATGAAAAACTGAATTGTAAGTTTATTAAATTGAAATTTTGTTATTTATCTTGCATTGTTGCATAGTTTTCATTATAATTGACTTTTCGCTAGGTTGTGCATTTAGATGAGAGGTGAGGGTTATTGTACTGCAAAGAGCACAATAAGCTTGTTAATGATGTTAGATATTCATAATTGTCATGAATTTTATTCACATGTATATCATATCAAATCGGGCCCTGACTCGTTTATATCTCTTTGTTTTGTATGGATTCTATTTACGCGCAGGTGCTCCGCCGCAAGGGCGTCCGTGTTGACCCTTCCATCCAAGTGTCTCGGAGCTATGACATTTTTACGTATGTTGTAGGATATTTGTTATAGACGCCTCTATCTTTTGTGTACTATAGTTATGATCAGTTTAAACATTCGGGCATGTTGCCCAAGTTTTGTACATGCTTATATACAATGATACTCATCTTTATTTTAATACTCGGTGTAACTGGTTGTACTAGTCTGTTAACCGACAGTTTATTCTATTATTATATTGTGAATGATTGTATATGTTATCTGTCTTTATATTCACCTTCTTTTAAATATTGGATTGTCTAAATGGTTCACTTTAAAACTTATAAACAAATTGACATCCATTTTCTGAAATAATTGGTGGTTACCTCGTATTATTATTTTCCTCGACAGTGATGCTAAGAATTGACCATCTATGATTCCTTTATAAATTGGAGTATCGGGTTGGCCACCTATTATTTTAATAAGCGGGGTGTCACATCGGGATGTTCGTGAGCATCTACCACAGAATCTAGGCTAAATGTTTTGCTACATGATACTGAAAATATTTATTGGTGGGCCTATAGCCAGTAAAAAATTTAGTAAACAAAATTATCATTCTATAAGTAATGGAGACCTAATAATACCTATTATTACTTATGACATCTGAAATTAACATTTTCGTTTTTACTTTTATGACAATGATATCACATTATCACTAACTGATATTCAAAATCATACAATTTGTTTATAAAAATTCATTTTTATCATTATTACATAAAGGGTCTTTTTTATTTTAGAAAATTAAAAATCAAATAATGATATTACATATGATGAATCACATCATAATCACGTAAATTATATATTTCTTGTATATTTTTTAAATACTCAAGTATGTGGTGTTGAAAAAACAACAGATGTACCATATGTTAGAAACCAACTGGCCATACCAAAACCTCTCTGCTCACCACAAAAAAATCTTGATTTTTTTTTTATATCATTGGGTCAAAAAATTTAACATGACAAGTTTTGTGTCACTCAACACCAAATGAAATTTTGCAATGACAAATGATCAAAGTGAGCATGGTTGTGTGACATTTTAGTGTTAGTTAAAAAAAAATTACCTTGACGAATGAAACCTATCGAATATGCCAAAAAGATAACAAATCCTAAAGTTTCAGTGTTTGATATGGTAATATTTGTTTTGCCCTTTTATCAAACATAACCTTAGAATTGGCTTATCTATCACGAAATTTATCTAAAGTTTATTAAAAAAAGGGTTCTTGTAAAATAGTCATATATCTTGGGCAACACCTTATTTTCATCATGTTGACAATTACACTATTAAATACGTCCTATTAACTTAAATTAAAAATAAATATGACCAAAATACCCCCAACATTTTAAATATAACAGAAAATCTAAAAGTAACTAACAAGGTTGCCACAACCACAACCACCTATCGTCGCAACCATAACCAGCACCTGTCTCTACTTTCACCACGACCAGCACCTGTCATCGCCTCCACGTTCCCTTGCCACCACCACCACCACCACTTACCATCACCTCGACATCCCCTTCCACCACCACCATGTGACACCCCACCTAATTAAATATCGGGTGATCAGTCATTTATTTAATTAAATCAGAATATCCAGCTGGTTCATTCTTAGCATCATTGCCAAAAAATAATTTCTTTATTAATTTACCTAATAATTAATTAAGCTAGCGTCAAAACTTTTCCATTTTTAATTTAATTAAAACCATTCCACAATACGGAATATTAATTAGCACATCACATCACCAAATAACCAAATATAACAAGAATAAATGTGACTGGAATAACTCTCTAGTTAAAATATATCATTACCATCAAATAAAACTAATATCCACAGTACTGACATAAATAATTACAACCTCTAGAATCCTGGCCGACATGCCCTAAATAAAAGTAAATACTACAGATGTATGAATCAATAGATTGGAAGCGACTAAACAAAGTTTGCCTCTCCAGTAGCAGCTATAATCCGACGAGACATCCACATTCTATGTCGGTATCCCTGATACTGGACACTTGATGTACAAGATATAATAGAGAATAGAATATGTAATGAAACAGGTCAGAGCCCAATTTTAAGAGATTTTTAAAATAGATAGTGCTTAACAAGTGCAATTAAGAAATTATTATATTCATGTTAGCTTCCTGGGCTCTCACTTGAGAATTCTCACCTCTCATCTAGTGTGCACACCTAAAGTACCTTATCATCTGTCAAATTAAGGTTCTCAATTATGATTCTATCCCATATCATTTCCCTGTATTTCCCATGTAATACGTAACATGTTCATTTCTCTATAATATGAACTTAGAGATTTTTAAAATAGATAGTGCTTAACAAGTGCAATTAAGCAATTATTATATTCATGTTAGCTTCCTGGGCTCTCACTTGAGAATTCTCACCTCTCATCTAGTGTGCACACCTAACGTACCTTATCATCTGTCAAATTAAGGTTCTCAATTATGATTCTATCCCATATCATTTCCCTGTATTTCCCATGTAATACGTAACATGTTCATTTCTCTATAATATGAACTTTCACAGCTTTAGGTTTAAGTACTCACTTACTTAATTCAATCATATCTTATTATTCATTTTTATCTACAATTTCACACCGTATATTATCTCATAGTATATATGTTAATCTAAAAACTTCACGCAGTAGATTACATCACATTATATGTAGTTTTATCTACAATTTCACACAGTAGATTACATCATAGTATATATATCTGGCACATCATTATGTATACTACTATGGCACCTCCCAGACACAGCTCCGGTGCAGGCATACTCTGCTATTATGTCCTGAAACATATCTCCTTGTATAAAGTACTATTGGTTCGACATCTCTCACGAACCATAAATAACATAACACACATATTGGAGGCGAGCATAGTCCCTAGCCAAATGGATCACACACATACCCACGTTCTCGTTCAACCATAATTTACCCCAAAAGATATATCACGGTATATAAATGATTTCGATCCTCTAAAAAATATGAAATCATCATGAAGTTTCAATTAAATCAAGTTATCCCCCATAAAATCCAAAAACTTCTTAGTTTTCCATCCATACAAGAACAATTGTAAATCCCAGATTTTCTTCACCAAATGATTCCAAAATTTCATAGATTTAATTCTATATTCAGAAAGAGATCAATTCTACATAATTCTCATTTCAAAGATTCATTTAAAATCATCATAACTCATCTTTGGTTCATGCCACTCTTCTGAATTTTACTACTATTCTAACATGGATGGTATACATTCTAAATTTGCAATAGTTAAATCACTTGAATATAATTCGTCAGTTTGAACCATTGGGGAAGATAACTCTAGTGGTATTGCTCCATTTTCTGGCCAACTTCCGATGGTGGTGATGGTGTAAGATGACCTTTGGCTTTTGGTCTCCTAGAGAAGTCTCTTCCACTCCTAGAAAGTCTCTCCCTCTCCCCTAAGAATTTTTATCTGACTTTTAGTGAATGAATCTAAATCCCACCAAATCTACACTTATATAATATTACCAAAATTTCGTGGGTACTATTCACCCATTTTGGAAAATGACCAAAATACCCCTCTGAGGTATTTGTTTGGTCCCAAATTGCCCCGAGACCCAAAGTAATCCCCCGATAAAACTTTTTCGACTTTTTAAACCCTTTCGGACGCATTGAGGCAGTCAAAATGACCATTCGGATGAAATAACAATAATTACTTTTCATTCCATTTAAATATAGTCCCGACACTACTCACACGTGTGTCCCGACTTAATTACCGTAATTATCATATTCACAAATCGCGACAATGTATAAAATCATAATCATATGTAAAGTCATAATCGTATATATTACTTTTAATCACTAAGTAATACTCAACATAAATCACATATTACTTTATTCTCAAGTAATATTTAAATCCGGATTAATTTTCCATTATCCCACAATTACCACCACCAGCATCTTCCACCACCACCATCTATCATTGCCTCCACCACCACCATCTTCCATCACCACCACTTTCCACCTTCACCACATCTGATCTTCCACCACTACCACCGTGGTACTACAACCTCCCCACCACCGTAGCAAATATCTCCACCATAATTAATATTTACTAAAAGTTCAAAAGAAGAAGAATAAGAAGAAGAATTACTCTAAATATTTACTCCAAATATAAATATTTTTATCCTAAAGGAAAAATTAATTAAAAAAAAGTGAAATAAAACTTTCAGTAATATATAAATAAATTAAATATTTTCACTTACAATAATTTTTTTAATAAAAAGAATGAGAATATGGAGAACAATTAGCTCCCAGTATTATTTATTGGGAGTATAATTGTTTTTCATCGCAACATAATCCAGTCACATTGAATATTTATTGTAAATGTATATATATACTATCACAACATAAGTTCACTCATAATAAATATTTACTAGTTTAAGTATTTGGTATCACTAACTATTATCATTTGGATACTTGTTAGTATGGACATTTCCCTCCTTATTTTCTTCGTTTCTCCATGTTCTTCTCCTTCTTAGTAAATATCTACTTTAGAATATATATAACCACTATTTACACTCTAAAGTAAAAATTTACTCAGAATGCTTTTATATTCAAAACATAATACCAGACCCAACATAACACACACATATACGTACATTTACCAATATGTATGTCTCACCAGAACACACACACATATATACACTGAACAAACATAAGCACACCGAAGACACGCAATAAATATTTACTCTGAGTGTAGATGTTTACTAACATAAGAAAAATTAAGTGATAGTAAATATTTGCTTATAATGTAAATATATCCGAGCATAACAATCCAACATTAAATACATTCTAGGAAATGTCTTATCCTCCACTTTATTCTTTATCTTCTTTTCTTCCTTGTAAATATCTGTAAAAATTCACTATTTTTGGACGAAGGTAAATATTTTCACTCTAAGTAAATATTTATGTAGAGTGAATATTAATTAAAGAACGTAAAAAAGTGATTAGTAGAAAAAAAAATTAGTAACACTCTCTAATTGTTTCTCTTTATTCTATTAAAACACACGTATACATGCTCACACACACACGCGCGCGCATATAAATGATAACCAATAAAAACTATCATATTTTTACCTCGAGTTGTCTCATTTTAATTTCTAGTTTATTGTAATATTTTCCTTATATGGATGCTTGTTGAATTTATAGGTTCTTATGCACTTGCCATTTCAAAATGCTTAATTCAAGAAAATTACGAAAAAAATGCGGTCTAAGTCATCATTTCAATTTTTCTATGACTCCTGGCACGAAATATCAAATCCAAACCTGTGCTAAAATCTTTACATATCCATCCTCCAAATTTTGTCACTCCACATGTGTATATACGGTATTGCCTTTTTTAGGTATGTGTTATATTTATATATGTTCATGTCATTTAATTATGTACAAGTTTTGTGTTTTTTTACTATATGTATAGGTACTAATAACATGTGTTTATAATATTAGTATAATTATGTGTGTTTTTTATACAAATAAATATAAATATGTGTATCGTATGAGTATTTTCGTTGTTAAATATTTTACTATAAGTGTAAGTAGTGTTATATATTCTAATAAGTATTTTAACATATGTCTATGTTTCATATGTGTAGGTTTTAGGTATGTGTGCATGTAACTATGTGAGTGTATTATAATTTTTATTATTATATATAAATACATATTATGTATATACACACACCATGCACAAACCATTCCCACTTAAGACCTACAGTTACCTCATGTGGACCCCCATGTACACAATCCCCCCCCCCCCAATTCTTCCCTCTTTGATTTTTCAGCTGACTTGGCTTCGAGGCAAAACAGCGGTCGCCTAGGGTTCCTAATTAATTGGCGGCCCTAAAAAATTAGGTATAAAAAAAAATTATATAAATAAAATTAGCTACGAAAAAAAATTAGAGTCACAACTTAAAGAGGCCCCTCCAAAAATAAATTTTGTTCCACCTAAAATAAATTACAAACTAAAAGTACCCCCCCAAAAAATTTTTAGAGAGCCATTTATACTTATAAGCCCAACCAAATAAGTCCAAACCCACTCAACCTAATACTAAACTCACTCAATATACCCAACCCACCCACCTACCCTTCTAAACCTAAAACTAACAACTCTCTATCCTCTCTTTCTTTTCTCATCTCAATTTTCACAGCACACACCCTCACTTACTCATCTTACCATCTGTTGATGTAAAAAATTATATTATCTCTAATTAATCAATCACAGATAAAAAAATACGACAAAAGAATTTTAAAGTTGTTCAGCCTTATAAGAATGGCCTACATCCACTGTTTTTGTATTACTGACTGTTTGATTGGAATTCTCGATAAATGGTTTACCAAGAGATCCAGAGTCCCCCTCTAATGAGGAGGTTACAATGTATTTATAGCCTTGAGGCTGTACATGTGAAAGGACAATGCGATGTTATCTAGTAGACATATACATCTGTACGATAATAATGAGCATTTAATGCGTAGTCGTTTTTTTTATTCTCCTGATTTGGATACTTTGTACGTTTAGTTGCTCGGACCGCCTGAGTTACTCGGTACGCTTAAGTTGTTCGGAGACTTAAGCTCCTCGAGGCGCCTAAGCTGCTCGGTATGATTGAGTTTCTTGGGGTGCTTGAGTAGCTCGGTGACAGTATGTTATTCGTTGAAAGTGTTTGTAATTGCCACGTAGGTTAACACGTGTCTTCAAGTGAATGGTCCACATCAGCAGACTAAATCTTGTATCAACAGAAGCCCCCAATATTTCACACTTTGAGGTTGAAGAAAAGTGTGGTATATTCTGCTCGAAAACTGCTCAGATTATTGGTTTTTATGGTTTTCAGGAGAATGTTCGTTGTATATAACTCCTTTTTGAGCGCATAGTATCAGGCCTCATAAATATTTTATATTTTTATGACCGCTTCGATATTTGTGCCCCTTTACTTATTTTAGCCACCGGAGATGCAAACGTCCTCCCTTGTAATCATTGCCTTTCTCTATTCCCGAGGTAAAGTATTTAAGCGCTGCGGAAATCCTATCGTCTTTCACTTTTCAAATCTGTATCTTTGAACTCTTTATTTTTTTTCTATCGTGTGCCTCATTCTTTCCATCGTTTGTTGCCAACTGATCTCTCTTTTTCTTTAAGATTTTCTTCCTTCTCCTTTATTTTCTTTGTTCGTCATGGTTTACCTTGTTGAATCGCTTGACAAATTTCGGTCTGAATTTTCAATCCCTTCGTGGGTTATTTTGGAATAACTTTCTGAACCATCTGATTATTTTTCTTTGCCTGAGGGACATTGGTTCCCCAGTCTTTTTGTAGCCGAATGTGGCTTTTCTTTCCCGCCAAATCCCTTATGTTTGGAGTTTTGCCAATATTTTGATGTTGTAGGTGCAAGAATAGCTCCAAATACATGGAGGATAATTAATGGCGTACATAGGTTGAATCAACTTCATGGAACCCGTTTAGGGATTCCAGAGATTATGTATTGCTACAGATGGGTTATCAGCAATAGTACTTTTTATTTAAAAGCTAGGTTTTTGAATAGAGCGTTAGTTGTCAATCTTCCTGATGCCAATAGGGATTACGTTGATCATGGATTGGTGATGAAAAATTGGCAACACCCTCCATTAAATGGAGATGATGTATACCAAGGTACCAGATGTCCACCTTATGGCAATGGGATGGGTTATTTTTATTTTTTAAATCTTTTTCTCTTTGTGTTTGATAAAATGCATCTCTGATATTTGATTTTTTCTTATTGCAGTTGACAGTAAAAAGAAACCTCCAAAGGAAACTGATGTTAATATAAAGCATTTAAAACTTATCTGGAGTTTGCACCAATCTTTTACTGAGGAGTATATTAGATCTGCTTCTTACTTGTTGCAGTACAAAAGCTATACATCATATTTAACTGCTCGTCCTCGTCTAGTGGTAGTTAATCTTGACCAAGTACCAACCTGTGAGACTAGTGTGGAAGGTTCTTCCACTGAGTCGAGTATTCCTATCAGTGATTTGATGAAGAAAAGAAGAGCTTCTGCCTTTTCTGACAAATTTGCCTCTGCCACTGTGGAGGCAAAGAAAAGTAAACAAGATGTCCCAGAATAAGGGACAAAAACTACTGATGTACCCCCTCCTGCTGCTGCCAAGAAGGCTGGTGAGAAGCCCCCTGTGGCTCCGAGCAATACTATCACTATCTCTCCTCCGAGCGAGGTTATTATCATATCACCAATAAAGACAACGTCTTTAGTTAAAAATGCCCATGCTCCTCTGAGGAGGTTAAAGAAAAGCTCTTCTGAGAGACCTGCTGAACCTATCTCTCAACCTTTAAATGTTGAAGGTAATGTTCCAACTTTTGTTCCTCCGAGTTCTGCTATGGGCTTGGTAAAATCCTGGACTATCCCATAAGTCCAAGGCATTGAAGATACTCTTTCTCGTGAGAGAATAACTACCCAGGCTGCTCAACACATTGCCTCAGTAAGTATCTTTAGCCCGACCCCTTTATTTGTTTAATACTATGTTCATGTATTGACTTTAAGGGATTTCTTTTTTCAGTTGGTGACGTGTTTCAACAACATTTTGAAGAAGGATGCAGCTATCAAGGCTTCAAGTTCCTCGGGAGGAGTAGAGGAAGCTTTTGTTGGGCTGACCCAATCTTTAAAAGAATCTCGTCAAAAGTACGAGGAAGATAAAGTTTCTTGGGAGAAGTAACTCAAGTCCATTGAGCTGGACAGAAATCAAGCTGTGAATGCCTCCAAGGAATTGGAGAAGAAGTTGAAGGAGTTTGAGCAGAGAAACAAAAAGTTTGAATAGAGCAACAAAGAGCTTAAAGTTAAGCTCAAGTCTGCTAAAGAGGAAGTTGCTAAACTTCAAGATGTCGAGCGACCGAAAACGGAGGTGGAAGAGAAGTTGAAGGCTGTCGTGGAGCTCCTTAGGGAAAGGACCTCCTCGGAGAAGGCAAAAGGGAAAAATGCAATTAAAAAATCATGCAGTGATGGTTGGGACAAAGGCTGGAATAAGGTCCTCGCTTCCATGTCTTCTCAAATGGAGTATGCCAGCCTCAAATATTTTAGGGATGGATGGGTTGCAGCCTTGCAGGAGCTGAAAGTTGCTGAAAATTCTGAGTTATACTAGAAGCACACTCACGGCCCTCCTCCCTCTCCTGTAGAAGAAGAAGAGGATGAAGCTACCTCAGATGAATCTTCTATGATGATTGGAGATCAGGTCCCTACTGTTCCTGTTGTTCAACCTTACTTTGAGCAACTCCAACTAACCAACACATTTGCCGAGAAACTACCCTTATCCTCCGAGCAAACAGTCACTTCCTCCAAACCTTCTGAGGAAGTCATAGGAAACAAGGAGAAGGTGTGAAGTTGTTTGGGATTTTTTATTTTGTTGCTTTCTTGAATGTAACTTTGGACTATGTATCTCTTCTTATGATGAATAAAAATTCGAACTTTGGTTGTTCATCTTGACTTTCTCTTTTACTTGTCTTGTCTGCATCATTATTGATTCTTTTTATATCTTCTCATTGTTAGTTTATGGCCAGGATGGAGCTCTTATCAGCTCATGACACATAATTGATGAAGAAATGCAATGACTATTTTAAAGCTAGTCATGCAGATCTTAATGAGGCTCAAATAATTGATATCCTTGGTTCAGATGCTTCTGAATGAGAAGTTGAAGCTTATCAACACTTAAAGTGTTTGCTCGATCGTGTTGTTGCCAATAATGTGGCCTACGACGAGATAATTGAAGATCTCCAAGGAACTATCGAGGAACTCCAATAGCAATATAAAGAATCTTCTACCCTTTTGCACCAAGGATACGAGAAAAGATATCAACAATTGAGTGCTGACAAAGGGTATGACAAGTTTATCTCTGCTTATGAGAAGAAAGAGAGTGTTCTAAAGCTTGAAGTTGAAGAGCACATGCATATCGCCAAGTTGTTGGAGCAGGAGAACATTGCTTTGTAAGAAGAGATAAAACAACTCAAATATGCTGCATCTTCTTCGGGCGCCTTGGTCCCTGTTAGTGATGAAGGTTTTTCTTTCTTGGAGGTAAAAAATGCCAACTTACGAGATGAGTTGGAAACTTTGAAAAGAGATGGAACCTCCACATCTATTTGTGGACGAGCAAGATCTTCTTCTCGTGGACGAGAAAGGGCTGGTCGGGTTTCTATTGAAGAAGCGAGAACTCAATCGGCCTTGGATAATTAGGCATTTCAGTTGATGGCGAAGAATGAAGCTTTAGCATAAATGTCTAAGAAAATTCTGAATTTTACTGACCAACTCTCTTCCCAGACTTCTGCTTTGGAAAATAAGGAAATTCTGGTGAAGAGTCTCCACGAGCAACTGGAGAGGTTAACTTATCACTTCCATAAATAACCCAGAGAGTTTTGGATGGCTGGGTATAATGAAGCCCTTTACCATCTTGATGCTTGGATCCAGCAGTCAAATAACGAGGGGTACAAGCAAGGGTGGTTGAATCCACTGTGTGTGCTAAAATTGGAGCAGGGTTGACATCAGTTGGATTCCTGCTCGGGCAATTCCTCAATGCTTAATCTCCAAGTATCTCGGCGATTACAGTCTTTATGCAAACTTTGAGATATCTCGCCTAGAGCATTTTCTTGATCGTCCCTCCGTGATGAATGTTCGAAGGTTGCAAGATCTAAACTTTAAAAATTCCCCTTATGCATTAGATGATCCTCCTGCTGGAGTAGAACCTGTTTCAAAGGCACAAGGGAAAAAACCAATAGAATAGGGTTTTTATGTAATGAAGTATATTATTCACATCATATGTAATTCTACTTGATTTGAATGAAGAAATTTTTAATCTTTTGCCATTTTATTTTCTTTTAAATAATTTATAGAATGTCCTTATTTGTTTGTTTGTGAATATATGTACATTCTATTTTGTTTTTGGATAATGGAACTTGTCTTATTTATTGTTTGATTATAGTGACTTGTCACTCTTTGGGACTAAACAATGGAATGATTTTCATCCCATGTTTCTGCTTAGTTTGGTACTAACCAACCGAAGTTGATTGTAATTGATTTTACTACCAACCAGAGTTGGTGGTAATTAGTTCTCGACCAACTGGAGTTGGTGGTAATTGATTCTGACCAACCGGAGTTGGTGGTAATTGATTTTTCAACCAACCGGAGTTGGTGGTAATTAGTTCTCGACCAACCGGAGTTGGTGGTAATTGATTCCGACCAATCGGAGTTGGTGGTAATTGATTTTCCAACCAATCGGAGTTAGTGGTAATTGATTTTCCGACCAACCGGAGTTGGTGGTAATTAATTCCCGACCAACCGGAGTTGGTGGTAATTAGATTACCGACCAACCAAAGTTGGTGGTAATTGATTTGTCGACCAATCAGAGTTGGTGGTAATTGATTTGCCAACCAACCGGAGTTGGTGGTAAGTGTTCCCGACCAACCAGAGTTGGTGGTAATTAGATTGTCGACCAACCGGAGTTGGTGGTAATTGATTTTCGGCCAATCGGAGTTGGTGGTAATTGATTTGCCGACCAATTGATGTGTAGTGTGTAACACTAATATTCCGAAGAAAAAAAATTCAACAAAGAGAGAAACTGGGTGAACCATCACTTTATTCATACTGAAGAAATTGTATTACATAGGAATTTCAATTACTGATAATATTTGCGTAAATGCTCTACATTCCATGCATTCTTGAATTCTTCTCCTTCCAAGGTTTCAATCATGTATGTCCCTAGACGAACAACTTCTGTTACTCTATAGGGTCCATGCCAGTTGGCTTCCAGTTTGTTATTCTTTTGGATCACTTTCTTCAGCACATAATCCCCTTCCTTCAAATCACACGTCTTCACTCTTTTGTTATTGTACAAAGCTTTTTGTTATTGATATGTTGCATTCCTGATTGCTGCTTCTTCCCTAACTTCTTCGAGCATATCCATGTATAATCTTCTCATCAAATCACTGACAGGAGAATTGAAATTAAGCACCCTATGCATGGATAAACCCAATTCAGCAGGTATGACAGCCTCACTCCCAAACTCCAGCATGTATGAAGACTCTCCAGTTGCTGTTCGTGGTGTGGTACGATAGGCCCACAGCATAGAATGTAGCTCGTTAATCCAATTTCCTTTTGCATTATCTAATTGTTTCTTCAAACCATTCAACAGCGTTATGTTTGTCACCTCAGTTTGCCCATTGCTTTGGGGATGGCCTGGTGCAGAATGGATCTTCAGTATATTGTATTGATGACAATACGCCCCAAACTCCTCGTTATCAAACTGGGTTCCATGGTCGGTAATGAATGCATTGGTAGACCATATCTGCAGATAATATTCTTCCAAATAAATTGATAGACTTTGTCATATGTCATATCAATGAGAGGCTCAGCTTCCACCCATTTGGTAAAGTAATCAACAGCAACCACGAGGTATTTAAATCTTCCCCTGGTCGTTGGAAGTGGCCCGACCAAGTCTATTCCCCACATGGCGAATGGATAAGGAGACGTGATGGGTGTTAACAATGCTTGGGGAGTTCTTTGGATAGAAGAGATGCGTTGACATTTATCACACTTCTTGGCATAAGCTACACAATCAACTCTCATCGTCGGTCAGTAATACCCCTGTGTTGTTATTCTTTGCAAAAGCGTCCGACCTGCCACATGGGCTCCACAAGACCCTTCATGAACCTCTTCGATCAAATCTTTCACTTCGGAGGGGTGGACACATCTTTGTAGCCCTGCTATAATTCCTCGTCTAGATAAAATGCCATTGGTTAATACATAACGAGCATCTTTAAACTTTAGTTTCTTGGATGCGATTTTATCAGTTGGTAAAGCCTCCTCTTCAATATAGGCCTTGACGGGGTCCATCCAAGATGGTCCCAAGTCAAGGGCGATGAAGTTTATCGTCAGATCTTTGTCGATGCTCCGACCATCCAGGATTTCTATTGGGATTGTTGTTCGTATCTCGGTGCGTGTGGATGATGCTAACCGAGCTAGGGTATCTGCTCTTGCATTCTCCAATCGCGATATTCTAATAAACTGAATTGTAGTAAAACTTGATACAACCTCTATCGATTTTGCATAATACCTGACCATTAATTCTCCTTTTGCTGTATACACCCCCAGAATTTGATTTACGATTAACTGGGAGTCACTGAACACAACGACTTTCTCTGCCTTCATGGTTTTAGCCAGGCTTAGACCCACGATCATTGCTTCATATTCGGCCTCATTATTAGAAGCCTTAAATTGAAAGCGCAGAGCATATTCCACATCAATCCCATCTGGACTATTTAAAATAATCCCTGCTCCACTGCCTGTAGAGCATGAAGAGACATTTACATACAGATTCCATACAGGTACTTCATTATCAAACTCTTGGTGAGACAGAGTTCCTCGGTGGAATATTTTATGCTTCCTTTGGTCCTCCTCCATCACTTCTCGCTGCTCGTCCACTGACGTAAGTTGGTCGGGGTTTAAATTTGATGATCCTGTAACATCCACAGGTTGGTCTGTATTAAACTCCTGCTCGTCGGAGGAATCCTCCTAACTAAATTCTACGATAAAATCCGCTACTGCCTGCCCTTTGAGCGACGATTGAGGCTCATAAATTATATCATATTCACCAAGTTCTACTGCTCATTACATCAATCTTTCTGATTTCTTCAGTTTATGCAAAGCTTGTCTTAATGGCATATCATTGTAAACCACTATAGTATGGGCTTGGAAGTATGGCCTCATCCTCCTGCTTGCTTCAATCAGTGCTAGCGCCAACTTCTCCAGCCTTGGATATCTGATTTTTGCTCCTCGAAAAGCTTTGCCAGTGTAATAGACTGGTTTTTGTACTCCGTCCTCCACTCTTATCAACACTGAGCTCACTGCATTTTCTGAAATTGCCAGGTATAAGTATAGCCTTTCTCCCATCACTGGTCTAGATAATAATGGAGGTGTCCTAAGATACTTCTTCAACTCTTGAAAGGCCTCCTCGCATTCATCATTCCACTCAAAAGTTTTTTGGAGTGTTTTGAAGAATGGGAGACATCTGTCTATTGCTCGTGACATAAATATATTAAGTGCTGCAACTCGCCATGTGAGGCTTTGCACCTCCTTCTTTGTGGTTGGAGATCACAGCTCCAATAGAGCCTTGATCTTTTCAGGGTTCGCCTCAATCCCTCGTTGGTTAATAATATATCCGAGAAACATACCTGCTTGTACTCTGAATATGCATTTGGTGGGATTCAATTTGATTTGATATTTCTCTAGTTGATCAAAGGTCTGACCTAGGTCAATGAGATGATCAACATCTTTCTTGCTCTTCGTCAACATATCATCAACATAAACCTCCATGTTATGACTGATTTGCTCCGTAAACACCTTGTTCATCAGCCGCTGATATATTGCACTTGCATTTTTAAGTCCAAAAGGCATAACATTATAACAATAAGTTCCCCTTGGGGTGATAAAAGAGGTACTCTCCCTGTCCTCAGGCTTCATCTTAATCTGGTTGTAACCAGAATAAGCATCCATGAAACTCAACAATTCATGCCCCGAGGTAGCATCCACCAGTTGATCGATTCGGGGCAAACGAAAATGATCCTATGGGCATGCCTTATTAAGATCAGTGAAGTCTACACACATCCTCCACTTGTAATTTTTCTTCTTTACCATGACCACATTTGCTAGCCAATCGGGATATTTGACATCCTCAATAAAAGAGACTTTTTGTAGTTTCTCTACTTCTTCCTGTATATCTTGGTTCTTCTCAGGACTGAACACTCTTCTTCTCTATTTTACTGGCTTGATTTCCTTGTTCACGTTGAGCTCGTGACACAAGAAATTCGGATCTATCCCTGGCATGTCTTCATGACTCCATGCAAAAGTCAGCTTTCTATTCCTTAGAAATGCTACCAATTCCTATTTTATCGATACATCCAGTGATGCACCAATTTGAGTTGTTCGTTCTGGATGCTCGTTGTCCAGAATGATATTTTCAGTAGCCTCCATGACATGTCCCTTCATGAGCTGAGACTCGTCTCTAGGGTCTAGTGTTTCAATCTCTACATCTTCTATTTCATCCACCTGATAGGTAATAGTCTTCTTCCTGGATTCTTCACGCTCCTCCTGTTCGGCAGATGAATAGTAGCATTCCCGAGCTACTTTCTGGTCGCTTTCACAACTCCCACTCCAAAATTGGTTGGGAATTTTAAACATTGATGTACAGTAGATGGTACCGCCTCAAACTTCTTCAGACTTACCCTTCCCATGATGATATTGTAAGCTGATTGGACATTTTTATCCATTACGAAAAAATGTACTCTTTCTATTCGACAAGCAGGCCATGTACCAATAAGCATATCCAACTTGATCGTCCCAAGTGGAAAAACCTTCTCTCCAGTAAAACCAAGGAGGGGCCTATGATATGGCTCCAACTGGGCTAGATTCAGATTCAAACTGTCAAAGCATGGATAAAACATGATGTCTGCCGAGCTACCATTATCCACCAGTACTCGTGAAATCACCACTTCCTTCATTCTCATCTTGATCACCAATGGGTCATCATGAGGATATAGTACACCTTCCAGGTCGTTCTAAGAGAAACCAATGACCAATTTTTCTTTATTCACCTTCCTCGGGCAATCATCTTCTGCCAGATTTATTCACTGAATGTACGAGCAAGCTTGAGCCTCATTGAGGTAAGCTTTCCTATTCGCAGTCAGATCTCCCCCTCCTGCATCTCCACCTGTAATAACATTACATTCAAATGATCCAAAATGGATTGAAAATACCTCACGTTCTGGCTGCCTTGGTCTTTTGGGTAGATCGGGGTCATCTTGGTCATCTTCTGGATCTTCTTCGTGACTTCTCTTCTTATCTTCTTTTGCTCGACGTGGAGATTTAGATCTTTGCCTTCTTTGATCGCTGGTATTTTCACCATTTCGGCGATCAACATACTTGGACAATTTTCCTCGCCTGATGAGTTCTTTAATTTCATTCTGGAGAGATATGCAATGCTTGGTAGTGTGATAATGGTCTTTATGGAACTCTCAATATTTGGACTTATTCCTCTTGTTAGGATCTGCCTTCATTTTTTCTGGCCAGTTTAGCTCCTCGCTGTTCTTGATCACTTCCAGAATGTGGTTTATATCTACCTTCAAAGGAGTATAATTTCATAATTTCTTTAACTGTTCCAGTGCTTGCTTTTCTTTCGACTGTCTGTTGCCACCATTATTCTTCTGATCCTTCTTCTCAGTCTTGTCAGCCTCGACCTTGGATTCCTTAGTATCTACATTCTTCTTCGTAGCCATGGCCTCCTCGGCATTCATGATTTTATCTTCTTTTGCCATCAGTTCATCCATGGTTCTAGGCGAATCCTTGGCTAAAGTGTAGTATAATTTATCCGACAACAGTCCACTCATCAGAGCAGTAATTGTTGTTTTCTCCTCGTAATCAATTACCTCAAGTTTCTCGTTATTGAAACGAGTAATATAGTCCCTGGTGCTTTCACCTGTCTTTTGTCTAACACTCAGCAAGTGTGCTACTCTTTTGACTGGTTTCGCTCCAAAATAGAAGTTCCCAATAAAGAGTTCTACTAGTTGAAAGAAAGTCGCAGTTTTCCCCCGAGGAAGGTTGTTGTACCATATCTGAGCAGATCCGGTAAAAGTTCCTGAAAATGCCCTGCATCTCATCTCGTCTGGAACTGCATAAATATCGGCAGCAGCTTGGTAGTGTTCTATATGAAGGACATGGTCAGTTTTTCCATCATATTTAGGCGTCACCATTAGAGCTTTGAATTTTGATGGTGTGGGAAAATCCACAATTGCTTGTACAAATGGTGTCCCTTGGACAAAAGTTCTTTGTAGAGGATTCTTGGCCTTAGCCATTTCCCCTAATCTGTCTTCCAACCTCTGAATATAGCCTTTCCATGCATTGTTTCCCTCTTCGGGCCTATCGGTTCGAGCAACTGATCGCGTTGAATTTGCCTCTTGGGATCTTTCATTACGAGCAGTTGGTTGTGATTGGGCAGAGCCTTCCCTTAGATCGGATGGTCGTCGAGAGTTCCTCGACACAATCCTAGGAGGACTTATATTCCTCCCAGGGCCCAAACGATTAAAAGGAGAGACTCTACTCAACCTTTCTAGAGCACTGGTCCATTCCGGAGATAGAGTGACGTTTTGTTGACAGTCTGTAGCTCGTACTGAGGAAGTCCGACAAGGTTGATAAGAAGGATCGTTAGATCTTTCAGTACGATATGAGTCGGTGCGTCTGGATTGAGATTCCTCTGGGAATAGCATTCGCCTAGTTCGTGAAGAGGGTAAACGGGTATATCTTTGAACACTTCGTTGTCCTGATTGAACCGGCACTCCATCTTGAACAGTTTGTATAAGTTGTCACATGATTTCTTGCATGCCCGTCTGGCCTTGGGCCAAATTATCCATTATACCAGCCAGATTTTGAACATTTGGGGGAGTAGAAAGGTTCGGAGGGGCCTCAATATTTCGACTATTGGATTCCAGATTATCGGCCATTGATAATGAATTATTTTGGTGAAAAACGCTAAGTACAATCGTTTCCCACATACGGCGCCAATCTGTTGATGTAAAAAATTAGATTATCTCTAATTAATCAATCACAGATAAAATAAATACGACAAAAGAATTTTAAAGTGGTTCAGCCTTATAAGAATGGCCTACGTCCACTATTTTTGTATTACTGACTGTTTGACTGGAATTATCGATAAATGGTTTACCAAGAGATCTAGAGTCCCCCTCTAATGAGGAGGTTACAATGTATTTATAGCCTTGAGACTGTACATGTGAAAGGACAATGTGCTGTTATCTAGTAGACATATACATTTGTACGATAATAATGAGCATTTTATGCGCAGTCGTCTTTTTGATTCTCCTGATTTGGATACTCTGTACGTTGAGTTGCTCGGACCGCCTGAGTTACTCGGTACGCTTAAGTTGCTCGGAGCCTTAAGCTCCTCGGGGCGCCTCAGATGATCGGTATGATTGAGTTGCTCGGGGCGCTTGAGTAGCTCGGTGACAGTATGTTGTTCGTTGAAAGTGTTTGTAATTTCCACATAGGTTGACACGTGTCTTCAAGTGAATAGTCCATGTTAGCAGACTAAATTTGGTATCAACACCACCCTTTCTTCCCTTCTCTTTCTCTTCTTTCACAAAAACAAAAAAGGAAAAAACTCACCCTCCATATTATGTCACACTTCAGTCATCTCCCCCCCCCCCCCCCCCCCAACAATTTTTTTCAAAAGAAGTCCCCCTTTTTTTAAATACCCCCACCCATAAAAACAAGGGATAAAAATGTATGGTTTTGTATATTCTAATTTGTTATTTGGGCATTTAGAAATTACACTTTGGGGTTGCTCTAAAGATGGCTGCAAATAAGCTTTTATTTTTCTTCTTTACCATTTTCTTTAATATATAATATTATTGTGTGATTAATTTTTGTGTTTACAAATTACACTTTGTTGGGTTGTGTTATGGATATGTCTACAAGAAAGTATCCCCGCGATCACGAAAAAAGAAAAAAGACCATAACAAATTGAAAAAGAAACATAAAAGTTATCAGGTTCACTAAATAAATATTTTAATAAATCTAAAAATAGCAAATGAACATGTTGAATATCAAAATATAGAAGATTTTGATATTGAAACGGTTGAACATCAAAATTTAGAAGATGTAGATATTGAAAATGTAGAAAATAGAAATTTAGAAGATTTAGAAAATGAACATGTAGACATTTTACCTTTAGGTAATTATGATTCGACTAATTGAAAAAATATTGACCAAAATTTGATTGACACATTAGTAAAAAGGGGCCCAATAAGAGATAATGATATTACTTTCCCTGAAGATATAGAAAATAGGCATTTCTCATGTATACATTATACTTTTTATTGGAAAATGGAGAAAAATATAGTAGAGAATGGCTAGTTACTCAAGATCAGAGGATAAGATTTATTGCTTTTCGTATAAGTTGTTAAAAAATAATGGAAATAAAACTCAATTAGAAAATAAAGGAGTATATGATTGTAAGAATATTAGTACACGACTTAGGAGCCATGGAAATAGTAGTGACCATGTGTAATACCCCGTACTTTTATTGATATTTATTTACGGGATTAATTAAATTAAATGTGAATTAATTGAGAATTAATCCGGATATAATACTAACGAGATGTGAGTTGGTATTTGATTATAGTGTGTATATATGGCAATATATAAATATTGGAAATATTGAAATTATCGCGAGATTGAAATACGGCAATTTGGAAAATTTTGTTGGGACGCGTGTGATAGTCGCGTCAGGAATGTAATTATTTTAATTAAAAAGAGAATTTTATTTTTATCAACCGTATGGTCATTTTGAGTGCGCCAACGTGTCCGGAAGGGTCGAAATAGTCAGAAAACACTAGCCGGGGGTTTAGTTTGGGTCCCGGGGAATTTTTAGGCCATACCGGCAACTTAAAAGGGTAGTTTGGCAATTTTGGAATTTTGGGATTTATGACTAACGAATTTTGGGAGTTTAAAATAGGGTATTTAGGAACCCACAAACCCATTACCAGCACTTAACTAATTAGAAGGCTACGGGAGTTATAGGAGAAGTTAGGAGAGGTTCCCAAAAGAGAAAACCCTAACCTCCATCTTCAACCTTCAACCTTGGGAGAGAAAGAGATAGAGAAACCTTCTTCATTCTACACCAAATTCAGAGAATAATCCAAGGCAAGTGGTTTAATTTCGTTAATTTCAAGCGAATGTTTCTTCCATGCTTAGAAATTGATATAATTGCATTGTATTGGGAGACTTGTAAAAACCCATGTAATTCGAGTTATAAATTCATGTTTTGATAAAGAGATTGCATGTACAATTATGTTTGGACGATTATATTGTTAGAAATACATCTTTTAAATTACAAAAATGGATTTAATTGTGGATATTGATGACTTTAATTTTCTAGGGTTCATATTCATAAGGGTTGGAGGAATATTAGGAGATTTGATAATTGGGTGTGGTTTAGGGAGACTTGACCCCATAAATATGTTAAAATACGACCTAAATATGTTTAGGAATGATTAGGAACCTTAAAACACTGTTGGGATAATGTTTGGATGAGTTTTGAGAAGAGAAAGTTGGAGGAAAAACGAATTTAGAAATTCTGGGCTCGAAACTGTCACCTCGTTAGAAGACCTGCCCAGGTCGTTCGAACGAGCTCGTTCGAATGAGCTTCTAACGAGTTGACAGTTTGACTTCTAACGAGTGGGATGTCCGTTCGATGCCTTTCGTTCGAACGAGATCTCATTAAATGCCCCTTTCGTTCGAACAAACTCTCATTAGAACGAGACTTCTAACGAGTTGACAGATTTGCCTTTTTGGCCTGATTTGATTTCTATTGTCCAGTAACCTTATTTAATTGAAGAGATAACATTCCCTTGATGACTAATTGATATTGTTGGGATATTTGGGATATATGGAGGAGTAAAACATAGAAGTGTGATTTGAATCAAATGATAATTGTGGATTAGGACGTGAGTGACTATTACGATGTGAGAACAAGTGACGGCTTAAATATTTGTATTACCGGATATTTGGGATATATTGCGGAGTAAAATATAGAATTATGATTGGAACCAAATAATATTTGTGGATTAGGACGCGAGTGACTAATCACGTTGTGAGAATAATTGATGACTTAAATACATACGAACCGAACATATGAAAGGTGTAAAATTATAAGTTGGTATGAGAATAAGAAGTATACCACTAATAAATTATGGTAATTACTAAGATGTGTGCATGCTTAGTATATGTATATGATTTTATGTGTATGACATACCTACCATACTTACTATCACGGGAGGTTTGCGTTTGCTTAGGGCCATCTAATCTTTGTGTGCCTACGGGGGGATATATATTGGTACCTCGAGGACATAGGTCAGAGAAGGACTTATTGGGAAGTTAATAAGTCTGCTGATCATGGGAGCGTAGGTATGTGCGTGACCCATGTGATGTGACTGTGTTCGCCTCCATTGATTGTGATTGTTGTTATCTGAGAACGATTCCTGAGAGATTCGGAATGCGTGATCCTTATGTACGTGAGGTACCAGGATGGATAGCAGAGTATGTGTGCACCGCAGCTTAGCCTCGGGGTGCTTGTTTTTTATATTTATGATGTGAATAATATACGGTTAAATGAAAAGGAATTGTGATGTTTCATTGCGAGAATAATTATAGTAACGCCTCGATAAAGCTAAAAATGGATAACTTGCTGTGAATTGTAATGCTAATAATTGTGAATCCAAGTTTAAGTAAAGATATCTATTTAAGTGATGACGTTGGGAATTCATATTATGAATCGAGTAGAAAGGTTAGAACTTATGTCGGTTTAGTTAGATATGGATATCACGTGTATGGGTACGGTACGTTAGGAGTGCACAATTAGTCGAGAGGCAAGTATTTCATGTGAGAGCACGTCCTAACATGTATTTTGCATTCATTGTTTTAATGTTATTAAAGCACTTGCTGTTTTTAAAAACTCTCCACTTTCGGGCTCTGACCCGTTTGCTTTCAAATCTATTTTTTTTTGTAAAACCTTTTTAGGTGCCCAGCCACAACGACACCATGCATAGGATTTCCATTCAGGTGACGAGCTGTAGCTGTTGTGGAAGTTACAGGGCCTTGATATTAGACGCCTCATTTTCTAGTCTTGACTCCATATTCAGTTTCATCATTTGTAGGGCATGTCGCCCATTTATATTAGAGACATTTCATATTTCAGTTATTCAGATTGTTGGCATGTAATTAATTCAGGATACACTGTTTTATTTATTTCAGTTTGTGGGATTGTTGTGAGGAGTTTTTCCTACGGACTTATTATTATTTGTTGGTTACATTATTGAGACTTTCTGGTGTATGGCGATGATATTCTTTTACATTTCATTTATCTCATGTTAATCAGATTTAATTTAAAATTTGACATCTTACTTTTTAAATACTAGGTGGTTAGTAATGATTAAAATGTTTTCGACAGTGATGCTGTTAACTGGACCAACTTGACATTTTGTATTAATTTAATAAAAGAGTTGCTACCCGATATTTAATTAGTTGGGGTGTCACAAGTGGTATCAGAGCATCAGGTTCTAGTGTCCTTTAGGATCTGTACGGCTTATTATGCTTCCAACGTTATTCTCTTTGATGTAGAGCCCTATGCTTAGGATTGTTGATATCTTTGGTGAGATTTCGTTCTCCTGCTTCGATATATATGGTAGTGAATCTTATTTGCAATAAGGTGTGTTCGTGTGCCAAACGATGTAGTACGTCAGGTGAAGACAGTTGGACGAACAGCATGAGGCAAAGATCAGTTGAGATTAATAAATTAATTAAAGGAAGACCGTAGTCGAGGTCACCCATATCAGGGTACGGAAGTCCTGGACAATCCAGACGGACAAGGCACGACTTGTGACTCCCAAGCACAACAATAGTTGAAGGTAGGGTCAATTGAGACTCACCCAACAAGGTTGGATTGAGAGGGAAAGAGTTGGGTGGGACATCGAGAAAACCAGCGGTGGAAATACTTGAAAGGCGAAGATGGCGTGTGCTAGCCAAACAAACATAATACACCCGAAGGCTTGGACTTGTGTCGGAGTATGGCCAATTGAGAGTGAAAATTTGAGGAAAATTTTTCTTGTCTCGTGAGAGCGGAGTTTCAATGGGGAGAAACAATCACCACACTTATAAGTGGAATGTGACGTCGAGAGAAGGCGTACACGAATGGTTTGACCATAAGTTCCTTGATCAGATGTTTAGGATGAAAACTGAATGTCGTTCTGAACTCACACGATAGGTCCGGACAGAGGTCACTTTGTGAGAAGAAATAAAATTATTTAGTGAACCCTACACGGGGTGAAGTAGGTGAAACGGAGAAGGGGATATTAAAGGGAGAATTTACAAAGAAGAATTTCTAGTCCTTCTGGCAGAATTCTGCTTGGACGGTTAAAGAAAATGGTATTGTCGCCTAGTGTTAATTTGGAGGTAAACATCCCCGGGTGGAGAGATACAAGAATCAAAGGCTTTATATAAAGTAAGACTGGGGAAAACAGTGTTGGTGAAGCACCACATTGGGAAGACCCAACGGAGAACCAGTTAAAATGATTCGGATAGCTGAATTACTACCGGGCAAAGGTGATTTCAGTGAGAGATGTAGAAATTAGTAGCATGTTCCTTAGGGCCGTCAAAACTAAGGGAACAACGGAGGTAGTCATCTGAGTCGAGACTACCAATGTCCGAGAGATGGACCACCTTAACTTGATTTGTGAGACCAAAGATAAGTGGAGTATGTGTAGAGGTATTTCTGTGGGGAGTGAAACCCGTGCGTTATAAAAAATT
The DNA here is from genome assembly GCA_949130495.1 of Sambucus nigra. Taxonomy (NCBI): domain Eukaryota; kingdom Viridiplantae; phylum Streptophyta; class Magnoliopsida; order Dipsacales; family Adoxaceae; genus Sambucus; species Sambucus nigra. The sequence continues at coordinate 618,240,610 of OX422207.1, forward strand.
TCCCGATACAAGAGTAGGGATCAAGGTATTGTGCTTGGCGAGGGAAACAGTTATTGAAATATCCGGTTTGGGACAGACATGTGTGGTAAGTCCAGGAACCTATTGAGCAGCCGGGACGATTATTAGGATAGAAGTATGAGTTATATCCTCAGATGAGGACGCATGTTATTTGTGGCATGAATGACGTACTACATTTGTTACAATTGTATTTTCACTTGAGAGTCGAGTTTAGTGAGTATATCAGTAAGTTTATTATATATAAGAATATTTTCCCTGATAGTGTGGGGGTTACTTTTATTGTCATCCGCGGAGGATGAATGGGTATATTAATAGCGATTTATGCTTTATCGAAATTACTCGTTTTAGTGTTGTGTTATACGAGTATGATATGATCTTAATTATTATTTTATATATATGATTATACTGATAGTGTGCTGGTATTGCAAGTTTATTGGGATTACTACATCGGGGTAGCATGTTTTGTTCTGGCGAGGCCCCATTTGTTAGAGGGCCGGGCTTGCAATTGTACTTTCGTGCATATATGTATATATATATATATATATATATATATATATATATATATATATATATATATATATATATATATATATATATATATATATATATATATATATATATATGTTGTGATTTCAAAGTATAATGGTCTCAGATATTTAATCCCAGTATGCGTAGGGATTTCATTATTATGAGTCGTATGTAATTGATTTACTAGTCAACAAATAGTTAGTTGGTTTTTATAATTAACGATAGAGAGGTCGTAACAAAAAGAGTGCATTGTTTTATCACCCGTTAGAGATTTGGAAGTTTATACTCATAGTTGTGTGTCTGGGGACGGGAATTTGAGGGTCTCAAATATCTCGCATGTTGTATATGAAATGTGATTTCCATCACTGTAAAGAGAAAAGTGTCTTTCAGAAGGAGTTCTTTATTTATGTATAATTGCGAACTGAGATGAAACTTTGTTGTTAAAAGACGAGAGTGTAGGGGTACATATTATGGACAGGGCTTAACGGATTCCGATGACCAACAATGTTAGGTAGTAGTGTATCGAGGGGGTTCCTTGTTTGGATTTTGCTTTGCGAGACACCCCACGCATGAAACTGAGCGTAAGGTTGGTAGTAAGGAAATGTGTGGACCTTCGTTCATGATTTGGATACCTCTATCGTTATGGGAGTACGTAGTTATAACGGGAAGTTACAAGGAGTAAATTATGATGTACGGCCATTAGAGCCAGTTGTTAGTAAATTACGATATAAGTACTAATAAGGTTGGTTTTGTCACGGCGTGTTGAATGACGCATTGAGGATAAGGAGGATTTAGGATTTCTAATTCAGAAGCGATTGAGAATGCACAATTGGTATAGCACCGTTGTATTTACAGTGACAATAAAGATCTTGGGATTTATATGAAGCGTATATAATGTTTAAAAACCGTATGGTTGGGTTATAAGGAGGGTAGACATCTTGATTTGCTAAAGTGTCAATCAAAGGAAGAGGGAACAAAGACGGGTGAGATTATTACTTATGAGATTAAACGTCATAAGAAAAGGTGTAAGTGAATATCATGTGTAGTAAGTGTAGCACGTTCAAACTTGGAAAAAAAAGGCAGTAGAAAGACATTTAATAAAGGGATATCTCTTGAGAAGGCGAATAAATTATTATGAGAAATTTGGAGTAGAATCCCGATCAATTGAATGTTGGGGGTGACTCAAGAGTAAATAGAATGAGGATGTCAATCAGGTATAAAGTCCAGCTATGCACAAAGTGGTGAAAAGTGTAAAGGTCCAAACTTTTGATATTCGTCGGGAGAATAAGATCATTAAGTATCATTTAACGTGGAAAATTTTATGTGAATATCGACATTGAAAGAGGTATAGTAAGTAGTAGAACAGTTGGGGTTAGATGATCAACCAAATAATTTTGTATCAAGACGACGATTCCAAGAATGGGAGGGTTAAGTTGGAGAATTTTCTTGAGAGGTAGTCAACTTATTGATAAGTAATGAGTTCCTTCGATTATGTGGGACATGTTGTCCAGAAGGAGAGAAATTGTTATATACTTGGGGTGATTTACACTATTAGATAGTGAACACGCCGGTACATGGTTCGATACAGTACTATTCAGAACTAAGAGGAGATCCCCGAAATCTACCTTTAACGTGGGGTAACAAGAAGTAGTGGAAATACGTTTCACGTGGACTAGGCTGTATCACCTATGGCCCGAGGTGTAGGCGCAAGGTGATTGATGACTGGTGGGTTGTATAAAAGAAGGTTGAATTCATTTCAATATTTTTATTTCCAAATCGAGAAACTAGTAAGCAAGGTACGTTGTGGTAATGGGAAGAAAATATTATCTAATAGTACAGCTGGGTGAAACCACCCGTATCTATTTTATTGTGGACAAGGTGCCGAAAATTGTTTTGTGAAACACTACCCGAATGTATTTTTACCTTGTGTAATTCACAATGCAGGGAACAGAGATTCAAGGAATGGACAAGAAGTAGTCAGCTGTGTTATTAATTTCTTCCAGGTGGGAGTTTGGTGTGTTGCTAAACGCGGAAAGTAATGCGTAGAGAGGCACGGGCTAACAATAATATTGAAATGATGCGGCTAACGATGTATAGGCCATTTTTCTTTGATTGTTGTTTAATAAGAGCGCAACATGAGGTACATTTATTGAAGTGTATTCTGATAAGGTATCAAGTCTGTTAAACAAGCTTGTTGTGAACAAGGGCTTTAGTGATTGGGATTTTCTTTATATTTTGTTTGGAACACTAGAGGGTACCGAATTTTTCCAGGTATGCCTTATTTTTTCCGAATTTCGGGACGAAATTCTGTTATTAGGGGGGAAGTATGTAATACCCCGTACTTTTATTGATATTTATTTACGAGATTAATTAAATTAAATGTGAATTAATTGAGAATTAATCCGAATATAATACTAACGAGATGTGAGTTGGTATTTGTTTATAATGTGTATATATGGCAATATTGGAAATATTGAAATTATCGCGAGATTGAAATACGGCAATTTGGGAAATTTTGTTGGGACGCGTGTGACAGTTGCGTCAGGAATGTAATTATTTTAATTAAAAAGAGAATTTTATTTTTACCAACCGTATGGTCATTTTGAGTGCGCCAACGTGTCCGGAAGGGTCGAAATAGTCAGAAAACACTAGCCGGGGGTTTAGTTTGGGTCCCAGGGCATTTTTAGGCCATACCGGCAACTTAAAAGGGTAGTTTGGTAATTTTGGAATTTTGGGATTTATGACTAACGAATTTTGGGAGTTTAAAATAGGGTATTTAGGAACCCACTAACCCATTACCAGCACTTAACTAATTAGAAGGCTACGGGAGTTATAGGAGAAGTTAGGAGAGGTTCCCAAAAGAGAAAACCCTAACCTCCATCTTCAACCTTCAACCTTGGGAGAGAAAGAGATAGAGCAACCTTCTTCATTCTACACCAAATTCAGAGAATAATCCAAGGCAAGTGGTTTAATTTCGTTAATTTCAAGCGAATGTTTCTTCCATGCTTAGAAATTGATATAATTGCATTGTATTGGGAGACTTGTAAAAACCCATGTAATTGGAGTTATAAATTCATGTTTTGATAAAGAGATTGCATGTAGAATTATGTTTGGATGATTATATTGTTAGAAATACATCTTTTAAATGACAAAATGGATTTAATTGTGGATATTGATGACTTTAATTTTCTAGGGTTCATATTCATAAGGGTTGGAGGAATATTGAGAGATTTGATAATTGGGTGTGGTTTAGGGAGACTTGACCCCATAAATATGTTAAAATACGACCTAAGTATGTTTAGGAATGATTAGGGACCTTAAAACACTGTTGGGATAATGTTTGGATGAGTTTTGAGAAGAGAAAGTTGGAGGAAAAATGAATTTAGAAATTCTGGGCTCGAAACTGTCACCTCGTTAGAAGACCTGCCCAGGTCGTTCGAACGAGCTCGTTCGAACGAGCTTCTAACGAGTTGACAGTTTGACTTCTAACGAGTGGGATGTTCGTTCGATGCCTTTCGTTCGAATGAGATCTCGTTAGATGCCCACTTCGTTCGAACGAACTCTCGTTTGAACGACCTCGTTCGAACGAGACTTCTAACGAGTTGACAGATTTGCCTTTTTGGCCTGATTTGATTTCTATTGTCCATTAACCTTGTTTAATTGTAGAGATAACATTCCCTTGATGACTAATTGATATTGTTTGGATATTTGGGATATATTGAGGAGTAAAACATAGAAGTGTGATTTGAATCAAATGATAATTGTGGATTAGGACGTGAGTGACTATTACGATGTGAGAACAAGAGACGGCTTAAATATTTGTATTAACGGATATTTGGGATATATTGCGGAGTAAAATATAGAAGTATGATTGGAACCTAATAATATTTGTGGATTAGGACACGAGTGACTAATCACGTTGTGAGAATAATTAATGACTTAAATACATACGAACCGAACATATGAAAGGTGTAAAATTATAAGTTGGTATGACAATGAGAAGTATACCACTAATAAATTATGGTAATTACTAAGATGTGTGCATGCTTAGTATATGTATATGATTTTATGTGTATGACATACCTACCATACTTGCTATCACGGGAGGTTTGCGTTCGCTTAGGGCCATCTAATCTTTGTGTGCCTATGGGGGGATATAGATTGGTACCTCGAGGAAATAGGTCAGAGAAGGACTTATTGGGAAGTTAATAAGTCTGCTGATCATGGGAGCGTAGGTATGTGTGTGACCCATGTGATGTGACTGTGTTCGCCTCCATTGATTGTGATTGTTGTCATCTGAGAACGATTCCTGAGAGATTTGAAATGCGTGATCCTTATGTACGTGAGGTACCGGGATGGATAGCAGAGTATGTGTGCACCGCAGCTTAGCCTCGGGGTGCTTGTATTGTATATTTATGATGTGAATAATATACGGTTAAATGAAAAGGAATTGTTATGTTTCATTGCGAGAATAATTATAGTAACGCCTCGATAAAGCTAAAAAGGGATAACTTGCTGTGAATTGTAATGCTAATAATTGCGAATCCATGTTTAATTAAAGCTATCTATTTAAGTGATGACGTTGAGAATTCATATTATGAATCGAGTAGAAAGATTAGAACTTATGTCGGTTTAGTTAGATATGGATATCACGTGTATGGGTACGGTACGTTAGGAGTGTACAATTAGTCGAGAGGCGAGTATTTCATGTGAGAGCACGTCCTAACATGTATTTTGAATTCATTGTTTTAATGTTATTAAAGCACTTTGACCGGGCGGAAAAAGTGTGTTCGTGTGAGGACACAATCGTCGTGTGTTTCGCCGCCACGATACAAATAAAAACCTAAGCTACTACCAAACTTGACAAGCGAGAACAGCGGTAAGTCGGGTATCGTTAGAAATCCACAGGGAGTGATTAAATTTTAGATGTTAATTGTTTTAAGACTTCATGAATAAAAATGGTGTAAAATAAATAAATGAAAAGGTGATGGGTGGTTGTCGTGAATAAAGAAAAAGAGAAGTTAACGCTACACAAACGTAAAGCGAGGATTGGGATCGCATTCTACCATACGGATCGAAACAACTACTAATTAGAGTTAAGTCTCGAAAGCATTTAATCGAGCATAATCCATTAAGCATAAACATCACGCAATAAGGAATTTAAGCGAAAGTTGCGAGATTAAACATTTAATAAAAAATGGTGACACGCGGATTAAATTCGAATAATCGCTATAAACACTAACGTTGCGTGACAAAGAAAGTTAAACGCATAATAATCCGACTTTAATACGCGAGGTTTCAATTAAATGCAATTTTACACGAAACCCTAACTTTCGAGGTCCAAACCCGTAAATGGCGGAAATGCAATCCCGACCCTATTTATCTAAGGGCAATACATAAATGAAACTAATTAACAAAGAAATAAACTAATTAAGCAAGAAATAAATTAAGTAAACTAATTAACAAAGCATGAAAATTATCTAGAAGCAAGAATTAAAGGAAAATGAGCTATATTAATGGTAGAGGAGATGAATAGTCAACTTACAAATCAATTAGATTGTCAATCCAAAGAGAAATGAAGAAGAACCATCCAAAACCCTCAAAACCCTAACTATTCTAACCTAAAATCGTGTATCTACAGGTATCTAGCCTTATTACAACAAAATTGGCTTATATAGTAAGTTGGAATAAAAATAAAGAAGAAAGAAAAGAAGGCAAAATATCTGCAGAAAACAGAGCATCGATCGATCGACCCCTTTGGTCGATCGATCGACCTAGGCAAAAATTCGGCAAATCCAGAATGGTCAATCGATCGACAAAATGGGTCGATCGATCGATCAAGCAGGGCAGAATGCAGCAGCCTACTGCATTCCTCCTCTCTTCTTCTCCTTCTCCTCTTTTGCTTCCTTGTTTTTCCTCTACCGAACTCGCCGTAACTTCTTCGTTATGAATCGGAAACGCACACCATTCACTGCCACGCGAAGCTAGAGAGAAGGGATAGAACTTCCGTGAGATTTCGGGACAGGTACCCAAGCTGTGAAAAGACTAAAATGCCCTCGAACGTGCGATTGTGTACGGAACTTCACCGGAATGCATCCGAACTTCATACTAAGCATCCAAATACCTACAAAAGCTCAATTAACCCCTGCAAAACATGTTAACATAGAAATCCGAGGTTTTCTGGTTAACGAGCATACATATAGGGATTAAGATACCCGAGGGGGCTAATAACGCGTAGGTTAACGGGTGAAATGCGCAATATTTGCGTCGTATCACACTTGTTGTTTTTAAAATACTCTCCACTTTGGGGCTCTGACCCGTTTGCTTTCAAATCTTTTTTTTTTGTAAAACCTTTTTAGGTGCCCAGCCACAAGGACACCATGCATAGGATTGCCATTCAGGTGACGAGTTGTAGCTGTTGTGGAAGTTACAGGGCCTTGATATTTGACGCCTCATTTTCTAGTCTTGACTCCATATTCAGTTTCATCATTTGTAGGGCATGTCGCCCATTTCTATTAGAGACATTTCATATTTCAGTTATTCAGATTGTTGGCATGTAATTAATTCAGGATACACTGTTTTATTTATTTTCAGTTTGTGGGATTGTTGTGAGGAGTTTTTCCTCCGGACTTATTATTATTTGTTGGTTACATTATTGAGACTTTCTGGTGTATGGCGATGATATTCTTTCACATTTCATTTATCGCATGTTAATCAGATTTAATTTAAAATTTGACATCTTACCTTTTAAATACTAGGTGGTTAGTAATGATTAAAATGTTTTCAACGGTGATGTTATTAACTGGACCAACTTGACATTTTGTATTAATTTAATAAAGGAGTAGCTACCGGGTATTTAATTAGTCGGGGTGTCACACCATGTAGATAGTATGAAATAATGGCAGGAATAAATATTTAGATTCCAAAAATATGAAATAGTTAACCAAAATATACAAGATCAAATTAAGTGTGAAAGAGAAGGGAACTGAATATTAACACGGATAATTGCAATAGTGCAAGCCCTTTTTAGAAATAACTTGGCCTTCCATGGCACGAATGAAAAGATAATAAAAAGAATAATGGGATTTTTTTAAGTATTATTAAAAAAAATCGCATTTGATCCTTTAATGAAAGAACATATTCAGCGTATTTTAGATAAAGAAATTCATTATCACTATTTACGTCACAACCTTCAAAATTGAGTTACTACTTTTATTAGCGAATGAGATAAAAAAAGGTAGTAATTCAAAGACTCAAAGAATCAAAATATTTTTTATTAGCCTTGATTGTACTCTGGATGTAAGTAAAGAAGAAAAAATGTCAATCAGAATATGTTGTGTTGATCTTCAAAAAGTCCATTAAAGATACAAAAAATTATTTAGGATTTATAAAGGCACACAATACATCCAATGAAAGGATTTTTAATGAACTTATAAAGTTTTTATCAAGTCACAAACTTAATATATCTGTCACGGTTGCCTCGATCGAAAGCAGTTTTTCAAAAATAAAATTAATAAAAATATTACTTTTGTTATAATATGTCACATGAAAGATTAAATGAATTATCATGTTATCAATTGAAAAATATTTGTTAAAAATAATTAAATTTGATAATTTAATTGATAGTTTTGTCTCGAAAAATGCGAGAATAACACATTTTTTTTAGTTTTTTTCTTTTTATGTAAAGGGTCCCCTAATTGGTTTTTTGCCTAAGGCCCTAAAACTTTAAAGACAACCATGTTTATCACGTACATATCCTGTTGTAAGAGGCAGTAGGTAATCCCTTCATTTCCTTCCCATACTTCTTCCCTCCTTTTCATCCTCATCTCTCAACTCTCCTCACGCCAGCTAACCTAAACCCTCCGCATAATTTCTCCCCATAAACCATCTAAACTATCATAACCATGTGCCTAACCTAACATTCCTTCCTCTTTTATCTCTCCTCTCTAGCCTACCTTACAACACCAATAACCCCTGTTGCTTAAGATTGTAGCCCAGTTGTACCCTTTATAGCCTCCTCACTAATTTTCTACTCTAGTTTCTTCTCTCATCACCTCACACACCTTACACCCTCTCTCCCATTTCCCATGCACACATATTCCTTCACCCCTCACATTTTCCTTTCTCTCTCTCTCTCTCTATCTCTCTCTCTCTCTCCCTCCCATTTTTATCCTTTTCATACCACATCCAAATTCACATTATGTTTTTACTCTGTCATATACCTTCCAGCCAAACAAATAAAAACACAACCATAAACCATTTGTCTTTCAACATATGCCCCAAGCCTATTTTCACCTCACTTATATATTGGAAGCAAGGTGCATTGAAGTACACCTAGAAGAGTACATAGACGAGTTGAAGTGAAAAGTCCATTGAAGAGTTCACAGTGTAGCCATTCAGAATTCATTTTTAATGCAACTTGCTAGTGTATTTTCCTCATTGTTAGTGTAGGATTAATTTCATTGTCTAGAGATGACGAGGTAAATACAATTTGAGAGAATCATATAGTTAGTTGAGGGATTTTAAATAATATTGTTGGAGGCTTTTGTTGTAGTTGGAGTAGATGATATCAATTAAAGAGATTGGTTTGCATATTTTATCTCCTACTTTTACATTTCGATTCGTTTTTTATGGAATTGATATTGAATAATCTGTTTCATTTTATTTTTATGGAAGGGTAATATCCCACAACGATTTTGGTTTTAGTCTTTTATTTCGATTAATTTTGCAATCTAACTTTATACCACTCTAAAAAAAATTGGTTAGGATATAAATCAGTTTTTATGAACTTTTCTTAGTCAGTGATTCCTTTTAATTAATTTCAATATAATTTTAAAAGACTTTGTAAAATCATAAAATTAATTTTCTAAAATGTTATCTACTTAAATCACTTGTGTGATGAGAATCAACTTTTGATATATATATATATATATATATATATATATATAGGGAGAGGTTCAAAAGTGAACTAAAAGAATGAACTTTTTAATGAACCTACTAAGATATAAAAAATTCATCCTGAATTTCTTGTTGTAATTGGTCCGCGCCAGTGGGGGGATTGAAAAAATATTCATTGCCGCTGGCGCGGACCAATTATAACAAGAAATTAAGGATCAATTTTTTAATGTCGTAGTAGGTTCATTAAAAAGTTTATTCTTTTGGTTCACTTTTGAACCTCTCCCTATATATATATATATATATATATATATATATATACATACTAGGATATGCCCGTGCCTGAACGCACGATGCTAATTTTTGAATGTACATAATTGCAAAATGACAAAAAAAATCAAAGTACGTAATTACAAAACGACAAAAATTTCGTTCCCCAACAAAACAAAGCGTACTTTTAAAAAAATTGATCTTTAAAAATTTGGGCAAAAGAATTTTGTTCCTAACCACTAAGAAAAACATAACCTATTTAACTCCAAAAAACAACAAAAGAACATTTTTTTTTATAAAAATGTAATATTTTTAACTCCAAAATAATTTTTGAGCTTAACACCCTCTAGTAATGGGTCTAAGTAATCCATTACACCACCAACAACAAATGCATTCACCAATTATACTTATTATGTAATCAATATTTTTTAAGCATAAACCTTTTTGTTTCCTACTTTTCCATTCATTTTAGTGCCTCGTACACCTTACTCAAATAGTTTAATTGCCAAAAACATTTTTGAAGTAAGAATAATACACAACTGTCAAAGTAAATAATAAATATTTGTACAATAATCTATCAATTATGAGAATTTAAGTTCAAACTGAAGGACACATCTTCAGTGTATTTATAACTTGTAGAGTAGTTAAAGTCATCGAATACACATGACTTCAAAGCAATAAAGGTAAGTAAATGAGCCCCATCATTCCCAGCACAAAGAAAGCAGTAGACAAAAATGACTTAGTTCAAAAAGTGTAAGCACCCCTCCAACTACAGTTACAATCTTGGAGCAGAATCAGGCACCAGATTAATACCTGCATCAATTACATCCTTTCCAACCTTCCATGCAGTCTCAATAACTCTTACAAAATTGGATTGGGGAGCATAAACCATTGCTTAATTCGAATGTTAGAGAGGAGAGAGTTTTTCTTAGTACCGGGGTCGGATTGGTGGCCACCTAACAACTTATGCCCTGTCATTTCGCATACCCATAAAATCATTAGTTAATTAATAAAAATGAACATAAATTGAAATGATGCATTTTGAAGACTTTATGAAACCAACATTTTTTGCAAGAAATAAGATAAATCTTGAGGGTTTAACATACTTGGTTGCAGATTCATCTTCATATTCAACATGTTCGGAATGGACGTCGCCTTTTGGAACTCCCTTGGGTAAACAAAGTGACCATACACCTCTTTCAATAAATTGAGATGGACATTCATTTTTGCCCTTGAAATTGAACTAATTTCATCCAACACAAAATAAATAATTGAGTATAGAAAATCCAACCAACGCTAAGAACCATATTTAAATTCCAACAAATAAGGGAAGATGAAAATTAAGTCCATTACCTCCATCCATTTTCAAATCCACATATAGGGTAGGAACATTATTTTGGTCAAATTAAGTCACTTTGTTATAATGTGAAAAAAAAAAGTGTTAGTCCATGGAAGTGAAATCTAAATCCATCAAACTTTAACCTCCTTATTTGAAAAAAAAACATAGGAATAGAAATAAGCTTATCTAAGTAACATAAAAAAATCAAAAAAATGTATACCAAGTTTAACACCTTAATAAAAATCATTTCAGAATCAGCCTACAAAATATAAGAACCAGGTTTATATTGATTATTACTTTTTTAAGAATACTCAACCTATTAACATACGTTCTAAGAGTTGTTGAGACAGGTAAGACTCAACAGAGACCTTCTATAGTAATTTTTAACTATGGTTTAAGCCTAATGCAACAAATAACAACCTCATTGAAGCGATAACAAACAAAAAGAAGGTAAGTAGTGAAATAACAGCCTCATTGAACTGATAACAAACAAAAAAGTAATAATCAATAGAAATGAAGCCCAAAAACTTAAAACTCAAACAATCAAAACATTTAAAAGAAATAAAAATGTGATGTGTTAAATTTAAGAGACTTGAGATAAACCCCATAGTTTCAAACAAAACCCGAAATGCAACAAACTTATAACAAAGGTGAACCTTAAATTTTAAAAACATTAGAAAAATCAAACTGTGAAGAGTGAGAGAGAGGGAGAGAGACCTTATGAAATTCATGTCATGCTCTAATGGTGATAGATTCTCTGAGAGCTCTAGCCTTTTCCCCAGAAATTCCATCCTACAAATGTCCTAGAAAATAATGAATATCAATCGAGAAAGAGAGAACAAAAGATTTTAAAACAAAATAGATATTGTTCCATATAGTAATAGTTATAAAAATAATCTTGTATAGAACATACATTCATACAGAGAACCCTTGTCTAACAACACTACACCTAACCAATCATCGACTTTATAAACCGAGGAAACCCTCAACCTATTCCGGCCGCCCTCACTAGCGAACCCCCTTCTCCTCTAAACTCTGGCCAACCACCAACAATTTCTAACCCACCAGCAACAATATCTATGTCTGCCCAGCCATTATCCAGGAACCCCAAAACCAAGTGAATCTCAACCAACCTTTTAGCTCCTAATAAACTTTCTGACCCGTTAGCTAACCACCACCTAACCCGAACCCTCTAAACCCTGACCCGACCACCAATATGACCTATTTAGACCCATCTTACCACTCCAACTCATCCATATCCTAAACCACACATTGAAACACCAAGAATCCATCACCATCTATAAGGTTTAACCCATTCCAAACCTTATAACCAACTGACCCAGTAGACCCATAACAACCCGGAAATCGGAAACCCTTTTTTGCAAACCCATTTTTGACTTGGTCAAAATAGTACCGGTCTTAAAAGAAACTTAAGTCTGACCGTAAGAGAATGCCGAGATCCGTTGATGGAGGAACCATAAACGCATAGTCATCTTCACCTCCTGATTACCTAAAAGAAAAGGTAAAAAATTCTTAACTGAGTGAGATACCATATTAGAGTTAGAATACATCTTTATAGCCGAAAATAATCAAGAACAAATGTAGAAAGATCTAACCTTGTTGGAGCTTATGGAAAAAGAAAGGTCAGGGAGATTGAGACAGCAAAAGGGGGTCTGATGGAAAAGGGGATCGTGAGATATGGTCAGAGAGAGAGAGAGAGAGAGTTTGAGAGAGTGTGTGCATCGATTTTTGATATTGCATTGGGAAGTGAGAGTTCAGTACATCCTGAGTTGGCTGTAGAGCACTAACTAGAGTTAATAGGTGTAATTTCCTCTTTTATCCGTGTATTTGAATTTTGGGTAAAAGGAGGAAAGAAAATGAAGCGTTAAAAAGGGGGGGAAATCAAATATTTAAGGGGCAAATATGGTAAGAGGTGTATTTTAATCTCAACCATTGGATAGTTGCTTTGTTGGCTTCGATCTGAACCTTGAAGTGTCTTCCCATCTTATGAATAGTGAAAACACCATTGTAACTTATTATATATATATATATATATAGGAATTGGAGCTGGAATTGGAGTTTAATTGAATCAGAAATTTCGTTATTAAAATATTTATAGGAATTGGAGATGGATTGTTGTTCCCCTATTCTTCCCATATTATTTCCCGTATATTTCTCTCATTATCGTTTCTTTTTATTTAGTTCACTTTAAAAAAATTGCATATTTAGTTAAGTAAAAATCCCTTGAAAAATCACTTTAAACACGTGAGAATGTATTTTCACTTGGCTTTACTAATTGTTCCTCACTATTAAAATTGGATTGACACTCTTACTTACCTTTAAACAAGTTATTATCCTTTTTGTACGTAAAAATCAAGGGAATTTTGTTGATAAGAACTTTCCACAACACCACATACTAAAGAGACTTTCCATAAATACACACACTTATACATGTAAATTAACATATACACACAATCACATGTATACACATACATATATACACACATGCATACAAATATTCACATACACGCACTCGCACATATATATACACTCACTTGAACACCAACATATATACATATACATACAACCACACACATATATGCATATACAACCACACACATATATGCATATACAACCACACACATATATTCATAAATCGCACATATACATAAATCGCACATATCTCTCTCTCTCTAGCTCTCTCTCTCTATCTCTCACGCACACACACACACATATACAACAAATCAAAGATCGATATTGTGATAGGAAAGAAAGAGAAGGGATAAATATTGAGCCGAAGATGGGGAAATGGAAAATAATAGTGTGTTGTTTCAAATGGGTTATATGTGGAATTTAGGGTTTATAATGGGTATTTGAGGCATTTTAGTTTATGATATTTTAAAAATAGGACTAACATGATTAAATAAAATCAATAATACTTAAATTAGGGTTGACTAAAAAAATAGAACTAAAATACAATAACCCCATTCAAATACCCCTACAAAACCCAAAATCATAAATAATATAATAACCTGACACCTCACCACAATAGGTTCCAACCAAAATCACCCTCATCAACCACACTCATCATGAAGCTTTGTCACTAGCATCTCAGCATATATAATCAACTATTACATCCAATAATCACAACCACCACAACATTTGACAATCACAAATAATCGTTGTCAACCACATTATCGCAAATTCACAACCATCCATAAGAAGAAGAAAAATATATTCTTAGTTCATATTTATTGAGAAAATAATTACTCCAACAGAGAAACAAATGAAAGATATTTAGTCTAAAAGAAGATTGAGAAGAATAAGCACAGAGTAAGTATTTAGTATGATAGTAAATATTTGTTAACAAATGGAAAAGTACACAAATACCATATGTTACTATAGTATATACTTACCTAACAAGAAAAAAATAAACAGATAGTAATTATTTTATATTGTGGAAAATAAATATTTTATTTAAACACTCGTCATAAATATTTACGATGTTGCGAGATGGTGAGATTAATGACATATCATATTATATTATTAATAACAATGAATTTAAATAAGTCAGTAAGAATAAGAAGAAAACTATGTAAATAAGTTTTATCGAAGAAGAAGAAGAAGAAGAAGAATGCAAAGATAACAAATATTTGCAATGTTAAATAATATTAATTATGAAGATTAATAATTAGTGTAATTTCATAATAAGTATTTATAATTCTAGGAATAGGGGATTGGGAAAATAGTAAAACTAACTAATAAATCTACGCTTTTAATTGGAATAATAATAATAATAATAATAATAATAATAATAATAATAATAATAATAATAAAACCATTTACGCAACGTCACAAATTCAGCTATATTATTCTCATAATTTTCCAAGTTTATGTAAAAATTTAGGATTTTTCAAAGAATTTATCAAATGTTAAATTTGAAGCATGTGTAGCGCACACGACACTTTCCATCCAAAATTTAACGGTTTGTTTTGGACGTTAGTGATTCAACTAGCAAACTTTGGGGGTTTCATGTGCCACTATTGAAACTTTAAGTACTCAAATAAAAATTCGATCAAACTTCAAGGGACTAAATTGCCACTGACCCTTTTAACACATAAGTTTTCAAATTGTTGTATTTTCAATAAGTTAAGGCGAGGAGACTTATAATAGTTTGCCTAATCGTCATCAAAATATTACACTTAAAATCTTGGATTTTTTTTTATTTCTCCCTTGTATAAAGGTGTCACTTAACTCCAAGTTATATAACCCATAGTCTTTTGCACTAAATAATTTAGCACCTAAGCAAATGGCGCACTGGACTGTTTAACATGGGACAATTTATATATAAAAACATGCCATAATTTTAAAACTTTGATTGTTTGATGATTCTCTTCCATGCTAAAATATCATGGGAGGTGGGACCATTCACCACCATGGTAAATTATTTAGCATGGAGAAACTAATTTACGTTATATGGTTGTGTTTTCACAAGGGCACTGCTATTGGCACTAAAAAATCGACTCCATAATACCCATACTCCATAATAACTTCCTAACACCACACTTCACCTATTATTACTACCTTATACCACCGCAAGACACCCATGTATCTAAAGTGTAAATTTTATCAAGTCCAACCCCCTCTTCCACTATCTATCTATCTCTAACTTCACTCCCCCTCCCCCCCCCCCCCCTCCCCCCCCCCCCCTTAAAATTCAAACAAGTCGCATAAAGCTCTCCAAACAAGCAGAGTTTAATTCCTACTATCATCCTTAAATCATCTCTTCTCCTACCTCTCTCTCACACAACAGGTAATCTTCTTTCTCGGCCAGATTTGCTATGGTTTATTTAACCCTTACAATTTTTAAGTTTGACACCCAAAAATGATTTAAAAATACACAAATATGTGCTATTGAAACGTGTTTTAATGTTTGGAAATCATTAAAAAATGACAAAATTGCATTATAGAAAAGTTATCCAATGCCATGCAAAACTATAAAAAAAAACATTCTATAACTTTAGGATCCCAGTACCAATAATAACAGACATGACTCGGGATTGTTATGCCGAGTCATACCATAATTTAAAAAAATTAAAAGGTTTAGTTTGGAATAATGATACCCGTTGATTAAAGTAGGAGTCTGGGTTTAGTTGACGAACCTTAATGTTATAACTCATGTTATTATCCTGAATCACATATTATTTGGATACATATGATATTTCTCATTTGTTATATCTATGACCATCCTTAATTTAAGTAATTGGGGTTAATACCCTGACTAATGACAAGAGTTTCATTCATTTAATAAAAATTTCCATTATAGTAGTTGAGTTAAATCGGGTTCCAAAGCCCGACTATTAGATGCACAGTTCATTATCTGAATCTCGAATCTATCGATGATTTTTTACGCTTTTATCCTTATATACCATATAATTTTATTATGCATTTAATTTACATCACATTCCATATTACAAATGGTTAAACTCTCTTTTATATCAAGTTGTAAAATGGAACCCAAAAAGTGTTATTTAAGGAGAAACAAGATTCCAATCATTGCTTGTAAGAGGAAATGTCGTCTACAATAAACACTGTAATTGGAAGGAAAAGCTTGTCCGAGACTAATAGTATGCAGGAACACAACCCCCTGATGTCAAAGAGGAGAATGGTACTCCAAATGTCCACATGGCTAGAACAATATAGGAGGGGGTTAACCCATAAATATCACTGAGGCTAATAGTGATGGGGGGGAGTCTGAAATTGAAAGTGTGAATGTCAATGTCGCCTAGGAAATGCCATCCAATAAACGAATGTTGGTAGTCAAGATGCCACAAAATTACGGTGTCCCCAAGGATCTTGGATTTCTAAAGAACTTCACTAACCATATTGCATATGCGATATGGACTGTATCTATAGGAATACACTTAATTGTATTCATATATTTTTAGAACTAAAATTGATGCATTTAGTGTTTAAAATAACCTACATTGATTATTTTTTATATAGGCTTAATATGGACCTCTACTCTGCATGAACCACTAGACTAAAATCAATGAATGAATAGTATAGAAACTTTGTAAGGGAGTATGAGATAGGGTTAAGAATTATGTGCTCATGGGGTCGATATAGCACTGTCACCGTTATAGAGTATGCCTTGAAATTGGAATTTATCGAGCAGTGGCATCCCAAGAATAATAATTTTCATATGCCTTTGGGAGAGATGACCATCATGCTTGATGTCGTAGTCTAGTTATTTAGGCTCTCTATAATTGGAATTTCTGTATGTGTAGATGATGGGGGAAGGTATTTGTTTCCCCAAAAGGCCACATATCTATTAGCTTAATATTTGGGAGTAAGTTAGGAAGAAACAAAAGAAGAGTGTCAGTCGTCATATGTCGTAACGCTGAATTGGATTGCTTATATTTTTTAAAAGAAAACCAAAAAGGTCAAGGTCCCAACAGATAAGTTGGATTGTTGTGATAGGGCCTATTTTTTCTACATCATTAGTTGAACCGTTATTCTTGATAAGATGAAGAACAAATTTTTTATCTACTATCTATAACTCCTAAGGAATCTAGATAACATTGGTGGCATTGCATGGTGGCATGGGGATCATATCCCACTAATACCGGTAGCTTGGCTTAGGATCTAGATTAAGGGTGAAGAAAATGACTGGTTGTCTTTCTTTGTTACAGGTACGAAAAAGCATTATTGTTATTAATATATCTATGAGTTCCTATTTTTTTAGACATTTAATAAGTTTGTGTATTGTTCATGAAGTTGTATATTTATGAGAATTTTAGCATACTCGGGGCATACTTGAGTATGGAATTCAACAACACCATGACAAAGATGACTTAGTGGTCATTGCAACCTTTATCTTAGAAGAATTCTATTTGGGAGCTATATAATATGGAGAGAAACTTAATGACTTGTCCTCTAATATTGTAAGTATATTATTTATTCATAGTTTAACACTATTGGGACTTTATTTATGTTTTATATTTGTCGTCTGGTTTGATGGTACCCGTACAGGGACGAGACAGATGCGTATCCATTCTATGAAGTCACATTTTATAATGGTATACTGATTTTCTTTCATGCTGGGGAATCGTACTACCCCGAGCACGTATTGAGGCAACTGGGACATGTCCACATCATTCTTAACGACCCAATGACACCGATCATAGATAAGAGAAAAAATAAAGTTGACAGGTATAACGTTAAGTTCAATAATAAAAAATGGCACCAAGAGAATGGAAAGACCATTTTCTTACAAGTTATGTTCAGTACCGATATCATTTCGTGGGACGCAATCGCAGGTTACATGATGTGGTTCTTGACATTCTCCCATAAAATTATCCAAAATCCTGTCAATCGCCAATCCAAATCTAAAAAAACTTCAATCGTAAAATTTCATGTGTCGGTTCAATTTAAATTGAAATTATTTAACTATGGTAGTTATAATGTTAATACTTATTTAGTTTCAGTATGATGAAGTTCAAAAGGTTATGGATTTTTCCTTATAAAACATCAAATATGGGGACACTACTGATGCAAGAACAATTCTTCAATCTAAGGGCAACTAGGATGGGAGATGGACCACCACAAAAAAAAAAAAATAGAAGAAACATAAGAAAAAGGGTGCCATAGATATGGAGGAGGATCCCAAAAAATGACCTCTAAAAAGAAAGAGGAACTGATGAATGTAATATATGGTTTTGTTTGTTAGTATTATGTAATATTGTTTTATTTTAATTTTGGTTGGATCTTGTATTTGGATTATTATATAATGTTGGGATAAATTGAAAAAGTTACATATTCTTGTTATTTTTGTACTTATTATATAAATATCGTAAAGATATTTGTGTTAACCAGGATATGAATACCGAACCATAATATATATATATATATATATATATATTTGTTTTTAAATCACAAAACTAACATGTTTATCTATCTGTTTTGATCACATACCAAGATATTGAGGCCACATATGCCTTATTCTTTTAGGGATATAAATCCCAAATAGTTAAACCATGATTCTCGTCACAAAACAATCATACAACCATTCGGTTCATTATGTATATGCTAAAAAAGTGTACGGTATTCGATATCTTCAGCATTGAACTAAGATGTTGAAGCCATATATGTTTTGTCTTATTAAGGTCCTAAATGTTGAATCATTGTATAATGACACGGTATTCATGTCCCCAACTGATTTTCCTTGTGGTATTTTGAATAAACAAAATCCTAACTTGTGGTATTATGAATTGATCGGGCTGAAGGTGACGAATTTTTAACCAACATTCATCATTACAATACAGAATTTACGCTTACTTTACAATGTTAACACAAAAAAAAATTTAAACACTTATTAACATAATATGTTAATAAATGGATGTATCATAAGTCATGATAATAATTTTAACACAAACATAAGCATTGCAATAAAACCAATACATAATAGCAATGAATGGAAAGATGTCCTTGATGGTATTGGGGTAAGCAACCCAATACACATTGAACAACAACTACACTTCATTACAATCTTCTAGGTTGGGGATTTAACAAGAGAACCCAAATTGTTTATGAACTTCTTGTACATATCATCATCCAAAATAGTTCTCCTTGAATGAGATTCCATGTTCTTGGTGATATGAAATGTTCACAACATATACTCTGCATGTAGGAATACATTCCTTAACGCGTTAATACCTTCATATTCTCGATTAATAACAAAGACGTCGAGTGTCACAAATGGATCAAACAGCGTATTTAGTCAAACTAAATGCCATCGGTAATTATCTACCTTTTATGAAACAAAGAAAGAAAATACAATGGTGAAGGATCAATTATACGATATCATCCCAAAATTTAAACAAGTGGCATCTTGTAGCGATTAGTCTTTTATATACAATGCACAATAACTACTCACATAAAACACTTCGCTAATTGTATGTAATGGAAGTTGTTCTAGAATATGTCTTTCACTTTCCCAGTACTCTCATTATACCTACACTAATAAACGTAGATCATGTCTCTTAGTAATTGCATTAAATGTTTCATTATGATTATATCATCTCTCCCGCCTTTCTTCAACTTCTCTTTTCAATTGTAAATAGTCTTCGTTGTCGAAACGTTGGATTCATGATAACATTTTAGAGTAGTAAATAGAGATTGGCTTCACAGAGTTGGGAGTTATTTCCTCTAAAAATTTTCTCTCCTCGGTGGTAATCACACAACATATTGATGGCCAAAAAGTGTCTTGGGTAGAGAGTGATTGTGGACTCCATTACAAACTTAAAGAATCCATCGACCATTTTCTAAGGGGCTTCTTCAAAGAAAACAGAAAATTTCACTTCTTGGTGGATGAATATCTATTTGGTTTCTTCTCACAGTTACTTGCCTTTTTGTGATCCCTATACATTCCTTATCTTTAACACCCCAAGTGAAGACAACCCTTCCATGAGGACGATGATGTCTCTAACTTGATTGTTACAACAACAATTCATATTAACCTAGCTTGATTTTATGCCCAACCAACCAACTCGTGTCGCGAGGCAAATACCTAACATAAAATATAACAAATTTGATTAATATTTATCTACATGATCAAACTAACTAGCGTAATTGAGCAATGTGGGTACAAACCTAATTAGTAACTGACATCAATATTTAGAGAAAACCTATCTTTTTTGTCTTAATCTCCATCAACAATTGCATCTTACAAAAATGAGTTAAACTCTATTCAGGGATCCAGGAAAATATAAAATTCAAACATAGAAATAATAAATATCTTTTTCACTATTTAGGTAAGAAGATTCAGCCTACACCTGACGAACAAACTTACATATGTAAGGTGTTTGTTCGTGGCATAGATGATGAAATATTGACCCACATTCATCATCTACATGATGAGGTAATGTAACAAGGATTCGGGGTCTAGATACCAAACAAGTTTTGTTTATCATTACGTAAACCAACTGAGATTGGAATCTAGATAAAAACTGTATTGATCAGTTTCGTCATCTCCATAGCTAATAAAAACTTATTCATTAAAATATATATAATTGTTTTGATATCGTGTTATCAAAAAATGTTGTCGTTGGCAGTACCCCGATACTGAATGTCTATTACCTTCATTAACTTTTTACAAGTTATATAAACCATCACAAAATAACAAAATGCATTCATAAGTAGAGAATGATACCTCTTGCGGATTGTTTGAACTACTTTGAAGTGAGTTTGAAGTCCCAAAATAAGTGGCATTATTTGTATCAATTTTCATGGTTTATATGATTTGAAATGCTCACAAAATATATTAAGATGGTAAAAAACGTTCTAGTATAAATGTAATCATAACATGTAATGAGAAAATGGAATTTGTAGGTTTGTGTGGGGAGTTTTAAGACCCGAGAGGGAGCATGAACTCTCTTGAGAGTTCGGAGAAGTTTATTGGTTTGAAAAACTGGAAGTGGGGCTCTATATATGTTTAAAAAATCATTATATATGATATGAATGTAAAAAACAAGTTTGGACATAATTTTTACAGTTAGTGTCAATAGCAATAACATTTTCACAATGTATCCCAAGAGCGAAATAAACATTTTATTTATTAATATAAACTTATTTAAACAGACCTTTTAAAGTCATCCCACTTGGATTGTCTTAATCTCGGAGGGAAGGGGTATAATTTAACACAAAAATTGCTGTATTTTGCAATTAGTTAAGGGGGGAGACTTAGAATAGTGTTGTAATCATCATTTAAATATTACAAACAAAATCTTGGATTTTTTTTAAATTTCTCCCTTGCATAAAGGTGTAATTTAACTCCATTACTATATATATATATATATATATATATATATATATATATATATGTCCCACATACATTACATAGACATAGCTAGAGAGTTGCAAAGGAAATCCATAAATCATGGAGATGAAGGCCAATGTCAACACAAGCATGAAGAAGACCCTTCTTGTTCTAAACTGCACCATTCTTTCCACAGGTACTTGTGGTGGTCCATTAATAATGCGTCTCTACTTCATCTACGGAGGCAAATGTAAACCGATGGTTGGCCACTAATTCTTATCCCACTAACCATGACCTACCTACACCGTCGCACCAACCGCTCAAACCTCAATCCAACTCTTTTTTTAATGCAAACACGTTTATGTATTACATCCATAGTCATATGTATCATAACCATCCTCGATGACTACCTCTACGCGTTTAGTGTGGCATGTCTGCCCGTGTCTACATCATCATTTCTTATAGCCACACAATTAGCTTTCATTATTTGTTTTGCTTTCCTTCTCATTAAACAAAACTTTAATTTGTATTTGATAAATGCAGTCGTTTTATTGACCATTGGAGTCGTTGTATTGGCTTTGCGCACTAGTAGTAATAGGTCGGTTGGTGAGTCCACGAGGGAGTATATTTGGGGGGTTTGATGACACTTGCGGTAGTGTCGTTGTATGGGTGTAGACTGCACTTAGTGGATCTAGCATATAATAAGGGTAACAACCAACTACATACACACTTGTGATTAGGGGTGTGCATAAACCTAAATGGATGGAAATAACTAAACCGAACTGAACCTACATTTGTGGGTTTTTATGAATGCGGTGAAAATTGCAAATGACCGAATAAATATGTCTAGTCTCAATCTTGGGTCCTAAAAAGCAGGTCTGGACCGTATCGGGCCGTTTTTTTTTTTATTATTATTATTATTATATATATGTGTGTGTGTGTGTGTGTGTGTGTATATATGTATGTTCGTATATTAATTTAGTAACTTACACAAGTTACAACTTGTTTACACATTTACACGAACCAACCCTAAACTCTTCTTCTTCTTCTTCTTCTCTCTATCTCTCTCTCTCTCTCTCTCTCTCTCTCTCTCTATTTATCTATCTATCTATCTATCTATCTATCTATATATCTATCTATCTATCTATCCACCACCGCCATTCCCTCCACCGGATAGTGGAGTAGGACCCAGCTCCAGTCAGCCGCCACCTCAGTCTGAGATGGCTGATGTGGCGGCAGCCTTGAAGTCTCTGGCAGCAAGCCAGCGGATCATGCAGGAGCAGTTCACAGCTCTAAGCCAGAACATACTAAGACCACCAGGGGTCTCACCTGAGATGATTACTCAGGCAGCAGCTCCAGGACAGCATGAGGCCAGGGGACCACCCCAGGCACCATGCAAAGACCTGCCACTCCCTCAGCGGCGTAGGGATGTTGCTGACCCCCGGCATCTATGCCTGGGGAGGCAAGGAAACCCTTGCCCTGAGGACAAGTATGATGATCTGGAGGGGGAGGAGGCCCCCATAGAATGCTGGGAACCGTATGAGGTCTCCAACAATACTGTACGACCTCTCCAGGAGAGCAGAGGGAAGTGTGGAAGGCAAAATCCTGACGATCGCCCAAGAGGCTCTGCTTTCGATCGCTTGAGCAGGGGGTCGGCCTTTGAAAGTCTGGGCCCAGTAAATGACCAGCGGGAAAAATTGTCCAGGTCAAGGAGTGCCGCGAGGTCCAGAAGGGAGGCAGCAGATGACCGACCCCGCGGGGGCCGGCCCATAAGATGGGATGACGGCCAGGGGGAAGTAAACATCCGACACAGGCCAGCCGCGACAGGACCCTCCGGCCATCTCAAAGAGGCGGCAGGGGATAACATCAGACAGGCCGATCCTACGAGGCCATGGAATGACTCGATCTAGCGATTAGAGGATAAGATTGGCGATATACTGAAAAGCCGAGACCCTCTTAAGAGGAGATACACCATGGGCTCACCCTTTGTGGCGAAGATAGTCAACTTCCCTACGCCATCAAAGTTCAAGCCACCTGTGGTCACACCAATATATGACGGGAGCACCAACCCTGTCCACCATGTTGAGATGTATCAATTAGCAGCAGACATATACTCTATCTCAGATGAGATGAGGTGTCGTGCCTTCTCTGGTACCCTGACTGGGGCTGCACATGTCTGGTACACGTCTCTCCCAAAAAACTCCATTGAAAACTTTAAGCAGTTGGCAGACTGGTTCATCCACAACTTTTGCTTTGGGATGAGGCCACAGAAGAAGACCACCCACCCGCTCTATGTTAAGCAAGGGAAGAATGAGAGTCAAAGAGACTACATAGCCAGATTCAACAAAGAAAAGTTGGAGGTGGAAGACTATGAGGAGAGCATAGCTATGACAACCCTGATCGGAGGACTCCAAAAGGGGAAGTTGTTATGGAAGCTTGCTGAAGACCCTCCGAGGACGATGGCTGAATTGCTGTCAACAGCAGGAAAGGTGATGAACGCCGAAGAGGCGATGGCCGCAAAATACGAAGACGAAAAAGGAGGCGCTAGTGGGGGTAAATACCCTAAGAAGAACAAAGAGGGGAAGAAGAGGTCTACGGACGACAAGTTCGCTGGTTACACCCCTCTAACGGTCAGCTGTGAACATATTCTTAATGAGATAAAGAGTGACCGATCTCTGAAGTGGCGTGAGAAGTTGAGGGCAAACCTCAACAAGAGGAATAAAAACCTATGGTGCGAATTTCACCAAGACCATGGCCACATAACAGACAAATGTTTCGCTTTGAAAGATGAGATTGAGAAGATGCTGAAAAAAGGGAAGCTCAGAAAATACATCGACAGAGGTGCCTTCAAGTGGGGCCGAGGGAACGACCCCAAAAAAAGCGAGGTGATACATGTAAAGAAGGTCTTCAAAAAAGAGGGGACGACCCTTATGATGATGAGGATGACCCTGACCTCCTATCGAGAGACGATCAGGGCCCTGTCAAGAGGCTTAATATAATCTCGATTTGAGTGGGAATGATCTCCGGGGGTCTAGCAGGAGGAGGGTCTGAGGTCGCTGACAGGAAGGCCCATGTGGATGAGTCCAAGGCAGTGACGAAGACGGTACACTCAACCTCTCTGGAGGTCAAGTCAGAAAAAAGGAAGAAGGTCGATATGGACACTCTGATAGTGGGGTTCTCAAGAATGGACTTTAAAGGCCTACTAGACCCACACGACGACCCACTCGTCATCACAAATAGGGTGCACGGGTGTGAGGTGCCGAGGATATTGGTCGACGGTGGCAATTCTGCAGATGTAATGTTTTGGCCGTGCTTCAAAGCCTTAGGTCTCAGCCGTGCTAGACTCATCCCATACCATCATCCATTGATTGGGTTCAGTGGGGAAAAGGTTCATCCCCTTGGAGTGTATGAGGCCGATGTCAGGATGGGGGACGAGTGGCCGAGATGGCTTACCAAGAAGGTCAGTTTCTTTGTGATGGATGAACATGTGTTTTCGGCCTACAACATCCTACTGGGGCGTGTGGCCCTCAAGGGGTTTGAAGATGTGCCATCTACGGTCCATCAGATGATTAAATTTCCTACCCCTTACGGGGTGGGGGAAGTTCAGGGAGACCAGACGACAGCGCGAGAATGTTACTACAACTCCACTGAAGAAAGAGAGGCACACAAGAGGGATACAACCACTTACAATATTCATACCCTAGACCCTAGGGATGAGACGAAGCTAAATAAAGGAGAGGCCGCAGAAGAGGTAGAATCCATCATCCTCGATGAGGATGACCCGGAAAAAACCGTCCAAGTCGGCAAGTCTCTAAAGCCTAATATCAAGGAAGACCTCATTAAACTATTGAGGAGAAGACGAAGCGTCTTTGCGTGGAGTCATGTAGATATGCCGGGGATCGACCCTGAAATCATGTGCCACAAGCTCAATGTGGTAGAGGGAGCAAAGCAGGTAAAGCAGAAGAGAAGAATTTACTCTAGAGAAAAGTATGAGGTCATAAGGGATGAGGTCAAAAAATTAGAAGACGCTGAATTTATCAGAGAGGTCATCTACCCTGAATGGCTGTCCAATGCAGTCATTGTCCCAAAGGCCAACGGGAAGTGGGGAATGTGTGTGGACTTCACCGACCTCAACAAACACTGTCCTAAAGATAGCTTCCCTCTCCCCCGCATTAACCAGATGGTAGACGCTACCGCAGGCCATGAGCTCATGAGCTTTATGGATGCCTATTCAGGGTACAACCAGATCTTCATGAACCCTGAAGACTCGGAGAAGACAGCCTTCATTACTGACAAGGGGAGGGTCATGCCCTTTGGCCTAAAAAATACGGGGGAGACATACCAACGCCTTGTAAATAAAATGTTTGAAGACCAAATTGGGAAGTCTATGGAGGTCTATGCAGATAACATGCTGACTAAGAGTTTGAAGGCAGATGATCATGTGGCAGACCTGGAGAGGACCTTTAATACGATGGACAAATACCAGATGAAGCTCAACCCGACCAAGTGTGTCTTCGGGGTCGGAGCAGGGAAGTTCTTGGGGTTCATTATCAACCAAAGAGGCATCGAGGCCAATTCTGAAAAGATAAAGGCCCTTATTGAGATGAAGACCCCCAAGTCCATTAAAGACGTTCAGAGACTCACAGGGAGAGTTGCAGCCTTAAACAGGTTCGTGTCTAGGGCCACAGACAGGTGTCTACCATTATTCAAAATTCTCAGAAAAGCCTTCGAATGGAGTGAAGAGTGTGATGAGGGTTTCAAGGAGTTAAAATCATACCTAGGGTCTCCCTTGCTGTTGTCACGGCCCGTGCAGGGTGAACGACTTTATGTGTACCTCACCGTCTCAGAGTCAACCATCACTGCAGCCATTGTGAGAGACGAAGACGGGGTACAGAAGCCCGTGTATTTTAACAGTAAGGCACTCCAGGGGGGAGAGCAAAGATATCCAAGGATGGAGAAGTTGGCCTATGCCCTGATCCATGCATCGAGAAAGATGAAGCCATACTTCCAGTCCCATACAATGGTCATCCTCACTGACTCTCCCCTTAGGTAGGTTTTGCACAAGCCTACAAAATCAGGGAGGGTAATGGCCTGGGCTATAGAGCTGGGGGAGTTTGACATAGTGTATCAGCCTAGAAAGGCCATCCAGGGGCAAGCATTGGCAGATTTAGTGGCTGAATTTACTCGGGAAGACAATGAAGTTGAAGACGAGAGCCTCGAGAAGACAGATACCCTACAGGGAAGGCTCGCCGATACACCCGCAGATAAGGCTGAGACCAGCACCGCTAGAAGAAAGTGGTCAAAAACGAAGAGGGAAGATATCTTTTTAGACAGGGGACCCTCACCGAGGGAAGTTTCTCAGAAGAGCAGACTGTGTGGAGCCTCTTCGTTGATGGGTCCTCCTGCGATAGCGAAAGTGGGGCTCGACTGATAGTATCAGCACCCGATGGCACATACATTGAGTACGCCCTGAGGTTCAACTTCAAAGCCTCCAATAATGAATTCGAATATGAGGCCCTGATAGCAGGACTCTCCTTGGCCAAGTCCTTTAGTGTCGGCCAGATTTTGGTCCATAGTGATTCAAGGCTAGTAGTGAATCAGATACTAGGAGCCTACGAGGCTAAGGATGAGCGGATGGCCAAGTACCTCGAGAAGGTGAGATCATTGCTGAAGAGCTTCAGAGAAGTGAAATTAAAGAGGATACCTAGGCTCGATAATGGTCGTGTTGATGCCCTTACTAGGTTGGCCTCGGCGACTAGGACAGACATCAGGAGGACAGTCCCAGTGGAAAATTTTCTTCGACCAACTATTAAAGAGGCTGAGGGAACACTTGGCACTTGCCTGAATATTGATAAGGAAGTTTCATGGATGGACCCTCTGATCAGATACATTAAAGAAGGGGAGATGCCAGAAGCAAGGCAAGAAAGGAAGAAGTTGAGATACAGGGCTACAAAGTTCACTATCATTGGGGACACCTTGTACAAAAAGGCATTTTTACTCCCTTTACTTAGGTGTGTGCACCCATCTGAAGTCCCATCCATTTTGCAAGACGTGCACGAAGGATCATGTTCAAGCCACATTGGGGGCAGGTTCTTAGCGAAGAGGGTGATCACCCAAGGGTACTGGTGGCCGACCTTGGGCAAAGATGCCGCGGCATATGTAAAAAAGTGTGACAAAGCCAAAGATTTGCCACCATCCCTCACCAACCCCATCAGTCTCTTACTTCCGTTACATCCCCGTGGCCATTTGTAGTATGGGGGATTGACCTAATAGGACCATTACCCAGGGCCATCAATAACTATCGGTTCCTCATCATGGCCATTGACTATTTTTCAAAATGGGTGGAGGTGGAGCCGATGGTAACGATCACAGAGTAGAAGACCTTCCAATTTATATGGAAAAATATTATATGCAGATATGGTCTCCCAAACACCCTCATCTCAGATAACGGGACTCAATTCAAGAATACATCTCTACAGAAGTACTGTGAAAGGGTGAGTATCAAACAATTCTTCTCTACCCCAGGCCGACCTCAGGCTAATGGGCAAACGGAAGTCACAAATAGGACGATCCTAGACGGGATCAAGAAGAGACTTGAGGAGGCAAGAGGAAGATGGGGTGAAGAATTATATGCCGTGCTATAGGCCTACAGGACGATAACGAGGACCTCTACCAGAGAGACCCCATTCATGCTAGCTTATGGATCAGAAGCCGTCATCCCCACCGAGATTGGGTTTCCTATTCATAGGGTCCAAATATATGACCCCCAGAGAAATACAGAAGAGAGGAGACTCGACTTAGACCTGATTGAGGAATGGAGGGAAGATGCCGAGATAAGGCAGGCTGCCTACCAGCAGAGGACTGCAAGGTTTTACAATCAGAGGGTGAAACAGAGACCAATTGCGGTGGGGGACTTGGTCCTCAAAAAGACTTGGCAGAAGCCCAACAAGATCCATCCTAATTAGCATGGCCCATATAGGGTCATCGATGAAGGTGTCCCTGGGACCTATAGACTAGAAAAACTAGAAGGGGAACCCTTTTCCAACCCCTAGAATGGAGATCATTTGAAGAAATACTATCAGTAGTTTTGTAAAGTCCTATCGAACAACAGTTGTAATAGGTGTTGCTCTGATAGAACACTTGAAAAATTAATGAGAAATATCAGTGTTTCCTCTCATCCTGTGTTTATCAGTTCTAGTACGCTTGGAAACATCTTCAGAGGACGACCCTCGGACTATAATGAGGGTCAATGGAGGGGACGAACCCACTATTATCCTCAAGAAAGACGAGGGAAGACTTTGTTAAAAACAATTAATTTGGTAATTATAACCCTCGACCTATAATGAGGGTCAATGGAGGGGACGACCCCACCATTATCCTCAAGAAAGACGAGGGAAGACTTTGTTAAAAACCATTAATTTGGTAATTATAACCCTCGGCCTATAATGAGGGCCAATGGAGGGGACGACCCCACCATTGTCCACAAGAAAGACGAGGGAAGACTTAGTTAAAAAAATTAATTTGGTAATTATAACCCTCGGCCTATAATGAGGGTCAATGAAGGGGACGACCCCACCATTGTCCTCAAGAAAGACGAGGGGAGACTTTGTTAAAAACCATTAATTTGGTAATTATAACCCTCGGCCTATAATGAGGGTCAATGGAGGGGACGACCCCTCCATTATCCTCAAGAAAGACGAGGGAAGACTTTGTTAAAAACCATTAATTTGGTAATTATAACCCTCGGCCTATAATGAGGGCCAATGGAGGGGACGACCCCACCATTATCCTCAAGAAAGACGAGGGAAGACTTTGTTAAATACATTAATTTGGTAATTATAACCCTCGGCCTATAGTGAGGGTCAATGGAGGGGACGACCCCACCATTATCCTCAAGAAAGACAAGGGAAGACTTTGTTAAAAAACCAATAATTTGATAATTATAACCCTCGGCCTATAATGAGGGTCAATGGAGGGGAGGACCCCACCATTATCCTCAAGAAAGACGAGGGAAGACTTTGTTAAAAACCATTAATTTGGTAATTATAACCCTCGGCCTATAGTGAGGGTCAATGGAGGGCACGACCTCGCCATTGTCCTCAAGAAAGACGAGGGAAGATTTTGTTAAAAACCATTAATTTGGTAATTATAACCCTCAGCCTATAATGAGGGCCAATGGAGGGGACGACCCCACCATTGTCCTCAAGAAAGACGAGGGAAGACTTTGTTAAAAACATTAATTTGGTAATTATAACCCTCGGTCTATAATGAGGGTCAATGGAGGGGACGACCCCACCATTGCCCTCAAGAAAGACGAGGGAGGGGTCAGTGATATTGTTAAAAACATCATGATGAAAGTCATACGAGAGACAAAAACGGAAGACAGAGAGGCATTATATTACATTACAAAATGAAGATGTTCGTTTGATAAAGAGTACAAAAGTATGAATTACACGAAGAGGATATGTGCTACAGACAACCAGCCTATTGAGCAATGTCAGAGGTCAAGGCCTCAACATCTATTGGGGATTCTTCTTTGACCATGACAGGCCGAGCCTCAGACGTGCTCGTGCCTTCGACATGCTGAGATTCCACTTGGGCTAGGGCTTCAGTAATAAGTGGATCGTCCAGTTGAATTACCTCAAGAGAGGGGCGGACGGACGATACTGCGTCAGCAAACTTAAGGACGACCCACCGACAGGCCGTCCTAATCCCCCTCTCTAAGTACTCAAGACCGAAGCCTTGGAACTCATCTGAGAGTTTGTAGGCCTCTACAGCATCGGCCTCTGCCTTCTTCACTGCCTCAGATAGTTCAGTCTTGTGCTGAGACCCCATGTTGGTCAAGGCCTCATCCCTCTCCTTAATAAGCAAGTCCTTGGCCGCCGTGTCTGCATTATGTTGCCTCGTCAGCTCATCCAGAACCCTTGCGTGTTCAATTATGGCACTCTCTAGCTCAGCCCTTGTAGTCTCCAGCTCCGTCTACAAATCGGCCTCGTGTTGGATGGCTCTCTCGGCTTCATGGAATTTGTGTTGGTTCTCAGCCATCCATTTAGTAGCCGAGGTAAAGGCACATACAGACTGCACAGAAATAATAAACAGTTATCAAGAGGCCAAGAAAAGAGTTAGTTAAAGAATGAAACTAAGGGAATGAATGAAGAATAAATACCTGAGCTAGGGTATGTAGACCATAGTCATACACTTTTGCTGGAGGCATCTTTGACAAAAATTCATAATCAGCAGCCGAGGGGGCTGAAAACATGGACGCCTTGGCTGTCCTCAAGTTCGCGATGAGGGAGGATGGCTCACCCTTCAGAAGCGCTAAGTTCTGGGACCAGAAGGCCCCCATATTGGAAGAGGAACCAGCCCCCTCGGACGACTCTACCCTCGTCCTCGTCCTTGAGTCCGGCCGAGGGTCAGCAGGAGCTTCAGGCTCTTTCCTTTTGTGACTGTCAATAGTTGGCTCAACAGCCGTCAGCCCCATGACCCTCGTCTTCCTCGGAGCTTTCTAAGGCTACTTGCCTTTCTTTTTGCCTAGACCTGATACTAAATTGGGAGAAGTCATTTCCCAAAGTTGATCTGATATACCAGAGGGACGACCTGAAAGGAGGACGACACGTCAGAAAAATGCAGAGGCAAAGATGAAACACTTGAAGAAAGTAAAGAATGGAAAAAATAAATATAACTCACATAGTTCTGTCAGGGGGCCGACCCTCAGACCAGCTTCCTTGAGGAACTGAGGGGTCAACAGATCTTCAAACTTTGCAAGTTCACCCCCTTTCCCTCGTCCTCTCAGATATTCAACTATGTCTTTCTCTTCCAGACTAAGTCCGGGGTCTGATCTGACCTTTATTGAAGGGTTAGACCATCTTCTGAGGACCCTCGAAACATCGGCTACAGGTTGCGCCTCGGTGGAGAACTCCCATTCTCCAGAGACAAAGAAGAATATCTTCTTCCAATCGTGGTTGGAGGTTTGTGCCACTTGGAGAAGTTTTTTGTCAGACCTCCTCGCCCCCAGGTGATAGTACCCAGGCTGTTTAGACGAGGAGATGATAGTGTAACAAACCAAAAATATATCAGTCGAGGGCTCATCAGTGAAAGCATTCTTCCATAAGGAGATGTAGCCAAGGATCGTCCTCCAGGAGTTGGGAGGAAGATGAGAGGGGGCAACGCCGAAGGCTGACAAGATATCTACGACAGCAGGATGCAGAGGGAATCTGACACCAACCTTGAACATTTGTTCGTATACTGCAACCTCTCCCTCTTCACCCTCGAAGACCCTCTCAGACTCAGAGGGAACCCTCATAGTTATGTCGGGGGACACTCCGTAGGCATGCCTCCACATTAAGAGGTCATGATCCCTAATTGAGGAGATATAGGATGATGTATGGTAGGTGTCAACCTAGTCGACATCTGAGTCCTCACCCTCGTCCTCTGTCCCCTCTCCCTCGGCCTCATCACTTGTCAGAGACCTCTGGGGAAAAGCCATGTGGAAGGCATGTGGAGATAGAGTAGTTACAGGGATGGCCTCGGAAGCAACCATACCCTCGGCCTGTCGGCCTGGGCTTAGGTCAGACGCCTCGCCTCTCCCAGAAGGTCCAGCGCCAGTTGGCAACGACGCTCTCTCATCCATCTCTCCTGAATAACTCTCGACTGGACGACATGACGACCCACAAGACTCAAACGGCTCAAATGGATTTATTGTGGCAATAGGAATGGGGAAGATGGGTCGTACCCAATTAGGGTCGGCCCCTCGTCTTCTCTCGTCCTCTTCCTCTACTCGTCTAATCTCTATGAAAAGCTTCTCTCGCAAGGATGGGAACTCCTCGGCTAAATTATAAAGCCTTCTAAGCATTAAGGTGGAGACCCTACACTTAAAAGAATTTGGGTAACCTAACTACAAAAAAATATCACAATTGACCAGGGTGGACTTTTCGAACAAAACCAAGGAATTGAAGGGTTTCCTATCAAGAACAATTCAAGAATAGCTTACCGAAGGTTACACCGGAAAATCTATGGAACAACCTAAGAAAATCTAACCTTATGAGTTTAAAATAGGAAAACAAACATAAATGAAGAGAAGTGGGGCACTAGGGTCGAGGTGTTACCTGAGGAGAAATAGCGAAGCTGCTAAGCTTGAAGGTTTGAAAACTGTAGAAATGGCAAGAAGGCTGGGAGCTAGAAAGAGGGTTCAGGCGCGAAGAAGAAGAAGAAAGAGAAACTTCAAAAAATTGTTTAAATACCTTGCCAATGAGTGGGCCCACTAACCAATGCAGAGCACAACCCACAAGGAGGGCATCATTAGGGCACAAAGCCCCAGGCAAAGTGTGCAGCCGCCACGCCTTGGAAACTGAAGTGACAATGAGTACCTGCCTAGGTGTCATATCAGCTTAACATGTGTCACTCACCTAACTGATCATACACCCATCTCACTATCCCTCAGCCATCTCAACAACATCCATGGCTAAGGGCTACGGGGTGATTGATATGCCCATGTATCCTCGACTAGGCCGAGGGCGCCCTCTAACCGGATGACCCCTTAGGGGGATGACCCTTCATCAGGCTCCAGACGACCCCTCAGGGGGCCGACCCTTCATCAGGCTCTGGATGATCCCTCAGGGGGCCGACCCTTCATCAGGCTCCGGACGACCCCTCAGGGGGCCGACCCTTCATTTTGCTCCCGATGACCCCTCAGGGGCCCGACCCTTCATCAGGCTACAGACGACCATCCAAGGGTACGACAGTACGAGGCCCAAATTAGGCCAGACTCATTGCCGGAAGGAACTTTTCCCTCGGCCTCATATCAAAGGCCGAAGGTGACATCATCACAGCGCGTGGTTTGGGAGACGCGTGGAACAGTGCGCGTGAGGCTCACATGGCACGCGGGAGACCGTTATAACCAAATCACACCCTCACGTGAGGGAATATTATGTCATCATTTGGCATCTACAAGCGTCAACAGGAGATTGGCAAAATCACCATTCACATGCACCATGCATACTTGGGGGGGGGGGGGGGGGGGGGGTACACTACACCCACCAAGACCTATATATACTTATCACCTACAACCCTACAAGGGGGATGGATAATTCTAACCCTAGCAAAAACTCTGCTTATACACAGTAGAAAGAGAAAGTGAGCTTATGTGCATTGTATCCAAGGCCATTAGTGCCCATACTTAGTGGAACACACACACTCAAAGTGGATGTAGGCCAAATTGGTTGAACCACTATACATCATTGTCTTATTCCTCTTATACTCATCTCCTTCTACATACTTATACACTTACAT
The DNA here is from genome assembly GCA_949130495.1 of Sambucus nigra. Lineage (NCBI taxonomy): Eukaryota > Viridiplantae > Streptophyta > Magnoliopsida > Dipsacales > Adoxaceae > Sambucus > Sambucus nigra. The sequence continues at coordinate 618,274,767 of OX422207.1, forward strand.
CTCTACGGCTGCCATGGTTACTATAGTTTGAGCTTATCATCACTTATCTGGTGGTGCAAGATTTCAACATCACCATATATATATATATATATATATATATAGGAGAAGGCTCACCTACATCATGCTCTATACATCATTCATGCATCACGCTTAATTACAGGCCCTAAAAAACTTTTATTTTCAAATTTTATATTTTCCCCTTGAAATTAACCTTCTAATCAACCCATATACAAAAACTTAGGTCAAAATAAATTTTGTAACTATTTTTAAAAAATCCACAAAAAACTGCTAAAAATACCTTATTTATAAGGGTCTGCGCCAACAGTTTTTTGTGGATTTTTTAAAAATAGCTACAAAATGTATTTTGACCTAATTTTTTTCATATGTGTTGATTGGAAGGTTAATGTCAAGGGGAAAATTTAAAATTTGAAAAAAAGGTTTTCTAGGGCCTAGAATTAGGTGTGACGTATGGTGTGATGTATAGTGCATGATGTAGGTGAGCCTTCCTCTCTCTCTCTCTCTCTCTCTCTATATATATATATATATATATATATACATATATATATCATTCTAAGAATAAACATAAAAATAAAATGACTTGATGTGAATTTAAATTCATGCAAACATGCGATAAACTACAACGATGGATAAAATTGAAAATAAAATAATATATCAACATCCAATAATAACTCAAACAGTCTCAAATACCAAAAATGACTAAAAGAAATAATACAATCATTGAATGGAAAAACTAAACAGCAACTTAAAATAAGTAGAAACATATGCTAAGAATCAACTAAACTCAAACTGGAATGCAAGTGGAGCTAGAAGTCTGAATCTCCTTATCCTTGTAGATCCTGTTTATGAATGGCTAGAAAATAGTTTTATATGATTTACGTAAGCATTCTAAAGTTTAAAGAAATATCTTCAATATTAGCAATAATAATCACGAGACTCATTTACAATAAGCACGTCATACCCTTAGCACTCATATGTAATAAATACCTCACCCCTCACCCAAGTGAAATACTACGAGCATGTCCCAACCCAAGCCATAAACTAAACTATAAAGTCTCTATATCTCTTGACCAACAAGTAAGTAACATATATTCAACTACAATAGGGATGTAACTAACTACACGTTCTGGGAATACAACCTAAATACCACTCCTCGTAATGTAACTCACAAGTATGCATACATAGTCTTATAAAAACAACATATAAAGTTAAAATAGGGTCCATTTAATTAAACATCCATAGATGGACTAATATATCTCTTTTATAATTCTAAAATGTATGACATGAAGGAAACTACATTCGGGACCATCTCGTGCTTCTATCGGTAAATTCGTAGGAGTCCCACACCTAACGGACATAAACAGGCCCACAAACAGACAACGTGGAGATCACTATGCAGTAACACCATCAGTTGATCTCATACACAAACCCGCTCGATCGATTGAGTATATATGCACTCTCTCATCACGAAGTTGTGACCGTCCTGAATGTATGATAAAAAATAATGACCTCCACATAAGCACGCGTCAATAGCCAGGTGTGCATTATACGATCAAAACAATTGAAGAAACCCCGAATGATATATATATATATATATATATATATATATATATATAGATGCACTCTCTCTTGTTGTCTTAATGTCATACAAGGTCCTTTGAACAAAATAGCAAATATCCTTCGAACAACACGTCAATATCGTTCGAATAAGATATACACGGATCATCTCCTTCATCCAAAAATTTCAATACAAAGATAAACCTCCATTGCTGAACACCAAGCTTTTGCCCAACAATCCGAACATCACCATATTAAAATTAATTATGGGTTTTAAATCCTAAATTATTTCCATAATGATTTAAGATCTAAAAACATCAAATAAAGGGTTTAATTCCACAACGTTAACAAATTAAATCTAGTTCCTCTTTTTCATTCAATGGAGTCAAATATATATAGTAATTTAGATCCAATCATCAAATTAACATGGTGATTTAACTTACATACAAAATTAAATCCTAAATACGAGTTCTAATTACTTATTATATATCAAAATGGTCCAATATAAGTTTTTTCATAAAAAAAGAACTTTAGTCATTCAAAGAAGAATTAATTAACACTAATACAAATTAACCAGTTATTAAACATGATTAATATATTAGATTCACATCCTACATATGCCTTACAAATCCCAGAATTAAGCACATAATATGGATTATAAACAAGATACATATTATATACGTGATAAAATAAGAAATTTCTTTCTATAAAGTATGAATGAACAATCTCTATTCATTATCCTTAAATTATGTGATTAATTTGGTTTAACTCTACTAATTAATCCTTAAATTTGGATGCCTCTATTAGGCCTATGTTTTAGCCTCCAAATGAGTCCAAAATACTAATCATAACGGTTCAAAACATAGTCTTAGGGTATACCTACCTCAGTCTTAATTGAGAAAAATAAAAATAAATAATTGAGCCTCTATATCACTCAAGAGTCCTCTCCAAATGATGGTGAATCATATCTCACGGTGATACCTCACCAAGTAAAATAAAACACATACATTTTTATTTTACATGTAACCGCATATAGTCTAACTCAATTAATTAAGTATAACACGCGACATAAATAAATCATAAAACATGCAAATTTAACCATCATCTAGATAAGAATTTTATTATTACTAATTTACTTAAGTAATAATTGATTCCAATTTATTATTCTCACAAATAATATTCAAAAAATAAATACCATATGTATATGGTGTTACACAAGCTTTCATTTCTTTGTATGAACTTAAACTAAGTTTACAAATTTAACAATTTGGGCCTCCACATATTTTTTGTGCTTAATAATATTTTTGCCTTTTCATTTTAGAAATTGATGATCATTAATTACTTAAATTGTATGATTATCTTAATATACAAAGGCATTTTTAGTTTACGATAGTAATTTTACAGTGTAATAACCCTCTCTTCCGATAGCCCATTTTATCCTTAATTACCACGAGTAGTAATTAGTTATTATCTGATAGATGCTGAGTAAATATTAATTTGTTATGACAAGTCAATATTTACTAATATGTTGTGTAATTACCTCGTGAGTAGATAAAATGTTCATGTGGTAATTTATTATGTCATAAGGATTTAAAATGACATTTTGGTTTATTATGAAACCGAAAGTAAAATGAGTTATAAAATTTCCACATGATAATTTGGGTAGTGTAGTTAGTCCCGGTAGGTGTGAGACAGTCAAAATAAGTGCCATATTGTATTTTGGCATTTCGGACACTTTTGACTGGTTTTAGCTTAAATAGTGTAGTCGCGTATTAGTATATCGCGTATTAGCATTTTAAGTTGGGCTTTTAGACTTAAGCCCCGTTTTATTTCCCCACCCCTATTCCCATTCTTCCATTTTATACAATTGAGCCCTAGAGAGAGTAGAGAGAGGAAGAGAACTTGGGAGAAAAAGAGAGATTGGAGCTTGGATTGTTGCCTCCTTCTTCATCAAATCAGATTCTTACCTTGAGGCAAGTAATCTACTTGCAAATTTTATGGTTTAAGTAGAATAATTAGTCTTGATATTTATGAATTGTTATGATTTAGAAATGTTAGGGTTTTTGTTGGATTTTTGGGTATTAACCCTTGGAAATGGATTTGGATGATAAATGATGTTGAGGGTGATATTAGAATGTGTTTAGGTTGTAGAAATTGCAGCAAATGACTTCGGTTGGGGTTGGTTTTGGTGTTGGATCAATTTTGGAGTTCAAGACTCCGTAGCCATTCTTGGCATTTTCGCAGGGGCGAATCGATTCGGCCCCTTGGGCGAATCGATTCGCATAGATTCAGAATCCCAGGTCTTGTTGTCCGAATCGATTCGGATTAAGACCGAATCGATTCGGCATTTGCAGAAAACAAACTTTGGTTGTCCGAACCGATTCGTTTTCAGAACGAATCGATTCGGCCCTTAGGGCGAATCGATTCGGTTCCAGCAGATTTTGGGGGTCTCTTTCTTTTAATTTTCCTCCTTATTCTTTAGGGTTAGGACTTAGGAACCTTCTTAATTGAAGTGAACTTAGAGTCCTAGAGTAGTTATGGAGTTTGGTCGTTACCCTGGACTAGAAATGGGTTCATCTGGGGTTTGTTTCGGGGAGGTTTAAAGTAATGCTAAGGCATTACTTCTTTTATTCAAACTCTTAGAAGTTTGGAAGTTAGGTACCCTAACTTGGAGACTAGAAGGGCTTGTCAAGTTACATAGGCCTTGGAGATTTGTAGGATCATAATGATCATTTGGAGAGTTAATCGGGGATTGCAATTTGAGGAAAATGATAATATTCGATGGGAATTAGGTTCGCATAAAATGAACCCATAGGTGTTTAAAGATAATAGGTTCAATTTAGAATGAACCCCGTTGTTTAATGATATTAGGTTTAAATAAAAAGAACCAATCACATGATTAATGGAAATGGATTTTTGGAAATAAAATGATGATAAATGTAAATGTTAATTTACTGTTACACACCTCTCTAAATGACATCATAAGGGAAGTTCGCTCGTGAGGTGAAGCCCCCTGGCTAATGAATGCAGGGTGGATATAGTCCTAGGCCATGGGAGCGCTTATGGTTGTATATTTTCTGCGGGTGTAGGGAGATTCCAGGTGTGGTCTTGGCTACCACGCAGGCTCATGGTCGTTTCCCGACGTGTTTCGATAGGTGCCCATGTTGTCTTATGTTAGGCCCTGGAAGATGATGGTCATTTAGGGGCGCGCTCAGTGGGGAAACCCAGACGGGCGGTCTTCGATATCGTTATATGTATAAGTATATAATTATATTTTTGATCAAGTTGGACTTGATGGTTGTTAAACGCCACAAAGAGCTTATGAAATTCCATAAAGAGCATAAATATGTGCCAGGAAGAGCACGGGAATAATATATGTGCCATAAAGAGCACTTGATGTAAATGATATTCCTAATAAGGAATGGAAAGATAAAATGGGAAGTTTTAATTAATGAGTAGAAATTATAACTTCTTGACTTAACCAAATATATGGTTTTATTCCTAATAAGGAATGACTGAAGGAAATGGAAAATTGTATTTATAAGGAAGGGTTTTAAATTAAAATGCTCTACCTTCTATCCTTGCTTGTAATTGTAGATATCATGTCATGTGATCATCCTCATTATTCATGTAGAACTGTTCATATCTATCATGCTTTTTATTCTTCTATAAATCATATAGAACCCGGCCCTGACCGATTTACCTTCTTGTTGTATATATATTATTGTATCCGCTCAGGTGCTCCACCGCAAGGACGCCCGACTTGACTTTTCCAAGATCCCTGCACCTTCGATAAGCTGTAAGACTTTGTGGGTTATTACAAGATGTTGTATTAGACGCTTTCATTCTTGTTATTCTAGATATGATCGGGTCTTGTCCCTCGGGCGTGTGGCCCAAACAATTGTATTTGATTAATGGTTGTACTATGTAAGACCTTTTATATTGTTGTACGTTGTTTTATGTAGCTGTGGACCGACAGCTTATTCGATCCATTTGTGTACCTTCGTTTTAGTTATATTATACGTTATCTTTTGGAATTCCACTTGCTCGTCAGACTGGGTTGTTAGTTTAAATTTTCATAACCGCATTTTTAAAATTTTACGCTTTTTGGCAACCCGTTTTCTGATTTATTGGGTGGTTTTCCCGTATACTCAGTTTATATTGTGATGCTGAGAATGATATCCATCCATGATCCCTGTTACGTTTGAGTATCGGGCTGGCGACCCCTTTTCTCGGATTGCGGGTTGTCACAGATGGTATCAGAGCATCAGGTTCTAGAGTACTAGGATCTGTGTGGACTTGTCTCGTTCTACCGTAGCGTTCTTTGATGTAGAGCCTAATGTTAGGATTTCTTTGATGCTTATGTTTACGATCTTCTGCAAGATAGATTGTTTTAATTAGCATTCTAATACTATTGTTCTTCCATCTCAGATGCCGTCTAAGAGAGGTCGCCCGGCGAGACGTGTTAAGGTCGTAGAGAAGGAAGTAGGTCCTCCACCGCCACTACAAGGGACGGTTAATGTTGCGGATGTAGCAAGCATAGTGGCTGGAGCGGTTCATGCCGCCATGTCCGTAGTGATCCAACAATTGCCATGGACCCCAGGTGTTCAAGCTCCTACGGGACTTACCCCGTGGGAAAGGGTTAGGGAGTCCTTTCTAAGGGGCAATCCCCCGAAATTCGAGGGAGTTGCGGATGTTATTAAAGCCAATCAATGGAAGAAAGACATGCAACGCCACCTTCGAATGATAGAATGCAGTGAGGATAAGAAACAAGTCCTTACCACCTTTAAGCTTGTCGGATCTGCGTTACGCTGGTGGGAGACGACGACCACCCCAGAGCAAAGAGACACCATGTCAATCACTGAGTTCTGGGCTTTGTTTGATCTTAAGTATTTTCCTCCCGCTGTTCAGAGGGAGATGAAGAGGAAGTTGCAAGATGTAGTGTAAGGGGAGAGGTCTGTAGCGGAGTATGAAGAGGAGTTCACCCGTTTAGCAAATTTTGTACCAGATGAGGTGACTCCGGAGGAGAGGAAGATCTCGAAGTTTATGGGAGGTCTAAACTGGGGAATCCGAAAACACTTATTGGGTAACCCAGCTTTCCAGACTTTTGGCGAGGTTATGAATGCAGCCTTGCTCCATTGCCAGGAGCATCGAGTATATATGCAGGGTACCAAGAAAGATACTGAGATGAGGCAAGTAGGGAAGCTTGGAGAGTTTATTGCGAGGGGCAATAATAGGCACGAATAAGGTGTTTTACATCAGGCAGATCGCGGTGGCCCTGGAGGTAGAGGTCGTCCGGGCCGAGGCTTTTCCCAGTTTAGGAATATCGGAGGTCGTAGTCGGGAGGACATGGAGGGACGGTGCTTCCAATGTGGGGAGGCAGGTCATATCAAGAGAAAGTGTCCTCAGATGATTGGGGGTCAGTTTCCTCGGGTTCCGCAACAGCCGTATGTTCTGTTTCCACCTCCGGTACCTATTATGGTTGTTCCTCCACAGCAGGGGCAACTACAGTATGGACGTGTTTGTCATGATCGGGAGGCTATGTTTCCTCCAACCCTGCCGGCACCACCCGTTATTGAGGGTAAGTTTTTACTCGGAAATATGTGAATTATATGTTATTCGATGCGAGTGTTACGCGCTCATTTGTTTTACGAGCTCTTCTCAGATTTCAGATTTCATAATATCTGCTGAGAGTATTTTCATTAGTATCGAGTTCTATGGGTAATGGTTCGCTCATTTCTTTTATTTGTAAGTATATAGGAAGTTCTCTTATTAAATGGTGCTTGAGGCCGATTTACTCGTCCTTAACCTGGTCGAGTATGATGTGATATTAATATGTAATTGTTATGCCTTATCTCCATGACCAACAAGTTGAGTGGTAGCGTATAGGAGGGGTTCCTTGTTTGGATTCCGCTTCTGCGGGACGCTCCACGCGCGAACCTTAACGATGTTGGGAGTGGGGATATACCACCTTTCCTTTCTTTTGTTTTATGTATATTACGCTCTATCTCCATGATCAACTAGTTAAGTAGGCATGTGACGGAGGGGTTCCTTGTTTGGATTTCGCTTTGCGAGACACTCCGTCGCATGAACACTTAACAATGTTGTGAGTGAAGATACGCTATTCTTTCCTTTTATTTTATCTTGTTTTGTTACTTAACTATTGGAAGTGGGATTGGAAAGTTTAGTCGATAATCACGTAGAAGGGTGATTGATGGCTATTAAAGTGCGACATAGGAGCACTGCACATAGTTCTCTCCTCTGATCGATATGAGGGAGACCGAGGTACGAAGTCGAATTGAGACTTCGGGTTATGCCTTTGAATAGAAGGCTATTTATTGAGATGCATATGTTATAGGGTATATAACCCTAGGGTTTCACGAAGGGTCAGCTTTGGATTGTTAATATTCTTTTGTTAGTTAAATAGTTAGTGTGTAGCTATAGAATCTTTTAGTCCCGAACATGTGTCTTAGACATGTACCCCTCGATGACTGACAACGCGAGGTAGTAGTGTAACGGGAGGGTTCCTTGTTTGGATTTCGCTTCGGCGAGACGTCCCACGCACGAAACTGAGCAAATGTCGGAAGTTGAGAAAGGTCTTGGGCACTAAGGATGTACTTAGCATTAGGTGTGTACGACTTAGATAGGGTATAGGTAGATGGACTTTAGGATTGTTTAGACATAGAGCCTTTTTGTATGAGAAGTAAGTTTAGGAGGGTTGTTGGGAGTTGACCATGACTAAGTCATGCGTAAACTCGTGTCAAGGGATTGGTTCCATGTTGTGTGAAGTGGGAGGTTTTCGAAAGTTGGTGGTTAAGGCCGAAGGAGATGAGGCCTCATGTAATGGAGTGTTACGGAGTCAATGAAAGGGTGAATTGACTCGTACCTCGAGCCACGTGGTTAAGCTCGAAGGTAGATTCCATTAGTAAGTCTCTGCCTTGATGGGGAGTGATAATACTGGAGTATCGACCTATTGTAACTGCGCCTCACAAGTTTAAACTTGTAAGGAGTATTATCCCCTATTTAAGTTGAAGTCCATCTTGAGGGTGGGGTGCGTTCCCTTAAGAGAATTTTGTCCCGAACGGAAGGGACTTAAGTTAAGCAGATGTGGAGAAATCACGCGGTTCTAACGTCTCGGTGCATCAAGGAAATGACGAATCGTGCCAAGTTGTACGTCGCTAGTACTATTGGCTGGGCATGGGAAGGTTGTTGTACTGAATCAAGACTTCCGTTTCTCATTCTTGGCAAGGTTCCAAGGAGCTATGGGAATCGAATTTTGGTTAATCACTTATTATCATTTTCCACATATGACCAAACCAATAGAATAAACCATATGCCAAGGCATATACTCCTTACCTGCGTGCCTAACTTTAAGAGTAGTTGGGAACAATGCTTTCCACTCGTTGAATTCGCCTATATAGAATTTGTGGTTGGGACGACGCTTTAGAAGAGGCCTTGTATGTTAGGCTTTTTAGATCTCCCGCTTGTTGGTTCGAAGTGCGAGATGATGAGTCTCTCGTATAACCAAGACCGACAAAAGAGCTCATGCGATGCGAGAAGAAGGCATCTGGAGTTGAGGTCATTAGACCAAATGTTGTGGTGAGTATCGCCTGAGAAGGGAGTTATGCATTTCGAGGAGAAAAGGAAGACTTGCGCCGCATGACGTTGTACCTTTTCTAGAAATGTCGCGGTGGGTTCGGTAAGCTATTCGCTCGCTTTACTGAAACATTTTGCGGCAAGTTCATAAATTGTTCCTTGTCACTCATGCAAGGGAGTACGAGAGATAGGACGGTGCCATTGGGTACATTCCTTTCGAAGTAGGTGCAACTTGGCGGTTCTTATTAGATGTAGTCGGTTGCTATCTTAGAGAGTAAAGTTACGTTGGGATCTCCGGTAGTACTTTGGGGATGAGTTCTTTATAGTCAGCTTAGTGTCGAGAAATCGACATCGGGGCGCGAGGATGACTTGCGGGAATAGTATCCGCACTTCTTCTTGCGACGTATATCCGAATTTTGGGGGCAAAATTCCCTTTTAAGGGGGGGAGTATGTAATAACCCTCTCCTCCGATAGCCCATTTTATCCTTAATTACCACGAGTAGTAATTAGTTATTATCTGATAGATGCTGAGTAAATATTAATTTGTTATGACAAGTCAATATTTACTAATATGTTGTGTAATTACCTCGTGAGTAGATAAAATGTTTATGTGGTAATTTATTATGTCATAAGGATTTAAAATGACATTTTGGTTTATTATGAAACCGGAAGTAAAATGAGTTATAAAATTTCCACATGATAATTTGGGTAGTGTAGTTAGTCCCGGTAGGTGTGAGACAGTCAAAATAAGTGCCATATTGTATTTTGGCATTTCGGGCACTTTTGACTGGTTTTAGCTTAAATAGTGTAGTCGCGTATTAGTATATCGCGTATTAGCATTTTAAGTTGGGCTTTTAGACTTAAGCCCCGTTTTATTTCCCCACCCCTATTCCCATTCTTCCATTTTATACAATTGAGCCCTAGAGAGAGTAGAGAGAGGAAGAGAACTTGGGAGAAAAAGAGAAATTGGAGCTTGGATTGTTGCCTCCTTCTTCATCAAATCAGATTCTTACCTTGAGGCAAGTAATCTACTTGCAAATTTTATGGTTTAAGTAGAATAATTAGTCTTGATATTTATGAATTGTTATGATTTAGAAATGTTAGGGTTTTTATTGGATTTTTGGGTATTAACCCTTGGAAATGGATTTGGATGATAAATGATGTTGAGGGTGATATTAGAATGTGTTTAGGTTGTAGAAATTGCAGCAAATGACTTCGGTTGGGGTTGGTTTTGGTGTTGGATCAATTTTGGAGTTCAAGACTCCATAGCCATTCTTGGCATTTTCGCAGGGGCGAATCGATTCGGCCCCTTGGGCGAATCGATTCGCATAGATGCAGAATCCCAGGTCTTGTTGTCCGAATCGATTCGGATTAAGACCGAATCGATTCGGCATTTGCAGAAAACAAACTTTGGTTGTCCGAACCGATTCGTTTTCAGAACGAATTGATTCGCTGGGGCGAATCGATTCGGCCCTTAGGGCGAATCGATTCGGTTCCAGCAGATTTTGGGGGTCTTTTTCTTTTAATTTTCCTCCTTATTCTTTAGGGTTAGGACTTAGGAACCTTCTTAATTGAAGTGAACTTAGAGTCCAAGTGTAGTTATGGAGTTTGGTCGTTACCCTGGACTAGAAATGGGTTCATCTGGGGTTTGTTTCGGGGAGGTTTAAAGTAATGCTAAGGCATTACTTCTTTTATTCAAACTCTTAGAAGTTTGGAAGTTAGGTACCCTAACTTGGAGACTAGAAGGGCTTGTCAAGTTACATAGGCCTTGGCGATTTGTAGGATCATAATGATCATTTGGAAAGTTAATCGGGGATTGCAATTTGAGGAAAATGATAATATTCGATGGGAATTAGGTTCGCATAAAATGAACCCATAGGTGTTTAAAGATAGTAGGTTCAATTTAGAATGAACCCCGTTGTTTAATGATATTAGATTTAAATAAAAAGAACCAATCACATGATTAATGGAAATAGATTTTTGGAAATAAAATGATGATAAATGTAAATGTTAATTTACTTTTACACACCTCTCTAAATGACATCATAAGGGAAGTTCGCTCGTGAGGTGAAGCCCCCTGGCTAATGAATGCAGGGTGGATATAGTCCTAGGCCATGGGAGCGCTTATGGTTGTATATTTTCTGCGGGGGTAGGGAGATTCCAGGTGTGGTCTTGGCTACCACGCAGGCTCATGGCCGGTTCCCGACGTGTTCCGATAGGTGCCCAGGTTGTCTTATGTTAGGCCCTGGAAGATGATGGTCATTTAGGGGCGCGCTCAGTGGGGAAACCCGGATGGGCGGTCTTCGATATCGTTATATGTATAAGTATATAATTATATTTTCATCAAGTTGGACTTGATGGTTGTTAAAGGCCACAAAGAGCTTATGAAATGCCATAAAGAGCATAAATATGTGCCAGGAAGAGCACGGGAATAATATATGTGCCATAAAGAGCACTTGATGTAAATGATATTCCTAATAAGGAATGGAAAGATAAAATGGGAAGTTTTAATTAATGAGTAGAAATTATAACTTCTTGATTTAACCAAATATATGGTTTTATTCCTAATAAGGAATGTCTGAAGGAAATGGAAAATTGTATTTATAAGGAAGGGTTTTAAATTAAAATGCTCTACCTTCTATCCTTGCTTGTAATTGTAGATAGCATGTCATGTGATCATCCTCATTATTCATGTAGAACTCTTCATATCTATCATGCTTTTTATTCTTCTAGAAATCATATAGAACCCGGCCCTGACCGGTTTACCTTCTTGTTGTATATATATTATTGTATCCGCTCAGGTGCTCCACCGCAAGGACGCCCGACTTGACTTTTCCAAGATCCCTGCACCTTCGACGAGCTGTAAGACTTTGCGGGTTATTACAGGATGTTGTATTAGACGCTTTCATTCTTGTTATTCTAGATATGATCGATCTTGTCCCTCGGGCGTGTGGCCCAAACAATTGTATTTGATTAATGGTTGTACTATGTAAGACCTTTTATATTGTTGTACGTTGTTTTATGTAGCTGTGGACCGACAGCTTATTCGGTCCATTTGTGTACCTTCGTTTTAGTTATATTATACGTTATCTTTTGGAATTCCACTTGCTCGTCAGACTGGGTTGTTAGTTTAAATTTTCATAATCGCATTTTTAAAATTTTACGCTTTTTGGCAACCCGTTTTCTGATTTATTGGGTGGTTTTCCCGTATACTCAGTTTATATTGTGATGCTGAGAATGATATCCATCCATGATCCCTGTTACGTTTGAGTATCGGGCTGTCCACCCCTTATCTCGGATTGCGGGTTGTCACATACAGCTTATAACTCTTTAGAGTATATTGGCTACTTCTCTTTAAATGTTTCTGTATAGAGTTGATTTTTCCTCAAATCGACCACAATTGTGATGATTTGTACGATGTTTACCTCCTATATCATACTTTTTATTTTTTTATGTTCACAGTAAAATATATACAGTGTTTACATACTTTCATTCTATTGATATATCTTTTATGGTTCACTAAATTAGTTTTATGTAATACACATATATAATATATGATGTTAAATTTTTGACAAGAATGCCATGACATCAAAACTCTTAGTGGATTTTTCACATTTCATCTTTTGATGGATATAATTTATTTCTCAAACTTGATCAATAGATTCTGATTTTTGTTAGACATGGAGATGGATGTCATGAGATAAAAAAAAGGGTTTAATTACAATCAGAATCACATATAATCTATTTCATAGAGCGTAAAATCTTATTTGTAGTTTAATAGAGTTTAGATAAAGTTTGTGTTGTATTAAACATGCTTTGTGGTGTAATGGAACATACACTCACAAAACCATATACTATTGTAAGATTTTATTTTTTCCAATTTTTTCTTACCCTATACTCTAACTCTGATGCAGTCTTAATTTAAAGGTGCATGAAACTGAAGTGGTATGTTGATGTCACAACCCAAGGATTGTGGGAATATGTCGGTCTCTATTTTGATTTTCTTATGTTTCATTCTATAACTATGTTATGTATTGTTAAATCTAATGAGAAAAGGTAATGTGGCCTAGGATTTGTAAAGAAAAATGCCACAAAATTTTATTTTCATAATTTTTAATTGACTTGCACCTATCCAGAAAAAACACAAACCATTTCTAATCGTGACCTATGCATGAATCTACATGAGTATAAGGAAGGGTAAAATATGTAAATCACAACAAGGTGATGTACGAGGAAAACCCACAACAAAAAAAACTTCATATGTCCCAACAACAAAATTCCACCATAATATAGGTCTAGTTATGAGGACAAATCAGACTTCATCATAGATTCGATGCCTTATATCCTTGATGCCCTTATTCGTCCCTTGTTACATTCTTCACACTGACTGTTAGATGCCTTCCAATAACCACATAATACAAACTAATTCCCACATCTCAATCTCCTACGGACCTCACTTGCCTCGTGACCAATCCATCCATCGCACAAAACCAATCTGGATATCCACTGCAGGAAAGACTCACAATATGAATAACAAATGACTTTGATGCAAAACTAGGAGAACTCATAATGACATGTGTATATATGATTCTTGGATCTCAAACATGGGTGTAAATTAGGATTTTTTTTGGAAGACTTCTTCTTAAAACAAACACAAACTTGGAGAGCATTTAAAAAAAAAACTAGGAACTCAAAAGTTTTGGAAAAGTCTCTTAAAAATCTTTTGCTTCGCACTCCTATTTATAGGAGGTGACCCAAAAATGAGATACACTTGAAAACCAAACTCTTCATTGGAAAACATGCCATCTCGTTTGACAACATTGTAACTCATTCTAACGAAGTATATCATCTTATTTGAACATGTACCAAATGAGCTATCCAATGAGATTCCAATGAAGGAAAAAGTTGGATTATCCAAAGCTCGTTGGAAGACATTAGAAACCTTTCTAACAAGGTACTATACATCCTTCGAATGTCATATAAAATCTCTTTCTAACAAGGTCGCAAGAAAAATATATTTTGTCTAAAAATTATTAAAAGGGATCAAATCAATTTAAAAAATTTAAAGCCAATTTTATAAAATCCTAACACCCAAAACAAAATCCAGGGATCAAATATAAACACGTATTCATACCTCATTAAGATCCATTAGATGTTGAGGATCAAACTCTGCTAGAAACCTGATGTATATTTTTTTTGGCTACTACAACCTTCAATAACACGTCATAAGCTTAAAGGACAACTAACTCATGTCCTACCGTGTGACTCAAACAAGTTTTGTCCAAACACGGAATAAATACAATACATAAAAATTTAATCAATTCGTAATTTTTCCTTATAAATATCACTCTTTGTCTATTCTTGGATAAAACTCAAAATATAAACGTACTCGACCATCAATCTCACTAAGACTTAATTCCTAACCCAAAAAGGAAGAAAGTTTCAGATGTTTAACCAACAGAAACATGAGTAGCTTTGATCTTATGTAAACCATTATCGCATCGTTGCTAACCCGCACACTTAAACATGCATTCAAATTCAAAATATAATAATATATACACGACATATGAAAAACCCTCCCCCTTAACTATCTCTACCGAAGAAAGGACAATAAAGGAATTCTTCCCTAAGTTAAAGATCTCCCTTACATGAAAAGTGTTAGATACCAGTTCTCTCCTTTTTTCTTCAAGAATAGAAAAATAATAAATGGCACAATAATAAAACATTTCTCCCCAATAAAATCAAGGAAAAATAAATATATCATGCAGTGGTGTGAATCAAGCATTAAATGATAAGCAATTCAACAGTAGAAGCACAAATAATCCAAACTACGAACAAATTATATCAACTCTGATGCAAGCATTTAAGTATAAGATATTCCGATGATCCTAACACATAACAATATAAATCAGAGATTAATCATAAGGACAACATGGATTAAATGAAAAAAGACAAAGAGTCAAAACATAAAACACAAAACATACCATATATATATATATATATATATATATATATATATATATATAACCAAACATCTATATAATAAGGAGTAGAATAGGTGGCACTATTCCATCAGTTGATAACTTAATGAGAGGATAGGATTAAACCGATAATGCAACAATCCAATGGTTGAGATTAAAATAATCCTCTTACCATTTTTACCCCTTAAATATTTGGTTTCTCCCTTTTTTAACACACTATACTTATTTCCACCATTCTTCAAAATTCAAAAATAAGGGTAGAAATTGTCAGTACACACCTTTACACTGTTACACTGCCTCTCACCCTCTCTCCTCAATACCCTTCATTTCCCACACCCAACACGTCTCTCTCTACACGACGACCTCTCCTAACATTGAACACCAGGCATTAGTTCTGATTTTATTACTTCTGATTTTGAATGTTAATGTTTGGTTAGAATGTTAGGGTTTTGGTTAGAACTGCTAGAATTTTTGGGTTTTGGTTAGAACTGTTAGAAATTTCTAGGTTGTGGTTAGAACTTTTAGAAATTTTTATTTTGTGAGTTTTTTTTATCACCAATCCCCATACATTAGTTTGCAAATCATATTTTAGTTTTGCAGATCTAGGCGCAAATTAGATTGCCTCACCAAATCCATCGTATTTCCATTTCAATTTCATGATTTTCTAATTTTCATTTATGTGGTGGTTTGGTGTGGTATAAACACCGGATCAACCTTCATTTTCAATAAATGGAGAGTTCTTGGGTTATTTTCCAATCATTTGCTATATATTTTCTACGTTAACCTACCTCACTTTTGGATTCGATTTTCAACTCCTCCATTTTTGTGCTTGATTTTTTTATAGTGCCACTAGAAAACATACGATTAATATCTCATTGTGACCATTTCATTACCATGGCAGGTTCTGTTCCATGGTAAGTGTTCGATAAAATGCTCAAACGCATTTATATTGATGCTCAAATGTGCAACAAATGGTAAGACAAATGTCACAAATTTTGAATGAACTTTGCTATTTTACATAATTTGGAATGTTTGAAATTGGGAAGAACTAACATCGAAAGATGTTGAAAACTGGAGTTCAATACATTTGTTTTGAGATTAGAAAGTTGTTGCAGTTATGCCATAGATAAGTTGTGCTTGAAATGTCTCTAATTTTTTTAAATCTCCATTTTGTAGGTATTCTACTCAGGTTTTCATCCTCTAGATTGGATGGTAAAGGTTCAATATCTCTATATTTGTCCATATTTATATTTGTTATTTGGTTGATGATGTCTTAAACTATGGAATACTGACATAGTGGTTAACATACCTATATTTTTTTTAACTTTATGTGAACATATTATAGTTCTTGCCTCTATATGTCATCTTGAAATAGACTGCGTACATCTGGTCTTCTTTCATGAATTCAATAATTTCTATAAAAGTGTTCACGTGCTTATTCCCACCTCTTAGCAATATAAATTTAAACACTAATATGAAGAGGCCTTCTGACAGTTTAGTGCGACTGATTTTTTGCTGAATCCTTTTTATATATTAATTACTTGATTGCCTTTTACTTATTACTTCTAAATTAACTATTTACCTATGTGCAGTTTCTCTTATATTATTGAGCTTTATTATATTTGCATTTTTGTTTTTCTATTAGGTGACTATGCTTGGATATAATACCAAGTTGAGGATCTTACTCGAAACAGTAATTGATAAAATTGCAAATTTTGAAGTAAATCCACACAGGCTCTCTGCGATCAAGGTAATGATCAACTATTCATTAACAAAATGGAAACATTTGGACATTAGGTGTTTTCAAAGATATTGTAGTGAAACTATAGTGGTAAATATTTTGTAGCTTTGTATAGTGTTTTATCTTCTAACAGGAATTGGTGACAAAGAATTATCAAAACTTTAAGTTCCAACATCCGTATCAGCAGGCCATATACTACTTCTTATTAATATTACAAGCTCAATCATGGGCGTGGCACAATGAGGTTGAAGTTCTTCCTCATCATGAAGCTGATAATCTTGCTAAATTTTATTGTTTGATGCTATGAAGGGTATTTATCGAGTGAAATTCTAAATCTAATATATATTGTATCCCTTAATTTAAACATTATAAAAAGTCTCATTTATGCTTTCACTATAGTATCATTTATTAAGGTCGCGTCATTTTTTTATCTTTGTTCAAGTGTTTTTGGATCATTTCTATTTTGTTTTGTACTTCAGGATACAACTATCCATTTTTTAAGTGTTCTCATATTCTAATGAAGTTCATGCTTCATATGTTTATAAAGGGAAAAAATATGTGTTTGGTTTGGTTAGCTGTTTATAAATTAAGTCCACCATGCAATTAATCGGTATTTCTTTTGAATTTATTTTAAATTTGTTATCTTGGTTGAAGTAATATGAAAATGATATTATCTTACTGCGTGCACAAAAAATGTGTGATTAAATGTTGCATCCTATATTTTCCCTTGATATTGTGTATTCTTGGGCATGCTAATGTTATATATGAACATTTGTTACTTTGGTTTTGATTCCATATTCCTTTGTCATGTTTTTCTTTTTACTTTTATAATATGCATAGCCCTAATTGTTTAATATTTGTATCTTTATCATCTTTGGATGAAGTTGGTGATTGTCTATGATGTTGATGGAAATTATCCTTATAACATGCCTAACTTAAAGTATTTAACATTTGTATCCTTAGATTGTGTTTTGTCTATGTTAACGTTTTCTTTTTGGTGGTGATTTCTTTTTATCTTAGCGATGTCGATATTTGATATTGCTATGCATTTTGAACAGGGATTTGAATCTCATTTCTAATTTTTGACATCCTTCTACAGGTGTAACAACCACTGAGGACATAAATTTTATTATGAGTTGTGTGAGAACCACTGATGCTTGGGAACATATGTTTCCTGGTTAATGTATAAAGGCCTTTTAATCGTTGCATAATGAAGAATCATTCGACTTACATGCAAATAAATTTTTCTTGCTATAGGTTTTAGGCTGATATGCTTACATTATGTGGATGGTATTATGGAGGGGGAGAGAAGGAAATAAAAGAACTAAACACAATACAAAAGAGGTGGAAAACTTAGCATGTAAGGATTCTCCTATTTTAATAGTTATTTTACAATTTAAGCAAGGTACGAATCATTTCTGAAATTCTTATTTTGGAATGGTATACAGACGAAGAACCCTAACAAGGAACGAAGGCAAGGAAGATGCCCTATAACACCTGAGGAAGTTGGTCTCAGGCTGAGAGCATTGGGTTTTGGTAATGATGTTTACATTTATATGTCATCTGGTGAAGTATATTGTAATACCCCGTATTTTTATGCTTTCTAAATTTGGGGATTTATTAAATTTAGTGAATTATTAATTTAATATAAATCCGAAAAAAAATTACTTTTAATTACTAACGTGACGAGAGTTAGTAATCATTGGAAACTTGTTGAATATTACTAATGAGTAAAGTAATATAATATTGGTACTATTAAATGTCACGAGTAAATAAAACGACAATTTTGGAAATTTAAGTCGGGAAGCGCCTGTGTCGTGTCGGGACTAAATATTGATTAATAAAAATGAATAAATGATAAGTTGCTCGTATGGTCATTTTCAGTGCGCGAAAGTGACCGAAAGGGTTGAGATAGTCAGAAAAGTGTACCTGAGGGTTTAGTTTGGGTCTCGGGGTGTTTTTAGGCCTATTTAGTATCCCGGGAGGGTATATTGGACATTTTGCATTTTTGGGTAATTAAACCCACGAAATTTATTAGGTTATATCAGCCATTTGGAATGGTCCCTTAGGGTTAGCAGACTCAAAACCTTAGAACGGCCATTAGAGAGGAAGGTAGAAAGCTTTCCAAGCAATCCAAGGCCAAAAATTCATCCGGTTGCACCGCCACCACCACCAACACGTAGATCGCGCGACGGGGAACGCAACCACACCAAATTCGTCCAGAAATCAGAACTCTGAAATTCCCAGGCAAGTATTTATCTTGCTTAATTTTGTTAATGCACCATTCATGTTAGTCTAGGGTTGATTAGGATGAGTTCCATAGAAGAAAACCCATGTTGGAGATAGGAAAATTGCATGTAGTAATGATATAAATGATAATCTGGAAACCCCCTTCATATGCAGAGGTTGAACCACTGATTTATGATTGATTAGAAGTAGAAATTCTAGAAAAAGACTGATTAGAACAATGTTTAAGAAATTTCTAGGGTTCATGAGATTTATATAAGTTTTGGCCTTTAATCCATGGATAATGATGAAAATTCACATGCTTTACGTAGAAGATTGTTAGTTTGGGTTTATAATGTTTGTAGTACAAATTTCTGGGAGTTTGGGTGTTAAAAATCTAGATTTGGACGATGTTGGATGATAGAACCCGTAACTGGTTTTTCTGCAGATTCGCCATACCTGTTTGATCGATCGATCGAACTGTCGATCGATCGACGCATCGATCGATCGACCCCCTGCCATCGATCGATCGACTCCTCCTGGCAGATTCATAATTCCCCTTCTAAATAGTTGAATTTAATTTAAATGAGTAATAATCTTTGGACATCCTTATTAAATTAGTTTGGGAAATAAAGAAGACCAGTAGGGCCTATATAAAAATATGAGACCTTTAATGTAGGACGGGACTCACACTTCACGGGGATGTTTACATATAAGGGACGATGGAACTATGTATTAAAGGGGGGAGATGCGTGAGGTAGTTATGTGGGAAAATAAATAAGTTACCTACTGAAATTACACTTGGGAGTATAGAAATCCATGAGTGTCACTTGATAAGTTGGGATAATCCCACAAATTAAGATAAGAAGCAAACGTTACACGTGATAACTAAATAACGAGTAATAAGGACAAATGTTATAATTATGGGTTATGAGATGAACCTAAATTTGATATGGTAATAGTAGTATATTTATATGACTGTGTTTATGCATATACTATATACGTGTGAAAATCATGCCCGCGCTACTTGCTATCCCTGAGGTTACCGCGCTGGGACAGTTTTATCTCGATGGGACCTTTATGGGGGATATTGACTCGTACCCTAGAAGATAGAAATCCTTTGGTACAGGCTATCGATTCGATAGTTCAGACGGTCCTAAGAGACGTGGGGGCATGTGCTGACCTCTTAGAGACCTGGAATCTATGCTTCGCCTCAATATTGTTTGTGTTTGTGTTAATACAGTTCGAGAGTGATTCCGAACTTGTATCTCCCTTAGTACGAGTGATACGGGGACTGGATAGCAGAGTATGCCCGCACCATAATTATTATGTGGGGTACCGTTAGAATATATATATTATATGAGTATTTAATATATATATATATATATATATATATATATATATATATATATATATATATTAAATTCTGGAATTTGGGAACTACCTACTGCATTTATGGTAAGTAAAGATGAATAAATATTTAAGTTGGGGAATAAGTATTTGAAAATTTTAATATGTGCTGAGAAACTTTATTAGCGAATAAGGTTTAATTGTTGTCATATGAAATTAACATTTTAAACCATTGAATTTGTCAGTTTAAATATTACGAGCAACCTAAGGTAAGATAAGAGAAACCGTTGGGAAGGTTAGTGCGATAGGTGTGCACATTAGAAGAGAGGTGAGAATTTCTCAAGGGAGTGCCGCACTAATATGTTGTTGCATTAGCCAGTAAACATTTTAAATACTTGCTAAACAAATTTTAAATTGTTTTTACAATCGGGCTCTGACCCGTTTCCATTTTCTTTTCTCTCTTGTATATATATATGTATGTATTACAGGTGCCTAGCCACAGGGGCGTCTTGCATAGGATCCTTTGGACGGAACGCGTTGCAGTTTAGGTGGGAGTTGCAGGCCTCTTACTTAGACGACCTCATTTCTTGATTCCTCTTCTAGAACTTTATTCAGTTGGGCATGTGTCTCCCTTTTTCCATTATTCAGTTATTTATCGGATATTGTGATTTGTTTATTTCAGTATTTACACTTTCGGACTTATTACTGTCAGGATGTTTTCCTTTAAGTTTTAATGTTGGAATCACCTAGTT
This sequence comes from Sambucus nigra, assembly GCA_949130495.1. Lineage (NCBI taxonomy): Eukaryota > Viridiplantae > Streptophyta > Magnoliopsida > Dipsacales > Adoxaceae > Sambucus > Sambucus nigra. The sequence goes on from OX422207.1 coordinate 618,295,988, forward strand.
AGATGTTTAATTAATTGGATTGTTTGTTCCAGTATAGTTGTTGTGTGATTCTTTAATTATGAATTATGTAAAGTTTTACATGTTGGTTTATAAAATAAAATTTGGAAAGTGATGTCTAAAAATGGTTTTGACACTTAGCTTAATTATTTAGGGTGTTCAATTTGGAAAAGTTATTTTACGACAGTGATGCTAAGAATGAACCAACTGTTCACCTTGATTTTAATTTAATAAAGGAGTGATCGCCCGATATTTAATTAGGCAGGGTGTCACATATATGGAGGTTAAGAGACATTAGAACCCTTGAATCTCTCTTCCCAAATTTCAATTCAAAAGAGACTCTTTCCAGCAAGGAAGAGTTGGCCCCATTTTCTGTATTTTCTTCTCACATGGCAGTGCTACATTTCATTGTTTGTGATGAGAGCGATGTTTTTGTCACCAAAAATAATGTTAACATGTCTTGGATGTTAGACAAAAGAAGATATGTTACTTTTTATGTTTAGAAGTATTTGGACTTTCGAAAAAATATAGAGGTGAGAGTTAAAATATAATAATTTTCTCTGTACAAAACGTTTGTACTTCTACTTACTTGATTTTTGACTAATTTTGATATATACTTTCTTTGTAGTAAGAAGTGGAAAAGATTTGTGCAAGTTGAACCGCATCTGGAAACCAAATTTTGACAGTGTACAAGTCCGTGTCATGTCATCCTTTGATTAGAGATTATATCTTCAAATAGTTTCAGATACAAATACTTCTCATGTTTCTAAAAAATCATACTGGGCCGAAAAGATAACTTCTTTACATCAAACTTAGGAGAATCTGAATTACTATCAGATATTAGGACGTTGATCTGACTATGGGGATCACCTGTGGAATCCCTCACTCGAACATAAGTAGTGAAACAATAACGAATGTTGTTTTCCGCCACAACGAATTATGAGTACCACGGCTGAAATGCAGAGGTATCAATAGAAGGAATGGAAGGTGTATGTAACATTCAAGTGATTTAAATTTCTTAATTTTTCATGTAGTAGTTTACATTGTTATATTTGGTTAAGTGAGGGACTGCAACCTAAGACAAAAAAGACTTGGACTGCACTAACATATGCAAGTTTAATCATAGATTTTTTTAATGAAAAGGGCAATGCTATTAAGAATGAATGTTGGGTAGTTGGAGCAGGGCAGTGATATTAATCACAAGGGTTTCCTGTTTAATTTTTATTTCATAGTTTTTATGTTATTAGGAATGAATGTTGGTTAGTTGGAATTTTCTTTTGGTTGGTATTGTGGTTTGTTTTGTATTTGAGTAGTTGTAATATCCTTAGTTTTCTTTTGTTATCAAATGCCTATGTTTTTCGTCGGGGCTGATTAGGATGGTGTGTAAGTGAGATGAAGAAAAGTAATAGTCTTAATGATTTGTTCTTTATAACAGTTGAGTACTTATCTTTTCAGCATCCATATCTATTAATATTTTTCTTCACTTTATTTACGTTTTTCTCTCAGTGTTCTTTGTTTGCATTATAACATTTTTAGGCACGTTGATCCATTGGGAACTCAAATTTGTGGATTCGTGAATAATATTTTATGACTTACTTTTGTTTTTATTTTATTTTAAGCACTACAACTGATAATGAAGGGAAGGATGGTCAAATTCAATTGTCCAAAACTATATCGGATAGTTTAGGTGATCATGATGTTAATTGTGTATGAATATTTCATCCTTTGATTGTATATAGTACCATAAATATTTCATCCTTTGATTAACTATTAATGATACGAATATTTTGTATGTGAGTTTTGCAGGGTGCATGTAGAATTGTACATTATTCGTATGGAGATATGGGAATATTGAGAGGACACACTGCAATGGTGGATGGAGGAAGAGAAGCGAGGGTCAATGTTGAGTTCCCAATGGATCAACCTCATTATGACAAATTATAGTGTACTTTTAAGCCCTAAGCAAAGGAGGTATATACGCTTATGGCAAGTTTCTTGAATCTCCAACTATGTGCCAGCATTAGGTTCAAGGAACAGTCCAGGAAACGCTAAAAAAGAGTGAGATTACAAGACCTTTAGCAACTACGGATTTCTGTTTTTCCGCCTCTACATTGTTGTCTCTCCCATCATCATTCTATTTAGATTTATTTCGTCCATCTTCTATAAAAGGTGAAGAAACCCACTCAACATGGGCATGCTAACCACCGACGTCTAAGAACTAAAAGGGGACATTTAGACAAGTAGTACAATTAAGTTTCTATTTTTTTTTCATGCAAATATGTAGGCTTAAAGTTTTGTAAGGGATCATTTATGCTATTGCGAGACTTCACATACCTGCTACTTGAATTTGATTGATGTATGGATATATATTAAGTTAATTTTTATCCTTTCCCATTACTGTACTGATATATATTATGTTAATTTTAACTTAATATACATCATAATGTTAAAAACTAATGTATGTCAGTTAGATGTCTTGATTGGGCTTTGGCACATTCTTTAAACTTATGTTACTTTTCTTACACATTTTTCGAACTTCTATTACTTTTCTTACTGAGAAAGGCATAATCTTCTTTTTTTTTTGTTGTGCACATCATTCAAGAATATTGGTTTAATTTTATTTTTGGTCATATCTCTTATTCACATGTGATGGTGAGGGTCGTTTGTTGTGATGTCTGTGTTAGTTCGCAGTTGTGTCGAGTAATGTTTTGGTCGACTCCGCCCTTTCTTTTTTATGTTTTAGTAGTAACCATGATGAACGTACATTTTTTATTTTTGTTAGTTTTTAAATGTTTTAGGCCCAACCTTAAGTATATTTGTTTATCTTTTATATTCTAGGTACATGGGTTTAAATTGAGATGCTCCGTTTGCTTCCTAATTTTTGATTTGATGATCGGTGTTAGTGTATCATGCTCTGTTTGCTCTATTTGCTCTGTTTTCATTTTACATATATGATGTTGGGAGGACATAAAATTCATGTCTTCACTACCCAACATGGCATCTCTCTATATGTTAGAAAATGTGTTGGTGGCTTAAGATTGTATAGGAAATGAACTTCAAATGTTAAAATCACTTCTCCCTTCATTTTTCTTGACATTTATTTCATTTATTCTTCTTTATATACTGCAAATATCATATATTGTTTGGCATTTTCATGCATGATATATTGGGTGGTGGACAATGTGCAACACAATTATTCATTTGTTTTTATGTTGAATATTGCATGATTTTTCTATGTTAGTTCATTAAGCTTCCCTTTTAATTTATTTTTTTTATTTTGTTTATCCATTTACTTCCATCATTGATACATGGGAGTGTGACTATTTTTTATTCACGTGTTTGCAAAGACATGGATATCAACAAAAGGTGGGACTTTAATCAATTGAGGGGGAACTTTGTTTATCCAGGGTGGGAATTATAACTATTTAAAATGTATGCACTACCGTCAACAAATTCAGATTTGGGGATCCCCAAAACCTTTTACATCTCTACTCTCCAATCATTAATGATCTAAAGTGTTATCTTTATGATTAATAGTAGCACAATTCCTACACACAAAGTGAATTGTAATTGTCAATGTTTTTTTTGAATTTTATGATCATAATATTTTAATTTTTTGTGTGGTGAACATTACTTATCATGAGTAAATTTCTTAATATTGAAATCCTATATAACATCAATTAGAATTTGTAAATAGTGTTGTACTTTCAGTCATAGTGATATAATATGGATGTTTGGGGCTATACTTTTTTATTTTTCTAATTTTATTTTTCCTTTAACGCATATGCATTAGGTATGTCCGATTGCTCGATAAAATTACGTGCGTTCCCACAACATGATCTTGTACTATTAGCATTGTTGTTATGGACAATTAGTTTTGTTGTTGGATTATTTTTTATATTTTAAACAAGGCGGATAGTCCTATAAACAGAGGAAACTCTGCATAAATTTTTTAAATTGTTAAAATTATTTGTGTTATAAAATAAACTATTTGTGTTAAATTATGTACGTATTAATACTTTGGAATTTTTTCTCTGTGCCTTCAGGCATGGGTATTCCGCTAGTATACCAATAAAGAACAACTACATATAGGTATAAACGATCACAAAGGCCACATACACATAAGATTTACAAACTCGCGTGGTATCAAGATGTTTAAATATGGTGGTACGGAGTGAATGGCCATGAATTTGAAACAAGAGAAAATGACACAGCCACTCAAAAATATCCAAGTAGTTCAATTTGACCACAATAATTTATCAACATTCGACTTAGCCTTATAAGAAAATTAAAGAACTCAAAAGGACAAACAAACAGAATGCAAACTGGCCATGAAATTTTGATGATTCTCTAATGAGTAGCGTCAAAACAATTAATCTTAACTAGGGCTCATTATGCAAATCCATTGATCTTCAACTAAACACCCCCAAAATTTATATTATTCTATTCCATTTTTTTAAGATATCTAATTTTTGAAGCATCAATGTAAAAAAACTATGGCCTTCGCGATTTTTCTATTTATATTACCTCTCAATCTTTTAGAATCTAGCCAACGGTGGACTTTCATGCAAAAGAGAATACTCCTTTCATATCCATTTCTTGTGCATATATAAATTTTCATTAAAGCAACAAACTCATGAGAAATGGTTTTAACATGCATAACTCCCCCATAGTAAAACAATTATTTATATAACTAGATTATTGGAGAGAACATCTCACTTAGCTCATGTGATACAAGAAGTTAAAATCTAAAAAGATCTTGTACAAAGTTTGTGCAAAGGCATATACAATTTGAATCAATTATGAAAGTCAATTTCAAACTACTTCATGGAATCATGATTAAGAACAATCCAAGTATTGAAAATCATAATAAACTGTCCTAGTCACATAACTACATGGAAGGTATGGGATTCAAACACACTGATATGCCTTAGAATATGTTGAAAGCTAAAATACGCAGAAACAAAATCTTTTTAATTTTTTTAAACACTCTTTTAAAAAAGACTCAATAGACCAGCCAAATATTTTTGTAGTATTCTCAATATGAAGAAAAATGGAAATTCAAAATAAAAAATACAAACATCATTCAACTAGCAATAACATACAATGTAAAGCGCAGATTCGAGTGTATGAATACATGCAACCACAATCACTCATTAAATATAACATGTGAATAATCACGTGATAACATTATAGAATCAAAAAGTCTAGCATTAAGTACCTCCAAATCGGATCTCCTAACCGACATAGCTGTAATGTGATGATCTAGGGTTTAGGGAACCTTGTTGATACAAATCTTTAACTTACTAGGACCATTTTTAAGATCTTAACAAAAGAAACTAAGTTTACCTTTCCTTCAACGGTTGAATGTCTTGAAACTTTGGTCTTGACTTTAGCAGCGGAAGTATTTTTTTATCACAGACAATCCCAGAACTATCATATTTGATTTGGTCAGTGCCTGAAATTTTCTGCAACTTTCTGACCTATACTCCAAATCAAATTCAACATTACTAGAGTGTCTCCAATTATTTGCTGGCTCCACAATCCTAGACTCGAACTAAACCCCTAGATTCTTAAAACTCAAAAAGGTCCTTTTTCAAAACCTCCATCAAGCCATGAAGGCTATCTCTCTTACCCTCAAAATACTCGATATTTTTATTAGGAGTCTTATCACATGCCCTAGATCATCAAATAATTCCACATTATCATTTTAAAGACCCGTTATTTTATCTTAGCTTCTAAATGTAATTTTCCCTTTCTCAACTTCAACGATACGCGTATAACTCTCTAAAGTACACTTAAATCTCACTATCTTTCTATTTCTCTTCTTATTTTTATTATTTTTCTTCTTCTTCTTCTTCTTCTTCTTCTTCTTCTTCTTCTTCATCATCATCATCGATCATCTCCTCACTAGCTTGGAAACATAAAGATCGAATCTCAAAACTGTCGTGCTTATGATTATCTTCATCGGGGGAAGACTGTTCATTTATGCACACATGACTAGCCATGAGCACGATGTAATTGTACTCATAGGTAGAATCTCATTTCTCTTTCGACTCACTATAAGTAATGGAGTTGTTATATACCTTAGGTTTCTTCCCTTTTGTCTAGTGGAACACTCAAAATAATAATGAAAAACAACTTGGCATTCAAAGCACTTGTCCCTCTCATCCACCTTATTAGGACCAACATTATTCTTCCTATCATGGTCATTGAAGTTCTTAGGTTTCTTTTCAAAACTTTTCTCATGTCTAGCAGACCTAGCTATCTCTTCAGCATCAAGCTCATTTCCACTATCAGAATTTGACATATCATCCTTTTGATATTTCAAAGAAATACCTTTCTATTTATTTGGAGGACACATCTTAATCTCATAAGTTTGAAGGTCACCCACAAGTTCTTGGACTCTCAAACTGTCGACATCACCTAGGGAATCTAGTACTGTGACTTTAGGATTGAATCTTTCAGGCAAGGACCTTAAGATTTTACCCACCCATATAGGCTTGGGGATTGATTATCCTAAGATGAACAAGGAATTGATAGTATTTAACAACTTAGAATAAAACCCATCAAAAGACTCATTCTTTAAAATCTTAATAATCTCAAACTTAGTCGTCAGATTTTGAAACTTGGAGACCCAAACAGTATATGTTCCATCTTGTGTGGATCATAAAATGTCTCAAGAATCTTTCGCTCTATCACAAATGGTAATGCATCTAATCTTTTCCATGGCCACAACATAAAATAGTGTTTACACCCTTGTAATTAGAAGTTGAGGCATTATTTTCAACAGGTGTCCAAGAGATAAATGCTTTGGGAGCACCACATTTGTGGGAGGAGTCCACCCATACTCAACAGAGTTTCGAATAGTCTCGTCGATTAATTTAAGGAAAAATTACATTCTCGCCTCTCAATAGGGATAATGTTTCTCTTCAAATAATGGAGGTAAGGAAATGGAACCCCCTTCTCGATTAAAATTCCTCTAAACCCTAAACGAGCAGAAAATATGCATCTAACATAGCAAACTAATGTAGCTAATTCTAATACCATTTTGAGAAATCTAATGTGCACTAGGGTTTATAAACAAAAACACCTCCAATTGAGAAAACCCATAAGTGTTGTGTAAAGAAGAATACCAATTTTATTCTTGAACCATGCACGCATCTAGATGATCATAAGTAAGAGTAAATTAGGTAAATCACGACAGGACAATGTATAAGTCTAGTTACAAGGTCAAATTAGAGTCACTCATAAATTGGATGCCTTCAAACCTTGACGCGACTCTTTATCCCTTGTTACCTTCTTCACAATCATTGTTAGACGCATTCTAATAGGCACACAATGCATGAACTTTCCCACATCTCGGTATCCCACAGATCTTACTTATCTTGTGACTAGTACAGCCGTCCCATAAAGCCAAACATGATATCCAACGCTAGTATGAAGAGCAAACGACTTTTATGCAAATTTTAGATCCCAAAATAATGTATGTATATATGATTCTTAGATCTCAAACAAGAATGTAAACTAAGGTTTTATTTTCTAAGAATTCTTCTTAAAATAATCACATAAACTTGGAGAGATTTTTAAATAAATTTTGGAAAATCAAAGGTTTTGGAAAAGTCTCACAAAGATCTACTGCTATGTAATCCTATTTATAAGAGGTTTTCCAAAAACCAAATAAGCTTATATAGTCTGCATTGGAAAACATGACATCTCATTCGAATGACGTTGTACCTCATTTGAATGAAGTATAACATCTCGCTCAAAAATTTATCTAACAAGATTCCATTGGAGGTAAAAATTAGATTGTTCGAAGATCGTTGTAATTCATTGGAACCTCTTCTAATGATATACCATATATGGGCCGAACAATATATCAATGCTCCTTCTAACGAGGTCACTAGAAAAATATTTTTCTTCGGTATAAAGTTATTTCAAAGCAGTAATTTTTTTTAAAAATCAAGGCATCGAAAATAAAATCTAGGGATTAAACATAAACATGTATTCATCCCTCGTTTATATCCCTCTGATATTGAATATAAAATTCGACTAGAAACATGATGTATACTGTTGATGTAAAAAATTAGATCACTCTAATTATTCAATCACAGATAAATAAAATGAGACAAAGATTTTTAAAGTGGTCCAGCCTTATAAGAATGGCCTACGTCCACTGTTATGTTATTTCTGAGTGTTTGGGAATTATCGATTTGTGGTTTTATCAAGAAATTCCGGTCCCCTTGAATGAGGGTGATACAAGGTATTTATAGCCCTTAGGCTGTACATGAAAGGGTTGATACATTAAATGATATACATATGAAATGGTAATACATTTAATGCAGCGTGTGCGTCAAGATGATAAACATTCAATGAATAATTGAACTGTTGATTATCTGGCAGTTTATGCTACAGCCGAGATGCAGCTCGGACCGCCTTAGTTCCTCGGAGCGCTAGAGTACCTCGGAGTGATAGAGTACCTCGGAGTGCTGAAGCTCCTCGGTGTATCCTCGTTGCTCGGAGAGAACATGAGTTTTGTCGGGGAAATGAACTTCCTCATTGCTATTATGCCTAGTAGATTGACACGTGTCTTCATATCACTCGTCCATATCAGCATATTAATTTTGGTATCAACATATACGTTACCATTGACCGCTACGATCTTAAATAAAATGTCATAGGCTTCAAAAAAAAATAACAGAAGTCCTAACCCATGACTCATATAGGTTTTTTCCAAACACGAAATAGAGAAAATACATACAAATTGACTCGAGTCACAAAACTTTTCCTTTCAAATCACCCCCTTTGGATATTATAGGATAAGACTCAAAACAAGAACCTACTTGGTTGTCAAGCTCACTAAGACTCAATTCCCAACCCACAAAAGAAAAAAATTACAAACACTTAAACGATAAAAAATGAGTCGCTTTGGTCTTGTGTAAACCTTTATCGCATCGTTGCTAAGCCGTACACTTAAACACAATTTCAATTTTATCTTTTTATCCTAAGACAAGCATTTAGATGATGAAAAAATAAAGTAAAAATGCACTCGATAGAGGAAATTGAGGAAAAAACCCTTTCGGGTAAAACCTTTAGTTTCAACACTTTAGAGAGTTTACAAGACTATCGAATTACAAACCACTTGATAGCACATCACAAGTATAATGACCAATGCTTTAGAAAATCACTAGAGAATGGCTCCGTCTAGAGTCATCTACACACGGCCTTCCACGCTCGGTATCCATCGATCAGCCTTTGTCGTCAGCGGTGAGTTCCCTCGATAATCACAAGTTCAACCATGAAGATACTCTCCCCACAAAGGTGTATGCAAGGTACAAACTATTGGGTTTTAAATTAATTCACTAAAATATATTCTGGGCTTGTGATTTGTGAATCAAACAGGTTTTTTAAACATAAAAGGTTGAAAAGTTTTTCTAAAGATTTGAAGAAATATTTTTGGAAAAACTCTTAACATATACAAACATGAAAGATGTATTTATAATTCGCTCACAAATTGTGAGGTGACGTCTTGTTCTAATGAATTTGAAGCTCGTTCAAACGAGAATAGAAACTCGTTAGAACGAAGAAGCCATCTCGTTTAAATGAAGTACAAATGACCTACAAATGACAAAAAATATTACACCCTCGTTCGATGATCGATCGAAGTAAAATTCAAACTAGACTTCGAACAAAAATGATATCTTGTAAGAAATAAATTCCCATCTTGTTTGAACGAGATGCACAAACTTTGGAACTTTTTTAAATAAATATAAATGCCTCAATTTTTAAAATAAAAAATCTTATTTCAGTTTTAATAAAAATAAACATCCCAAAATAAACTGGAGGAATAAATTTAAACTAGTACAAATCTCACCCTTTGAGATATTCCCATAAAAACATAAAATCAAAATACAATTATAATGAAATGCCCTAAGACAAAAATAATATCGTCATACCCTCCCAAACTCTAAAACGGATAGGTATAAGAATAATGATGTCTTCAAAATAATGTCTTCAAATATCCACTTCTACTTTTTTCTTCTCCTGGGCACTGTGTATTAATCGAGTGTGATATGAATATGATGTTTCAAAAGTACCTACACTCATGAAAACAAAGAAAATACATCTTTGTGCATCGAGTCAAAACAAAATTCATAAAGATAAAATCTTCCCCATAAATTAACCTTCCCTATAATTTGTTCTCCGCCTTTAATTTCATCTGCAATAGATAATGAGTAGAAACTAAACAGGGAAATTACAACACACTAAAATATGAATGAATAACATTCAATGATAATCTCAAAGTCTCCACAAACTATTTTTGAATTTTTAAGTTCAAATATTTACAAATACAACACACCATGGAGAAACACAAAAATAATGGAATCATGAAAATGAAATGTAGATGTGTGAACATATTCTATAGGTTAATCAACATATAAAAGCATAACATAGATGCACAAAGGAATGAGACACAACTAACGCAAAATCTCAAAGTCTACCTTAGGTGTAAAAATGGTGAACTCAAGTGAAATTGACTTAAGCCAATCAACTAATCAAGACATAAGTGATTCTCACACTAATGACGCCCAAAACTATGTAATGATATACAAGATTTTTAAAGAAGTGCAAACCTATTGATCTTCCATTTAACTCGCTCAAAACTCACATATTGATTTTTTTCGCTCAAATCTTCTTGAAGAAATTAATGCTCAAACGTAGGAAAGCATCAGTGCACTTTGAAATTGGTGTGGCATTTCTATTTTTGTGTGCCTTTATCTTTTCACCTATTTTCTTTTGCAAATGGTGGGTATTAATGCAAAGTCAACATGTCTTTCGCAACCTAATTCCATTCTTAAAATAAACTAAATTTACTGGATAAATGATTTTCTTATTTTTCAATCCGGGCAATGGTTCTTACACGCACTACTTTTACAATCTCGTTTTTCACTTTGTTCTAAAAGCATGGTTGAGATGAAAACACTTCAATTGACATGCGAAAGGTAAGTGAAACATTTAAATAAATTCATGCTCGTGTGCATTAAAGCTGTAAACGAGTCAAACATGTAACAAGTTGTCATCATATCACATTTTAATGACTCCACGCATTATGAAGTTCAAAAATGAAGTGATGTTGCGTCTCAAAACACTATAAAATAGTTACATGGATATGGAATGAAATGGCGACTCGGACATCTTTAATGTTCATCCATATATGGTTTAAAAAAATACAAACTCTTTTTTGTTTTTTTTTCATTATTTTTATCAAAATAAAATATTTTTTTGTTTTCACGTTTTCTTAAAAAGAAACCAAAAACCCTTGTGTATTTTTCAAATATTTTCAAGAAAAACTAAACTCTTTTTGGATTTTGAATAATATATCAAAATGAAAAAATATACAAGAATAATAATAGTATATGCTAGCGATAGGGATATATGATATGAGCATGAAGAACACCCTATTCTTGCAAAAAGTCTTAGCCTCAATCATTAGGCCCGAAGGAGTTATCCAAAAGATATGACATCCTATGAAAAACTTTCATTAAATCTTGTGAAGTCACCAAATACTCTACTTGCTATCGAGAACACTCAAAATTTATCATGTAATACACGGGAGCAAGTGAAGTAACATGTGTGGGAGTGCGTGCCAAAACTCTTGTGGTAGCATATTATGAAAGATACTTATGAGACACTCTCCCCAATTTAAAACAAAAATATGTCAGGTGGCCTCTTTGCTTGCAATGGGAACAAACATACACAGGCTTGTGTCCACATATCTCAAAATGTCTCAAAAGAACTCTCCTAGGTAGGTTCGGTCGAGGGCCATATGGATATAATCCAAACTTGAGAATTGTCTCGGGTGCAACATGGGAAGAGGACTCACCATCATAACCTATTCCTAGACTCCCAACGTTACCTAACACGGGAACGAGGATCATCTTTCCTACCTTCTAAGATGTATCCTCTAAAGTGACCTTAACCTCCCGGGAATGTTCGAGATCTCTCTGGAGTTGGGATACACGTGATTCAATTTCTCACGAGTCTCCAATGAATATTGAAGATCTCCCTAAAAATAGCCATGGTGTTATACAAATCACTCTTTTCCCGGCCTAAAATGATCAACTGCTCACATAAATGAACCTTCACCTTTTCGATTTGACTTACCAATGCCTCACACACCCTCAAAACTTTCACCTCTCTCTCTCCAAATCTAACAACCTACGAGACATTTCCTTATTAATATATTTTGTCTTGAACATATCGGTGTATAAAGCACTATATGATTTTTAGAGATCACCTTCTCCTAACTTAAAATCTCATCCTCTCACCCTCTCACTCACTATCTCTTAATTGAATTGAAACATCATCGAGGCTCTGAAGTTTAGATATATCCTCATCGAAGTGGTGCAAACTGAAAGTGCTAACGTGGCTAGACGTTAATGCAATGTACGGTTGATGTGGTTACTATCCCCATGAATTCACCCACTCAATGTCACTATTACTAAGAGTGGCATTGTTTGTAATCTCTTTCCCTTTCCTCTTTAGTTTAGTGGGACAGTCATGTAACTAATGCCATTTTCCCTCGCACTCATAACACATTATATCTTCCTCTTTCTCACTTCTATCCTCAACCTCATCATTCTTTTTATTTCTCACAAAAATCTTTTTATTGGAAGAATTTTTTTTTAGAAAAGTAAGAAACTTTTAAAAAAAATTCGCAAACAAGACCAAATCATTGAAATTACATTCACCTTGAAATTAAGACAGACGAACTTTTTCTTTCTTCTTTTTCTTAGTTTGAGTCTTTAAAGCTACCTTTATATCATTAGGCTTAATGGTTTTAGGTAACATATCAATCTCATAAGTCAAAAGATCTCCTACGAGTTCTTCTAACATAAGAGTGTCTAAAATCCTAGCGAATTAAGAAAGGTAACCTTAGGAATATAGTTGGCGGGGATTAACCTCAAAATATTTTTCACAACTCTCGTTTCCATAATTTTCTCACCCAAATTAAAACTCAAATTAACAGTGTTCGATAAATGCCAATAAAAGTCATCAATTGACTTGTACTCTAACATAGTGATGATTTTAAATTGAATGGTAAAATTTTAAAGCTTAGACTCCTTTACAACGTTGGTACCGTCGTGAGCGAGCTGGAGGGTAATCCATGCTTCCTTAGACACGGTGCACGTCATGATGGAACGGAACTCGTCAGGGGTGACTGATCCAAAAATAGAACTAAGTCCACAAGAATTATAATTTCTCATTAGTCCAGGAAGAAACAAGTTTAGGGCCAACAACATTATTAACAGTGATAGTGGGAGGAGTCCACCCTCTTTCACAAACTAACCAGATTCTCTCATTTATGGCTTTTAAGATATACTTAATCCTAGACTTATAATAAGCATAATTGGTACCATCAAAGATGGTCACTCGATTATACAAATTCTCTATTAAAATCAGGTTTTTCAAACATCAACAATTTAAAAAAAAAAACTCATATCAAGAGAAAAGTATTTTTAGGAAAAATATGACACAATAAATTTGGGCAACAAGCTTTGATACCACTTGTAAGGGATAAATAAAGTTGAACGCTCTGATATCATTTTGAAAGTGTGCTATCGGGATCTTAATGAATTAATATAATTAAGTGTCCAATCACACAAACATCTATATTTTTTACTTTCATCATAGGACAAGCATCTAGATGAGAAAGAAGATAAAGTAAACATGCATTCGATAGAGGAAAAATAAGGAAGAAACCTTAATCAAGTAAAATCTTTATTTTTAGCACTCTAGAGAGTTTAGAGTATTATCGACTTACAGAATGCTTGATAACACGCAACACGTATAATGCACAGTACCTTACCAAATCGCTAAAGTATACGGCTCCATCCAGAGTCGTCCACATGCAACCTTCCATAATCGACAGCCACCGATCAGTCTTTGTCGTCAGTAGTAAGTTCCCTAGAGAATCATAAGCTCAGTCATGAAGATACTCTCTACACAAAGGTGTATGAAAGATTCAAGCTATAGGGTTTAACTTGATTCACTTAAATATACTTTGGGGATGTGATTTTTTAATTAAAAAGGTTTTCTAAACTCAAAAGTTTGAAATTTTTTGATAAAGATGCACATAAACAATTCGGGAAAAAGTCTTAATAATAACAAACATGAAACAAGTATTTATAGGACACTCACAATTTTCAAGACGGTGGCTCGTTCAAAAAAAAATTGAAGCCTGTTCGAACGAGAATAACAACTTGTTAGAATGAAGCAAAGTATCGTTAGAACGAAGAAGCCAACTTATTTCAACGAAGTTCAAATGTCCTAAAATATTATGCCCTCATTCGATTTTCGATCGAAGTAAACTTCAAACGAAAAATGATATCCCGTTAGAACAAGATTACCATATCATTTTAACTAGATGCGCGAACTTAAAAAAAAAATTAAATAAAGAAAAATGCCTCGATGTTTTAAATAAAAAAATCATGTTTCTGTTTTCATAAAATAAACATGCCAAAATAAATTCAAGGAATAAATTTAAACTCTACATATTATTATACCTTCATGATGTCGAGATGCTAGAAAGTTGGAGATGTTGGATATTCGTGACAACTCGAGCCAAATGGTTACGTGATCCACCATAATCTATATAAGCCTAAGCAATAAGATATAACATGAAGCTCAAATTTGAATGTATGAAAACTTGTAACCACAATCACTCATAAGATATAACATGGTAATAATCATATGATATCATGTGAGAATCAATAAGTTTACCATTAAGTGCCTCTAAATCGCATGTCATAACTTACACAGGTATAACGTGATGATATAGGGTTTAGGCAATCTTGTTGACATCAATCTTCGACTCCCTAGGGACAACTTTAAGATCATAATAAAAGCATCTAAGGTGAATTTTCCTACAACAATGTATGCAAGTGTAGACACGCGGAATGTTACCTTTGGATTGACCTAGATTCAAATACTTTATTTTGAACTCCGTCGGGATTATAAAATAATCCACCGAGTTGGTTATACTAGTGGAAAAAAAATGTATATGTATATCAAGGGAGTAAGTATCCCCTTGATGTGGATTCGTCCAAATAGTGATCTCAAACCTACTCACAAGATTGTCAGCTAATGTGGGGGGATCATTTGACCTGATATAAAATCTCTTCGCACCCATGGCAATTAAAGTGACAATAGCACAAGGATTACAATACTCATAATTTTTTTGATTGAGAATATACGCACCATTTGTAATTGGTAGGAGATTACCCGTGTCTAATCGAGACAACCCTTATACTCAAATCTCATGGGTGGAACTTTTCAATACATTCCAGGGATGTACCTGATATACCAAAATACACCCTCGGCCTAGCCAAGGGTATCTTCATAAAGGACGAGGGTCCAACTCTGCTACACCGGGGGTTTTGTTAGTGGCCAGACGACTAGACCACCCTATGGGGGGCCGACCATTCATCATAGACCGGACGACCATACAAGGGGCCAACCCTGCAACACAGATAGGACGACCCTACAAGGGGCCGACCCTGCAACATAGATAAGATGACCCTATGAGGGGATGACAGTAAGAGGCCCATGTCGAGCAGTCGAGGCCTACTACCAGCATGATCCTTAGCCTCGGCCTGACATCATAGTCCGAGGGTGACATCACCAGAGCACATGATTTGGGAGATGCGTGGCATAGTGCGTGTGGGACTCATATAGCACGTGGACCAGACCATTATAACAATATCATTCTCTCACGTGAGGGAATATTATGTCATCATTAATCACAAGTGGCATAGCCAGGTGTCAATAGGGAATTGCTTTGATCATTATTCACATTCCCAGTGCATGCTTGGGGGGTACACTACACCACCCAAGCCCTATATATACTTGTCACCTTCATCCTTGCAAAGGATCGATAATGGTAACCCTAGAAAAAAGCTCTGCTTATACACAGTAAAGTAATATTGAGCTTATGAGCATTGTATCCAAGACCATTAGTGCCCATATTTAGTGGATCACACACTCACAATTGATGTAGGCATGATTGGCTGAACCACTATACATCAGTCTTCATTCCTCTTACACTCATCCCCTTCTATATGCTTATACACATATATAACTCTATTGGTGCCATTGCTATCACTATTTGACCTCATCATCTCTTATCTAGTAGAGCTAAATCTTAGCGTCATCAGTTTGGCGTCGTCTGTGGGAATGAGAAGCTATCTCTTCTTTTTTATAGCTTGACCTCACCGGAGACTCTGGCGGTGAACCAGTCCTCCCCCTTGTGTGTGGAGCTATTTAACCATTGAAAGAGATCCATTAGCGTTCTCAAGCTGTTTTGATCATCCCATCTCAAAAATATGGCACCAGAGATGCCACCACCACCTCCCCCATCGGATAGTGGAGTAGGATCTAGTTCTATTCAAGCACAACCTCAGTCCGAGATGGCTGATGTGGCTGCCACCTTGAATTATTTAGCAACAAGACAACAATTTATGCAGGAGAAATTAACAGCTCTTAGCCAAAACATACTCAGACCACTCAGAGTCTCACCTGAAATGATTACTCCGAAAGCTACACCAGGACATCATGGGGCCATGGGACCACCCTAGGCACCACGCAATGACCTGCCTCGTCGATAACGGTGGAGGGATATTACTGACCCCCGGTGTCTATGCCTGGGGAAGCAAGGAAACCCTTACCCAGATGATAGATATGATGGTGTCGAGGTGGAAAAGGCTACCATATACTATTAGGAACCGTATCAGGTCTCCAATAATACTGTACGACCTGTCCAAGAGAGCAGAGGGAAGTGTGGAAGGCAAAATCCTGATGATCGTCCGAGAGGATCTACCTTTGATTGTCTAAGCAGGGGGTCAGCCTTTGAGATGTTGGGCCCAGTAAATGACCTGTGAGAAAGATTGTCCAAATCGAGGAGTATTACGAGATCCTAAAGAGAGGCAGTAGATGGACGACCCCACGGACGAGACGACGGTCAAGGGGAAGTGAACATCCGACACAGACCTACCACAAAAGAAGCCTCAGTTCACCCCAAAGAGGTGGTAGGGGATAACATCAGCCAAGTCGACCCTACGAGGCCCTAAAACGACTCGATCCAAACGCTGGAGGATAAAATTGGTGATATCATGATAAGCAGGGACCCCTTTCAAAGAGGATACTGGATAGGCTCACCCTTTGTGGAGAAGATAGTCAACTTCCCAACGACATCGAAGTTTAAGCCACCTGTGGTCACCCCAATGTATAATGGGAGTACCAACCCTGTCCATCATATTGAGATGTACCAATCAGCGGTAGACATATACTCTATCTCAGATGAGATGAGGTGTCGTTCCTTTTCTAGAACTTTGATTGGGGCCGCACATGTCTGGTATATGTCCCTTTCGAAGAACTCCATTGAAAGCTTTCAGCAATTAACATACCGGTTCATCCATAACTTTTGCTTCAGAGTGAGACCACAAAAGAAGACCACACACCTGCTCTATGTTAAGCAGGGGAAGAACGAGAGCCCAGGAGACTATATATCCAGATTTAACAAAGAAAAGTTAGAGGTCGAATATTATGAGGAGAGTATAGCCATGACAGCCCTAATTGGAGGACTCCAGAAGGGGAAGCTTTTATGGAAACTTATTGAAGACCCCCCGAAGGCGATGGCTAAATTACTGGCAATAATGGGAAAGGTGATGAACACTAAAGGGGTGATGTCCACAAAGTAAGAAGATGAAAAATGAGGAACTAGTGGGTGTAAGTACCAGAAAAAGAATAAAGAGGCGAAAAAGAGCCTAGTAGATGACAAATTCGATGATTACACCTCTCTGACGGTCAGTTGCGAGCACATTCTGAATGAGATAAAGAGCGACCGATCCTTGAAGTGGCCTGGTAAGTTGAGGGCAGCCCCTCACAAGAAGGACAAAAACCTGTGGTGTGAATTTCACCAAGACCATGGCCGTGTGACCCATAAGTGTCTTTCTCTGAAAGATGAAATTGAAAAAATGTTAAAAGAAGGGAAGTTAAGGAAATACGTTGACAGGGTGCCTTTAAGAGGGGACGAGGGGACAAACCAAGGAAGAAGAGGGGCGATGCATGCAGGGAAGATCAACCCAACCTAAGAGGCAAACCCTTTGAGGACGACGATGACCCTAACCTCCCACCAAGAGACGATCATGACCCCATGAAAAGGCTTAATATGATCTCATTTAGTGTTGGAATGATCTCTCGGGGCCTGGAAGGAGGAGGATCAGAAGTCACAGACATGAAGGCCCATGTAGCTGAAGCCAATGTATGGACAAAAGCTATGCATTCAACCTCTATTGTGGCCAAGTCAAAGAAAAGGAAGAAAGTGGATATGGATACTCTGATAGTGGGATTCTCAAGAATGGACTTTAAGGGCCTCTTAGCCCCACATGATGACCCTCTCATCATCACTACCAGGGTACATGAATTTGAGGTGCCGAGGATATTGGTAGATGGGGGTAGTTTTGAATTTGTGATGTTCTGGCCATGCTTTAAGGCCTTAGAACTCAGCCGTGCTAGGCTCATCCCATACCATCACCCCTTGATTAGTTTCAGTGGGGAAAAAGTTCATCCCTTAGGAATGTATGAGGCTGATGTTAGAATGGGGGCCGAGTGGCCGAGATGGATTACCAAGAAGGTTAACTTTTTCATGATGGATGAACATGTCTTCTCAGCCTACAACATTATAATGGCGTAAGTGGCCCTCAAGGAATTTGAGGTCGTGCCCTCTACGATTCATCAGATGATAAAATTCCTGACCCATTATGGGGTAGGGGAAGTTCGGGGAGACCAGCCAATGACACAGGAATGTTACTTAAATTCCATCGAATAAACAGAGGCGCACAAGAAAGTAATAACTATGTACAATATTGATACCCTCGACCCCAGGGATGAGACAAAACTGAAGAAAGGAGAAGCCACGAAAGAGGTAGAATCCATCATCCTCAAATTTGGATGAGCCAAAAAAAATCGTCGAAGTTGGGAAATATCTAAAGACAGAAATAAAAGAAGATCTCATCAAGTTGCTAATGAGAAGACATAACCACTTTGCATGGAGTCATGCAGATATGCCGGGGATCGACCCTAAAATAATGTGCCACAAGCTCAACGTGGTAGAGGGTGAAAAGGCAGTAAAGCAGAAGAGGAGAATTTATTCTCGAGAAAAATATGAAGTCATAAGGGATGAGGTCAAGAAGCTAGAAGATGTTGAGTTTATCAGGGAGGTCATCTATCCTGAATGGTTGTCCAACGCAGTCATAGTCCTCAAAGCCAATGGGAAATGGAGGATGTGTGTGGACTTCACTGACCCCAACAAACATTATCTTAAAGATAGTTTTCCTCTCCCACGCATTGATTAAATGGTAGACACTACCGCAAGCCATGAGCTAATGAGCGTCATGGATGCCTATTTAAGTTACAACCAGATCTTCATGAGCCCTGAGGACTCATAAAAAATGGCTTTCATTACCGACAAAGGGACATACTGTTATAGGGTCATGCCCTTTGGCCTAAAGAATGCGGGGGTAACGTATCAGTGCCTTGTGAATAAAATGTTCGAAGACCAAATCGAGAAGTCCATGGAGGTCTATATAGATGACATATTGACCAAGATTTTTAAGGTCGAGGATCATGTGGCCAACCTCGAAAGGACCTTTAACACAATGGACAAGTACCGAATGAAGCTTAACCCAGCCAAATGTGTCTTTGGGGTCGGAGCAGGGAAGTTCTTGGGGTTTATCGTCAATCAAAGAGGCATTGAGGCCAATCCTGAGAAGATAAAGGATCTATTAGAAATGAAGACCCCCAGAACCATTAAATAAGTTCAGAGGCTCACAGAACAAGTAGCTGCCTTAAATATGTTTGTGTCTAGAGCCACTGACAAGTTTTTACCGTTCTTCAAAATTCTCAGAAAGGCCACTGAATGGAACGAAGAGTGTGACAAGGCTTTTAAAGAACTAAAGTCATACCTAGGGTCTCCCTTATTATTGTCACGTCCATTGCAGGGCGAAAGATTGTATGTGTACCTCACCGTCTCAGAGTCGGCCATCAGTGCAACCATTGTGAGAGAAGAAGATGGGGTGCAAAAGCATGTGTATTTCAACAGTAAGGCGCTCCAAGGGGCATAGTAAAGACACCCAAGGATGGAGAAATTGGCCTATGCCTTAATCCATGCATCAAGAAAGATGAAGCCGTACTTCCAGTCCCACACAATGGTCATCCTCACTGACTCTCCTCTGAGGTAAGTCATACACAAACCAAATAAATCGGGGAGGCCAATGGACTGGGCTATAGAGATGGAAGAGTTTAACATTGTGTATCAACCTAGGGTGGACATTAAGGGGAAAGCATTAGCGGATTTCATAGCTAAATTTACTTGGGAAGATGATGAGGCTCAAGATGAGATCCTTGAGAAGACAGATACCCAATAAGTAGTTGTTCACCCGTCCATAGATAAGGCTGAGACCAGCACCAATAGAGAAAAAATTATCAAAAATTAGGAGGGAAGATATCTCTTCAGACAGGGATCCCTCATCGATGGAAATTTCTCAGAAGAACAGGTCGTGTGGAACCTCTTCATTAATGGGACCTCTTACGAAAGCAGAAGTGGGGTTGGATTAATAGTATCAGTGCCTGACGACACAGACATTGAGTACCCCCTGAGGTTAAACTTCCAAGCCTCCAACAATGAGTTTGAATATGAGGCCCTGATACCAAGCCTCTCCTTGGCTAGGTCTCTTAGTGTTGGTCAGATCTTGGTCCATAGTGATTCAAAACTGGTGGTGAATCAGATCCTAGGATCATACGAGGCTAAGGATAAGAGAATGACCAAATATCTTGAAAGAGTGAGGTCTCTATTTAAGAGCTTTAGAGAGGTAAAGTTAAAGAGGATAACTAAGCTGGATAATGGCTGAGCCAATGATCTTTCTAGGTTGGCCTTAGCAACTAGGACAGATATCAGGAGGACAGTCCCAGTGGAAATCTTGCTTCGACTAATGATTGAAGATGAAAATGGAACACTTAGATATTTCTCAAATATTAGCAAGGATACTTCATGGATGGACCCGCTAATCAGATACATTATAAAGGGGGAGATTCCAGAAGCTGAGCAAGAAAGGAAGAAGTTAAGATACAGAGAAGCAAAATTCACTGTCATTAGAGACACCTTGTACAAAAAGGTGTTCTTGCTCCCCTTGCTCAGATGTGTGCACTCGTCTGAAATTCCACACATCTTGCAAGATGTGCACGAGGGGTCTTGTTCAAGCCATATTAGGGGCAGGTCGTTAGCAAAGAGGATGGTCACCCAGGGATACTGGTGGCCAACCTTGGGGAAGGATGCTACAGCGTACGTAAAGATGTGAGATATATGTCAAAGGTTCGCTACCATCCCTTATCAGCCCGATCAACCTCTTACCTCTATCACATACCCATGGCCGTTCGCAGTATGGGGGATAGATTTTGTAAGGACACAAATTTCCAATTGAGTCCTTCGTAGTTTTGGCTCAATTCCGAACAAAAACATTTGAGTCATATGATAGAGTTATTGATCATTCTTCAAGCCTATGACATACTAAAGTTGAAGACGTAGCGACCAAGTTCATAAAGCTTCATCAAATGTCGTGTTTGTAGTGCCTCATTTCTACGTCAAGAACAATGTTCCGTTTAGTCCTAAGGTATGAATGCATTGTAAATATATATAGGAGCTCGGAACATGTTTCTTTGGGTGAACAGTTTATTTAAAACTGTTGCTTATTTTCAGAAAGATTTTATTAAAACTTTAAAACAAAGTATATAAAGTTTCTGGGCTAAAAATAGAAATTTTCAAACTTTCTGGAAGTTCGTTTAAATTTTTGTTCGAACGATTTTGTCATTTGAACGAGAATGTCGTTCGAACAAAGCTACCTACGAGTTCCTCAATAGGCCACTGGAATGTCATTCGAAATATCCTTCGAACGAGAATGATGGTTCGAACGAGATATCCAACGATATTTCTAACGAATTGTCTCTAGAACCTCGTTAGAAGGCTCGTTCGAACGAGACTTCATTCGAATGAAAATCTTGTTCGAACGAGTTTTGGTGGGAACAAGTTTTTGGCAGTTTTTAGGAGTTTTTGACCCACCTTCCCACTTCTTTTCCCACTATCTTTTGACAGAATTTCTTAAGTGCAGAAATGAACTTTTTGTAATCAACTTTTTCACTATCCTACATCTTCTAGATAGAGTTTTGAGAGTTCATTTTTCCTAAGAAAAAGTTCAAGTTTAAGTGTTCATTTTTCAAAGGAAAATCCTTTAAACACTTTATTTCACCCATATTGTTTATCCCAAGTCTTCTTTATATATATATATACACACTTCCTGGAGTTTGGCATCGGTTTATCTCAAAATATTGAAGAAGATATGGTTTGGGTTTGCTTCTAAATCCCACAAAGAAGAAGTGGTTTTCATTGATTTACCCACTTGGAGAAAGTCTCCTTATTTGGGTGACGGTGACCATATAAAGTCCGATCGTTGGATTTTGAGACCGCGGTGGAGCTCCGCGGTTATTCGCTAGGAGGAAGTGTATACAAGAAGGAGTGTCGGGGCTTGAGAGGGATCGAGTCGTGTGTTGTTAGTCTACTGTCTTGTATTTGTAAAATCCATACTTAGTGGATTTGAGGCTAGGGTCGTCCGAGATTTTTTCCAATTGTGGGGTTTTCCTCGTACGATGCGGCGAAGTGATTTATTGTTTATTTTATCTTTTGCATAATTCACCTAGAACGCATGCTTAGGTAAAAAGATAAAATTTGGTTATATCACTACTTGTTTAATTTGGTGCAAATTAATTTTTGGGTGATGTTTAAGTTAGTTAATTAAAGTCATTAATTAAATTTGGTTTGGCCTAATTTGGCAAATTCGACTTAGGCAAATTTCTAGGACTTGGGTTAATTAATTAGGTTTAAGTGAAATCAAAATTGTGTGTGTGTTCCTTCTTAATTTCACTTTGTTCTATTTTTATTTAGAAGAAATTAAAATTTGTTAATTCGTTGTTTAAGCTGAACCATTATCTTCGATTCCGCATCTAAAAAGGAAATTATTACTTTTTGAAGTATAAAAAGAATTATTGTTTAAAATTGGCGGCCTATTGCACCAACAAGTGGTATCAGAGCCAAGAACGATAAACTATTTCGTTAAGATCTTTTAAAATATTTTGGCTAAAATGCAATTTTCCCCATTATCAAAATTTCCTATTTTCGATGGTTCTAATTACGCGTACTGGAAAGCGCGTATGAAAATGACACTTAAATCAATCGACGAGAGGGTTTGGTTATCTGTAGTTAACGGGTGGTCAACACTAACTCATTTAGTAGATAATGAAAGTGTTCCCAAATCGGCCGATAGATTGAGTGAAAATGTATTTTTTTTAATTCCCGTGGCTTAAATGCCTTGTTTATCACGATCACACTGGATGAATTTCATCGCATTATGATGTGTGAAACCATTAAAGAAGTGTGGGATATTTTACAACTCACTCATGAAGGTACAAGTGTCGTAAAAGATTCGAAACTCCAAAACCTCACCACTCAATTTGAAACCATCAAAATGACGAAAAAGAAACTTTTGATGAATTTTACGCTAGACTTTCTGATATTGTTAATTCATCTTTTAATTTGGGAGAGAAAATACCCAAAAATCGAGAAGTAAAATTTTTTTAAGGTTCCTTTCCGATAGATTTATTACAAACGTGACTGTTTTAAATTCTTTAACAACTTTAGCCTCTACGAAATTAGAAGAGCTTGTAGGTGATTTACAAACCTATGAACTGTACATGTTTCCCTCTAAATCTAAAAAGAAAATTGAAAAGGGCATTGCTTTAAAAGTCCGAAAAGAGGAAATATAAGTAGTGGAGAGTGAGAGTGAGAGTGACTCGAAAGATATAGCCTTGTTTGCTAGGAAATTTTGAAAGTTTCTTAAAATTAACAAAGATAAATTTAAAAATGACTTTAAGAAATTTGAAACTTCTAAGCATGACAAAGCCGAAAGGATCCCTAAAACTTCTAAAGAAAATTTAAATAGGGACGATTCAAATAGGTGTTTTGGTTATGAAGGGTATGGCCACAGGGCTTCTGAGTGCCCCACTAAACTAAGGAGAGAGGGTAAGAAACCAATGTCTCTTAATGCAACCCTTAGTGATAGTGATATGGAAGAGGGACCCGATTCCCCCACTAAGCCCAACTTTGTGGCTTTTATGGCTAGTCATGTGAGTGATAGTGAGAACTCATCTATTAATGAAATTTTAACAGATGAAACTTCCAATGTAAAAGTTTATGATTACCTTGTCTTTGATAGTAGTGAGAGTGGAGAAGAAAGAGAGAGTGAAAATGAAGAAATGGTTGATGTGAGTGAGCTTAAAAATGCTTTTCAAGAACTTTCTGAAGAATCTATTAAATAAAAAAGAGCTAATTTGAAGTTAGAAGCGAGTTTAAAAGAGAGTGTCAAGGTCATTGATAATATTGTGTTGGTTGAAGACCTTAGGACACGAGAGAGATCTCTTCGAGAGAAGCTAGAATTTATAGAAGGCGAGAGGGATATCCATAGAGGTTTAATAGAGTCAATGAAAAATTACATTCTCGAGTTTGAAGAGAAAAATGTGTTGTTAGAGTCTAAAATTTTAGAATTAGAAAATAAACTAAAAGACTCTAGAAAAGTAAAATTTGATTTGGAGTGTCGTTCGGAGAAATTAGATAAAATTTTAGGAACGGTCCAAATTAAAAATGACACTTGTGGTTTAGGCTTCAATCCTTGTAATGAAACAACTCATAAAGCCAAAACCAACGTTTTAGGAGAATCTCCTAGGAAAGACTTTAGAGATCACTCCTTAGGTAAATCTTTTCGTCGTGAGTGCAAGTGTTCACATTGTGGTCGAAAAGGTCATCTTAGGAAATTTTGTTTTGATCTTAAGCGAGTTCCTAGAAAATCCAAAGGTAAGGCAACCGAGGTGGCCAATATTCCTACACCCCAAGATCGTCATTCGTCATTAGTTTGGGTTAGGAGATCCGACTTGGTAGATTTACAAGATAGGGTTTTTGATTCTCATTTAATTTCACATGCTTCCTCCCTTGCAAAATATAAAGGTTGAATGTGTTAGTTTTGCTTGCATACTTTAGCTTTTGTACTTCATGCTAAATTCTCATGCTAAATGTATGCTTGTTTAGTCATTTTCTAGTCTATGCTCCATGCTTAGTCACATGCTAGAATAATGATGTTTGTTTATCTTTTGTATTATATTTCTTTTGTTTGCATTAAATGAAAAATGCAAAAAGATTTTTGTTTATCATTTGGGTTTTTATCTCTTCGTAATTTATGCTTAATGAAATATTCAAATGATTTTTGTTTATCTTTTGAGTATATATTTTTATTTTTGGTTAAAAAATTTCAAAAAATTCAAAAAGATTTTTTTTGTGTGTATTTTAGATTGACACATTTTATGTGGCATACACTTGTGTTAGAATCCTATCTTTTTCACTCCCACGTGGATAGAACTTTTGGTTTAGATTGTCAATCCTTATTATGTTCTTTACCATGCCTACATGGAGTAGTTAGATTTGGTGTTGCTCAAATGGATTCTATTTTTATATGCCTCTATTCACACATGCACGATCTCATTTGAATTTTAATCGTCACATGTTATATTTGAGCTTTGTGAGGTGATCTCCTACCAATCTTGTCATCTACATATTTGTGACCTAGGAGGACTAGTGCATGTCAAATTCCGTTCCACGTGAGATTTGTGTGAAAAATAAAAAATGATAAATATAAATGTGCATGGGGAAGGTATTCGAAAGGATTTATTATCCTTTGCGAATAGTAAGCCACCGTTTGCATGGACCTAAAAGAAATACGTGGTCCAAAGGCCTAAAGAAAATATGGCATTAAAAGAAAAAAAATTGCCAAGGCCTATGTTTGATTGATATATTCATTCACAATTAATAAATGCTTATTGAGGGAGATCGGATGGTATATCAACGGTTTGCACAATGTCCATTTATCCTAGTCGTACTTTCAATGTCATGACTCTATTGGTTTGTAGAATCATCAACATGCTAGGCTTGTATGCATTGTGTATGTTTGTTCATTGAGTTCAATCTTTATTGTAACATGAGGTTATATTCAAATGTGATGAAGTTTGCAATCAATTGAGAAATCCGTGAACAAATTTTAAGTGATTGGGTCTAAATTTAATTGTTTCTAGTTCACACCCCAACACTTCCGTTTCCACATGACACATGTTTTCCATACGAATGTGAAAAGCTTATTCTATTTTGTGTAATTTTGGTGCTTAGATTTATATATGTGCGTGTGCATCTTTGATATATCTAGTGTACATATATATATATATATATGATATGATATTTTGTTTGGTCTTTGCCTTGCTTTCTAGTCTATCTATGCTTTAATCCATAATTGGTATCCATCTTGTTGCATTCTTTGTTAATATCGCATGCTTAATACTTTATGTATCATATTAGTATCATTTTCTTGCATCCTAGTTGGTATCCGTTATTATTTATTGGATTAGTTATGATTTCTTTGCTCATGTACTTTAATGTTCTCATCACTTTATGCACCTTTGCATCATTAGCTTGTTATCTCATTTTATTTATCCCTTATTTAGATTAGAGGGTGTATATGCTTTAATTGGGGGAGAGAAGTTAATGTTTTTTCATTAATTCTTTAGCCTTTGTCTATTCCTGAACAAAAAGGGGGAGAATGATAGGGGGAGAAATGGTATCTAAACCTATTATAATCGTACCTTAGTTTGGGGGAGATTTAACTTAGGGGAAGTAGCTATCTTCTTAGGTTGATCATGTTTGATAAAGGGAAGAATTAATTAAGGGGAGTAATTAATTTAATTGCATTTAATATTTTGATATTCCCTATGCGCTTAATGTGTTTGCTTAAGTGTGCATAAATTCTTCTAAATGGCAACATTCATCATCGGTCAAAGATATTGATCCTTGGGTTGTTTGAGTCAAGCATTGTATTTTTATTTTGGGTGGGAGACTTTTGTTAGTGTAGTAGAGCTTGAAGGCCCTTTAGGATTTTTGTTTTGTTTTTGTCCCGGAATAGCCAAAGGGAGATATTTGTAAGGACACAAATTTCCAATTGAGTCCTTTGTAGTTTTGGATCAATTCCGGAAAAAAATGTTTGAGTCATAGGATAGAGTTATTGATCATCCTTCAAGCCTATGACATACTAAAGTTGAAGACGTAGCGGCCAAGTTCATAAAGCTTCATCAAATGCCGTGTTTGTAGTGCCTCATTTCTACATCAACAACAATGTTCCGTTTATTTCTAAGGTATGAATGCATTGTAAATATATATAGGAGCTTGGAACATGTTTCTTTGGGTGAACGGTTTATTTAAAACTTTTGTTTATTTTCAGAAAGATTTTATTAAAACTTTAAAACAAAGTATATAAAGTTTCTGGGCTAAAAATAGAAATTTTCAAACTTTCTGGAAGTTCGTTCAAATTTTTGTTCGAACGATTTTGTCGTTTGAACGAGAATGTCTTTCGAACGAAGCTACCAACGAGTTCCCCAATAGGCCACTGGAATGTCATTCGAAATATCGTTCGAACGAGAATGATGGTTCGAACGAGATATCCAACAAGATTTGTAACGAGTTCTCTCTAGAACCTCGTTAGAAGGCTCGTTCAAATGAGACTTCATTCGAATGAAAATCTCGTTCGAACGAGTTTTGGTGGGAACAGGTTTTTGGCAGTTTTTAGGAGTTTTTGACCCATTTTCCCACTTCTTTTCCCACCATCTTTTGACAGAACTTCTTAAGTGCAGAAATGAACTTTTTCTAATTAAATTTTTCACTATCCTACATCTTCTAGAGAGAGTTCATCTTTCCTAAGAAAAAGTTCAAGTTTAAGTTTTCATTTTTCAAAGAAAAATCCTTTAAACACTTTGTTTCACCCGTATTGTTTATTCCAAGTCTTCTTTTTTTATATATATATATATATACACACATTTTTGGGAGTTTGGCATCGGTTTATCTCTACATATTGAAGAAGATATGGTTTGGGTTTGCTTCTAAATCCCACAAAGAAGAAGAGGTTTGCGTTGATTTACCCACTTGGAGAAAGGCTCCTTGTTTGGGTGACAATGACCATATAAAGTCCGCTCGGTGGGTTTCGAGACCGCGGTGGAGCTCCGTGTTTATTCGATAGGCGAAAGTGTATACAATAAGGAGTGTCGGGGCTTGAGAGGGATCGAGTCGTGTGTTGTTAGTCTACTGTCTTGTATTTGTAAAAACCATACTTAGTGGATTTGAGGCTAGGGTCGTCCGAGGTTTTTTCCCATTGTGGGGTTTTCGTCGTACATCGCGGCGTAGTTTTATTTTATCTTTTGCATAATTCGCCTAGAACGCATGCTTAGGTAAAACGATAAAATTTGGTTATATCACTACTTGTTTAATTTGGTGCAAATTAATTTTTGGGTAATGTTTAAGTTAGTTAATTAAAGTCATTAATTAAATTTGGTTTGGCCTAATTTGGTAAAATTGACAAATTTGACTTAGGCAAATTTCTAGGACTTGGGTTATTAAATTGGGTTTAAGTGAAATCAAAATTATTTGTGTGTTCCATCTTAATTTCACTTTGTTTAATTTTTATTTAGAAGAAATTAAAATTTGTTAATTCGTTGTTTAAGTTGAACCATCATCTTCGCTTCCGCATCTAAAAAGGTAATTATTACTTTTTGTAGTATAAAAAGAATTATCGTTTAAAATTGGGGGCCTATTACACCAACAAGTGGTATGAGAGCCAAAAACGATAAACTATTTCGTTAAGATCTGTTAAAATATTTTGGCTAAAATGCAATTTTCCCCATTATCAAAATTTCCTATTTTCGATGGCTCTAATTACGCATATTGGAAAGCGCCTATGAAATCGGCACTTAAATCTATCGACGAGAGGGTTTGGTTATCTGTAGTTAATGGGTGGTCTCCACCAACTCATTTAGTAGATAATGAACTTGTTCCCAAACCGGTCGATAGATTGAGTGAAAATGTATTTTTTAATTCCCGTGGTTTAAATGCCTTGTATAGCGCGGTCACACTGGATGAATTCCATCGCATTATGACGTGAAACAACTAAAGAAGCGTGGGATAGTTTACAACTCACTCATGAAGGTACAAGTGTCGTAAAAGCTTCGAAACTCCAAAACCTCACCACTCAATTTGAAACCATCAAAATGAACGAAAAAGAAACTTTTGATGAATTTTATGCTAAACTTTCCGATATTGTTAATTCATTTTATAATTTGGAAGAGAAAATACCCAAAAATCGAGAAGAAAAAAAAATTTAAGGTTCCTTCCCGATAGATTTATTACAAAAGTGATCGTTTTAAATTCTTTAATAACTTTAGCCTCTACAAAATTAGAAGAGCTTGTAGGTGATTTACAAACCTATGAACTGGACATTTTTCCCTCTAAATCTAAAAAGAAAATTGAAAAGGGCATTTCTTTAAAAGCCCAAAAATAGGAAAAATAAGTAGTGGAGATCGAGAGTGATAGTGACTTGGAAGATATGGCCTTGTTTGCTAGTAAATTTTGAAAGTTTCTTAAAATTAACAAAGATAAATTTAAAAATGACTTTAAGAAATTTGAAACTTCTAAGCATGACAAAGCCGAAAGGATCCCTAAAACTTCTAAAGAAAATTTAAATAGGGACGAGTCAAATAGGTGTTTTGGTTGTGAAGGGTATGGCCACAGGGCTTCTGAGTGCCCCACTAAACTAAGGAGAGAGGGTAAGCAACCAATGTTTTTTAATGCAACCCTTAGTGATAGTGATATGGAAGAGGAACCCGATTCCCTCACTAAGCCCAACTTTGCGGCTTTTATGGCTAGTCATGTGAGTGATAGTGAGAACTCATCTATTGATGAAATTTTAACACATGACACTTCTAATGTCAAAGTTTATGATTACCTTGTCTTTGATAGTGGTGAGAGTGGAGAAGAAAGAGAGAGTGAAAATGAAGAAGTGGTTGATGTGAGTGAACTTCAAAATGCTTTTCAAGAACTTTATGAAGAATCTATTAAATAAAAAAGAGCTAATTTGAAGTTAGAAGCGAGTTTAAAAGAGCGTGTCAAGGTCATTAATAATAGTGTGTTGGTTGAAGACCTTAGGACACGAGAGAGAGATCTTCGAGAAAAGCTAGAATATATAGAAGGCGAGAGAGATATCCATAGAGGTTTAATATAGTCAATGAAAAATTACATTCTCGAGTTTGAAGAGAAAAATGTGTTGTTATAGTCTAAAAATTTAGAATTAGAAAATAAACTAAAAGACTCTAGAAAAGTCAAATTTGATTTGGAGTGTCGTTCAGGGAAATTAGATAAAATTTTAGGAACGGTCCAAATTAAAAATGACACTTGTGGTTTAGGCTTCAATCCTTGTAATGAAACAACTCATAAAGCCAAAACCAACGTTTTAGGAGAATCTCCTAGGAAAGACTTTAGAGATCACTCCTTAGGTAAATCTTTTCGCCGTGTGTGCAAGTGTTCACATTGTGGTCGAAAAAGTCATCTTAGGAAATTTTGTTTTGATCTTAAACGAGTTCCTAGAAAATCCTAAGGTAAGGCAACCAAGGTGGCCAATATTCCTACACCCCGAGATCGTCATTCGTCATTAGTTTGGGTTAGGAGATCGACTTGGTAGATTTACAAGATAGTGTTTTTGATTCTCATTTAATTTCACATGCTTCCACCCTTGCAAAATATAAAGGTTGAATGTGTTAGTTTTGCTTGCATACTTTAGCTTTTGTACTTCATGCTAAATTATCATGCTAAATGTATGCTTGTTTAGTCATTTTCTAGTCTATGCTCCATGCTTAATAACATGTTAGAATAATGATGTTTGTTTATCTTTTGGATTATATTTCTTTTGTTTGCATTAAATGAAAAATACAAAAAGATTTTTGTTTATCATTTGGGTTTTTATCTCTTGGTAATTTATGCTTAATGAAATATTCAAATGATTTTTGTTTGTCTTTTGAGTATATATTTTTATTTTTGGTTAAAAAATTTCAAAAAATTCAAAAAGATTTTATTTTGTGTGTATTTTAGATTGACACACTTTATGTGGCATACACTTGTGTTAGAATCCCATCTTTTTCGCTCCCACGTGGCTAGAACTTTTGGTTTTGATTGTCAATCCTTATTATGTTCTTTACCATGCCTACATGGAGTAGTTAGATTTTGTGTTGCTCAAAAGGATTCTATTTTTATATGCCTCTATTCACACATGCACGATCTCTTTTGAATTTTAATCGTCACATGTTTTATTTCAGCTTTGTGAGATGTTCTCCTACCAATCTTTTCGTCTTCATATTTGTGACCTAGGAGGACTAGTGCATGTCAAATTCCGTTGCACGTGAGATTTGTGTGAAAAATAAAAAATGATAAATATAAATGTGCACGGGGAAGGTCTCCGAAAGGATTTATTATCCTTTGCGAATAGTAAGCCACCGTTTTCTTGGACCTAAAAGAAATACGTGGTCCAAAGGCCTAAAGAAAATATGGAATTAAAAGAAAAAAAAATTGCCAAGGCCTATGTTTGATTGATATATTCATTCACAATTAATAAATGCTTATTGAGGGAGATCGGATGGTATATCAACGGTTTGCACAATGTCCATTTATCCTAGTTGTACTTTCAATATCATGACTCTATTGGTTTGAAGAATCGTCAACATGCTAGGCTTGTATGCATTGTGTATGTTTGTTCATTGAGTTCAATCTATATTGTAACCTGAGGTTATATTCAAATGTGATGAAGTTTCCAATCAATTGAGAACTCCGTGAACATGTTTTAAGTGATTGGGTCTAAATTTAATTGTTACTAGTTCACACCCCAACACTTTCGTTTCCATATGACACATGTTTTCCATACGAGTGTGAAAAGCTTATTCTATTTTGTGTCATTTTGGTGTTTATATTTATATATGTGCGTGTATATCTTTGGTATATATATATATATATATATATATGTACATAAAGTCTCCTGTAAGGACTCCTTATGGTGCAGACCCCGGTACACACTATTTTTTTAAAATAGTAAAAAAATGAATTTTTTGATAAAATTTTATTGATATGATCTCCATGGTGAGAAGATCATCTTCAATTTTTTTCGTCAAAAGTTCAAAAAAAAAACGTTGAGATGAGGTGATATGTAGAAAAATGATATAAATATGCATTTTCAACCGTTGAAATGTTGGGTCGGCGCCAGCCACTTTATTGATTGAATTTTTTGATGAAACTTCATGGATATGATCTTCTCACTATCGAGATCATATCCATGAAGTTTCATCAAAAAATTCAATCAATAAGTGGGTGAGATGATCACCAACATTTCAACGGTCGAAAATGTATATTTATACCATTTTTTTACATATCACCTCATCTCAACGGTTTTTTTATTGAATTTTTTTATGAAAAAAATTGGAGATGATCTTCTCACCGTGGAGATCATATCCATGAAGTTTCATCAAAAATTATTTTTTTACTATTTAAAAAAAATGGTATGTATCGGGGTCTGCAACATAAGGAGTCCTTACAGGAGAGGGCCTCTCTCTCTCTCTCTCTTTATATATATATATATATATATATATATATATATATATATATATATATATATATATGATATTTTGTTTGGTCTTTGCCTTGCTTTCTAGTCCATCTATGCTTTAATTCATAATTGGTATCCATCTTGTTGCATTCTTTGTTAATATCGCATGCTTAATACTTTATGTATCATATTGGTATCATTTTCTTGCATCCTAGTTGGTATCCGTTATTATTTATTGGATTAGTTATGATTTCTTTGCTCATGTGCTTTAATGTTCTCATCACTTTATGAACCTTTTCATCATTAGCTTGTTATCCCATTTTATTTATCCCTTATTTACATTAGAGGGTGCATATGCTTTAATTGGGGGAGAGACGTTAATGTTTTTTTTAATTCTTTAGCCTTTGTCTACTCCTGAACAAAAAGGGGGAGAATGATAGGGGGAGAAATGGTATCTAAACCTATTATAATCGTACCTTAGCCTGGGGGAGATTTAACTTAGGGGGAGTAGCTATCTTCTTAGGTTGATCGTGTTTGATAAAGGGAAGAATTAATTAAGGGGAGTAATTAATTTAATTGCATTTAATATTTTGATATTCCCTATGCGCTTAATGTGTTTGCTTAAGTGTGAAGGAATTCTTCTAAATGGCAACGTTCATCATATACCAAAGATATTGATCCTTGGGTTATTTGAGTCAAGCATTGTATTTTTATTTTGGGTGGGACATTTTTGTCAGTGTAGTAGAGCTTGAAGGCCCTTTAGGATTTTTGTTTTGTTTTTCTACCGAAATAGCCAAAGGGAGAGATTTGTAAGTACACAAATTTCCAATTGAGTCCTTTATAGTTTTGGCTCAATTCCGGACAAAAACGTTTGAGTCATAGGATAGAGTTATTGATCATCCTTCAAGCCTATGACATACTAAAGTTCAAGACGTAGCGGCCAAGTTCATAAAGCTTCATCAAATGTCGTGTTTGTAGTGCCTCATTTCTACGTCAACAACAATGTTCCGTTTAGTTCTAAGGTATTAATGCATTGTAAATATAAATAGGAGCTTGGAACATGTTTCTTTGGGTGAACAGTTTATTTAAAACTATTGTTTATTTTCAGAAAGATTTTATTAAAACTTTAAAATAAAGTATATAAAGTTTCTGGGCTAAAAATATAAATTTTCAAACTTTCTGGAAGTTCATTTGAATGTTCATTCGAACGAGTTTGTCGTTTGAACGAGAATGTCGTTCGAACGAAGCTACCAACGAGTTACTCAATGGGCCACTGGAATATCGTTCAAAATATCATTCGAACGAGAATGATGGTTCGAACGAGATATCCAACGATATTTCTAACGAGTTCTCTCTAGAACCTCGTTAGAAGGCTCGTTCGAACGAGACTTCGTTCGAACAAAAATCTCATTCGAACGAGTTTTGGCGGGAACAGGTTTTTGGCAGTTTTTAGCAGTTTTTAACCCACTTTCCCACTTCTTTTCCCACTATCTTTTGACAGAACTTCTTAAGTGCGGAAATGAACTTTTTGTAATTAACTTTTTCACTATCTTACATCTTCTAGAGAGAGTTTTGAGAGTTCATCTTTCCTACAAAAAAGTTCAAGTTTAAGTGTTCATTTTTCAAAGAAAAATCCTTTAAACACTTTGTTTCACCCATATTGTTTATTCCAAGTCTTCTTTATATATATATACATTGCTTGGAGTTTGGCACCGGTTTATCTCTACATATTGAAGAAGAGATGGTTTGGGTTTGCTTCAAAATCTCACAAAGAAGAAGAGGTTTGCGTTGATTTACCCACTTGGAGAAAGGCTCCTCGTACGGGTGATGGTGACCATATAAAGTCCGATCGGTCGATTCCGAGACCGCGGTGGATCTCCGTCGTTATTCGCTAGGCGGAGTTGTATACCGGAAGGAGCGTCGGGACTTGAGAGAGATCGAGTCATGTGTTGTAAGTCTAATGTCTTGTATTTGTAAAAACCATACTTAGTTGATTTGAGGCTAGGGTCGTCTGAGGTTTTTTCCCGTTGTGATTTTTTCCTTGTACATCGGGGCATATTGATTTATTGTTTATTTTATCTTTTGCATAATTCACCTAGAACGCATGCTTAGGTAAAAAGAAAAAATTTGGTTATATCACTACTTGTTTAATTTGGTGCAAATTAATTTTTGTGTAATGTTTAAGTTAGTTAATTCAAGTCATTAATTAAATTTAGTTTGGCCTAATTTGGTAAAATTGACAAATTTGACTTAGGCAAATTTCTAGGATTTGGGTTAATTAATTTTATTTAAGTGAAATCAAAATTGTGTGTGTGTGCCATCTTAATTTCACTGTGCTTAATTTTTATTTAGAAGAAATTAAAATTTGTTAATTCATTGTTTAAGTTGAACCATCATCTTCGCTTCCGCATCTAAAAAGGAAATTATTACTTTTTGAAGTATAAAAAGAATTGTTGTTTAAAATTAGGGGCCTATTGCACCAACAGATTTGGTAGGACCATTGCCCAGGGCCATCAATAACTATCAATACTTGATTGTAGCAATTGAGTATTTCTCAAAGTGGGTGGAAGCGGAGCCGATGGTCATGATAACGGAGAAGAAGACCTTCCAGTTCATCTTGAAAAACATTATATGAAGATATGGTCTCCCCAACACCCTCATCTCAGATAATGGGACTCAATTCAAGAACGTATCCCTGGAGAAATACTGCGAAAAAGTGGGGGTCAAACAGTTCTTCTCTACCCCAGAACGACCTCAGGCTAATGGCCAAACTGAAGTTACAAACTGAACAATCCTAGATGGGATCAAGAAAAAATTCTAGGAGGCAAAAGGAAGATGGGTTGAGGAGTTGTACGTCGTGATATGGGTCTATAGGACGATGGCAAAGACCCCTACTGGGGAAACCCCTTTCATGTTGGCATATGGATCAAAATCCGTCATCTCCACCGAAATTGAATTTCCTACTCACAGAGTCCAAATGTATGACCCCCAGAGAAATATGGAAGAAAGGAGACTTGATCTAGACTTGATCGAGGAGAGAAGAGAAGACTCTGAGATAAGACAAGTAGCCTATTAGCAGAGGACTGCCAGGTTTTATAACCAGAGGGTGAAGCAAAGGCTAATCACTATGGGGGACCTAGTCCTAAAAAAGACAAGGAAGAAACCCAATAAGCTCCACCCAAATTGGCATAGCCCATATAGAGTCATTGATTAAGTTGTCCCTGGAACCTATAGACTAGAGAATGTTGAAGGGTGAAGATCATTTGAAGAAATACTTTCAATAATGTTGTAACGTCCTATCGGACCACAGTTATAATGAATGTGTTGCTCCAATAGAACACTTTAGAGTATTAATGAGAATATTATATTGGCCCTTCATCTTGTGTTTGTCAATTTAGATACGTTGAATTCTTACTAAACCACCCTCGGTTATATTGAGGGTGAATGGTAGGGACGACCCTCCATTGACTCTCAAGAAAGATGAGGGGGGACTTAAAATTGAAAACATCATCAGTTTAGTGGTAGACACCCTCGACTATAATGAGGGTGAATGGTAGGGACCACCCTCCATTCACTCTCAAGAAAGACAAGGGGGGCTTCAAATTAAAAACATCATTAATTTGGTGGTAGCCACCCTCGGCTAAAATGAGGGTGAATGGTAGGGAAGACCCTCCATTCACTCTCAAGAAAGACGATGGGGGACATAAAATTGAAAACATCATTAGTTTGGTGGTAGTAACCCTCCGCTATAATGAGGGTGAATGGTAGGGACGACCCTCCATTCACTCTCAAGAAAGACAAGGGGGACTTGAAATTGAAAACATCATTAGTTTGGTGGTAGCCACCCTCGGCTATAATAAGGGTGAATGGTAGGGATGACCCTCCATTCACTCTCAAGAAATATGAGGGGGGACTTGAAATTGAAAACATCATTATTTTGGTGGTAGTCACCCTCGGCTATAATGAGGGTGAATGGTAGGGACGACCCACCATTCAGTCTCAAGAAAGACGAGGGAAGACATATATTTTAACACCATTAATTTGGAAACCACCCTTGGCTAAGATGAGGGTGACTTGTAGGGACGACCCTCCATTCACTCCCAAGAAAGACGAGGTGGGACATATATTTTATCCAAAACAAATAATAAAAGAGGCAAATATAAAAGGAAAGAAGAGAGAAATTCCACTATAAAAGTAAGTGTTACAAAATTTGTCCAAAAGAAAATTAAATACAAAAACTTTACACGCAAAGGGTATGGGCCACTGACGGCTACTCTATCGAGCAATGTCAGAAGGCAGGTCTTCAACACCAACAAGAGGCATCTCTTCGATGACCAAGATAGGAGGTCGAGCCTCAGATGTGTCGGTACCTTCGACATGCACATGGGACTCTACATAGGCTAAAGCCTCGGTGATAAGGGGTCGTCCAAATCCAATGCTTCCAAGGAGGAGAGGACAGATGACACGATGTTAACAAACTTCAATACGACCCACCGACAAGCCGTCTTGATTCCCCTCTCCAAGTATTCAAGGTCGAAGCCCTGAAACTCGTCTGAGAGTTTGTAAACCTCCACTGCATCGACCTTGGCCTTCTTAACTGCCTCAGCGAGTTCAGTCTTGAATTGGACCCCCTGATTGATCAAGGCCTCTTCCTTTTCTTTAATGAGATTGTCCTTCACCCTTAGGTCGGCCTCATGTTGCTTCACCAGCTCATCCAAGACCCTTGCATGCTCGGTCCTTGCACTCTCCATCTCAGCCCTAGCAGTCTCCATCTCGATCCTCAAGTCGGCCTTATGCTGAATATCTCTCTTGGCCTCATGGAACTTCTGTTGGTTTGCATCCATCCACTTCGTGGCAGATGTGAAGGCACAAATAGACTGTACAAAGACAGCTCATATCAAAAGGCCTAGGGACCAGTTTATAAAATATTTGTGAATCAAAAGATGATTTGAAGGAAATACCTGAGCCAGAGTATGGAGATCGTAGTCGTAAACCTTGGTCGGGGGCATCTTTGAGGGTACCGAAAATGTAGAGGCCTTAGCTTCCCTAAAGTTGTCTATGAGGGAGTAGGGTTTAACCCTCAGAAAGTTCAGATTCTGATCCCAGTAGGTGCCCATGCTTGAAGAGGAGATGGACCCCTCAGTGTGTGTCTGAGGGACGTCTACCCTCGCCCTCGTCAGAGAATTAGGACGAGAGCCAATAGGGACCTCGAGCTCCTTCCATTTATGAGTATCAGCGGTCGGATCCACCTGTGTTGGCCCCACATCCTTTGTCTTTTTAGGAGGCGGCTGAGGGTCTTTGCCTTTCCTCTTACCTAGCCCAGATATCAAACTAGGGGCAGTCATCTCCCAGAGTTTATTAGATACGTTTACAGGATGACCTAAAAAGGAGATGATACATCAGAAACAAGAAGTAACAAAGAGGAAAAAGAAAAAAAAATGGAGCAAAAATCAACCCACATAATTCAGTCAGGGGGGCGACCCTCAGACCAGTTTCTTTGAGGAAACGAGGAGTCATCAAATCTTCAAATTTGGCAAGTCCACCCTCTTTCCCTTTTTCCCTCAGATAGTCAATAACATCCCTCTCATTCAAGCTGAGTTCGGGGTCTGACTGTGCTTTCATTGAGGGGTTGGACCAAGCCCTTGGGACCTTCAGACTGTCTTCTAAAGGATCAACCCCGACAGAGAATTCCCAATCCCCATAGACGAAGAATAAACTCTTCTTCCAATCATGGTTGGAGGTTTGTGCTATATGAAGAAGTTTTTTATCAAACTTCCTCACCCCTAGATGAAAATACCCAGGTTACTTGGATGAGGAAGTTATATTATAACAAGCTATGAACAAATTGACCGAGGGCTCATTGGTGAAAGTGTTCTTTCAGAGGGAGACATAGCCGAGGATGGTTCTCCAGGAGTTAGGAGGAAGTTGAGAAGGAGAGAACCTAAGGGTAGAAAGTATATCAACTACTGTAGGGTGTAGAGGAAACCAAACACCTACCCTGAGCATCTGCTTATAAATGAAAACTTCGCCCTCATTCACCTGGAAGACCCTTTCATCTGCATTTGGGACCCTCATATTAACCTTGGGATGTATACCAAAGACGTGCCTCCATAGTAAGAGGTCGCAATCCCTAACAGACGAGACGTAGGCCAAGGCACTAGAAGTGTCAACTTGATAAGTATCAGAATTCTCACTATTGTCCTCAGACCCCTCATCCCCAGATCTCTCAACCTCATCGCCTGTCAGTGGTCCATCTTGAAAGGAAACTTGGAAGGTGAGAGGGGACAGGGCTATCACAAGGACAACCTATGAATGAATCGTACCCTCGACCTGTCAGTTTGGGCTAGGTGTTGATCTCT
Organism: Sambucus nigra; assembly: GCA_949130495.1. Classification (NCBI taxonomy): domain Eukaryota; kingdom Viridiplantae; phylum Streptophyta; class Magnoliopsida; order Dipsacales; family Adoxaceae; genus Sambucus; species Sambucus nigra. The sequence goes on from OX422207.1 coordinate 618,335,010, forward strand.
CTCCTCTCCCAAAATCCCCAACACCCATTGGTGACAATGATCTCTCGTTCATTTCTCCCTCGCATGTCTGGCTTCCAGTTGGATGACAGGATGACCCACAGGATTCAGATGGTATTGTTGTGTCTCAAGGAATGGGGAAGATGGGTCGTACCCAAATAGGGTCGTCCCTCAACTTTGCTCATGCTCCTCCTCTATTCTCCTGATCTCAGCAAAGAATTTCTCCCTCAAGGTTGGAAATTCCGTGGGTAAACCATAAAGTCTTTTGAGCATTAAGGAAAGGACCCTACACTTAAGTAATTTGTTCAAACTAACTACAAACAAGTTTACATTTAGACCAAGTTAAATTTTGGATTAAAGATAAATAAATGAAAGGTTTTCATTTATGAACACCCAAGAACAAGAAGAACACAGGAAAACCTAAGAAAAACCTAAGAAAATCATAGGTAGGCACTAAATGACCACTGAAAGGTGGGGAAAGAACCCTAAGGAGCTTAAAAACTAATGTCCAGGCCTATAACCGTCACCACAGGGCAAGTTTTCACGCCGAAAAAGTAAAGCAACCAAGAAAAAATCCAAAAGGAATCCCAAGTCAAGATACAAGATAGAATGGAAGATAAAAAGGAAACTTAGGGCAAAGAAAGTACCTGAGGATGAAGATGAAGCTTGAAACATGGAAGAAAGGGTTAAAATGGCCGAAATGGCGTTGGAACTGCTAAAGGAACTAGAGAAAGAGAGAACTTACGCGCTAAGAAGAAGAAGAAAAGGAATTGTTATTTCAAAAATCATTTAAATACTTTGTCAGTGGGCCCATTAATCAAGGTAATGCATAGTCCACGAGGAGATGCATCGTTAGGGCACCAAGCCCCAGGCATAGTGTGCAGCCGCCACACCAGGGGAAGACAAATGATGATTCAAACCTGACAAGACATCAATCAAATGACGAATGTCACTCAGCAGCCTAACCACCCACTTAACATTCCCAAAGTAACATTACCCCTCCGCCATCTTAACAAACATCGATGACTAAGGGATAGGGGTGATTGATATATCAAAATAAACCCTCAGCCTAGACAAGCATTAGAAGGACTAATCGAGCATTATTTGATACAACCTTGGTCATAAACTTATCACCCACTTATTATGCTTCTCTAACTACGTCAAACACATACTTAATGTGCTTAATCCTTTCATTAGTAACTTGTTCTCTTAAACTTACAATTTTACCCCGATATATAATGAAAAAATAATAGCTAATTGAAATTGATGGCCACTTAACCCATGTTACTTAGGAATTAACCGATCCATATAACCCTTTTATTTTCCTCCGAGCTGACAACAACTTAGACCTCCCTGGTGGAGTCAGCAACCCAAGATTGCTTAACACTTAGATCAACCTCCTTTGGGTAAATATATATTTCGAGGTAGAAAATTTTGTATTATTTTATAACTGAAAACCTAGTCTTTATGACAGAAAGGTATAAGACTAATAGACTGAAATATTTTGAACATGCTAAAGGCATAACAAATTTTGGTATTTTCACAAAATATATAGCATTGATGAGGCTTCCCACCACAGAAACATTAAGTATATTCCTCGACATTGAGTCCCAGGTAGAGCGATTCCATTGTTGAAAAGAAACTATTTTCATGGAAACTGATGCTAAATTTGTACATACAATATCGATATAATCAACTTGAGGTTAGCCCAATATCCATTCCACCTGATCTAGGAAAATATTGATTATAAAGATGTGCCTGCCTTGTCCTAAGTACTTTACATCAAATATCTAGACATCCAATTTCCTATGTAAGACAATACTCCCACATCGTTCCCAATTTCGTAAATATTATCCATAAAATGTATTTGAAATACCATAATGTTTCAGTCGTGGGAAACCTCATGTTACATCAAATAAATAGACATCCATGTACCAGTTAGTCTTTGATTAAAATCAAGACCTAATTACCTAATTAAACCGAATGACCCAAGACCTTGATGTTATCTTAAATCAATAAATGGATCTTATAAGATTACATCAATTTTCTTTCTTAACTACTTACTATGTATGTGTCAAGATAATCATTCAATAATGTAGTCTTTATTTTAAAAGAATCTTGAAAAACTCTATCATGGCTTCTGTGAGAAGGTTTCCTCATAGTCAGTCTCTACCTTTATAAGTAAAACCTTTTGCAAGACTTTCCTTGAAGGTTTTCACCTTTCCATCAATCTTTATTTTAACTTCTCGTAGGTCCACGCGTTCTCGATGAATTTTACCCCATCAACAAGTTAACAAGTCCAAAAACTTGATTTATACATAATCCATTTTGGTATCCATAAATATAAGTAAACTAAAAATTCATTATCTTGGAATGCCTCTTTGTAGTTCTTGAGACTCGGTTATTTTTTATGGGATCTCATCCAAACGATCACTCAAAACACTAGCCATTCAGGATGATTATTGATCCTCCCACTACGATATGTCACTACTTGCCATCCAGTATAAATGATACGTGTAGATTGATCATTGATAATACTCCCACTATGATAAGGTGGGGTATTATCGATATTAGGTTATATTTTATTGTTTATGGGTTGTCTAGCAACATGGGTAATATGACGTTCCTTTCATTTTGTAAGACTAGCCTACACTTGGGGTTGTGGTTTATTACATAATCCTCTTATGAGTACCGAGAATTGATTTAATCAGTGACCTTCTTGTGCTTAGGAATATAATATAAACTACATGTGTTAACTTTGGGATAACTAATAAACAGATGTACCTATGTCTCTAATTTTGACTTTCTTTTCTCTTTTAACAACACGAGTCTCGAACACCCCTAAATCCAAACATGACCTAGAATGAGCTTGATCCCACTCAAATGTTCAATGGGAGTTAAATAAACCGATTAAGAAGATATTAAATTCACAATGAATATGATGTCACTTATGTAAAATCCCTAAAAAAATGTTTCAATCTTTAATAAACTTCCTTATCGTACCTAAAAGAGTCTTTTTCCTTCTTATCCTCTACTCCATTCTGAAATGGAATACCCGATGTAAAAAATTGAGATAGAATGCCAACATTATATAAATGATTCCTTAAATGTTCCAAGAGGTATACTCCCCATGATCAAATTGTAGAGTTTGAATTATTTTACCTCGTCCAAGATCCACCTTAGCCTTTCACAGTTTGAACAAATCAAAGGCTTCAGGCATGTGGTACATAAAGTAAACATATACCTACCAAAAGTAGTAATTAATGAACCACTCATAGCCACCTCTTGTCCGGATTGCCACCGAATCATACTAATCGAAATGAACCATTTCTAACACATCTTTGTCCCGTTAGATTTGGGCTGTGAAAGCCCCCTTGGTTATTTTACCTTTGTACATAGTTCAAGACTAGAAGTGCTTCCACTTATAATGGACTCAATTTTCCATTTAATCCAGTCTTTGAATTCACTTCACGATAAAATAGTCTAATCATAAGTGACAAAATTGTGTTTGGTTCTAAAAGGAATGTTTATCAGTAATGATCATTCCAATAAATTATTCAATTCTGTATTTAGTAGTATTGGTGAGAAAAAAACTTATTATGTATAAACTATTTCCCAATGTACCAAAACAGATTAAAAAATATCAAATTTTGATAAAACAATTTTATAAAAAGAATTTAATATCTATTCAAAACCAAAATTTAGAAAAATGAAACCAATATTTATAAACCCATGACCATTAAATAATTGATCTACTTTAACTTTATAGCTCCACTAAAAATAAGAAGATTATTCCACCACCAATACCGCTGACTTGAACTAATTTCTCATAACTAGGAAGATATGTCTTTTAAGTTATTGACAAGTTACCAAAAACCTTTGCAAGGAGTTGCAGTCCCCAATTCTTGGTTTTGGATCCAACATACCAGGTTGTCGTAGATCAGACCATAAATCATGCATTTACATTTAAGAGACAAACCATTACCTTGTCCCTTTTTGATAATGCGCGTCCTCGAAATCGAGAAGGACAAAGAATACCCAATTGAAATTTCTTGTCAAAAAGAGACATGGTTTTTCTTTAATTTATTCTTAAGGGTAAATAGACAACACATAAGGTCTATGTGATAAATTATTTACCAAATAGAAGACACCAAATTTATCTTCAATATTAGGTGATTTAATTTAAGTGCTAAATAGGTAAAAAATATAGCACAACACTAAGGCGTATAAGAAAAATCCCCCAACCGGAAAAACTTTAAGCCAACAAAAGGACAAATGTACTATTAACTTTTTCCCATCATATCCTCTGTATATAGCGCTATCTGCTGAGTTATGCTACATAACTGCGATAGGTTTTGAGCTGTAATCAATTTCGTAAAATCCTCATGCCAAAACTTCCTTCGTCAAAGTTGAAACAACTTTATTCTTGGAACAAATATGAGTAGCACATATGAGGAGCCACAAATGTATTTCTAGTACCTAGGATGTGAGATTCCTAACGATTGATGACATAATGCATTTCAGTTGGACCTATTGGACTAGTGACATAATGTGGGTATTGATGAACATAATAAGACATCCTAATTATATGGTTCACATTGGGCATTATTCATACTCTTACAATATTCTCCTTTGTCTATTCCATGACAAAACACATAAAAATAATGATTATAAACAAATGAATCAAATCTATCTCCTAAGACATGACTCGCTTGGACATAGGAATACAAACATAGAAAGATACACTCAATTGAATCCTAATGTACTCCACAACAACTTCAAACTCTTGTACCTATTTCTTGTCAAACGCTGAGAAAACATATTAAAATACTAATGTGTAATGCAAATGACAGAAAAATATAAGTAATATTATGAAACAATTGATAAAATAATATTAGAGAAATTCATCTAACTACTAAAGAACATATGTCAACCTTATCTAATATGTCTACAATATATAATCTTCATTCCTTAAGATTATTCTAATACAATATTATTTTGATGTAGATTACTCCACAATATATCACAATGATACCCCGTTTATTCATTCTTCTCCCTTTTTTTTCATGGAATTGACAAAGGAAAGATGATAGAATCAAAAGATGGTGTCATTAAGAACCTAATAAAATATTTTATAAAGAAGTGAATTAGTAAAGTAATAATAAAAAAGATTGAAATAAATATATCACAGTATCTAATTGAGATAAAAGTTAAACTTCGATATGAACACAATGTAATAATATATAAGGCAACAATGATGATGATGACAAGTAATGGCCAAATATATCAACTAAAATGATAAAAATCTATTATCCCTAACTAAACTCTCCTTAACATGTTATATCATAAAGTATAACCTAAGATAATAAATTTTCTCTCCTTTATCTCATAGCTAGATTTCTTTTGTCACAAATTTATTCCCCACACCCTTTAATCAAGTTTTTTTTTCGCTTAGGGAATTTATCCCTATATAGGAAAGATGAAGATATTAAGGAACTAAATCACTAAATATACGAGGAATGTTCTATATGACATAATTAGAGAAAATAAGAATAGAGTGTGAAGAACATGCCACGTAATGCAATAAGAATAAGGAGATGATTACAATATCGGATGAATCGTGTGGTATAACATATATCGGCACAATAGATCAATAATATATAATAATCCAGATATATAAACCATCATTAAGATTTTAGCACAAGTATTAAAAATGTACTTAACACAGGGTAAGCACAATGAGCAAAGAGTATAGGATATAAAAGATACAAAACTATGTGATCGATCCTAAAAATCAAATCATAAATGAAATTATAGATACCAAATGATATATCATCTCAAATCAATTATCTATGAAATATTTCCAAGAATCATCCAAAGGTGAAGCTTCGATAAAATAATATTTAGCAAACACCGTAAAAATAGGATATGCCAAAGAAAGATATTATAATTTATCACAACATCCTATCAAATATGATCAAAACAATAAACGATAAACAATAATATTTGGATGTAGCATAAGTTTTCCAAATGTAAGTACTATGATATTAACATATATGGAAGTATTGTATCAATATAATAGTCAATGGTAAATCAACATACTTTAAGATCATGAATAGGTAATATCAATTCTAAAGCCAATTAAGACTATGAAAGAAGAAGTATATACTAAAATTTTATCACTCAACAAAGATAAATATCCCAAAGCATGTATTTCAGATAAATATTTTGAGATATATTAAAGATATATTATATTGGGAAAATAAGAATAAAATGCAAGGAAAATGGTAGAAAGAGAGTTTCTAGCAACTTATCTCAAATGGGTAAAAGTTATTTGAACTCCTTAAAAGGGTGTTTTTAGCAAACCTATATGTTTTCATTACAACTAAAGGCTTCTTGCAAGTTGTATCTATATTTCCGTAGCGAATCTCATGTGATGAGAGATCGCGACAACTTCCAACACACCAAAAGTGTGTAAGAAAATCACACAAGCAAATAATGGTTTCACATTCAAAAGTCTAATGTCAAATTAAAGCCATATGAAAGTTAGAGTGATTTAAAGATATAAATTGTGATAAAAAAATGAATAAACTAAACATTAACCTATAAAATTGAAGAATGAATACCACTGTTTGAACTAACTTCTGAAATTTTTTAACTTTATGCAATACAAAAAAAGCCTTATTATTTTTTAAAAACAAATAAAATTTTCAACTATCATTTCTCACCCCGAAATAGAGATTTATGATTAAAAATGATGTTACTCAATTTTGTATAGATAAAATCTTTGAGACTCCACTTTTGATAAAATTTTGCATGTGGCAAATTTCACTCAATGATTACAAAAGGGTGGAAAACTATTTCCAATTTTCAATGGTAGTTCTCACGACCCAAAGTCGTAGCCCTTATCAAACCATCACTCGTGATTTTGAAACTATATATATATATATATATATATATATATACACACAAATTTGCTCTTATGCGGGCTTCCCGCACAAGAGCAAATACGGGACTCAAATATTTTCTTTATGATTGGTAATATGTCCGTGACTCAAGAAAGAAGAGAGGGAGAAAGAATGGTTTAAAGTGTAATTAAAGTTATAAATATCTTTCTAACCAATGAATACATGCCATCCCTAAAACATAGCCACATATCTTGAAATCTAGCAATATTGACTGTTGTTGCCACAAGATTGTAACAGATTTTAGAGGAGTCCGTATCTTACTCCAATATGAGAATACTGTATAAGAGCATTATATATATATATATATATATATATAGAGAGAGAGAGAGAGAGAGAGAATGGAATGCTCGCCTACATCATGATGTAATCACACATAGTTCTAGGCTCTAAAAAAACTTTTTTCCAAATTTTTTTTTCTCTTCAAATTAACCTTCCAAACAACCCAAATTTCAAAAAATTAGGTCAAAATATATTTTGTAGCTATTTTTAAAATATGCAAAAAAAACTGCTCAAAATACCTTATTTATAAAGGTTTGCGCCAATAGTTATTTGTGGATTTTTAAAAATTAGGTACAAAATGTATTTTGACCTAATTTTTTTAACATGGGTTTATTTGAAGGAGAATTTCAAGAGAAAAATAAAATAATTAGAAAAAGGATTTCTTAGGGCCTAGAACTTGGTGTGATGTATACATCATGATATAGGCGAGTCTTCCACAATATATATATATATATATATATATATATATATATATTCAACTCCAACCATGATGGTAAAGGTTCACACACTCTCTCACGCATAAAGGGACACCCCTTCATCAAAACATCGCATAAAACTTTTAGTTTATGGTAAAAGTACAAAAAAAATCGTTTTATTATTTTTTGTATGGAAATCATCAAGTTTATTATGCGATGTAGAGTACATGACTAATGAAAAATACTCTAAACTAGCAAGCTTAATTTACTAAGGCATTTCAAGAATTAAACATTTTAACCACAGAGTATTACAAGCCATATGAAAAACATCAGTACAATAATTAAGAATGTAGATTTTGATTTAGGCTCATATGATAAAATAATACCTAAAAGTCATGGAAGACTAATATTGTACAAGACTAATAAAAACTAAAGATTATATATATATATATATATATATAAGCAACAAATATGTATCCAAGGAAAAATGGAAAAGATTTTAATGTGCATGAGAATATAACATAAATGGATCAAATAAACAATAAAATAGATGTGATAATACTAAGCATATTTTTGGAAATTTCAAAGAAAAGTATTCTAAAAAAACAATTTTAAAAATTGAATTATTCAAGATGTGAATCAAGAACTAATCAAGAAGATATACAATTCATGTGTAATTTATCACGGATGATGTAAATGAATTATAAACTCATATATGCATAAAAAGTAAATAGCCTAACATAAGATACACAAAATGACATCCTAACAAAGGCTAATACCCAAAAAGAAAACAATACCTAGCATTTAGAGGTGGAAAGCACAAATTCTGGAATCTTTTTATTTTCAATATTGATTTCTTTCGAAATGCCTTTCCTAACCCATACACGATTCAAACAAGAGGTTTTGAGCTTAGGTGGGACTTGAGGCACATTTTTCTTCACTTTTCCTCCGTTTCTAACGTCCCTTTTCTCAAAATATTATTTATTATTATTAACCCATATTTTTCTTTTAACGAGTTTTGGTACAAATTTCCTAGAATAAAAAATAATTTGGTCCTCGTTGTTCCTCACAAAAATCTTACCATTATTAAAATGATGCGAACTTATTTATCCTAGTTTTGGTGATCTCATCGCTAGATTTTCTTTTTTATTTTTGGTCGAGATCAAATAGTTTTGAATTTTTTCATTTTTTTCACAAATAACTTTTGACTCTTCACACAAAAGAATGTCCTTTTTATCTTTTTGAAGAGATAAAATAAAACATTTTATTTTCGCTTGAAATTTAGAAAAAAAATCATCTTATTACTTTGAAATAATGATCTTATCTTTTAACTCATACAAAATCTAAAAGATCCAAAAAAGACACATCAATAACTTTAAGATTTTCAAATAGGATAGGTCCATGAGATCATTTGAAAAGTCATTTTTTTCTTGTTCTGGTGTTATGACCTTTTGTAAAAGAGCATAGTTTTCTTCATTTAAAAAAAAAAATATTGAACTCAAATCAACTTTCGAAAAATCCTCTTTCAAAAACTAAATCTTCTCAAAAATTTTAGAATGGTTCACTTAAGTTGACTAAGAGGGGTAGATTTCAGTGGTAAATTGTTATTATCATTTTTATAAGATTTTAATATGGAGTACAACAATAATATTTATTTTGAAAATATCAATAATTTAATTTATAAAGTCGTCATATTCAGATTCAATAATTAAAGATACTCGATTGTCAAATTCTTCTTTACAAGTTTTATATCCACTTATGCGTGAAGGATGATAAATAAAATAGTGAGAAACCTACATGTGATAAAGATTCGAACAAATGTGCAAATTCCAATAACTAACTTATCTAATTAGGTGTCTAATTTTGAACAAACCAAATTCAATTATAATTCAGCCCTATGCATGCATCTGAGTGTCATAAAGCGTTAAATCATCCAAATCATGCATAGAAAACAAAGACGACAAATTCAGGAAAAAATTCCTTTCGGGTAAAACCCTTTTAACACTTTGAAAAGTTTACAAGACCATTTACTTATATACAACTTGATACTCATCCACAAGAGCTATGAGTGTCAGCGAAAAACTCGTAGGTGTCGGTTCGTCATCTTCGTTTAGAGATCCCACAAGAGCTCCAGATGGTCAACAATGAATCAATGCGCAGCCAATCCACAATGACACGCAGTCACAAAAACTCTGTTCAGACTCACTCCACAATAGCACACAACCCTCGATTATAGAGATCTCCCCACAAAGTACGAACAATAGCAAACTATGTTTTGGGTTCCACAAAACAACTCGCATGAAAGTAATTGGGATTTGTGAAGTGAAACACAAAACTTTGACTCCTTTAAAATGGTTACAGAATAAAACAAACACTCAAAACGTATTATGTTCAAAACCAGTGTTTTTCCACACAAAAATTGATAGTATGACACCCTATATATAATATAATTCAAAGTGGTGATGTGTCACCATACACATCCTGTCGTTCAAACAAGACATGACGTCATTCGAGGAGATAGGATCTTGTTTGATCGAGAACGTTGTAGTTTGTATGACAATAACTGATCCCCCCCCCCCAAAATGTAACTTTTAAATAACTTGGAAACCTAAAAACATAAGACTATTCACGGGATCAGGAAACATTTATCGAAAACTTTTATGATAAAATGTTTTTGAAAAATAAAAACCATTTTTAAAAATTTCAAAAACCTTTTTAACTTTTATAAAAAATATCCCAACACTTTTAATATGAAATGTAAATGGAACTTAAACGTAATTTACTAAATTCATCCTTGTTGGCCTTGAATGTTGAAGTCTTCTTGTAATTCATATTCGTCTCTTGTAGATGTAATCTTCTCAATCTTTGATGACTTGTAGCGTTATACGACATAATAAATTGTGACGGACAATGTCCTTACAATTATCACTGAGATTAAGCTCCAAAATAAGACATATTAGACATGATATAAGGCAAATCCTCAAAGATTTTAAACCAAAAATCCATTTCAACACACAAGCGGTCTACCTCAAGCTGATTCAAACTACAAAAATGAGGTCTAGCTCTGGTACCAGTTAAGAGTTCGTGTGCTCGAAATAGAGATGGACAAAGAATGCCCAGTTAAAATTTCATATCAAAAGGAGATATGATTTTCCTTTAATTTCTTATTAAGGGTAAGAAAATAATACCTAAAGTCTATCTGACAAATTATTACCGAATAGATTACACCAAATTTTATCTTGAATATTGTGACACCTCGCCTAATTAAATACCGGGTTATCAGTCCTTCATTAAATTATAATCAAGGTGAACGGTTGGTTAATTCTTAGCATCATTGTCGCAAACTAAGCTTTCCAATTTAAACACCCTAAATAATTAAACTAAGTGTCAAAATCCTTTAAACCGTCATTTCCATTTTATTAAATCCAATTACGAAAACCTTTAATAAGTAACAGTTTAAGAATCACAAAATTATAAAGGATGGAAAAGAACACCCAATAATTTAACCATTCAGACAACTAATACAAACTTTAAAACTATAAAGAAAAAACCATCCTTACAGTAATTAAATCCCAACGAGTATATTATGAAAGATAAGTGGACAGAGTCTCCGACAAATCCAACTAAATAAGGAAACGGGTGACACATGCCCAACTAATTAAAAGTGAACTAAGAGTGGAATCAACAAGGAGGTTGTCTGAGTAAATGTCCTGTAACTCCCACATAAGTTGCAGCACGTCCTGTCCAACGAGCCTAAGCATGACGCCCCTATGGCTGGGCACCTGTAATATATACACATATATATACAAGAGAGAAAAGATGACAAGAGATGGGTCAGAGCCCAATTGTAAAACAGTTTAAATTTAGTTTAGCAAGTATTTCAAATGCTTACTGGCTAATGCAACAATCATGTTACTATGAGACACTCTCTTGAGAAATTTCCACCTCTCACCTAGTGTGCACGCCTACCGCACTATTAACCCCGAAAGTTCATTTTTATGTAAATCTCCCATAAGGTTTCATGTTGACAATTTCTATGGCTAAGATAATTATTTTCTGAGAATAAGGTTCACATAGCTATCTCATTTCATTTTAAAAATAAACCAGTGTTGTCACAAGATTTCCAAACACTTATATTAAAGTTGGAGTATTGATTCATTACTGAACTACTTTTTATAGAGAGATGAAAGTTTCCAGTTTCATCTATCTCTCTCTCTCTCTATATATATATATATATATATATATATATATATATTAAGTCACTCATATAATATATATACTATCGTCACCCCACATAAACTTTATGGTGCTGGTATACTCTGCTCTCAAGTCCCCGTATCGCTCGTACTAAGGGAAATACTAGTTCGGAATCACTCTCGAACAATATTAACACAAAACACAAACAAATGGAGGCGAAGCATAGTTCCAAGTCACTAAGAGGTCATCACATACCCTCACGTCTGTTAGGACCGTCTTACCATCAATCAGATAGCCTGTACAAAGGATTACTATGTTCTAGGGTACAAGTCAATATCCGCCATAAAGGTCCCATCGAGATAAGACCGTCCCGGCGCGGTAACCTCCGTGATAGCAAGTAGCACGGGCATGATTTTTCACATATATAATATATGTACGAACACACAGTCATATATATATATATATATATATATTAAGTCACTCATATAATATATATACTATCGGCACCCCACATAAACTTTATGGGGCTGGTATACTCTGCTCTCAAGTCCCCATATCGCTCGTATTAAGGGAAATACAAGTTCGGAATCACTCTCGAACAAGATTAACACAAAACACAAACAAATGGAGGCGAAGCATAGTTCCAAGTAACTAAGAGGTCAGCACATACCCTCACGTCTCTTAGGACCATCTGACCATCAATCAGATAGCCTGTACCAAGGATTCCTATGTACTAGGGTACAAGTCAATATCCGCCATAAAGGTCCCATCGAGATAAGACCGTCCCGGCGCGGTAACCTCCGTGATAGCAAGTAGCGCGGGCATGATTTTTCACATATATAATATATGTACGAACACACAGTCATATATATATATATATATATATATATATATATATATATTACTAACCACATTTCTAAATTAGGTACACCCACGACCCATAATTACGATTATTCGTTCTTAGTACACTTTACTCGATTATCCCGTGTAACAGAATCGTCCTTTTTATTATTATTTCTAGGATATTCAAAATTACTTGGGTGTCTACTAAAACCCTACTGGTCCTATTTATGTCCCAAAATGTTCTAACAATGATGCTCAAGGGTTACCACGTATATTAACATAAATAAGTTATAAGAAGAGGAATATACAGTTTCCAGGAGGGGTCGATCGATTGATGTTCTTGGGTCGATCGATCGATGTTCTTGGGTCGATCGATCGATCAAGCAGTTATGACAAAACTGCAGAAACCCAGTTACGGTAATCCTCCTCCAACCTCCACCAAATCACCATTTTTAACTTGCAAACTCCCACATAATGATACTACCAGTCTTATATACCCAAATACAAAATTTTCTACATAAAACATGTGGGTTTTCATCAAGCATAACAATTTAAAGGGCAAAATCTACATAAACCTCAAGAACCCTAATATTTTCTTTAAGTTTCAGTTCTTTCAATTATTTTTCCAGATTTTCTACTTCTAAAACCATCAAATTTCGTGGTATATCCTCTACATGTGGATTGGATGCCCAAAATATTATTATTACCTCTACAACATGCGAATTCTAATCTCCAAATTACACTTTCTTTCATGAAACTAGTTCTAATCAACCCTAGACTAACATAAATGAGGCATTAACTAAAAATAAAGCAAGATAGATACTTGCCTAGAAATTTTGTTCCTGATTTGTGGGAGAAAGTGGTGTGGTTGTGTTCCTCATCGCGTGATCTAAAATTTGGCGGTGACGGCGGTCCAAACGACGGAGTTTTTTTGCCTAGAACTCCTTGGAAAGCTTCTCCACTTCTTCTCCAATGGTCGTTCTTTGGTTTTGCTTATGTTAACCCTAGATGACAACCCCTAGTAGAAGATATAGCCTTGGTAAATTCCTGGGTTTAATTGCCCAAAAATACGAAATGTCCAAAACGCCCTCCCGTCATGTTAATTAGGCCTAAAAACGCCCCGAGACCCAAACTAAACTCCTGGGTACATTATTTTGACTATCTCAACCCTTCCGGACCCATTGACGCACTCAAAATGACCATACGGACGACTTATAAGTTATTCACTTTTAATAATATTAATTTAATCCCGACACGACACGGGCGCGTCCCGATTAAATTTCCACAATTATCAAATTATATACTCGTGATAATCTTAATAAATTCGATTATACATATTACTTTATCCATTAAGTAATATTCAATAAAATCCCAAAAATTACTAACTCTTATCACGCTAGTAGATATTTAAAATAATTTCCAGATTAATATTAAATTAATATCTCAAATTAAATTTATTAAATCGCCAAATTTAAAAGTCATAAAAATACGGGGTATTCCATACTCTCCCCCCCCCCCCCCCCCAATAACGGAATTTCGTCCTGAAATTCAAAAAATAAGGCATACATGGTGAGAATAACTTTGGGTATTTCTCACGCATGTTTGCCTCACACTCCTTTGTGCATTCTTCCACGTTATGATGCTCCCACTGGACCCGTACAAGTGGAACTACCTTCGACCTCAGTCTCCTTTCGCTATGGTCTAGGATAGCCACTAGTCTCGCCTCGTAAGAGCTTTTGGGATGTAAGTCAATCTCCTCTAACGCAATGTGGGTGTGGGCCATATCATCCCGATGGTATCGTCTCAACGATGAAATTTGGAATACATCATGAATGCGGTGCAAGTTCTCTGGACGCCCTAATCTGTATGCTATCGGCCCAATCCTCTCGATAATGGGAAATGGTCCCACGTACCTTGGGGCCAACTTCCCCTTCTTCCCAAACCTCATCACTCCTCTCATAGGAGACACGCGCAGTAATACTTGGTCCCCTACATTAAATTCTCGAAAAGACCTGTTTGCATCGGCGTAGATTTTCTGCCAGTCCTAAGCTACCCGAATGCAACTCCTGATAAGCTCAATCCCTGCTGAGGTTTCCCGAATTACCTCTGCTCTGAGAAACTTATTATCCCCCACCTCTAGCGAACAAGTTGGAGAACGACAAGGCCTGCCATACATTGCTTCAAATGGAGCCATGCCGATCGTGAACCGATAGGAGTTATTGTAAGCAAACTCCACCAGTGGAAGATGTGGCTCCAATCCTCCTCCAAAATCAAGGACACACATGCGTAGCATATCTTCCAACATCTTATTGGTACGCTCTATTTGTCCATCCGTCTATAGGTGATAAGCTGAACTCAATCTCAACTATGTACCCATGGCCTCCTGAAAGCTCTCCCAGAAACACAACACGAAAATCTTGTCTTTATCCGACATAATATTCAAGGGCACCCCATGTAGCCTAACAATATCGGCAATCAACAAATGAGCATACTAGCCCGTGGTATAGTCTGTCTGTACTGGCAGAAAAGGTGCCACCTTGTTCAAATGGTCCACAATCACCCAGATGGAGTCGTGACCCCATTGTTATATAGGCAACATAGTAATGAAGTCCATGGAAATACTCTCCCACTTCCATGTAGGTATCTCCAACGGCTGAAGCAACCCTGACGGTCTCTGGTTGTCTACCTCTGCATCTGGCAAGTAGAACACTTAGACATAAACTCAACAATGTCCTTCTTCATCCCACTCCACTAGTACTGCTGCCTTATATCCTTATACATCTTATCTCCTTCGGGATGTACCATAAATCTAGACCCGTGAGACTATGTCATCACTGCATGATGTAAGTCTTCTCCTACTGGAACCACCAATCTCCCATTAAACCTCAAACCTCCATCGAAACTTACTGAATAGGACTCAGTGCCCTCAGCTAAGAGCCGTACAATCTACCCTTAACATAATTAGTCCACTGACTGTGCTTGTATCACCCTCATAACAATCTCGGGTGTGACTGTCAAGACAGATATAAAGGAACGGGCTACCGCTTCCTGGTGTCCCAACTCTTTCCACTTCTCTTTCCAGACGTCCGCTACATCGCCTACCGATCTACGGCTTAACACATCAGCCACCACGTTAGCCTTTCAAGGATGGTACTGATTTTTGAACTAGTAGTCTTTCACAAACTCTAACCATCTGCACTGACGCATATTCAGCTCTCGTTGGGTGAATAGGTACTGCAGTGATTTGTGGTCTGTGAACAAGAGAAACTTCTCCCCCAATAGATAATGTCTCCATATCCTCAATACAAAAATGACCGCTGCTAGCTCTAGGTCGTGGGTGGGGTAATTTATTCCGTGCAGCTTAAGCTTACGGGAGGCAAAAGATATAGCCTTCTCCTCCTGCTGAAGTACTCCCCCGAGTCCCCGTAAAGAGGCACTGGTGTAAACTAGATATTCCACTCCCGGCTTGGGTAAAGAAAGAACTAGTGCTAAAGTTAGCTTATCTTTCAGCTCATCGAAAGCCAATTAATAAGCATCGTCCCAAACATATGGTACTCCCTTGCGAGTCAGATTTGTCAATGGACCTGCTATCTTTGAGAAACCTTAGATGAATCTCCTGTAGTACTCGGCTAACCCCAAGAAACTACGCACTTTTGTCGGTGTTGTGGGTTGTCCCCACTCCCTCACTTCCAACACTTTACTCGGGTCAACCGATATCCCCAATTTTGACACAATATGCCCCAAAAACTGCACCTCCCGTAACCAAAATACGCACTTCTCATACTTAGCATACAATTGATGCTCTCGTAGAGTCTGAAGAACTTGCCTCAAGTGCTCAGCATGCTAATCCTCAGTGTGTAAATATATCAGGATGTCATCTATGAAGACGATGAAAAACTGACCCAGGAACTCTCTGAACACTTGGTTCATCAAGTCCATGAATATATCTGGCGCATTTGTCAGCCCAAATGGCTTGACGCAGAACTCATAGGAACCATATCTCATCAACAAAGCAGTCTTCGACACATCCCTCTCCCTAATCCATAGCTGATGGTATCCTGATCTCAAATCTATCTTTGAAAAGAAGGTTGCTCCTCTCAGCTGATCGAACAGGTCATCGATTCGAGGCAACAGATATTTGTTCCATATCATGGCCTTATTCAGCTCCCGATAATCCGCCCATAACCTCAGTGAACCATCTGTCTTTCTTCACAAACAAAACTAAAGCACCCCAAGGTGATGTGCTCCTACAAATGAAGCCTTGACCTAACAGTTACTATATCTGATCCCATAACTCCCTCATTTCTTGTGGAGCCATAAAGTATGGAGCACATGCTATTGGTCGAGTATTCGGCATCAAGTCTATGATAAAATCTATCTTTCGACTGGGGGTAGGCCCGGTATCTCCTGAAATATATCGAAATACTCACGAACGACTGGGATCGAATCTAAGGGAATCTTAATCTCCTTATAGGTATCCTCCTCTATGTAATACAGATGAGTGAAAGAGCCTCCCTCTGGGTGAGGCATCACCACCCAAAACATCTCTTGCCCCTGAATGAAAAAGATAATGCTCCCACCAAAACAATATATCATGGCTCTGTATGTGGCGAGCCAATCCATGCCAATAATAACATCGTGCCCATGTATCTCTAAGACTAACATGTTTGCTGGTAAAATCAAGCTACAAATCTCTACTCCCACACCCCGGTATATAAAGGAAATCAACGACCAATTCCCCAGTGGTGAGTCTACGCGTGTCAAAGTTCTCTCTGCTATGGCTAACAATCCTACGGCCTTTACAAAATGAGTAGCTATAAAATAGTGTATCACCCAAGTATCAAATAAAACCCAACCCATAGTTCCATGGATAGTAAACGTACCCTCAATCGCGGGTGGTGCCTGAGGAGCTGCCGCTTGGTGTACGTTGTAGATACGTCTGTACCACAACTGCCCTTACTGTACTGCAGTTGCTGGGATGGCTGGTAGGGATGGTACTTGAGATATCATTGGGAGGGCATATAGAAAGAGTGGCCTCTGTGGCTCATTACGGGCACCCTGATACTGCAGGTCCCTATCCCCCTCTGGACAATCCTGGTGTCTATGGCCATTCTTGCCACATCCAAAACATCGGTCCCTGAAGTTACCTCCCCTCTGTCCCTGCTGACCACGTCCCTGTTGGTCATTACCACCCCGCCATTAGCCCTGATGGCCCTGCTGAAAACGTTCCTTGCCCTGATGGCCTTGATGTTATCCCTGCTACTGATGGTGTTGGCCCTGTTGGCCCTGTTGATTAGACTAGCCCTGTTGGCCCTGCCTAAATCCCCTAAATCCCTGTATGGAGTCACCTGATCGGAATCGCTTGGCGGGGTCCCCCTAATGGGAACTCTGATCACTATGAAGAGTCTTCCCCTGGGCTACTGGTGTCCCACCAGTACTACTGTTCCCTATCATGCCCTGCTGGCTGGACTCTTCTGCTCGTTTGTTTCCCTGCAGATGGAAGCGGTGATCCTGATAGTGTAACAACGCATCGTTGAGTACATCCATGTAGGTACTCAGTGATAGATTTCCTATGAGATGTTGGCAGATCCTCCAGGCCAATCCATCAACAAACAACTGTATCTTCTTCCCCTCTGTGGGTGCCTCATTTGGAACTATAGTCAGAAGTCCAGTAAACTCCTCGTACTCAGCAACAGTCATATTCTCTTATTTCAGATTCAGTAACTTCCGCCTCATCTCAGTTTGCATGGCAGATGAAAAGTATTTACAGTCAAACCCCACCCAGAATGACTGAATCGTGATGATGTCCCTCTCCTCCAAGGTGGTGGTGTACTCCTACCACTGCAAAGCGGCCCCCACGAGCTTAAAAGAAGCCAACAACTGCCTATGTACATCCGTGCACTCATACATGCGCAGATGCCTCTGGATATCTTTCTTCCATTGGCTGGCGACTATGATATCCGAACTACCCGAGAAATCCGAGGGATGTGCCTTCTGAAAGGCATCCTAACCCGCTCCTATGCTGATAGAAGTTGTGGTGGCATTAGCGCCACTGCCTGAATCTGGGGTGGATCCTGCTGTACTATCTCCAATGCGGGATTCACCGCCTGAGCAATAATAGTGGCTACCTTGGTTGCATTCATCAACCCTTGAGCCGGAGCTGCTGGCTGCTCGGACTGGGCATTTCTGTCTCGAGGTGCACATCTCAGAGGCATCAGAAACGAGAAGGAAGTTTATTAGTCTACAGTTATTATCCAATGTCGAATAGCTGAAGACGTAAGTGTAAATAAAAGAATACAAAAATCATACAAATAGGGCTCTATATAAAGAACGCTAAGCTGGAAGCGGAATAAGCCGTACAGATCCTAAATGACACTAGAACCTGACACTTTGATACCACATGTGACAGCCCGCCTAATTAAATACCGGGTGATCAGTTCTTTATTAAATTATAATCAAGGTGAATGGTTGGTTCATTCTTAGCATCACTGTCGCAAAATAAGCTTTCCAATTTAAACACCGTAAATAATTAAGCTAAGTGTCAAAACCATTTAAACCATTATTTCCATTTTATTAAATCCAATTATGAAAACCTTTAATAAGTAGCAGTTCAAGAATCTTAAAATTATAAAGGCTGGAAAAGAACACCCAATAATTTAACCATTCAGACAACTAATACAAACTTTAAAACTATAAAGGAAAAACCATCCCGATAGTAATTAAATCCCAACGAGTAAAACATGAAAGATAAATGGACAAAATCTCTAACAAATAAAATTGAATAAGGAAACGAGCGACATATGCCCAACGAATTAAAACTGAACTAAGAGTGGAATCAATAAGGAGGTCGTCTAAGCAAATGGCCTGCAACTCCTATATAAGCTGGAGGACATCCTGTCCAACGAGCCTAAGCATGACACCCTTATGGCTGGGCACTTATAATATATACACATATATATACAAGAGAGAAAAGATGACAAGAGATGGGTCAGAGCCCAATTGTAAAACAATTTAAATTTAGTTTAGCAAGTATTTCAAATGCTTACTGGCTAATGCAACAATCATGTTAGTATGACACACTCTCTTGAGAAATTCCCACCTCTCACCAAGTGTGCACGCCTACCGCACTATTAACCCCGAAAGTTCATTTTTATGTAAATATCCTATAAGGTTTCATGTTGACAACTTCTATGGCTAAGATAATTATTTTCTGAGAATAAGGTTCGCACATCTATCTCATTTCATTTTAAAAATAAACCAGTGTTGTCACAAGATTTCCAAACACTTATATTAAAGTTGGAGTATTGATTCATTACTGAACTACTTTTTATACACAGATGAAAGTTCCCAATTTCATCTCTCTCTCTCTCTCTCTCTCTCTATATATATATATATATATATATATATATATATATATATATATATATATATTAAATCACTCATATAATATATATACTATCGGCACCCCACATAAACTTTATGGTGCTGGTATACTCTGCTCTCAAGTCCCTGTATCTCTCATACTAAGGGAAATACTAGTTCGGAATCACTCTCGAACTGTATTAACACAAAACACAAACAAATAGAGGCAAAGCATAGTTCCAAGTCACTAAGAGGTCAGCACATACCCTCATGTCTCTTAGGACTGTCTGACCATCAATCAGATAGCCTGTACCAAGGATTCCTATGCTCTAGGGTACAAGTCAATATCCCCCATAAAGGTCCCATCGAGATAAGACCGTCCCGGCGCGGTAACCTCCGTGATAGCAAGTAGTGCGAGCACGATGTTTCACATATATAATACATGTACAAACACACATTTCTAAATTAGTACATATATATATATATATACTAACCACATTTCTAAATTAGGTACACCCCCGACCCATAATTATGATTATTCGTTCTTAGTACCCTTTACTCGATTATCCCGTATAACGGACTCGTCCTTTTTATTCTTATTTCTAGGATATTCCAAATTACTTGGGTGTTTACTAAAACCCTACTGGTCCTATTTATGTCCCAAAATGTTCTAACAATAATGCTCAAGGGTTATCACGTATATTAACCGGAATAAGTTATAAGAAGAGGAATATACAGTTTCCAGGAGGGGTCGATCGATCGATGGGAGGGGGCCGATCAATCGATGTTCTGTGGTCAATCGATCGATCAAGCAGTTATGACAAAACTGCAGAAACCTAGTTACGGGAATCCTCCTCCAACATCCACAAAATCACCATTTTTAACTCGCAAACTCACATATAATGATACTACCAGTACTATATACCCAAATACAAAATTTTCTACGTAAAACATGTGGGTTTTCATCAAGTATAACAATTTAAAGGGTAAAGTCTACATAAACGTCAACAACCCTAATCTTTTCTTTAACTTTCAGTTCTTTCAAATCTTTTTCCAAATTTTCTACTTCTAAAACCATGAAATTTCGTGGTATATCCTCTACATGTGGATTGGATGCCCAGAATATGATTATTACGTCTACAACATGCGAATTCTAATCTCCAAATTACACTTTCATTTATGAAATTAGTTCTAATCAATCATAGACTAACATAAATGAGGCATCAACTAAAAATAAAGCAAGATAGATACTTGCCTGGAAATTTTGTTTCTGATTTGTGGGAGAAAGTGTTGTGGTTGTGTTCCTCGTCGCGCGATCTAAAATTTGGCGGTGACGGCGGTGCAAACGGCGGAGTTTTTTAGCCTGGAACTCCTTGGAAAGCTTCTCCACTTCTTCTGCAATGGCCGTTCTTTGGTTTTTCTTATATTAACCCTAGATGACAACCCCTAGCAACTGATATAGCCTTGGTAAATTCGTGGGTTTAATTTCCCAAAAATACGAAATGTCCATAACGCCCTCCCGGGATGTTAATTAGGCCTAAAAATTCCCTGAGACCCAAACTAAACCCTCGGGTACATTATTTTGACTATATCGACCCTTCCGGACCCATTGATGCACTCAAAATGACCATACGGGGGACTTATACTTTATTCACTTTTAGTAATACTAATTTAATCCCGACACGACACAGGCGCATCCGATTAAATTTCCACAATTATCAAATTATATACCCGTGATAATTTTAATAAATTCGATTATACATATTACTTTATCCATTAAGTAATATTCAACAAAATCCCAATAATTACAAACTCTTATCACGCTAGTAAATATTTAAAATAATTTTCGAATTAATATTAAATTAATATCTCAAATTAAATTTAATAAATACCCAAATTTAAAAGTCATAAAAATACGGGGTATTAAAAATATTAAGTGATTTAATCTTAGTGTGGAATAGGTAAACAATATTACACAACACCGAGGCATGCGAGGAAAAATTCATAACGGGAAAAGCCTCGAGTTGACATAACGAAAAATGTACTATGATAGAGTCTTATAACAAGAAGATACAGACTTACACCCTCTCAATGTTATGACCGGATGTACACTCTTTCATACCATATCCCTCATAGATAATACCAACATGTGGAGTATGCTACATAGGCACGACAGGTTTGGGTCTGCAACCAATGTCATAAAGTCATCGTGGCAAAAATTTCTTCTTTATAGTTGAAGAAACTTTATTATTTTAAAGTTTGAAGAAAAACTTTGTGTTCGAACTCTTGGAACAAATATGATATGCCCCAAATATATTGTTACTTCCTTGTGAGATTCCTAAAGCATGAAGGAGGTTTTAAGGTGTTTAGCTAATAAAAAATATACTAACAAGGGTTTTTCAGATATAAAAATATTAAAGTCTCTCAAGAACAAATTTGTCAAAAGTTTGTTCAAGTTTTGAGAAAAAGTAATAAACTTCAAATGACTTAAAATATAAATATTAGCAATGTACATATCAAGAACAGTTAAATAATCTTGAATAAAACTGTAGGGAGTAGTGATTTTTAGCGTATGTTTTTCCTCTCTAAAACTCAAGCTTTCATAAGAAAAACCTATATTTTGTGTTAGAGAAGAAGCACACATTAAGTACACAAAAAGTACTATATGAATTTGTGAGAATAGTCTCTCAACGGTTTGGAGTCTTCTTATCCACACAAAAGAGTCAAAAGGAAACCTACATAAAAGATATGGTTAAAAAGGTGATTTTCATAAAGTTTGAGGTTAAAAAGTGTTTGAAAAAGGAATAATATTTTTGTCAAATGTGTTGTTAAATATTGGCGTGACCTTTGTGTAACACCCCGCCTAATTAAATACCGGGTGGCCAGTCCCATACCAAATTAAAACAGAATATACAATTGGCTCATTCTTAGCATCACTGTCGAAAACATTTACATCTCACCCAATACCCAATTAAGATGGTGTTAAAAACTTTCCAAATTTTAATTCAATAAAATTCATTTTTAGTTTACGAATAACACTACACATAATATTTTACAACACTAATAACCTAACAGATAACATAAAAGAATTTAAATGTAACTAGAATAAACATTCCCAAATAATAATCCAACACAGTAATCCCAACAATAATAAATGTATCAACATGACACGAGTACAAGACTATATGACTCAGATAGAAAGGAGATAACTTAATTCCTTTGGGCGACATGCCCTAAATAAAATAACACTATATAATGTGAATCAAATGAATATAGGTGTCTAAGCAATACTCCATAGCTCGTCATAATCCTCTAAGGTTGGCGTCCCAGCTGCTGGACACCTGATATAGAAGGTACAATAGAAAAGAGAATATGTAAGGAAACGAGTCAGAGCCCGATGTAAAAATAGTTTTTAAAACAGAAAGTATTTAACAAGTGTAATAAAGCACTTATTATGTACATGTTAGTATCCATACTCTCACTTGATAAACTCACCAGTCATCTAGAGTGCACGCTAAACGTTTCCTATTAACCTCCTAGTTAATGGTTCCTACTAACTAGTTTCCATAATATGATTCCATCCCATATCATAACCCCGTATGTCCCATAACATACGTCTTATAATCATTCATATACATTCCTCATTAATATGAATTAAGCTTTTACGATAAATATTCATTAAGTTAATTCAATTATTTTTCTCTATTCACCGTCATCTACAATTATCACACAGTAGATTGATCTAACCACTATATAAACATTGATTTAATTCATTATACATATACATCTATAATACGGCACCCTGAGACACAGCTGTGGTGCATGCATTACTCTGCTATCACGTCCCAGTATCGTTGGTCGCCGAATAGGGGACTAAAGGTTCGGTAAGGATTCCTCGAACCACAAACATCAACACAAAAATTTAGAGGTGAACATAGTTCGCATACCCATGGGTCACGCACATACCTACGTTCCCATAGTCAGCAGACTTATCAACTCCCCGATAAGTCTTTCATAGACCTATGTTCTCGAGTGACAAATCAAAAATCCCATGGATTCATCACGATATGACTCCCCTCACTCGCAAACCTCCCATCGATAGAAAGTAAGCTAGGTGTGTCATACACATAAATCATCAATAAATCAAATAGGAATTATCATCTACCTATAATATAATATCGACAGGGTAATGAAATTTCCTTAAGATAATTCCCATATGTAGCATTATATCTCTGTAAATCCTACGTATTAAAATATTATGACTTTACTTCTTTAATTTAATTATTCCAGAGTCTCACTTATTACTCAAGGTTTAAATAGGTTTTCCTCAATATATTTATTCAGTAAGAAATCACTAATATCCTACTGGTCCATATCATCTTATCTCTCGAATTACTACGAATTAAACTCTCCTTTAATTAGGGTTACAACCGATAGTTTCTAATCTCTTATAAACACATCTTCTTTCACCTAGGATTGAACCCTCTTGTAAACCTAAGGCTGCCCAGGTGATTTATTAAATTTCCCCTACTGGACCCATCCGTAATCCTCATGCATACAAATTATAATCCAACACATGCAATTAGCAACCAAAATTTCTTTCAATTTTATTATCACAATTCTCATCAATTAAATCCCAATTACATTAATTCGATTCTTATCTAGGGCTTACTGATCTTCCCTAAGTCCCATTATATCCAATTATAATCACCAAAGTTTTATAAAAGGTTTGGGATAAGATCAAGAATTTAAAAGGGAACAACATTATAAATTCTAGGGAGGTCGATCGATCGAAGGTAGGGGGTCGATCGATCGATCGCCCAGATTTTGCAATTCTTATACTACGGGTTTCATAACTTTTGATCATTCTAACCTGCATATTAACAACCCAAATTCCTTATAATCCTTACTACATGATATAGCAACATATTCAAATGATTTCTAATTATCTAAACATCCTAGAATCATCAAGAGTTTGAATTAAAAGCATATATTTATCCTATTTTTCCAAAAAATTCTCTACATGATATCTTCAAGAACAAACCAATGATTTTTTAGAATTTCTTCAACGAATGGATGATTATTTCGTGGATTACTATCTACCTATAATATGAGTTTGATTCCTATATATTTCCATTTTCCAGAAATCAATTAACAACTCTATCTTTATCTTCCAAACATGTAAATTCTCATTTTTTTAACTATCCTAACATGGACAACATGCAAACTAGATTGCAATCATCAAATAACTTGCCTTTAATGAAGGTCTGATCCTTTGGGGTTATATAACACAGGTGGTTCTCCCCTTCTCCGGTCACTTTCGGTGGTGGTTAGTGGTTGGTGGTGGTGACCTTTGGTCCTTGGTTCTCCTCCTTTCCAAGTAATCTTCTCTTCTCCCAAGCACCCTTTCACTCTCTCTCAAAAGGTGACCCCTTAATTTTGTGTAGAAGAGATGAATGAACCCACGTACAACTAATATCCAAATATTTATAATAAGACAAAATCCTAAATCACTAATCACCCCCATGTAAAAATGACCAAAATGCCCTTTTTTGGTGTCTTTTCATTTCCAAATTATCCGAGACCCAAAACCAACATCCAAATAGAATTTTTTTGACTATTTCAACCCTTCCGGATGCAACGACGTACTCAAAATGACTATAAGGTTGATAAAAAATAATTTTCCTTTTTAATTTAACAAATTTGTCCCGACACGTCCCATACGGTGTCCGACTAAAAATTTAAATTACTGAATTAATATCACACAGCCATATCAATAACATCACATTCATATATTACCTAAATATCTTTAAGTAATATATAGGATCATTCATTTTAATATCCACAATTCGGATAAAACCCAAATGAATTAATTTATAATAAAATCCAATTAATGCATTAATTTAAAATATAACACATTTTAAAAGTCATTAAAAGTACGGGGTATTACACTCTGCTGCCATAGTGTCACCGCAATGATGAAATCCTTTGCTGTAGTGATTCACATTCGACAAGGTCACATTAATGACTAGATTTTTCATTTTTCTTAAAGAGTGACCAATAAAGTAAAATTATGTTGTTGCGACCCAAGACAAGTTTTTAAAGATATTATAAAATATAAAACAATTCTTTTAAATACACAATATTCCCTATTCAGATTATGTTTACATAAGAAAATGATATGGAATATGTATAAATAAAAACTCAATAACACCTCATCAAACCCTAGTTTAACACATTTTCCAATTTTAGAAAATTAAATTTCAGTTATGTTAAATAATGGGTGATCTGTGTATGTGGAATTTAATTATGTTGCATCTAATAAGTCTCGAGATGAAGATTTTTGGAACGACCTCTTGGACTAGATAAACAAAGTGGGTTTTGATAAACAAAATGAGACAACATAAGCCTATGGGGAACTTTGATTATTATGCATAATCTTATATTTTATTTAAAAGCTAAGGAGAACTGGTCATGTTACCAGTAAATTACAACTGCTTCATCATCATCCTTGTCTTAATCCCATCACATGGATTTGACCACATGGATTCTCCTTTTCCGTTCTAATCTATTATAAGAAATATTGTCATTCAAGTTTAAATCCTTAAGATCTCTCCTAATAATTTTATCCCATGACAGCTTATGGAGAACCCTTTATCTTTCACCATTTATTTCCAATAATCTTCCTCTTATTATAGGTACCTCTGCTAGTCTACACAACACAAATCCGTACTATCTTAGTCTACTTTCTATTAATTTATCACTAGTGGGAGATACTCCTAACTTCTCTTCCACGTAATGGTTTTTAATCTTGTCCTTTCTAGTAATTCCTATAATCCATCGGAGCATTCTTATCTCACTAAAATGGAGACTTTATTCATGTTTTTATTGAAAGTCTAACATTTTTCTCCATAGAGGGTCGTTGGCCTAATATTTATTCTATAAAATTTTTCTTTTAATTTATTAGTTATTCTCTTATTGTATAACACCCCACTTGATTGACTCCATTTCATCCAATAAATTGAAATTCTACTCGTAACATCCTCATCAATATCCTCATTACTTTGTATCACTGAACCTAAATAACTAAATGTATTAGTTTGGTAAATCACTTTTTTCTCTAATCTTTAACATAATGCCATCAGACACCTCGTTATTAAATTTACATCGACACATTCAATTTTCTTTCTACTGATTTTTAGTCCCTTAGATTCTATATGATTTTTCCAAGTATCTACTCTCATCACTAAGGCCTCCTCTAAAGTTTCTACTAAACTATATCATTTGCAAACAACATACACCATGGAACATCTTCGTGTATGTCCTTAGTAATCTCATCTAATCCTACGACATGTATGTAAGGAGTTAAATGTGTTCCTTTATGTAGACCCACTTTAATGGTAAAACTATTAGTTTCTCCATAAATAGTTCTTACTCTAGTCTTTTTGTTATTATACATATCTTTAATAAATTTATGTAACTCATATGGATTCTTTTTATCCTTAATAACCACCATATTATATCCCTAGGTACTCTATCATATGCCTTTTCTAAGTTAATAAACATTATATGTAATTTTATTCTTAGTTATCTATTTCTCCATTAACTATCTTAATAAGTAAATATCTTTTGTGGTTGATCAACCTACGTAAATCTAAATTGATTGTCCGAGATAGTTGATTTATTTTTTAATCTTTTTTCTATAACCTTTTCTCATCATTTCATAGTCTGACTCATCTATCTAGTTCCTCTGTAACTACTGCAGTTTTGTATATCTCCTTTATTTTTATACAAAGATATTATGGTGATTTTCCTCCACTCATCTCGCATGTTTCCTTCTTTTAACATTTCATTTAATAAACATGTTAACCATTCAACCCCTATACTTTAAAGGGTTCTCCACACCTCTATGTGTGTTTGATCCGGTCCAACCACTTTATTTCT
Source organism: Sambucus nigra (assembly GCA_949130495.1). Taxonomy (NCBI): domain Eukaryota; kingdom Viridiplantae; phylum Streptophyta; class Magnoliopsida; order Dipsacales; family Adoxaceae; genus Sambucus; species Sambucus nigra. The sequence continues at coordinate 618,363,016 of OX422207.1, forward strand.
TCCCATTTTTTGTATTAATATATCTACTTCTTTTTTAGTAATTGAACATATCAATCTTATATTTGGTTCTATGTTTTTTACATCTTTTTTGGGATATTCTTAATTAAATAATCTTTTAAAATATTGTTCCCCTTTATCTATAATTTCTTTATCATTAACTAATACATTTTCACTTATGTTTTTAATACAGTTAGCTGCACCCATATCAGTTGTTAATCTAACTCCATTCTTTGCCAATTTATATATCTCCTTTTTACATTCCTTAGTACCAAATTTACTATAAAGATTATTTAGTGAATTTTGTTGCGCATTAATAATAATATTTTTTATTTCACTTTTTAATTTCTTATACCTTTATAAGTCTTCTTGATTTTTACTCTTTTGTCACTCTTTGAGATTTATTCATTTCTTTGCGTTATCCTTTACACTTCCTTATTCCACCACCACGTCTCTTTTTAATGAATCTTTTTCCTTTAGTCTCACCCAAAGTTTTCTTACCTATTTTCTCAATATCATTCTTCGCTCTTGACCATATATTATTAACATTGTCTTCCTAATTCCATTTCATGTTTAATAAGAACTTATTTCGAAATTCTATCTCTTTTCATCCATTTAAATCCTTCCATTTTATATTTTTAAATCCTATTTTCTCTTTTCAATAGTTAAATACTTTAATGGCCAAATCTATAACTAATAAGAGATATTGATTTGTTAAGTTTTCATCTGGTATAACTTTACAGTATTTGCATCTGTTCAAGTCTTTTCTTCTAAGTAAGCAATAATCTATTTGGGTTTTTATTCCCTCCACTTTTAAATGTTATTAAATTTTCTTCCTGTTTCTAAAGAATGTGTTTGTTAATGCTAGATTGTACACCTTAGCAAATTCTAAGACAGTTTTGCTTCTTTATTTATCATGCCAAAACCACAACCTCCATGTATCCTTGGATAACTACCTCTTTCTACTCCTACATGTCGATTCAAGACACCTCCTAAAAATATGGTTTCATGTGTATGAATTAATTCTATCACTTCATCCAATAATTCCTACAATAATTTATTTTCATTTTCATCTAGAGCTTCTAGGATGCGTCAGCACTTATAATATTCAATATTGTTTAATCAAAGACAATATTAATGTCTTCCCATATTTTAACATCCACCACTTCATCTTTCGTAGAGTGATCAACAACAATACCCACCCCATTGTTCTTGATACATAGACTAACCTCCTAATACCCTTTCAGGAAAGAAATAAAGTTTTTCTCAAAAAACTAATAGCAAACTTTGTCTATCTATGATCCTCACTCCCAGAATACAAACTGGTACCGTGTTTCCCCACCATGTCTAACCCAAACAATCCTTAGTTCTTCCAATGGTGGCGATCATTTAAATAATATGATCCTTACTTGAGTGTTATCAACCAACATACATATTAGCAAATTCTCATTGGTCAATTATTTAACATTAAAATTTTATATAGAATTTTATCGTGTGTGTTAGGGGGGCATGACAGAACACATGTAACACTTAATTTAAAATAATTACCATATAGTTTAAAATACCATTATTCCCTGATTAAAACCATCCGTGAGGGGCCAACAAACTAATGTTAGGATTTAATCATATAAAAAATTTTAAAAATATAAGGACAAATTTTGGAATCGAGTCAATTTGCATATATTATCTTTATTCCGTGTTTGGAGAAATCTTGTTTGAGTCATAGGTTTGTAGTATTTGAGTTGTGTGTCCTTCAAGCCTATAATGACTGATTGAAGAACTTACGACAAAGTTAAAGCATCATCGAGCATACACTAGGTTACATGACAAGTTTTGTCTTCATCATTCGAGGAATCCCAATGAGGTAATACAACATTTTTATGTTTGATCCTTGGATACATTTCGATGTTATTTATGAAATTAGTTGAGGCATTTTTCGTAAAATGTTTTTAAAGAGAAATGTATTTTTTCTACATCATTCAAAAGAGTTTTCTAATGAGTTTACAAATTCATTCAAACAAGCTAAAGACGAGGAGAAAAGTTCCTTAAAAGGTCGTTTGATACTTTCTATTGTAGTTCAAAAGAGTTTTAGCTTAGTTGAAATGAGAATGCATAGTTTATTTGAATGACCTATTGATTCTTGTTCGAATGAGTTTTCTTGAAAAATGTTCCACCTTAAAAATAATTGTTATCTAAATAATCAAGTCGGACATTAGTTTTCAGTGAATGTTTTTGTAAAAATAATTTTCAAGTTATATCTTATGCCTCCTCAATCCTTGTTTACACCCATGTTTAAGATCCAATAATCCTACACCTATATGTCTATTTTGAATCTCTTATGTGTTGTACCGTACTAGTTTTCTCTGCATATTGTGAGCGTTTCGAGCAGTGGAGACCGTATTTGTGTTGAGTGATGACTGGAATGGTCACGAGACAAGTAATATCAATGGGATATTGAGACATGGGAATGCGTCGGCATTGTATGTCTGTTGGAAGGCATTCAACAGTGGCTGCAAAGAAAGTAACAAGGCATGAAGAATTGCGTCAAGGCTTGAAGGCGTCAAATCTGGTAGTAAGTCTAATTTATCCTTGTAACTAGAACTATATCATAGTGGGCTTATGTGAATGGGCCTTCCGATATTTTTACCGTTGTGGATTTTTCTCTTACTTCTCCATATTATGATTTCCTTATTTTATTCTTGCTTATACTCAGCTAGATACATGCTTAGGTCAAGATAAAAATTGGCAAAACTATTTAGCATAACACTTGTGGTTTTTATTTGGTGCAAAGTTTTATTGAACTTGTGAAAATTTAATTTGGTGGTGTTTCTCTATGAACTCTAGGGCACGTATCTTTCTCGAATTGGTATCACGGCGGGTTACATTAGTTTGGTGTGTTACATTCTTATTTTGTGCTTGTTTAGGGTTTAGATGGATTTTAATCAAGATGGTAGTTTTGTTGGCCGATCTACATTATTTGATGGGTCAAACTATCCCCATTCAAAGGCTCGGATGCTATTTTTCCAAAATTTATAAATGGCAATGTTTATACCTCGGTTGATTTTGGGTGGACTCCTCATACTAAAGTTGGTTCTCCTAAAGTGCATGCCCGTAGGACAATGACTAAAAATAATGCCTCGAGTTTTAATTCCAGGGATGTGAATGCTATTTTTGTACTATGACTGCTGGAGAGTTTAGACGTGTTATGACTTGCAAGAGCACGCAGGATGCTTGTGATATTTTACAATCCACACACGTGGGAACAAATACTATTATATTTTCCATGTTAAAAAATATGATGACTAAGCTTGAGACAATTAAGATTTTACATAATGAGTCTTTTAATGATTTCAATGCCATGTTATAGGTTATTTTAAGCTCCCCGTTCACCTTAGAAGAGACTATTCATGAGCTTAGAGGTAATACCCTGTATTTGTAATGACTTTTGAAATGGGATTAATTAGAATTAGTTGTGATATAATTGGAATTAATCTGAATTTTAATATTACTCGAGAATAAAGTAATATGTGATTTATGTTGAATATTACTTAGTGATTAAAGTAATATATATATATGATTATGACTTTACAATTGATGATGACAATATAAAATTGTAGCGAATTATGTGTACGACAATTATGGTAATTAAGTCGGGACGCGCATTTGACTCGTGTCGAGATTATAATTTAATGAAATAAAAGTGAATTATTTTTATGTCATCCAGATAGTCGTTTTGACTGCGCCAAATTTTTCGGAAGGGTTCAAATAGTCAAAAAAGTCTACTTGGGTGTTTGATTTGGGTCTCGGGGAACTTTGGAACTGAAAGGACACCCCGGAAGGGTATTTCGATCATTTTACAATGGAGGTGAATAGTAACTACGGAAATATGAGTTTATTTTATAAGTAAATAAATTAGAGAGCTTTGGTTCATTCAACAAAAATAAGAGGAAAATGTTTAGGGAAGATTGAGAGACTTTATATGGGAGAAGAAGAGAGTTTTCTAGGAAAACAAAAGACAACCACCTTGCACCACCAAGAGTCACCACCACCACTGTCGGACGTTGGCCAGAAAAAGAGAGGACCACTAGTAGAGTATCATCCCCAATGGATCATACCGACAATCTAAAGCCAGGTGATTAATTATTGCAAATCTTAGCTTATATATTATCCATGTTAGGATAGTTAGGAAAATTCTGAAAAGTTGCATGAACAAAGATAAATTTGTGATAATTTTTTAAATGGATTTTTGAGATGGATATTATCTAGGAGTGATATCTTTTTATTATAGAATAAACTCCATGAATTTCAAATTATCTTGTGAAGAAATGTGGGATTTACACTCTTATTGATGATAAAGTCAAAAATTAGAGTTCTTGAGAATAAAAATGGAATTTGAGAAAATTGATTCATGTTAATCATGTTTAAGTGATTTTGGATATGTTAGAACTTATCCATATATAATGGCATATGATTTGGATATCATGAGATTAAATTATGAATCACTTGGTGAAAAAAAAATGGAGTTTATATGATGTTCATGGATAAATATAAAAATATGAAATTTCTGGAAATAGTATGTTTGAAATCCAACCTTCTTGATAATTTTAGGTGGTTTGATTATAAGAAATCATTTATATATCTTGGTTTATCAGATGGAATGAATATTGTGGATTTTTGGATTATTTGATAAAGGTTTTGATGATTAAAAAGTAAGAAACCTGTAGGAAAAACAATGCAGAAAACTGGGCAATATCTGCTCGATCGATCGATCGACTCAAGACTATCGATCGATCGACAACCCTTGGAAATGTGAAATATTTTTCTCTTTTAATTGTTCATTAAATCACAATATTTGATGAATCTTTGATGATGATTAAATGAACTTAATGGGACTTAGGGAAGGGCAGTAGGATATACCTAAGACATGAAAAATATTATTTTTGGGATTTTTGAATGAGGGGAAATTAACGAGTGTTAATTAAATGAGTTATTATCGATACTTATGTTATTTGGGATTTAAATTGGATAAATGATAATTTAAGGTTGGGACCAATAGTAAGAGAGTTATTAATTACCGGTATAACCTTAGGAATAGGTGGGATTAACCCTAAGAGATAGAATGAAGGGTTAAGAATGAATTAAGGGTTATCGAGAATGAAACCTAATTAAAGATGAGTATAATTTATAGAATTTCGGAAGTTGTGATGACAGGGACAAGTAGGGTGTATACATTTAGCTACTGAATTATGTTAAGGAATACTTATTTAATTTTCAATTAATGAGTGAGGCTCGGGAATATAAAATAAAGAAGTAAAGTCGCAATCTTTAATACATAGGATTTGATAGATAAAAATGCAACCTATGGTAATTATAATATGTTTGTGTGAATACCTTATGGATGTTATATTTATATGCGTGTGATGAATACCTATATTATTATTTCTATGTTTGACATACCTACGTTGCTTGCTATCGGGGTGGAGGTTTCGCGTTGTGGATGGTCTATCCTTTTGCGCCCAATTGGGACGGATTTTAGATTCATACCCTGAGCATCGGACCATAGAAACATGAAATTAGAGATATGGTAGTTCGACGGTCGAATGGGAACGTAGGTATGTTCGTGACCCATTTAGCTGGGGAGTCTGCTCGCCTTCAATAGATTTGTGTTATGATATGATTCATGAGAGATGCCGAATCAATAGTCCTCTATATAGTGACGTTATGTATCAGGACATGATATCAGAGTATGCGTGCATCGCAGATGTGAATGGGGAGGTGTCGTATCAGTATATATATATCAATGTGATATTATAAATATAAACTGTGATGTAATCTACTATGTGACTTTGTAGATATAGAGATGTAATCTTCTGTGTGAAATTGTAGATGAAAAATATAAACCGTGATTTAATCTACTGTTTAATGTCATAGATAGAAGTAAATAATGAAATCTGAATTGAATTAAGTAAGTGAACACTTAATTCCAAGGTTGTAATAAGACTAGTTCATATTAAAGAGAAATGAATATGGATAATTAATATACATATTACATGGAAAATAAAAGAATATGATATGGGTTAGAATCATAGTCGTATTAAGGCTAGTTATGGGGGAACCATAACTAGGAAGATAATAAGATACGATAGGTGTGCACTCTAGATGAGAGGTGAGAATTCTCAAAAGAGAGCCCGAGAAACTAACATGTACATAATAAATGCTTAATTGGAATTGTTAAGAACTTGTTATTTTTAAAATCTTTTACAATCTGTCTCTGACCCGTTTCCTTCTACATTCTCTTCTCTACTATATCTTGTACATCAGATATCCAGCAGTAAGGATGCCCATCATAGATTATGGATGTTTTGAGGGATTATAGCTACTAGAAGAGTTGCGGATTTTGTTTAGACGCTTCCTTTCTATTGATTCACACATATGTAGCGTCTACTTCATTTAGGGCATGTCGCCCAAGATTCTAGAGGTTGTAATTATTTATTTAAGCATTGTGGATATCAGTTTTATTTAGTGTAAAAGTTATAATTTAACTGGAGAGTTATTCCATTCACATTTATTCTTGTTATAGATAATTCAATTGTGATGTGTTGTTTCATACTATCTTCCATATCGTGGAATGGTTTTAATTAAATAACAAAATGGAAAAAGTTTTTTGACACTTAGCTTAATTAACTATTAGCTGATTAACAAAGAAATTATTTTCGATAGTGAGACAATAAACCAACTAACTATTCTGATTTAATTAAACAAAGGACTGATCACCCGATATTTACTTAGGCGGGTTGTTACAGGTGGTATCACAACATCAGGTTCTACTGTCTTTAGGATCTGTGTAGCTTACTACGTTTCAGCGTAGCGTTCTTTGATGTAGAAACCTATTATTAGGATGTTGAAGTCTTCTGCATATTTGACTTACATTCTCCTACCATTAAGTATGAGAGATATAATGCTTATACAAGTTCGGTGGGGCATCGTGCTCCAAACACATTGGGATGACTAGCGAAAGCCATTAGAAGGACAGCAGGAGGAGGACTCAGCCAAAGATATAGAGTATTTTGGAAATGGTGTTGGAGATAGAAACCATTATAATTATTGTTTGGGTAGAGAACATGAAGGAAGTCGCTTAGGAGTTGTAGTTTCCCAAGCACCATCATAGTTGATGGTTGTACCATTCTTAACTCACCCAGAACTGTATGTGAAAGGTGAGGGAGTCGGAAGGACTCTTGTGAAGGAAGAAATTCAAAGACAAATTGTGAATGGTGAAGTGTAGTAACACCCAGGATTTGAAAATTCTCTAGTAAAATTTTGCTAGGAAGAACAACTTAAGTGATAAGATTTAGACATCACATATAAAGAACATGTGTGAAGATGGAATAATAATTTTAGGTATGGTTCGATAGTGAGATCATTCATTTGATGTTTTAATCAGGATATGAGTGGAATTTCAAAATTTATCTCTTATAGGTAAGAAAGAGAGAAGTAATTTGTTTAACGAACTCCTTACCCTAGGAATAATGGGGTACATAGAAGATAAATAGAGTTCATTATGTGAAAGGACTCGTGAAATCTTATGAAAATGACTAAGATTAACGTCACCAATAAATTGGATGATGCTTCCAAATAAAGGGGAGCTAGAAGGGTCAGTAAACCTAGCTGAAGGGAAAAATTGAATCCAATATTGTTAATAAAACATCATCAAGAGGTGTACCCAGTAGGGGACCCGTTTAAAGTGACATGATTAAGCCCCTACTTAGCGGCGATGAAATCAACCAAGACTGGTGTAGTCGATAATGTATCCCATAGGACCAGTAAAGCCAAACGAATAATGGGAAAAGCAATTGGGAGTTAAGATTGATAGGTCCAAAAGAAGGACGTTCAAATGTTCAGAAACGTGATAATAGTAAGGGAAATTACCCTATGTGTAGAGAGAGAGACTACTAAGTGTTAAATGTGTCCACTTTAGTAATGATACCGATAAATTTTAGGAATAGTAAACCATGCCAATTAGGCATAACAACTGGAGGAGTGAGGCTTCTAGGGGAGTAATTGGGTCAAGAGAATTAGGCCCGGGAAATTTACGACCCAAGTGTGGTAAGTTTAAATAGGACTAGTGGAGTCCTCCGTAATTGTGGCATACCATATTTCAAGGTCGGCAGGGTCCAAGAAAAAAAAAGAGGTCGATAAGACCATAATTGAGTCCTAGATATACTGGGCCAACATTTCAATAATGGGTGTGTAATCCACACAAGTGAAAAAAAAATTGTCCGCAATATGTGGGTAAAACTATAGGATGAAATCCTAGATGTATAACGAGTGCAAGTGATCGTGGGTTGTTTTGACTGTGAGAAGTACACGTAAGGACCCTACGTGATCAGGAGAGACTGCTGAAGTTTTATTTCATCCTTGTGAATAAAGGATTAATTCCAATGACATGATGTGTCACAACAGTTATATATAAATTGAAATCCCTAAATTCGAGTGCGAGTCGAGGTTAGTGGAAACGATAATTTTAACAGTCTGGTTACAAAAGTATTTCTCGTTGATAGTGGGACTTTTTGGTTTCGCCCGTGAGTGAACCGAGTGGGTCCTAAGAGTATATTTTGTTATTATAATTTGCTATTGCTTTGAGTTAGCATGAATTTTTATGGTAATATGTAGTGATAAATTACCAAATGTTTAAATGATAGTAGATTGAGTGATAAGACTATCGCGCTGGATACTCCGGGGAGAGTAAAATTATTTTTATGCGGTGCCAACTGAAATAGGTTTGGGCATATATTTCATAATATCATAGACATTAATGAAAATGTTGTCTAGTTATATGTGTGAGTAGAAATTTATTTTACCGATGTGACTAAGTATACATTATGTTTTTGTCGAACATTGAGAAATAGCTCATTATATATAGCTCTGAGAAATTTGGATAGTGAGAGAAACATGTTTTATGTTATTTTCAGGGATATATAAACATGGACTAGTAGAATTTTATGTCAACATACATAAATTTTGGGAAGGTACAGATTATGGACTGAGGGCCATTATGGATCTCGATGACCGATTATGTATATTAATCTACTGTGTAATGTTGTAGATAGAAGTAAATAATGTAATCTAAATTGATCTATCTAAATTGAATTAAGTAAGTGAACACTTAATTCTAATGTTGTAACAAGACTAGTTCATATTAAAGGGAAATGAATATGAATAATTAATATACATATTACATGGAAAATACAGGAATATGATATGGGTTAGAATCATAGTGGTATTAAGCCTAGTTATGAGGGAACCTTAACTAAGAAGATAATAAGATACGATATGTGTTCACTCTAGATGAGAGGTGAGAATTCTCAAAAGAGAACCCGAGAAACTAACATGTACATAATAAATGCTTAATTGGAATTGTTAAGAACTTGTTATTTTTAAAATCTTTTACAATCTGTCTGTGACCCGGTTCCTTGCACATTCTATTCTCTAATATATCTTGTACATCAGGTATCCAGTAGCCGGAATGCCCAACATATATTATGAATGTTTCGAGGGATTATAGCTACCAGTAGAGATGCAGATTTTGTTTAGACGCTTCCTTTATGTGGATTCACACATCTGTAGTGTTTACTTCAATTAGGGCATGTCGCCCAGGATTCTAGAGGTTGTAATTATTTATGCAAGCATTGTGGATATCAGTTTTATTTAGTGTAAAAGTTATAATTCATCTCGAGAGTTATTCCAGTCACATTTATTCTTGTTATAGTTAATTCAGTTGTGACGTGTTATTGCATATTAACTTCCGTGTCATGGAATGGTTTTAATTAAATAAAAAAATGCAAAAAGTTTTTGACACTTGGCTTAATTAACTATTAGGCGATTAAGAAAGAAATTATTTTTGACAATGATGCTGAGAATGAACCAACTGGATATTGTAATTTAATTAAATAAAGGACTGATCACCCGATATTTAATTAGGCGGGTTGTTACATTAGAGTGGTTAAAAAAATCTCAAGGTTGTTTCCTAGAAAATTTAATGACAAAGTCACAGTATAATATTCCCTAAGTGGTGTCAATGCTATGACACTCCAATAACTTGTTTGTGACCTTCGAACCTAAGAGATGAACATGTGTCCTCTAAATAAAGAGAAGGGCAGTTTCATGAAAGCCTTAACCCTAAAACCTAAACCCTGAACTTGTCAAACTCTGATAGCTATGATGAGGTTGATGATGAAGAGATATCTCGGTTTGCTAGGAAGTTAAAAAGTTTTATAAGCTTAGAGATAAGAAGTGTTTTGAAAGCAAACCAAAGAACATTATCGACCATGATAGGAAGAATATAGATGGTGCTCAGAAGGTGGATGAATTGGAAAAGTGTTTTAAATGCCAAGGGTTAGGTAATTATTCTCGAGTGTATCCCACTAGACTAAGGAAGGATGGTAAGAAACCAAAGGTATATAATACCACCCTTAATGATATTAAATCTAAAGAGAAAGTTAATTCTGCCATTGATTGAAACTACATCGCATTCATGGATAGTCGTATAGTCTTAAATTGAGTGTCTTCCTCCGATGAAGATAATCGTGATCGTTTTGAGGCCTGGTCTTTAGGTTCCCAAGCTAGTGAAGATATGAGAGATAAAGAAGAAGAAGAAGCTAATTAGGAGGGTGATAAGCTTTGAGTGGAGTTTGGGGAATTACATGCGGAGTCAATGAAGTTGAAAAGGGCCAAGTTGCATTTATAAGCTAAGATTAAACAATGTGTCATAGGAAATTATAATGATAAATTGAGTGAGGATCATACGAAACCAGGGAAGGCTCGTAATGAGAATCTTGAGTATGATGAGGGAGAGGGAGATAGGCTTCGTGGTTTTATGGAGGCTTTGAAGAAGGAGATTCTTGATTTTGAAGAGTCTACGCATTTGTTTGATTCTAGGATTATGGAGTTAGTAGAGAAGTTGAGAGATTCGAGAAATGTCAAATTTGATTTGGAGTCTAGGTCAGAAAAGTTGGATATAATGTCAGGCACCGCTCGAATCAGATATGACACTTGTGGAATTGGATTCAATAACTCAAATGCTTTTGTTGACAAAGGCAAGACCAAAGTTTTGGGAGAGCCAACTAAATCTAGGAACATTAGAAAAGATAAACCTAAAAGTAACCTTCCTCATTTGTACACTTGCACACATTGCGGTAGGAAATGTCACCTTAGGCATATTTTTATGATATCAGAAAAAATCATAGGAAGATTAAGACTATTGTCAACAGAGTTTCTTAAACCCAAGTTCATCATGTTATACCTATGTGGGCTAGGAGATTCAATTTTGAGGCACTTAATGGTAGGCTTGTTGACTCTGGCATGCTTTTACATGATTCATCTCGTGATATATCTTATGAGTGATTGGTTGCATGTTTTCATACATAATTTTTTATGCTTCATGCCATATGATTTTCCTAGTTGCATGATGTTTATCCTTTTTATTTTGATTTCGCATTTTTGTGGTGTTACAAAAATATTTGGTTTGTGTTTTGAATGGTTTTGAAAAATATTTTAAGAACTCAAAAATATTTATGTTTATGTGTGTTTTAGTTTTACACAAATTGTGTGGCATTTGGTGTGTTCAAATGTCATTCCTTCTATATATCCATGTTATTAGGACATTTAATTATGATTTTAAATGCTTTGTTTATTCTTAGTAGTTTGCAATTGATTTTTATGATGGATTCACTCTGTATACACCTTCGCACACACTTTGCACAAGAACTTTTGAATTTTAACTTCATATATCACATGAGCTAAGTGGGGTGGTCTCCCAACAATCTTGCCATTTACAATAAATTTACGACTATGGGGGATTTGTGCATGTAAAAATAATTATCCTGAGTTTATTTGAATTATTCATAAATATGAGTGTGGACAAGAAAGGTCTGTGAAAGGATAAACATCCTTTCCGTGAAAGGCCACCATTGTCAAGAGCCTAAAATATTAAGAGCCAATAAAAATAGAAAAAAATTCTTGGCTTAATTTTTTTAGATTTATGCTTCAAAAATTATATATTCAATAGAAAGAAAAATGATGCTTATTTTCTAGGGTATTTTAGTTGAAGATCAATGGATTTTATTGATTCAAAAATCATCATAATTTCTAGGCCACTTTTCATTGTGTTTGTTTTACCTTTTGAGATATTTGATAAATTAAATGTTGATAAATTATTGCTCTCAAATAGATTTGTCTGGACATTTTTGAGTGATTGGATCATTTTCTCTTGTTTCTAGGCCACGCCCCTTCGCTCCGTACTACCATGTTTAGACATATTGATACTATGAAAGTGTGTACAGATTATATGTTTGTACATTTTTTGGTCTTTTATACCCACATATATATGTGCTTTAATAGTATATGTGTGGTTATATATATAGTAAGTTTTGCGTTTTGAGTTTTTGCGTTCTCATTTAATCCATATTTTCCTTGCGCTTAATCTATCATTCAAATTGTCATGTGTTATGATCATCTTGGTATCTTATAGTTAAATGCTTGAATTCTAGTTGATATCAATTATTCGTAGGTCGGATTATTTTTGCTTGTTTTGTCGAATTGTTTATCGTTTGAATGCTTTCTTCACATCACTGCATGATATATTAATTTTTCCTATATGATTATACATGCTTCCCTTAGGGGGAGATTTTGTTTTATTAGGGAGAAATGTTTTTTTATCGTGCACCTTATTCTTTGTCTATTCCGGAACAAAAATGGGCAAAAATTGTATTTAACTATTTTTGTATGGGGGAGATCTTTAACTTAGGGGGATGCGTCCTTTCTTAGGTAGTAATGGTTAGACAAGGGGGGGGGGGGGGGGGAGGGGTAGTTTTTCATATGCAATTTATATATTGTTATATTCTCTTTTCATTTGAATGTGGGTTTAAGTGTGCGGGTGTTAATAGCGATGCGATAAAGGTTTACACAAGAGAAAAACTACTCAAATTTGTGTTAGTCAAGATTTCTAACTTTTTTTTTCTTTTAGCGTTTGGAATTATGTCTTAGTGAGCTTGATGTCTAGTAGGTTTTTATTTTCAGTTTTACCCTGGAATAGCCAAAGAGGGATATTTCTAAGTGCAAATTTTTTAATAGAGTTAATTTTCATGTATTGGCTTTATTTCGTGCCTGCACAAAACTTGTTTGAGTTATAGGTTCATAGGATTTAAGTTGTGTGTCCTTCAAGACTATGATGTGTGGTTGAATACCATGAAGGAACGTTAAAGCATCATCGAACATACACTGGGCTACGTGTTGAGTTTCGTCTTCATCATCTGAGGAATATCAATAAGGTACGAATTCTTATTTATGTTTGATCTCTGGATACATTTGGGTGTTGTTTATAAAATTATTTGAGGCATTTTTCATAAAATGGGTTTTAAAGAAAAATGTTTTTATTTAAGTCATTCAAATGAGTTTCGTATGTTCATTCGAATGAGTTTACAATTTCATTCAAATGAGATATACGATTTCATTTAAATGATCTTCTACCGAAACTTCAAACGAGGTTTTGTTATTTATGTAAATACTCTCATTAGAGGGTCATTCGATACTTGTTCAAACGAGTTTTTTTATTATTGTTTGAATGAGTTTCAGTTTTGTTTGAACGAGAAAGCATACTTCGTTCGAATGACCTATATGTTTTCGTTCAAATCAGTTTTCTCAAAAAATGTGTCACATCAAAAAATGAATTTTCTATATATTATCAGGTCAAGCATCAGTTTTCAGTGAGGGTTTTTGCCAATAAAAAAAATTAAATTTTATTTTGTGCCTCTTAAACCTTAGTTTAGACCTAATTTAGAGATAAAACAATCCTATATTTATATATATGTTCAAGATCTCTTTTCTATTTCACCATACGTGTTTTCTGTTCATACTGTTAGTATTTTGAGTGGTGGAGATCGTGTTTTTATCAAAAAGCAACTAGACTGGTCGCGGGACAAGTAAGATCGGTGGGATACCAAGACATGGGAATGTGCCTATGTTTTGTGGCCATTAGAATGCATCTTATAGCGACTGTGAAGAAGGTAATAAGTGACGAATAAGTGTGTCAAGGCTTAAAGGCGTTTAGTCTATGAGTAAGTCTAAGTTATCCTTATAACTAGACATATATCAGAGTGGACTTGTGTAGATGGCCCTCTGTGTCTTTTCTCGTTTTGGTTTTTTTTCATACATTCTCGTGTTGGGGTTTGCTTGTTTTATTCATCCTTATACTCACCTAGAAGCATGCTTAGGTTAAGAATAAAATTGGGGAAATTGTTTAACACAACACTTATGGTTTTTATATGGTGCAAATTGTTATTAAAATTGATGGTGGTTCTTTAAGAACTATGGGGCACATAAGTTTCTCAAATATTGATAGAAATTGTGGGTTAATGAATTTTGTTTTCCATTTATGTTTGAACAATGTCAAATTACAGTTTCAATACTTGAAATTTATTCTAATCAAACATTAAGACTAAAACAAGGAAAAAAAGTCGAATTTATTTTTGAAATCATAGAATCATGAAATTAAAAAAATTAATTTCCAATTAACACACGAGAATTTATTCGAGTAAATTTTAAAGTGGTACCCCTCAACCGTCAATTATAAAATTATTTTGTCAGATATCTTAGTTCCCTTATGAGGTGAAATTTCTCGTTGGGAGCTTAAATCCCCCCACCTTGAACCAAATAGGGTTTCATCTTTCATTATGCTATTTAGAGAGTTCATTACCATTTTGTACAACATAATGAATAGCCAATGCATTCTAGTCCAACAATTACTGGTAGTGACTCTGTATATGTGGGGGGGGGGGGGGGGGGGGATTAATTTTGTATAAGTGTATACCACTAGTTCATTACTTCAAATATAACTCTCTCGTGAAGGACTTTCCCATGGGAGAAATCGAACTCACTTAATTCTAATTCATGGAATTATCACTTAAGAGTTTTAATGAACCCTTGATGCCCAGATCAATTCCATCCCTAGTTGGGGTAACCTAATTTATGTGAGGAATTAATCACATCTTATTCATAAAACATCGATGGAGTCTGTGGGGGTTATGTTAAAACCCCTCTCATATATAGTAATTTAAAACTTTAGGGTCTTGAAAAATAATTCATTCAATTCCAGAAGATTGAATTAAATCCTTGGTAATTTTTAATTTACTTGTACAAATTAAATTACCCGATCGAACTATTTTAAATTTCCAAAAATAAAACCATTTTAAAACTAAAATAAAAGATCAAAATTGAGTTTATACCTTTAAGTTAATTACCATAATTTAATTCAATTGGCAAAAGAATGAATAAAAATGGATTTAAAAAAAACATGATCTAGGCCAGTCTCAATATTAAATATCTATTGTGCATAAAACATTTGTTCTTAATTAATCCAACTGGCATGAGAAATTATTCAACAAGATAATAAAGAGACATACATGAATATATCAAATAATTGCAAACGAAAATATAAGGACAAAGTAGACCTCTTTGAATCTTCAAGTTCTTTATTCAATCATCCTTTGGAACAGATCCCCTCTAGTGTGGAAGGATAAAGGACGAAGAACCACCATGGAAAATGATCAGAAAAATCACCAATCAAAGAGCAACGCCATTTTTCCTCCCATACGGATCGATCCAGTGTGGAATTTGGATCGATCAAATTTTTGGATCAATTTGACATTGATTTTGAATTAGTATGATCCAACTTGGAACATATCCCCTCTGTGATGACATATTCTTCTCCACTTCTCAAATTCTGGAAAAAAATGTTTATAATTTCTCTATATCTTCATGAAACTTTGTCCAACACCAAAACCCATGTAAATACATGATTCTAACTATAAATAAACATTAAATCCATCTTCCAAATCCTCAAATACATCGATAAATAAATAATTAGAAAAAATAAATTATTACAACCATATCGACTCTAGGAGTGAAAAATAACTACGAATAAACCATTGTAGTATCAAATCACACCACTACACCAAAAAGGCTAAATTGGCACCCTTTAGCCGGCCAGCCTTGTCACGGTCATTGACCGTGACAAGTACAGTTGTCACGGACTTGTCACGATCAATGACTATGATCATCTTATGAAGTTGTCATGTTCCATGACCGTGACATGTTCGTGACAATTTCTTCAGTAGAAAAAACCCTACGCTTTCTTTTTTCCCACCCTTTTGGTTTTCCCTCTCTTTCTCTCTCTAAGCGATTTCGAGATCTCTCTCCCTCTCTCCAAGGTAAGTTTTTTCCTCTCTTTCTCTTTCGTTTCTATATGTGTGTGTATATATGTGTGTGGTGGTGTGTGGTGGGGGGAGGGGGCAGGGGGTGGTGGGGGTGGAGTGGGGTGTGTGTGCATGTGTGGGGGGGAGGGGGAGGGGGAGGGGGAGGGACAAGGGGGCTAGGGAGAGGAGGGACAAGGGGGCTGGGTGGGGGGTAGAGGGTGGTGGTGGTGGTGTGTGTGTAGGTGTGTAGGTGTGTGTGTGTGTATATGGTGGGGTGAGGGGGGCAGGGGTGTTGGGGTGTATATGTGTGTGTGTGTGTGTGTGTGCGGGTGTGTGGTGGGGGGAGGGGGCAGGGGGTGGGGTGGGGTGTGAGTGGTGGTGGTGGGGGTGGGGTGGGGTGTGAGTGGTGGTGGTGGGGGTGGGGTGGGGTGGGGCAATCTCAACAATTGTATAGCTTTAATTAATAAATTGTATAGCTTTAATTGTAACTTTAATTATATAGTTTTATATGAAAGTAAATTAATAATTAGTGCCCATTTTATATGAAAGTAGGATTGCCCCTCATTGTAAATTAGTAAATTAATAATTGTATACTTTAATTGTCAGTTTAATTGATGAAATGAATTAATTGACTAGATGAATTAGAAGAAGTACGGGATGCACATTTGTTGTTGACATTGTTGTTGGATTATAGCGGATCGATGCTGGGTTGGTTAGTTTTAAAGTGGCATGACCACTGGATTATTGTCCATATGGGGGTGGGATTTTTTAACTTTTTTTGAAAATTACTTTGTATATTGAACAATATATATATAGTATGATAATTAAATGAAACATACTTGAAATTACATATAGTGAGCATAGATACTAGCCTTTTAGTTCTTATGCGTACGCATTCAATAGCCCTTAGACCCGTTCGAGAGTCATTACCCCTGTAATGAGATCTCTCGAATTGTCATGTTTGGACAATTTGGGACTGCATAATTTCTGTATAATATCCTTAGTGGCTTAAAGTTGTTACTTTTGGAGGAAGTTCTGCAGTCGTATCCTAATGTTCTCTGGGTACATACTAAATTGACAAGTACTCAACTCAACTCAACTCAACAAAGCCTTTTCCCAATTATTTGGGGTCGGCTACATGAATCCTATTTTTCCATTCCATTCCATCCAGTGCAATATCTTCGGTTAAACCACATGATATCATGTCCTTTTTTATAATATCCCACCAAGTTAATTTAGGCGTACCTCTACCCCTTGGATTACCATCAATACTAACTAAATCACTCTTCCTTACAGGAGCATCCATTGGTTTACGCTTGACGTGTCCAAACCATCTAAGTCGATTTTCTCTCAATTTATCTTCTATAGGAGCTATTTTTACCATTTCACAAATTTGTTCATTTTTAATTTTATCCTTTCGAGTATTACCACAAATCCATATTAGCATTCGCATCTCCGCCACACTCATTTTCTGCACATTTTGTTTCTTGGTTGCCCAACACTCTGTCCCATATAACATGGCGGGTCTAATGGCTGTCCTATAAAATTTTCCTTTTAACTTCAAAGGTATACGCCTATCACGCAGAACGCCGGTCGCATTTCTCAACTTAACCCAGCCTGCTCTAATCCTATGCGTAACATCATCACTAATATCTCCATCTTTTTGTATAATTGATCC
The DNA here is from genome assembly GCA_949130495.1 of Sambucus nigra. Classification (NCBI taxonomy): domain Eukaryota; kingdom Viridiplantae; phylum Streptophyta; class Magnoliopsida; order Dipsacales; family Adoxaceae; genus Sambucus; species Sambucus nigra. The sequence goes on from OX422207.1 coordinate 618,380,938, forward strand.
TAAATAACGAAAATGATCATTTCTAGGTATTTCTTGACCCTCCAATTTCACCACATCTCTATTTGTCATCCTATTACTACTAAAATTACATTCCACATATTCTGTTTAGTTCTGCTTATTTTAAATCCTATTGTTTCTAAAGTTTCTCTCCACAATTCCAACCTAGCATTTATCCCCATCTTAGTCTCAAAATATCATCTGCAACTAGCATACACCATGGCACCTCATCTTGTATTTGTCCAGTCATTTCATCAATAACAAGAGCAAAGAGATAAGGACTTAATGCTGAACCTTGGTGTAGCCCTACCGTAATTGAAAATTCACTACTTTCTCCAGCTGATGTTCTTACTGTAGTCATCGCACCATCATACATATCCTTGATCACGTCAATATATCTGCGAGTCACTCCTCTTTTATGTAGAACCACCATATTATATCTCTGGGTATCCTATCATACACATTCTCCAAATCTATAAAAATCATATGAAGATCCTTCTTTTTCTCTCTATACCTCTCCATTAATCTCGTCAATAAATAGATTGCTTCCATTGTTGACCTCCCAGACATAAACCCAAATTGATTCTCAGATACTGTTGTCTTCAATCTCAATCTATATTCAATCACTCTCTCCCAAAGTTTCATTGTATGACTCATTAACTTAATACCACGATAATTTGAACAACTTTGTATGTCCCCTTTATTTTTATAAATAGGTACTAAAATACTTTTTCTCCATTCATCGAGCATCCTATTAGTCATTAAAATTATATTAAATAGTTTTGTAAGACATGATACTCCACCCTCCTCTAAGCACTTCCAAACCTCAATAGGGATACCATCTGGTCCTAAAGCCTTCCCCGTTTTCATCTTTTTAGAGCAATCCTGACCTCTGTTGTCCTAATTCTACGAAAAAATATATCTTCTCGAGTCTCCCTACGTTCCTCTATATCTAATCTACTCCCATTATCTCCATTTAATAACCTCTCAAAGTAGTTTTCCCATCTTTCCATAATTTCATCATCTTTGACTAGGACTCTCGAATCATCACTTTTGATGCACTTAACGTTATTAAAATCTTTTGATTTTCTATCCCTAAGTTTAGCAAGCTTATAAATACTTTTCCCCCCTTCTTGTGTTCCTAATTTTGTATAAAGATCATCATACGCTTTTAACTTAGCATCTCTTACCACTTTCTTAACTTCCTTTTTAGCCCATTTATATTTCTCAAAATTCTCTTCATTTCTATTTGTTTGCCACGTTTCAAAGCACTCCCTTTTAATTTTTACTATATTCTGTACATCTTCATTCCACCACCAAGTTTCTTTAGACTGTGGCCCTTTGCCTTTTGATTCTCCAAGAATCTCTTTTGATATTCTCCTAATGCATGTGTCCATCTTATTCCACATTATGTTAGTTTCTTCTTCACAATTCCATGTTGCTTCATTTAATACTTTATCTTTAAATAGTTCTAATTTCTCTCCTTTTAAATTCCACCACCTAGTTCGTGGGTTAATCTTCACTTTTCGCACTCGTGATTGATTTTTAATATTTATATCCAACACCATTATCCTATGTTATGAGGTTAAGCTCTCTCCCGGGATAACCTTACAATCTTTACACGTTAATCGTTCTCCTTTACTAGTAATGAAAAAATCTATTTGGCTCCTATGTGTTCCACTTTTATAAGTTATTAAGTGTTCAAGCCTCTTTTTAAAACATGTATTTACTAGTACAAAATCATAAGCCATCGCAAAATCTAAGATAGACTCTCCCCCGTCGTTCCTATCTCCAAAACCATGTCCTCCATGCACTATCTCATATCCTACACGATCTTCGCCTACATGGCCATTAAAATCTCCACCTATATAGATTTTCTAGCCTAGGGGTATTTCTTGAATTAGTTCATCCATTTGTTCCCAAAATTGTACTTTAGTGTGCTCATCTAATCCTACTTGAGGTGCATAAGCACTAACAATATTAATTATGTTTTCACCTAATACCAATTTTACAAGTATAAGTCTATCACCTTTCCTAATAACGGTTACGATATCGTCCTTAAAGTTTTTATCTACTATTATTCCAACTTCTTTCTTATTTCTATGTTTTCCTGTATAATATAATTTAAATCCTGTATTTTCTTTTTCTTTAGCTTTCTCACCGACCCATTTAGTTTCTTGTAAACAAGCTATGTTAACCTTTCTTCTTATCATGGTATCTACTAACTCCATCCCTTTTCCTGTCATAGTCCCTATGTTCCAAGTCGCTAACCTAAGTCTAGTATCCTGGACTAGCTTCTTTACCCGCACACGTCCAGCTTATTGCAGAAACCCTTACGTATTTATCGTCGCATTCGGGTGCCGATGCGACGCCCCTTGCCTATTTTTCGAGACACTCGTTGGCAGGCGCAACGCCCCTTGCCTATTTTTCGAGACACCCGGTGGCAGGAGCAACACCCCTTGCCTATTTTTTGAGAAACCCGGTGGCAGGCGCAATGCATCGTTTAAGGGGAATGCCCTAGAATTAGCATGTATATTCATATGATTCATGTTCATAAGGATCTGATAAAGTTTTACGCTGGCTGTCAGCTACCTAACGTATAACGTATAAGTTAACATTAGCACGTATATTTAGGAGGCTCATTTTATATTAATTTACCGCATAAGGTAATTATATAAAATGTTGGTACTAGGGTAAATATTAATTTTAGAAGTTAATATTTACTGGGATGTTGTATATTTACCGTATATGTAGGTAAATATCCTAATGTGGTGTGATTTATAGTGTCATATATAATAAATGGCACGATAGTTTAAATGATATTGGAACTCGAAATAATATATAAAATTTCCGGATGCCAGTTTAGAAGGTGTAGTTAGTCTCGAAATGTCCGAGACAGGCAAAATAAGTGCCATATTGTATTTTTGCACTTTTACCTGGTTCTAGCTTAAACGCGTATTTGCGAGTCATTTTAATGTGGTATTAACCACTTAAGTTGGAGACTTTAGACTTAAGACCCGATTTTAGTCTTGCCCCTTGTTTCTTTTTCTCATTTGTGTATTACCAAACAAGAGAGTTTGAGAGAAAGAGAGAGAGAGGGAGAAAAAGAAGAAAAGATAGAGATTTGAAGATGGAGGATGTGGGATTGCTTCTTATCCAAATAAATCTGAGATATCAACCCTAAGGCAAGTTTTCTACTTGCTAATATATGTTTTAAGATGAATAAATTGTGTGATATTCATGTATATATATATTTGGAGATCAAAAATGGAAATTTTGGTATTTAAACCTAGATTTGGTTTTGATGATAAAATTGTGAATTGTAATGGTTATAAATCATGTAGAATAATCTTTGGGTAGATAAAGGTTGTTGGTTGGGTTCAAAATAGAAGAGATTTGGGATTTGGGAAAAGTGAAATTTTCACTTGGGATTAATTTTGGAAGAAGGAAGAAACCTAGGTCTGCTATGACCGGTCGACCGCGGTCTCAAGACCGGTCGATCGGGACTTCGCGGGAGGGCTTACTGCTTTCTTACAAAGGCATAAATCCTAGGCACGGTCGAGTGCGGTTCCCTAACCGGTCGACCGGCCCCTCCATTCTATTTTTCTTTGTAGGCAAAATTTGGAGACGCGGTCGACCGCGGTATTGGGACCGGTCGACCGGTCCCCTATTTTTCACTATAAATCCTAAATTTCTTTCTATTGTTTCTATTTTAGGATAGGAACTTCGGAACCTTCTTGAATGAAGTAAACTTAGAGTCCTAGATTTATAGATGAGTGGGAAAGCTACCTTAGAATAAGTTTTCTTTTCTGTCTTAGTTATGTTTTAGAACTGTGTAGATAAGTTTTATTCTTTTCTAGCATGAGCTTATTCATAACTATCATGCTCTTTATTTATCTGGTAATCATATAGAACCGGGCCCTGACCCGTTTATATTTCTTGTGGCATATGCATATTGTCTCCGCTCAGGTACTCCGCCGCAAGGATGCCTGATTTGAATCCCTATTCCGAGGTCCTCGGCGAGCCGTGATGCATTGCGGGTATTACGGGACATTTGCTATAGACGTTCTCATTTTTTTTATTCTAGCTATGATCGGGTCTTTTTACTCGGGCGAGAGGCCCAAGCTTTTATAAATGTCTAATGAAATTTATCGTATAAATTAATGAAATTGTTTAAATGCTGTTATATAGTTTGTTGATCGGCTGCACATCCGGTCCCTTTATTGTATTCTTGTTGTATTTTTTATATATGTCTTGGGGTTTCCCCTATCTTTTCAGGATTTGGGTTGTTTAAATTCTTTCTTTAACTGTAAAAACAAAATTTTTGGCAACCCGTTTTCTGAAATATTGGGTGGTTATCCTGGACACTCTGTGTTTTTATTGTGATGCTGAGAATGATTCCATCTATGATTCCTGTTATATTGGAGTATTGGGCTGGCCACCATTTATTTTGGTGAGCGGGTTGTCACACCTGGAGAACTACGGGGATATGCTCCCGATTTTTTTTCAAATCGTAACAATGTGCATGAGCAGTTAAGTATATTATAAAAAAAATGCGATCTTAAATAGGATAGGACCACTCACCCTTTAGAGGAGATGGAGGAAATAGAAACTTCGATTATAAATTGAATTTGAATATAAATAAGACATAATTAAATGAAACATACTATAAATCTAAGTTTTGTTTATATTAATAGATGAATATACGCTTAGTACCTTTAATAGCTGATTAGTTGTGGTAGCTGTAATGGGATATCTGAAATACAAAGAGTGGATGGGCGTGACAAATAGAATAGTGGATGTGTTTCACATAGGTGCTAACGAATTTGTGAAATATGAAAAGAGGTGTCATAATGATAAAGAGTTCTCGTGTCTGTGTGCTAGGTGTAAGAATGGTAAGGTGTTTGAGTGGAAAACAGTTAACTACATTTGTTAAGGTCATGTATGCAAGATAGTTATCGATTTTGGAGTTTTCACGGTTAATTGAAAGTTCCTTTTGTCCCCGACCAACCTTCACAACAACCTTCAACAAGTAAGATAGATGTAGAAGGGGACGATCATAATATGTTGGAGGATTTAGTTGATGATGCTTATGGAGTTTATGAAGCATAAGAGAATGAGATTACTGATGATGTAGAAGGTTCAAGTGCGTGAAGATATCATGATAAAACTTGATGATAACTACCAATGTTTAAAATTTAAGGCGACCCAACCGTTATACTTTGGCTATGAGAAAGATCAAACAACTTTACATGCCATGGTTGGTTTGCACAATTTGAAGACCCAATACGATTTGTCTGGCAATAGCGTGACAGGAATTCTGAAATGGGTGAAGGGCTTATTACCCAAGGAGAATACACTTCCAAATAACTATCTTGTTATGAAGAGCAGTTTGAATGGTTTGGGAATGAAGTATAAATCGATTCATGCTTGTGTGTAATACTGCATACTATACCGAAAGGAGTATGAAAATCTCGATCATTGTCCGGTATGCGATGAACCTAGATATGTCCAATCTACTAGTAAGGAAGACACAAGCTCAAAAGTTCCTAAAAAAGTATTGAAATATTTTCCCGTTGGGCCTAGATTAAAGAGATTTTTTACAGTACCATCGATAGCGGAGGCAATGACTTGGCATGCTAGCGCAGAAGTAGGGGGTAATATCATGCGTCATCCTATTGATTCTACTGCCTGGAGGAGGATGAATTATGAGTATCCCAATTTTGCTCTAGAACAACGCAACATTCGTTTGGCTATATTAATAGATGGTTTCAATCCATTGGGAAATCTAAGCACCAATCAGAGTGTATGGCCAGTGATCCTAGCCCCACTAACCTCCCTCCTTCACAGTGTACGAGACCTGAATTTTCGATGATGGCTTTATTGATACCTGGGACAAAGGCACCAAGTGATGACATCGACGTCTACCTAGATCCTTTGGTAGAATAATTAAATGAGTTGTGGGAAGAGGGTGTTCAATCATTTGACTCTTTTAGAAAGGAAGAATTTACTCTAAAAGCAATGTTGATGTGGGCAATTCATGATTTTCCATCTTATGGGACATTATCCGATTGTGTAGTACATGGTTATTTGGGGTGTCCTATTTGTGGATAGGAGACTAAATATCTTCGTCTATCCTTTAGCTCAAAAAATGTATACCATTGCCACAGGAGCTTTTTACGCTCGGCTTATAGTTTCAGATTTGAGAAAGGTCCCAATTTTTTATTGGGCGGGGTTGAACATAGGCTATCGTCGATACAACTTTTGGGTTCAGAAATTAAAAGTAAATATTCTGAATGTGACCCTAATATTCCAGGTAAGAATCCCAAATTTAAGAATGTCAAGCATAAGAAGACCCCAACTAGGAATGAAACTGATACAAGAAAGGCATGGTCTAGGAGGTCGATTTTATTTTACTTGCCTTATTGGAAAAATAACCCAGTGCACCATGTATTGGATGTGATGCATGCAGATAAGAACTTCGCTAAACATATTGTGGACACTTGCCTTGAGGGGAGTCATTCGAAGGAATGGAGAAAATGCACGAAAAGACCTTAAATCGTTGAAACTTAAGCCAAAACTATGGTTGAAAGAAGATAGTAGGGGAAGGAAAATAAATCCCCCTGGTTCGTTTACTTTGATGAGTGGGGAAAGGAAGGTGCTTTTAGACACAATATATAATTTAAAGGGCCCATCTACTTTTTCGTCTAACTTCCAAAGGATTGTGAATTATGCTACTCATGATTTACATAAGTGTAAGTCCCACGATTGGCGTGTTATCATGCAATTGGTTCCTCTATTGTTTAAACATTGTTTCTCCAAGCACAAGGATTTGTGGAGGGCTATTATGCAAATTAGTATTACATTATAACTCTTGTGTGAGAAGGAAGTCAATCGAGAACACATAGTGGCCACAAAATTGGCGGTGACCGAAGCGATTGGTGTGTTGGAGAAGTACTTTCCCCCAGCATTCTTTGACATAAGTGTTAACTTGTTGGTACACCTATGCGAAGAGTCACTTCTTTGTGGTCAAGTTAGATATCGGTGGATGTATCCATTTCAAAGATTGATGAAAGTTTTTAAACATTACGTCAAGAATATGTGATACATTACAGGATCAATTGCAGAGGAATACATAACCGTGGAGTCATCAATATATACTCGGTAATATATGTCTGACTCGAGTAGAGTTGATGACACTGATGAGTTCGTCGATGATGGTGGTCATGTGATGGGAAAACGAGTGAAATTAACGAGTTTGCAACATGAACAAGTAGCTCGTTATCTATTTGACACACATGAAGATGTCGAAGAATGGAAAAAGTAAGTTTCAATTATTATAATGTTTAACATTATTTTAGATTATTTTATACATGATTAATTTTGTAATGTGCAGAAAATATGAAGCCTGTGAGAACAATAAAAGACGAAAAACAATGGTACAATCAGACAACGAATTTAGGCTGTGGTTGACACAAGAGGTAATTATAATGAAAATGGTCGTTATATAACGTTACATTACACTTAAATTTTACAACTAATATAATTAATTTATCTATATTCTCAGCTCTTAATGACGGGTGATGCGACATCAAGGCTTGCTCATCTATCCACCAGACCCTTGTTCGTGGAACGAGAGTACAAAATGTATCGATTGAACGGTTACATTTTCGGTGCTAAAGTGTACGAGTGCAAAAGATAAAAACCTCGTTGAATCTGAAATGACTTACTATGGTGTAATCCGAAATATATTTGAATTGGATTATATAAGCTTCATATTTTACTGTTACTGGGTAAGAGTTGAGGATAAAAATTCTTGTAAAGTTGATCTTATCACCAATTTTGATCATGGTTGACTTGTCCAAGTTGAAGAGCAACGACCACATGAGCGATAAGCCATTTGTTTGTGCATTTCAAAAGGTTAACCAAGTGTTTTACTCGGAGTATATCAACAATGAGCCGTGGTCAATTGTCCAACACAGTCAAAATGTCTAAATACTAGTGTGGATGACTTGGCTGCTCTTACAGAATATCAATCCATTTTTTATGATAACCCGAATTTTAAACAATTTTTCAATTTGTAATAAGTATTCCAATTTGTACTGAAATATTTCAATGCGTTTGGATAGTTTGGGACTTCATAATTTCTATATAATATTCTTAGTGGCTTAAAGTTGTTACTTTTTGAGGAACTTTCTATTATAAATTGAATTCGAATTTGAATTTAAGTTTTTTTATACTAATCCATCAATATACGCTTCTTACCTTTAATAGGTGATTAGTACATAGTTATTTGGGGTTTCCTATTTGTGGAGAGGAGGTTGAATCTCTTCGTCTATCCTTTATATCAGAACAGTAAGAAATGACATAATCCTATGGAGTGATGCTCTGCAAATTCCTTCCAACCGTTGTGTAGCCAAACATCACCAGTTGAAGTTGTCAATTACACTACAGGTAATGTATTTATATTTATATTTATATGAATATTTCAATTTCAATTTCGATTTTTTTATGAATATTTGCTTGTTGGGTGGCACTACAGTCTTGTGCAGTGTCTTGTATTGGCTGATCCTTATAATGGAACTGGGACTGGAAGTTGGTGCTGGATTTTCTCAAAAGTTGTCCTCTTCTAGAGGTTCTTATCTTTGAGGTACGTCAAGGGTTCATAACATCGCTTCCAGCTAAATAGTTTGTACATTTGAGATAATTGATGGTGATGTTGTTTCTTCTTATATTAGGGTTTTTCATTTTGTTGTGAACAAATTGGGACATCGTGGTTAGAATGGTATGTACCTGATTGTTTGAGATCACACCTAAAGACAATTGAAATTACAGGATTGGGGTCGAACAATGGAGTTGAACAGTTGAGGTACATTATGGAGAATGCCAAAGTTTTGGAGAAGACTATAATAAATATGAAGGGTGGTGTTGAACACTTTAAGCTTCCAAAGTGTTCAAAGCACATGATTAGTAAAATAAGTAAATTAATAAGAACATTAAAACAACAAAAATATAGCATGACGCGAAGTTCTCCCGTTTGCATATTGCTTCTACTTTGAATGTATATTTGCACTATCTCAATTTTATTTGGATATATAATATTTGAACAGGTACAACATTGCTATAACAAGTACATATATATTGCTGGGTAGTGGCAGTGGCCATACTGCCCAACAGATTTTTTTTCAATTCTGCCCAGAATTGTCATGGTCATTGACCGTGACATGTCCTTTGTAACACCCCGTATTTTGTGCATTTAATATTTAATTAATTTGGGATTTTAAATTACTAGTGTGTTGTAATTTTAATTGAATTAATTATGGCAATATATATATTTAAATATTAATCGGGGAGTGAATGGTTAATGTTTAGGAAAAATTTATTTACTAAGTGAATAGTAATAATTTTATTACGTCATTTCAAGTATTAATGACGAGGTATACACTTAACCCAGCCGGAAGTCGGTATAGACTAAATTGGGTGTGAGATAAGGATTTTTATAAATTAATTCGGATGCCAATTCTGAGTGTGCGGTTGATTCCGGATGGGTCGAGATAGTCAGGAAAGAGTACCCGGGGGTAGTAATTGGGTCTCGGGGTATTTTTGGGCATAGCCGGGCCCACACGGGGTGAGTTGGGCCACTTTAATTAAGCCCATTAGGTGAAAAACGGGATTAAGGGTTTTTAACCTAATGGGAGATTAGGAAATCAGCATCCAACACAACTCCAAACCTAGGGTTTGAGAGGGGATTTGGGGGAAAGCAAATCAAGAACAAATTGGGAGCTTTTGGAGCCAAATTGAGGGACTCCGCCAATGGAATCAGACACTACGAACACTTTCAGGCAAGTGGTTAACTGTTTTGATTCTTAAAGCATGATAATCAATCTATATTATAGTGATGTGGGTGTGAAAATCCATTTTTGGGTGTAAATGGGTACGAAATGGGGTTTTTGTTTTTGAAATACTTGAATGAGATTCAAAGTAAGATTTAGATGGGTGATTGAAATCTGAATATGTATTTATGATTTGAACGAGAAATCCAGAACATAAGAGAGTGGAAATCGAATCTGGAAATTTGGATTTAAAACAGATAATTGAATTTTGTGGAGAAAGACCCATTTCGAAAATTTGTGAGATAATTAGAGAAGTTGATTATCTTAATGATTTCTATGATGAATAGGATGTGGATTAACCATGTGTAGATGATGGGATGATGTAATTAGAAGTTTAAATTATGGTTTAAAAAGCTTTAAATTCGTTAATGGTGGAAAACAGGGGGAAGAGGAGTTGTAACGAAGGGGTCGATCGATCGATCGGGGGCATCGATCGATCGACGATGGAAAATTCTGGGCAGTTCGGCCTTGGGTGAAGTATAAGGGGAAAGTTAATTAAATTTAACTCCCAAGCATTTATTTAGTAATAAATAAATATGAAACTATTATTCCTAGCAATTAAGGGAGAAAGTAATTGGGACTAGGATGAATTTAGGTGGGGCATTTAATGGATGAAATTGAGAGACTTTATTCCAAAATAGTGAGGTACGGATCAAGTGAGTGAATCCGGGTATATTGGTCATGCGATCCCAAGGAAGTGAATTAAGTTTGGAGATAAACTAATAAATTTTGAGTCGGGATATAGACTCGGAAAATGTTTAATTATGGACCAAGTGGGCGAGTCCGGGTATGTTGGCAATTATAGGTAAATATAATTGAGAAATTTTGGAAATAAATGGGTGACACATTGTGGGCGAAAAATGTGGAAAAGAAACTATGAGATGTAAAAATGGACCAAGTGAGTAAGTCCGGGTATGTTGGTGATGGGACACCAAAGTATTAAATTAAGTATTGAGAGAGAATAATTAACTTAATTAGAGTCGGATTATAGACTCGGGTAGAATTAAATTAATAAATGTGATAATTAATTTAATTAGAGTCGGATTGCAGACTCGAATTTGTGTTGATTAATTAATGTGTAAATTAATTAAATAAGGGTCGGATTGTAGACTCGAGTAAGTGTTAAATTACGGTGTGTTAATTAATTTAATTAGAGTCGGGTGATAGACTCGGGAAGGTATTAAATTAATAAGTGTGTCAATTAATTTAATTAGAGTCGGACCATAGACTCGGGGAAAGTATTACATAAATTGAAGAGTGAGCTAAATATATTAGAGTCGGACCATAGACTCGGGAAGACGATAAGTTATTAAGTGAGAAAATTAACTACATTGAGTCGGGCCACAGACTCAGGAAGTTACAGGCAGTGTACGGGATTTTGAGTACACGGTAAAGCCGGAGTTTATATTATATATATATATATATATATACGGTGTCGTGATAGTATATATATAAACGTGTATTTATTGTGCGTGATACTAAATATCAGTGATTAGATATTTATTAAATTTATGTACTCTAATGCTATCAAGGGAGGTTGCGCGATGTGGGTGAATCCCCTAGCTTGAGGAGTAGGGCGAGTATATCCCCAGGTCATAGCGTCCGGTATATATGGGTGAGGGATTTATCTCACTTTCAGGGAAGGAATATGACCGCCTCCATTTGGTTTATATTTTGGTCCAAGTTGGTGAGCGATTCTAACTTGGGGAAAACTAGGTTTTGTGAGCACACCTAGTGAGATAGCATTTTAGAGGGAATCATCCGATGAGGGTAAACTCGGAAGGATGGGTACATGTATGATATATGTGTGGATGTTAGTAAAGGTACGTATAATATGGTAGTAAATATTATATGTAGGTGATAATACAGTGTGTAATGTACTTACCTTATATAACTCGGGTTACAGTTATATGTTGTTAATTAATGAGAAAATTAATTAAGTTATTCATTTGTGGGAATAATACAGTGGGTGATGTATTTACTTTATATAACTTGAGATACGGTTATATGTTACTATTTAAGAGGAGTTAATTAAGTTAGTTGTGAAATAACTTATAATTCAAGAATCATTATACTTGGGTTAGAGTAGTATGGCAAGGGAAGGTTATACCAGGACTAGTTGGACGGGGTAGTACAACTAGGTGGGGTTAAGATAACCGGTAGGTGTGCACAATAGTGGAGGGGTGAGAATGTCCACAAGGGAGTGCGACACTAACTTAAATATGAAGCGCATTCATGCATTTTAAATTACTGCAGTTAATTCACTTGCTAAATATTTTCAAAACGTTTTGGGTTCTAACCCTTGCTATAAAACTATTTTCAAAACCTTTTAGGTGTCCAGCCACAAGGACGCCAGGATTGATATTCTATTCCAGGGACACGGAGCTGCGGCATATGTGGATGCTTGCAGGAGTTTGGATTAGACGCATCATTCATTCATTACTAGAGTAGGAATCTTGTATCAGTTTCAGTTATATTTAGGGCTTGTCGCCCAGACTTCTCGGTACAGTTTCAGGTGTAATTCATTCAGGTGTTGATTAATTGTATTTGATTATTTATTTGGTGGCCGGTGATTTATTCTGCAAGTTGTGTAATTATGATTTAGTTTATTTTCATTCAGTTGTGTGAATGGCTTATATTTTTATTCCGCATGAATTGTTTTGTTTTAATTAAGAAGTTAAAATTGGCACCAGTTTTTGGAATACTAGGTGATTAGTAAGTTTTAAAAAGTTTTCGACAGTGATGCTAAGGATGATCCAACTGGGATTCCTGTTTTAATTTGGTATAGGACTGATCACCCGGTATTTTATTAAGCGGGGTGTCACATCCTTGACAAAGAAAGTTGTCACGGACTTGTCACGGTCAAAGACCGTGATAATGTTTTACATTGTCACGAGTTTGTCACGGCCCTAAATCGTGAAAAAACTTATCACGGTCAAGGGCTGTGACATGACCGTGATAATTCTAACGAACTTATCATGGTCTTTGACCGTGACATGACCGTGACAAAAATAGTCGTCTCACCCAGAATTGTCACGGTCATTTACCTTGATAAGTCCAACTTGTCAAGGTCAATGACCGTCACAATTCTGCAGATTTGGTGTAATGCACAGAATAAATATATGTGACCACAATTCAAGGAATATAAACATAGAATATGTGCAAAACCATATTAGTACGATACCATGCAAGACATTGTACAATCATTAAACATGCCAAAATAAGGGTTTTATGGTGGACAACATGGAGCTTCCCAAAACATGATTATTCTCAATCGGGGATCTAATACCAATTGTGGGGGAAAATAACTTGGGGTTGACATTTAAATTGTAAAAAAATTTCATCCTAGAGATCTTTGATTAACCAAGCATTAAAAAAAAATAAAGAATTAGGTTTAAAGATTAAACCTATTATTCAAGAGTACAGTATCATAACGAATCATATTGTGATTTGTATGAGGACATAAAGGTAGAAGATAATGAAATCCTAGCTTCCCTTCAAGGTCCTCAAAAACTTTTGAAAAAACTTATGAAAGGATATTATCCACTTAAGGTGAGCTTATGTGTGGGCACTCTTGGAGATGACATCATGACAAAATATGAGAGAATTCACCATCTTTTCCCCCACCCCTTCACAAAAATTTGAATATTTTTTCCTCTCCTTTTCTAATCCTACATAAATTATTCCTTCCCTAAAACTCTAGCTCACTCCTATATATAAGGTACATGTTACGGTCTTTAGTCATACTGGGATTCCATAGAGTTTTAGGCCAACTACAATGGCAATGGACTGTACCCATGACCTAATACAAATGATTAAATTGGCTTCCAATTAAACACTCAGAAATTCCAATTAAAAATACTGTAAAATATTTCCTTTTTATTTAATTACGATTAATTTCACTAAATAATCATGACTGCACTCCAATTTAATTATCTCTAATTTATTAGAATATAGATCTACTATTTTCAAAGTTTATTATGGTATATATTATGATTTCCCATGTTAAGTGTCTGATACCTTTAATACCCCTTACTTTTATGGGTATTTAAATTACATAAGTGAGTATATTTAATATTTGGAGAAATGATTTGAGAATTAAAGTGTTCGATTATTATTGATGTGTGTGAGTGTCTGACAGATGGTACCCGGGATTATGTGTGAGTATGCCCTGAAAGATGATAGCACTGAGAGACTGCATCCATTGAGTTTTAGCTCTAAGGGATGATTATTTTACTTATATAGTGTGATATATATATACATACATATATATATATATATATATATATATATATATATATATATATATATATATATATATAGAGAGAGAGAGAGAGAGAGAGAGGAAGGCTCACCTACATCATGCACTATACATCATACCATACATCACACCTAATTATAGACCCTTGAAAACTTTTTTTTCAAATTTTATATTTTTCCCTTGAAATTAACCTTCCAACCAATCCATATGCAAAAAAATTGGTCAAAATATATTTTGTAGCTATTTTTAAAAAATCCACAAAAAACTGTTGGCGCAGACCCTTATAAATAAGGTATTTTTAGCAGTTTTTTGTGGATTTTTTAAAAATAGCTACAAAATGTATTTTGACCTAATTTTTTGCATATGGGTTTATTGGAAGGTTATTTCAAGGGAAAAATATATAATTTGAAAAAAAAAGTTTTTTAGGCCCTAGAATTAGGCGTGATGCATGAGTGGTGTATAGAGCATGATGTAGGTGAGCCTATATATATATATATATATATATATATATATATATATATATAAATATAATAAGGAGTAAATTTTTTTGCACTATTCCATAAGTTGACAACTTAATTAGACGCTACGATTGAGCCAACAAGGTAAAAAATGAGAGGTTGTGATCAACTGTGAAAAAGAAAGCCCCAAAACACAAACCCTACCTGTCTCACTCATTCTCCCCATAACTTATCCACCTCCCTTACTCTCTCCATCTTTCTCGTGCACACATTCTTCCTCCTTTGTGATTTCTGTTTTAGAAATCCCCTCTCTACATCATCCTCGTGGTCACCTCTCTATTAGGCAACTAATCACCTCATTCTAACATTTTTTTTTGTAGATCTAAGAATAATGACTTGTTTCTCTTATGGGTACTTTATTTTCACTCATTTTTATGAATTTTATGAGGCGATAAGTCATATTTTTGCGAGATTTGTGAGTTTTGTGATTTTTTTCAAATCTAATAGGTCTTATGATTGCAGATCTGAGTACATATCTCTTATGGGTTCAATCATCTCAGAGAACCACCACCGCAAGGTATATATCTTTTCCCCTTTAATTTTCTTACTGAATTTATTTATGATTTTATTGTGTTCGAATTTTCCTCTCTATGTTACTCTCTTACTCACAGGTCTACAGGTCTCTAAAATAGTGAAATTTTGGGTGAGTGTAAGTTTTGAGTTTTAGGGTTTATAGATTTGTTTTTTACTTATTTTGTATTCTAATTCGGGCCTTATTTCCTTCTATAATAATTTTATTGTAACTATTCTTAAATTTAGTTTGTGTATTTTTAGGGTTTATAGATTCTTATTGTAACTAATTTTATTGTAACTTATTTTAGGGACCATTAGAGTTTTATTATAATTAATTTTAGGGTTTGCTAATTTTTGCTTTTATTTTATGTTTCAATTTCATTTATTTTTGTAGGGACGCCTACTAAGATTTGTGAGGTTTTGTTGACTCTTGCTCTGGTTTGGAAATACTGTAGTTCAATGCTAAGATGGTGATTTTACATTTTTTGAGTCTTATAGTGTTTATAGTAGCAAGTGAATTTGGTTTTGTTTTACTAATTCTTTTGAATGAAGGTCCTTTTGATTTATAGCCAAAGTTAGTTTCTTTGATGTTAGTTAGCGAAGTTAGCTATAAAAAGTTTATATTGTGGTCAAACCTCATATCCCAATTTTCTCAAGGTTTATTATATTTATTTCTGAATTTATTATCTATTTTTTAGTTGTATGGATATCATTTTATTTCATGTCCTCATCTTAGTCTTAAATACATCTATTATTTGTGATTATAAGGTGATTTTTATTTCCTTTACACGCGTTTATTAATTTATTTTCCCAAATATACTTTGTTCTACATTCAATTGTCAATTTTGTTTTACTATTCATCGAATTATAATGGGATGCTTTGAGAGTGAATAATGTTGGGTTGATAAATGTAATTTTTCCATTTGGTTTAAATGTGAAAATGACATTGGATTGGTTTATTGATTTACATTGTGTTTTCCAATATGACTTTAGCAAATAGTTATCGGGATTATAAAGTTCCAAATTGATATATATGAAACTTCGCCAAACGAGGGCAATGAAGGATTATTTTGAATTAGTTTGTATAAAATATATTTATACACATTGACTTGATTTGTGTTGGCAGTATCAGATTTTTGTATAGCAAGTATAATCTTTTAGTTTGATTAAATATGGTTTAGTAGATATTGTATATGATTATATATATTTTCAGTTTGTATTCTCCATATCTATCCGTTGAAATTTTATACTTTTCTTTTGAATCTGGGTTGTAGTTGTGACCACCCATTCAAACTTTACTTTACATTTTGATAATTAGTTCAAACCAAATGCTTCTAATAGATAATATGACATATTTGATATGGATATTGCTAATTGTTCTTTTCTACAAATTTGGGTAGTATTTTATCCACAATTTTGATATATATATATATATATATCTTGCAAACTATTGTTCTGATATGTAATTTGTTTTCATTTTTGATTTAATCGGATTTCCATACTAATCTGTCTTTTTTAGCTCTCATGTACCTTTAATCGCCTGTCTAAAATTAGAATCAGGTATATTTTTACTTAATAGGTTGTTATCTTACTTTTTTACTCTTATTAGATAATTATATTACGTATGGTATTGGTGACTTTAGTTTTGTATGTAAAGTTGATTTTTTTTAGGGTCGAAAAGTTGAAATTTGGGCATAAACTGGTATAACACCCCAAAACTATTTGAATTAAAGAAAAAAATAAAGTAGTGGCAATTGACAATGTGTGGGCAATTGAGAATGTGTGAAATTCTATTTATAGGATTGCTCTTACATTGATTTGAAGTTTATCTTTTGTTTTCATCTCATGTTGCAAAAATGTATTCCTCTTTTCTCATGTTTAATGTTTCCCTTTTTTATTAGATATTCCAGTTAAGGGTTTCAAATTTGAGGCACTCGAGTGTGTTAGTCTATAACTCCTTGAACAAGTACTTTACCCAAATCGACTTCACTCTTGATGATGCCAAGTCCAAGTTAAAGTTCACTTCATACCTCATTTTCTTCTTCTCTACCTCACCAGGACTACAATTCATCTCTCAGGTCAGCATAACAATAACCGCACAATTAAATGCACATATATACTTGGAATGGAATTTTTTTCTATATCCAGAAAATGACTTAGGCTCAATGTATGTTCAACGATCGGTATCATTTTTTACTCCAAACACACAAACAAAGAGAATAACAAATCTGAAGGCAATATTTTTTGTTTTGGTTATAGTAATTTGTAGCTGTTTGAAATCGTACAGTGAAGTTTCAATTCATTTTTTAGATGATAACTTTTGTATTTTTATTCTTTCCTTCTTTAGTGGAGACTTTTGTTTTAATTCATTATTTCCAAAGTGAAGATTTCTGATAAAACTTCAAGTGCCTGTTCTTTTGATATAATAAATGACTCTGTTTTTTAGAAGGCGATGTCTCTTTACAAGAAGAAGAGAGAAAAAATAGTTGTCATTCGTGGAGAGCAAGTGACGGTTCCCACTATGGAGGGCTATACATTTGTTGATGTTGAGAAATCTGGTTCTAGTGGACAAGAATCAGAGGTTATAGTTTCACATTTTAATTCGGATATAGCTTAGGAGCCAAGTAAATTGGAGGAGGTGGTTTCAATTTTAAACAAGGTGAAAATGGAGGTGGATCCCATTCAAGAGGAGGCTGAGGTAAAATTGGGGGTGTCCAGTGAGGAACCTATTGAAGATAAGGCTTCATCTCTGGAAAATGCAGAATAGTGTGATCCTCAGTTACCTGGTAGCGATGAAGATGTGACCAGTCATTCTGTCAATAAGAACGAGGACAAGATGTCTGATACCAATTGCGGCGGTCCCTTGCTTTTTACTCATGTATCTTCCGAGGAAGTGATGCCAGAGTCATTTGAGTCTGGGTCAGTAAATTTAAGTCGGAACATCATTGTCTTGAAAGTACACATTGAAACATTTTTATTTTTCCTCCTTTTTAAAATGTCTCTTTTTGTTATAGTCACGTGAGCTATCCATATGCTCTATGCTTACTGATAAAAAAAATATTCATGTTAGGTAATAAAAAAGTTTCAAGCTCCTTTTTTGCTTAAAAAAAGAATATTCATGATCAACTTCGTCTCATCATTGTTGCTATCATAATTACTTATGTATTGTTTTTTGGTGTTCTTTCTCAGAGAAAGATAAACAAGGAAGACTTCACTTCTTTGGCCTTTATGTTGATAAACGAGGAAGACTTCATCTCACTCGCTATTAACCTATGTATTGTTTGTTGGGATTTATGTCGCCACCTTCGGTGCAGTCGGTCGTCCCTCGGTTCTTCCTTGGAAGTCGGTTGTGTGACTGGTGGATTGCGGATCAAGGGTTTTACAAGAGGTGGGTTGCGGATTAAGGGTTTTGTAAGAGGTGGGTTGTTGGTAAGATTTCGTCCATCTAAAAGGTTGCTACTAGCGAGGTAGGCGGCTCTAACTTCATTTGGGTGATGCCACTCACAGTTCTGAGCATCTATTTTCCTTTAATTAAAACCTTTTGTTTTAAAAATATTTATCTATTTATTGATTGGTGGTTGATAACACTGCAATTTGGTGTGGTCTTTGTAGATGGTGGACAATGGAGGCACGCTTAGTGTGTTTATAGATGGTTGATAACACTGCAATCTTTTTAATAATCTCCTTATTCTTATTTTTTGTAATTATGATGTTATCATTCCAAATGTATACGAGTTGGATTAAGATGATACAAAATGTATTTTGATTGATATACAACCTCCAAACAAGTCGAGTCATCCGCCACCACCGTAGAAGTCCAGTCAAGGAGTGTTGAAGTCCATGTTCAGCCACCACCAAAGAAGCCAGATGTATGTGAGTTGTCCTTATAGCTTTGTTATTTCATTTTTATTGCAACTTTGATTTATATACATAAAAACTGATGTTTATTATGCATGGTACGAAAGTCATGTGTGTATAATCTGACGTGATTGCATGGGTTGTAGGTTGGATACAAAATACCTAATACGCAACATGTTCAATATGTTTATATGTGCTACATGCTGGATTATCAAATTCAAGATAATTACATCCCTGTGATGGTCCTTTCCTTTGCATTTCTTGCTCATGTTCTGATGTTATGCTCTAATATAGGCCTTTTTTTAATCGAATAATGGAGTTGTGATGTCCTTCAACATGTATTATATCCTATTAAGAGTGATGTGACTAAGCCGTGCCCATGTTTATTATTTAGAGGATGACCAAGTATGTTGACATTTGATAGTTGTATAGGCAGATATTTCACTTATTTCGCTCAATAGAGGGGTTTGATTTGATGATATGCGGTACAAGTTTATAGGTGTTCTTGGATGATTTTGGGTGCTTAAAAATAAATTTTATTCTTAGATTGACACCATATTACTCTCTCTCTCTTGCACACATCTTTGTTGAAGAATGTTCATTTATCAGTAATGATATGTTTAAAGAGTTATTTATATGCCTACCATGTGTTTGTTAATATCTCCATATAGGTATCTTACTTTTGGTTCTAACCACTTTTCTTGGGATTTACATTTAATATTTACATTTTTTTCTTTATAATTGTCTCCCTTTTTTCACTTCATTGTTGATTTCAATTATTTTTTACTTTCTCCTTATGGGCTAATCATCACATTTTTCCCCTTCAATTTTTGTGTAAAGGGATGATTTCGTTGATTAATTGACTGTATTTTTTGTAAATTTTTTGTTTTTAAATTTTGTATTCCAGTTGAGGGAAGTGCCCTTACTTGAAAGCTGAAGGTAGTTCCCTTACTTGAAAGTTGAGGGCAGTTTACCCCATGATTCCTAGGTTTTATCTACTAATTTTTGGCATCTCAGTTAATTTTTTAATCTTCATTTCTTTAAAATATATGTTGATATGTGTTTCTAAGATTTTGTATTGGGACTTAACTGATTGACTCTGCTTACTTTGGAGGTGGAGCTGATGTTCCCATACATAGAGTTGCTGCTCCATAACTCTAAACAGCCTACCGGTCAGTTATATCTATTTATGATTTGTTGTTTCATTTTCAAATTTTTTTTAGAGCTGAAAGGGTTGACCGCCACTGGCCACAGTCCCAAAAATATTTGCTCTCACATGATTTTTGTTTTTTCTTCAGTTTATTCGTGTACTTTTGTTTAAGATTGGTTAAGTTTTAATGAATTGTATTGTTTCTTTCCATTAAATTTGTTGGCCTCACTTACAACTTTACAATCACAGTGTTTGATATATGTCACATACAAGATCATATGTGTTCTTTTACCTTCACTAGGACGTGTTCTGAGCTCAATCGATTCTATCTAATAGGGGATGTACTGATACTGTTGAAGAATTTGGGTAAATTTCACCACTAAGGCTTATATTCGTAATTGCACCACTAAGATTTCAAGAGTTTGGGTAAAAAAAAATCCATGTAACTTTATATGCGTGTTATTTATTATAATGTTTTCCAAGAAATCTCCATCTTTAGTTTCCTATTTCAGTAACTATTCATTAGTTGTAGTTTTCCAATACATTCTCAATTATGCTTTCAATCTCTAAATTCCCCCTAATCCATATTACACATGGTTGAAGAAGATACTAAAATAATTGAGCACTCTAATTTATCTCCTCAGCCACAAACTTACCAGAAAAGAATGAAGCTTCGTTCTATGAAATTTTAGTCGTTTCTAGAGCAAAGAAAGTTGAAAAAAGTGGTTATTATGCATAAAGAGAAACAACAAACATTCTAACAGTTCTTCTATAGAGAGTAAAGCTTTGTAAGTTTCATAATCTTCCTTTTATTGCGTTGCTAGAACCGAAGTTGGATATTGAAAAATTGGAAGACCTTAGAAAAATCCTTCAATTTGATGGTTGAGGGGAAAATAGTAACAACAAATAGTAACTTCAATTTGGTCCATAGACTAACATTTATATTCTAAGAACATAGACTAATTGTTGGTCTATGCAAATAGTGTCTATTTGCATAGTGACCAAAATATTCTTAGACTAGAAATGTTCTTAGAATTAACTGCAACACTTTTAATATCTATTTGTTCATATGATTTCATGTTTTCTATGATTCCGATATGAACTGTTGAGTCCACAAATGTGGACATTCATGAAGATATTGAAGTTGTGTGATGACGTTAATAATTTAGCACCCAAGGGGGTTAATTGATTCTAGGATTTGTTCTTTTTTAAACTAACTTAAATTTTAATGACATTTGATAGGTGCTATATTGATGTAACACTGGAGCTTTCTCAATTGTTAGGCGAATAAGGGCTAGGGTGAGAGATGAACATGCATCCAAGGAATTTGTGAGAATGGCCATTATTTAAATGTAGGGGAAATGTACCAAACTATGGTTTCATTGATGTATCTTTTTAGTTTGGTATATGCCACTAACGATTTATAAATCTAAGTTGTACAGATAACTCATGTCATGATGTTGAATCTTATTTGAGGCATGTGGATGGTTCAAATA
The DNA here is from genome assembly GCA_949130495.1 of Sambucus nigra. Taxonomy (NCBI): domain Eukaryota; kingdom Viridiplantae; phylum Streptophyta; class Magnoliopsida; order Dipsacales; family Adoxaceae; genus Sambucus; species Sambucus nigra. The sequence goes on from OX422207.1 coordinate 618,402,624, forward strand.
AAAACGCCATTTTCTTTAGTATTACTACCTCTTTTACTCTTATGTTCTTTAGACCGATTTTTTGCAGATAATATGTTTGTGCTTTGATTTCAAGAGGAAACTATGCTTAAATTTTTTATTGTTGGATTGGTTGTTATCCCTTAAGAGGGTGGATAGTCCAATAAATAAAGGAGACCATGTCCATTTTTTTTTTAAATTGACACTTAGTTTATTTGAGGCACAATTTGAATTCGGTTGATGAATATTGTAAATTTCATGTTATATGTAAATTTGTTTGATGAATTTAGACTATTTGAAAGAATGTTGGACTATTTATTATTTGTTAATCAAGATGGATAGTCCAATAAATAAAGGGTATTATGGTCATTTTTTTTAAAATTACACTTTCTTTTTGTTGGGGAAGGATTTTTTTTCCTTTTTGCAGTTACGTAGTTTGGAAATTTTTGTCGTTTTGCAAATACGTATTTTCGAAGTTTTCATCGTGCCTTCAGGCACGGGCATTCCGTTAATATATATATATATATATATATATATATATATATATATATATATATACACACACACTTATACATACAAACTAAATAGAGAAGATGACTTATACCTCTAGGTATCACCTACAGTGAATAGGCCTACGGAGTCATATAAATTGATTTAAGCACACTTACACATTAAATCCTGGATAGACAGATCTCAATAACTGACAGAGCTGTGTAGTAGTGTATCGGGAGGGTTCCTTGTTTGGATTTCGCTTTGTGAGACATCCCACGCATTAAAATAGCAAATGTCAAGAGCTGAGAGATGTTAGACCCTAGAATGTTTTGGATTATTGTTCTTAGTATAATCAAATGAATGGATTTGTTGGGATTAGGTGTATCCCTTTGTATGATATGAGTAAACTTTTATAATAAGAAATAGGAAGTTAGGGGCACATATTATGGACTGAGAGCCAAACAAATCTCAACTACCTGAAGTGTTAGGTTGTAGCGTATCGGGAGGGTTCCTTATTTGGATTTCGCTCTGCGAGACATCCTACACATGAAAGTTGACGTAACATTGGAAATGAGAAGATATTTGGTCTCTAATACATGGGTTAGGTACCTCAGTTATTGTTCATGTGCATAGTTATAACTGTGAAATCAAACTTATACATCATAAACGGTTAAATTACAAGTGAGAGATTAGTATGTATAAGCCGGGATTAAGCTTAGGACATTATATACGTGGGGTATGTGTTAGCATAAGTTAAATTCGAGGTTTTGGAAGTGCTAGTCAGGCTGGGTGGTGTAGCTAGCATGTTTAAAATACATGCGTTAGGTGTGCACTATTAGATGAGAGGTGAGGAGTATCTCATGTGAGTGCATCTCCGGTTTAAATATAGAGAATATCATATTTAATATGTTAAAGTATTCTAAAAACTTGGTAAAATACTTTTAAAACCTCGGGCTCTGACCCGTACCTATATTATATTTTTCTTCCCCCTTGTTATACTTTTTAGGTTCCCAGACACAGGGACACCTGGATGACTATTCTTTCGAGTCAGGCGTTGTTTCCGCAGCTCCGGATGTGGCTAGGCAATTGTATAGACGCTTCAACCTTTGTGATCTAGATAGGAGGTACTGAAAGTATATTCGGGCATGTTGCCCAATTGATGTAATTTATTTTATTTCCAGCATTTTTGTTTTACGCTTATTCAATATGGTTGTATATGATGTTTTATCGAGAGTTATTGTCTATTTAATTATTCATTTAAGTTGTTGTTTATTTTACCATTTGATTTGTTTTAAGTGTGCAATTAAGTTAAAAGGATTAAAAAGTTCAAAATTTGACACCATGTCCTAATAGGTTATTAGTAATAAATTGGTTTTCGACAGTGATGTTGGGAATGAAACCATACAAGACTCATGTGTTAATTCGATATAGAACTGATCACTCGGTATTTTATTAGCTGGGGTGTCACATATGGTATAAGAGCATTAAGTTATAGTGTCCTTACGAATATGTACGAATTTGCTACGCTTTCAACATTACTTTCTAATTGATATAGATCCCTATGTTTAGGATCGTTGCTTTCTATAGTGATATTTTGTTCTTCTGCTATAGTGTGTGTGTGTGTGTGTGTATATATATATATATAATGGATCTTATCTGCATTCGGGTGTGTTCAAATGCCGAATATTGAAGTACATCCGGCGAGAGGTTAATGGGAGAACAGCAGGAGGCAGGGCTCCGTTAAAGTTGTAAAATATTTTGGGGATAATGACCATTGTTGGGGTCACCACTATTTTTTCTTTGGTAGTTGGGGCTATAAGGACTGCTATGGTGCAGCGTGTATATTTTTCAAGTACCGCTACGGTAGAAAGTGGAACAAAATTAGACTCACCCATCATGGTTAGAATGGGAGAGAGTCAGAGGGGTCTTTGAAGAGGAGTTACTAACACTTAGGAGAAATTCTTCTTGGGAGATTGAGGCAGAGGACAGCAAATGTTGTGTTTTATCAATGAGAAGGTTGATGCTTCTATATTAAGGGAGCTATCCCAGTTGAAGTATTTAGTTAAGGAGTAATACTGGATGTTATTGTGCTAGTGAAATACCACAAAGGGAGACCCATCAGGATAGTTGCGTTCTTACCAAGTGACAGTGGATTCCTCCAGAGCGATTAGAAAGGTAGAAAATATCAGTTATGTCCTCGGGTGAATGAGGTATATTTTATGTGACTTGATCGAGTCACGGTATTTTTGATGAGCACTATATTTGCGTGTGAGGCAAGCTCAATAGTTTTATCGATAACATTATTATTATGTGTATATATTTTCCATGGTATAACGGGGATTATCTTTGGTGTCATATGTGGAGGATTTGTGTGTGTATTGATAATAGTATATATCCTTATTTATATTACTCATTTTAGTGAGGTCTTATATGAGTATGATATTATCCTGAATGTGTACTGGTTAGAATGATAGTGGGTTGTTATTTTCAAGGCTACCAGGTTTGTTGTTCTAGAGCAGGATGGGTTATTTTGGCAATGTGTCACCTGCGAGAGGTTTGAGCTCACATTGATATTATGTTATGATAGAGACTTTGAAGAGGATAGTCTTCTCGAATATTTGATCCGGATTGTGTAGGGACTTTGCTGATATCATTTGAGGTATACTGGGTTTATTTTGAGTGGAGAGATTGATCTCGTTACCATGTCTAGCTCTCAAACATAGAGATAGGGCGAGCACATTGTTATATCACTCCTTTAGTCCCGATTATGTGTTTGAGGTTTGCAGAATTTAGTTACTGCCGTTGCTGAGTGATAGTGCATTAAGGAGAGTTCCTTGTTAGATTGTTATTGCGAGATGAGATACGCATGGGTTTTGGTAAATGTCATGAGTATAGAGACGTTGATGGATGCTAGGCCATCAGTTTAAATGTTAACCAATGTATATGTGGAGAAAACACTTGAGTTGAGCACTTTTATAAGTTATAAGACACGAGAAGCCGGTAGTGCTGTGATGAAGCACATAATTTTTTCTTACCATGGATGAGGAGTGGGACAATGTCGATAAGCCATCTACAAGGATATCTCTTGAGAATAGGGAAAATCCCACTATTCTAGGAAATTGGGGCAGAGTCCTACTCACTCAAATGTTGAGAGACTTGCGCGCAAATGGAATGGTTATGTCAATAAGATAAGAATAGACCATAAGTGAGCATTGTGTCAAAAAGTTCACGGGCCAAAACTTTTGGAATGCCCCGAGGAATAAGGGGAGTATGAAGTACCACTTAATGTGAGACGTTATGAGTGGAAGTTGGTGTTGAACGGGACATAGTGAATTTGTCTCTGGACGAACCTCGTATAGATGGAAAGCGGTTTGGTTTGAGAAGATCAACCAAATTTTTTTATCTTAAGCAAACAATTCCAATGACGGAATGGGCAGACAAATTGGTAAGTTTCATGGATGGGTTGCGAACATGTGGATAAGGTCATGACTTCCTTCGAATGTGTGGAAAAAATTAACCGAGATGAAGTGATTATTATTATTTGAGGGTGGGTGACCGGTACAAGGTGTCGCCCGGTACTATTGAGAATCAGGATGAGATCCTTAAAACCCCACCTCTAATAGGGATTTTCAGTAAGTAGTGGGATGACACTTTGTGTTAAGCAGGTTGTGTCACCTATAGCTCGATGAGTAGATGGGAGGTAGTTGGCGACGATTTAAGTGGTATGAATGTGATTTTGGACACAATGTACAAGTTTGTTGTAGACAAGGTGCTTATTAAGGTTTTTTGTGCAAAAGCCTGGCTATTCTCCCTCTAATTGAACAGAGGTGAATGGATAATTAGATTTTCTGGGTCGGACATGATTTGGAGTCCTTGGACAAGAATGGGGTGACTTTTGAAAGTTGTATGAGTTATGTCCCCACAAATTGATGTTTCGAGGACCGACATGAGCGGTCAGGTGTTATTGTGATTTCTCGCAGGATAGGAGTTTTTGGTTGGGATTTATATGGGAAGATGGCGCTTTGTGATGTGCGGCCTTCCAATAATTTTAGGGTGATAGAGACGGTGATATATAGGCTCGTTTTATTCGGATGCCATTAGTAGAAGTAGAATGTTTGATGTGCCATTTTTTAGGTGAGACCTTATGACTGATGGAGTATATCAGTACGAAGAGAATCGAACAAGCTTGCACTAAAGTTGGAGCTATACTGATTTAGCCTTTAGACAGACGGGTACCCCTAGCGGTATATAGTAGGCACATAACCCACAGATTGATTTCGAGTAGTAGAGGAGTATTATTACTAGTTTTATCTTAATTTCGAGGACGAAATTACTTTATAAGGGGAGGAAGTATGTAATACCCTGTACTTTTATGTGTATTTAAATTACATAAGTGAGTGTAATTTAATATTTGGAGAAATGATTTATGAATTAAAGTGTTAGATTATTATTGATGTGTGCTATATTTACTTATAGGTTTGTATCATGTTGCAGTTGGGCAAAGTGATAAGGAATAATATTTTTAATTGAAAAACACGAGGGGAGATGTGTTGGGTTAAGAAGTTAATTTTGATAAGTGACTCGTATGGGGATACTGAGTGCACGGTTGGTCTCGGATGGGCTGAGATAGTTAGAAAAGAGTACCCGGGGGGTAATGTTTGGGTTTCGAGGACTTTTTGGACAAGTAGGGACTCACAATTCTGTATACGAGTCTGTTTTGGGTTTAATAAGGGATAAAACCTCATGTCTTGTAACACCCCGCCCGCCCAAGGAGAGCGAACGGAGTGCCACTTCGATAAAATAACTAAATCCACAAGTAATAAGGTATAGAGCATATAAGTCCCACAACAACAAAAGAGAAACTATAAATCTCAACCTCTTCAATTACAACAAGTCTCTCGAATTAAAATTACAACTATCTAACTCGAATAAAAATGCTCTATACATTAATGAAATAATTAATACAAATCTTCCAAAAATATTCTTCCCAAAATAATCCACGCTAAAATAATCCCAATTGGTCCATATCATCCCAATCCACGCTAGCCTGCCAACTAAAAGAAAATATGGGAAAGTACACAATACGACAAGAAAGATGCTCAACAAATATAGGTTAGCCATGAATAAAACGTAACAACATGAGTACGAATATTCAAATTAAAATGCAAATCTCAATAAATTTCTCAACAACACATCAACGGGTCACCAGGCCTCACCCCATTCGCATATGCTTTATCAAGATATAGCTCGGGAATAGGTATTTTGGCGGGTTCACAACATCCGTTCCATAGTAAAATCTCATGACAACGTGCTCATCAACAATATAATGATACCACATGAATCAAAATAATTTCAACAATTTTTTTCCAGATTTCAATGAATTTATCAATTCAAATATGAGTTCAATTAACAAGAATTCAAAGAGAATGACACTCACGAGATTTAAGGAGCATATTGTGTAAAACCCCATACCTCAAACCATGATGAGAAACCAACGATCACATCCTCAAGATCAACTCAAAAGATCTACAAAAGCTCCTCCAAGAACCTCCAACAAAATAGCCCCAAGAACACCTCTAATCTAAGGTTGGAACTCACAAATCTCAAGGGCCAAAGTATATATAAAAAGAAGAGGAATTAAAATATATTTGCTGCCAAAATTTGTGCCAGAAGTAGGTTAAAAGGGTTGCCCACGACTTCCTTTTATAATGCAAAGAAATTAAGAGTTGGAATCCAAAAGACTTCATTAAATAAGGCAAAGAAATGAAGAGTTAGAAGTCAAAACAACTCTTGAAAATTACTTAATGTTCACGAAATCAGGGGAGGTCGATCGATCGACTCCCAGGCTTCGATCGATCGATTGTGCCCAAAAATTGACAGTTCGCCGACTTAGAATTCCAAGAGTTAAAAACATTTTAAAATCATTTTAAAATCTGTTCTAGCTCCGTTTTCGAAACCGTTTGAAATTATACCCGTTAAAAATAATAACCAACATATTTGAGCAATAAATATAATTTTATAAAAAACTTTATTTTCGTCCATTTTCCAGAAATTAATTAAAATAGCCCAAAATTACGCAGGTTGTTACACTTCCCCACTAACAATGGAATTTCGCCCTCGAAATTTGCCGAATGCCTAACTCTCAAAAATCAGGCCAATACTCTCCAAAAATAATCTCGTCTCCAAAAATAATTCCTCACCTCTAATCTCGAAACTTAACACGAATATCACCTAAAATTTTATATCTCCAAAAATTGCTAAACATGTAATGAACCCAAAACCCAAGCCCCGAGGGTTGCTGTATACCTAAGCTCTGATACCACCTGTAACACCCCGCCTAATTAAATACCGAGTGACCAGTCCCATACCAAATTAAAATAGAATATACAGTTGGCTCATTCTTAGCATCACTGTCGAAAACATTTACAAATCACCCAATACCCAATTAAGCTGGTGTTAAAAACTTTCCAAATTTTAATTCAACAAAATTCATTTTTAGTTTTCGAATAACACTACACATTTTATTCCACAACACTAATAACTGAACAGATAACTCAAAAGAATTTAAATGCAATTGGAATAAACATTCCCACATAATAATCCAATACAGTAATCCATTAATAATAAATGTATTAAAATGACACGACTACAAAAGTATTTGACTTCGATCAAAAAGAGATAACTGAATCCTTTGGGCGACATGCCCTAACTAAGAGAACACTGTGAATCAATTGAAGATAAGCGTCTAAGCAATACTCCATAGCTCCATAGATTGTCAAAATCAACTAAGATTGGCGTCCCTGCTGCTGGACACCTAATATAAAAAATACAATAGAAAAGAGAATATGCAAGGAAATGGGTCAGAGCCCAATTGTGAAAATGATTTTGAAAACAAGTATTTAACAAGTGAAATAAAGCATTTATTATGTACATGTTAGCATCCCACACTCACTTGCTATTCTCACCTCTCATCTAGAGTGCACACTTAACGTTTCCTATTAACCTCCTAGTTAATGGTTCCTTTTTTCTAGTTTCCTAAACATGATTCCATTCCCATATCATAACCCCGTATGTCCCATACCATACGTCAAAAAAATTATTCTTTTACGTTATTCATTTATGAATTAAGCTTTTCAATTCTTTAAGAATAAACATTCATCAACTTAATTTCATTATCTTTCTCTATTCACCGTTATCTACACTGTCATCACACAGTAGATTAGTTAACCATAATATATACACATTCATTCGTTTAATTCATTATATATATATATATATATATATATATATATATATATATATATATATATATATATATATATATATATATATATATATATATATATATATATATATATAAAATACGGCACCCCGAGTCACAGCTGCGGTGCAATGCATTACTCTTCTATCATGTCCCAATATCGCTGGTCGCCGAATGGGGGACTAAAGATTCGGTAAGGATTCCTCGAACCACAAACAAAAACATACAAGTTGGAGGCGAACATAGTTATCGTATCCATGGGTCACGCACATACCAACTTACCCATAGTCAGTGGACTTATCAACTCCCCGATAAGTCTTTTATAGACCTATGTTCTCGAGCGACAAATCAAAGATCCCATGGATTCATCAGGATATGACAGCCCTCACGTGCAAACCTCCCGTCAATTGCAAGTAAGCTAGGTATGTCATACACATAAATCATCAATCAATCAAACAGGCATTATCATCTACCTATAATAAAATATCAACAAGGTACTCACATTATCCTAAGATAATTCCCATACGTAGCATTATATCTTTCAAATCCTACGTATTAAAATATCATGACTTTACTTCTTTAATTTAATTATTCCAGAGTCTCACTCATTACCCAAGGTTCAAATAGGTTTCTCGTCAATTTATTCAGTAAGAAATCAGTAATATCCTACTGGTTCATCTCATGTTATCTCCCGAATTACTACGAATTAAACTCTCCTTTAATTAGGGTTGTAACCGATTGTTTCTAATATCTTATAAACACATCTTCTACCAACTAAGATTGAATACCATCATCACATGGCTCATAGTCTATAGTGTTTCATTCACACCTTATGACTTATCAACAAAACCAACATCCTCGCATCCTACAACATCTCTCTACTCCCGATGTCGTTAAGGTTCACGCGCGGAGCGTCTCGCAAAGCGAAATCCAAACAGGGAACCCCTCCAATACACTACTACTTAACTTTGTCGGTCGTGGAGGTCCGTCAACTTCAAATACGCAATCGGGATAACCTCATCCCCTCTTTCAACCAAATGTGGTCTGAACTCCCATCTCTATCCAGGAGCCATACCATTAAGCGCTACTCTCTTATTAGTGCGAGTTAACAACCACCACCCGCGAATGAGGGTATGTTTTCTATTTAAGGAGTCGTGAGGCGCATACTGATTTTTGTAGTGATTAATATTGTATGGGAAAAAGGGTTACAAAACTTAGTCAATAGCACTGTTATTTATGTAGACTCATCGAGGGGTGTGGGACACCCATATTTTTCATGTCATCACGTGGGTTTGATTTTTATGACAGATTTACTTAATTTGGGCATGTCCGAACATGATGTGACTAGCGGCGTGCATTGACTTGTGGTATATGAGAGCGTATAGCCAGCATCTTGTCTTTAATAAGAGAGTAGATGAGTACATTTTTATTTGAAATCGATAAAACCTGTAGAGAGGTTATATACTATTGACTAAGGACCTGAGGAGTTTCGATGACCAACTACTTTAGGTAGTAGTGTATCGGGGGGTTCCTTGTTTGAATTTCGCTTACGAGACACCCCACGCATGAAACTAATAAACGTTGGGAGTCGAAATACGTTAGGCCTTTAGGATATGAGTTTATAACCTTTGCGATAAATCAGAGTATTATGCGGGTAATCATATCCATATTATAATGAAAGTTGTACGATAGGGTGTATGGGCGCCCTGGATGGTTGGATTATAGTAGTTTTCTTAATTGTGAAAGAGTAAGTAGTTGGGACTTGAGGATTTATTTGTTTAATAAGTGAGGATAATTTTTCCCAAACTTTGTCACGAGGATGGTATAGGGAAGATTGTGTAAAGTTTAAATTCGATTCAGTTGAAACTATATGGTGAGGTTTGGCGTGTAACATCAATGGGGATTTTTTATAATGTACTGTATGGGCGGTACGACATAGATTACTTACGATGTGAGATTTATACTCAGAGTTAATCTTACCAGTATGATTTATCTTTCCGAATTTCGGGACGAAATTCTGTTATAAGGGGGGAAGTATGTAATACCCCGTAATTTCATGACTTTTAAAATGGGTTATATTTTAAATTAATGGATTAATTGGATTTTATTATTAATTAATTCATTTGGGTTTTATCCGAATTGTGGATATTAAAATGTATGATTTTGAATATTACTTAAAGCTATTTAGGTAATATATGAATGTGATGCTACTGATATAGCGGTGTAATATTAATTCAGTAATTTGTATTTTTTAGTCGGATGCGGTATGGGACGTGTCGGGACTAAATTTGTTAAATTAAAAAGGAAATTTATTTTCTATCGACCTTATAGTCATTTTGACTGCGTCATTACGTCCGAAAGGTCCGAAATAGTCCAAAAAGCCTATTTGGATGTTAATTTTGAGTCTCAAGTCATTTGGAAATGAAAAGACAACCCAAAAGGGCATTTTGGTCATTTTTATAAGGGGGTGAATAGTGATTTTGGATTTTGTCCTATTATAAGTATTTGGAGATTAAGTGTACGTGGGTTATTCATATCCTCTATACAAAAAAATGAGAGGTCATCTTTTGAGAGAAAGTGAAAGGTTGCTTAGGAAGAGAGAAGCTTGCTTGGAAAGGAGGAGAACTAAGGACCAAAGGTCACCACCACCAACCACCACCGGATGTGACCAAAAAAAGGGATAACCACCTGTGATATACTACACCAAAGGATCAAATCTTCATTAGAGGCAAGTGTTTGATAATTGCAATCTAAGTTTGTATATTGTCCATGTTAGAATAGTTCTAAAAAGATAAGATTTTTCATGTTTGGAAGATGAAAAGATAGAGTTGTTAATGGAGTTATATAGTAATCAAACTCATGTTGTAGGTAGATAGTAATCCATGAATATTCATAAATTTGTTGAAGAAATTCTGAAAATCATTGGTGTGTTCTTGAAGATATCATGTTTATAATTTTCTGGAAAAATAAGATAAGTATATGTTTTTAATTCAAACTCTTGATGATCCTAGGAGGTTAGGGATGATTTACAACCTGTTAGGAGTTGATGGTTATTGATGATGAGATGTTGGGTGTTGAGTCTTAGAGGTTTTTAGGTTAAAAAATGGTGAAAAACGCAGAATTCTGGGAAAGAAGACGAACAATGACATCTCGCGCGATCTCGCGCGAATTCGTTCGAGCGAGATGGCATCTCACGCGAAGTTGCTCAAACAACACGTGGAAGTCGTTCAAACGACAATCATTATAGTTCAAGCGACAGAGGAAATTTTTGGAGATTTTATCACAGCCCAGTTTTGAGTTGCCAGTTTATTGGAGTGAGAGAAAGTGCCAAATAGTAAATTCAAATAGGAAAGAATTTTGGGAAAAGTATATGAACCTTGGATATAATGGGACTTAGGGAAGATCAGTAAGCCCTAGATAAGAACAGAAGTAATGTGATTGGGATTTAATTGATTAGAATGATGATAATTAAATTGAAAGAAATTTCGGTTGCTAGATTCATGTGTTGGGTTCTAATTTGTATGCATGAGGATTAAGGACATGTCTAGTAGGGGAGATTTAATATAACACCTGGGTAGCCGTAGGGTTACAATTTGAAAATCAAGGTGTGAGTTTAAGCTCATTATTGATTGCACAAGGACTGAGTGTAGTACAAGCGCTTAGTGATATGGCTCCTAGATAGAGATGGGAGTTCAGACCACATTTGGTTGAAAGAGGGGATGAGGTTATTCCAATTGCGTATTTGAAGTTGATGGACATCCAAGATCGACAAAGTTAAGTAGTAGTGTATTGGAGAGGTTCCTTGTTTGGATTTCACTTTGCGAGACGCTCCGCGCGTGAACCTTAACGACGTCGGGAGTGGAGAGATGTTATAGGATGTGAGGATGTTGGTTTTGTTGATAAGTCATACGGTGTGAATGAAACACTATAGATTATGAGTCATGTTATGATGGTATTCAATCCTAGTTGGTAGAAGATGTGTTTATAAGATATTAGAAACAATCGGCTATAACCCTAGTTAAAGGAGAGTTTAATTCTTAATAATTTGGGAGATAAGATGAGATGGACCAGTAGGATATTACTGATTTCTTACTGAATAAATTGAGGAGAAACCTATTTGAACCTTGGGTAATGAGTGAGACTCTGGAATAATTAAATTAAAGAAGTAAAGTCATGATATTTCAATACGTAGGATTTGAAAGATATAATGTTACGTATCGGAATTATCTTAGGGTAATGTGAGTACCTTGTTGATATTTTATTATAGGTAGATGATAATGCCTATTTGATTGATTGATGATTTATGTGTATGACATACCTAGCTTACTTGCTATCGACGGGAGGTTTGCGCGTGAGGGTAGTCATATCCTGATGAATCCATGGGATCTTTGATTTGTCGCTCGAGAACATAGGTCTATGAAAGACTTATCGGGGAGTTGATAAGTCCGCTGACTATGGGTACGTAGGTATGTGCGTGACCCATGGATATGAGAACTATGTTCGCCTACAACTTGTATGTTGTTTTTTGTGGTTCGAGGAATCCTTACCCAACCTTTAGTCCCCTATTCGGCGACCAGCGATATTGAGACATGATAGCAGAGTAATGCATTGCACCGTAGCTGTGACTCGGGGTGCCGTATTATATATATATATATATATATATATATATATATATATATATATATATATATATATATATATATATATATATATATATATATATAATGAATTAAACGAATGAATGGGTATATATTATGGTTAAATAATCTACTGTGTGATGACTGTGTAGATAATGGTGAATAGAGAAAGATAATGAAATTAAGTTAATGAATGTTTATTCTTAAAGAATTGAAAAACTTAATTAATAAATGAATAACGTAAAAGAATGATTTTTTTGACGTATGGTATGGGATATATGAGGTTATGATATGGGAATGGAATCATGTTTAGGAAACTAGAAAAGAGGAACCATTAACTAGGAGGTTAATAGGAAACGTTAAGTGTGCACTCTAGATGAGAGGTGAGAATAGCAAGTGAGTGTGGGATGCTAACATGTACATAATAAATGTTTTATTGCACTTGTTAAATACTTGTTATTTTCAAAATCATTTTCACAATCGGGCTCTGACCCGTTTCCTTGCATATTCTCTTTTCTATTGTATTTTCTATATCAGGTGTCCAGCAGCAGGGACGCCAATCTTAGTTAATTTTGACAAGCTATGGAGCTATGGAGTATTGCTTAGACGCTTATCTTCAATTGATTCACAGTGTTCTCTTAGTTAGGGCATGTCGCCTAAAGGATTCAGATATCTCTTTTCGATCGAAGTCAAATACTTTTGTAGTCGTGTCATTTTAATACATTTATTATTAATGGATTACTGTATTGGATTATTATATGGGAATGTTTATTCCAATTGCATTTAAATTCTTTTGAGTTATTTGTTCAGTTATTAGTGTTGTGGAATAAAATGTGTTGTGTTATTCGAAAACTAAAAATGAATTTTATTGAATTAAAATTTGGAAAGTTTTTAACACCGGCTTAATTGGGTATTGGGTGAGTTGTAAATGTTTTCGACAGTGATGCTAAGAATGAGCCAACTGTATATTCTATTTTAATTTGGTATGGGACTAGCCACCCGGTATTTAATTAGGCGGGGTGTTACATGTCTCTCATTATAAGCCACGAGAGAGAGAAATGAAAGAAATAAAAGAAAGAAGAAAGGAAGGGAAGAAGAAAAGAGGAGAGAAGAAGAGGCTCGGGCCAAGATCCGGAGGACACCCGGCACGAGGTCATCGGATATATCCAACGAGGCAATTATTTAACATGCTTTAATGATTTGAGTATGTTTATATTTCATATCATAATTGGTGAGAAAATTATGAATTTTGAGGTTTGGGATTCTTGCAAAAATTGGGTTTTTGGGTGATGATTTCACAAAATTTTGAGGTGATAATAACTCCATACAAAATCTAGTCCTAAATCTATGTAAATGGTGAAATTGTTGATCATGAATTGGAAGAAATTGAAAGCTAGGGTTAAATTAAGAAAAGGGTTGGTTTTCTTAGTTTACATTGACGAATCCCTTAATTAATTAATGGGTTGGGTATATATATATATTGATGTTGGGTAATGTTGGAAACCATAGAAATGGGGTTGGATGAATTTTAGGAGGAATTTTGTTGTTAGAGAAGATGAACTCCCAAACTGATCAGATAGCCGTATCGATTCGTTTCTATGGCCACCGGATCGATTCATTTTTTAGCACATGACTGGTTCATTTTATGTGGCCAGATCGTTTCATTTTATGTCGGACTAGTTAATTTTTGGAACACCAAATTGGTCCGATTTTAACAGAAAAACTTTAGAGCTTTCTTCTGGGAAAAAAGGATTGGAGAAGAATTTCCTTTTGGGACATAAACATTAAGGGATCCTAGATAGAGTGCGAGGACCTCTAAAAAGAGTATATGGGTGATGTATAAGTCCCAGGTTTCTGGTAAAGATCTGGGGTTTAAATTAGGAATGTTTGGGACGAACTCCATTCAAGGAATTGTTTGGTGGGTTCGTACATATATACTTATGCGTATGGAATATATATGCTGATTATATATGGGTGTATTATATATGCCAAGTATTTATAAGTAAATCCTATGGTGTGAGTGGGATGATATAAGAATAATAGCTACACGTGATACACTACAATATGGAAATAAGAGATGTGAGAATTGTATCATAAGTGAGTGAAGACTTATGGGATTAAATACGTTGTGTGTACACTTATAAATTTACAAAAAATGATATATTTGTAATTAGAGCTTATGCCAAGAGAGATAGGCATGAGGTTCCCGATTTCATGATATATATATACGGGTATAGAGATAGTATATATATGATATGATTATGAATATATATGTGTGTGAATGATATATTTATGTGAAGCATATGCCTCTAGTGCTATCATGGGAAGTTTTGGGATGTGGGTGAGGCCCCTGGCTTGAGGAGCAAGTTGCGTATAGTCCTTAAGTCATAGTCGTCCATTATTTATATCGTGTGATTTTTATTCTAGGTGAGAAGTCATGGGTGTGATTATTTCTCACTTTCAGTTTCGAAACTATAACCTCTTCCCATACGTTGTGATTTGGTTTTTACCAAGTCGGTGTGAGAGTCCGACCGCTGGTACCTGGAATGATATGTGAGTATACCCGGGAAGATGATAGCACTTAAAGACTGCATCCATTGAGTTTTAGCTCTGAGGGATTATTATTTTACTTATATATAAATAAATAAATAAATATATATATATATATATATATATACGGACTAAATAAAGAATATGACTTATATCTCTAGGTTTAACCTACAGTGAATAGGCCTATGGAGTCATATAAATTGATTTAATAACCCTTAAAGACTTAGGCCTTGGACTAACATATCTCAATAACCAATAGTGTTGTGTAGTAGTGCATCGGGACGGTTCCTTGTTTGGATATCGCTTTGCGAGACATCCCACGCATGAAAATAGCAAATGTCGGGAGCTGAGAGATGTTAGACCTTAGAATGTTTTGGATTATTGTTCTTAGTATAATCAAATGCATAAATTTGTTGGTATTAGTTGCATCCATTTTTACGATATGATTTTACTTTTATGACAAAAGACGGGAAGTTAGGGGTACATACTATGGATTGGGAGCCAAACAGATCTCAACGACCCAAAGTGTTGAATAGTAGTGTATCGGGAGAGTTCCTTGTTTGGATTTCTCTTTGGGAGACATCCCACACATGAAACTTCATGCAACATTGGAAGTGAGAAGATGTTTGGTCTCTAATACATGGGTTAGGTACCTCGATTATTGTTCATGTGAATAGTTATAAGTGTGAAATCAAAGTTATACATCATAAATGGTTAAATTATAAGTGAGAGATTATTATGTGTAAGTCGGGAGTAATCTTAGGATATTATATACCTCGCGGCATGTGTTAGCATGTGGTAAATTGGAGGTTTTGGAAGTGCTAGTCAAGCTGGCTAGCATAACTAAGATATTTAAAATACATGCGTTAGGTGTGCACTATTATATGAGATGTGAGGAGTATCTCATGTGAGTGCAGCACTAGTTTATAAATGGAGAATATCATATTTATATGTTAAAGTATTTTAAACACTTGGTAAAATATTTTTAAAACCTCAGGCTCTGACCCGTATCTATATTTTCTTTTTCTTCTCGCTTGTTATACTTTTTTGGCCTCTAGACACAGGGACACCTGGATGACAATTATTTTGAGTCAGACGTTGCTCCCGGAGCTGTGGATGTTGGCAGACGATTGTATATATACTTCCACCTTTGTGATCTATATAGGAGGTACTGAAAATATATTTGGGCATATTACCCAATTGATGTCATTTATTTTATTTCCGGCGTTTTTGTTTTACGCTTATTCAATATGGTTGTTTATGATGTTTTACCGAGAGTTATCGATTATTTAATTATTCATTTAAGTTGTTGTTTATTTTACCATGTGAATGGTTTCAAGTTTACGATTAAGTTAAAAAGATTAAAAAATTTAAAATTTGACACCGTGTCCTATTAGGTAATTAGTAATAAAATGGTTTTCGATAATGATGGTGAGAATGAAACCATACGAGACTCCTGTGTTAATTTGATATAGTACTTATCACCCGGTATTTTATTAGGCAGGGTGTTATAATACCTTCTTTGTCAAATGAATTTACTGTTAATCGATTTTAATGAACAGCTAATTAATTTCATGATTCTAAGACTTCACTTATTTTCTACTCCACTAGGATTATAATATTATTCACAGCGAACAAAATATATATGTATATCCAAGGGATATCATAATTCACGGTATCCTGTCAATGCAGATTCCTTCTAATTATAATCTCAAAACTACTCACACAATTGTCACCTAATGTACGGGGATCATTTGACCTGATATAATTGCAATCTTCATAATGCTCGGGATTAAAAATCTATGCATCCTTCGAAAGTGGTGTGAGATTTTCTAAGTCAACTTAAATCAACCCTTAAACTCAAATCTCATGGGTGGCCTTGTTCAATATAATTTAACACCCCGAGTTTTTGAGGATATAGATATTTAATTATTTTTGGGTGAAATAGAATTTTTAAATTTGGAGAATATATTTAATTTGGAGAATTTAGATTTTTAATTAATTCAAATTATTTTTATTTCAACGTGTGTTGTATTTGAGGTCGAAATTGGAAAATTTTATAGAAAGACTCGGATGGAAATTTAGAGGTCACGACTGAGTCCGGAAGGGTTGAGATAGTCGAAAAACAGTACTTAAGGGTAGTCATTAGGTCTAGTGACATTTTTAGGCATAACCGAGCCCACACGGGGGTGTTCGGGTCAATTAGGTTTGGCCCATTAGCCTAAAAACGAGATTAGAACTTTAAAACTAAGTTTAAGAGATGGGCAACAACTAATAAAATTCTAAACCCTAAGTTTGAGAGAGGAGAGAAAGGAGAAAGCAAGAAGAAGGAAAGGGACATTCCGGACAAATTTCGAGAAGAGATTGTAGGATTTAATCCATAGAGGCAAGGATTTTATCGCTTTATCTGAGTTGTAGTTAATAGTGTATTTATTGGAATTTATGTTAATAAATCTGGAAATTCGAACAATCATAGTGTATGAATTTAAATTGCAAATTTTTGGGTTTTAAGTGAGGAAGATCTAGGGGGACCGGTCGACCGGTGTCCCAGGGCCGGTTGACTAAGGGTCTGGGTTGGCTGGGCGTGCGTGGTAGCAAGAGTATTTATTATTTTTATTTTTATTTTTATTCTTTTCCTTCTTGTTGGTGAGACTTATAAGGGGAATAACTTTGGCATACGAACTTAGAATTTTGTGTCGTTTGTGGCCATGCATAGCTAATGGAGAGTAACACGCTGTCTTAGGAGTATTTTTAGTTACACCAAAAATGGTGAATGGTCTAAAATACCCTTAATGTTGTAAAGAGCGATGATAATTCACCGAATTGACACCAAACTTGTTAGGAACCTATGTGAGACTAATATGAACCTAACCGAGTATATCGGAGGTAATATATATAATCCTATGATTTATTAAAAATGGTGGAGTGTAGTTATTTAGTATTGGAGCATATTTAAGGTGAATGGTCTCAGAAGTTATCGATATAATAACATATATATAAGTTGTGTAAATTATATATATATATATATATATATATATATATATATATATATATATATATATATATATATATATATATATATATATATATATATATGTGTGTGTGTGTGTGTGTGTGTGTGTGTGTGTGTGTGTGTGCGCGCATGTGAGTTGAATGCAGTTGTGTGTAATTATTTGTTACTCAAGGATACTATTCAGGAGGTTACACATAGTGGGTGGTCCCACCCTAGCGATTACAGTGGTGTTTGTACTGTGCTCCAGGTTATAGTGCTCGGGTGGCTCCTACCATGATGAGAGGGGGATGTCAAGCAGTACTTTAAGGAAGGTGTATAAAAATTCTACTACCTATGTATGCAAAACCGCCTCCATTATTTTGTTTACGATTTGGGATTGGTGGTGAGATTTCGACCTGGTGACCAGCGGTGACTCGAGATGTCCCCGGCACCTGATAGCATCTATGAGGGATGAATATTATAGGACCTAGGTATGAAAATTCTATGTAAATATACGTGTAGCGAGTTATATGTGTATATATTTATAGATAACGTGTGACTATCTATTGGCGATATTGATGTGACATTTCGTATATCGAGTAATCGACATTTACATATAGATAATGTGTGACTATTTATTGAAGGCATCGTGTGACATTTAGTATGTTCGTATATATGAGAATTACATATGTTATACTAATCGAACTAATGTGCTTAATGTACGATGAGATGATTAGCATCCTAGTTATTATAGTTATTATGGTCTAATTGGATTGAGTAATAATTAGATGAAATAAATGAATGCGATAGGTGTGCACTATAGTTCATAGGTGAGATGGTCTTCAAGTAAGTGCGACCCTAAAATCAATTATGACCGTTATATACTACGCATTTCATGTATTGCAACAAAATGCTTGCTAAACACTTTTTATAAATCGGGCTATAGCCCGCTTGCTAATTATTTTCTTTTCTTAAAAATCTTTTTTGGTATCTAGCCTAAGGATGCCAGACTTGACTTATCTATTCCAGGGTTACGCAACTGCAACGTGTGTGGATGGTTGTAGGATTTCAGCTATATGCATCATTTCTTTATTCCTAGATTAAAAATCTTATTTCAGTTACAGTTTCACTTAAGGCAAGTTACCCATTTACTTTTAGACGCAGTATTTGGATCTTGTATTCATTTGTTGGATTATTATTTTGGGATTTTTAGCTGATGGTTTATTCGGCAAATCATTTATTCATTCAGTATTGTTTCAGACTCAATTATATGCATGGTTTATGTTTATTTCTATTCCACATGTTTATTTTTTAATGAAAGATAAAATTTTGCACTATCTTTTTAAATACTAAATGGTTAGTAAATTTTAAAAACTTTTTGACAGTGATGATAAGAATGAACCAAATGAGATACCTGTCTTAATTTGATATAGGACTGATCACTAGGTATTTTATTGGGAGGGGTATTACAAATGGTCTCAAAGCATCAGGTTCTAGTGTCCTTAGTATCTGTATGGCTTTTCACATTTCAGCTTAGCGTTATTCGATGTAAAGCCTTATGATAAGATTGTTGTATTCTTTTACTTACACGCATTTAAGTTCTTCCGCTATTATAGATGTATGAAATGTGAACTCATACAACTCATTTGTTTTATTTTCCGATGTCACCAAAGAGAAGACGTCCGGCTAGAGCAGCGGCGAGAGATGATGAGAGAGAGGCTTGTCAAGAGTCAGTAGTCCTGCAGCCACAACCACGACTAGGGATGATAAAGACTTCTCAGGTGGCTGAGATAGTGACCCAGGCGGTCAATGCGGCTATGACATCCATGGCCGTTCATTTTCCATATCCTCAGCAACAGTAGCCAGTGGATCTAGTTATTTAGACCCACCTGTGGCCATCTGATTGGTAGAGAGCTAAGTAGGCCTTTTAGAAGAGCCACCCACTGGAGTTACAAGGAAGTTTAGAAGTGATATTAGTGTGCCAATTGAAGAAAGACATGCAGTGCCACCTACGCATGATCGACTACAACGAGGTAGAGAATCAAATGTTAACGACATTCAGATTAATCGGGCCAGCCTTATAGTGGTGAGAGTCTGTGACCACTGCTGAGAGAGGGATATGATACCTATCATCGAGTATTGGGGGTTGTTCGATCGTAACTAGTTTTTCCCAGCAGTTGAGACCCAGATGCAAAAAATGTTTAGTGAAGTGACCTAGGGAGACCGTTCCGTGGCAGAGTATGCAGAGGAATTCACTTGCCTAGCTAATTTTATGCTAGACGAGGTGATCAATGAGGAGCGAAAGAAAGCAAGGTTCGTGGATGGATTAGCCTGGAAGATTGGGAAACATTTGATGAGCAACCCAGCACTAGTGACGTACACGGATGTCGTTAATGCAACATTATTGCATTGCATGGATTAGCATTTTCATATGAAGAATAGTAACAGAGTGAGTGGATCCAGTCAGACTAGAAACGTAGTTGGAAATGGTGCCAGTGGGGCACAATAACAGTAGGAGAGGGATCTTCAGCTAGGGAACCATGACAAGAGGTTTAGGTCCGGGGGTTGCCGACCCGAGGGTGTTGGCTCCAAGCAGGATCAACAGGAACCTAAGCAGTAGCAATAGCATTTCGCTCCTTAGGGCCGTCAGGGCAAATTAATTGAAGGGGAGACCAGCCAGGTAAGGATCAAGGACAAGGAGGATTTACTGGAAAATATTTCTTTTGTGGGGATACAGGCCATTGGAGCAGAAATTGTTCTGAGAGAGGCAGAGGGAAACTACATGACAATATTCTGGATGTACAACCCCTACAACAGTTCATGGGCTAGTTTATATGAAAGAACTTCGATCAGGGACCCATTCACTAGCCAAAGAAGTTAAATTATGGAGGTAAATTCTTTATTATCCTATGAGTATGGGTCATGCTTTGAATGACATTAGAAATGACAAACATAACATTATCATCACTAGAATTCGCGAGTGCGTCGAATTTAGTGTATGCGTTGGCTATAATAGCCATATTATGTGTATATAATTATCTTGTGGTTGAGGGGCTCGTTAATGTAGCCTATGAGAGAGAGGATGGATACACTAAGAGGATGTTTGCAATACATGTGAGATTTCTACTTTCGAGAGTGATGAGAGTAGATTGGGTTATTTTTCAAGTTTCGACTAGTTAGCGATAGTTTGGGGCTATAGTGGATAGGTATAGTCATACTGTATGTTCGTTGTAACTGGATATGACTTGTTTTTTTATAGGTATCACCTGAAATACGGTCTACCTTATATATATATATATATATATATATATATATATTGTGACACCCCGCCTAATTAAATACCGGGAGATCAGTCATTTATTAAATTAAAATCAAGGTGAACGGTTGGTTCATTCTTAGCATCACTGTCGCAAAATAAAATTTCCAATTTAAACACCCTAAATATTTAAGCTAAGTGTCAAAACAATTTTAAAACCTTATTTCCATTTTATTAAATCCAAATATGAAAACCTTTTTAAATAACCAACAATTTAATAACTCTTATATACTAAAGATGTATAATAAAACACAAGAATTAGATTCATTCATAAAAAACAAACCAGTTTAAACTATAAATAAAACCATACTGACGGTAATCAAATCCCAAAGAGTACCAACTAATGGAAATATAAAGGAACGTAAACCTCAGACAAAAATCCAACTGAATAGAGAAACGGGCGACACATGCCCTAACTAATAAGAACTAAAAGTAGGACTGGAGTCATTAATGAGGTCGTCTAAGCAATGGCCTGCGACTCCCACATAAGCTGTAGCGCGTCCGGTCCAAAGAACCTAAGCAGGATGCCCCTGTGGCTGGGCACCTGTATTATATATATATATATATATATATATATATACACAAGAGAGAAGAAATAATAGGAAACGGGTCAGAGCTCGAGTGTAAAACAGTTTAAAATTAGTTTAGCAAGTATTTAAAATGATTACCGGCTAATGCAACAACCATGTTAGTATGCGACACTCTCTTGATAATTCTCACCTCTCATTATAGTGTGCACGCCTACAGTACTAATAAATCTCATGAGTTTCTCTAACTTATCCCATAAGGTTTTATCAGGTGACAAGCGAGGTTATGATATTTACTTTAGAAAATCATTCTCTTCGAGATTTCTATGTTATTTAGAACAACTCATTTCCCTTATAAAGTTCCCGAACGCTTATAATAAAATTGAAGCATTTATTCATTACTTATCTACTTATACGCACAGTAGAAAGTTCCCATATAGATATACGTATATATATTAGTCACACATATAATATAAATACTAATGGCACCCCACATAAAACCTATGGTGCTGGCATACTCTGCTATCAAGTCGCCGTATCACACAAACTAAGGAAAATACTAGTCCGGAATCACTCTTTAACTGTATTAACACAATACACAAACAAATGGAGGCGAAACATAGTTCCAGGTCCCAAGAGGTCAGCACATACCCTCACGCCTCTTAGAACATCTGACTATCATTTTCGAATAGCCTGTATCGAGGATAATATCTTCTAGGGTACGAGTCAATATTACCCATAAAGGTCCAATCGAGATAAGACCGTCCCGGCGAGGAAACCCCGTGATAGCAAGTAGCCCGGGTATGATTTTTACACAGATATATAATATTCACATTCACACAGTCATATATATATAAATATTCACATGTCTAAATCAGGTGTGCCCATGACCCATAATATTATCCTATCCATGCGTAACATATCACGCTCGAGTTTTACGTATAAGTAAATCACTATTTTTCTTCTATTAAGTATAACAAATCCTTATGTACTTCTCGACTCTCGAAATGGCTCCTCTCGAAATAATTTAAAATCAGAAGGTGCACCCTCACTACTCTACTAGTTTAAGTCTTCCTTAATCCTCATAAGCTATACCATAGCGTAAGCATGATTTTCCACTAAATTTATATTCCCAAAACCCCACGGTTAAATCACATATGAATCGTATCACCCGAACCTTGCCTAAAAACCTACTGGTCTTTCCCATGTCCTATTATGGTAAATAAAATATGTTTAAGGGTTCCCACAAAATGGCACGGGGTTAGTCATTAAGAATAAAGAACAAGCTTTAAAATTCAGAAGAGGTCGATCGATCGAAGGTAGGGGGTCGATCGATCAATCAAGTTGATCGATCGACATTCAAGGTCGATCGATCGATCTATGACACCCCGACTAATTAAATACCGGGTAGCTACTCCTTTATTAAATTAATACAAAATGCCAAGTTCGTTCAGTTCATAGCATCACCATCGAAAAACGTTTTAACAATTACTAGCCACCTAATATTTAAAAAGTGAGTTGTCAATTTTAATTAAATCCAATTAACATGCAATAAGTAGATTATGAAATGCTAACATAACCACCACAACATAGTAACAATAGAATAACCATAAAATAATAATGAATCTGGAGGAATACTCCTCACAACAATCCGAATACTGAAATAAGCAAAATACCAAGTCTGCATCACTAAATTTATTACAACCCAAAATCTGAAATAACGGAATAGATAAAGTGTCTCTAAAAGGAAATGGGGCGACATGCCCAACAGATGAGAAAATCTGATAATATAGAGTCAAGATCGAAAGTGGAGGCATCTACTGTCAAGGCCCTATAACTTCCACAGCAACTACAGTACGTCACCGAAATGGAACTCCTATTCTTGGTGTCCTTGTGGCTGGGCACCTAAAAGGTTTTTTCAAGAAAATATATTTGGAAGCAAACGGGTCAGAGCCCGATTGTGGAAACAGTTTAAAATACAGTAAGTGTTTAATATAATTAAATAGTGAATATAAAGTACATGATAGTGCGTGTACTCACATGAGTTCCTCACCTCTCAACTAATTGTGCACTCCTATCATACTCATACTCGTTCTAGTTATTCCCATATCTAACTAGTCCAATTCACAATCTAACATTACTATACGATTCATAATTAAATTCCCAACATCTTAATTTAGATAGAGAGTTTTACTTTCCTTCTTAGTTCCCAATATTAGTAATGCTAATCACTAGAGATTTTCCATTTTTAACTCTACTAAAATGTTTCTATTATTCACACTTACATTTATGCATGACAGTTCAATTCAATTAACAGTATATTATTCTCATCATAAATATATAATACTGGCACCCCGAGACTAAGCTGCGGTGCACACATACTCTACTATCCAATCCCGGTACATCTCGTACATAAGGACCACGTATTCCGAATCTCTCAAGAATCGTTTTCACTAAATAACAATCACACATAATGGAGGCAAACATAGTTCACATCACATGGGTCACGCACATACCTACGCTCCCATGATCAGCAGACTTATTAACTTCTCAATAATTCCTTCTCTAACCTATGTCCTCGAGGTACCAATCTAAATCCCCCTGTAGGCACACAAAGATTAGATGGCCCTGATCGAACGCCGACCTCCCATCATAGCAAGTATGGTAGGTATGTTATACACAGATAACCACATACACTAAGCATTCACACATCTTAGATAAATCCGAATATTAATAGTGGTATATGATGATATGAGAATTCGCCCATAAGGCGTTCTCATATCGGCAGATCAAAAGTCATATGTGTGTGTTAAACAAGTAAAGCAAGTAAATAGAGAGAAGACAAGATATAGAGTGGTTCAGCCTTTAAAATTGGCCTACATCCACTGTGTTGCTCCATTCTCATTATACGCATTGCATTGTACATTATAATCATGCCTAAAGTGGCATACAAATATAAGAATGAAGGAGAGTACATGGAAGTACTGAGGATTCCAGAGTGCCGGATAGGTGGCTGCGATGTAGATGTGTGGCCTCCAAGTTGTGTGTTAGGGTGATGTAGAGAGAGTATGTGTTGTAGTGCCTCGGATGTGTCTGGAACCGACCCCTGCCATCTCGAGGTGTGGACCCTTATATATAGGAGGTCTCTGAGTCCTTTCACGTGCCCTGAGCACGTGATATACATATATCAAATCTGGAGTAGCTGTCAAAAAGGGGGATGCAGCCTGTAAGGCAGGCATACTAAGTGACACATCCTATATAGTAAGAGGCTGCATCCAGCATAGCAGAAGGCTACGTACGGCATGTGGCTATAAGTTGTGGGTGCCGCATACCCTAAGGCGGATTGTTGCGGCCTATGATGGAGACGGCCGCGCCCTAAGTTAGTTCTGCCGCGGCAGGGTGCTATATTTTCCATATCAATAAGCCCCCAAGCCGTAGTGCCAAGGGAGATATATTGGGACTGCGGCTTAGTATCCTAGGTGCCACGGTGCTTCTAAAGCGACGATTCGTCTTCCGCGCTCCCTTATATAAATTGTTTCTGGCCGTGGACTTCATTACGTTTCCAAAACTTTTGAGAGCAAATCGAGAGCCAAACTCTGCACATTTCTTCTTGCATATTCCAGCGACCCTCCGAGGCGGTGTGTGGAAGTTCAAGGTGGTCTGTAGCTGATCTTCGTGATTCTCTTCATTCTCAGGTGATTTTTCAACCACTATTTACAATTGTTTTCCCTTTTTATGCCTTTCTTGGTTCATTTACTAGAAATCTAGGGTTTTATTTGTTCGTTTTGCTTTTTCCCACATATGCTGCACACGAAATATATATCACTGTTCTTGATGTTCATAGTCGAACCCTCCACATTCTGTGAATTTGATCTTAGAATGGTTAAAAATTGGATAATCAACTGTTTAGGTTAGAGGTCGCGGCATGATAGGATTATAATAAATTCGTCTGAACTTGCAATTCTGCGTCAAACCGTGCTAAATGGTCGCGGTCCCTTATGCCATCATCCGCGGCATCAAATCACCCCCTTGGTCATCTCGGAACAGCCTTAAAACTTTCATGAACCCAAGACATCCATGTAAAATAACTGTAGTTGCTACTAGAGCATATCGAATTGTTTGGAGAATTAGGAATGGCCGCGGCCGGGAATGCCTTAAAGCAATTCTATCTTATTTCCGTGGCAGCGCATGTTCCACAAATATGGGTGTGTACCGCGGCCAGTTGGGACCGTAAGGTCCATAAGAAAAAGAGTTCACCCATTAATAACTGTGTTAGGGACGTAATTCCAAATTTTTAATACTTAAAAATACCCTTCTGCGGCTTCTTGAAGTCTTACAAGTCATACTGGCTGCGGCGCCTAACTGCGAACTCTGCTTTTCAGGTACTGCTGCAGCCATATGAGCTTTGACCCAGACGAGTTCCTGAGAGGCTTTTGGGCAAAGCATTTTGGGACCTCTCCCCCGAGCTTACTTTCGTGCCCCCTCTGAGATCAGTTGGGCCCTGCAAACTGAAAGATTGCCCGAACTGCGTGATAATTGACTCAGCCTCCGCTGACTCTACATCTAGGAAGGACTCCCAATCTCAACCTATGGAAGAGGAAGCCAACTCAAGTACACATCCAATGGGTGTAGGAGATAATGTCGCGGCTGCTAGAAATAACCCAGGAGGCACATCTGGGAGGGCTGAGAGACCATTGGCTGCGCTTGATATCCGCGGCTCGATGACCCAAGATTGGGTTGAGCAGGTTGCTGAGGCTTTTGAATTTCCAGAAGATTTGACTTGCTCAGCCCCTACCGCGAACCAAAGACCGTGCACGGTTCTGTCCGACGATGGAATTTGGTTCCCTTTGCACGCCTTCATCTATGGGATGCGGCTGCCTATTCCAGTTCCCATCCGCCGCATTTTCCAGACAATGAAACTGGCCCCAACTCAGTTAGATCCCAACGGTTGGAGAGTTGTTCTTGCTGCTGTTGTCCTTTAGGAGAAGTTGTTCAAAAAGGACATTACTCCCGCAGAGTTCTTCCATTTCTACCTCCCAAAGGAGAACTCAGTAAAGTTCGCGGGCTACTACTATTTTTCTAGCCGCGGCAGGGACGAGACCCTTTACACTGGGAGACCGACCAGTGTGAAAAATTAGAAAGGGAAATATTTTTACATCTCTGGTGAAGGCTGGGAGATGCACCCCGAGGAGAATGAAAGAGAGAGATCATATAAAATGCCGCGGCAGTAGGGTTCACCCTCAAAACTAGGTATAAGATTATAGTCGCGGCCTTTAATTTCACGTAACTTCCACCAACTTGAATTGTCTTTTCTTTCTGCAGCCCTTGACAATCTGCACTTGAACAAGCGGCAGGAATAAAGAGTTGCTGAGGCCGCGGAAGTTCCTGCTGAGCATAAGAAGTACAGCATACTTGTAACGTCGGCAACGATATTTGAGGCGGGATTATTCCCAAACAAATCAATTCCTCAACAGATGGGCGCAAAAGGTAATTAACTGTGACATTATTTTTATTCCGCGGTCATTTTATTTTCTTCAACTTGTTGAACTCATGCTATTCTTTTTCAGGTGAAGAAGTTGATAGGGAGCTGCTGGCTGCGCAGCTGGCAGAGATGGATGAGGACGCGGTCGTCCTGAATAACACCGCGCGAAGTAGAAAAAGGAAGAGGTCCAGAGCTAAGGTACCTGCCGCGGTCCCCACTGGAGATAAGACCATTGATCCTGCCGCGGATCAAGTGGTTAATGATGAAAACCCTGCGCATCATGAACATTTTGATGACGACATAGGGGAAAATTTGGCCGCGACTGGCCTGATGTCAGCGGAAGTCCCCATTCAATCGTCCTCTCCTCCCCCACCAAATGTAGTGGCGGTTAATGCAAATTTTCCACCTCCCCAATTCCATGGAGAGTCCGGGCAGACGGTAGGCTAAGCCCTCAATTAAGGCAGCCTGACCCAAATTCCTCCTGGGACACTACTGCAAAGGCTGCGCGGAGGATGAAGCGAGCCTTGGATGCCGCGGACCTCGACAGGCTGGTTGGGGAGGATCACGAAGATCAGGAGGACTACGGCCTCCACAGCCTTCTCAGGGTACGTACTAGTCATTTAATCTTTGCATCTCATATTTTACTGTACTTTTGCTAACGTCTTTTATTTCATACAGGCCGCCGATGTGATTGTGGTCCAGAAGAGGAAGTATGAGGCTTTGTACAGGCTGAAAGAGGCCGAGAAGAGTGCTCATGCCGCGGACCTGCAGTCTGGACGGACCTCTTCTTTTGAGGCAGGGAAAGCGTCCGCTGCCGCGGCCCTCCAGGCAGCCCATATGGGCTTGGAGAAGGCAAACAAGGCCAGAGAGGAAGCAGAGGATAATTTTAATCAAGCCGCGGAGTCTCTGAAATCATCACAGGCTCAGACAGCCGAAGCCGCCCGTGTTGCAGAGATTGCAAGTACCAAGCTCGCCCTCCTCCAGCAAAAATATCAGGAGCTAGAAGCCAAGTCTGCTCAGAAAGATGAAGCCCACGCTGCGGCCATACAAAAGATGGAAGTTGATCATGGTGACGCCCTCCAGCTAGCCATAGATCATGCCGTGGAGTCATTCAAAGGCTCCAAGGATTTCTTCCTAACCAATAACAGGGCATACCTCCGCGGCTACCAGGAGTTGTGGTAGAGAATTATTAAGAACTTCCCTGATGCCAAGGAGATGGTCCTCGCTTGGAAATTAAGCGATGCAGAACATCAGGAGTGCATTGCTAAGCTGAAGGTCGCGGATGAAGAGAGAGCAAGGCTGATAGCCCAGGCGGAGGCAGAGGCAGCGACCGAGGACGGGGAGACAGAGACTGCCGCGGGCGGAGAAGAGGCTGATGATGATGATGACGCAGCCTCCTAAATACTTAATTTCTGTCGCATTATCAACTTTTTGTAATCTTTAACTTTGTTGTGGCTGCGGCCCTCTTTTCTGTAATCCAAGGCTATTAATACAAAGGGTGCGGCCATATTTTTATCACTGCTTAATATTCCTTGCTTTTCTATATTGCATGTTCTACATTGCCTGGTATAATGAATGGTTGCATGTTACTGCCTCATATTTGTAACTTTCTTTCTATATTGAATGAACTTGTAGTACTTGTAACTAGGTCCGCGGCAGCATAGTATAATTCGATGCAATCTTGTTCTTGTTAATCATCCGCGGTGTCCTTGTCACTTTATGGCCCTTTTTTGCTTTACCCTAGAACCACTGTAGGGCTGTGATCCCCTAAGCCGTGGTGCCAATGAAGTTTGGTTTTGGGGCTGCGGCAAGGAATACTGAATTTTTCGTAGAAGCCGCGGTCCTTTTTGTTATCTACTCTTGCCATGTAGAAATAATGAATAGATTGATGCCGCGGTGATTTGAACGAGGGAAAATATTCTTAATTCAAGCCCACCTCAGCGACTCAGTCGCTTTTTCCATTCAGCTGTGGCAGGTTGCCATCCAGCACTAGGGCAGTGGTGGATGAGGATGCAGCGGCATCTACTTGACTGCTGACAAGATAATGGGGCTGCAGAACCTTGCCCTTGGGAAATCGAGGCCACCCTTCTGTAGGTTTGATATGCCTCATGATCATAGCAACAGAGCCTCCAATAGCTGCTTCGATTGTCTTTCATGGCTTTCCTTTAGTCGAACTTGGGACACTATGAAACCTCGCCAGGCTGGGTTATGTTATTAGGCCACCCACAGCTAATACGCGAGACACAATCAAGCCTCTCCAGGCTGGGTTATGTTACTAAGCCACCCACAGCTAATTATGCGAGACACTATCAAGCCTCTCCAGGCTATGTTATGTTATTAAGCTACCCACAGCTAAATATGCGAGACACTATCAAGCCTCCCCAGACTGGGTTATGTTATTAAGCCACCCACAGCTAAATATGCGAGACACTATCAAGCCTCTCCAGGATGGGTTATGTTATTAAGCCACCCACAGCTAAATATGCGAGACACTATCAAGCCTCTCCAGGCTGGGTTATGTTATTAAGCCACCCACAGCTAAATATGCGAGACACTATCAAGCCTCTCCAGGCTGGGTTATGTTATTAAGCCACCCACAGCTAAATATGCAAGACACTATCAAGCCTCTTCAGGCTGGGTTATGTTATTAAGCCACCCACAGCTAATGATATATATAAAGCCATCCCTGGCTAGACATTGCAAGCCTCCTGGCTCGATGACGAGTCCAAAAGGCTAAGAATGGGCGCTATAAGCCCCCGTGGCTAATGTCGCACGCCGAGAGCAGAGAATTGGCATTGTAGGCCCTGGTGGCTAATAAAAGCTCCTTGAATCCTCAGATTCTTTTGCGAGTATGGTCATCATATGGTAAGAGGTAGTTGCACATTGCGAGAGGAAACTTCTGAGAAAATGAAGGTCGTAACCCATCCATAAGTGCATCCCGAAGTAGAATAATCCTTCGAGATAGTTTTGTTATATTTCCTCTCAAATCTGTTTCAGACAAAAAGTATTTTTGTGAGATAGCAGGTTATGAAACCAAGAAAAGTGTCAGATATAACTAAACTTGCTAGTTCATATATTTATATAGGTATGCTGCCAATGACTTTGTTAACAAAACATAAAGTCTTGAGTATTAAGGCTACAGTGAGCTTCATAAAACATAAACAGAAATAGTTGAAATTAGAAAGACTAATGATGAGATGCGGTATGCAGCCTCTGCTAGGTCTGGCTGAATCCCTTATGCATTTTTCAGGTATCGCTGCAGCATCCCTTACCCGATTAGCCTTTCAACTTCATCCTTCAGAGCATAGCATTGCTCTGTGCCGTGGCCATGGTCCTGATGGAATCTGCACCAGGTAGCTTTGTTCCTCTTGTGGGGTGGAGCTCTCAATTTTTCTGGCCACCTCAAAATCTTGTCCCCTTTGATGAACTCGAAGATCTCTTCAATCGGGAGGCTCAACTGAGTATAGACACCCGACTTTTTCTGCCTTTTTTGACCTCTGACGGTTGATTCCGTGGCTTCATTTACTGTCGCGGCAGGCATGGCTGGCTTTACTATATCTTCCACCTTCGTGCCTATGTTTTTAGATGCTGCGGCCTCCAGCATTAGCACCCTCTGAGTGAGAAAATTGACCTGGGTCTGAAGCGAGGCGTGGCTGTCATAGAGGTGATTAAGGTGATTGTATAGTTGCACAATCTCATCCTTTACTTCTGCACTCCGTCTGGATTCTCCTTCCATCTCTGCTTTTGTTAGTCTTTACAAAGTATATATATAATCTGAGAACAAACTAACAGAAGTGAGCAATCTCAGAGATACTAAAGTAATCAAGTAGGAAATGGGGATGCAACATTCACTGCTACGGGGCATCGCGGCCGCAGCCATAAGGCACGTAGCAAGATTCACTGCCGCAGCCTCATATGATACACCAGGATAGAGCTAGAGCCCAACTGATTACGCTCCTCACTGTTTGAAGCTTTGGTGACAGCTACCCTAGTGGAGGCCACGACCATAAGACATGTTTACTGTCTGGCCGCATCCCCTCCTAGGCAGCAAGGAGCAATCCCAAACCTGAAGCTCGGGAACTAAGTCTCTCTCTCAAAACTTATGGAGAGCACACCTACTAGGGTTTGTCCATGAGTAAATAACCTCTTGGTGCACAACACGGCACAGTTTCAATGATAAACCCTAGATCCTAGGCCAAGAACAGCAAAAAGGGAGTAGATACAATCCCCCCCTAATCATTCATCTCTTTGAGGCAAAAGCCCGTCATGATTTCCAATACTAGCTACATAGAATGATATCACAGGGGTATGCAAAATAGATCTGAAACCATAAGATGGACTATATCTGGATATAAGAAATACCTACTTAAGGGTGTGAATATGATGCGGAGTCCAATAACCAGTAACCGACCCGTGGGGAGATGATCCAAAGGACCCCCAGGGATCGAATAAGGTGTTTGAAGAACTCATATATGCAGAGAAACAAGGTTGTAATATCTCGTTCCCACAGACGGTGCCAAACAGATGATACGAGAATTCGGCCATAGGGCGTTCTCAAATCGGAAGATCAAAAGTCATATGTGTGTGTTAAACAAGTAAAGCAAGTAAATAGAGAGAAGACAAGATATAGAGTGGTTCAGCCTTTAAAATAGGCCTACATCCACTGTGTTGCTCCATTCTCATTATACGCGTTGCATTGTACAGTATAATCATGCCTAAAGTGGCATACAAATATAAGAATGAAGGAGAGTACATGGAAGTACTGAGGATTCCAGAGTGCCGGATAGGTGGCTGCGATGTAGATGTGTGGCCTCCAAGTTGTGTGTTAGGGTGATGTAGAGAGAGTATGTGTTGTAGTGCCTCGGATGTGTCTGGAACCAACCCCTGCCATCTCGAGGTGCGGACCCTTATATATAGGAGGTCTCTGAGTCCTTTCACGCGCCCTGAGCACGTGATATATATATATCAAATCTGGAGTAGCTGTCAGAAAGGGGGATGCAGCCTGTAAGGCAGGCATACTAAGTGCCGCATCCTACATAGTGCGTAGCAAAAGGCTGCGTACGACATGTGGCTATAAGCTGTGGGTGCCGCATACCCTAAGGTGGATTGCTGCGGCCTGTGATGGAGACGGTCGCACCCTAAGTTAGTTTTGCCGCGGCAGGGTGATATATTTTCCATATCAGTATACTTATCATTCTTATACCATTATTTAATATTCTACGTTTACAAGTCTCCAATTTATATACATTAAAGTTGTCAACTCTTCTCACGTCGTAATTAGGTGTTCATTTCCTAATCCATAAAGGTCATCCGGTTTACTAAAAGATTCTAAGTTTTACTCCTCATCATACTCCAATCTCCCAAATATACCTACTAGTAAATAAGGGAAGGTTACTACTCCATTAAATAAGTCTACGGGACATTTGAAATAAAAATCAGGCGTAAAAGGCCATTATGTCAACTCGTTAGAAATCTCGTTCGAACGAGGTCGTTCGAACGAGTGTCATTCGAATGAAAGGCTTCGAACGAACTACCAAATCGTTAGAAGGAATACTGTCATCTCGTTAGAAGCTCGTTCGAACGAATTCATTCGAACGACCTGGGCAGGTCTTCTAACGAGATGGTAGACTACGCCCAGAAATCCCAAAATTCATTTTTTCTTCATTCTTCTCCTCTCTAAATCCACCCTAAGGTCATCCCAATATCATTTTAATGTTCCTAAACCACTCTAAATCCTCTTAGGTCTTTTCTTAACATATTTTTGGGTTCAATTACCCCAAATCAACAGGCAATTTACATAAATTCCCAATTTTTCACTCCAAACCCTATAAACATAAACCTAGAGTTTAATTGCAAATAAAGACTCCTTATTAATCCGTTTTCAAATCATCAAAAGTTATGTTTTGTATATTGAATTCGTCCATTATCATTCTACATGCAAATTCCTACCCAAAACCACAAGTTTCACAATAATTCATTGGGTATTCTTCATCAAAATTTCCGAGGCATAAACAGTTTTCTACACTCACATGGAGGAAATATTCAATGCAAATAACGACATCAAAACACTTGCCTTATATTTGTTCTTCTGAATTGATGTTGTTGAATGAAGGTTGATTTTCCCCTTTCTCTACAGAATTCTCCCAAGGATGGTGATGGTGGTTGGAGGTTTCTTTTGGAATCTCTTCAAACTCTCCCTTAAACTCCCGTAGCCCACTAACTACCTTTTTGGCTGATAATGGACTTAATGGGTCTTTTAATAATCTTTAATTTGCCTCAAAAATTCGTGGGTTTTAATTCCCATATTTATAAAATTACCAAAATACCCTTCTAGGTTGCCGGTTTGGCCTAAAAGTGCCCCGGGACCCAAACTAAACCCCCGGCTAGTGTTTTCTGACTATTCTGACCCTTACGGACACGTTGGAGCACTCAAAATGACCATTCGGTTGATAAAATAAAATTCACTTTTCAATTTAAATAATTTCGTTCCTGACGCAACTGACACGCGCGTCCAAACTTAAGTTTCCAAATTATCGTATTTCTGTCTCGTGACAATTTAAATATTCAATACTCATGAAATTTTCACTTTTAACATCATAATCAAATACCAACTCACATATCGCTAGTATTTATATTCGGATTAATTTCCCAATTAATTTTCATTTATTTTAATTAATCCCTTAAATAAAAATCAATAAAATTACGGGGTATTACATACTTCCTCCCTAATAACAGAATTTCATCCTGAAATTAGGAACTAATGAATACTTGGTAAAAATAGCTTTGTATAACGATCACGCATCTCATCCTCATGCTCTCATGTGGACTTCCTGGCATTATGATGCCGCCACTGAACACGTACTAACGGTACTATCGTTGACCTCAGTTTTCGTTCGCTTTGGTCCAAAATAGCAATCGGCCCCCCCTCGTAAGAACTATCGGGCTGAAGATCGATGTCCTCTATAGCAATGTGGGTATGGTCCAAATCATCCCTAAGATATTTCCTTAGCGAGGAAATATGGAACACATCATGAATCCTATGTAAGTGCTCCGGTAACCGAAGTCTATACGCAATGGGCCCAATACGCTCGATGATAGGAAATGGCCCCACATATCTTGGTGCCAGTTTCCCCTTCTTCCCAAAACGCATGATCCCCTTCATAGGAGATACTCTGAGTAAGACATGGTCCCCCACTTTGAATTCTAAGAATAACCTCTTGGCATCAGCATAGATCTTCTGCCGATCCTGAGCTACCCGAATGCGGCTCCCTATCATCTCTATCCTTGCCGAAGTGTCCTGAATCACTTCCGGCCCAAGGAGTTTGTTATCCCCCACCTCTAACCAACATGTTGGGGAACGACAAGGTCTACCATACAACGCCTCAAATGGAGCCATGCCAATGGTAAACTAGTAGGATTTATTATAAGAAAACTCCACCAGTGGAAGGTACTGCTCCCAACCACCTCCAAAGTCTAGGATGCACATAAGCAACATGTCCTCCAACATCTGATTTGTCCACTCAGTTTTCCCATCAGTCTGCGGGTGATATTTCGTACTCAGCCGCAACTCCGTACCCATGGTCTAGTGGAAACTCTCCCAAAATCGTGAAACAAATATCTTGTCTCGGTCAGACATGATATTTAGGGTCACACCGTGAAGTCTCACTATTTTCGCAATGAAAATCTGGGCATACTGTCCCGTAGTGTAGTGTGTCCGTACGGGTAGAAAATGAGCAACTTTGGTCAACCTATCCACAATTACCCATATGGAGTCGTAACCCCTCTATGACGTAGGTAACCCCGTGATAAAGTCCATGGATATGCTTTCCCATATCCGCATCGGAACCTCTAATGGTTGTAGAAGTCCTGTCGGTTTCTAATGATCCACCTTTACTAGATGACAAGTGGCGCATTTAGAAATGAACACGGCGATATCTCTCTTCATACCGCTCCACCAATACTGGCGTCTCATGTCTTGGTACATCTTATCCCCACCAGGGTGTACCGTGAACCGTGAGTCGTGCGACTCTGCCATTACCTAGTGTCGCAAGTATTCCCCTTCCGGAACAACCAGTCTCCCATTGAAGCGTAATCCCCCGTCTGAACTAACGGTATAGGACTCGGCTCCCTCTGCTAGTAATCGAACTATTTCCTACTGACAGAACGAGTTATTTTCCTGGGCCTTTATCACTCTCGTAACAATCTGAGGTGTAACAGTCATCACAGACATGAATGGTCGGGCCACTGCATCCTGATGTCCCAACTCCTTCCACTTAGATTTCAACACCTCGGCCACCTCATCTACTGGCCTACGACTCAACGCGTCTGCTACCACGTTAGCCTTCCCCGGGTGATATTGGATATCAAACTAATAATCCTTCACAAACTCAAGCCGCCCACGTTGACACATATTCAGTTCCTTCTGTGTGAAGAGGTATTGTAAAGACTTGTGATCTGTGAACAACCAAAATTCCTCCCCCAGGAGATAGTGTCTTCAAATCCGAAGAGCGAATATGACTGCCGCTAACTCCAAGTAGTGGGTGGGGTAATTCTTCTCGTGAGTCTTAAGCTTACGGGAAGCATAAGCTATGGCCTGACTCTCCTATTGCAGCACCCCTCCAAGTACTTTTAAGGACGTATCAGTGTAGACTAGATACTCAACTCCCGGTCTGGGCAATGCTAACACCGGCGCTGAGGTCAACTTGTTCTTCAACTCATCGAATGCCAACTGATAGGCATGACTCCAGATGAATGGCACACCCTTGCGAATCAGATGTGTCAAAGGACCTGCTATGTTTGAGAAACCCCGAATAAAACTCATGTAGTATCCTACTAGGCCCAAGAAACTACGGATCTTAGTCGGTGTCATGGGATGTCCCCACTCCCTCACTGCGGATACCTTCCCCGGATCAACAGATATCCCCCGGTCTGAAATGATATGCCACAAAAACTGAACCTCCTTCAGCCAAAACCCTCACTTCTCATACTTTGCATACAGCTCGTTCTGATGCAGCGTCTGCAAAACCTGCCTCAAATGCTCGGCGTGCTCATCAATGAAGATGATGACGAACTGGTATAGGAACTCTCTCAACACCCTATTCATCAAGTCCATAAACACGGCTGGAGCGTTGGTCAAGCCAAAAGGCATAACCCGGAACTCATAGGAACCATATCTCGTCAAGAAATCAGTCTTTGAGACATCCTGTTCCCTGATACGCAACTGATGGTATCCCGATCGCAAGTCAATCTTTGAGAATAAGGAAGCTCCTCTCAGCTGGTCGAATAAGTCATCGATTCGGGGCAACGGATACTTATTTCGTATCGTGACTTTATTCAACTCCCGATAATATACACACAACCTCAACGATCCATCCCTCTTCTTTACGAACAACACAGGGGCACCCCACGGTGAGGTACTCCTTCGAATAAACCCCTTACCCAATAACTGCTCTATCTGATCCCGTAGCTCTCTCATCTCTGTTGGAGCCATACGGTAAGGTGCACGGGCAATTGGCCGAGTGCCCGACATCAAATCAATCATAAAATCTATCTCTCTACTCGGAGGTAGTCAAGGTATATCCTGAAATACATCAGCAAGCTCCCTAACAACTGGAATCAAATCGAGTGGTATCACCACTTCCTTAGAGGTCTCGTCCTCTATATAGTACAAGTGAGTGGAGGATCCTCCCTCGGGGTGAGGCATCGCCACTAAAAACATCTCCTGCTCGAGAATGGAAAAGATAATAATCCTAATGAAACAATCAATCATGGCTCGGTACGTAACTAGCCAATCCATACCAACAATCGCATCATACTCAGTCATTTCTAATACTAACGTATCAGCGGGTAAAGTAAACCTCCCGATCTCTATACCCACACCTCTACATATAAGGGAAATCACAGAACCCCTACTCAACGATTAATCTACACAAGTAATCGTGCTCTCTGCAGTGTCTAATAACCCCAAAGTGCATGCAAATCTCGTGGAAATGAAACAGTGTGTGGTCCCCGTATCAAATAAAATAAGCCCCATAGTCCCCTGAATAGAGAACATACCCTCAATAGCAGGTGGATCATGTGGGACTGTGGCATGCTGGAGCTGATACACTCTCCCATACTGAAGATGTCCCTGCTGGAGTGGGACCGCTGGAATGGGTGGTAATACTGCCATCTGTGGTGGTGCTGGGAGGGCGGCGAGAAAAATAGGCCTCGGTGGCTTGTGTCGAGCACCCTGCTGCTACTGCTGTGGGGCCCTGCCCCTATTAGGACAATCCTGGCATTTGTGGCCAATCTTACCATAAATGAATCACTTCCCCGGGAAGTTTCCCCCTCGTTGTCCCTTCTGCCCACGACCCTGATGGCCGTTACCATTCCTACCTTGACCATGCTGGCCCTGCTGAAACTGCTGCTGGTGACCATTTTAGCCCTGCTGGCCCTAATGGCCGTTCTGACCCTGATGCCCATGTATAAAACCTCCCTGACCATTCCTAAAACCCCCAGATCTGTATCTTTTAAGATCCCCTTGTTGGGAACCCTGATCACTCTGCCTGTGCTGACCCTGAGCAGATTGTGCCCCACTGGCACCATTTCCCCCTGTCCTGCCCTGATGGCTGGACTCTCCTGATCTCTTACTCTTAGACATGTGGAAGCGGTGATCCTGGTAGTGAAGCAGTGCTGCATTAACCATATCAGAGTAAGTGGCCAACGAGAGATTTCCCAACAAGTGCTGACGGATCCTCCAAGTCAATCCATCCATGAACTTCTGAATCTTCTTATCCTCGGTTGGAATCTCATCGGGAACGATGTTCAAGAGATTAGTGAATTCGACCTCATATTCGGCCACGGTCTTTCCCTCCTGCTTGAGGTTCATTAACTTCCTCCTCATTTCAGTGTGAACAGCTGATGGAAAGGGGGTCTCTCTCCTTCGTGATGGTAATGGACTCCCACCACTGAAACGCTGATCCTACTAGCTTGAAAGTAGCCAGTATCTTCTTCTGAACATCCGTTCACTCGTACATCCTTAAGTGCCTTTGAATTTCCTTCCTCCACTGACTAGACACAACAACGTCGGAGCTACCCACAAACTCTGGAGCGTGTGCTTTCTGAAAAGCTTCACGAACGCGTTCCCAAGAAGATAGGAATGCATGATCCTGAACTGGCGTGACTTCCGGCACCTGAGGCGGTGCCTGTTGTACAACTGCTAGGGTGGCGTTTACCGCTTGGG
Organism: Sambucus nigra; assembly: GCA_949130495.1. Taxonomy (NCBI): domain Eukaryota; kingdom Viridiplantae; phylum Streptophyta; class Magnoliopsida; order Dipsacales; family Adoxaceae; genus Sambucus; species Sambucus nigra. The sequence continues at coordinate 618,441,102 of OX422207.1, forward strand.
CTACAATGGCTGCAACCTCTGCGGCATTTATGGTGCCCTGAACTTGTGCAGGTTGTGGCTCGGGTTGATCATCCCTAGGAACTCGTAGTGCACATCGTGGAGGCATCTGAAATGAGAGTAAAGTCTATAAGTTCGCAATTATTATCTCAAAATATCTGAAGAGTGAAACATACAAAGAGAATACAACAGTCCTATGATATAGGGCTCTACATCAAAGAAAGCTCAGCGGAAACATAACAAGCCGTACAGATCCTAAGGACACGGGAACCTGATGCTCTGATACCACCTATGACACCCCAACTAATTAAATACTGGGTAGCTACTTATTTATTAAATTAATACAAAATGCCAAGTTGGTTCAGTTCATATCATCACCGTTGAAAAACGTTTTAACAATTACTAGCCACCTAATATTTAAAAAGTGAGTTGTCAATTTTAACTAAATCCGATTAACATGTAATAAGTAGATTATAAAATGCTAACATAACCACCACAACATAGTCACAATAGAATAACCATAAAATAACAATGAATCTGGAGGAATACTCCTCACAACAATCCGAATACTGAAATAAACAAATACCAAGTCTGCATCACTAAATTTATTACAACCCAAAATCTGAAATAACTGAATAGATAAAGTGTCTCTAAAAGGAAATGGGGCGATATGCCCAACAGATGAGAAAATCTGATAATATAGAGTCAAGATCGAAAGTGGAGGTGTCTACTATCAAGGTCCTGTAACTTCCACAGCAGCTACAGTACGTCACCGAAATGGAACTCATATGCTTGGTGTCCTTGTGGCTGGGCACCTAAAATATTTTTACAAGAAAATATATTTGGAAGCAAACAGGACAGAGCCCGATTGTGAAAACAGTTTAAAATACAGTAAGTGATTAATATAATTAAGTAGTGAATATAAAGTACATGATAGTGCGTGCACTCACATGAGTTCCTCACCTCTCAACTAATTGTGCATTCCTATCGTACCCGTACACGTTCTAGTTATTACCATATCTAACTAGTCCAATTCACAATCTAACATTACTATATGATTCATAATTAAATTCCCAACATCTTAATTTAGAGAGAGAGTTTTACTTTCCTTCTTAGTTCCTAATATTAATAATGCTAATCACTAGAGATTTTCCATTTTTTAACTCTACTAAAATGTTGCTATTATTCACACTTACATTTATACATGACAGTTCAATTCAATTAACAGTATATTATTCTCATCATAATTATACAATACTGGCACCCCGAGACTAAGCTGCGGTGCACACATACTCTACTATCCAATACCGGTACATCTCGTACATAAGGACCACGTATTCCGAATCTCTCAGGAATCGTTTTCACTAAATAACAATCACACATAATGGAGGCAAACAAAGTTCACATCACATGGGTCACGCACATACCTACGCTCCCATGATCAGTAGACTTATTAACTTCTTAATATGTCCTTCTCTGACCTATGTCCTCGAGGTACCAATCTAAATCCCCCCGTAGGCACACAAAGATTAGATGGCCCTGATCGAACGCCGACCTCCCATGATAGCAAGTATGGTAGGTATGTTATACACAGATAACCACATACACTAAGTATTCACACATCTTAGATAACTCTGAATATTGATAGAGGTATACTTCTCATTCTTATTACCATTATTTAATGTTCTACGTTTACAAGTCTCCGATTTATATACATTAAAGTTGCCAACTCTTCTCACGTCGTAATTAGGTGTTCGTTTCCTAATCCATAAAGGTCATCCGGTTTACTACAGGACTCTAAGTTTTACTCCTCATCGTACTCCAATCTCCCAAATATACCTACTAGTCAATAAGGTAAGGTTACTACTCCATTAAATAAGTCTACGGGACATTTGAAATAAAAATCAGGCCTAAAAGGCCATTCTGTCAACTCGTTAGAAATATCGTTTGAACGAGGTCGTTCGAACGATTGCCGTTCGAACGAAAGGCTTCGAACAAACTACCAACTCGTTAGAAGGGATACTGTCATCTCGTTAGAAGCTCGTTCGAACGAGGTCGTTCGAACGACCTGGGCAGGTCTTCTAACGAGATGGCAGACTACGCCTAGAAATCCCAAAATTCATTTTTTCTTCATTCTTCTCTTCTCTAAATCCACCCTAAGGTCATCCCAATAGCATTTTAATGTTCCTAAACCACTCTAAATCCTCTTAGGTCGTTTCTGAACATATTTTTGGGTTCAATTACTCCAAATCAACAGGCAATTTACATAAATTCCCAATTTTTCACTCCAAACCCTATGAACATAAACCTAGAGTTTAATTGCAAATAAAGACTCCTTATTCATCCGTTTTCAGATCATCAAAAGTTATGTTTTGTATATTGAATTCTTCCATTATCATTCTACATGCAAATTCCTACCCAAAACCACAAGTTTCACAATAATTCATTGGGTATTCTTCATCAAAATTTCCAAGGCATAAACAGTTTTCTACACTACACATGGAGGAAATATTCAATGCAAATAACGACATCAAAACACTTGCCTTAGATTTGTTCTTCTAAATTGATGTTGGTGAATGAAGGTTGATTTTCCCCTTTCTCTACAGAATTCTCCCAAGGATGGTGATGGTGGTTGGAGGTTTCTTTTGGAATCTCTTCAAACTCTCCCTTAAACTCCCGTAGCCCACTAACTCCCTTTTTGGATAATAATGGACTTAATGGGTCTTTTAATAATCTTTAATTTGCCTAAAAAATTCGTTGGTTTTAATTTCCATATTTTTAAAATTACCAAAATACCCTTCTAGGTTGCCGGTTTGGCCTAAAAGTGCCCCGGGACCCAAACTAAACCCTCGGCTAGTGTTTTCTGACTATTCCGACCCTTTTGGACACATTGGCGCACTCAAAATGACCATTCAATTGATAAAAATAAAATTCACTTTTTAATTTAAATAATTTCGTTCCTGACGCGACTAACACGCGTGTCCAAACTTAAGTTTCCAAATTGTCGTATTTCTGTCTCGTGACAATTTAAATATTCAATACTCATGAAATTTTTAATTTAGCATCATAATCAAATACCAACTCACGTCTCGCTAGTATTTATATTCGTATTAATTTCCCAATTAATTTTCATTTAATTCAATTAATCCCTTAAATGAAAACAATAAAATTATGGGCTATTACACGATCGCCCAGATATTTCCCAAATTCTCCATATCCATCCTACGGGTTTCATCCCCACAAGTCCTCAAAACCTCTATCAATTTCTCCCAAACTCCCAAATAAGGTTACTACTGCTTCTATATACATATATTCATGAATTTCTACGCAAAACATGTATAGTTTCATCAATGGGATTTTATTAAAGGGCCAATATGCCTTAATTATCAAGAACCCTTATTTTTCACTAAACTTCCATTGTTCTAATTCTTTTTCCATATTTATCACTTCTAAATTGGTCAAATTTCGTGGGTAATTCTCTACATATGATTGAGATTCCAAAATATGTTTATTTTCTCTACAACATGTGATTGGGTTCTCTAAATCATTAAATTATTCCATGGAACCTATGTTTGACAATCCTAATTAAACATGGTGAGACATTAACTAAAAGAGAAGAAAGATAGATACTTGCCTGAGAATTAAAGGTCTCATTCGATGACTCTAATTGGTATCGTAGTAATCCTCTTCTTCCGATCTACGCTTTGGTGGTAGTGGGGGTGTAAGATTGGTGGTTTTTGGCTTTGAACACTTCGAAAGCTTTTTCCCTTCTTCTTCCTATAACCTCCTTACCTTTTGGTTTTAAGAAACCTAACTTCGTTGTCACTCCATCTGATATAATCTTAATGATTTTCGTCATTATTAAAGACCAAAAATAGAAAATTATCAAAATGCCCTCCCGGGTTACCAGTTAGGCCTAAAAATGTCTCGAGACCCAAACTAAACCCTCGGGTACACTTTTCTGATTATCTCGACCCTTCCGGACACAGTGGAGCGCTCGAAATGACCATAACGGTGAATTATAATTTATTCACTTTTAATAATACTAATTTAGTCCCGACACGACACAAGCGCGTCCTGACTTAAATTTTCATAATTGCCATTTTATTCACTCATGACAATTTTATTAAATTCAATCTTACATATTACTCTACTCACTAAATAATATTTAACAAATCAAAAAAATTCCAATAATTACTAACTCTCATCATGCTAGTAACATTTAAACAAATTTTTGGATTAATATTAAATTAATTTATCTCAATTAAATTTAATAAATCCCTAAATTTAAAAGCCATAAAAATACGGGGTATGACATATATATATATATATATATATATATATATATATATGTGTGTGTGTGTGTGTGTGTGTGTGCGTGTGTGTGTGTGTGCGCGCGCGCGTGCGCGCGTGCACGCGTGTGTGTGTGTATGTTATAGTGTGTTGCATATTGAACTTATTACAATATGCGTGTATTGTTATTTTATCCCAGTGAGTAGGGAGGTTTATTGATGTGATTCAAGGTTGTTTGGCTAATTATCGAGCGAGGAGATATAGCTCGTAAATGTATTCGCACTAAGAAACTTGTGATAGTAAGAGCATTGCGATGTGTGTTGTCTTTTGTAACATGAAAGTGGACGAGTACACTTTTATGTCAGGAGATGGAGATTTAGGGGTACGTGCTATGGATTGAGGACCTAACGAATCTCGACGACCGACAATGTTAGGTAGTAGTGTATCGGTGGTTCCTTATTTGGATTTCACTTTGCGATATGTCTCACACATGAAACTTAGCGTAATGTTGTAAGTGGGGAGATGTTTGGACACTACTACATGGGTTGGTACCCTGATTATTATACAAGTATGTTGTTATAACTGTGAGTTGGAAGTTATATTATGATTTAAGGTTAGTAGAGGCAGATAACAATTTTGCACATAAACACGGGTACAGGGTGTATGGGCGCCCTAGTGAACTAATGAAATTTTAAGATAATTCACAATTATAAGTAAGAGAGATAGGTGTAGTGATTATAGGGGTAAATTTGAGACTTGGAGTAATAGATTTATCCGAATCTCGAGGACAACATTCTTTTGTAAGGGGAAAAGTATATAACACCCCATATTTTTGAGGATATAGGAATTGAATTATTTTTGGGTGAAATAGAATTTTTAAATTTGGAGAATTTAGATTTTTAATTAATTCGAATTATTTTTATTTTAATGCATGTTGCATTTTGAGGTCAAAATTGGAAAATTTTATAAAATGATTTGGATGGTAATTTACAGGTCACGATTGAGTCCAAAAGGGTTGAGATAATCGAAAAGGAGTACCCATGGGTAGTAATTGGGTCTCGGTGAATTTTTAAGCATAACTGGGCCCACACGGGGGTGTCCAGGACAATTGGGTTTAGCCCATTAGCCTAAAAACGAGATTAGAACTTTAAAACCTAAGTTTAATAGAGTTGGGCCTAAGTTTGAAAGACGAGAGAAAGGAGAAAGCAAGAAGAAGGAAAAGGAAACTTTGAAAAAATTTCAAGAAGAGATCATCAGATTTAATCCACAAAGGCAAGTATTTTCTTGATTTATCTGAGTTATAGTTAATAGTGTTTATATTGGAATTTATGTTAATATATGTAGAAATTTGGACTATTATAGTGTATGAATTTAAATTGGAAATTTTGGGGTTTTAGGTGAAGAAGATGAAGAATAAACCATCAATGGGGAAATTACAAATTTGTGAGAAATTGGGTTAAAAAGTTAGGTTACAAATTAAATTTTAGGAGTTTATTAACGTGATAAAAAATAGTTTTATGAATACCTTGATTATGGTTGTTGGAGATAATTAGTGAGGATGGAGATTGGGCATTTAATGGATGAGAAAGAGGTTGAAAATTGGAGGAAGTTCACACCTACGATAAGCAGCGTGCGTCAGATTTGGGGGGACCGGTCAATCGGGGGTCTAGATTGAGTGGGCGCGCGTGGCAGAAACATTATTTAATTTTTAATTTTTTCCCCTTCTTTTGTAATACCCCGTACTTTTAAATATATTTAAATTACACTGTGGATGTAATTTGGTAATTTGAAGAATTATTATGAATAGTAATTCTGGGATTAATCAGTGAAATTAAATTAATTCAATATTATAAAGTGAATAGTAAATATTAGTTTTCGAGTGACAAATTAATATTTACGTGAATTATATTCCGAGACTAAGTATATGAGTAGATTATTTTTATTACATGTCGCAGTTGGGTAAAGCGACAAAGGAAAATATTTTAAATTGGAAAACATGCGTATTGAACGTGTTGGGTCTAATTAGTGAATTTTAGTTAAGAGATTGGGATGAAGATTTCGACTGCGCCATTGGGTTCGGAATGGCCGAGATAGTAAAAATAGAGTACCCGGGGGTAGTGTTTGGGTTTTGGGCATTTTTGTACCCGTATAGACTCGTAATTGAGTAAACGAGTCATTTTTGGGTTAATAAGGGGGACAAGCCCTTTATTTCTCTCTTATAAGTCATGAGGAGTGGGAGAAAGGAAAGAAAAGAGAGAAAAGAAAGAGAGAAAGAAAGGAAGAGGAGAAAAGAAGAGAGAAATGGGAGATTTCGGCCAAACTTCATCGGATTCGACTCGAGGTCGTCGGATTTCATCCTCCAGGCAAGTGTGTACTTGCTTTATTTCATTTTATGCATTAATATCATATTATAGTTGGTAAACTATATGATTTCGGTTTAGAACCCTTGAAATAAATTTGGGGAAATTTTGATATGAGTTTACATATTAATGTAATGTAAATTCGTAACGATTTCTAGTGCTAAATCCAAGTGAATGAAGTGAAGAAATGGATTGAAATGGGTTTAAATGATAAGTTGCGGTTTTTATGGTTTTAGGGTTTAAGACTAAGAGAAATGGTTTAATACCCCAAATTAATTGATATGTTAGTTGTAAAACATAGATTACATGTTTATGGAGTTGTTGGATGAGATTAGAAAATGGAGAAATATGGAGGTTTGGATTTTTGGAGAAGAAGGTGAAGAGTGACCAGCGTCACTTATTAACTATTTCGACTAGGAAGATAGCCGATTCAGCTCTCGTTTAAAACGTAAAAGTTGTAGATTTTTTTGATATGGTCGCGTGGGCACCAACCGCGTATTTTTCTGATTTTTTTTCCATTTATAATGAATTTTCTACAAAAGCAGTTCTGACATGGAAACTCGGACTGACATAACGGAACCGATTCCATTTGGGGGGGATTCGGTTCATTTTTTTGGGGGATTCGGTTCCATTGTTTTAAATGGATTCGGTTCCATCGTTTGTGCAGATTTTCAGTGCTGCTGCAAAATTTTGGAGAAACCCTTAGAATCCTAAATTGTGAAATTTGAGGAGAAAAATACCTTGAATCGGTAGAGCATCGGGACCTTATGTACTATCTTGATATGTGAGTGTGGTAGTACCCTTCGAGTGAGGAGAATACGTACGAATAAAGTATGGGAATACGTATTGGGGTAGTATTTTAAGTATGTGGCAGTTTCTATTATTGCGAATGGGAATATTCGAGGCTATTTGTTATCGCTATAAGAGTTTGGAGATTATAGCCATAAAATATTGAGAAGAGTTATAAATAATATATTCGGTGTCGTTAAAGTATATATTATGATACGAATGAATATATCGGGGTTGTTGGTATTATCATCGTGCGGTGAGAAAAGCTCACAAAATAAAATATTGAGAAACGATTTAAAATTAATAAACGCGTGGGATATTCGAGATACAAATATACTACATGGGAAATTTATTATATGGGTTGTGCGTATGCCCGAATGTTATTATATACGTGGGTTAAATAATTACCTATGGGTAATTATGTATAGGTGAGAGAAATACCTATAATTATAATATGGTTGTGTGAATACATCGATGATGGTATATTTATATAGGTGGAATGTGTACCTATACGATTGTTTATTATGTGTATGACATTCCTACCATACTTGCTATCACGGGAGGTTGGCGTTCGGAAGTGGACAATCTTATCCTGTGTTGCCTTCGGGGGGATTTTAGATTTGGTACCTCAAAAACATAGGGCTGTGAAAGGATTATTTATGAGTCGATAAGTCTGCTGCTTATGGGAGCATAGGTATGTGCGTGACCCGTGACTACGTGAACTATGTTCGCCTGCAATACGTGTGATTTGTATTATTACAGTTACTGAGTGATGTGGAACGGGTAATCCTTTTTGTACGAGATGTACTTGGATTTGGATAGTAGAGTATGTGTGCTCTGCTATTAAGCCTATGGATGCCGGATATGAATATATGTATTGAGATTAACATATATATGTACTTCAGATAATCCACGGTTGCTTAATATTATAGCTCGGTGGATGATTAATATACTTGTTGCGTGTAGTATATTGTTTATATATATGAGATGAGATATCATATAACGTATCCCTGTATAAAAAAGGAAAAATAATGAATAAAGTGATATACTCCTTCCGGTAGATTTATATCGGATTTATATGAATATGGATCATATGTTAATGAGAACTATTAATATATACGGGATGGTATAAATGTGGTATGTACTTAAGGGTTAATGGATCCCGATGATCAACATTGTCACGTAGTAGTGTATCGGGGGGGTTCCTTTTTTGGATTTCACTTCGTAAGACACCCCACGCACGAACGTAACGTAATGTTGGGAATGGGGAGAAGTTTAGTCCTTAGTACTCGAATTTTTAGGGATTTTGGAAGATAAGGGAAATACCTTAGTAGGCAGGGTAGTTTAACTAAGTTGATTAAAAAGGTATGTGATAGTTGTGCACTATTAGAAGAGGGGTGAGGGGTATTTCATGGGAGTGCGATACCAATTTAAATATGAGATAAAACATAATTTCCTATTTAATGTATTTATGCACTTGCAAAATATTTTCACAACTCGGGCTCTGACCCGTTTCTATATTTTCTCCCTCTTTCTATATATATATATAGGGGTCCAGACACATGGACACCTGGATTATGATTCTTTCGAGTCAGACGTTTGCTGGAGCAATTGTGGATGCAAGCAAGTTTATATTAGATGCTTCTATCATTGAGATCTAGATAGGAGGTATTGTAGAAAAATTCGGGCTTATGGCCCAACTGTACTCATTTATTCTTTTATCATCTTTTAGTACGACATTCGATTTGGTTGTATTATTGTACCGAGTGTTCGGTTATTTTAGTTTATTTCATTTCAGTTGCTGCATATAAACTGTTGTAATTGTTTTATTTGAATGGTTTGGTTAAAAAGATTAGTTAATTAAAAATTTGACGCCGGCCTAATAGGATATTAGTAATTAAATTGGTTTTCGACAGTGATGCTAAGAATGAACCATATGAGACTCCTATTTTAATTTGATATAGGAGTGATCGCTCGGCATTTTATTAGGCAGGGTGTCACAGGTGGTATCCGAGCATCAGGTTCTAGTGTCCTTAGGAATCTTTGTTGACGTACTACGCTTTCAATGTTTCTTTTGATTTGATATAGAGCCTTATGATTAGGATTGTTGATATCCTCTTGTGAGATTTCGTTCTCCTGCAATTATGTAATATTATAGTAAATCTTTTATGCGCTCGTTCGGTATTCGTGTGCTGATCGACGAAGGGAGACCATGGAAGTCCATTGTGAGGGCAGTATGAGGCGGGGCTTAGTTAGAGCTATATGTTGATGTTGGAAATGAGGACTGCGGTAAAGGTCATTTTCCTTGCGGCATTATCATGGATTGCTGCAATGACTACTATATAATAGTAGTTATAATTATCTATGCACCGCTATAGTAGAGAATGGTGTTATACTTGAATTACCCACTGAAGTTAGATGGGGAAAAAGATTAAGAGGTCTTTGATGAGGACAGTGAATTGAAGTTGAGTTAGGCAAAAATATTGTAATTTCACTTCTAGGAAGTCGAAGGCTCGGAAGCTTTGTCTTAGAGTTGGGTATGGAAATACCCATATCTGAAAATTTTAGGAAATTTTTTTCACTCGTTGGAGCAATGTGAAATGGTGGGAACGATGGTTACCATATTTAAAGGAGCATGATATTTTGCTCATAAATTAATCTTACAGATGGTTTTAAACTGCAAATTCCCTTGATTTAGAATAAAGTGAATGCAGTTTCTAGGTTAATCACATTAGAATAGGTTAGAGACCGACGGTGAATAAAGAGTGACATGGTTAAGTGAACTTAGTACCGGAGTAAGGTAGGTACAATGGGGAAAGAGGCTTCTCCAGTGGAATAATACACTCACTAGTAAATTGGACTTACGTAGAGTGAGTTATAGTTTTAGTGCAAGATATGAAATATGCAATAATGAAAAAAAAAAGTCGTGAGACTTTGTTATTTTTAAGAGTCTAATGGTATAAAGACTCTTGCGATTCGTATTGGAATTTCGGATATAATTGGGATACGAGTTAGTTGTGATAAGCTTAACATTTATTTATATTATAAGTAAGTGAATACTTATGGGATTAAATCGACTATGTATATTCGGAAAATACGGGCTAATGTTATGAGAGATATACACAATTAGCCGGATTATATTGTGTATATATATATATATATATATATTTATATATGAGCACATTGAGACGTATATATATGATATGTTTAAATATATCTGTATGTGATTGGTATATTTGTATGAAACATACCCCTCGAGTGCTATCATGGGAAGTTATGCCTTTTGGGTGAGGCCCCTGACTTGAGGAGTTGGGAGCGTATAGTCCCCAGGTCATAGTGTCCATTTTATATTGTGTGATTTTTATCAGGGATGAGACGTGGTGGGTATGTTTCATTCTCATTTCTAGGGAGGAACTATGATCGCTTCCCATTTATTTCGATTGGGTTTTTACTAAGTCGGTGTGATAGTCTGACCGCTGGTGCCCAGATGATGTGTGAGTAATTCCCTGGAAGATGATAGCATTGAGAGACTACATCCATTGAGTTATAGCTCTAAGGGATGGTTATTATACTTATATAGTGTGTGATATATAAGTATGGATATACTTGATGTGTATTGTATATTGTATATATATTTATATGAGATGTGAAACATATATATATATATATATATTTGGACATAATAAAGAAAGGAATGCGAGATAAATTCTGGATGAGCTCGCCTTGATTATATGTTTAGATGGAACTTCGATGAGGAGATGTTTTAGTACCATGATTTGAGTGCATGGGGACCTTATAGATATCATTTAAGGTATGGAGGATTTATAGTTAAGTTGGGAGTTTAAACTTGTTGTTGTTCGCGCGAAGGACTTAGTATTAGTACAAGCGCTTGTGGTATGGCTCCTTGGCAGAATTGAGAGTTCTTACCATATTTTATTGGTAGATGGGATGGAGTTATCCTGGTTGTAAATTTGAAGCTAGCAAGACACTCCACGTATGAACCTTAACGACGTCGGGAGTGGACAGATGTTATAAAATGCAAGGATGTTGGTTTTAACGATAAGTCACCTAATGTAGAGGAAACACTATTGAGTGAGAGCCATTTCATGATTGTATAATTATATAAAGATATAAGTGCTATCAAGAAGAAATGAAATTTTCCTCTCTCCAGAAGTATGTGGGTGAGGTATGGGAAAGGAAATTGATTTGAGACTTATAGCCAGGCTTTGAATGGAAGGCAAATTGAGAGCAAATATGTTTTGGGTGTGATATTCATAATGCTTTTGCAGAGAGTAGGTGCCCTAATTAGTTGGACTTTCCATTTGGACAACATGGAAGGATTTTGTGGTAAAAGTACATTAGTAGATTAATGAATAGGATTTAGACCGTCCCATTGGTGTCCCTTAGACCGTTATATCTCGATGACCGACGATGCGAGGGAGTAGTGTAATGGGAGGGTTCCTTATTTGGATTTCTCTTTGCGAGACATCCTACACATGAAACCGAGTCAATATTGAAAGTCGAGAGAGGTCTTGGGCACTAGGAATATAATTAGAATAATACTCATATTACGTGTATTAGAAACACCTTGATCTTAAGTCTACAACGAAGTAAAGCCAGTTGGACTAGTGGCGTTGATATAGGAAAATTGTTGTGAGTTAACCACAAGAAGATTGGTGGGTTAACCTTAAGAAGGATTGGATTTCCAGGTATCGGAAGAATTAAATTTCGAATTATTCGGGTTAGGAAAAACCCAGGTGTTAGTTTATCCTAAAACTATCCGAGATAGAAGGACATGAAAATGAATTCGTAGAATATATACCTGAGGGTAAGCTATAAACAAGGTTAAATGGTATGACGTATTGAATGTCGTGTGAGAATGATGATAATTCAAGCATTTATGTGCAACGAGAGGTAGCACACCTGAGATGGGTTGAAACGCTATGGAAAGCCATTTAAAAGGAACCTATTGATGAAAAAGATACCAAATTATGGTGAGAAAATAGAGCGGAGTCTTACTCAATCGAGTATTGAAGATTCATACTTTAATTATTCGGTATAGGAAATTTACCTTGGAGATTATGAGAGAGATAGTAATCTGAATGTTTATACAATACGTAGCGATGAGAATAAAATACTTATGAGAAGTGTATGATTAGGTTGTGAATATGCCTATGAATCTTAATAGGATGTGTGTATGCCTATTATGTAATATTATTATTAAGTGCGCTAATGGGTGTTAACCCGAGGGTGCAGGAATAGTATATATACGAATAGCGATGATGAGAATAGATATATATGAGCATACGCCTTGAGAAGGGTGGAATATAGTGGGAGACCATTGTGTTAGGCTATATCTAAATTTGGTTAAACTAGAACGTAATGTATATACCGATCCTAGAGTAGTGGTACAAGTTATATCTGAATTTCGAGGACGAAATTTTGTTGTAAGGGGGGAAGTATGTAATACCCCGTACTTTTAAAGATATTTAAATTACACTGTGGGTGTAATTTGGTAATTTGAAGAATTATTATGAATAGTAATTCTGGGATTAATCAGTGAAATTAAATAAATTCAATATTATAAAGTGAATGTAAATATTAGTTTTTGAGTGACAGATTAATATTTACTTGGATTATATTCCGAGACTAAGTATATGAGTAGATTATTTTTATTACATGTCGCAGTTGGGTAAAGCGACGAAGGAAAATATTTTAAATTGGAAAACATGCGTATTGTATGTGTTGGGACTAATTAGTGAATTTTAGTTAAGTGATTCGGATGGGTATTTCGACTGCGCCATTGGGTTCGGAATGGCCGAGATAGTAAAAATAGAGTACCCGGGGGTAGTGTTTGGGTTTTGGGCATTTTTGTACCCGTATAGACTCGTAATTGAGTAAACGAGTCATTTTTGGGTTAATAAGGGACAAGCCCTCTATTTCTCTCTTATAAGTCACGAGAGAGTGGGAGAAAGGAAAGGAAAGAGAGGAATAAAGGAAGAGGAGAAAAGAAGAGAGAAATGGGAGATTTCGGCCAAACTCCGTCAGATTCGACTCGAGGTCGTCGAATTTCATCCTCCAGGCAAGTGTGTACTTACTTTATTATATTTTATGCATTAATCTCATATTATAGTTGGCAAACTATATGATTTCGGTTTAGAACGATTAAAATAAATTTGGGGAAATTTGTATATGAGTTTACATATTAATGTAATGTAAATTCTTAACGATTTCTAGTGCTAAATCCATGTGAATGGAGTGAAGAAAATGATTGAAATGGGTTAAAATGATAAGTTGGGTTTTTTTATGGTTTTAAGGTTTAAATCTAAGAGAAATGGTTTAATACCCCAAATTAATTGATGTGTTAGTTGTAAAACATAGATTAGATGTTTATGGAGTTGTTGGATGAGATTAGAAACAATGAAAATGGAGAAATATGGAGGTTTGGATTTTTGGAGAAGAATGTGAATAGTGACTAGCATCACTTCTGAACTATTTCAACTAGGAAGACAGCCGATTCAGCTCTCGTTTAAAACATAAAAGTTGTAAACATTTTCGATACGGTCGCGTGGGCACCGATCGCGTATTTTTCTGATTTTTTTTGGATTTATAATGAATTTTCTACAGAAGTAGTTCTGACATGGAAACTCTGACTGACATAACGGAACCGATTCCATTTCTGGGGGATTCGGTTCGTTTTTCTAGGGGATTCGGTTCCATTTTTTTAAATGGATTCGGTTCCATCTTTTGTACAGATTTTCAGTGCTATTGCAGAATTTTGGAGAAACCCTTAGAATCCAAAATTGTGAAATTTGAGGAGAAAAATACCTTAAATCGGTAGAGTATTGGGACCTTATGTATTGTCTTGATATGTGAGTGTGGTAGTACCCTTCGAGTGAGTAGAATACGTACGAATAAAGTATGGGAATACGTATTTGGGGTAGTATTTTAAGTATGCGGCAGTTTATATTATTGTGAATTTGAAAATTCGAGGATATTGGTTATCGCTATAAGAGTTTGGAGATTATAGCCATAAAATATTGATAAGAGGTATAAATAATATATTCCGTGTCGTTAAAGTATATATTATGATACGAATGAATATATTGGGGTTGTAGGTATTATCATCGTACGGTGAGAAAAGCTCAGAATATAAAATATTGAGAAATGATTTAAAATCAATAAACGCGTAGGATATTCGAGATATAAACATACTACGTGGGAAATTTACTATACGCTTTGTGCGTATGCCCGAATGTTATTATATACGTGGGTTAAATAATTACCTATGGGTAATTATGTATAGGTGAGATAAATACCTATAATTATAATATGGTTGTGTGAATACCTAATTGATGGTATATTTATATAGGTGGAATGTGTCCCAATACGATTGTTTATTATGTGTATGACATACCTACCATACTTACTATCACGGGAGGTTGGCGTTCGGAAGAGGACAATCTTATCATGTGTTGCCTTCGGGGGGATTTTAGATTTGGTACCTCAAGAACATAGGGTTGTGAAAGGCTTATTTGTGATTCGATAAGTCTGCTGCTTATGGGAGCATAGGTATGTGCGTGACCCATGGGTACGTGAACTATGTTCGCCTCCAATACGTGTGGTTTGCATTGTTACAGTTCCTGAGTGATGTGGAACGGGTAATCCATTTTGTACGAGATGTACTTGGAATTGGATAACGGAGTATCTGTGCACTGATGTTAAGCCTATGGGTGCCGGATATGAATATATGTATTGAGATTAACATAAATGTGTACTTGAGATAATCCACGGTTCCTTAATATTATAGCTCGGTGGATGATTAATATACTTTTTCCGTGTAGTATATTGTTTATATATATGAGATGAGATATCATATAACGTAGCCCTGCATAAAAAAGGGAAAATAATGAATAAAGTTATATACTCCTTCTGGTAGATTTATATCCGGATTTATATGAATATGGATCATATGTTAATGAGAACTATTAATATATACGGGATGGTATAAATGTGGTATGTACTTAAGGCTTAATGGATCCCGATGATCAACATTATCACGTAGTAGTGTATCTGGGGGGTTCCTTGTTTGGATTTCACTTCGTAAGACACCCCACGCACGAACGTAATGTAATGTTTGGAATGGGGAGAAGTTTAGTACTTAGTACTCGGATTTGGGGGGATTTTGGAAGATAAGGGAAATACCTTAGTAGGAAGGATAGTTTGACTAGGTTGATTAAAAAGGTATGCGATAGTTTTGCACTATTAGAAGAGGGGTGAGGGGTATCTCATGGGAGTGAGATACCAATTTAAATATGAGATAAAACATAATTTCCTAAATAAAGTATTTATGCACTTGCAAAATATTTTCACAACTCGGGCTCTGAACCATTTATATATTTTTCCCCTCTTGCTATATCTCTCTCTATATATATACATATATAGGTGTCCAAACACAGGGACGCGTGGATGATGATTCTTTCGAGTCAGACGTTTGTTGCAGTAGCTGTGGATGCAAGCAGGTTTATATTAGACACTTCTATCATTGAGATCTAGATAGGAGGTATTATAGAAAAATTCGGGCTTATGGCCCAACTGTACTCATTTATTCTTTTATCGCCTTTTAGTACGACATTCGATTTGGTTGTATGATTGTACCGAGTGTTCGGTTATTTTATTTTATTTCATTTCAGTTGCTGCATATAAACTATTGTAATTCTTTTATATGAATGGTTTGGTTAAAAAGATTAGTTAATTAAAAATTTGACGCCGGCTAAATGGGATATTAGTAATTAAATTGGTTTTCGATAGTGATGCTAAGAATGAACCATATGAGACTCCTGTTTTAATTTGATATAGGAGTGATCGCCCGGTATTTTATTAGGCGGGGTGTCACATCTTTTTAGTGATACTTGGAAGGGGCATAATTTTGGCATACAAACTCATAATTTCGTGCCTTTCGTGGCCACGCATAGCTAATCGAGAGTAGCACGCTGTCTTAGGTGTATTTTCAATTAGGCCAAAAATTATGGAAAGTCTAAAATACACTTGAAGTTGGAAAGAGCGATGATAATTCACCGAAATGACACCAAACTTGTTAGGAAGCTATGTGAGACTAATATGAACCTAACCGAGTATATATGAAGTTATAAATATAATCCTATGATTTATAATAAATGGCAGAGTGTAGCTTTTCAGTATTGGAGCATATTTAATATGAACGGGCTCAGAAGTACTCGATATATATATAAGTTGTGTAAATTATATACATGTGAGTTGAATTCAATTGTGTGTAATTATTTGTTACTCGAGGATGATATCTAAGAGATTGTGCATAGTGGGTGGTCCAACCCTGGCCATTCCAGTAGTGTTTGTACTGTGCTCCAGGTTATAGTGCTCGAGTGGCTCCTACCGTGATGAGAGGGGGATGTCACACATGTATTTAAGGAAGGTGTCTAAAAATCCTAGTGCCTATGTATGTATAACCGCCTCAATTATTTTGTTTACAATTTGGGATCGGTGGTGAGATTCTGACCCGGTGACCTGCAGTGACACGAGATGTACCCGGCACCCGATAGCAAGTACGAGGGATGCATATTATAGGACCTAGATATGAGAATTCTATGTATATATACGTGTAGCGAGTGATATGTGTATATATTTATATATAACTTGTGACTATCTATTGGCAATATTGATGTGACATTTAGTATATTGAGTAATGGGAATTTATCTATAGAGAATGTGTGACTATTTATTGACGACATCGTGTGACATTTAGTATGTTCATATATATGAGAATTACATATGTTATACTAATCGAACTAATGTGCTTAATTTAGAATGAGATGATTAGTGTGCTAGTTAAGATAGTTATCATGGTCTAATTTGATTGAGTAATAATTAGATGAAATAAATGAATGTGATAGGTGTGCTCTATAGTTGAGAGGTGAGATGGTCTTCAAGTGAGTGCGAACCTAAAATAAATTATGAACATTATATACTACGCATTTCATTTATTGTAGTAAAATGATTGCTAAACACTTGCTTTAAATCGAGCTCTGACCCGTTTGCAGAATATTTTCTTTTCTTAAAGATATTTTCAGGTGTCCAGCCACTGTAACAACCCTCGCTTTTGAGAATCGATTTTATATTAATTTACTATATGAAGTAATTATATAAAATGCCGAAAAATGAAGTAAATATTAATTGAATGAGTTAAAAGTTGATATTTACTTAGTTGTTGCATATTTACTGTATGTGTATGTAAATATCATCATGTTAAGTTTTATAGTGTCATAAGATTTAAATGACATTGATGGTTTAAAATGAAACCGGAATTCGAAATGAGTTATAAAATGTCCAAATGATAATTTGGAGGACGTATTTAGTTTCGGAACATGCGAGACAGTCAAAACGCGTGCCATATTGTATTTTTATGTTTTGGGCACTTTTGACTGATTTTAATATAAATGTTTAGTTGCGAATCATTTTAATGTGGTACTTACCACTTAAGATGGGAATTGTAGACTTAAGCCACCATTAAGTCTTGCTTTACATTTATTTCCCTTAAGTATATTTGTTAACCTAGAGAGAAGAGAGATGAAGAGAAAGAGTAGAGAAAGGAGAAGAAATTGAAGATTGAGATTGGATTCTTTCTACTACACAGGAAAAATCTGAATTTGCAAGATTGAGGCAAGTTTTATACTTGCTATAATGCGATTTCAGATGAATGATTAGTATGGATAATTTTGAATTAATCATGGTTTAACTATGTTAGGTTCTTTTTTTGTGGATTTATGGGTTTTGAATCATTAAAGGATGATTTGGATGATTATTGATGTCTATGGTAGTAGTTAGATGTATTTATGATGTATTTATGATGTATTGATGACAATAAATGATATTGGTTTGGATGGATTTTCAGTTGGGGAAAAATTTAGGAGTCCAAGACTCCATAGCCAAACTTGGCAAAATTGCAGGGCCAAATCGATTCGGCCCCTGGGCGAATCGATTCGCATAGGTCCAGTTTCCAGGTCTGCTTGGACCGAATTGATTCGGCTTGGCCAAATCGATTCGGTAGTTTACAGAATGCCAGTTTTCCTTATGCGAATCGATTCTCTTTTTGGGCGAATTGATTCGGTCCTTGGGCGAATCGATTTGTTTTTCTATTGTTTTTGAGTTAGTTTTGTAATTCAATTCTAACTCATTTTCTTTAGGTTTAGGGCCTAGGAACCTTCTTCTATGAAGTAAACTTAGAGTCCTAGAGTTTTAGGTGAGTGAGTTGATTATCCTTGATTAGAATGGGTTATGTGGGGGTTATTCCGGGGGTTTGCGAATAGAGGTTAGGGTGTTTTTTTCCTTTACTTAAATAATAGGAGTCTAGGAGATTATGAAGTCGTATTTGGAGACTTTAGAAGCTAATTTGAGATATGATGGTCTATTATAAAGCCCAAAAGGAGGCTTGGGAGAATAACTTGAGAGTTAATTATTCATTGAGGTTGTTATAATGATGCGAAATACGCATAGCTCCGGATAACTATAATGCATTTGATAAAATGGAAATGAACTTGGAAACGAATAAAGTAAATGATAATTTACTTAATCATGATGTAGTAATTAATAAATGGATTTAACCCACACTCTCTAAATGCCATCTTAAGGGAAGTTCGCGCGTGAGGTGAATCCCCCTGGTTAGTGAATGCAGGGTGGATATAGTCCTAGGCCATATGAGCGCTTGTTGTATATTTTCTGCGATGGGTAGGTAATTCCGGGTGTGTTTATGACTACCCCACAAACATATGGCCGCTTCCCGACGTTTCGATAGGATCCTAGGTTGTCTAGATGATAGGCCCTGGAAGATGATGGTCATTTAGGGGCGTGCACAGTCGGGAAACCCGGACGGGCGGTCCTAGAATCGTTATATATGTATATTTATAACTATTCTAACATCAAGTGGGACTTGATGGATATTAATGCCATAAAAAGCATACAATTGAGATACATGCCACAAAGAGCATAATAACATGCCATAAAGAGCATACAATTGAGATACGTGCCACAAAGAGCACATGATAGAATTTGTATTCCTGATAAGGAATGGAAAGATAAAAATGAAGGTGAAACATGATAAAGGTTTTAGATTAATTATGATTATTCATTTCCTCTTGTATAACTGAATTTAAATTATAATCATTTAATTATTTTAAGTTATTGTATGAAGTTACCATGTTAGAATGTCATCTTTATCATCCATGATTAACTGTTCATAATTGTCATACTTTTTATTTATCTTGTGATCACATAAAATCGGGCCCTGAACCGTTCTTCTTTCTTGTTGTCCATAAATATTATAACCGCTCAGGTGCTCCACCGCAAGGACGCCCGTACTGACCTCCCATTCCGGTGTCTTTTGACGAGCCGTGACATTTTGCGGATATCATGGGATGTCTTGTGTAGACGCATTCATTTTTGTTCTCTAGATATGATCGGATCTTGAAATCGGGCGTATGGCCCAACCTTTTGTAATTTTATAATGAATGTAAAATGTAACTTAATGAACTTGTTATACATTGTATGAAATCTATTGACCGACATTATATATTCGGTCCTCTTATTGTATCCTTGTTATTGTTGTTATTGTATTATATTTTTGGGACTTCCACTTTCTTTTCAATTATCGGGCTGGCCACCCCTTATTTTGGTGAGAGGGTTGTCACAGATGGTATCAGAGCATCATGTTCTAGAGTCTTTAGGATCTATGCAGACTTTTCACGTTCTACCATAGCATTCTTTGATATAGAGCCTAATGTTAGGACTGCTTTGTTGCCTATGTTTACATTCTTCTGTAAGATAGATTGTTTTATATAGTATTCTAACTCTATTGTTTCTCCGTCTCAGATGCCGCCTAAGAGAGGTCGCCCAGCGAGACATAATAGAGTTGTAGATGGGGATGATGTTCCTTTGCCGCCGCCACAGGGGAGTATAAATGTTGCTGATGTACCAAATACAGTGGCCCAAGCGGTCAATGCAGCGATGACTGACGTGGTTAAACAAATGCCATAAGATCAACAATGGGCTCCGAATGCACAAGCTCCTACCGGACCTTCTGCGTAGGAAAGAGTTAGGGAGTCCTTCCTGAAGGGCCATCCCTCGGAATTTGATGGAGGCTCGGATGTTATAAGGGCAAATCAGTAGAAGAAAGACATGCAACGCCATCTTCGAATGGTGGAATGTAGTGAGGAGAGAAATAAAGTCCTTCTTACTTTAAATCTTGTCGGATCCGTGTTACACTGGTGGGAGTCTATGACTACGCCAGAACAGAGGGATACAATGACAATTGCTAATTTTTGGGCCCTATTTGACTGAAAGTACTTGCCTCCCGCAATTCAAAGGGAGATGCGAAGGAAGCTTCAAGACGTAGTATAGGAAGAGAGATCTGTTGCGGAGTATGAAGAGGAGTTCACCCGGTTGGCAAGTTTTTTACCGGATGAGGTGACTCCAAAGGAGAGGATAATCTCCAAGTTTATGGGAGGTTTACATTGGTGGATAAGACAACATTTATTGGGCAATCCGGCGTTGCAAACCTTTGGGGATGTGTTGAATGCTGCAATGCTTCATTGCCAGGAGCATAGATTGTTTATACAAAATAACAAGAAGGCTTCAATGATGGTTTAAGGGGGAAAACCTGGAGGTAATGGGAGTGGAGGAGGATCATTTTCTTCATCCCAATCTTCGGGAAGTAAGCAGAGAGAGAGGGATCCCCAGCAAGGGGATTTGTCTAAGAGATAATGTTTTGGTGGGTTCATAGCGGGTGGCAATAACAATAGGTAGGGTCAAGGTGGACCACCACAGCAGCAAGCAGGTAGAGGTGGAAATGGAGGTAGAGGCCATCAGGGCCGAGGTGGTGGGCAGTTTCGAAATAATCAAGGGCGAAACCAGGAGAATGTGATGAACAAATGTTTTCAGTGCGGAGAGCTGGGTCATTATTAGAGGTCATGTCCTCAGTTGATTGGAGGACAGCTTCCTAGGGCTCCACATCATCCATACGTTCAGTTTCCGCCCCAGGCACCTAATCCGTTTGTTCCTCCACAGCAGGGACAACTATAGTATGGTCGGGTTTATCACATTCAGGAGGCTATCCTTCCTCCAGCCCCTCCAGCACTGCCAGCGATTGAGGGTAAGTTTCTTATTCAGGAGCATATGGGCCGAGTACTATTTGATACGAGTGCGACACACTCTTTTATTTCTAGGAGTTTTGCTCAGACCACAGAGTTGATAAAATCTACTGAGAGTACTTTCACTAGTGTTGAATCTTCTATGAGTGATGGTTCATTGATTTTCTTTGTTTGTAAAAACATAGGAATTAATCTTGGTAATTTGTTCTTTGAGGCCGATTTGCTCGTCCTTGACATGGTCAGGTATGATGTGATTTTGGGCATGGATTGTCTAACGAAGTACCATGCTATAGTTAACTGTTATGGGAAGAGTATAGTGTTTGCCATTCCGAGCCAAGAAATGTTCTTGGTAGTTATGCCTCGTTTAGAATGAGGTACTAGTAATTATTTATATTGTATTGCGGAGGAGACTTCTAGGGATGTAGTTGAGCCCTTGGATTCTATTCCGGTTGTTAGAGATTTTGAAGATGTTTTTCGGGAAATACCGGGTTTGCCTCCTAGTAGGGAGATTGAGTTTGTGATTGATTTAGTGCCGAGAACTCGACCGATCGCGAGAGCTCCTTATCGTATGGCTCCTGTTGAAATGAGGGAGTTAAGAGATCAAATTCAGCAGTTGTTGGAGCAAGGGTTTATTCGGCGTAGCACATCATCGTGGGGTGCTCCGGCGTTGTTTGTGAAGAAGAGGGACGGTTCTCTCCGATTATGTGTTGACTATAGAGAGTCGAATAAAGTCACCGTCCGTAATAAATACCCGTTGCCTCGGATTGATGATTTATTTGATCAACTTGGGGGAGCGTCGTACTTATCTAAGATCGATTTGAGGATGGGGTATCATCAATTGCGGATACGGGAGCAAGATGTGTCCAAGACTGCTTTCCTGACGAGGTACGGGTCCTATGAATTTTTAGTTATGCCTTTCGGACTAACCAACGCCCCTGCCATGTTTATGGACCTCATGAATAGGGTATTTCAGGACTTCCTAGACCAGTTTTTTATTGTGTTCATCGATGACATCCTAGTTTACTCTCAGACGGAATCTAACCATGCTTCTCATTTGCGGATGGTATTGCAAAGATTGAGGGATCACCAATTGTATGCGAAGTTCGAGAAGTGTGGCTTTTGGTTACAGGAAGTTCAGTTTTTGGGCCATGTTGTGTCATCTCAGGGTATATCGGTGGATCCGAGCAAGGTGGTTACGGTGAGGGAGTGGGGTAAGCCCACGATGCCTACCGAGATTCGTAGTTTTCTGGGTTTGGCGGGTTATTACCGCCGGTTTATCAAGGGTTTTCTAAAATCGCTAGCCCTTTGATAAATTTAACCCGGAAAGGGGTGATATTTGTTTGGGATAACTCTTGTTAGGCCTCTTTTGACGAGCTCAAAGATAGGTTGACTTCGGCTCCTGTCCTTACATTGCCAAAATCGAGATTGGAATATCTAGTCTTCACCGATGCATTTCTTCAAGGATTAGGAGGTGTGCTTCAACAAGAGAGGCGGATTATTGCTTATGCTTACCACAAGCTAAAGCCCCATGAAAGGAACTATCCGGTGCATGACTTAGAACTTACCGCGGTTGTCTTTGCCTTGAAGATTTGGAGGCATTATCTCTTAGGGGAGAAATTCAGTCTTTTCACGGACCATAAATCGCTGCAATATTTATTTTCACAGAAATATTTGAATATGCGACAACGCCGATGGTTGGAGTTCGTGAAATATTATCAATTTGATATCCATTATCATCCGGGCAAGGCAAACGTTGGGGTAGATGCCTTGAGTAGGAAGCCCGAGGGAGAGTTAGCTGATGTATGGAAAGCTAAGTGGAAAGAGCTCAGTCAGGAGGATGCGGTGGTGAGAGCGTTCATGTCAGTGATGATCATTACTCCTACCATTATGGAAAGGGTTGTGAAAGCCCAAGGAAGGGATAAGGGTTGTCAGGACCATGTACACTGATTACTATTCGAGGGAGCGGAATCCTACTCAATAAGTTCAGAGGGTGGATTACGCTTCCATGGGAGACTCATTATTCCGGAGGAGGGGGATTTGAGACGGACGGTGATGGCAGAATCTCATGGGTCTAAATTTATGGTACATCCTGGTGGGGAAAAGATGTATCAAGATATGCGCCGCCAGTATTGGTGGCCAGGCATGAAGAGGGATATTTCTGAGTTTGTATCCCAATGCACTACTTATCAATTAGTCAAGATCGATCATCAGCGACCGACAGGTTTATTGCAACCATTGGAGATTCCAGTGTGGAAATGGGAGAGCATATCGATGGATTTTATTATGGGCTTACCTAGATCACCGAGTAGTCATGATTCTATATGGGTGATTGTCGACCGCTTGACTAAGTCGGCACACTTTCTACCCGTGCGTAAAGATTATGATACAGCTCTCTACGCCCAGTTATTCATCGCGGAGGTTGTTAGACTCCATGGGGTGCCTTTAAATATAGTTTACGACCGAGACAAGATCTTTGTTTCCCACTTTTGGCGAAGTTTCCAAGAGGCGATGGGGATCGAATTGAAGTTAAGAACTTCTTATCATCCTCAAACAGATGTCCAGACTGAAAGAGTAAACAAAATGTTGGAGGATATGCTTCGCATGTGTATCTTGATTTCAAGGGTGGTTGGGAACAATACCTTCCATTGGTTGAGTTCGCTTATAACAACTCGTACCAATTTACTATTGGAATGGCGCCCTATGAAGCTCTTTATCGCTGGCCTTGTAGATCACCCGCTTGTTGGTTGGAAGTGGGTGATAATAAATTCCTTGGACCTGAAATGATCCAAGATACTTCTTCAAAAATTGAACTCATTCAGAATCACATTCGAATAGCCCAAGATCGATAAATGAGATATGCCTATGCGGGTAGAAAGCGTATTGAGATGGAAGTTGGAGATCAAGTCTTGGTGTGCGTGTCACCAATAAAAGGCATTAATCGTTTCGGGAAGAAAGGAAAGCTTGCGCCACGTTTTGTTGGACCTTTCCTAGTTATTGCGAAGGTGGGTCGAGTGGCGTATCAACTTGCCTTATTGGAACCTTTACAACAAATCCATGACGTTTTCCATGTTTCCTCTTTGAAGAAGTATAAGAGGTGCCAAGGTGCCCTTTGGCAAATTCCATTTGAGGATATCGAGTTGCAACCCGACATTTCATATGAAGAACAACCGATTGCTATCTTAGAGTATGGGGAGCATAGGTTGAGGTCTCGCGTGGTGCCCTTGGTGCGTGTCCAATGGAGTCATCACAATGCTAAAGAATCGACGTGGGAATGTGAGGATGATATTCGGGGAAAGTATCTCCATCTCTTCTTACAAGGTACGCTTCAATTTTGGGAAAAAAATTCCCTCATAAGGGGGGGATTATGTAACAACCCTCGCTTTTGAGAATCAATTTTATATTAATTTACTATGTGAAGTAATTATATAAAATGCCGAAAAATGAAGTAAATATTAATTGAATGAGTTAAAAGTTGATATTTACTTAGTTGTTGCATATTTACTATATGTGTATGTAAATAATATCATGTTGAGTTTTATAGTGTCATAAGATTTAAATGATATTGATGGTTTAAAATGAAATCGGAATTCGAAATGAGTTACAAAATGTCCAAATGATAATTTGGAGGTCGTAGTTAGTTTCGAAACATGGGAGACAGTCAAAACGTGTGCCATATTGTATTTTTATGTTTTGGGCACTTTTGACTGGTTTTAACATAAATGTGTAGTTGCGAATCATTTTAATGTGGTACTTACCACTTAAGTTGGATATTGTAGACTTAAGCCACAATTAAGTCTTTCTTTACATTTATTTACCTTAAGTACATTTGTTAACCTAGAGAGAAGAAAGAGGAAGAGAAATAGTAGAGAAAGGAGAAGAAATTGAAGATTGAGATTGGATTCTTGCTACTACACAAGGAAAATCTGAATTTGCAAGATTGAAGCAAGTTTTCAACTTGCTATAATGTGATTTAAGATGAATGATTAGTATGGATAATTGTGTATTAATCATGGTTTAACTATGTTAGGGTTTTTTTGTGGATTTATGGGTTTTGAATCATTAAAGGATGATTTGGATGATTATCGATGTTTATGGTAGTATTTAGATGTATTTATGATGTATTGATGACAATAAATGATATTGGTTTGGATGGATTTTCAGTTGGAGAAAAATTTAGGAGTCCAAGACTCCATAGCCCAACTTAGCAAAATCGCAGGGGCAAATCGATTCTGCCCCTAGGCGAATCGATTCGCATAGGTCCAGTTTCCAGGTCTGCTTGGATCGAATCGATTCGGCTTGGCCGAATCGATTCAATAGTTTACAGAATGCCAGTTCTCCTTGTTCGAATCAATTCGCTAGGGCGAATCAATTCGGTCTTTGGGCAAATCGATTCGTTTTTCTGTTGTTTTTTAGTTAGTTTTGTAATTCAATTCTTACTCATTTTCTTTAGGTTTAGGGCCTAGGAACCTTCCTCTACGAAGTAAACTTAGAGTCCTAGAGTTTTAGGTGAGTGAGTTGATTATCCTAGATTAGAAATGGGTTATGTGGGGGTTATTCCGGGGGTTTGCGAATTGAGGTTAGGGTGTTTCTTTCCTTTACTTAATTAATAGGAGTCTAGGAGATTATGAAGTAGTATTTAGAGAATTTAGAAGCTAATTTGAGATATGATGGTTAAAGCCCAAAAGGAGGCTTGGGAGAATAGCTTGAGAGTTAATTATTCATTGAGGTTGTTATAATGATGCAAAATACGCATAGCTCCGGATAACTATAATGCATTTGATAAAATGGAAATGAACTTGCAAAAGAATAAAGTAAATAATAATTTACTTAATCATGATGTAGTAATTAATAAATGGATTGAACACACCC
This sequence comes from Sambucus nigra, assembly GCA_949130495.1. Taxonomy (NCBI): domain Eukaryota; kingdom Viridiplantae; phylum Streptophyta; class Magnoliopsida; order Dipsacales; family Adoxaceae; genus Sambucus; species Sambucus nigra. Next base: position 618,467,587 of record OX422207.1, read on the forward strand.
TCTCTAAATGCCATCTTAAGGAAGTTCGCGCGTGAGGTGAAGCCCCCTGGTTAGTGAATGCAGGGTGGATATAGTCCTAGGCCATATGAGCGCTTGTTGTATATTTTCTGCGATGGGTAGGTAATTCCGAGTGTGGTTATGACTACCCCGCAGGCATATGGCCGCTTCCCGACGTTTCGATAGGATCCCAGGTTATCTTGATGATAGGCCCTGGAAGATGATGGTCATTTAGGGACGTGCACAGTCGGGAAACCCGGACGGGCGGTCCTAGAATCGTTATATATGTATATTTATAACTATTCTAACATCAAGTGGGACTTGATGGATATTAATGCCACAAAGAGCATACAATTGAGATACATGCCACAAAGAGCATAATAACATTCCATAAAGAGCATACAATTGAGATACGTGCCACAAAGAGCACATGATAGAATTTGTATTCCTGATAAGGAATGGAAAGATAAAAATGAAGGTGAAACATGATAAAGGTTTTAGATTAATTATGATTATACATTTCCTCTTGTATAACTGAATTTAAATTATAATCATTTAATTGTTTTAAGTTATTGTATGAAGTTACCATGTTAGAATGTCATCTTTATCATCCATGATTAACTGTTCATAATTGTCATCCTTGTTATTTATCTGGTGATCACATAAAATCGGGTCCTGACCCGTTCTTCTTTCTTGTTGTGCATAAATATTATAACCGCTCAGGTGCTCCACCGCAAGGACGCCCGTACTAACCTCCCATTCCGATGTCTTTTGACGAGACGTGACATTTTGCGGGTATCACGGGATGTCTTGTGTAGACGCATTCATTTTTATTCTCTAGATATGATCGGATCTTGAAATCGGGGGTGTGGCCCAACCTTTTTCAATTGTATAATGAATGTAAAATGTAACTTAATGAACTTGTTGTACATTGTATGAAATCTGTTGACCGACATTATATATTCGGTCCTCTTATTGTATCCTTGTTATTGTTATTATTGTATTATGTTTTTGGGACTCCACTTTCTTTTCAATTCTGGGTTGTTTAAAATGCTTTCTTTAAATTACAAAACAAAATTTTTGGCAACCCGTTTTCTGAAATATTGAGTGGTTATCCCGTATACTCTTTATATTGTTACGATGCTGAGAATGATTCCATCCATGATTCCTGTATTATTGGAGTATCGGGCTGGCCACCCCTTATTTGGGTGAGTGGGTTGTCACAACCACATGGATGCCAGACTTAACTTATCTGTTCCAGGGTTACGTAGCTACAACATATGATAATGGTTGCAGGATTTGAGCTAGATGCATCATTTCTTTATTCTTAGATTAGGAATCTTATTTCAGTTGTGGTTTCACTTAGGGCATGTTGCCCATTTACTTTTAGACGCAATGTTTGGATGTTGTATTAATTTGCTGGATTATTATTTTGGGATTTTCACCCAATGGATTATTTGACAAGTCATTTATTCATTCAGTATTGTTTTAGACTCAATGACTGGTTTTAAGTTTAGTTATATTCCGCATGTTTATTTATTCAATGAAAGATAAAATTTGGCACCAGCTTTTCAAATACTAGGTGGTTTGTAAATTTTAAAAAGTTTTCGAAAGTGATGCTAAGAACGAACTAAATGAGATTCCTATCTTAATTTGATATAGCACTGATCACCCGATATTTTATTAGACAGGGTGTCACATATAATCCTAGGATGTACCGATTATAATTCTCTGTCAAAATATCATACACGTTTTAGAACCATTATACAAGCAGTTTGAGATCAACTACTAGGATTTCCTCCCAACTGTTTCGATACGATGTCAATTACCTATATAGGTTGTGAATGTCTATGCAGTGCTAAAATTGAAAGTCCAATCTCCTAGTGATCGACCCAAATTTGACTTATCGAAAACTCTTTTGAGCACCATTTATCGATATGTCTACAGTATATTTAAACCAAATATAAGGCATTTTCACAACCCTAATTCTTTTTTCAAAATGAACTGACACACCTTTATATAAAGGTTAACGTCGTACATGGTCTTAAGAATAAAACCACAGCAAAATTATAGACAATAATAAGGTAATAATAAAGGTAAATCCCTAACAACGAAAATTGGTAATGACATGTATCTTCCACATTTTCATAATTTTGATGTTTCTTATACATCAATAGTTTCCTCTTTACTTAAAAAAATGTTTTTCCATCCACTTGATCTACTTACTAACTAAGAATGGGGTGCGTATTTTATACTAAATTCTAGACATCTTTAAAGTATGTGGATAAGCCAATATCTCATTGAATAAGTTTGAGTAGATACTAATTGTAATAGCAAATAAATGCTCATATATTCTAATTAATTATATAGACTAACGTATGAAGTTGCAAAAATTACGATTATATATATATATATACCTTGAGGTTAACGATGAAGTTTCAAATGGAGAAAATAATGTGACATTAGTATTATTCAATGTAATTTTCCATCAATGAATTAATGATCGGTTAGATTTGTGATTAAATTTACTCTATAAGAATGTAAGAAGAAGAAAAAGAAGAAGAATATGCGAGGAAAGAAGTTATGAGAATTAAAAGAGAGATGTGAACAGCCGAGAGTCTTCAAGGAGATGGAGAAAGCAAAATATATTGTTACTGTGAGGAGAAACCCATAATGAAATTTAAAGATTACCTTGGATGTGATCGAGACAGAATTGAAAGGAATCCATTATTGTGGCAAAATCTCCCACATTACATGCAAGAGTGGAGTCGTTCCCTAGAAAAAGAGGGAAAATAAGGAGGGAAATGAGAAATCTCAGCAAAAGAGGAATTCAGTGGGTTTGTGTTGAAAAACAAAAAAAAATACAAACATGGTAATTTTATTAATAATGTTTACATTTAAATAATCATTGAAAATGAGCCTTGAATCAAACATATATATATATTACTTTTTGGAAAAACCACAACATTAGTTGATTTTTTCTAAAAAAAGGTTATTGTAATATTCATGTTATATTTTAAATAACTCTTTTACTTTAATCGTTATACTGCAAAATTTATAAGCGTTGTAAAAAGAAATATTTCTTCTTCTGAGAAGGCGAGTTCGAGAGTGCTAAAGAATGCTATCTAAGAGACCAAGACGTGAATAGAAGATTGAGTTATATCCCCTTTTAACATTATGGTTATTCTATTTATAGAACAAGAGTCCTAACTGTGTTAACGTTTTCCTTGAGATTGTTTGCTATAGTCAGTCTCTATATTTAGCCTTATCTCGTAGGTTGTTGAGTTATACAAGATTATGTTCATCAAAATTTCATTATTTTTTTGGAGTTCTTCCTTATTTGTCTGTGTTCATTGATCAATTAGGACTACACAACTCTTAACCCCTTCAATATATAATTCTTATAAATTTGTGTTATGCTCATGATCCTCAATTATCGTTAACCAAATTGTTGCTTTTAACGTTGGTCGATGTTAAGTGAACCATAAGAAATAAAATCGCACACATCAAATCGTAAAAATCGTAATTTGGGGTTAGTGCACAAAAATTGGGGGGCAACGTAAATGAAATAATTATGTATCAAGCACACACACACACACTCATACATACATATATATATATATATATATATATATATATAAACACACACATATACATATGTATATATAAACATTATAAGTATGAATTATATAGACTATTTTGGGGATTTTTTGGTTTTAAATATCATATTTCTCACTAAAAATCATGAACCATTTTTAGAAATTTTTAATACCTTTTATGTCAAGATAATTAGCCACAAAAGATCTAGATTTAGTGATGAAACGATATTAAAATGAAAAATATCATGAATGTTTTTTTTGAAAAAAAAATTATTTTGTATTTGTATGGTTTGGAGTTTTTTCTACTAACACGGATTTTATTTTGTAGTTAGGTAGGGGGTGTAGAACTTTTTCTTTAAAAAAAATCGAATCAGTTCAAAACCAACTAAATATGTATGGCATAAACATACACTAATGTTAGTGTATCATGTCTTAATTGTATATTGATTGTACTAACATAACGACAAGACACAAAGTTATTATGGAACCTGTTGGCACTTCGATAACTCTTTGGAACTTATGTACGTAAGTTTGACATTTTAATGAACTACTAGCACATAACCCGCACGATGTGTGGGCGTACTACAATATTTGTTAAAAATGTAACAAAAAAATTAAAATACTAAAATAAAGAACTAACTATAAAAGTAACATGACAGGTTAAGATATTTGTTGGGGTGGGTAAATTACAAGCTTTAAACCAATAGTAAATCGTAACCATTACAATAATATTGTTAAAAATATAAATAAATATAACAAATAATACAAATTTTAAATAGATTATATATACATAAATGACTAGAGAGAACAAATTGATGAATATATTGCACACTATCGTTGAGGTTTAAAGCACATTATGCTTAAAATTAATTCCAATTGCCAAAAATAAATTTAAGAAATTTAAGAAAATTTAACAAATTCAATTACAAAATAGAACAAATATAATTGTATCACATGAACCCAGTATATTAAAAACATGTTAGGCAAAAAATTATGACTTCGGAGTATCTTTAATAAACTTATATAATTATTTTCTATAAGAGTCCATGCCGAAAAAATAATTCATCAAAGAAATATGAAAATATAATATAGAAAATTTGTCTTCCTTTAGAGTAACAACTATTGTATAAATAAATGAAAATCATACAACACTACAAAAATATTACTTATAATTCGCTTGACACACCAAATTTACAAATGGCAAACAACAAATCATAAAATACTCGTAAATAAAACATTTTAACACAACCATGGAACTCATCACACCTAAAATCCCCACAAAAATCACACAAATGCATTACCATGAACAATCGAGATATAAACCAAAATTACCACTGCATTAATTCCAATTAACCAGCCTCGTTATGTTATTCTTCATTATCGCCACCATCTGTACACTGAAGCTAACACGTTAACCTCCACCACCATTTGCATATTGAATGAGTCTGAAAATCGCAAAGGAATACCAAAATGATATACACATCAAATTGAATGTATATATTTAGTGGTGTAAAACGGACGAATACGGAGCGGATACCATTGTATCCACATCTGTATCCGTCAAGACTCCACACTATCCGTATCCGTATCCACCCGGATAATAATTTCAGCTATCCATATCCGTATCCTCTCGGAGTTTTTGGATTCGGATAATATCCTTATCCGTTTTTATTTTTTAAGATACATTAAGATACACATAGCATATTGAACACTAATTTAATCAATTTAATAAATATATAATTTTTCATTTCATGTAAGATATAGAGAATGTGTGAAGCATAAATTAAACTATAAAAGAAGGTTTGAGCAAAAGTACTAACCTTTAGTGTGCATTTTCTTATTCAATTTTGAGCCATTGAAATTTGTATCCTCTTAAGTTTCTCTAATGTTTGTACAAAAATGAAATGAAGCATCATCTTACTTGAAAAGAATAACTCAATTAAAATATTAACGGAGAAAACAAAGAATATATTACAATAAATAAGGGATGTTATTTTTGACCCCTTAAGTTCTTGAAGTGTGTCTTTCTCATCTCCTTTCCTTTGTATCCTTGTCGAATTAAGCATTAAGCTAATCACAACTCGCGAGTTAGTAGTAATGCATAAAGATAAGACATTAATTGTTTGAACATACTAATTCACCCAAATAAAACTTCACCAATATATTGTACTAAAAAGATAAATCCATGAGTTTAATAATACATGTAAAATAAGTTTTTCTTATACATAAAAGTTTCTTCCACCAAAATCCTCCCCCGTAACACAAAAATTATCATCTTCAACTTCCAAGGTCCCACAAAGTTGTATTGGATAAGAAAAAAGAAAAAGTTATAAACGGATTATTAGCATTAGCTATTCATTATCACAAGAAGAACAATACTAACAAAAATATTCAATTAATAATAATACCTGAAAATGAATTTTCGAGAGCCTAGCTATTCATTATCATCAACAACCTTCAAATTTTCTAAAATTTTGCAAACAAATAATAAGTTAGTGTTTATTTATGTTTAATAGTAATGACAAATATAAATTTTATTTTGACTTACCTAGTTTCTCTCCAACAGAAGGCAACCAATCTTTCAAACAAAGAAGAGTCTTGACAGTCTCAGAAGCTAAAGATGAACGTGTATCATCCACAATTCTGCGCCCCCAACTAAAAGCTGACTTTGATGCAATGGTAGTAACAGGAATAGCTAAGATATCACATGCCATCTTCGCAGTTGTGGGCAACTTTGGCCCATTAGTCTTCCACCAATGCAAAATATTAAATGCAAACTCATTATCATCGTCGAGAGGGAATGAAGCTTCCTCCAAGTAGTGTTCTAATTCAGACTTCTGAACTATAGATGAAGAATTAGAGCGCTCCATAATAAACCTTTTAAATCCTCCTGTAAAGCCAGATCTTGCTTGAGGAATAGTATCAACTTCACGAGTAGACTGCTCACATCTATCCCCAAGTATGATGGGAGAACATGAAGATTCACTATTTAGACTTTTATATTCAGCATATAACTCAAACAAAGCGGTGCGAACTCTGCGAATGTAACTTTCTGCCAAAGAATCATAAATCTCACGATAAGCATAGTGAGCAAACTCCATTTTGTACCGAGGGTCCAACACCAGTCCAAATGTTAACACCAAACTACAATCCTCCCAATACTTGTCAAACTTTTCTCGCATTTTCAACGCCATCAAATGAATATAATCCACATTACTTTACATCCATTTATTCAACTGATAATTAATATTACAAACATCATTGAAATAATAGTTTGCAGTTGAGTATTTTGTCCCTAAAAAGCGATTTGTCATTTCATAAAAAAATTTCAAACATTCACAAATTTTTTCCCCCGTTCCCAATCATGCTCATTTAGACGAAACTCATAATCACAATCCAACTCTGCCAAGCGCTCAAAAGATCCTCTCAATTCTATGGAACTCTCTATCATAAGATACATAGAATTCCATCTAGTTTGACAATCTAATTCCACATTCTTTTTAGAATTCAAACGAGTCTGTCGTAATGCAACATTCCAAATTTGATTTCTTTGAAGTGATGACCCAACGTGCTTAACACTATTACGAATTCTCTTAATAAAAGTATCAATCACTTTCAACCCATTCCTAACAATCAAATTAATAATATGAGCAGTGCAACGAGTATGAAACATATCACCATTTTGGAAGAAGAACTTTCTTTCAATTCAACCATGACTTAATACGCTCTACCATTGGCTTATTGTATCCAGCATTATCAACTGCAATAGTCATGAGCTTTTTATCAATATTCCACTCTAAGATTCTAGTCTTCACCCATTCAGCTACATTTTCAGCATCATGTAGACATTCGATCCAACAAAAAGAAATTATTTTCTTATGCAATTTCCATTCATTATCTATGTAATGGCAACTCAAACAACAATACCCAGTTCCTTAATGTTTAGGAGTCCAGATGTCTATAATGAGGCTAACCCTAGATGAAAGACTTTCAATGCTCTTATAAAGTTTTTCTTTTTCACATTTAAAACCTCTTTTTAAATCATTTCTCACAGTAACTCTTGACCAAAATTTATAAGTAGGACAACAATAAGAAAGCCAATACCTGAAGTACTCGTGCTCGGCCATAAGAAAAGAATAATCATGTTTAGCAACCATTTGAGCAAATAAAAATCTCTCCACATCTGGGTCAAATTTGTAAGTGCCAAACTTTGGAACCGGATCACTAGATGAGTTAACTGCGCCAATAAGTTTCTGTCGAATGTCTCCTCCACTCGCAACCTTACGTTTACACAATTTGAGATGGTTGCTCAAGTGTGAGGTTCCTTTTGAACTCCCCGCATCAAACTTTCTTTTGCAATGGGTGCAAGTCGCCCTAACAGAATTATCTGGATGAACCTCTCTATTAAAATCAAACCACACGTTAGATGTAAGTTTTTTGTTGTGCGCTTTGTTCTCACTAGCAACACTTGCGCGATCCGACGAAATACTCTCCACTGGAACAGGAGAAGATTCATGCGTGGAAGGATTGTTTTGATTAGATTCTGTATACATATTAAACTGCATCGTGTTGAGGGATAATAAGTGATATGCGACGTTCTCAAATATAATCTATTTTTTAAAAGAAAAAAATTACAACGTAGAAAAGGCATAAAACTGATCTTTAAAAAAAATATGAAACTAATTTTAACAAAAAAATTTGTTACCTAAAAATTTTCATCCTAGTATTACTAAAAAATTTGAACCAAAATAGAATTTATGAAACTCCATAATTCAGTTAGTCTACTTTATGAGGGATAATAAGTGATATGCGATGTTCCCAAATATAATCTATTTTTTAAAAGAAAAAAAATTACAACGTAGAAAAAGCATAAACTGATCTTTAAAAAAAATATGAAACTAATTTTAACAAAAAAATTTGTTACCTAAAAATTTTCATCCTAACATTACTAAAAAATTTGAACCAAAACAGAATTTATGAAACTCCATAATTCAGTCTACTTTATTAAACTCCATAAACAACCATAAACATATCACCATAAACATATCAGTGTATCTACAAAAATGTATCTAAAAGGATGCATATCAAATTCAGTAAACCCATCAACAATGGGTGACCATCAATTCAATAAATTCAACCTAAAAGCAGAAAGCCATTTAATTGTCCATTTAATTGTCCAAATCAATTCAACCTAAAAGCATAAAGCCAACAGATCCTGATGCCATTTGATTTGTCGAATCTAATCCAAGTAACCAGTAGTCAAAAATGTTGTAATTCATCACCAACAACCATGTGCATACTCGAAACTTATTAAAAATAAAACATTACAAACTGATGCAATAAAAGAAAATTAAATAGAGAAAGAAAGAAAGAAAAAAAAATATTAAAACATTATTTGAATGCAATTTGAAGATCTCCAGTTTCATACTCGTTGTTTCATACTCGCAGGGGAGTTGAAACTTTGATATTAACAAACAGTTGTTAATAACAAACTTTGATATTCAAAAAACAGGTGACTGACCTTGTGACTCGGGGGAGTTGTGAGACCGGAGCGGATGGAGATCGCAGGGGAGATGGGAGATCGGAGGGAAGATCGGAGGGGGATCGCATGGGAGATGGGAGGACACCGAATGGAGATCGGAGGACAGCTGTGGGAGATCGGAGGACAGCGAGGGAGCGGCGGGATATTGAGGGAAGAGGGAATGGGTTTGGGGAAATAAGGAGATACCGTGGTGTGTTTTTAGTTATTAGGGTCAGGTTAGATTTTTAAAGTTTATATAATTATACTAATGCCCAATTTTTTTTTAATTTTTAGTTTATCTATAAAATATTATATGGCTAATATTTTACACTTTGTTAGATAGATACGGATATTCGGCAAAATAAATATCCGGTAAAACGGATACTCCATGTCGGATACGGATTATTCGTGTCAGATACTACTGCTATCCGTATCCGTATCCGTTTTTTCGGATATTTTTATAGAGTATCCATATTCGTATCCATTTCCGTTTTTTCGAATAAATATCCGCAAATTCGGATTCGAATATCGGACGGATGCGGATTTTCAAATATCCATTTACAGCCCTATATATATTGAAGTTGTACAACCAAGAATCTTTGTTAATAAAATGGGAAAAAACCACTAAATTTTTCTAAATAGAAAAATTAAAAAATTGCATCAACACTCGCCATGTATAAAAAAAAATTCTAAAACCAAAAGTAGACAAATAAAAAAAAACAAATGATAGTGCTAATAAAAATGAAAAAAAAAATCAGGGTGCCAAAGTTCAATATATTGTTGACTCGTTCTCAAATCCGTTATTAGAACATGAAAAAAAACTCATCGAAATAGTAGAAATCATTCCTATAATTATCAAAACATAATTTTATGAAAAATTCAACTAAAAAATACTAAACAAAGTTCAATATCTTTACTAACCTCTCAATTGAAAAAATGATAACTAATAAAACATCAGTCCTGCATGATAACTCACAATGTATTTACTAATAACAACATTGAACAAACAATATGCCTCTTGTAGAGAGTTTAAACATTGAGTATGGACTATCATGATCACGTGTCATAAATTTTTAATAGAGTAACTGTAGAAACTCTCAATATAATTCATTAAACATAAATACAAATACTCAATATTCAATCCAAAAGAATGTGGTGATTTATTCACCTCTAGAATAACACTGAACATTTAAAATATCGTTGTACCTGTAAGTATATCGAAACAAAAAACACAACTATTAGTTTATCAATCTTGCAAGAAAATGAGAGTTTTATGTATCCATAGTATCCAAACATTTCATAAAATAAACCAAAATCCAATTTACACATTATTATAACTTTAGGCATAGAATAGATAATGAGAGGGAGTTCGAGATTGACCAGTGGAAAAAGAGGTGAGGGCATCTTTGGCGAAGGCGGGTGGACCAGTACCGACGAGATGTGCAGTAGTAGATTTTCAGTTTCAAGTACCCTCCTCCCAAAATGTCCCTATTTCGGGTCAGTTACCCATCCTCTTCCTTTTTGTCTATTAAATTAAATTAAAACATAATCATCATTTCATCAACCCACGTGCATCACTCCCATTAAAACTAAAACCCATTAAAACTCGTTCCCATCCAATAGCATCTCTAGATTCAATTAAAGCCTACGTTAAATCCGATTGGAAAGAAATCCTTCAGGGGTGGACTTCCAGCGCAATCTCAATGTACGCTCTCTCAAAAATATTTTGCAAAATCAAATAATTATGTTTGGTGATGATTTTGATCGATATGGTTTGATTGAGGGACCAAGGCTGATACTTGGAGCGTTGTTTTTTGTTCGTTGTGTTTCACCTTGTGACTATTCAGCTTCTCATAGTTGTTTTGTGAGGTGGGTTTATAATTTTAGTTTTGGGAAGTGGTTTTTTTAGTAGATTTAATTGAGAGATGAGAGAAGAATAAGTGACAGAACCAACAAGAAAATTTCTCACAATAAAGCGTCATTAATACCTTTAATACTATCGTATTAGATGTATAATAAGGATGGGGAACACTTTACCATCTAAAGCAAACGTATTTAATAAAACAAATAATAAAAATTGAGCATCTAGTCTCAACCTAATCTCAACACACATTAGAGGGGCTAAGAACCAATCCGGTTCTACGCGAACAAAATGAATAGTTTGAGACCAGGAAAGTACAACAAATGCAAATAGTAGACCAATCATAATGGGAAGTATGGGGGATAAGTTTGAGGTAGATAGTATGTATTGTATTGTTCAACAAAAAAACAAAAACTGATACTCCAACTAACAAATAAAATACGTAAAAGATTCACATAGGGAATATTAGTTTTCTCGTGTTTCTTACCAAGTTTATATTTTTTTACACAAAAAGGATACATAAAATAATAAGGTCGAGTCCATTTACTAAATTGACCAGACCCGGACACCCTTCCAGATATCCAATATGGGGGTTAAAAATAAAGTTCACCGATCGTACTTGTGATAAAATAGCGTGTCTCTCAGATTAATATATATCCAACCCGACCTGATCCCCACAGAAGGACCATAACACCTAATCTTTTTTTCTTTAAAAAATAATCAAAGGTTCTATATCTTTCAGGAAATGATATAGAATATTTGCACTAATAAAGTATAATTTCTAAAATTTATATCTATTATAAAAGGAAAAAAGGATTAGCTATAAAAAAGTGGTTCTCTATATGGGTAGTGGGAGTTTTTTTTGCCTCAAAAAAGAGAGAGCAAAATGTTAGATGGATTAAAATAAACATGTTCATCAAAGGCTATGTGGGTGTATATGAGTGTGGCGTGCGACGACTAATCATAGAGGGAGTGAAGAGTGTTTGATAGGTAGAATATATATAGAGTCAGTGTAAGATATACATTCAGACTAGGGGAGAGAAACGGTTTTAGGAGGAAATAAATATGATGAGCAGACGGATCAGATGTGTCGGGATATAATAACTGAAAAGAAAATCCCACAAAATAAAGTATCATTAATACTGTTAAAACTATCATATTAGAGGTATAACTAGTATACAACGGATGTGATAGATGGTCGATGTATAATAAACGAATATAAATTTAATTATAAAAATTAGAATATACCATAAATTCAATATCTTATCTTAAAGACATTATACTGATACTCTATTTTCTCATTTGTAACATCCTTAAAATAAACTAAAAAATACCATATTTTTAGGAACTTTATATGCAACTAAAATTATATGATAAAAACTTTGTTCAATGTTTAAAACTTAAGTAATCAAACATTATTATACAAAATATAGAAAATTCATTCGAATTATAATATCTTTTCTAACGAAATTACACTCAAAGATAAATCTAGAAATATAAAAAAAATATATTTAAAACATATAATTTTTGTGGGGGAGGTGGAAGGTCAAGGTTGATTGACAGACCAATATTTTCACAAACAAGGGATTAATGGTCGAACAAAACTAAGGTCACTCAAAAGACCTCCAACAAAGTTATTCGGAAGAAGATCAATCACTAAGACTGAGGTCGCTCGAAGGACCTGGAACAAAGATGAAGCACAATCAAGAGATTTAGAGATCACATTGTGTAATAGGAATTATAATGTACTTTTACTTGTATTTATTTCCTTTTTGTTGGAGTACTTGAATTTATTTTTGTAATGATTCTGAGGTTGATCAGTACCTTCAAAGGACCATGTCTGGTAGGACATGGGAGAGCTCACATGCTCTATCGAACAACTTCATTTTGGGAACCTGTTAGGGACTTGGTTTGGAAGATTAGGAACAAGGTAACATTGGGTAAGCGATACCAACCTCTTTGGCACACTTAGGCTAAAACTTTGTTCAATAAGCACAATATATGTCTACTCGAGACACCATCTGTTGAGGGACCTCTCTCAAGGGACCTCATTTCCAATAATTATTCTAAGATTTTCTTTGGTTTCTCGTAGATTGTTCCAGGTTGCTCAAACTACCATAACTGAAAAGGCCACATTTTGTTGATTGGACAACTCACCCTATGGATTAGAGTTTGTAACCTTTTGTGATGTCATGTACCCTGACACTTTAGGAACTCGAGAAAAGTAACACTCAAGTGAGTTTCTATCTTAAACCACCAACACATTTAAGGTAATGTCCCATCAGTCATAAAAAATTATACCTCTACATTAACCCATCACGTCTCAATTAATGTAAAGGAACTCCTAATAGTACAAACAATGTTCCTGCCAAAATATAACATCTCATGCATTTATTGATATATCTTGAGCATTAATTGTGGCAATCAACATGGGTCCGGTGCAAATGGCAGGACTAATGAGCCTTTTTGCTAAATTTATAAAGACCCTAAGTGCTCAGGCGGTGTTGGGGGTCAGAGGGGGGCCTAGTTCCTTCATAACGCCACTAGCAGTATTACAAGCTCCCTTTATGTCAGGGGAAATTGCTCAAAAAATGACCAAAAACGTTACTCTACCAATGGCATCACCAAACGACACCCTCTTAATTATGGGGGAAGCTACTCAAGCCACCCACAGTGCTATTGCTACATCAGTCATGTCTTTTGTTACCTTTTCGGGAGGTGGCATGCCAGCCATGTCACCGATTGTGCTACTAATAATTGCGACTCCTGTACAATACAGTTCTCCTTCGCCTAGCATGGAGGAAATGAAAATTAACTTTTCTGGATGATGGCAGCTTCTAAGGATGGAGGACAAGTTTCCTTGCTATATGATGATTTCTATACTCCGTATTCGGATGAGTACAATAATGAACCATATCCAATGGGGTACATCCCACCTATCTTGGAAAAGTACACAGGTAAAGGGTTAATACTAAGAAGCAAGTGAAGAGGTTCGTTGAAAACCTTAAGGACCACTACAATGATAAAAGGTTAAGGTTAGTAGAGTTCTCAAAATCTCTAACTAAGAAGGCTTATACACTGTATTCTAACATGGAGTCAAGCAATGTGGCTTCTTGGGAGGATATCCACGTCTAGTTTGTATATAAATTCTTCTTGGAAGAAGATAAATTCAAGCTCATGCAACTGGCATGAGACAAACAGAAGCCTCGTGAAGATGTGATGTCATACATTAGGAGGTTTCGCGAGCTCTCTCTAGAAATGAGCGAGGAAACGTGAGAGATTAGGCTCTTGCAAGATTTTGAAAAGGGTTTGTTATTTGAATATATATGACATCTTATCAATAAAACTAGAGATGGAACATTTGCGGCTTTCCTCAAGTCAGCAAGAAATATTGCCTTAGCGATAAAACCTCTACCTCCAGCAATGTTGTTATGCTTGATATTGAGGCCATCAAAAAGCTCGGGAGTGGAATAGTGTGAGAGTGAATTATACTGACAATGGAGATAGAATATAAGTAGGTGGAAATAATGGATAAAGAGTAAGAGACGTAGGCAACAAGAGGAAGTTTGACAACAAAGATGACTCACCCGAGCTACCTTGCACGGTGGAGCAAGCTCTTAATATTTATGATCGCATGGTTCGTGATAAAATGTGCAGGCCCATTAAGTCCATCACAGAGCTTGTGATGCGAGAGGTTATGAAACAATCCAAAATTTTACCAGGGGATATTAAGTTACCCCAAGATAATATAAAAGATAATCCTTTGCGAGTACATGGGGAAAACATGGTTAGCGTTTATGATGAGGAGCAAGGGAAGTTGACTAAGAAATAATGGCTCCTCAAGGAAACTTTTGAGGAGTCTCTGAAAGAATGTATGTTTGATATGGCTTTGCCAACACTGAAGGGCGACTAGTGCCAATTTTATGATTTAATTAGGTAGATGGAGGCTTGTTCGTTAGGTGTAGTGAACACTATGATATCCTACGATGAGTCTGCCTCGAGAGATATGGAAAAGGTTTATGAACTAGAAGAGGATCAAGTTGATCATTAGGTGGAATGTGCTGTAGTAGCACACTCGCAGAAGTTTGGTTGGTTCTTTGACCAAGTAGGGTTACCTGAGAATTCATGGTTGGACGTCACTCGAGCAATCTTGGAGACTGCAAAGAAAAACATGGCCTCAAATTTGTTATGAAAATGGTTTATGGCCAAGTTGGTAAGGAAATTCCTCTCAGAGGTCACTTTCTCATAATCAAATCAATCGGTCACGTATCCCCATAATAGGGCACTCTATTTTATAGAAAGTGTCAATGGGTGTTGTTTTAATTTTGTTTTGTTGGATGGGGGATCTTTCATCAACATTATATCCATTAGATCTTTTTATGCTTGCAATATAAGTAAGAACAGGATCGTGAAAAATCATTTGTCTATTTCAGGGTATGATAATCAATCTTCCAAATCCATTGGTTACGTCAATATAGGGATTACTATGGGGCATATCAATTCTCACATAATGGATTGTGATTCGTCGTACAAGTTGTTGATGCATAATCATGGGTTAGTAACATATACTTACCACCAATGTGATAAAGAAAAAATCAAGGGGAAGAAGATAGTCATTCGGGCGTCCAAAATGACATTCGTGCGAGAAGAAGCGCACTTGGTGGATGCGTCCTTTCATGCAAAGTTGGCAAAAGAGGTCGTGGTACTTACTTGATACACTGGGGCACTATAATTCCCAGCTCTAGGGAAAGAGTGTGCTCACCAGCTCACCTGGTGGTTGCGTTTGAATAAGAGGTGATAGATTGAGAGACAGTGATGACACCCATGCTGTATAAACAGCAAAGTGTGCTCAGCAAATTCTTAGCAAGAGAGTTGGAGGAGAAAAATCTAAATACACCACATAAGGAAGATAACCCCAGGCAATGTAAAAGGGCAGTGTTTCTTATGATAAAATTATCTACAAGTTATGAAGGTGTGAGAGAGCAGATAAAGGCTTGGATGATGAAGATAACCCAGTTTATAAGTGATTTTTGGTGGAGAAACAAGACCAATGTCTTATTGTTGACCACTCCAACATCCAAGTGTTTGTGAACGAAGTGGAGGAGGGGCCTAAGAGCATAAAAGATAGGCCAAAGCCTCAAATACAAGAGCTGGAGTAGATAGATTTGGCATAGGAGGGTGATGAACTCAGGCCAACATTCAATTCAAAAGACCTTGATTTTATGTTAAAGGAAGATCTAATTGAACTGTTGAAAGAATTCAAGGATGTTTTTTCCCTAAAAGTAGACAGAGATGCCATGGGTTGATAAGAAGTTGAGAGACACAAGTTGAGCATGATGCCTTTAGCAATCCAAGTCAAGCAGGCTACTCGATCCTATAAGGTAGAGATAGATCTGTAGATATAGACACCACATTATAAGACCCTCCTAAGCCTCTCCTTAGGTCCTTAGAACTTACTCATTCACATTAAATCTTAGGTCATACTCTGAGTACCGATTTAGAGGCCATCGGGCACCCTCGATCCCTGGTTTACTCTTCTCAACTCTCTTGTCTGAGCAAAATCTCAATGAATTTTCTCTGAATAACCTTTCCAATAGTCCACCCCATGCGTGAATCGGCCTTACAGTTCAGATGAACGGTTTGTTTTACTACCAAAAACTGATCTAGAGGCCATCGAGCACTCCCAGGACCCATTTTTACACTAATAAACTTCCTCGTTCGAGTGGAAGCTCAATGAATATTTGAAGGGATCTGAATCCACTTTCCAATGATCCCCGTGAACGAATCGAACTTATGGTTTGGACGAACGGTCTATTTTTCCTCAAACATTAATACAGAGGCCATCAGGCACTTCTAGACTCCCTTTGACTCCCGTCAACTCTTCATTTTGAACTAGACTAAATGAATCTTTGAAGGGCTATGAATAACATTTTCAAATGGTCCATCCTGTATGCGAATCAGCCTCACGGTACGGACGAAAGACCCATATTACTTCGAAGGGTCATCGGGAAATTCAGGACTTGCTTAACCAAGTTCAACTCTCCAAACTGAATGAGATTCAATGAATATTGGAAGGGCTCTTTATACCATATCTAACGGTCCATCACATGCACGAATCGACCTTACTGTTTGGATAAACGATTAGTTTTCCCCCGATAATCTTCTGTCCAAAAGACCATCGGGTACCTTTCATCCCCTTTTGACCATAGTCAACTCCCGAACCTGGGAAGAGCCCAATGGCTTCTTAAAGGGATCTAAATACCTTTTCTAATGACATTCCTTGCGCATGATTCGGACTTATGGATTGTATTTTATAATTGTTTTGAGAAATCTGCATCAGATTGTCGAATGGCAAACCCATTTCCCCGCCTATTAACAGTGTGTCTGGGGATGCCTGTCGATAGACGAGTCAAGTACACCTTGGCCCTATATAAGGAGGGAACGATCTCACTTAGAAAGGCAACACAGTAACATCCCTCTCAATTATCTCAGCAACATTCTTTTAAAGTCAATGTGGTTTCTTTATTAAAACCTATCCTCCATATTCCATTTTCATCCCTTTCACACCCAATTTAGCAAAATCCTTTCCTTTTCTGACTACCACATCCATCCGCTTGCAAGGGAATCCCATCAACAATCAATATCAACCTTCAAGTCTCCAAATAAGGACAAAAAATTCTTATCTCTCTTTAAATTTCCTTATTGTCACATTAGTTGTATAATTCTTACTTTAGCATTTCATCGTTATTAGTCCACACATATTACTATCCCATTTTTTATTAGTAGTATTGCATATACCATATTTTCTATAAAAAAACAAGAAAAAAGGGTTTACTCATAAATTCCAAACCGGATTCCTCACCACCATTTATCAAACCAAAACATCCTTTTTTCCACACACACAAATCTAAATAAAATTCCCAATTAGATTTATGGGATAAACTACACCCTCATGTTGCATGCGAACTACGTGGACTTTAATGACCCTTTAGGCTACGTAGCCATCTCGAGTCAAAACTGAAGACTTGAGTACTCCTTTCATATGTATTCATATATTATTTCTATACATTAAATTTGTGATTCATGCTCGTGTTTTATCCAATTTATATCATCGTCTTTCTATAAACGACCGGTGACCTAACAAACGAACACATTATATTTTTTATTCTTATTTTTGGGAACGCTCCTATGGATGACCTCACTCCGCCTTTCTCCATGACATGAGTTGAGAAATTCCATTCTCCATTTATATACGCATGCACACACATTTCACGAAGTTTTTAAGGAGAATAATAACACATGCCCATAAGATACTGTAAAGGCAGAATGGGTGCCTAACACCTTCCCCTTGCGAACATAGTTCCCGAACCTATAAACTAATTGATTTTTCAAGCATCAATATGTTTTTGTTGTCGTTATCTTGAGGCGTCAACATTTTTTTTGCCCGTTTTGTGCAAAAAAGGTTGGCAACTCTATCTCTTTGCATCACGCTACATCGACGACGATCGAAGTGCCCCTAGAAAGGGTGCGAGGCCTTCTTCTTCCCTCCATCCAACTGCACGCGCGTGCATAGAACCCCCCCCCCCCCCCTCCAAAGGAGGAGGAAGGAAATGGTATGGCCACAGTGGAAAATCCGCTGGGGACTTTCTTGTCATAAGAGACTCTATTTATGTGGGTGTTATCATTTCCCACATGTGTGCGTATGCATTTAACTATATGTTCCCTTTTCCCTCTATTACTTCTTATATATATTTACCTCATGCTTATATCACCTATCACTCACTTTTCACTTTCACTCACTTGTAAATATCTCCATGTACACCTCACACTACTTACACTTATACGTAAGATCACATATATCCACATGTTTCACACACCACTTAAACTATCCATGAGTAGGTTTCACCAGCACACACCTCCACATATCACACTTGTATATATCCATGCTCACTTGCACATATCGCACGCCACTTGTATTTGATACATGCTTAGGTTCACTACCACACACTCACTCATAGATATTCACACATCACTCACTCACATGCATCCATACTTAGTATAATCTTCATGCTTCAAGCTATATTTAATTTTCATGATACTTATACATTGTGTCCTATTAGTATAGTGCTTATTATGTTAAATAAAAGACTCTGTCCATAATATACTAATAAAAAATCATGCATTTTGCACACTACATCCCTAAGAGCATGGCTATTGACCAAAATTTTTGTCCATTGTCTGGAAGGTCGCAACTAGCCTAAGCAATATGACTCTCACCTTCCATTGTCCTAATATATTTGATGTATATTGAACGGTTCCCCTCGCATCATTGTGCTTGGACAAACTCACGACGGGAGGTATATAGAAGGTAAATCATTCATGTATGTCAAGTATATCGAATTTTCTCCCACACGTAAAGTCCTCATGAGGTATATAGTGAGGCATTTCACGTATATTCAAGTATATCAAATGGCTTGTCCACACATACCGATTGCCCTCAAAAGCAAGAAGCATATTATGGAAGTCACGCCAAAAGGGGGAACCTTTCCACTAACCCAACAACAACATAAGCCTCATATAGACATCAGACCTAGGGCACTCATATTTAGTTTTACTTTTACCACACGAAACTCTATCGAAATACAGGGTCGGCATGCCGCCCAAATTTTTACACAATTTTGTCAATTTGTAAAAATCTGGACCCTATTCATGAGCTTCAAAACAACTCAAACCCTATCTTACCTTTTAAACCCTATTTTTCCAGGCTCGAGTCCTGTCCGACATCTCTTTTGCATATAGGTAAACCTAATACAAGTGAAAACATCATCATCATCATCATCATCATCATAATAATAATAATAGTAATTGTTGATACCAAAATTAATATGCTGATGTGGACGAATAATAAGAAGACACGTGCCAATCTACGTGGCACAATAGCAACGAGGAAGATCATTCCCCCGACCAACATACTCACTCCGAGCAACAGGTATACTCCGAGGTGTGACACCCCACCTAATTAAATACCGGGCGATCACTCCTTTCTTAAATTAAATCAAGGTAAACAGTTGCTTCATTCTCAGCATCACTGTCGATAAAAATAATTTTTCCAATTTAACACCCTAAATAATTAAGCTAAGTGTCAAAAACATTTTTCATACGAACTTCCAAATTTTTAATTAAAGAAAAGATTTTTATTAATACAAAACAACATTTCTACAATAGAGAATCACACCACGAAATTTAAATAAAACTATACATTCACCAAACGAATGTCAATAATATAAAACTAAAATCATAAACCATCCTGAAACAAATCCGATAAACAATACTGGAATAATTGAAATATAAAAATCCCCAACAATAAATGAAATGATGAAAAGGGAGACACGTGCCCCATAAATGAGAGTAATAAGAGTGGAGTCAATGACAGAAGCCGTCTACTCAAGGGACCTGCAACTCCCACCTAAGCTGCAGCTCGTTCTTCTCAAAGAATCCTAAGCAAGACGCCCCTGTGGCTGGGCACCTGAAAATATACATATATATATACACAACAGAGAGAGAGAGAAGGAAACGGGTCAGGGCCCGAAAGTGTGTTTGATTTTAAAATACGTTAAGCAAGTATTTAAATGAATACAGGACAATGCAACATCATATTAGTTCGTCTCTCTCTTGAGAAATACTCACCTCTCTTCTAATGTGCACTCCTATCGTACTAACCTTCCCAATGGTTCGTTTATCTTAACTTATTCATATGTATACAAAACCGGACGATGACAATGTTTTATAAAAATATAACTTTCAATCTGAAGTACTCCTCTCGTTTTAGTTTCATTAAATTATAAGGTTTCTCAGTGTCTTCTCATATTTTCACAAAATAAATATTTATAATTGCGTCAACAACTAAGTCCCACTTAACACATTATAGTAGGCATATTAAAGTTTATCACCATATATATATATATATATATATATATTAACTACTCGAATAATATATATACAACAGCACCCCAACTAATTTATGGTGCGGGCATACTCTGCTATCCAGTCCCTGTATCGTTCATACAAAGGGAATACAAGTTCGGAATCTCTCTCGAACTGTATAAACATAAACAAGACAACGTTGAGGCGAAGCATAGATTCCAAGTCCAAGAGGTCAGTACATACCCACACGTCTCTTAGGACCGTCCGACTATCAATCTAATAGCCCGTACCTAGGATCTCTATCTTCTAGGGTACAAATCGATATCCCCCAAAGGCATCACAGGATACGATTGTCCCAGCGCGGTAACCTCAGGGATAGCAAGTAGCGCGGGTACGTTTTTCACATGAATATAATATATGTACACACAATATATAAAGATACCCATTCCATTATATTAATATAGGTTTCTCTCGTAACCCATAGTCATAACATTTATCTTTAATTTCCCATCATTATGATTACGTATAAGGTTTCGTCTCTAACCTTAACTTGAAGAGTTTTCTCACTCATTACCTAATACTCATGGGTTATAACCTTACAAATCTAAAATTCAGTAAATAACTTTATTTGATTCCAACGTAACTCTCTTACGCACCTCACCCTTAAGTTTCATAAATCTAACAACCTAAAGTAAATATCCCATAATTACCCTCCTCGTTGAAGATTAAAGGTTCTAACATAGGTCCATATACCCTACTGGTCCTCAATATCTCCCAAATCATTTTATTTAGAAAGCTCGAGGTTTATTCCACGATAAATTAATTCAACTAATTAAACAAGGGAAATAATAGGCTGCCAGGGAGGGTCGATCGATCGACGTCTGGGGGTCGACCGATCGAACCTTCGATCGATCGACGCTCTAGGGTCGATCGAGCAGGTCTGTGAAAATTCTGCAGAAATTGCAGTGACGGGATTGCGTAAGTTTCTTCATCAAAACTCATATTTTCCAACTCTAATTGACCCAAAAAGTCTACTGTTAACATCCTAACATAATTCCAGGTAACTTTAACGATTAGCATGCGTATATACATCAATAAACATGGTTAAACAACCTAATATTTCATCTAATCATCAAGAACCCTACAGTTTTCTTAACCTTTGTTCTAATCAGTTTTCTCCAGAAATTCCTTCTAACAAATCATCATAATTTCGTGGGTTAAACAACTACTTCACATATTAATTTCCAGAATAAGGTTCATATGATTTCTACATGCAAATCCCTATTAAAATTGGGTTTTCTTCCATGGATTATACTCTTAATCATTCCTACACTAACATGATTATTGCACCAACGAAAATACGCAAGTTAAACACTTGCCTGGGATTTCAGAGGTCTGGTTTCCTGCTGATATTGGTGTGGCTGCGTTCTCCTCCTCGCGATTTACACGTTGGTGGTGACGGTGGTGCAAAAGGTGGTGTTTTTGGCCTTGAATCACCTAGCAAGGTCTCTCCTCTCTTCTCCACTAGCCGTCTTAGGGTTCTGAATGATCTAACCCTAAAAGGCTGACTTAAATGGCTGCTAAGGATGGCTGAAATTCGTGGGTTTAATTACCCTAATATGTAAAATGACCAAAACGCCCTCCCGGGTCACTAATTAAGCCTAAAAACATCCCGAGACCCAAACTAAACCCCCGGGTACACTTTTCTGACTATCTCGACCCTTCCGGACGCGTTGACGCACTCAAAACGACCATACGGACAACTTATAAAATATTCACTTTTTAATTAACATAATTAGTCCCGACGCGACACGAGCACGTCCCGACTTAATTTTTCCGAAATAGTCATTTAATTCACTTATGACATTCAATATAACCAATATAACATATTACTATGCTCATTAGTAACATTCAACAATTTTTCCATAATTACTAACTCTAGTCACGTTAATAATTATAACATAATTAATTTCCGAATTTTTATTGATTAAATCCCCAAATTAAATATAGCATAAAAATACGGGGTATTACATACTTCCCCCCTAATAACGGAATTTCGTCCCGAAATTCGGAAAATAAGGCATACCTGGTAAAAACAACTCTGGATATCTCTCGCGCATATCTGCCTCACGCTCCCAAGTGGATTCCTCCACATTATGATGTTCCCACTGGACCCGCACGAGTGGAACTATCTTCGACCTCAATCTCCTCTCACTGTAGTCTAGAATAGCCACCGGTCTCTCCTCATAAGAGCTATCCGACTGCAAGTCGATCTCATCTATCGCAATGTGAGTATGGGCCATATCATCCCGAAGGTATCGTCTCAACGACGAGATGTGGAATACATCGTGGATGCGATGTAAATGTTCTGGCAAGCCCAACCTGTACGCTACTGGCCCAATTCTCTCGATGATGGGAAATGGTCCTACGTACCTCGGAGCCAACTTTCCCTTCTTCCCGAACCTCATCACTCCTTTCATAGGAGATACACGCAACAACACTTGATCTCCCACATTAAACTCCCGGAAGAATCGTTTCGCATCGGCGTAGCTCTTCTGTCTGTCTTGGGCTACCCGAATACGACTCCTGATTATCTCAATCCTCGCGGAGGTCTCCTGGATCACTTCTGGTCCTAATAACTTGTTGTCCCCCACCTCGAGCCAACAGGTTGGAGAAAGACAAGGCCTGCCGTACAAAGCCTCAAATGGAGCCATGCCAATCGTAAACTGATAGGAGTTATTATAAGCGAACTCTACCAGTGGAAGGTGTGGCTCCCAACCTCCTCCGAAATCGAGGATACACATGCGTAGCATATCTTCCAACATCTGATTAGTACGCTCCGTCTGACCATCTGTCTGTGGGTGGTAAGCTGAACTCAGTCTCAACTCTGTACCCATAGCCTCCTGAAAACTTTCCCAGAAATGTGACACAAAAATCTTGTCTCTATCTGATACAATATTCAGGGGCACCCCGTGTAATCTGACGATCTCAGCGATGAACAACTGAGCATACTGACCCGTGGTATAATCGGTTCGCACCGGCAGAAAATGAGCCACCTTGGTCAAACGGTCTACAATCACCCAGATAGAATCATGGCCCCTCTGTGATGTAGGCAAACCTGTAATGAAATCCATGGAAATACTTTCCCACTTCCACGCAGGTACTTCCAATGGCTGAAGAAATCCCGACGGTTTCTGGTGGTCCACCTTCACCAGCTGGCAAGTAGAACATTTGGACACAAATTCAGCGATGTCCTTCTTCATCCCACTCCACCAGTACTGACGTCTCATATCCTGGTACATCTTATCGCCTCCCGGATGTACTGCAAATCAGGACCCATGAGAATGAGTCATTACCTCATGACGTAGCTCTGCTCCTTCTGGAACCACTAGTCTCCCATTAAACCGCAACCCTCCATCCGAACTAACAGAATAGGACTCAGTACCCTCGGCTAGAAGTCGTACAATCTGCTCCTGACAAAACGGATCTGTGGTCTGTGCCTGTATCACCCTCGTAACAATCTCGGGTGTGACTGTCATCACGGATATGAAAGAACGTGCTACCACGTCCTGGTGACCCAACTCCTTCCATTTTGCTTTCCAGATGTCCGCTACATCATCAATCGGTCTACGACTCAACGCATCAGCAACTACGTTGGCTTTCCCCGGATGATTCTGTATATCGAACTGGTAATCTTTCACAAACTCTAACCATCTGCGCTGACGCATATTCAGCTCTCGCTGAGTGAACAGGTACTGCAGTGACTTATGGTCTGTGAACAAACGGAATTTCTCGCCCAATAAATAGTGCCTCCAAATTCTCAATGCAAAGACGACCGCAGCTAACTCCAGGTCGTGGGTGGGGTAATTCTTCTCATGCGGCTTAAGCTTGCGGGAAGCAAAAGCTATAGCCTTCTCTTCCTGCTGAAGTACTCCCCCAAGTCCTCGTAAGGACGCATCTGTGTAAACCAGGTACTCTACACCCGGCTTTGATAAAGCAAGGACTGGTGCCGAAGTAAGGTTGTCCTTCAGCTCGTCGAAAGCCAACTGACAAGCGTCATCCCAAACATATGGTACCCCCTTGCGAGTCAGATTCGTCAATGGACCCGCTATTTTGGAGAATCCCCGAATGAACCTCCTGTAGTATCCGGCTAACCCCAAGAAACTACGTACTTCCATCGGTGTCGTGGGCTGCCCCCACTCCCTCACTGCTGACACCTTGCTCGGGTCAACTGCTATCCCCTGCTCAGAAACAACATGGCCCAAGAATTGTACCTCTCGCAACCAGAATCCACACTTCTCGTACTTAGCATACAACTGATGCTCTCGTAGGGTCTGGAGAACCTGCCTCAAGTGTTCGGCATGCTCCTCCTCGGAGTGTGAATATATCAAGATATCATCTATGAAGACGATGACGAACTGATCCAAGAACTCTCTGAACACTCGGTTCATCAAGTCCATGAAAACGGCTGGGGCATTTGTGAGTCCGAACGGCATCACCCTGAACTCATAGGACCCATATCTCGACGAGAAGGCAGTCTTCGAAACATCCTGCTCTCTAATCCGTAACTGATGGTACCCCGACCTCAGATCTATCTTCGAAAAGAAAGTTGCTCCCCTTAACTGGTCGAACAGATCATCGATTCGAGGCAACGGATACTTGTTCCGTATCGTGACCTTGTTCAACTCCCGGTAGTCCACACACAATCTCAGTGAGCCATCTCTCTTCTTCACAAATAAGACTGGAGCGCCCCACGGTGAGGTACTCCTACGAATGAAACCCTGACCTAATAGCTGCTCAATCTGATCTCGTAGCTCTCGCATCTCTGCCAGAGCCATACGGTACGGTGCGCGTGCTATAGGTCTCGTATCCGGCAATAAGTCTATAACGAAGTCTATCTCACGACTGGGCGGTAGGCCTGGTATCTCCTGAAACACATTGGAATACTCCCTAACAACTGGGATCGAATCCAAAGGAATCACAACCTCCTTAGAGGTATCCTCCTCAATGTAATATAAATGAGCGGTCGAACCTCCCTCTGGGCGAGGCATCGCCACTATAAACATCTCTTGCCCCGGAATGGCAAAAACAATGCTCCCACCGAAGCAATCAATCATGTCTCTATAATATGCGAGCCAATCCATACCAATAATCACGTCATGCTCGTGCATGTCTAAGACTAGCATGTCTGCAGGCAATACCAAGCCACCAATCTCTACCCCTACTCCCCGGCATATAAAGAATATAAGCGATCCACTCCCCAATGGTGAGTCGACACACGTCACGGTGCTCTCTGCTGTGGCTAACAATCCTAAGGACTTCGCAAAATGCGTAGCTATAAAACAGTGCGTTGCCCCCGTATCAAACAAAACTTTACCCATAGTACCATGGATAGGAAACATACCCTCAATCGCGGGTGGTGCCTGTGGAGCTATTGCCTGGTGGACGTTATAGACACGTCCGTACTGCAATTGCCCCTGCTGCACTGGGGCTGCTGGAATGGCTGGTAAGGCTGGCATCTGGGCTGGAGCTGGAAGGGCAGGTGGAAAGAGTGGTCTCTGTGGCTCATTACGGGCTCCCTGCTGCTGTGGGGCCCTATCGCCCTCTAGGCAATCCTGACGCTTATGGCCGTGCTTGCCACACACAAAACACCGGCCTCTGAAATTACCTCCCCTCTATCCCTGCTGACCACGGCCCTGCTGGCCGTTACCTCCACGCCATTGGCCCTGTTGGCCCTGATGTGCACGCTGTTGGCCTTGCTGGCCCTGCTGTTGACCCTGCGGTCGGTGTTGGCCCTGCTGGCCCTGCTGATTAGGCTGACCCTGATGGCCCTACCTGAATCCCCCGAATCCCTGCCTAGAATCACCTGAACGGAATCGCTTAGCAGGGTCCCCCTGATGGGAACTCTGCTCGTGCTGACGAGTCTGTCCCTGAGTTGGTGCCCCACTGGCACTATTACCCCCGGTCCTGCCCTGCTGGCTGGACTCTCCTGCTCTCTTGCTTCCCTGAAGATGGAAGCGGTGATCCTGGCAATGTAGTAGCGCTGCATTGAGTACGTCAGTGAAAGTACTCAGGGATAGATTCCCGATAAGGTGCTGACGGATCCTCCAAGCTAACCCGTCGACGAACAGCAAAATTTTCTTGCTCTCAGTGGGTGCCTCATCCGGCACAATAGTGAGAAGTCTCGTGAACTCCTCCTCATACTCGGCTACAGTAAGGTTCTCCTGCTTCAGATTTAACAATTTCCGCCTCATCTCAGTCTGCACTGCGGGTGGAAAGTACTTGCGGTCAAACCGCTCCCAGAACATCTGAATAGGGATCGTGTCCCTCTCCTCCAAAGTAGTAGTGGACTCCCACCACTGTAATGCGGCTCCCACCAACTTAAAAGAGGCCAATAGCTGCTTCTGCACTTCGGTGCACTCATACATACGGAGGTGCCACTGGATGTTCTTATTCCATTGGCTGACAGTAATAATATCGGAGCTACCAGAAAACTCAGGGGGATGTGCTTTCTGAAAAGCATCCCGAACCCTCTCCCATGCAGATGGAAGCTGTGCTGGTACTGGCGCCACTGCCTGGACCTGTGGTGGAGCCTGCTGAATCACCGCTATCGCGGAATTTAACGCCTGAGCAATGATGGCGGCTACCTCATTCGCATTTATAGTGCCTGGTGCCGAAGCTGCTGGCTGCTCGGCTTGGGCACGCCTATCTTTTGGAGCACGTCTCGGAGGCATCTGAAACATGAACAAGTTTATCATTCTACAGTTATCAAA
Source organism: Sambucus nigra (assembly GCA_949130495.1). Lineage (NCBI taxonomy): Eukaryota > Viridiplantae > Streptophyta > Magnoliopsida > Dipsacales > Adoxaceae > Sambucus > Sambucus nigra. Next base: position 618,495,262 of record OX422207.1, read on the forward strand.
AAATCTCGCATAGCTGAAGACTTAAACGTAAAAGCAAGAATACAACAGTCCTAACAATAGGGCTCTATAGCAATAACGTTAAGCTGAAAGCGAAAATAAGCCGTACAGATCCTATGGACACTAGAACCTGATGCTCTGATACCACCTGTGATACCCCGCCTAATTAAATACCGGGCGATCACTCCTTTCTTAAATTAAATCAAGGTAAACAGTTGGTTCATTCTCAGCATCACTGTCGATAAAAATAATTTTTCCAATTTAACACCCTAATAATTAAGCTAAGTGTCAAAAACATTTTTCATACGAACTTCCAAATTTTTAATTAAAGAAAAGATTTTTATTAATACAAAACAACATTTCTACAATAGAGAATCACACCACGAAATTTAAATAAAACTATACATTCACCAAACGAATGTCAATAATATAAAACTAAAATCATAAACCATCCTGAAACAAATCCCATAAACAATACTGGAATAATTGAAATATAAAAATCCCCAACAATAAATGAAATGATGAAAAGGGCGACACGTGCCCCATAAATGAGAGTAATAAGAGTGGAGTCAATGACAAAAGTCGTCTACTCAAGGGACCTGCAACTCCCACCTAAGCTGCAGCTCGTTCTTCTCAAAGAATCCTAAGCAAGACGCACCTGTGGCTGGGCACCTGAAAATATACATATATATATACACAAGAGAGAGAGAGATAAGGAAACGGGTCAGGGCCCGAAAGTGTGTTTGATTTTAAAATATGTTAAGCAAGTATTTAAATGAATACAGGCCAATGCAACATCATATTAGTTCGTCTCTCTCTTGAGAAATACTCACCTCTCTTCTAATGTGCACTCCTATCGTACTAACCTTCCCAATGGTTCGTTTATCTTAACTTATTCATATGTATACAAAACCGGACGATGACAATGTTTTATAAAAATATAACTTTCAATCTGAAGTACTCCTCTCGTTTTAGTTTCATTAAATTATAAGGTTTCTCAGTGTCTTCTCATATTTTCACAAAATAAATATTTATAATTGCGTCAACAACTAAGTCCCACTTAACACATTATAGTAGGCATATTAAAGTTTATCACCATATATATATATATATATATTAACTACTCGAATAATATATATACAACAGCACCCCAACTAATTTATGGTGCGGGCATACTCTGCTATCCAGTCCCTGTATCGTTCATACAAAGGGAATACAAGTTCGGAATCGCTCTCGAACTGTATAAACATAAACAAGACAACGTTGAGGCGAAGCATAGATTCCAAGTCCAAGAGGTCAGTACATACCCACACGTCTCTTAGGACCGTCCGACTATCAATCTAATAGCCCGTACCTAGGATCTCTATCTTCTAGGGTACAAATCGATATCCCCCAAAGGCATCACAGGATACGATTGTCCCAGCGCGGTAACCTCAGGGATAGCAAGTAGCGCGGGTACGTTTTTCACATGAATATAATATATGTACACACAATATATAAAGATACCCATTCCATTATATTAATATAGGTTTCTCTCGTAACCCATAGTCATAACATTTATCTTTAATTTCCCATCATTATGATTACGTATAAGGTTTCATCTCTAACCTTAACTTGAAGAGTTTTCTCACTCATTACCTAATACTCATGGGTTATAACCTTACAAATCTAAAATTCAGTAAATAACTTTATTTGATTCCAACGTAACTCTCTTACGCACCTCACCCTTAAGTTTCATAAATCTAACAACCTAAAGTAAATATCCCATAATTACCCTCCTCGTTGAAGATTAAAGGTTCTAACATAGGTCCATATACCCTACTGGTCCTCAATATCTCCCAAATCATTTTATTTAGAAAGCCCGAGGTTTATTCCACGATAAATTAATTCAACTAATTAAACAAGGGAAATATTAGGCTGCCAGGGAGGGTCGATCGATCGACGTCTGGGGGTCGACCGATCGAACCTTCGATCGATCGACGCTCTAGGGTCGATCGAGCAGGTCTGTGAAAATTCTGCAGAAATTGCAGTGACGGGATTGCGTAAGTTTCTTCATCAAAACTCATATTTTCCAACTCTAATTGACCCAAAAAGTCTACTGTTAACATCCTAACATAATTCCAGGTAACTTTAACGATTAGCATGCGTATATACATCAATAAACATGGTTAAACAACCTAATATTTCATCTAATCATCAAGAACCCTACAGTTTTCTTAACCTTTGTTCTAATCAGTTTTCTCCAGAAATTCCTTCTAACAAATCATCATAATTTCGTGGGTTAAACAACTACTTCACATATTAATTTCCAGAATAAGGTTCATATGATTTCTACATGCAAATCCCTATTAAAATTGGGTTTTCTTCCATGGATTATACTCTTAATCATTCCTACACTAACATGATTATTGCACCAACGAAAATACGCAAGTTAAACACTTGCCTGGGATTTCAGAGGTCTGGTTTCCTGCTGATATTGGTGTGGCTGCGTTCTCCTCCTCGCGATTTACGCGTTGGTGGTGACGGTGGTGCAAAAGGTGGTGTTTTTGGCCTTGAATCACCTAGCAAGGTCTCTCCTCTCTTCTCCACTAGCCGTCTTAGGGTTCTGAATGATCTAACCCTAAAAGGCTGACTTAAATGGCTGCTAAGGATGGCTGAAATTCGTGGGTTTAATTACCCTAATATGTAAAATGACCAAAACGCCCTCCCGGGTCACTAATTAAGCCTAAAAACATCCCGAGACCCAAACTAAACCCCCGGGTACACTTTTCTGACTATCTCGACCCTTTCGGACGCGTTGGCGCACTCAAAACGACCATACGGAAAACTTATAAAATATTCACTTTTTAATTAACATAATTAGTCCCGACGCGACACGAGCACGTCCCGACTTAATTTTTCCGAAATAGTCATTTAATTCACTTATGACATTCAATATAACCAATATAACATATTACTATGCTCATTAGTAACATTCAACAATTTTTCCATAATTACTAACTCTAGTCACGTTAATAATTATAACATAATTAATTTCCGAATTTTTATTGATTAAATCCCCAAATTAAATATAGCATAAAAATACGGGGTATTACACGAGGAACACTAGTCTTCCGAGGAACACCAGCCCTCCGAGGAACTCTTGTTCTCCGATGAACTACAGTGCTCCGAGGAACTCTTGGACGATGAACAACTAAGGTGGTTCGAGCTGCATCTCGACCACAGCATTGATTGCCAGATAATCAACAGTTCAACTATTCATTGAATGCTTATCATCTTGACGCACACGCTTGGAGAGCATTAAATGAGTTACCCTTTCATATGTATATCATTTAATGTATCACCCTTTCATGTACAACCTAAAGGCTATAAATACCTTGTATCACCCTCATTCAAAGGGACCGGAATTTCTTGATAGCACTGGTAATCGAGAATTCCAAAACATTCAGCAATAACATAACAGTGGACATAGGCCATTCGTATAAGGCTGAACCACTTTAAAATTCTTTGTCTCATTTATATTTATCTATGATTAAATAATTAGAAGCAATCTAGTTTTTTACATCAACAGATTGGCGCCGTCAGTGGGAACGATTGTTATTATCGTTTTTCACCAAAAATCATTCATCATCAATGGCGGATAATCCAGAATCTAGCAATCGAAATGCTGGAAATGCTGGAAATCCTCCAAATCCCTCTGTACCTCCAGATCTGGCCGGAATTATGACGAATCTGGCTCAAGGGTAAACCGCCATGCAAGAAACAATGCGCCAACTCATTCAAACCCTTCATGGCGGTGCACCTGCGCATTCTGGACAGAGAAGTGGTCAGAGGCAGACTTATTTACTTTCTTCACGATCCAGGCGTACTGAGCCACATCGTAATGAGGAATCTGATGACTCCTCTTATCAACCTGGACGAACTTTGTCAATAAGGTCTACAGATACTGATCAACGTATCACTCTCTCTCCAGAGAGACTCAGTGCCTTGGAAAGATTGAGCAGGGTGTCTCCTTTCAGTCGATTAGGCCCTAGAAGGAATAGGAGTCCTCCTAAGACCATGTCGAGGAGTTTTCGACAACCATCAGATATAAGAGAAGGATCAGCACAATCACGACCAGTTGCTCGTCAAGATAGATCTCAGGAGGCTACCTCAGAATGATCAATTTCTCGAACCAATAGGCCCGAGGAAGGAAACGAAGCGTGGAAAGGATCCCTTCAGCGGTTGGAGGATAGATTGGGAGAAATGGCTAAGGCGAAGAATCCCCTACAACGAACTTTTGTTCAAGGGACACCTTTTGTCCAGGCGATTGTGAATTTTCCTACATCGTCAAAGTTTAAAGCCCCTGTGGTGACCCCCAAATACGATGGAAAGACAGATCTTGTTCTACACATAGAGCAATATCAAGCTGCTGCCGACATTTATGCCATCCCCGACGAGATGAGATGTAGAGCATTCTCAGGAACTCTTACTAGAGCTGCCCAGATATGGTACAATAATCTTCCTCGGGGTAAGATTTCAACTTTCTTTCAATTGGCCGAGTTGTTCATCGGCAATTTCTATTTTGGAGCAAAGCCAGTAAAACGAGTCGCACACTTGTTAAGTGTTAGACAAAAATCTGGTGAGAGCACTAGAGATTACATAACTCGTTTCAATAACGAGAAGTTGGAAGTCAAAGATTATGAGCAAAAGACAGCAATCACCGCCTTGATGAGTGGGTTGTTGCCTAATAAGTTGTATTACACTTTGGCAAAAGATCAACCTAAAACTATGTCAGAATTGATGGCAAAAGCGGCCAAAATCATGAATGCCGAGGAGGCTATGGCTGCAAAGACGAATATGGATAAAGACACCAAGGTGGAAGTTGACAAGTCTAAGAATAAAGAGCATAAGGGCAATGGCGGTGACAAGCGTTCCAGAAATAATAAGTCGTCATAGGAAGTCCTGAAGAAATTCGATAATTATACTCCCTTAAAAATGGGTATTAATCATGTCTTCGAAGAAATCAAGAATAGCGAGGAGGTAAAGTGGTCGAAGAAACTGAGGTCAGACCCTGATGCGAGGAACAGGGATAAATATTGCGAGTTCCATAAGGATCATGTCCATATGACTAAAAATTGCATAGCTCTTCAGAACGAGATTGAAACACTCATCTGAAGAGGAAAACTAGCAAAGTATGTTGATCGGGGAGGTGAAAGAAGAAATAATGATCGAACTAGAGAGAGATCTAGATCTCCTCGTCGAGCAGATGAGAAAAAGAAAAGAGACCATGAAGATGATGCCGAGGATTACCCCGATCTTCCCAAAAAGCCAAGGCAACCAGAACGCGAGGTATTTTCAATACGTTTTGGGTCATTTGATTGTAATGTTATTACAGGAGGAGACGCAGGAGGAGGAGATCTTACTGCAGAAAGAAAAGCTTACCTCGGTGAGGCTCAGGCTTGCTCGTACATTCAGCGAATAAATTTGGCCGAGGAGGATCGTCCGAGGAAGGTAAACAAAGAGAAGATGGTTATTGGCTTTTCAAAAAATGACCTGGAAGGTGTTCTTTACCCTCACGACGACCCATTGGTGATCAAAATGAGGATGAAAGAAGTAGTAATTTCAAGGGTGCTGGTAGACAATGGTAGTTCGGCAGACATCATGTACTATTCATGCTTTGACAGCTTGAATTTAAAATTATCTCAATTGGAACCTTATCACAGACCTCTTCTGGGTTTTGCTGGCGAGAAAGTTTTTCCACTTGGGACGATCAAGTTGGACATATTTATTGGAACTTGGCCTGCTTGTCGAACAGAAAGAATACGCTTCTTCGTGATGGATAAAAATGTGCAATCAGCTTACAACATCATCATGGGAAGAGTTGGTTTGAAGAAGTTCGAAGCAGTTCCATCTACAGTACATCAGTGCTTAAAATTCCCAACAAATTTTGGAGTAGGAGTTGTGAAAGGTGATCAAAAAGTAGCTCGGGAATGCTATTATTCATCTGTCGAGCAAGAGGAGCTCGAAGAGTCAAGGAAAAATACTACTACCTACCAGGTGGAGGAAAGTACAGAAATTGAAACACTTGATCCCAGAGATGAATCCCAACTCATAAAGGACAGGGGGTGGAATCTACAGAAAATGTTATTCTTGACGACGAGCACCCTGAACGAGTAACCCAGATAGGTTCATCATTGGATTCCTCGATAAAACAGGAGTTGATAACTTTTTTGCGAAACAGGAAGAAAACTTTTGCGTGGAGTCATGAAGACATGCTAGGAATAGATCCAAACTTCTTATGTCATGAGCTCAATGTGAATAAGGAGATCAAGCCTATAAAGTAGAGAAGAAGGGTATTTAGCCCCGAGAAGAATCAAGCTATTCAAGAGGAGGTCGAGAAGCTCTAGAAAGACCAATTCATTATAGATGTGAAGTATCCAGACTGGTTAGCAAACGTGGTGATGGTAAAAAAGAAAAACAATAAATGGAGAATGTGTGTTGATTTCACCGATCTCAACAAGGCATGCCCAAAGGATCACTTTCCACTGCCCAGAATTGATCAACTAGTGGATGCTACCTCGGGACACGAGCTACTCAGCTTCATGGATGCTTACTCTGGCTACAACCAGATCAAAATGAAACCTGAAGATAGGGAAAGTACTTCTTTTATTACTCCTAGGGTAACTTATTGTTATAATGTTATGCCTTTTGGTTTGAAAAATGCAGGAGCGACATACCAGTGGCTGATGAACAAGGTTTTCACCGAAAAAATCAGTTGCAACATGGAAGTCTATGTCGACGATATGCTGACAAAGAGCAAGAAAGTTGTTGATCATCTAGGTGACTTAGCTCAGACCTTTGATCAACTAGATAAATACCAAATGAAGCTCAACCCGACGAAGTGCACATTTGGAGTACGAGAAGGAATGTTCCTCGGATACATCGTCAATCAGCGAGGTATTGAAGCAAATTCAGAAAAGATCAAAGCTCTTTTAGGGCTGCGATCTCCAACGACGAAGAAAGAAGTACAGGACGAGTTGCAGCGCTCAACAGATTTGTATCACGAGCAACTGACAGATGCCTTCCATTTTTCAAAAAACTTCGGAAAACTTTCGAGTGGAATGATGAATGCGAAAAAACCTTTCAAGAATTGAAGAAATATTTGGGAGCACCTCCACTGTTGTCCAGGCCAGTAACTGGAGAAAAATTGTACTTGTACCTGGCAGTATCAGAGAATGCAGTCAGCTCGGCATTAATCAGAATGGAGAATGGAATCCAGAAGCCAATTTATTACACAAGTAAGGCTTTCCGAGGTGCAGAGATCAGGTACCCAAAGCTGGAAAAATTGGCATTGGCATTAATTGAGGCAAGTAGAAGAATGAGGCCATATTTCCAGGCCCATACCATCGTCGTATATACCAACATGCCATTGCGACAAGCCCTTCATAAGCCAGAAAAATCAGGGAGACTGATGTATTGGGCAATAGAGCTTGGTGAATATGATATTATGTATGAACCTAGATCATCACTAAAAGGGCAAGCCGTAGCAGATTTTATAGCATAATTTACTTATCCTGATACCCCCGAGGAGCAAAAGTTGCTTGTTGATCAACCTGTGGATGTTACAGGATCAACAAACATGAACCCAGACCAACTACGGTTGGTAAAAGGACGAGTGGATGTTAAAAAATCAACAGACATAAGCTCAGACCAACTCCGGTTGGTAAAAGAGCTTGTGTATGTAGAAAGATCATCAACTTTGAACTCAGACCAACTCCGGTTGGTAAAAGAGCAAGAAGAGATGGTCGACAAGGAGCGAAAAGTACCAGGTGAGGATGGAAGGAAATAGCAAATATTTCACTAAGGAACTTTGTCAGATAAGAAATTTGAAGACGAGTTACCTACATGGAGATTATATGTAGATGGGTCATCCTGTACAGCAGGTTGTGGAGCAGGGATTGTCTTGAACACTCCGGATGAGATTGATGTAGAATACGCCCTGCGATTCTAATTCAAAGCTTCCAATAATGAGGCTGAGTATGAGGCAATGATAGCAGGTCTTAATTTAGCAAAGATTATGGAAGCCCAACAAGTGATGGTATTCAGTTATTCTCAATTAATTGTGAATCAGATAATGGGGACATATGCAGTTAAAGGAGAATTTATGGTCAAGTATCATGCAAAAGTGATGGAGTTATTGACAGAGTTTGATGCCATTCAATTGATCAGAATACCAAGAATTGAAAATGCACGAGCAGATGCACTGGCCCGATTAGCATCAGCTACTCGTACCGAGTTGCGGAGAACGATACCAATTGAAGTACTAGAAAGTCGAAGTATAGATGAAGACCTGACGATGAATATTATTACCCTTGATTTAGGATCATCTTGGATGGATCCCATCAGGGCATATATTGAGGAGGGAAGATTACCAGAGGATAAGCTCACTGCAAAGAGATTAAAGTTTAAAGCTGCTCGGTATGTACTAACTAATGGTGTTTTATATAGACGAGGACTTATGGTAGGTTTGCAGAGATGTGTACATCCCTCCGAGGTGAAAGAATTGATTGAAGAGATCCATGAAGGGTCTTGTGCAGCCCATGTAGCAGGTCGAACACTTTTGCAAAGGGTGATGACGCAAGGATACTACTGGCCGACGATGAGGGCTGATTGTATAGCCTATGCTAAGAAATGTGACAAGTGCCAATGTTTTTCCTCCATCCGACGAACTCCACAAGCATTGTTGACACCCATAACTTCCCCTTGGCCATTTGCCATGTGGGGAATTGATTTGGTTGGACCACTGCCGACGACCCGAGGAAGATTCAAGTACCTCGTCGTCGCAGTGGATTATTTTACTAAGTGGGTAGAAGCTGAGCCCCTTATTGATATGACGTACGAGAAGGTATACTAGTTCGTTTGGAAGAATATCATCTGCCGATATGGTCTCCCTCATGCCTTCATCACAGACCATGGAACACAGTTTGATAACGAGGAGTTTGCCGCCTATTGTCATCAGTCGAACATATTGAAGGTTCATTCAGCACCAGGCCATCCTCAAAGCAATGGACAGACTGAAGTGACGAATAGAACATTGCTAAATGGTTTGAAGAAAAGGCTAAGTGAGGCTAAAGCTAATTGGATTAATGAGCTACAATCAGTATTGTGGTCTTACCGAACAACTCCCCGAGCAGCAACTGGAGAATCACCATATATGCTGGCATTTGGAAGTGAGTCGGTAATACCTGCCGAGTTGGGTCTTCCAACACACAGAGTGCTGAATTTCAATTCCCCAGTCAGCGATTTGATGAGAAGGTTAGATTTGGACATGCTCGAGGAGGTTAGAGAAGAGGTAGCCATTAGGAATGCTGCTTACCAACGACGAACAGCCCTGTTCTACAACAAGAGAGTGAAAAAATACGACTTAAAAGAAGGAGATTACGTGCTAAAGAAGGTCATTCAGATACACAATAAATTGGAAGCAAACTGGCATGGACCTTACCGAGTTACAGAAGTTGTTCGACCAGGAACTTACCGAATAGCAACCCTAGAAGGAGAGGAATTCAAGAATGCTTGGAATGCTGAACACCTACGCAAGTGTTATCAGTGATGTAAAATGTAAAGTAGTTCCATAAATATGAATAAAACGATGATGTTTCACCATCTTTCTCTCCTTTGTTTGAAAGTTTTTCGGGGAATACTAGTGTGGTACACTACGCTACTCGACAGCAAAAAGAAGACGATAGTTCAGACCCACGACCAACTCCGGTTGGTAAAAGGGCGAGAACAAAATATACTCCTTTGGTTAGGAGGCATACACTAGCGTGACCAACTCCGGTTGGTAAAATAACAAGTAGATAGTTCAGACCCACGACCAACTCCGGTTGGTAAAAGAGCGAGAACAAACTATACTCCTTTGGTTAGGAGGCATACACTAGCGTGACCAACTCCGGTTGGTAAAATACTAGTAGATAGTTCAGACCCACGACCAACTCCGGTTGGTAAAAGGGCGAGAACAAACTATACTCCTTTGGTTAGGAGGCATACACTAGCGTGACCAACTCCGGTTGGTAAAATAACTAGTGGACACTGATAGTTCGAACTCAGTTGCCATCTTATGGTGGTCGGAAGGTAAAACTATTCCAGAAAATACAAGATATTCCAAACTGAACCAAGTATGGTTGGTCGGGGATCAAAACCCACTAACTGTAGTTGGTCGACGAGGATAAATTATCGACCTTGGTTGGTCGGACACATTTTATGAAAAAAAATTACCAAGTATGATTAGTCGAGGATAAATTCTCACTAACTATAATTGGTCGACGAGCTCAACTTAACAACCTTGGTTGGTTGGAAGAATTTTTAACATTTTTATACTCATTACTTTATTATTAAGTGATCGAGCAACTTTTTATTACTGAATTGGTCGATGAACCACACAATATTGTTATGGAAGCACAAATATAAAGTGTTTGAAAAATACAAAAGAATAGCAATACAGATTTGCAAACAAAAAAGAAAGTCTTTCATTGAATTCAAAATAAATTACATAAGTTTATTACATTGATATTAAACTTTGTACTAACTATTACAATGAGATCCCTACTCTATTGGTTTCTTTCCTTCAGCTTTTGAAATAGGTTCCTCGCCAGCAGGAGGATCGTTTAAGGTCTGAGGAGAATTAATAAATTTCAAGTCCTTCAACATTTTGACATTCATTATTGAAGGTGTGTCCAATAGATGCTCGGGATGAGATACCTCGATCTGAGAATGAAGACTGTAGTCATCAAGGTATTGTGCAATTAAGCTCCGAGGAATGGCACGAGCTGGGATCCATTCCTTATCCAAATTGAATGGTGTCACAGGCTAGTCAAGTACCCCAGGATCATAATAGTCCCATAAGTAATGTCCCTGTTCAAGTTTCAACACGCATAAGGCATTCAACCAGCCTTGTTTATAGCCCTCATTATTGGCGTTCTGGATACGAGCATCTAAATGGCATAGTGCCTCGTTATAACCAGCCATCCAAAATTCCCTGGGCTGTTTATGGAATTGGAAAGTTAGTCTCTCCAACTGCTCGTGAAGGTTTTTGGCAAAAATGTCCTTATTCTCTAAAGCAAACTTCGTCGCAGTATGTTGATCCTCCAAAGTTAGGATTTTCTTGGACATTTCAGACAAATCCCGATCTTTCGCATTCAATTGGAACGCTTGAGTTTCCAACATTGATCGAGTGCGAGCTTCTTCAACATTACGACTAAGAGCTCTTGATCCTCCCCGAGCAGGACGAGAACTCGGTTCCTCGATGACATTCTGTGCAGCTCTTCCTAGATCGCGAGAACCTCTTCCTCATCCCCGAGCAGCAACAGAAGTACCAGACCTTCTCAAGGTATCCAACTCTTGCCTTAATTTGGCATTCTCAACCTCTAAGAATGAGAATCCTTCATCGGTGACCGGTACCAAGGCAGTGGAAGATGAAGCTGCAGACTTATACTTTGCCAACTCTTTCTGCAAATTCTTGTTCTCTTGCTCTAGCAGATCGGCGATCTGTCTGCAAGCCTCAACTTCACCCTTTAGGGTTCTCTCCCTGACATCGTACCCAGCAATGATCTTTTTGTGGCCTGTCTCGGAAGAAAGCTGTTGATACCTCTTTTCATACCCCTCGTGCAGAAGGGCAGTTGATTCTTTGTAGTGAGTCTGAAGATCTTCTAGAGTATATTGAAGCTCCTCGATCATGTCATAGTATGCCACGTTATTGGCCACAGCTCGATCAAGTAAGTCCTTCAAGTATTGATAAGCCTCTACTGCCTGCTTTGAAGCACCCTGTCCAAGGATGTCGGCAACTTCTGATGCACTTAGATCTGTGTGACCAGCTTTATAATATTCATGGCATTGCTGCATCAACTTTGTGTCATTAGCAGACAGAAGATCCATCCTGGCCAGAAACTAACAGAGAAAGAAAAAGAAGATCAAGACAGAGTACAGAAAGAGAAGAGACAATCATATGGAAGAAAAGAACTCAAATTTTATTAGATCATAAAGCAAAGTTACAAAGATCTGGGATACAAAGTACAAGTAAAAGGACAAAAAATGCACGACGATCGAAGCGCTTATAAAAATGCAAAAAGGAGGATTCGGCGAATTTGGAAGAAAGTTCAAATACGAAGAAAAGGCTCCTAAAACCCAGGAAGGTCATTTAATATTGCCATATACCGAGAAAGAATGTTCCATACTCCTCAAAGTTCGAAATATGAAACATTGGGGGCTTCTGTTGATACCAAAATTAATATGCTGATGTGGACGAATAATAAGAAGACACGTGTCAATCTACGTGGCACAATAGCAACGAGGAAGATCATTCCCCCGACCAACATACTCACTCCGAGCAACAAGTGTACTCCGAGGAACACTAGTCTTCCGAGGAACACCAGCCCTCCGAGGAACTCTTGTTCTCCGAAGAACTCCAGTGCTCCGAGGAACTCTTGGACGATGAACAACTAAGGCGGTTCGAGCTGCATCTCGACCACAGCATTGATTGCCAGATAATCAATAGTTCAACTATTCATTGAATGCTTATCATCTTGACGCACACGCTTGGAGAGCATTAAATGAGTTACCCTTCTATATGTATATCATTTAATGTATCACCCTTTCATGTACAACCTAAAGGCAATAAATACCTTGTATCACCCTCATTCAAAGGGATCGGAATTTCTTTATAGCACTGGTAATCGAGAATTCCCAAACATTCAGCAATAACATAACAATGGACGTAGGCCATTCGTATAAGGTTGAACCACTTTAAAATTCTTTGTCTCATTTATATTTATCTGTGATTAAATAATTAGAAGCAATCTAGTTTTTTACATCAACAGTAATAATAATAATAATAATAATAATAATAATAATAATAATAATAATAATAATAATAATAATAATAATAATAATAATGTGAGACTCTTGTCCCTTTTTTTCCTCCTCTTTCTCGAAAAACAAAAATACTAAAAACATTTTTCCTCCTTTTCATCAAAATACCAATAACATTTTTCCTCATTTTTACCAAAAATGTCAAAATCATTTACTCTCTTTTTCAGCAAAAAAAATACTTCTCCCCATCTTTTCGAATCATTTTCCTTCTCAGGTCGATCGCATACTTGACTTTTGGCCTGATTCCCTACTGTCTTCGGTCTTCCATCAAACCACCCTGAAGCTTCGCCAGTTCCCCTACTACTTCCTTCGATTCTAGAATCTACCTTCACTAGTCCTCCTTGAAAAATGCCGATCAAGCACCGAATGTACACCCTAATCTAATGGCAGTCCTAGTCCAACTCAGTACCAAAATTTACAACCTTCAAACTGAGGTTCATGATATGCAGCGAAATCGAGTCCAAGTTCCCGAAGAACCCGAGGTTATCTTTCCTCATGCCATGGGTACACCTGCTCTTGAGCTTGTTTGGGTCCCAAAAGAATATCAGCATGCTCAACTTGCCTCGCCTGCTAACGGGCCACCACCAGCTCACCTCTATATGTCAAACCTTGCCCATCTCGGGGCGAAATTGCTAGTACCCATTGATCCCAAGGAGGAAGAACTCAACAAGGTCAAGGAAGACCTCAAGTTTTTGACAATAAATTTTGACTAAGTTAAGATATTCGGGAACTACATGGACTACACCCACATATCTCCCTATCCCAAAGAAAGATTCCTAGAGAAATTGGCAATGGGCCCCCAATTGTTCACCTTCGTAGTTATCACCGAGCCATGACTCTCCTTGGTGGCTATTAAGAGATAATGGCATTATGTTCTAGCAAACTTTAAAGGACAATGCTCTCCATTGGTTACTATCCATCAAAGAATCCAGAATTCATAGATGGGAAAATGTTTCTAGGGAATTCATGTCATAATACAAGTACAACGAAGAACTAGAGGTTACATGCCGTGATCTAGAGCTTCTCAAGAAGAATCTTAGAGAAACTATTAGAAACTTAATAGCAAGGTGGAGAGAGAAAATTAACACCATGACCAACTGGACCTCCGAAAAAGAAGAAGTTAGCATAGTGAAGAAGAATTTCCTTTCCCAAATCAGAGAAACTATGGGAGTTCAGTATTACCCACACTTTCGAGCCCTCCGGGAAGCAGATGTGGAGATTGGAGAAAGTGCTACCAAGACAGAAGCCGAGCCAAAGAAAGTGTCTAGGCAGTTTACCCTCAGAAAATATGAGAATCCTGCCAATTCCACAATCTTAACCATCAATAATATCTCTTAGTCTGTTACCCCTTGGGCTCCCAAAAGCCTCCTTAACCCCAACAAAAAGGAATACACTAAGCTCCATGCTCCCCTCTCTAAATTCTACTAATCCTTGTTAAGCCAAAATTTGATCAAACCTACGAACCCTCATCAATTGCCAAACCCACTTCCCAAAAACTTCAAAACTGATGCCCACTATGATTTTCACCACTATGCCGACCATAATACTAATTAGTGCTTCCATCTCCCTAATGTAATCCAGGGTTTAATTTACCAGGGTATCATTGTCCCACTAATCAATCCTAAACCAAACACCATTCACAACCCCCTTCCAACCCATACAAATGCTATCTTTTAAGAAAATGATCCAAAATTTGATCCATCTACCCAAATTGTGCCCAGTAACACGCCTATCATACTTGTATCTTCTCCCAAACTTCTCAAAGTTTGCCCATATTTTTTTACACCCTACCTACTTCACTAACAAATCTCTGTCACTCCTCATGAGGGCTTGTATTGTCATTCATACTCGGTCTAAAGGAAAAGTTATGGAGTTATCAACAGTACTAAATCAACTTCTAGATTTCTAGTTGAAATTACCCTCTCAAATGACCATCGACTGTCAGATGTTCATCACATTACACAAGAATGGGAGATTTGTGAGTGCTATTAGCGGTCATAAATGACCTTTATAACTACTATTTACTATTATAATTTAGGGGGTGACAAAAGAAAAATTGTAACTCCCAACAGCAGTCACAAATTTTTATAGCCCTTGTGGGCATTATAACTAGTGATCCCACTTTATAACTAATGTTTGAAACTACTGTCAGCAGTTACGAATCTAATATTTATAACTATTATCAGTAGTTACGAATCTCATATCTATAACTTCTATTAGCGGTTACAAAATTGATAGCAATGATAATTTTTTTACTACTATTAGAAAGTACAAAAGTTGAATTTGTTAAGTGTGGTAAGAACTGCTGCAAATATCTTTATATTTTCACAAAATGATAAAAAATTGAGAGTAGAATATATATCATGATAACAAGTCTAAAATTTTTGCAACACTTCATTTATATTTCTGATATTCCAAATATCCAGTACACATAAAACTTGTTTAAACTTAAGTTAACATCAAACAAAGCTTTCTTGGGCGCCAAGTACAAATGAACAAAGAATAAAAAATAAACTTAAAAAAATAACGACACAATACTTAGATGACATGAAATGTCATGAACATGTAACAAATCATACTAAACCTAGATCAGGAGTCACCACACGGTGGATACGCTTCGTGAAGTCTAGGTATATTAGCCATTGGGTCTATTGATGCGGTGACATCCTCCCTCGTGTAGTCGGAGTAGGCTTGTTGAGCAAGTTCAATGGACTCAAATTTTTTTAATACAGTGCATCGGTATTAATTGACTTTTCTTGTGTTGCTCGCCATGAAGTGTAAACACATGGATTTAGGCCTTTGAATACTACATATGCCATGTATGCTATGTGTATGCCTACAAACAATAAAATGTAACTATGTTAGTTACAATAAATAAGGTGGGGCACAATGTTATTTTCAAAATACATGCAAGGGGAAAAATAAAATGGTAGTAAGAATGAGAGACTTAGTACAACAAAACAGTCATGAATACAAAAAATCCCTAATTTGTGGCATTCAGTACAACAAAACAGTCATATAACTGTTATATAACTGGTGTTATGTTATATAACTAATGTTATATAACTGCTATATAATAGAACACAAGAATCCACATGTCAATGATAGAGTTGCTAAAGCTAGACTCAATGAAACCCTTAAAAATGAGGATATATTCTTACATCAAAATTCTAATGTGAAATAGTTAAAAGAGTGTGATGCTAGAAAAAATAAATTTCATGCTATAGTCTACGAAAAATTTAACCATTCTTCAAATACAAAATTATGTAGAAATTGCAATGTTATTTTAGATATTATCACAACATGAATTTTACAATTTTTATGAAATCGAGACTAGAAGGATAGTGTGTGATCGATATTTATGGAGTAGAAATGAAATAAAAATTTACTTACTAGCAATCTAGGATCTCATACTATTACAATAATTCAATAAGTGAAAGACATTGTAGAAGATTACCCAATAATTTCGAATAAATAGGTGATTTGGATGCCAACTACTTATGGATACTTTTCATTTAAATCTTCAGTTGATAAATGCATAATTCATAAACCTTATTTATTTATTTATTTATTTATTTATTTGGAACAAACATTATACACTTAAAATTTCAATCTTCTTATTGAACTTCTTAACCATTTAGTCCCACTAGATACTTAGATTCAAGAAATTGGAATAAGGCTACCTTCCGAATGCAAATTATGTTACAGTGCAGTGGAGACAATTAGGCACATTTCCGAATGCAAATTGGAAGAACAGTTATATAACTAAGTTATAACAGTTATATAACTTAGTTATACAACTGCTATATAACTTAGTTATGTAATAATTATATAACTGTTATATAACTTAGTTATATGACTAAGTTATATAACTGTTATATAAGTTATATAATTGTTATATAACTTATGTTATATAAGTTTTATAAAATTATTATGCC
Source organism: Sambucus nigra (assembly GCA_949130495.1). Taxonomy (NCBI): domain Eukaryota; kingdom Viridiplantae; phylum Streptophyta; class Magnoliopsida; order Dipsacales; family Adoxaceae; genus Sambucus; species Sambucus nigra. The sequence continues at coordinate 618,512,103 of OX422207.1, forward strand.
TTGTCTATAGTATCTACACACACATCCTAGTGTTATATATATATATATATATATATATATATATAGAGAGAGAGAGAGAGAGAGAGAGAGAATCTCATATAATTCCTCTACTGCCAAAGATAATTAAACATGGCTACTGCAGCTGCAATCCAAAGATTAAAATTTTGAACACTAGCTTTCACAGATAGAAGATGATATAACAACTCATAAATGGAACTAGCATGATGGGGAGTGAATTTGAAGATGGTATATAAAAAATTCCAGTGCAAAAATAACTGATCTTCAATTTCATCTTGAGAAGGAGTATGATAGAGGAGATAGCATGACATAAATTTAAATCCATGTTTTCTAAGATTATAATCATAAGGCAGTTTATGTTCAATAATTCTCCATAAAAGAAGAGATCTTCTTGTGGGATAAAAGGTTGTCGAAACATCAAGTATTTCTTGAATCTAGAATCACCAATAGCACTACAAACATCATAAACATACTTAAAAAAAATCACCAGTCATTGGTTTTTCACGTATCAAATAGCCTTCGCTATAATGAATAGGCATGGAGAGGATATCAGAGGCAATGCCTGGAAATTGAGAGAAAAACTGAGTTGGAAGGGACCATTTCCCTTTAACAATGATATCTGCAGCAGACGCTTTGAGTTTCTCTCAATTTTGACTACTTTAAAATGAATCTCAATTCTTCAAAATGAACCATTGGAGTTGGATTAGGCAAACTTTAGGTTACCTCATCACTCAAATGGGGATAAAGTGCAGCGCGAATCAGTTCAAAGACCTATAAGAGATTAAGTAGATGAACATAATTAGTGAAGTTTAGATACTCGCTGGGATGATATCATCACTTAATCAGTTCATATACAGGCCATCGAAAAAATATTAACCATTATTTTAAGCATTGAAGAAAGCCAACACAACAATTTAGACATCGAAAAGAGATTAGGCATTAAATAAGGTTATATAACATAGCATGAGTTATATAATTGTTATATAACTCACTTCTATACCTTCACCAAGGGAGATTAAGAATGTTATGCTGAACATAAATGCTTTTTTAACCCCTAGGCCAGATGGTCTAAATGGCCACTTCTATGAACACTATTGGGACATTGTAGGAGAAGATGTGAATAAAGCCATTTAATATTTCTTCCACCACAACTGGATTTTATCGATTCTAAATTCCAACCATATTTCTCTAATCCTAAAAAAATAATGCAGATTCCATTTCTTATTTTAGCCTATTAAAAAAACAAATAATGATTAAAAGGGATTATAGAGAGAACCTGATAGAGTCAATGAAGACCCTCTGGAGACAACAAGCTTACCTAAAACCCTCGACCCACAGCAGCGACGCTACACAAGATAGAGAAGTGCAGAGTAGATGCTGAAAGTTCGATAATGATATATGGAAATTGGACTTCGTGCGTAAACTTCAAATATAGATAGATAGATAGATAGATAGATAGATAGATAGATAGATAGATAGATAGATAGATAGATAGATAGATAGATAGATAGATAGATAGATAGATAGATAGATAGATAGATAGATAGATAGATAGATAGATAGATAGATAGATAGATAGATAGATAGATAGATAGATAGATAGATAGATAGATAGATAGATAGAGAGAGAGAGAGAGAGAGAGACTTTGTGGTCAATAATGCCTTCAATTGTTGTATATTATCTATATATTCTTCAAAATTATAACATATTTCATGCATAAACTTCAACAAGTTATAACATCAATAGAAGCCGATAATGACTCTGATGCAGAAGAGATGCCACCTTTGGAACCTATTGATGAAGCCCAACCAGAAGATGAATTTGTGATGGATTTTTTAGGAAACAAAGAGGATAAAAAAATGTTTATTGGGGAAAGATCCAAATGGTTTCACTCTTGTACTCTCCAATTCACAAAATAAGAAACTCAAGATGAAAATTAGAACATAATTACAATCACAAGTTACCTATAGCCTAAGAAGTGGATACATTGTCTAACAGACACTGGATACATTCAAAACAAATTACTAATTGATTCAAAACAGATTACTAATACTCAAAATAGAGTTCAAACACTACTAATTGTTCATTTTGACAATTTTTTCAAATTTCTCAAGACAAATTACTCTGGATAAATTAAGGGAAAGACAAAGAAACTGCCAAACCACCCAATATTTCTCTACATCCTTAATAGTGTCCACCCCATGAATTCGATGATATAATGGATGATTCTCTTTTCCTGGCTCAACACTACTAATGTAAACCTTACATTCAAATATCAGTAGTTGATGGCCATGCACCACCGTTCCAATAGCAGCTGAAGAAACAACTTGTCCATTTGCAATCTTCCTTTGACTTAAAAAATCTAATAAATCGACATATGGATCATGTGGAGGACCAGTTAAATATACAAAGTCTATATCAATTCAATATCCAAAGTTTGGCTCAGTTGAAGGGGGTAGGGGCGTAATCGTGGGGACTTGGATGTGGGACAGGAGTGTAATCATGAGGACTTAGAAGTGGGACAGGAGTAAAATTGAGAGGACTTGGATTTGGTATTTTGAGTCCATTCAATTCAAAATCACTTAAAAGCATGGTAATAGATGATTTCAGAAATGTCATATCCTCATCATGTTTTTCTTCTCGTGTCTTTTCTCTAGTCAACTGTGATATTATAGGAGCAATCGCCTTAAGTTTACTTTCGAGAAATGGGTCCAATACCACGAGTCACCCCCTAGTGTCTTTTCCTCTAAAGGTAGTCAATGCATCTGTATCAATACTAGTTTGGCTTGAAGAACCTTCACTACTTCTCAGCTCACTGAATTTTTGCTAAAAAATTATTTCTGAATCGATTAAAACGATTGAACGACTAAACTTGAAGGAATTTAATTATTAGAACTGAGATTACAAAACTCACCATATCATCAGCTACCTTTGGGTGAAACTCCCTAGTTTTTCGCCTGTGACCTTCGATATACACTTCTGAATGATCAACAAGTCGTTTATTTTTAAGCAACTATGAATTAATTTTCTATTAACTATTTGAGCAAGACATATAATATATATACACATTAAAATAAGAAAGTCTGTATACCATCCCCTCGGTTTTCTCAACATATGACATCAGACTAAGATAATGGATGTCAGTCTTTTTAGCACTTTTCACCCAGCCTTGGTTTCTTTGTTTCAATTTCGCCTCAGATGCTTCGCGCAAGACAAATTCAATCCATTCATGGACAGGGATATGTTCTTTCTCTGGTACTCAATCCTTCAGGGAATTTAACCCATTACTATACAATTCCTTAAAATAATTTGAACGGAGGTTACTTCTAAAATCTTCAACTGAATACCAATGGCTTTTATGGACCCCTCCTTCTGGTCGGCCGAAAGATTGAACTCTTTCATGAGCGTATCCCATAAGTCGTATTTTTTTACTTGCTCAACCATATCCCAACTCTCATATTTCAAGACAATTTAAGATTTGAACAAAGACAAGGCTCGATCTTTCAAAGGATTCTTCCCACCTATTGGAAAACCAAATAGGTTAAGGGAAACGTCTGCAGGAGAATCAATGGCAGAATGTTCATCATGACTTGAACTTCCTGGCCTAGATGATGGAATTGTATTCTCCGATGCCATTTTCTGCATTTATATATTTATGCATCAGTCCATATGTTAACACAAGAGTAAGGAAATAATATAAAAAAAATATAATGTAAGTTATACCTTTTCAACATATTATAAAAGTTTTGATAATTCGACCATGTCATAAGTTTCATACTTCATCATTTCACGTAAAGCTTTTATTGGTCATTTCTGCGAAAGTGTGTTGATAATTTCATTTCTGACACTAAACATGTTAGGACGTATGCCTTCTCTCCTAAGACAATAATATATGGTAACATTGTTATGCATATGTTTTCTCACGGTAGAGTCTGAACGCATCCTCATCCTCTTCAATTCTATCCACAAAAGATGGATTTTTCTTTCTTCGAGTTATATTGTATTTTATGAAAACCCTTTCAACGGCTTTATCGCAACTTTGAGGTAGTGTGCATAGTATTGATCGAAATAAATAAGCTTCAGGTATGTTCCACCCATGATCTCGCAAGTAATTACATTCTTTGATTTTTCGATAGTTGTGCCGATAAATTGATATATTCTCCATAAAATACCTATTTTGAAAATCGTTGCATGTATATATAATATATGACATCCTGGAAAAAGTAATAATAAACTTGTGAAAAAAACGCACTATGAATACGTGCTACGAAATAATTAAAACATATTATTATACATAACTTTTAAGTCAACATTTAAAACAACCGAACATGCTACAATTATTCATCTACTCCTCTAATGTGTTTAATAATTTCTTTAATTTTCTGTTGTCGTCCAGAATAGACTGAATCTCGATAGGTACCTCTATGTCATCTACCGATGTAGTCAAGCGCTTAGGGGAATGTAAAACAACAAACCATGGATAGTTGTTAGGGTTCTTTGCATAAAACACTTTCTTGTCCTCTTCACCAACTTAGGGGAATGATGAGCCATTCGTCGATACTTCACCAGCTTTCAATAACTGAAACCAAGAAAGTATTTGCATTGTGAATATGTTGCAAAGACAGTAAATAAAAGAGAGGTATTACGATAGTCACCTCGAAATCTACTCAATGCTTAAAGTTATTGTCTGTGCTCTTGCCTCCATTCCTCCTCTTGGCACGCCCACGCTCATTATATTGCGTAGGTTAAAAACATCAATATTAACTTCTAATGAATATAACATCGAACATATTACATTATTTTACAAAACATTTTAAATAAACTCACATTTTCCATTTATCTATGTCTTCATGCGTCTCGAATACATATCGAGCCACCTTGTTATATTGTGTACTTGTTAGATTCATTACCTTAACTTTCCCCAGGGCCTCCTCATCTTGAAACTCTTCTAATTCATTAATAAAGCATTCAAGACCGCTAATGTTTGGGTTAGGCATATATTCCTTTTCATACAAGGAAGCCTCTTCCATAATGTACTGCTCAGCAATGGACCCCTCAACATACCGTGTATTCTTAATGTAATCTCAAAAAAATTTCATTAATCTCTCAAACGGATACATCCATCGGTACCTTACTGTTCCAAATAAATGCGCTTCATCGCATAAATGCACTAAAATGTGGATGTTTATGTCAAAGAATGAAGGAGTAAAGTACTTCCGCAAAACACATGTAGCCTCAGCCAAAGTTTCTTTTTCTGCCATTATATGCTTCCTGTTGACAACTTTGTCACGCAATAGGGAGAAACATAAGCTAATTTGTAGAATGGCCAATAGAAGATGCTTGTGTTAAAAAAAAACAGTTTCCGAACAACAGAGGGACAAGTTACATTATCACATGCTAATCGTGAGACTTGTATTTTTTCAAATCTTTTGTTCCATAATAGATAATCCTGCATAAGTTAGATGAGAAATTAGAAGGGACCTTAAAGCCCTTTAATTTTTTAAGAACATGTTTCTTTCTTCAATGCTCAAAGTATAAGATGCAACTGGCATATGCATTTTTCCAGTGTTTGGATCTTTTTTCAACCATAATGATCTTCTAATCTTAAAAGCACGAAGATCTTCACGGTCTTTTTCTCTATCCTTGGAATGAGAACCACCAATGCATATTCCTACGAGATGCTCAATAATATTTTTCTCAGCGTGCATAATGTCTATCACATGTCGCAGAGGATGTTCCTTCCAGTATGGAAAATCAAACATTATTGATCTCCTTGACCACACTGTCTTCACATCAACATCCTTTCTTTTACACTTTTGGGCCAAAATTATGGGGTGTTTCCCCCTCAACTCTTAATTAGCCTTTAATGACCTTTCTTAAACTTCCAAACTAGAAAGTATTGGTGGAGGTGGCCTAGTCTCGGTCTCTTTTGAGAGAAAATTGCTTCGTATTCACCGAAATTTGTGACTTTGGGGTAGAAATCTCTGATGACTATGATAATTTTTTTTACCACTTTTCTTAAACCAGTTGGCTCCAGTCTCCTCTCCACAAATAGGACAACTTAGGTAACCATGTACGTTGCACCTAGATAAGGTCCCATAAGTAGGAAAATCATGAATTGCCCATATCAACATAGCTTTCAAAGTAAATTCCTCCTTTTTTTATGAGTCGAACGCTCTCACACCTTCAACTCATAACTCATTCAATTCATCTATTAGTGGCGCTAAGAAAATATTAATGTCACTACCCAATGCTTTTGGACCTGGTATCAACAACAACAAAATTGAAAATTCCTTTCTCATCCACAATGACGGGGGGAAATTTAAAGGCGCCATAAACACCGGCCATATACTCTTATTTGTGCTCAATTTGCCAAATGAATTAAACCCATCGGTTGGTATTTTGAGGAGAACGTTGTATATTTCTTTAATAAATTCTGAGTATTGCTGATTTGCAGATTTTCATATAGATGAATCAATCGAATGTCGCATGATATTCTCACCCACCTCCGCTCGACCATGCCAAGTTATTGCCTCTGCTAACCAAGGTATAGTGTAAAGTCCCTTCAATTGAGGACCTAAAGGGAAATACTTTAACACCTTATTAGGTATTTGCATATCTACTTTCAACAAACTTTTATTATGTACTATCATCTTTTGCTCATATCTAGGTTCCTTACATACAAGACAAGCCCATTTGTCATTGTGCTCCTTATAGTACAAAATGCAATCAAACTTGCAACAATGAATTGATTTTTATTTCATACCCAAACCTTTCAAATTACCATTCATGATTGGATAATTGACTGGTAGTGTATTTTCTTTAAGGAGAAAATCTTTTGCCCAAATGAGTATTATCGTCACACTTTTTCCCGACAAGCCAAATTTTCTCTTTAAGTTGTGCAACCCAACCATGGCATATAACATTGTATTGTGGGAGTTAGAGTTATGGTATACTGGTGATGCAGCTGCTGATTTTAGTCATATATAATCCATATCTTTGTCAGTATCGTTGCCAACATGATCCTCACAACCTAATCCATCCCCTCCACTATCTTTCTTTTCTTGTGCTATGTGCACTCCGTATGTATCATTTATGAGATCGTTTAACCTATCATGTGCTAACGGATCACTATCTATGTGAGTTGTTTCCTTGACAAGTATTTCTTCCAGGATATACGTAAAATCCCTCTCCCTTTGGACTTTCCAAAATGTGTAGTCAACTTGCATACCCCACTTAATCAAATGTAATTTTACATTCACTCCTTTCAAACATTTACCTTTTCTTTAATGAATGCACGGGCATGGGAAAATATCAGTTTTGTGATTCCTCATTTCATAATTCACAATGTCTTTCTCCCCATTACCATATACTTTCCCTACTCTAAAACTTTGACCCATCCACTCTTTATATTGTAAAAACTCCATTAATTCTACAATACAAAAAAGTAGAAACTCAGTAAATTATAAAACTAAAGGAGTATGTCCCTTATTACATACATGCTTAGCACAAGTATTTTAGTTATTACATATTTTTTCGTATGTTTGAGTATTGATATATTTAGTATTATATGTATATATGTATATATTACATGTGTACTTTAAGATTCTACATGGCGTGCTAAAACATTTATGTATGTATACAAAATGAAGTGATATTCTAAGACTAAAGATTAAACATATATAATTAATAACACTAAAACCTCTTATTATTTTACTAGATAAAATGAAGTGATATTCTAAAAATATTGAATTATTATAATTCATGTCCAACCCACATGTAATATATCTGATTACTGGTTATCAAAATGCAAATAACAAAATACATATCAAATCAAATAAATTGAATTCATATTCAGACAGTAATAATTACTAATCATAAAATTGGGTCATTAAATTGCAAAACATGAATCCATACCCAAACAAATAAAACACCAGAGTATTCAATCGGTACCATTTACGAATGAACCTAAATGTTCAAATTCACCAATCAACAACAATTCAAGAATCCTAAACAACAATATAATCACTATTCGACAGAATCACAACCAAAAACTAAGAAAATTGCAGAAAATCAGTAGTAATAATTAGTTGCATTTCCTTTCATCATACCTCATTGGGGATGAAATTGATTGGAAGAAAGCCATGAAACTTTGAAACCTTAAAACAAATTGCAAAATAAAACTTGTTAGACTGTTACATATTTATTAATGAGCAAAACAAAATAATAAAATTTTAAAATAGACAATGCTTTGTTAGACTGTTACATATTTCAATTAAAGTCATTGTATTACCCCAATCTCAATATGAGTCTTTATGACTGATAAAAATGAGCAAAACGAAATTGAAATGGAAATCAACATCAATTTATGACTAATATAAATCCATAATCAAATCAGATTTATACCTTTCCTCTCTCCTCACCATTCATAATCTCCTACACCCATACATTTATTCCTCTCCTACTCCATAACCAAAAACCCATCTCACATCTTCCCAGCCCATGTCATAGCCCCTTCTAACCCATCAAAACCCAACTATCATAGCTACCTTAAGAACCCGACCCTCAAAAACCCATCTCACAACTGTCGGACATACCTTGACCCTAAACTCGACCCTCTATATCTACCCAATAAACATGTGACCAAGAACTCGACCCTCAAACCAAATGTGAAACTCAACCCAAACCACTTTTGTTTGGTTGATACTTAAATTAAAGTGACTGATATATAACTTTTAGCCCTGATAATTAAAATGCTCTAAATCAAAATCGTATTAATAAAATCGTATTTAACCCAACTAACAAATAATAATACCAAACTCAATGAATCGAAATGAAAACTCACCAAAATCGAAATCGAAAACTCAACGAAAGCACGGGCCAAAATTTGTGAGGGGCGGGAGTTCTTTACAATACTAAAATGACAATAAAGAGGGGTAGGAGTTTAGTGGAGAGAAAGGAGGGAAATTCAACAAGGTCAAAAATTTTGTGACCCCTCCTAGCAGTCACAAATTAAAGTTGGCCAAAATTTGTGAGTGTTGGAAGCAGTTACAAATTTATGACGGTCAATAGCAGTTATAAATTAACTAAACACCAAAATTTATGACTACTACCAGCAGTAACAAATTTATGAATGTTGTTAGCAGTTAAAAAATTAGTACTAGGTCAAAATTTGTGACATATCATAACATTTATAAATTTGTGACTGCTCATAAGAGTCATAAATTAGTCCTACTAATACATTTGTGACTCCTTATGACAGTTATAAATTTATGACTGTTGATAGGAGTCACAAATTAATTAAATGGTAACATTTGTGACTCTCATTAGTAGTGACAAAGTAATTGACTCAAATCTTTTATTACCCTTTATTTTATAACTCCAAATGGTAGTTATAAATAATTTTGTGACTAGTCCCGGGAGTCATAAGTTTGTCACCCCAATTAGTAGTCACAAAAAGGCAGTCACGAATGTAGAATTTTGGTGTAGTGTCATCTTGTTCATTGAAGCCCACAAGTGGTCTCGGGAGTAATATAATTGGGTGGTACCCATTGATAAAATTATTTTGGACAATGTGGTTCTGAATATGGAAGATATGTTCTAACAAGCTGGCAAAATATGCAACATTTTCGATCTACTCACCGCTTTGAACCTACAAGGACGGTTAATCCATTTACTTTTGCACCTCCGTATTGAGTGGGAGGATTTATAAAAAGAAACCGTTGAGGTCGTGGAGTGAATTAACTTCTCTTGGTTGGAAGACATCGTTGCCACTAGACCAGGGGGAAATTTGATAACTTTGATGATGAACCAAGTTAAGAAAAGGTCAATCTAGTGATCAACATGTGCGGGATGATATATTTCAAGGACCTATTGGGGGAAATCATCAAAGTAGTCGTGTACCTTGAAATTGATGAAGAAACGAGACTCTTGTTCATCCCCGCCTCCATAAACTATAGTACCAGATCAGGAAGGCATTATCATAATCCAAATTCTCAGGCATCAGGTACGAATAAAGGAAAGTGAGTTATCGAAGAACTTTACATGCCAGAGATGACCATCAAGGAAAGTGAGATCCTAGACTAACTTAAGAAGACTCAAGACAATATTACCTTGTGGGAACTTTTCATGTCTTCCTAATTACATTGATATGCTCTGATAAATATTCTCACTAGGCCCATAGTCCCTCCTTCCATTACTCGAGAAGAATCTGTAAACCTGGTTGGATCCTTGACCCCCACTAGACTCATTTCCTTCTCCAAAAAAGAAATTCTGAAGGTCGGCCCTGATCATAACTATTGATGTAAAAAATTAGATCACTTTAATTATTCAATCACAGATAAATAAATGAGACAAAGAATTTTAAAGTGGTTCAGCCTTATAAGAATGGCCTACGTCCACTGTTGTATTATTGCTGAGTGTTTGGGAATTCTCTATTACAAGTTATATCAAGAAATTCTAGTCTGGGGATCCAGATCCTTTTACAATGAGGATTGTACAATGTATTTATAGCCCTGGGGCTGTCATGTGAAAGGGTGATACATTAAATGATGTACATATGAAAGGGTAATACATTCAATGCCCTTTATGCATGTGCGTCTGAATGATAAGCATTTAATGAATAGTCAAACTGTTGGTTGTCCCATCATTAATGATTTGTTCAAGGTGCAGCTCGGACCGCCTGAGTTACTCGGACCGCCTAAGCTTCTCGGTACTCAAGAGTTGCTCGGAGAGATCTTGTTCCTCAGAGCGTGTGAGTTCCTCGGGGAAGCGGTGTTCCTCGGGGAAATAATCTTCCTCGTTGTAGTCTTGTTCCTCGGAGCGTATGAGTTCCTCGGAAGTATTTTGTTGTCGCCATGTAGAGTGCCACGTGTCTTCATTCAATTGGGCTATGGCAGCAGACTAAATTTGGTATCAACAGAAGCCCCCAATGTTTCATAGTTCGAAATTTGAGGAGTGTGGAAAATTCTTTCTCGGAATATGATAGCTTTAAATGGTCTTCCTGATTTTTAGGAGTGTTTCCTTCGTATTTATTTCTCCTTCCAAATTCATAGAATCATGATTTTTTGAACTTTTCTGCTCGCTTTGATTCCCGTGCCACTTTTTGTCTTTTTAGCCGCTGTTACCCGCTTTGGTTCTCGCGTCACTTTTCGTCTTTTTAACCGATGTTGCCCGCTTTGATTCCCGCACCTCCTTTTATCTTTTTAGCCGTCGGTAACGTAATCATACTTTTTTGTAATCATTACTTCACCATTTCCCAAGGCAAGGTATTTAAACTTCACAGACACTCCCATCATCTTCTACCTTTTCAAATTGTTATCTTCGAGTTTTTCATCGTCTCTTTCTCTCCTGTGTATTCATCTCTTCCATCGTCCGTTGTCATCAGATCCACTCTTTTCTGTAAGATCTTCTTCCTTCTTCTTTATTTCCTTTATTCACCATGGTTTACCCTGTTGAATCTCTGGATAAATTTCGCTCTGATTTTTCCATCCCCTCCTGGGTTGTTTTGGAAGAGCTTTCTGAGCCTTCTGATTACTTTCATTTGGCTGAGGGGCATTGGTTCCCCAGTCTCTTTATTGCTGAGTGTGGATTTTCCACCAAATTCCTTGTGTCTGGAATTCTGTCATTACTTTGACGTTGTTCCTGCAAGAATAGCCCCCAACACATGGAGAATAGTTAATGGGGTGCATAGATTAAATCAAATCCATGGAACTCACATAGGAATTCATGAGATTATGTTTTGCTATAGATGGGCAGTTAATGATAACATATTTTATTTAAAAACTAGATTTTTAAATAGAGCCCTAGTAGTCAATCTCCCTGATGCCAATAGGGATTATTTTGAACACGGGGTTGTCATAAAAAACTGGAAACACCCTCCATTAACTGGAGATGAGGTTTATCAGGGTCCCAGATGCCCTCCTTATGGAAATGGGATAGGTTATTTTTATTTCGTTTTACTTATTTTAAAATCATGCTTCTTTTGTGTTTGATAAAATGTGCCACTGATATTTCTATGTTTATTTATTTATTTGCAGTTGACAGTAAAAGAAAGCGCCCAAAAGAAGCAGATGTCAATATAAGGCATTTGAAACTTATCTGGAACCTGCATCAATCTGTTGCTGACGAGCATATTAGGTTGGCATCATATCTGCTGCAATACAAGAGCTACACCACCTCTTTTACTGCTCGTCCAGTAATAACTGAATCAGAGCCAGTACCAGCTTCTACTAGCTCCTCGCCTGAATGTCACGTCCCTTTAAGCGAAAGGATGAAGAGAAGAAGACCTCCCACTCTCTTCGAGAATACTACCTCCGGTTCTGGAGAGGTAAAAAGAAGTAAAGTTGATGTCCTAGTGGAGGGGACAAAGAAGAATGATGCACCTTCCTCAGCTGCTGTTGTGAAGGTTGCCGAGAAGCCCGCAGTGGCTCCGAGCAGGTCTGTGGCTCCTGGATAGGTGGTTGTAATATCACCGACTAAGGATTCTTCCTTGGTTGAATCGATCCCTGTTCCCCCGAGGAGACTGAAGAAGAGCTCCTCGGTCAATTTGGCTGACACCATCACTCAGCCCCCAGCTACTAGAACTGGGGTTCCAACTTTTGTTCCCCCGAGCTCTGCCATGAGCTCGATAAAATCCTGGATCATTCCCGAGGTCCAAGGTACTGAAGAAAACCTTACTCGGGATATGGTCACCTCGTTAGCTGCTCGTCACCTCGCTTCTGTAAGTTTTCTTACTTTCAACTTTTCATATTTCCTTTGTTATTTCTGTTTCTGACTTGTTTTCTTTTTCTTTTCATAGCTGACGAGCTGCTTTAATATAATCTTGAAGAAGGATGAAGCAATTAAGGCTTCATGCTCCTCGTCCAGTGTGGAGGGAGCTATTGCAGAAGCTATCAAGTCTTTGGACGATTCTCGCCAGACATATGCCACTGACAAGGCTGTCTGGGAGAAAAAGCTTGCCTCCACCGAGAAAGAAAAAGCTCGAGCTTTTGATGCCTCCAAGGAGTTGGAGAAGAGAATAAATGCCCTGGAGAAGGCAAATAAAGAGCTCTAAGAGAAGCTCAAAACTGCTGGGGAGCTTGAAGATAAGCTCAAGGCTGCTGAGGAGGAGCTGGCTCAACTTAGGGAAGTAGGTCGGCAGAAGGAGGAGATCGAAAACAAATTGAAAGCTGCTGATAACCTGCTGTCCGAGAAGCTCTCCTCGGAGAAATTAAAGAGGAAGGTGGCTGTGAAGAAGTCCTTCAGCGCTGGCTGGGACAAGGGGTGGAACAAGGGGTTGGCTGCTATGGTGTCGCAAGTGGACTATAGCAGCCTTAAGTACTTCAGGGATGGAGGGGTTGCAGCTCTCCAGGAGATGAAAGTTGAAGAATCTTCTGAGCTTTTCCAGCAACATATTCCTGGTCCACCTCCAACCCCAGAAGATCTTGAAGAGGATGAAGCTGCCTCAGAAGAATCCTCTATGGTGATGGGAGATCACCCCCCAGCTATTCAGCCTACTGTTGAGGCACTTCAGCAAATTGTTACTTCCTCCGAGCAACTGCCTATGCTTCCCGAGCAACTATCCATTCTCTCCGAGCAACCTACCTCCTCGTCCCATCCTTCCTAGAAGGTTTTAGGCGACAAGGAAAAGGTGTAGAGTTGCTTGAGTTTCTTTCTATTTTATTTCTCTTTTATCAAATGTAATCCAGAACTTGTAACTCTGAATTTTATTTTCTAATAAAACTTGAATTTTCTTGCATACTGTTGTTTGTATTCTGTTCATACTCTGTCTTGATTCTTATTGATTACTGCTTTTTCTTTCTCTTCTAGTTTCTGGCCAGGATGGAGTTGCTATCTGCCCATGATACAAAGTTGTTGCGACAATGTAATGAGTATTTTAAGGCTGGTCACACAGACCTGAGTGCTGCACAAGTTATCGACATCCTTGGCCATGATGGTTCAGAACAGGCAGTTGAAGCATATCAGTATCTGAAGTGTTTACTTGATCGAGCGGTGGCCAATAATGTGGCCTATTATGAAATGATCGAGGATCTCCAAGGCACCCTTGAAGACCTTCATCTGCAATACAAAGAATCAACTACCCTGTTGCATGAGGGATATGAGAAGAAGTACCAGCAGATTGTTGCTGACAAGGGCTACGAGAAGCTTTTTGCTGGGTACGATGTAAGGGAGAGAACCCTGAGGGGCGAGGTCTAGGAATGCAGACAGATTGCTGAGCTGCTAGAGCAGGAGAACAATAATTTGCAGAAAGAGCTATCACAGTTGAAGTCTGCAGCCTCTTCTTCGAAAGCCTTAATCCCAGTGACCGATGAGGGATTCTCGTTCCTGGAAGTCGAGAATGCCAATTTGAGGGATGAATTGGAAAACTTGAAGAGAACTTGGTCCTCTGCATCATCTCATGGATGAGCAAGAGCTCCTCGGGGATGAGCAAGAGCAGCTCGGGTTCCTGTCGAGGAGCAGAGGACTCAGTCTGCATTAGAAAACCAGGCCTTCCAGCTGATGGCGAAGAACCGAGATTTGGCTGAAATGTCAAAGAAGATCAAAGACCTGGAAGAGCAGCTCTCCACGCAAAAGTCTACCTTGGAGAACAAATAAAACTTGATTAAAAATCTCCACGAGCAGCTCGACAGACTAACATATTAGTTCCACAAACAGCCCAGGGAGTTCTGGATGGCTGGATACAACGAAGCGCTCTACCACTTGGATGATCGTATCCAGAATGCCAATAACGAGGGCTACAAGCAAGGCTGGTTGAATGCCTTAGGTGTGCTGCAGCTCGAACAGGGTCATTACCTGTGGGACTACCATGATCCCGGGCTGCTCGACTTACCTGTGCCACCTTACAAATTAGCTATGAGTTGGATCCCTGCACAGGCCATTCCTCGGAGCCTGATTTCAAAGTATCTCGGTGACTACAATCTCCATTCATAAACTGAAGTATCTCGTCCCGAGCATCTCCTAAATCGACCATCCGTGATGAATGTCAGGATATTGAAGGATCTCAATTTTATCAATTCTCCTCTGGCTTTAAATGATCCGTCTGCTGGCGAGGAACCTGTGTCAAAAGCAGAGGGGAAAAACCAATAGAATAGGAATTTTTGATGTAATAGTTAGTATACATTTCAATATCAATGTACTTGTAATTTATTTTGAATTTAATGAAAGACTTTCATTTCTGTTTGCAATCTTAATTGCTATTGTCTTGTAAAACATTTTATATTTGTGCATATCTGTTAAAAAGATAACAATATTGTGTGGTTTGTCGACCAACTCAGTAATAATTAAAAAGTTACCAGTATCAATAATGTTGCTCGACCACTTAATAATAAAGTAACGAGTATAAAATGTTTCAAATGTTTCCAACCAACCAAGGTCATTAAATTCTCCATGTCGACCAACTACGGTTAGTGGGTTTTTATCCCCGACCAGCTATAGTTAGTCTTTTTGAAATAATTATGCCCATAAAATGTTTCTGACCAACCAATGTCGGTAAATTTTCCTTGTTGACCAACTACAGCTGGTGGGTTTTTATCCCCGACCAGCCATAGTTAGTAGACTTTGGTGCTTTCTGAGATAATCTTACCTTCTGACCAACATAAGTTGGCATTTTTAGGAATATTTTGTTTCCTAGCCAAACAGGTTGGCATTTTTAGGAATATTTTGTTTCCTAGCCAAACAGGTTGGCATTTTTAGGAATATTTTGTTTCCTAGCCAAACAGGTTTGCATTTTTAGGAATATTTTGTTTCCTAACCAACCGAGGTTGGCATTTTTAGGAATATTTTGTTTCCTAACCAACCGAGGTTGGCATTTTTAGGAATATTTTGTTTCCTAACCAAACAAGTTGGCATTTTTAGGAATATTTTGTTTCCTAACCAACCGAGGTGGCATTTTTAGGAATATTTTGTTTCCTAACCAACCGAGGTTGGCATTTTTAGGAATATTTTGTTTCCTAACCAATTGAAGTTGTCATTTTTAGGAATATTTTTGCTGAGTAGTCTGAGTTCTGCCGAGTAGTGTGTAGCACTAGTATTCCCCGAAAAAATTTCAATAAAAGGAGAGGCTTTGGCAGAATATCCTCATTTTATTCATACTGATGGAACTGTGTTACATGAGAACATACATCATTGATAATACTTGCGTAGGTGCTCTGCGTTCCATGCATTCTTAAACTCCTCCCCCTCTAGAGTTGCTATTCGATAAGTTCCTGATCGAACAACTTCTATAACTCGGTATGGTCCATGCCAGTTTGCCTCCAGCTTATTATGCTTTTGAATGACTTTCTTCAGCACATAATCTCCTTCTTTCAGGTCGCACTTCTTCACCCTTTTGTTGTAGAACAAAGATGTTCGCTGCTGGTAAGCAGTATTTCTAATGGCTGCTTCTTCTCTAACTTCCTCGAGCATGTCTAAATCAAGTCTTCTCATTAAGTCGCTGACAGGGGAATTGAAATTCAAACCCTGTGTGTTGGAAGGCCCAACTCGACAGGTATAATAACTTCACTTCCAAACGCTAGCATATATGGTGATTCTCCTGTTGCTACTCGGGGTGTAGTTCAGTAAGCCCAAAGTACTGATTGTAGCTCATTGATTTAGTTTTCTTTCGCATCATCCAATCTTTTCTTCAAACCATTCAGCAGCGTTCTGTTTGTCACTTCAGTTTGTCCATTGCTTTGAGGATGGCCTGGTGCTGAGTGGACCTTCAAAATATTTGACTGATAGCAATAGGCAGTGAACTCCTCATTATCAAATTATGTTCCATGGTCTGTGATGAAGGCATGAGGAAGACCATATCAACAAATGATGTTCTTCCAAACAAATTTGTACACCTTCTCGTACGTCATATCAATAAGTGGCTCAGCTTCTACCCACTTAGTAAAATAATCCACTGCGACGATGAGGTACTTGAACCTTGCTCGGGTTGTTGGCAGTGGCCCAGCCAAATCAATTCCCCACATGGCAAATGGCCAAGGGGAAGTTATGGGTGTCAGAAATGCTTGTGGAGTTCTTCGGATGGAGGAAAAACGTTGGCACTTGTCACATTTCTTGGCATAGGCTATACAGTCAGCCCTCATTGTCGGCGAGTAGTATCCTTGCGTCATCACCCTTTACAAAAGCGTCCGACCTGCTACATGTGTTCCACAGGACCCTTCATGGATCTCTTCAATCAAATCTTGTACCTCGGAGGGATGTACACATCTCTGCAAACCTGCCATAATTCCTCGTCTATATAGAATACCGTTAGTTAATACATACCGAGCAGCTTTAAACTTTAATTTCTTGGCTGCGAGCTTGTCAGTTGGTAATTATCCCTCCTCGATATACGCCCTGATGGGATCCATCCAAGATGGTCCTAAATTAAGGGTGATAAATTTCATCGTCAGATCTTCATCTATACTCCGATCAGCTAAAACTTCAATTGGTATTATTCTCCGTAGCTCGGTGCGAGTAGCTGATGCTAGTCGAGCTAGGGCGTCTGCTCTCGCATTCTCCATTCTTGGTATTATGATCAGCTGAACAGCGGTAAATTCTGACACCAGCTCCTTTGCCTTCGCATGATATCTGATCATTAATTCTCCTCTAACTGCATATATTCCCATCATTTGGTTTACGATGAATTGAGAATCACTGAAAACAATAACCTGCTGCGCCTCCATGATTTTTGCCAAACTAAGTCCTGAAATCATGGCCTCATACTCAGCTTCATTGTTAGAAGCTTTGAATTGGAAACGCAGGGCGTATTCCATGTCGACCTCGTCTGGAGTGCTCAAAACTATCCCCGCGCCACATCCTGCAATGCAAGATGAGCCATCTACATATAACCTCCATATAGGTAACTCGTCTTCAAATTTTTGATCTGTCAGAGTTCCTCGGTGAAATATTTGCTGCTTTGTTTCATCCTCCCCGGATATTTCTTGCTCTTCGTCGATCATCTCTTCTCGCCCTTTTACCAATCGGAATTGGTCTGAGCTCGAATTTGATGACCTCGTAACATCCACTTGCCCTTTTACCAACCGGAGTTGGTCTGAGCTTGTGTTTGTTGATCCTGTAACATCCACGGGTTGATCAGCGAGCAAATTTTTCTCCTCGGGGGTATCAGGATTGGTGAACTCCGCTATCAAATCTGCTACAGCTTGCCCTTTTAATAATGATCTGGATTCATAAACTATATCATATTCACCGAGTTCTATTGCCCAGTACATTAATCTCCCTAATTTTTCTGGTTTATGAAGGGCTTGCCTCAATGGCATATCGGTATATACTACTATGGTATGAGCCTGGAAGTATGGCCTCATTCTTCTACTTACCTCAATCAGCGCCAATGCTAACTTTTCCAGCCTTGCATATCTGATCTCTGCTCCTCGGAAGGCTTTACTTGTGTAGTAAATTGGTGTTTGCACTCCATTCTCCACTCTGATCAACGCTGAGCTAACTGCATTCTCGGACACTGCAAGGTACAAATACAATTTTTCTCCCATCACCGGCCTGGACAGTAGTGGAGGTGCTCCCAAGTATTTCTTCAAGTCTTAAAAAGCCTTCTCACATTTATCATTCCACTCAAAAGTCTTTCTGAGTGTCTTGAAGAATGGGAGACATCTATCAGTTGCCCGTGACACAAATCTGTTGAGTGCTGCTACTCGTCCTGTGAGACTCTGTACTTCCTTCTTCGTCGTTGGAGATCGCAGCCCTAATAGAGATTTGATTTTTTTAGGATTTGCTTCAATGCCTCGTTGATTGACAATGTACCCGAGGAACATGCCTTCTCGTACTCCAAATATGCACTTCGTCGGGTTCAGCTTCATTTGATATTTATCCAGTTGATCAAAAGTCTGACTTAAGTTAACTAGATGATCGTCAGCTTTCTTGCTTTTCGTCAGCATATCGTCAACATATACTTCCATATTGCAATTGATTTGTTCAGCAAAGACTTTGTTCATCAGCCGCTAATATGTCGCACCTGCATTTTTCAAACCAAAAGGCATAACTTTATAACAATAAGTTCCCCTAGGGGTAATAAAAGAAGTACTCTCCCTGTCTTCAGGTTTCATTTTGATCTGATTGTAACCAGAATAAGCATCCATGAAGCTCAGCAACTCGTGTCCCGAGGTAGCATCCACCAGTTGATCGATTCGGGGTAATGGAAAGTGATCCTTTGGGCATGCTTTGTTGAGGTCGGTGAAGTCGACACACATCCTCCACTTGTTGTTTTTCTTCTTTACCATCACCACATTGGCTAACCAGTCTGGATATTTAACATCTTTAATGAAACAAGCTTTCTGGAGCTTCTCGACCTCCTCCTGTATAGCTTGATTCTTCTCGGGACTGAATACTCTTCTTCTCTGCTTCACAGGCTTGATCTCCTTATTTACATTGATCTTGTGACACAAGAAGTTTGGGTCTATCCCAGGCATATCTTCATGACTCCATGCAAAAGTTTGTCTTCTGCTTCTAAGGAACGTTATCAATTCCTGTTTTAATGAGGCTTCCAATGATGAACCTATTTGAGTAGTTCGTTCAGGGTGTTCGTCGTCCAGAATGATATTTTCAGTAGCTTCCACCACTTGACCCTTCACGAGTTGCGACTCATCTCGAGGATCGAATGTTTCAATTTCTGCACCTTCATCCACTTGATAGGTAGTAGTTTTTTTCTTTGATTCTTCCAGTTCTTATTGCTCGGCGGATGAATAATAGCATTCCCGAGCTACTTTCTGATCACCTTTCATAACTCCAACTCCAAAGTTTGTTGGAAATTTTAGGCACTGATGCACTGTAGATGGTACAGCCTCAAACTTCTTCAATCCTACTCTTCCCATGATGATATTGTACGATGATTGGACATTCTTATCCATCACGAAGAAACATATTCTTTCTGTCCGACAAGCAGGCCACGTACCAATGAATATATCCAACTTGATCGTCCCAAGTGGAAATACTTTCTCGCCAGCAAAACCGATGAGGGGTCTGTGATAAGGCTCCAGTTGAGATAGCTTTAGATTTAAACTATCAAAGCACGAGTAGAACATGATGTCTCCCGAGCTACCATTGTCGACCAGTACTCTTTAAACCATAACCTCCTTCATCCTCATTTTGATCACCAATGGGTCATCATGAGGATATAGAACACCTGCAAGGTCGTTCTTTGAGAACCCAATGACCAACTTCTCTTTGTTCACCTTTCTCGGGCGATCCTCTTCAGCTAGATTTATTCGCTGAATGTACGAGCAAGCTTGAGCCTCACAGAGGTAAGATTTTCTTTCTGAAGTAAGGTCTCCTCCTCCTGCATTTCCACCTGTAATAACATTACAATCAAATGACCCAAAACGTATTGAAAATACCTCTCGTTCTGGATGTCTTTGTTTCTTGGGAAGATCGGGGTCATCTTCTGGATCAATTTCATGGTTTCTTTTATTTTTCTCCTCTGCTCGACGAGGAGATCTAGACCTCTCTCGTGCTCGGTCGTTGTTTCTTCTTTCGTTTCCGCGATCAACATACTTTGCCAGTTTTCCTCGTTGGATGAGTGTTTCGATCTCATTCTGAAGAGCTATGCAATTTTTGGTCATATGGCCATGATCTTTGTGAAACTCGCAATATTTTTCCCTATTCCTCATGTCAGGGTCTGCCTTCATTTTCTTTGGCCAGTTTAACTCCTCATTGTTCTTAATTTCTTCCAGGATGTGGTTGATATCTACCTTCAAAGGAGTGTAATTATCAAATTTCCTCAAGACCTCCCATTACGACCTATTTTTGGATTGTTTGTCACTACCATTATTCTTATGCTCTTTCTTCTTGGCTTTGTCGACTTCCACTTTGGTTTCTTTATCCATATTCTTCTTCGCAGCCATAGCCTCCTCAGCATTCATGATTTTGGCCGCTTTCTCCATCAATTCTGACATAGTTATGGGTGGATCTTTGGACAAAGTGTAATACAACTTATTAGGCAACAACCCACTCATCAAGGCAGTGATCGCTATCTTCTCTTCATAATCAATGACTTCAAGTTTCTCGTTATTAAAATGAGTTATATAATCTCTGGTAATTTCACCAGTTTTTTTGTCTAACACTTTACAAATGTGCTACTCGTTTAACTGGCTTTGCCCCAAAGAAGAAATTGCAATGAATAACTCGGCCAGTTGAAATAAAGTTGAAATCTTACCCCGAGGAAGATTATTATACCATATTTGAGTAGATCCGGTAAGAGTTCCCGAGAAGGCCCTGCATCTCATCTCGTCTGGGACAGCATAGATGTCGGCAGTAGCTTGATATTGTTCTATATGAAGAACAGGGTCAGTCTTTCCATCATATTTTGGGGTCACAATAGGTGCTTTGAACTTTGATGGTGTTGGAAAATCTACAATAGCCTGGACAAAAGGTGTTCCTCGAATAAAGGTTCGTTGTAGAGGATTCTTGACCTTAGCCATTTCCCCTAATCTATCCTCCAGCCTCTGAATAGAGCCTTTCCATGCATCATTCCCTTTCTAGGGCCTGTTGGTTCGAGCAGCTGATCGTGTTGAAGTGGCTTCCTGGGATCTATCTTGACGAGCAGCTGGTCGTGACTGGACAGATCCTTCCTTTAAGGCTGTTGATCGTCGAAAGCTCCTCGACGCTGCATTAGGAGGACTTTTGTTCCTTCTAGGGCCTAATCGATTGAAAGGAGAAACCCTACTTAACTTTTCCAATGCGTTGGTCCTTTCTGGGGAGAGAGTGACACGTTGTTCAGTATCCGTGGCTCGCACTGACGAAGTTCGTCCAGGTTGATAAGAGAAATCTTTAGATTCTTCATTACGATACGAATTGGTATGCCTAGTTCGTGAGGATGGTGCACGGGTGTTTTTTTGAATACTTCGTGGTCCTGAATGGGTTGACGCACTGCCATGGAGAGTTTGGATGAGTTATCGCATCGTTTCTTGCATGACGGTCTGGCCATGGGCTAGATTTGTCATTATTCCTGCCACATCTGGAATATTTGGCAGAGCAGATGGATTTGGAGGAGTTCCAGGGTTTCAATTGCTGGATTCTGGAATATCAGCCATTGGTGATGAATTGTTTTTTATGGAAAATGATATTACCAGTCGTTTCCCACAGACGGCACCAATCTGTTGATGTAAAAAATTAGATCACTCTAATTATTCAATCACAGATAAATAAATGAGACAAAGAATCTTAAAGTGGTTCAGCCTTATAAGAATGGCCTACGTTCACTGTTGTATTATTGCTGAGTGTTTGAGAATTCTCGATTACAAGTTATATCAAGAAATTCCGGTTTAGGGATCCATATCCTTTTACAATGAGGATTGTACAATGTATTTATAGCCCGGGGGCTATCATGTGAAAGGGTAATACATTAAATGATGTACATATGAAAGGGTAATACATTCAATGCCCTTTATGCGTGTGCGTCTGAATGATAAGCATTTAATGAATAGTCAAACTGTTGGTTGTCCCGTTATTAATGCTTTATTCGAGGTGCAACTCGGACCGCCTGAGTTACTCGGACCGCCTAAGATTCTTGGTACTCAAGAGTTGCTCGGAGAGATCTTGTTCCTCGGAGCGTGTGAGTTCCTCGGGGAAATAATCTTCCTTGTTGTAGTCTTGTTCCTTGGAGCGTATGAGTTCCTCGGAAGTGTTTTGTTGTTGCCATGTAGAGTGCCACGTGTCTTCATTCAATTGGGCTATGTCAATAGACTAACTTTTGTATCAACAATAACCATTCCCTTAACATCTCTGTTGAAATGATGAGAAATATTATCCATCTCTCACTCATCGACAATGGATTTTCCCTCAATGTTTGCCTACTTAGAATCTTTAATTTATTGGGGTCGAAAGTAAGTGACCTGACTCCTTCTTTTGCCGCATTGTGTGCCTATAATAATACTCAGTAAGAGATGATGGAATCCATAACACACAAAATAGGGGATGGCCCCATCAATCACATTACTAAGTTTTAAGTTATTGGCATACCTGAATACTTCAATCTACTGCTTGGTCGACCATGGCTCCATAGCATTCGAGGACTATCCTCCTCCCTTTATCAGATGTTAAAATTCTTTGGCAAGAGATAATTCATTACTATTTTGGGAGACGATTATAGTACCGAAAATGTCAACACCGGTAATCTGGTACTAAAAGTACAACATGGGATGAATGACATGCTTCTCTTTTTGGCTTCATATTTGATCCACTTATCCTTCTATAAGGGGATGATTTCAACAATCGAGTCTACCCAAAATACATCCCTCACGGTTATGTCAATGTGATATAAATGTTTAATAATATGCATTTGATGCTCGGACTGGGGCTGAGGCGATGTCAAAGAACCCACGATGCTCCGCGAACAACAGTTGAAGAGAATTTTAGTTAATGCCAAGATTGTTTCATGGAATTATCTAAGCGGGAGATTCGTCAAAAAGGGTGAAGACTTCCCCATTTGTGGATTTCATGAACCCTGGCATGATCGTGGGGATAAGAAGATGATGCCAAGGATTGAAATCTTCTTTCAAGACACCTACTCCTAGGCCAAAGGCTGCTAGCATCAAGTGCAACTTCTCACTTAGAAAGCCATAGATATTACCTATGTCTCCGAGGAAAGTTATTATAAAGACTCGTTCAACCTGCATACACTGGGTTAACACTCTGTCTGATCCATT
The DNA here is from genome assembly GCA_949130495.1 of Sambucus nigra. NCBI lineage: Eukaryota > Viridiplantae > Streptophyta > Magnoliopsida > Dipsacales > Adoxaceae > Sambucus > Sambucus nigra. The sequence goes on from OX422207.1 coordinate 618,535,764, forward strand.
CAGGCACTACATTGTCGAATCCATCCACTTTGATCAAGACTACTGATGAGCCTCACCTTAATTAGAATGCTATACCGATCCCACCTGTTAAGATGCAATCCAACCCAGTTGTTTACCCTATCTCTTCATCTATTGTTATCGCTACTTTTTGTGATAACAATGTAATCAAGACCTCTTTTAACGAGGTTGTCAACATTTTTTTCCTCAAAGTGAAATAGAAGAGGATTTTGAGTATCTTGTTGTGGCTTACATCAATTTCCTTTATTCTAATTAAACTCTTGATAATGATGATTTTGAAAAGGAATAATTCTTAACTGATCTTAATAAGTTTAATAACAAAAAGCATAACCGCGTTCAAATTAATGAGAATAAAACTGTTGTTATCAATCTCGGTTCTAGTAGCCAATAGACTAAGATTAGGGTAGGGACCACCCTTAAGTATGAGCGTGAAAAATTCAAGGAGTTGATAAAGGAATTTGTGGATGTCATTGCATGGTCCTATGACAACATGCCCGACATCGATCCTAAAATGGTTCAGCACGAGATTCCAACTCTCCCAGAATGCAAACTAATCAAACAAAAACTGTGAAAGCTCCACGCCGAATGGTCACTCAAAATCAAGGAAGAGGTAGTTAAACAGTTGAACGTGGTCTTGATTAGGATGATTGAATATCCCACACGGTTATCAAATATTCTACCCGTACCAAAATTAGGATGAAAAGTCCGAATGTGCGTCGACTCCTGGGATTTGAACAAAGCATCTCCGAAGGATGATTACCCACTACCCAAATCGACATGATTTTGGATAACACGACCAGTCAAGATCTTAAGTCATTCATCGATGGGTTCACCGGATACAATCAAATTAAGATGCACTCTGACCATTAAGAAAAGACCACCTTCATCACCCCTTGGGGAACCTTTTGTTACATGGTTATGCCATTTAGGCTCAAGAATGTAGGGGCTACCTACTAAAAAGCTTCCACAACCATATTGCATGATCTGATACACAGGGAGGTCTAAGTCTATGTAAACGACATGATTATCAAGTCTAAGATTCGATAAGGTCACATTTTTGCCCTCTGCAAGTTTTTTTAACGATTGCGATGATTCGAGATGCGGTTAAATCGGTATAAATGCATTTTCGATGTCACTAAAAGAAAGATTTTGGGATTCATGGTTAGCAAGAAGGGAATCGAAGGAGACCCTACCAAAATTAAAAACATACTTGAAATGCCACTACCTCAAATGGAGAAGGAAGTCGAGGGATTCTTGGAAAAATTTCAGTATATCAATCGGTTCATCAGCAAATTTTCAAACCCGTCTTCAAACTCCTCCAGAAAGATTCTACTAAAGTTTAGAACGAGGCTTGTTATGAAGCCTTCAATACATCAAGTAATGTCTTACCCAACCTCTGGTACTTATGCCGCTACTGCCTGGTCTCCTCTACTCCTGTACTTAACCATAAAAAATATCGCATAAGGGGCTTTAATAGCCCAATACATTAAAGAAACCAGCAAAGAAAGGGCCATATATTATGCCAGTCAAAAATCGGTTGGGTACGAAGTTAACTACACTTCCTTATAGAAAGAATGTGTTGCCCTGGTCTGGGTCACTCAAAAGTTACGGCATAACATGCTTGCTTTTCCCATAAAACTTATGTCCTGAATGGATCCTATCAAGTACTTTCTTGAGAAACCTTCCATGTCTAGCCGAATGGCCCAATGGTTAATTCTGCTACTAAGTTAGATATATTATAAGTTACATAGAAATCCATTAAAGGAAGAGACATATCCAATTACCTTGTTGACTACTCCATAGAAGAGATTGATGTTTGGGTCTACGAATTCCTAGATGAAGATATTCTATGCACCTCTCAAGAGGACCCTCAATGGCAAATGTTCTTTAACGGTGCTGCCAACAAGAAAGGATATGGCATTGGGATAATCCTGATCGCCTTAGTTGACTCTCATAACCCCATTGCCATCAAGCTAGGTTTTGCCCGTACTAATAATATAATTGAATATGAGGAATACAATGTATGCCTCAAAGTCTCCCTCAAGAAAGGTATAAAACACATGGATGTCTAGGAGGACTTTGCCCTCTTCATCGGTCAAGACCTTCTAAGTCAAAGATGAGAAGCTTTTATCCTTCCACGTCTACTTAAAAGAGTTGGTCTCCCAGTTCCAAGATATCACCTTCCATTACTTGCCTATAGCAAAGAATAGTTTAACTAATGAATTTAATACCCTAACCTCTATGATCGGCATACCCGAGAGAATAACGATGGCCCCTTTCCTATTTTAAAAACAAGATATGCCAGCCGAGTGCTACCACATTTAGCTCATTATAGAGGAAGATTTTGATATGGCTGAGTGATCACACCACGATATTTGGCACCTCCTCAAGCATGGTAGGTATCCCCAAGACGCCCACAAGAAAGACTGTGCAACCCTTCGTAAATTGGTTGCCCGGTATATCATCTGGGATAAAGCATTGTTTAAAAGAAACTTCGATGGAACCCATTTTCACTGCATTATAGGGGTTGACATTAAAGAAATGATGCAAAAAATCCACAACGAAGAATGTAGACCCCACATGAATGTTCATATGCTTGCTAAGAAAATCATCCATCAGGGGTATTATTGGACCACCATGATTCAGGATTGCACCGCCTACATTCGAAGATGCCTCAAATGCCAATAGTTTTCTAATATCCAGCACTTACCCCCTCAAAAATTGTACAACGTGACGTCTCCCTACCCGTTATCCACTTGGGGAATTGACATCATAGGGAAAGTCGCACCCAAAGCCTCCAATGGGCATGAGTTCATCGTAGTCTCTATTGATTACTTCACCAAAGGGGTTGATTCCCATTAATATGCAGTACTAAATGCCAAGAACATAGACAAGTTTGTTTGAAAGAACATCATCTATCGATATGGAGTCCCTCACGATCTTGTATCAAATAATGGGTTACACTTTGAAGCCGAGGCCATAGAGTTGGTCAACGATACGGGTCAAAGACATAAATCTTCTCCTTGCTGACCCCAAACCAATGGTGCAGTTGAAGTCATCAATAAAAATATAAAATCCATCATCAGTAAATGGATCAAGAGTAACTGAGATTTGGATGATCGGATCCTTTACGTCCTCTAGAACTACCGCACTTCAATCAGGAAATCTACTGGGGCTACCCCTTACTATTTAGTATATGGAATGGAAGAATTACTACCCGTTGAACAAGAAATACCTTTCTTACACATTATGATTGAACGAAACATCAGCGAGGAAGATTGGTATCACAGCTTTGACGAATTGTCATTCATGAATGAAAAGAGGCTAAAGACTCTATACCACATACAAGAGTTCCAGCGCCAGATAGCACGATTATTGAACCAAATAGTTAAGGACCGTAGTATTCGAAAACGATACTTCATCCTCAATGAAATCATAAAACCCATCTAGGACCCCAGAGAGAAATTTAAGCCGAACTGGAGTGGCCCCTCCATCGAAAAAAAGATCCTGCCAGGTGGCGCTGCTATGCTCACTTACCTGAATGGAGAAGAGATATAATGTCCAATTAACCTGGACCATCTCAAGAGGTTTTACCCTTAGTCTAAAATATCGACACTTTACGACTCCTCCCATACCCCTTTTATTCTAAAAAAAACTTCATTCCTTTGCCTAGAACTATGCAAGGCCTAATCCTCTTAAAACCCTTTTACTTTCAAAATGAAACTCAGTAAATTTTCAAAACTCCTAGAGGTACATAGGCAGGTCATACACTTTATATGGGCACCGCCCCCTTCATTTTCATTAAATTCTATTCTTTTCTAACCTCTGAGAATGATGATTCATTTTATCATTTACATGAATAAAAGGATTATATATGCCTTAGCAACTAGTATATATAACTCAACAAGAGGAACAATATTATGATCAGAATATTTTTTATTTCAAATAGGGGATTTCAGTACAATTACACAGAAGTATTAGTGAAGGGAGTCAAGACAACCACCCTCCGTTAAACAAACTGTCCCTAAAACAAGCCTAACCAAACTTCCTAAAATCATACCAAATCTCATAAAACCAAACAAAAGCTTTACATAAAATAATCCTAGCTTCACAGAGACCCTATTCATAGTTATCGAGAGACGTAGCCCCATCATCATCCGCTCCCGGAGGCCCCTACACTTCCCCTTCTTAGTTGGTATTCCGAAAGCACTCCATAGAGCGGTATGCATTCACCAACCTGGAGAAAACCACTACTCCCCCTCCATAGTGTGAAAAAGGATGAACCCCCTTTGACTTGTCTCCTCTGCTAAGATCTTCGCCATACCCCACTTCCATAACCATTTCAGATAGACTCCGGACACATGACAGACCCTGCATAAGGATTAAGATGGACAGGTTGACGGTCGACAATTCTCCCACAAATAACCTATCATCATGTGCATGGATTTAGTTAAATCTTCCATATGATAGAAGTCTAGTGTCCAAGGAGGCATTATTTGCTCCCATTCAACTTAGCACAGAAGTAACGAGGGGAAATAAAATGAGGTCTGAAAAAGTCTAACTAACTGAAACGTACCGGTATTCTCTCAGTTCCATAATGGGCTGCAACTCTCACCACTATGTCACTGACCAGCGAAGGCATCAGGCTTCATGCTCTACGAACCAATTTACCCAGTTCTCTATAGATGGTCCAAAACTGATGGAGTATCGAGTAAAGAAATTCGTCATGACTTCTAAATGATACTTTGGAGGGACCTCCAAACGAAATATCTCAGCCACCCACATGAACAGAATCATCAAGCTCCCTTAGAGAAACATCCCCTCCAATCATCAAGATCATTTAGGTACTCCCCCAGTATCACCACCGCAGGATTATGATGATAAGACGTTCACATTATAAATGTATCCAACTAAGGGTCCACCATTAGGTCCACCATCACCAGTAATAGCCTCAAAATTAGTCCCAAGGCAACATCTTTGGCATGGCCCGCATCGTTAGAATCCCTCAAACTCACATAATACATGACAGTCGGAAGAGAGATCATCCCCTAGTGACAAACGATCGAGCCACCAAAGGGAAAATGTAGATAAACTCTACAAAAAAACACTCAAGGAGATTGAGAAAATTTGGTCATAGCCACCGCTACTCTGGGATTAATTCCCAACGTGGATGAAAACTCTTCGTAGGTCGGAAAGAACACGTCTAAGACAAAATAGAAAACATGGTCTTCGGGGTACCAGAATTGCGTTGTTGCTGCCAACATGTTCCAATAAATATCTCGGTTATGCCACAAGGAGACTCAAAGCAGGTTGAAATCTTTCTAGTCCACGTTACACAGGCACATGGCTTCTAGACTTTTGAGGTAGGAAGAGAATTTTGCATGCATTGGAAGGGCCATTTGGGAAATAATGGAGAAGGAAGCAAGAAATATGAAGGAAAAGAAAGTGAGAATGGATGAAAATCTACACCCCCTTTACCCCCATTTTATACACAAACGCCTTGGCTAAAGACAAGAAACCTAAGGATCCCGAATTAATGCCTACCCTACAAAGTAATCTGGGTTGCAAGAAAGTGAAATCAATAACTTAGGTTGATTTGACTTGACCCATATATCGATAGGAGAAGGAGTGGTGCAACTTTAAAAAGTGTCTCTATTGCGTGCTTATATCGACTTAAGTGTAAGTCGGTCGCTCAAGTATAAATTCGATAAACTGGGTGTAGAACTCAGGGACTAAGACGAAGAATCGTGACGATGAATAGGAAAGGTAGTTAACCCTATGAATGACTCAAAAAATGAAGAAAAAATGATGATTTTGTGACTTTATCTATCAAATACTACACTTTGAATTAAACTAATAACAAGCAATGCATGTAAGAAGAACTTAATTGAACATTAACTATATGAGAGAAAATGGAGTTAGGGTACACTCCCGGGAACCATCGGTGTTCACATAGAACATAAAAGCTTCAAAAAAAGCTTCAAAGAGACATCAAATATTCTCTAAGCATTCGACATATGAGGACTAAATGCATCACATATCAAATCAAAAATTGTATTTGACCAGGATGAGAATTTATAAAAATGAAAATTTCACCTTTAAACATTCCGGTTACCTAGGGAAAACAGAATTAAAAGGCCTACAATCTTTATCTTGATAAAGTTCAAATCTTTGAATGAGGGATTACATTTTATTTACTTTTAGATCCATATGTTTTACCTAGTTTGGGTTCATATACCCTAACCCGCTAAAAACTTAGCCGAAAATGGTAAAGCTATAAATAATCATGATAACTACATTGCATAAAGTCATTCTTACATAAAAATTGTAATCAAACATGTAAAAGATAATTCTTACTAAGAAATAATGAATGATAAGACAAAAGGATGAGAGAAATTGAAAGCATTAAAGAAACTATACTTGTATTGATGAAAACCCATGAATTTTATGCCAAAAGATGAATAATTGTTGAAAAAAATAAATCCTAGGGTTCTTTCCTTTAAGAAGCACTCAAAATTAAGTAAAAACAAAGTTAGATGTGACTTATTTTATTTTACAACTTAAGGAACCTATTTTTACATGAGTTCTAAACCCATACAACTCTAGGCTAAAAATATAGGGTAAAATTAAAAATCTCTCTATGGAAATTTGTAACGATTTTAAAGAATGACTAATCGTAGTCACGGGTCTGGAGCGTGAATAAAGGGTGAACAGGTCCGGGTTCTGAGGTGAACCGATCCTCCTTTCTACCTTGGCTTGTTTCTTCTCTTTTCTTTGGATTTCTTTCTCAACTTCAAACGACCATAACAACTTTAGCATAGCTTGAAACGGGGTGCCATTTTTTCCAGTATTCTTGTGATTTCAATATCTTCAAATTTATAGTTGGCCCCACCTTTGGAATAAGGCTGAAAATTTACAAAAATTCCCTTTAACTTCCCATTTCTTGGATTCTTTCATTATTTTGAGTTTTCTCTTGCACTATCTTGCATGAAATACCAGAAAACACATAGGAGACACATAGAACACGAAATACTTGCCAAAAAGGGTTAGTATCATGAATATGAGATAAATTCGGTCTATTTACACCGCACGGGACCGTAAAAATACCAAAATTAAGGGGATAAATATGGATTATTTATGCCTAATCAAATCCCCCTAACATAGAATGTTGTACATCTCGAGCAATGTAAAATCATAAGAGCATGAGTTAAGGACCCTACAAAATGAATTTATTGGAATAAAATACCTTTTTCACATGAAAGAGATTGCATTTAGCGTATGCAACAAATCGTTAAATCCCAAGGTTACCTTAGTAGGACGAGTGGTGTCTCGTCAGGGTTTGCAGTGAATATACCCACAAAATTAGTTTTTCTTTTTTTTTCCAACTCAAAGAAAAATCAAAATACCTAAAAATTGCACAATTTAAACTCCCCAAAAATATTGAGCATAAATTCACATTTCATTGTCTCAATTTGTTATGTGTGTTTGTGAAGCCGAAAATTTAACCATTAATTTCCACCGATTGATCATTACATTACTTTCCGAGAATTTGTTTTGATTCAAATGTTCATGAATCCTCTCATAAACAAATCAATCGGAATGTGGCTATTTTGTCTTAGTATGCATGATATATAAGAGTAAATATAATGTAACATAAATTCACGCACACAAATTTGAAAGATAGAATTTTTATGGTGGAAAGATCTCATCATTGGAATACGGTCAATTGGAAAATGGGTAACATCATCTCTTATTCACACCAATTAATCTCTCTTATTATCTATTAGTGTCTAAGCTCTCCACACGGCAATTAATTTCATTATGCGGACTCGGTTAAGACATTATCAAGTTTTAAGGTGTATAGGGTAAAACTGAGAATGGTTGGGAAATTCAGAATCGAAAAATGTTTTCATAATGTCCTTTAGTGCTTTTTCGGGGTTTTGTTCATTTTTTACTTTTTTTTTTATTTTTCACATTTTTCTTTTCTTGCTATTTTTGTTGATCAATTTTCTTTTATTCTTGCCCCCTTTTATACACTTTTCGGACATAATTGATGAATTATTCTATTTTCACCACTCCGGGCTAAATGTTTTTTTTCGGATTATCAAACAAAAAGGGAAAATTTTATTAGGCTTAATTGGCTAGAAATAGGATAGTTTTTCACAACTTTTTATGGCTAATATTTTTTTGGGTAAACAAACGATGGACTAACTTCATTTATCTGAATTACTCGTTATTTTACCATATGCGTCTCGAGGATAATTTAGTTTATAGATATTTTAGCGCGCTTTCAAGACAGCATCTTACATGTTTCTCGTAACTGATCAAAATAAAGGATTTGAGAGCCTCAATGAGTTATTTAGAGCTCAACTGAAATTTGAGTTAATTATTAACTTGGATTTATTTAAAAACTCCCAACGATTAATAGGCTCAAAATCTCACCGGGTTGATTAATCTCCGCATTTATTCGTAAAGTCGTCATTTTCGCTCAACTTCCATCTTTGGTCCATTTCGGCTTAGTGCATTTGATTTTGACAATTTGAAACATTAAACAAAATTTTGTGACATTTTTTAATATTTTAAATTCCAAATTTTATTTATTTTGAAGAAAAAAAAATTGACTTATCAAAATTTTTCAATTTTTTTGGATATTTCTAAATTTTTTTATTTTTGGAGCAGTTTAAAAATTTGAGAAGTTTTTAAACAATGCACTTATCACCCCCCCCCCCCCCCCCCCCCAACCCCAACTTAGACTTTTGTATTGTCCTCAATCAAAAAGCCTAAAAGATAAAGAATAAAAAATAATAAGTGCAATATATATGACAAGCAAATATTTAAAATGCAAAAAGACACTATATAACTCCAACACACTACTCAAAAAAATACTTTAAAAATCAGCCCATATGTGTGAGGGGTACGACGACCTCTCTATCCTCCATAAACTCACCCGACCCCATTCACGGGGTCCGATAATATCCTCTCCGTCTTTCTCGCATCATAAATCATAAGTCTGAACAATTGAAAATCGACCTAATAGAAAAAGTGGACAGCTCGACGGACAAGATGAATGAGGTGAGTGAAATCATTGAGATTCCCACTCACCTTGTAGCATTAATGGACCAACATGAAGGGACAATCATATTGTAATTTTGAATGCCCTAGATTGTAACTAAACTCGATAAGGCATTGATCCGTCTCTAAATTGGATGAAACTCTAGCCAACGCCACGACTGCATCCGAGAACTCAAGTGGCACGGTTGAACGTGGTGGAAAATGACAATGCAGTACAATAAACCATGCATCACCGACTGGAAACGCTCAAATTATTTTATCAATCGTATCACCAATAGATGTAACCTCACGTTTCAGCATACTTTCTAAAGTCTCGGGTGCATGTTCATAAAGACGGAATTTATATATCCTGTCATTCCAGTTGCTCTCATCTAGGTGACTAAATAAGTCAAAAAGTAATTGGACTTCAAGAGCGAGGTCCTCATCCACCGGGCCGAATTCTTTCTCAAAATTTTCAACACTTATATCCAGAGGTAATTCAGTTCTGCCACTATCCTGTGGTGTGCTTTTAAGACTCATATTTTGTCTACTTTATTTTCTTTTTGTTTTCTGAATTTTTTTTTTTTAAATTTTGATTTCATGATTTTTTTTACTTTTTTAATAATTAGAATTAATTTTTTTTATCAAATCAACCTAACATAAAAGTCTACCTAGTCCCCGACAATGGTGCCAAAAACATCACACCACTTTTAAAAGTGTCTCTAGTGAGTGCTTATAGCTACTCAAGTGTAAGTCGATTGCTCAAGTATAAATCTGGTAAATCGGGTGTCGAACTCAGGGAATAAGAGGAAGAATCGTAACGACAAGTAGGAAAGATGGTTAACCCTATGAATGATTCAAAAAAGTAAGGAAAAGATGATTATTTTATGACTTTATCTATTAACTAATGCAAATTGAATTAAACTAATAACTAACTACGCATGCAAGAAGAACTAAATTGGACTCTAACTATATGAGAGAAAATGGAGTAAGGGTACACTCCCCCGACCCGTCGGTGTTCACATAAAACATAAAAGCTTAAAAAAGATAATTCTTAATTCATAAAGGCATCAAATAATCTCTAAGGATTCGAAATATGAGGATTAAATGCCTCACAATATCAAATCGAAAATTGTATTTTACTGGGATGAGAAGTTATCAAAACGCCAATTGCACCCTTAAACATTCTGGTTACCTAGGGCAAATGGAATTAAAATCCCTACAATCTTTATCTTGATAAATTTCAAACCTTTGAATAAGGGATTAATTTTTATTCACTTTTAATTCCATATGTGTTACCTAGGTTGGGTTCATGTACCCCAAACCTCTAAAAACTTAGTCTGACATGGTAAAACTACAACTAATCATGATAACTATGTTGCTTGAAGTCATTCTTACGTAAAAACAGCAATCAAACATGTAAAAGAAATTTTTAACTAATAAATAATGAAGCATAAGACAAAAAGACGAGAGAAAGTGAAAGAAATACAGAAACTATACTTGTATTGATGAAAACCCTTAAATCCTATGCCAAAAGATGAATAATTTTTTAACAAAATAAATCCTAAGGTTCTTTCCTTCAAGAAGATCTCAAACCTAAGTAAAAACAAAGTTAGATATGACTTATGTTAGTTTACAACTTAATGAACCCACTTTTACAAGAGTCCTAAACCCGTTCAACTCTAGGCTAAAAACATAGGGCCAAAATACAAATCTCGCTTAGGGAAATTTGTAATGGTCTTAAAGCATGACTAATCTTTATCTCGTTCTAGAGCCTAACTAAAGGGTGAACTGGTCTGGGTTCGGGGGCAAACCAGTCCACCTTTCTACCTTGGCTTGTTTCTTCCCTTTTCTTTGGATTTCTTTTTCAACTTCAAATGACCATAACTTCTTCACTGTAGCTCAGAATGGGGTGTTGTTTTTTCCAATATTCTTGTGATTTCAAGATCTTCAACTTTTTGGTTGGACCCAACTCCACAAAAAGGCTGAAAAATTACAAAATTTCCCTTTAACTTCCCATTTCCTAGTTTATTTCACTGTTTTGAGTTTTCTCTTGCACTATCTTGAATGAAATACCTGTAAAACACATAGGAGATATAAAAAAATAAGAAATACTTGTCAAAAAGGGTTAGTAGCATGAATATGAGATAAATTCAGTCTATTTACACCACACGAGACCATTAAAAGACCGAAGTTAAGGGGATAAATGTGGAGTATTTATGCCCAATAAAACCCCCTTAACTTAGAAAGTTGCGCGTCCCGAGCAATATAAAAGCATAAAAGCATGAGTTAAGGACCCTACAAAATGAATTTATTGGGATAGAATACCTTTTTCTCATGCAAGCTACTAAATTTAGCGTATGAAACATGTCTTTAAACCCCTAGGTTACCCTAGTAGGACGAGTGGTGTCTCGTGAGAGTTTGTAGTGCATATACCCACAAAATTCACGTTTCTTTTTTTACAACTCAAAGAAAAATCAAAATGCCTAAAAATTTTATAATATAAACTCCCAAAAAATATTCACCATAAATTCACATTCCACTGTCTCAATTTGTTGTGTGTGTGTGTGTCTGCGAAGCCGAAAATTTAACCACTAACTTCCACCGATTGATCATTACATCAGTTTTTAAAAATTCATTTTGATTGAAATGCTCACGAAAGCTCTCACAAACGAATAACTCGGAATGTGGCTATTTTCTCTCGATATCCGTGATATATAAGAGTAAATATAATGGAACACAAATTCACGCACACAAATTTGAATGACGAAAATTTTATGGTGAAAAGATCTCATCATCGGACTACGATCATTGAAAAATGGGAAACATCGTGTCTTGTTCACACCAATTAATCTCTCTTATTATTTTTTTCTGTCTTTGCTCTCCAAGCGACAATTAATTTCATTATTCGGACTCGGTTGGGACTTTCTCGGGTTTTAAGGCGATTGGGTAAAATTGGGAATGGTTGAGAAATTTGGAATTCGGAAATGTTCTTATGATGTCTTTTAGTGCCTTTTGGGGCTTTTGCTTATTTTTTTTCTTTTTTTCTATTTTTCACATTTTTCTTTTCTTGCTATTTTTTTTTAGCATTTTTCTTTTATTATTTTCTTCTTCCCCCTTTTATGCACTTTTTGCACGTAATTGATGAATTATTTTATATTCACAACTTTGAGCTAAATGGATTTTTCGGGTTATCAAACGAAAGGGGAAAATTTATTAGGCTCAGTTGGCTAACAAAAGGATAATTTTTCACAACTTTTGATGGATAATACTTTTTTTAGGTAAACAAACGATGGACTAACTTCATTTATCCGAATGGCTCATTATTTTACCATATGCGTTTCGAGGATAATTTAGTTTATAAATATTTTAGTGCCCTTTCAAGATAACATCTCACACGTTACCCATAACCGATCAAAATAAAGGATTTGATATCCTCAATAACTTAATTGGAGCTAAATTCAACTTTGAGTTAATAATTAACTCGGATAGGTTGAAAAACTCGCAACGATTAATAGGATCGAAATCTCATTGGGTTGATTAATATCCACATTTATTCGTAAATTCGCCAATTTTTGCTCAATTTCCATCTTTGGTCAATTTCGGCTTAGTTTATTTGATCTTTACAATTTGAGACTTCAAACAAAATTTCGTGACATATTTGAAGATTTTAAATTCCTTTTTTTATGAAAAAATATTTTTGACTTTTCAAAATTTTCAATTTTTTAGGACATTTCTGAAATTTTCTATTTTTTTGGGCATTTTAAAATTTGTGAAGTTTTTAAAAGACCCACTTGTCACCCCCCTAAATTAGAGTTTTGCCTTTTCCTCAATCAAAAGGAGTGAAAGCTAAAGAAGAAAAAATAATAATTGCGACAAATAAAATAAGCAAATATTTAAAATGCAAAAAGACACTAGGTAACTCCAACACACGACTCAAAAATATAATAAAAATCACCCCAAATGCGATGGGGGTGCGACGACCTCTCTCTCCCCTCTACAAACTCACCCGACCCCATCTGTGGGGTCAGATAATATCCTCTCCATCTCTCCCGCATCATAAATCATAAGTCGAAACAATTGAAAATTGACCCAATAGACAAACTGGACACCTCGACGCACATGATGAATGAGGTGAGTGAAATCATCGAGTTGCCCACTCACCTTGCAGCACAAATGGAAAGGATTGAAGGGGATATCATATTGTAATTTTGAATGCCTTAGATTGTCCCTAAACTTGAGAAGGCATGGATCGGTCACTAAATCGGATGAAACTCTAGCCAACTCCACGACCGCATCTGAAAACCCAAGTGGCATGGGCGAAGGTGGTGGAAAATGACAATGTGGTATGATAAACCATGCGTCGCCGGTTGGAAACAATCGCATTATTTTATCAATCTTGTCACCAATAGATAAAACCTCACATTTCATCATACTTTCTAAAGTCTTAGGTGCATGTTCATAAAGAATGAATTTATCTATCAGGTCATTCTAGTCGCTCTCATCTAGATGAATAAATGAGTCCAAAAATTATTGGACTTCAAGGGTGAGGTCCTCATCCATCGGGCCTAATTCTTTCTCAAAATTTTCAAGACTTATATCTAAAGGTAATTCAGTTGTGCCACTACCCCATGGGGGGGGGGGGGTAAGACTCATATTTTTTCTGAATTTTTTGAATTTTTTTCTTTTTGTTTTCCTGATTTTTTTTTTAATTTATGATTTTTTTGGCTTTTTTAAGAATTAGAGTTAAATTTTGGATTAAATCGACCTAACCTAAAAGTCTACCAAGTCCCCGGCAACGGTGCAAAAACTTGACTCAACTTTAAAAAGTGTCTCTAGTGCGTGCTTATATCGAATTAAGTGTAAATCGGTCGTTCAAGTATAAATTCGATAAATCGAGTGTCGAACTCAGGGTCTAAGATGAAAAATCATGACAACGAATAGAAAAGACGGTTAACCTTACGAATGACTCGAAAAAGGAAGGAAAAGATGATGAATTTGTGACTTTATCTTTCAATTATTGCAATTTGAATTAAACAAATAACTAACTATGCATTCAAGAAGAACTAAATTGAACTTTAACTATATGAGAGAAAATGGAGTTAGGTTACACTCCCCCGAACCGTCGGTGTTCACATAGAATATAAAATCTTCGAAAGGATAGTTTTTCATTCAAAGAGACATCAAATACTCTCTAAGGATTCGGCATACGAGGACTAAATACCGCATAATATCAAATCAAAAATTGTATTTGACAAGGATGAGAAGTTATCAAAACAGCAATTTCACCCTTAAACATTTCGGTTACCTAGGGAAAACAAAATTAAAAGGCCTACAATATTTATCTTGATAAAGTTCAAACCTTTTAATCAGGGATTACTTTTTATTCACTTTTAAACCCATATGTGTTACCTAGGTTAGGTTCATGTACCCCAACCCTCTAAAAACTTAGTCGGACGTGGTAAAGCTACAACTAATCATGATAACTACGTTGCATGAAGTCATTCTTACATAAAAAGATCAATCCAACATGTAAAAGATAATTCAAACTAAGAAATAATGAATCATAAGACAGAATTTTGAGATAAATTGAAAGCAATAAATAAACTCTACTTGTATTGATGAAAACCCTTGAATTCTATGACAAAAGATGAATGATTGTTGAACAAAATAAATCCTAGGGTTCTTGCCTTTAAGAAACTCTCAAAACTAAGAAAAACAAAGTTTGATATGACTTATGTTAGTTTACAACTTAATGAACTTGTTTTTACAAGAGTCCTAAACCCATACAACTCTAAGCTAAAAATATTGGCCCAAAATAAAAATCCTGCTTATGGAAATTTGTAGAGGTTTTAAAGTGTGACTAATATTTGTCAAAATTTTGGAGCGTGACTAAAGGGAGAGCCGTTCCGAGTTGTGGGGTAACCGTTCCTCGTTTCTGTCTTGGCTTGTTTCTTCTCTTTTCTTTGGATTTCTTTCTCAACTTCAAACGACCATAACTTCTTCATCCTAGCTCAGAATGCGGTGCCATTTTTTCTAATATTCTTGTGTTTCATAGATCTTAAACTTTATAGTTGGCCCACCTCCGGACTAAGGTTGAAAAATTATAAAAAGGCCCATTAACTTCCCATTTCTTTGTTTGTTTCACTGTTTTGAGTTTTCTCTCGCACTATCTTGCATGAAATACTTGTAAAACACATAAGAGATACAAAAAACATAAAATACTTTCTAAGAAGGGTTAGCAGCATGAATATGAGATAAATCCAGTCTATTTACACCACACGGGGCAATAAAAAGACCGAAATTAAGGGGATAAATATGGAGTATTTATGCCTAATCAAGGAGGCATGTTCAGCACATCATAAATACAGGAGGGCATCATCCAGTTCATCATGAAATCCAGCTAGTCATAGGTTCCCCAAGTCCTCCTCTTTCAGGGATATGAACTTAGCGTTGAGCCCAATCACCTCATAGAACCACGTATGTAGAAAGGATAAGAATAAGAAAATAAGAAACCATAGGAAATGCAAGAAAATACAAGAAAAGAAAATGCAAAGAAATACAAGAAAAGAAAATACAATAATTAACACCAAAAGGTACGTGGCCCCCATAAAGGTCTACGGGCAGAATCGATCAACACCTGCCTATTCTTCTGCCCAAAGAAAATCATGAGTCCATGCCATTTACAAACGAAAACCCTATAGCATGCCGGTTGACAGCTCACTGAAAATTTTATGCAAAAAATGTAAAAAAATGCCAGGAAAATTCCAAAATTTCTCCAAAAATTTCTTAAAAATTCCAAGAAAGTATTTGAACATTTCTTCACCAAGAAAAAAATCTTAAGGTCCTACAATCTTCATCCATATTAATATTACACTCTTACCCCCAAACGTATGCCATAAAATGGTGCATCCTAAACGTCCACTATAATTCCCGAGCGAAACCCAAAAATCAAATGCTTCCCTAAATCCCCATTGAAATTCCCAAACTAAACCTCCTCCCAATCCACCCACCATAGGAATTTCAGCTTCCCCTAGCCAAGTTATCTCCTCTCAAAAAAACACGACCCTTAGTCACATGTCTTTCCCCAGTAAATTCCAAAAACAACACAGTCTTCACCAAAACCACAAGTGCAAAGGTAAATTAAAGACACCCAGAGAGCAAACCTCGCCATGTTACAAATTTCGGTCCTCAGAATTGACCTCGGACCTCAGAATCGGTCATCGTCACTTTAAGCCCTCAAAATGGACCTCGATCCACATAATTGGTCGTTATCACTTTTTTCCTCAGAATTAACCTTGACCTTTAGAATCGTCCCCCTCAACTTTAGGTCCTTAAAATTGACCTCGACCTTCCGAATTAGTCGTTATCACTTTAGGTCCTCAAAATTAATCTCGACCCGCAGAATCAATTATCATCCAAATTTAGGTCCTCAGATGTGACCTTGGAGTGTAAAATTGATCTTCATCACTTTAGGTCCTCGAATTTGACCTCGGTCCTCTGAACTTCAGGTTGTCAGAGTTGACCTTGGCCCTAAGAATCGGTCGTCATCACTTTAGGTCCTTATAATTGAACTCGATCCATAGAATCAGTCATCCAACTTTAGGTCCTCAAAATTGACCTCGGACCTTAAAATACCCTTAATTTTAGGTCCTTAGAATTGATCTTGACCCTCAAAATCAGTCCCCTCAACTTTAGGTCCTCGAAATTGACCTCGACCCTCAGAATCGACTCTTGCAACTTCAAGTCCTCATAATTGACCTTGGCCCTCAGAATTGGTCATCATCACTTTAGGTCCTCAAAATTGACCTGGGCCCATAGAATCTGTCTTCCGAACCTCAGGTCCTCATATTTAACCTCTATCCTTAGAATTGTTCATCATCAATTTAGGTCCTTAGAATTGACCTCATCCCGGATAATCGATTATCCAACTTTAGGTCCTCATAATTGACTTCGACCCTCAGAATCTGTCACCTCAACTTTAGGTCCTTCGAATTGACCTCAACCCTCAAAATTGATATTCACTTTAGGTCCTCAAAATTAACCTCGACCCTCATAATTGGTCGTCTAATCTTTAGGTCCTTAGATTTAAACCTCGCCTCGCAGAATTGGTCTCTACAGATTTAGGTCCTCAGAATTAACCTCAACCCATAGAATCAATAATCCCCAATATTACCTTAGGTCCTCAGATTCAACCTCGACCATCAGAACTGGTCATCCTTGGTCCTTTTTGTCCTCAAAATTTACCTTTTTCCAAAACATCCATGTGGTGTTATTCGACAGATTTCAGTTATTCCAAGCTCACCAATCAAGGGTTTTTGCAGAAACCACATTCTAGTACCCTACTAAGCCTCTCTTTACATCCCTAACACTTACTCCTTCACCATAAACCATAGGTCATACTCCGAGCATCGATAAATAGGTCATCACCCCATTTTTCTCTAGTTAACTCTCTCATCTAAGCGAAAGATTAATGAATCTTTGAAGGGATATGAATGCCCTATCCAATGATCCACTTGTGTGCCAATAGGCCTTGCAATTTAGACGAATAATCCATTTTATTATCGAAAACCGATCTAAAGGAAACCGGGGACTCCCGGCCCCCATTTTGACCCTAATCAATTTCCTCACCTGAGTGAAATCTCAATGAATATTCAAAGGGCTCTAAATACCATTTCCAATGGTCCGCCCCCTCCATGAATCGGCCTTACAGTTTAGACGAATGATCCGTTTTTTTGTCAAAAACTAATATGGAGGCCACTACGAACTCCCAAACTCTGTTAGACTCCCATAAAATCTTTAGCTCGAACGAGACTGAATGAATCTTTGAAGTTCTATGAATACCCTTTCCAAAGGTCCACCCTGAACGAATGATTTTTTTTACTTTGAAAGGTCGTTAAGCATTTTCGAGCCCCATTTGACCAAGGTCAACTCTCTGAACTGAACAAGACTGAATGAATCTTTGAAGGGATCTGAATATCCTTTCCAATGGTCCATCTCGTGTGCTAATTAGCCTTATGGTTAGAACAAATAATCCACTTTCCTTTGAGAATCTCTTGTCTAAAAGACTGTCCAGCGCTTTCGACTCCCGTTTGACCCCAATCTACTCTCGAACCTGGGAGCGACTCGAAGGAATCTTAAAGGTATCTAAATACCCTTTACAACGGTATGCCCAATGGAGGATTTGAACTTATGAATTGTGTCTTATGATGAGTTTTTTAGAAATCTACATGAGATTGAAGAATGGCAAACCTATTTCCCTTCCTATCGGCAGTGTGTCTGGGGATGCATATCGATAGGCAGGTTAAGTACAATATCGATCGGCACCCTTTGACCCTATATAAGAATATCATGAGCTCACTTCGAAAGTCACCTCGGAAACATCCCTATGAGTTATCTCAACAACATTTTCTTAAAGTGGGGTGGTTTCCCTATTGAAACCTCTCTTCTGTATTCCATTTCCATCCCTCTCACACCCAATTTAACAAAATCCTTTCCCTCTCCTCCTACGACCTCCACCCACTTGCAAGGCCAACCCTTAAATAATCAAGATCAACTTTCAAGTATCCAAAGAATGTCCAAACACTCTTCTCTCTCTTTAAATTTCCATATTGTCGCATTAGTTATATAATTCTTACTTTACCATTTCATCTTTGTTAGTCCACACATATTAATATCCCACTTTTTATTTGCAGTTCAGATGAGTGGTATGTTTTATTACCAAAAACTGATCTAAAGGCCATCCAGTTCTCCCAGTACCCATTTTGACACTAATAAACTTCCTCGTCTGAGTGGAAGCTCAATGAATATTTAAAGGGCTCTGAATCCCCTTTCCAATGATCCTCGTGCACGAATCGACCTTACGATTCTAAAGAATGATCTATTTTCCCAAAAAAAAATAATATGGAGCCCACCGATCACTTCTAGACTCCATTTGACTCTTGTCAACTCTTCATTTTGAACAAGACTGAATGAATCTTTGAAAGGCTATGAATACCCTTTCCAATGGTCCATCCTGTGCGCGAATCAGCCTCGTGGTACAGACGAAAGATCCATATTACTTCGAAGGGTCACCGATCACTTTCAGGACCTGTTTAACAAAGGTTAAATCTCCAAGCTGAATGAGATTCAATGAATCTTGTAAGGGCTCTGTATACAATATCTAACGGTCCATCCCGTGCATGAATCAAACTTATGGTTGGGATAAACAATCAGTTTTCCCTCGAGAATCATCTGTCCAAAAGACCATCGGGCGCTTTCAGTCCCCTTTTAACCATAGTCAACTCCCGAACCTGGGAGCAGCCCAATGACTTCTTAAAGGGATCTAAATATCTTTTCTAATGTTATTCATCGTGCATGATTCGGACATATGGATTGCATTTTATGATTTTTTTTGAGAAATCTGCATCAGATTGTCAAATGGAAAACCGATTTCCCCGTCTATTGACAGTGTGTCTGGGGATGCCTGCCGATAGACATGTTAAGTACACCTTGACCCTATATAAGGAGAGCATGAGCTCATTTCTAAAGGCAACTTAGTAACATCCCTCTCAGTGATCTCAGCAACATTCTCTTAAAGTCAATATGGTTTCCCTGTTGAACCCTATCCTCCATATTCCATTTCCATCCCTTTCACACCCAATTTAACAAAATACTTTCCCTCTCTGACTACCACTTACATCCGCTTGCAAGGTAATCCCTTTAATAATCAATATCAACCTTAAAGTATCCAAAGAAGGTCCAAACATTCTTCTCTCTCTTTAAATTTCCTTATTATCGCATTAGTTATATAATTCTTACTTTAACATTTCATCTTTGTTAGTCCACACATATTAATATCCCACTTTTTATTAGCAGTGTTGCGCATACAATATTTTCAATAAAAAAACCAAAAACAAGAAACAGTGGGTTTACTCATAAATTCGAAATGAGATTCCTCACCACATTTTCTCAAACAAAAACATCATTTTTAACATAAACACATCTAAATAAAATCCTCGATTGGATTTATTGGATAAACCCCACCCTCGTGTTGTATTAAAACTATATGGACTTTGATGAATTTTTAGGCTACGTAGGCGTCTCATGTCAAAACCCGAGACTCGAGCCCTCCTTTCATATTTTTATTCATGTATTATTTCTATTCATTATATTTGTGCTTCATGCTCGCGTTTTGTTCAATTTAGTCGTCTTTCAATAAACGATCGGTGAACCGATAAACGCACACATTATATTTTTGTTCTTATTTTTTGGGAACACTCTATGGATGACCTCACTCCACATTTCTCCATGATGTGAGTTAAGAAATTCCATTCTCCATTTATATATACACGCGCACACATTTCACATATTTATTATGGAAAATAATAGCACATGCCCCATGAGAGACCAAAAGGGTAGGGTGGATGCTTTACACCTTCCCATTCCGTAACTTAGCCCCATACCTTTGAATAATTGGTTTCACAAGCATCGGTATTTCTTTGATATCATTCTCTTTAGGCGGTAATATTTATTTTGCCTGTTTTGTGAAATATAGGATGACGACTCTCTCTTTACATCACCCCATGTTGATGATAAATGAAGCGCCCCTAGAAAGAGTGTGAGACAGCTATGTGGGGTACGAAAAGTTAAAGATAGATCTAGAGGATTTTAAGA
This sequence comes from Sambucus nigra, assembly GCA_949130495.1. Taxonomy (NCBI): domain Eukaryota; kingdom Viridiplantae; phylum Streptophyta; class Magnoliopsida; order Dipsacales; family Adoxaceae; genus Sambucus; species Sambucus nigra. The sequence goes on from OX422207.1 coordinate 618,556,488, forward strand.
GGACTGCCTTTTGTACCCCATTAGGTAATTTCATGTAAACATTTATGCATTTTGGATTAAAGAATGCGGGCGCTACATACCAGAGGACTATGATTGTTATATTTCATTATCTCTTTGATGAGAATGTGGTATTATATGTGGATGACCTAGTAATAAAGTTCGATAAGGACGCTTCTCACTTGGCAGAGTTGAGGAAGGTGTTCATAAGATGTAGGACATATAAGTTGAAGATGAACACTCTTAAGTAGGGTTGTAAACGGATATTCGAAAATTCGCATCTGTCCGATATCCAAATCCGAATTTACGAATATTTATCCGAAAAAATAGAAATGGATACGAATATGGATACTTTGTAAAAATATCCGAGAAAACGGATACGGATATGGATAGTACTAGTATCCGACACAGATAATCCGTATCCGATGCTGAGTATCCATTTTAACGGACGGATATTCGTATCCGTCAAACATATGTTTAAAATATTACTAATAATATTAGTATTGGTATTACAAATAAAATAATATTAAAAAAACTTAAATTTTTTATTCTCTAAAACAGAACAAACACATACTCCACTCAAAACAAACACACCTAGAGTTATTATTTTATTGTGTGTATTATAAAATGCCATGTATTATTATTTTATGGGGTATATTATCATGGAGTTACCTTAAAGTTACAATACACCCTATCACACACAACATACACCCACTACAGAACATATACTCCACTCAAAATAAAAATAAAAACTAATTTCATTTCATTTCTCTTTCGTACAAAACAAGAGAAAAGAAACTCTCATTTCACTCCACAAAAAATCCTCATTGTGCCACCTCTCCCTCTGCCGCATCAGCCCCCACTGCTCATCAACCCCACCACCGCTACTCATCAATCCCTCCGCTACACATCAACTCTATCACTTTGCATCCCATCCTCTTGCAACAGAAAGTTCACAACAATATGTACATACAAAATAAAATTAAAAATATATAACTGTATTTATATATTATTCATGTGGTTGTTATTAGTTTCCTTAATTATAAATAAATGTACGAGAGAAACAAAAAAATAAAGAGATGATTTTGATTGTGATGAGAATTGAAGTTAACAACATGTATATTATATACAAAATGTATACTTATTAGAATAAAAATATCAGTATGTTTTGAAGACTAAAAGGTTCATGAGATTATCATTCTCAATAAATTTGATTTAATCTAAAAGGTGCATATTTATATTTACGGTTATAAAATGCTACTATAATTTTTTTTGGATGGCTTTCAGTTTACATGGTTGTAAAGCGTGGATGACTTTAATCCATATTATCATATGGAATGCTATTATTATTATGGAAGCCATATTTTTTTATGTTAGGAGGTAGCAATTTTGTTATATATTTATTTGGATTGGATTGGATTTCATTTGATTGGATATTTTAATAGTTATTTTTTGCGATGACTAAACAATGTAAACGGATACGGATATTATCCGAATTCGAGCTATCCGAGCGGATATGGATATGGATAGTTGTTTTAACTATCCGGAGGGATATGGATATGGATATGGATAGTTCATCCAGATAGAGGATACGGATATGGAAAACATGGTATTCGATCCGTATCCGTCCGTTTACCACCCCTACTCTTAAGTGTGCCTTTGGGGTGACAAATGGGGAGTGTCTCATGTTTGTGGTGAACAATCAAGGTGTGCAGATGGACTTAGAAAAGTGAAATTCCACTCTCAACATGCCACGGCCTAAGTATGCCAAAGAGTTGAAAATGTTCTTAGGGAAAGTTTCCTATTTAAGGAAACTTGTATCTGCGCTTGCTGAGGTTACCCAACCACTGATGGAGTTTCTATAAAAGGGAACCAAATTACATGGGAGACGCCATATCAAGAGGCTTTGGAAAATTTGAAGAAACTTCTCACATCTGCTTAGACAATGATTCCTCCAAAAGCATGTATTACTTTATAACTCTACCTCACTTATACAGAGAGGTCAATCTGAGAAATATTTTCTCAAGAGGTAGATGGCATAAAAAACCTATTTATTTTCTATGTTGCATAATACATGGAGCTGACGCCAGATATACTAGTATTGAGAGGAACTCTTTAGACCTTTTTTTCATTTCTCAAAAACTTATATATTATATGTTATCTTTCATTCTACATAATGTAACAAGATGTGACCCCATAAAGTTCTTGTTATCTTGAACGATAGTAATTGGCAAGGCAACTAGATGGTTTATAACAATTTTAGAGTATGATCTTAAATTTGTTATCCCTCAAGCCATCAAAATCCAAGCTTATATATATATACCATATTCCCATCTGGGACCTTCGATCCACCACATGATCTACAAGATAACTATACGGAGGCCAGTCTAGAAGGATGGAATATTAAGTTTGATGAATTCTCGATCACGAGCAAGGGAGGACCTTATGTTGAGTAAAGATGGAGTAGAGGTTTGATTGTCCTTAAAGTTGGACTTCAGTTTTTCCAATAATGAAGTTGAGTTTAAGGCTCTGATGCTGGGCTTGTTGAAATCCTTGAGAAGGGTCATCCCAATAGTTATAATAAAGGTCGATTATAACCTAGTGGTGAAGAAGGTAAATAGAGAGTATGCTCTAAAGATCATGAGTTTTACACCCTACCGAATGATCATCCAGAGGTTTCTCAACCAATTCTGTAAGGTGAGACTAAAGAGGCACCCCCCCCCCCCCCCGAATGATGAATAGCCATGTTGATGCCTATGCCACAATTGCCCATAAAATTGTCATTGAAGGATATTCAATGGTGATTCAAATCACCAAGAGGAGAACTCCCACCACAATAATTAAAATGTTACCCATATACGATAGCAATGACTAGAGAGGCAAGATAAAGAAGCAACTAGATATGGGGGAAGGACCACTAAGCCTGGTGCGTAATATTTTACCACTGTTGGCAACTTGTATTATATAAGTAAATAGGGGATGGCTATCAAGGTGTGTGGACCCTGAGGAGGCCAAAAGGAGATTGAAATAAGATCATGAAGAAAACTACAATACCAAAAATATTCCTTTGTACATGATAATTGAAAGAGCAAGCTACTTTTGGCCTATGATGAGGCATAATAATTAATATTTTTAGCAACTTTACATGAAACTAAAATAATTTGATACAAACTTCGTTCAATATTTATAAGTTAAGTAATCAAAATTATTGTACCAAATATAGAAAATTCATTCCAAATATAATATCTTTTGTAACGAAACAACACTAAAAGATAAACCTAGAAAAATAACAAATGTCTCTTAAACATATTATTTTAAATTGTTAACGAGACATATACTTTATGTAGAAGGAGGTCCAAGCTCAAGGTTGATTTGCATATCAATCTTTGTATAAACAAGGATTAATGGTAAAACAAATATTGAGGTTGTTCGTAGGACCTCTAACAAAGTTATTCGGAGGAAGATCATTCACCAAGACCAAGGTCACTCGAAGTACCTCCCACAAAGATCAAGCCCAATCAATAAATATAGATATCACATTTTGTAACAGTAATTATGATGTACTTATACTTGTATTTATTTACTTTTTATTGGAGTACTTAGATTTGTTTTGTAACGAGTATGAGGTTAATCGGTACCTTCGAAGGACCATGTCTTGAAGGAAATGGGATAGCTCAAATGCTCTATTGAACAACTTCATTTTGGGAACCTTATATGGACTTGGTTTGGAGGATTGGGAACAAGGTAACGTTGGTTAAGAACCTCCCTCAAGGGAACTCATTTCCAACTATTGTTCAAATATGATCATTTGGTTTCTCATAGATAGTTCTAGGTTGCTTGAAAAAACATCATCCGAAAGACCAGGTTTGGTTGATTGGACATCTCACCTTATGTGTTATTATTTTCCACCTTTTGTGATGTCATGTTTCCTGATATTTTAGGATCTCGATAAGAGTAACACTCGACTGAGTTTTTATCTCAAATTACCAATACATTTAAGGGAATGTCCCATCAAACGTCACAAATTATACCTTTGTCTCAACCTGTCACATCTCAATCAATGTAAAGGAACTCTTGATAGCACAAACAGTGTTTTATCAAAATATAATATCTCATGCATTTAATGCAATATCTTGAGCATTAATTTCACAGTATCCTTAGCATTAAATGAGGTCAGAACATTTAATGTGGGCAGGGTTACTCTATCTCAAGAGAGATAAATCTTTTTTGTTGCCAAGATACTTTTAGTTTATCCCTGTTTTTTATTTCGAAGATCACAATATTCAACATTAGAGAAAAATGATAGCAACTATTAAAGTTCTTTTAATATCGAAAAGACTTTTAATTTTTTTATTTTTTTGTGTCAACAAATACAATGTTTAAGATAAAAGAAAAAATGATAGTAACTATTAAAGATTCATTAACTTATCTAATACAACTGTAATAGATGTATTATAAAGATTACTATATTGGTAATATACAAAGTTATTATCGACCCTTTTTTTAACCAATTATAACTACAATTTTTTATCAATGAAAATTATAAAGGCTAATTGAGGAGTTCAATAATAAGATTTTAATATCCTTAGTATACCTCTAATATGATATTATTAGAGGTTTTAATGATAATAAATGCTCTTTTAAATTTAGCGTTCTTATTGCTTTGGAATTTACAGTTGAGATTATAAAGGACTTTAGGTCTATTCGTGATTTGTGTTGTTTGGTTTCCAAACATTTTTTTCCCCAAAAATGAAAGGGTTGCAGAGCTATGTTATTGGTCATTTCAATAGGTTTGTGCAATTTTAGTTTTTCAAGAAGAACTCTTTAAGGATATTGCAGAAAATGTCCTTGTAGTATATATATATATATATACTAGGGTATGCCTGTGCCTGAAGGCACGCTGATAATCGTAAAATGGCAAAAAAATTTGAAATACGTAATTGTAAAAAGGCAAAATTTCTTTACTCAACAAAACAAAATGTAATTTTAAAAAAATGGTCATAATATCCTTTATTTATAAAACTGTCCACCTTGCTTGACAAATAAAAAAATAGTCCAACAACATTCAAATAATCTAAATTTATCAAATAAACTCACATATAACATTAAATATACAATATTCATCAATAGAATTCACACTATAACAAAGTACTAATTTTATAAAAATAAATAAAAAATTGGACATAGTCTCCTTTGTTTATTGGACTATCCACCCTGCTTAAGGGGTAACAACCAAACGTACAATATTCAAAAAGTCCAAATTCATCAAAGAAATACTTTAACGAAACAAACTTTTAAAAAAAAATCATATATATATATATATATATATATATATATATATCAATTGAGACTGTCCCACGTGTTCCACTGTAAGATTGTCCGTAGTTTTAAAATGCAACCTGATACAAAACAAAAAAATAGTTAATCAATTGAAATATTATATAAACCATGCTAATTATTAATTATATAGCAAATACACTATATCGCTAACATGAAGTTAGAGAGTTCTCAAAAAAGAGACTTTGTAACAAAATACATAGTTTATGGTCGTTCGTTATGTGAGACCTTACCTACTGTGGATTTATAAAATTTGAGTAATCAACATTTAAAGTAAACCATACATCTACACACCAAACAGTTCCCTGTCGTGCTTAAGAGTTCCAGTTCCCCATTGTCACAAATTTATCATAATTAATGTAAGCTATAAAAACCCCCAAACAATAGATAATTGAAAAAACTCACCTCAAATTAAATCAGTAAACAAATCTAAATTGTTCAACCAAAGTCATCGAACCCCTCAAAGAAGCACGTTGTTAAAGCATAAAAATTACAAAAAACATAACTAAATACCTTAATACGATTTCATCGTCCTTCATTCAAACTACTCTGCCTGAAAACAAAATACAACAAATCCAATAACGATCAAGAACATTAAAATGGGCAATGAGCAAGAAAAACATGCCTATACAATAAAAAGAACATTACAAATTTAAATTCCAAATACTCGTCAAGAAAAGCTTTAAAGAAAGTATGAGCATGAGCGATGAGAGAGACTTGGAAACCAATACGAAAAAATGTTGTGCTTCTATCAATTTTGTCTTACCATACCTGTCAAAAATTAGCGAGAAACTTATACTAAAGCACCAAATATCATCATTAACTACGGACCAAAAAAAGAACTAAAAACTAAAGAAGACTCCAAAGGATGAAGAAATTTACCATATGGAAACCCTTAACCACAACCAATGCCAAAAGGCTAAATAAAAGACAATAAACAACCTAATAAATAGTACACAAACTGAAAAATATTTAATACGAATACATAATGCGTTGTAAAGTGTTATATTAAAAAGTACATAACAAATAGGTTGTAACTGAAGTTGGTGATGGAGAGATTTGATTGAATGGAACTGAACAGCCCCGAATAAATATAACTGGAGCTAAAATCATTAGAATTGCATCATTTGTCAAGAATAAACTAACATTGTGAGTTCACAACTATTAAGATAAAAAATTGTGAAAAGCAAAATCAAAGAATATCTTTATTTATAACTCACATTTGGACTTGGAATACAACTGAAGTACCTACCACAATTCACATACACCGCCATACAATGTCCCCAGCTAGGGCGTTGATCTGCAAAAGCAAAATGAAAACACATTACTTCAATATAATCAAAATCTAAGAGGTGTTTTATATATGAATACATGAAATTAACCGCAGCATGCTTACGCTTCGTGTTTATGCCATAAATGCTATTTTTGGTATAGGCATACATATGACAACCCTCGCTTCTTTATATATGAATACATGAACTTATTTACGCATATAAGAATCCATAAATTGTAGTTCAAAAACCCAAACAGAAAACAAAATAAAAGTTCTGCAGCATCGACAAATTATAAGTCAATGACTTAATTTTCTTCAAGCTAATTCATTTTATTCATATTAAGATAAAGTTTGAATAGAAGACATCTTTCAATAACTTTTACATCCTTAAAGCGTCATTGAAAATGGAGTATCTCCAAAATTACCTTCAAATCATTGCCCCCACATTGTATTCTTGATAGGGGCTGCTACAAAAAAATATAGGGGTTGCTACAAAACTACCTTCAAATAAATTAGCTAGACTGAAAATAGGTGCTGCAAAAAAACTTCCTTCAAACAATATAGGGGCTGACAAAACTACAAAACTCTGACGGATAGGTGCTGCTAGAAAACAACATATAGGGACTGAACTAAAAAACATTACTAATGCTTCACACATTAATTAGCTGAACAAAAAATACTAATGCTGAACTGAAAATAGTAAAGTTGTCAACATAGGGGCTGAATGAAAAAATGATATTTTCTTTTTATTTTCCTCCAAGAAAGAAAGCTCGAGGACTTAAGTGAAAGATAAGTCATAAATTAAATCCATTATTACCAAATCAGCATTATATTAGTAAAAACAGAACTTATAGCAACAACCAAGTTCAATTTGCAAATCTTCTGCAAGTCTTGATTTAATGTGAGCGAGTCTTTTCTGAATAAAACTCAATTATTTTGGATAAAGAAGATCGATAATCACCAAATATATTGCATTTGAGACTTTATTAATATAGAAAAACACAATTAAAGACCAAAGGGATGTCCGTCTTACAGAAACGTGGCGAGTTCGATGGTCGTATCATCTCTCTAGAGCCTAACTCAAACCCATGCCACTTGATGCTCTACAATTGGACCAGAACTTTTAATTTATTGTTTAAGATTCCTCTCCGACTGTCACACGTTGGCCCTGCTTTTACTGGTTCACAACATGAACCACTTATCATGACTAATAGTTAATAAATAATTATTTGGGGAAATAGCTCTTGGCCATAAGTCATCATCTAACACTCTAATTCATGTTCAACATACATATACGAATATAATGATATTTAAATGCAACAAAGTCCATCATCACTCGCAGACTAATACATTTATCATATATCAATATGATCATAGTTACATATTAAGAGTCCATGTTTCAAAACATATGCAGTACATTATGGGCACTATAATGAGAATATGCCTAAACTGAATGAAATTAAGTGAGAAGCCTCTTCGACTGTCACAAATTGGACCTACTTTTATTAGTTCACAACATGAACCACTTATCATGGCTAATACTTAACAAATAATTATTTGTGGAAATATCTCTTGGCCATAAGTCATTATCTAACATTCCGTGGCTGCCGCTAGTTTGGAGGTTTCAGATTCTCAGTACATGATAAAAAAAAACTCAGTACCAGTTATAATTTTATAAAATTCAGTACTGATTAGTGTTCCTCAAACTATTAAGATATGATAGGTCAGAACCAACCATCTGCCACTGGTTCAAAATCAACCCATTGGCATAAGGCTGTAGATTATTAGCTTGGGGATTGATGTTCGTCATCAAGTCAAAGTCAAACTGAGCCCCACCATAAGAGCCATACCTATGTTGGAGCTCTTCATCATGGTAACTACTTGTTTTCCCATCCAGATGTTTTGAACCTGATACGGGATCCATCAAATTTGAAATTTGACATCTGTAAGGTATCAAGACCTGCTTGATGGTTACACTCCTGTTCATATGAAATGTAAAGGCCTAAGTAAGTGAAATGTCTACAATATGGATGATTAAAACTCAAAAGATTAAAATTTTGAATAACTCACCACACGACTCCCACTAATTTCGTCTGCAAAATGTGGGCCGCAACATTCACGTCATCCCTAAAATCAAGCAATCTGCATTTTGGCCACATATAATTGAATGCTATTGTGCCAAAAATGTTCGAGTTGTCATTGTCAATGGTTAAACAGATGTGCTTTTTGCTTAGCTATGTTCCCATTAATCAACAGAAAAGAGGAATTCAAAATTTCCAATTCACTTCTCACCTTAAAGAGATATTGGATATAAGAGCATCGTCGATGTTGATTCTTTTTTTTTTGTAAACAATTCAATCAAGGATGCCATACTCTGCTTGCGGTTGACCAAAAAATGACTTCACTCTCACCTGGACAGTTTTGTGTGAACCCATGTCTTCAACTCCGTTTTTTTATGCGGGTCAAAACCGGATCGAAAACTCATTTTCTTTGATATTAGTGGAATTGGAAGAACACATGTTTTCAACTCTGTTCCAACTCTGTTTTTGTGTGAATTGAGTCGCGTATAATTACCGGAGCTCATTGTGGCCTTCTTCCGTCTCTTCTATGGCATTTCAAATCACTATGAGTTTGGGGCAGCTCAAGAATAGGATATTCTGTAACCTGTAAACTCATAAATTTATTAAAAATCAACCCATCAATAACACATGAACCTAATTATGTATCAATTATCAACTCCATCCCCATGTGCAAGAATTTCATGGCAAGAAACAACATAAAATAATACAACTCAGACGTTATTATATATATGCGAGATTTAGCAATATGCAACAACAATTTTAATCTAAAAAATATTTGCCAATCAATCATAAATGAAACATCATAATTGAACCAAAATGCATAAATGATCGAAATATCATACACATCCAAGTGTATGTATTATGCATTATGAGCTTGATATCAGTAAATTGGTAAAAAATCGTAAATGTGGTTATTTGATTTGGCTTTCACAGCAGGCATTCACAACAGGTATACCTATGTTTGTCATACATAAATGGCTTTCACAGTAGGCCATTCACCACCACATATATTTGATTACCTCTGTTATACAAAAATGGGTTTTGGACTTTAATCCCATCAGATCTCGTCTACAAATAAAACAAATAACATTAATAGGAAAAGGAACTAATTAAAACAAATGTATCGCAAAAATTAGCTCACCTCGGCTCGGCTCGGCTCGGCTCGGCTCAACTAATTTACACCCCTAACCCATGTGAAATCGTAGTGAAATTAGTTAGAACGCCAAAATTATATACATCCGAACAGGTCAAATGTATACATCCAAACAGCTATAAACACCAAAATGTCACAGGTATGAATGCCAAAAGGTCTGAACAGGTCTAAAATATCACAGGCTATGAAATACTCATTCATATGCAACAAAATGGACAGAAAACATTCAATATTTTATTCATAAGATACATTAAAACAAAATATAATTGGTGAAGTTAATTTTATATACATGAGTTGTTGTGTTTTATAGTATAAAAAATAGCTCGAATAACTAAGCACTTAAAAATAAGAGATATGTCCGTTACAACGTAACTTAAGTAGGAACGTCATAAATATGTAATGAGTATGATATACGCTATACAGTCGACAAAACCACTAAATATGTCTCCAACTGTGGTGGTTTGCACGCAATAAATATAAGCATCAAGTATTACTAACCACACAGGAAAAATCTAACATTTCATACAATCATAAAGCACATAAAAGATTTGAGGTTTCAAACAAAGGCCTAGCCACACTCAAGAAATAAAACACCTAATGAAATGGTGTTTTGCAAATAACTAAATTAATAAACTCACCCTATATTTGATTACTTTATTTAAACATTCCAAGCCCTAATATCTCCAAAATTCGCAAAACAATACACAAATATGATATCTAAAACCCCAAAAAGCCCTAAATAACAAATTGAGAACAGAAATAACCCCTTTTGCAATCTGGAACATGCAACGTGATGATAGAAATTATGCAATATGTCACCAAAGCCTACAATGACAAAAATAATAAAAGTGAGCAGGGACAAAATTAATCAAGCAAGCTGTCACCGAAATAGAACATGAAAACTCAAGCAAACAAACAAACAACAAAATAGAAACAATAACAATGTATTCAAAACTTCATCTCAAAAGAACCAATTAGAAGCAAATTAAAAATAAGATTAATGGAGTCAATTGTTGATTAGCACTGAGTATGACACTAAACCTTATACATATTGTTGAGAAAATAAAGAGTTGAGAAAATTTGAAACTTACAGATGGTGGCAACAGATATGGTGATACCTCCAAATTTTGGGCCTATGGTTTTAACATTCAATCAAGAAGTTACCTATATTAAACATTCAGCCAAGTAACAATATATACACAATAAACATGAAAAAAATGAACCAAACCCCCAAATTATTAATGTACATATACCCACAAAAAAAGAGAGACCTAACCTTGGAACCCAAATTCGACATTTTAAAAATCCCAAAAAGTAGCAAAATCGAATATACCAGATCTGCAAGGAAGTTAAAAAACAAAAGGTATGGTTCAAAGTCTTTAAATTCAAATAAAAATGACAGGGGCGTTTCATCAAACACATGGTGTAAAGCTTGACTAAAAACATGGAGGATACAAAAGGGTTGATATTTGAAACCATAAATCAAAACCAAGGGTGAAGAGAGGAGAGGCGATATTTGAAACCAAAATTAAAAACTAAACCTAAAATAGAAACCAATCCAAACCAATCAAAACCAAGGGTTGATATTTAAAACTTACATAAAAGGAACGACTGTGTGAAGAGAGGAGCGGCGACGATGAGGTAGTTTTTTTGGGGGGGTTGGCGATGAGAGAGAACGGGAGAGAAGCAGAGAATGAGAGGTTTGTGTTGGGGGTAATGAAAGAGTGGACAAATTGATGAACTGGTTTTGACAAAAATATCCCCAATTTTGAATTAAAGTGTAAGTTTGGGAAGTAATAAAAGAGGGGGAATTCAAAATTTTCAAGGGTAGAATAGGCATTGTAGGAAAAAATACATATTGATGACATCACACTTGAAGCTTATGACATACATAAGTTTCTTACTTTATTATATAGATATATATATATATAACATCTTTCTCTCTCTTTAGTATCTCCAAAGCCCTTCGACAAATCTGTCCCCTTTGATCTCCACACTAAGAAATAGAAATTAATGAAGCATATCCCCCAAAAGGAAGTATAACAATAGTAGCTACTAATCTGTGAAGGAGGAGGACTACAAGTGTTGCTAGTGGAGCTAGTGGTGATAGAACATGCTTCAGTTCTACACGAATGATGTCTCTATACTTAAGATTTCATCCAATGTTGTTCATATCTTTTGTTGTTGTCCTTCATGTTATGGGTAAGCTCTACTTTGTTCGTAGAGAGGCTTAAGAAAGTTGTCAACTTTTATTATGTCGTGGTCTGTGATATGATAAAAGAAAGATACTAACATGTTCTTGTTATTGTTTACTATTCTCACTAGACTTAAAATATTTTAATTCTATTGTACGAGAGGCTTTCGAATTAAGTTTGAGGTAACTTTGTAGATTTGCAATCATCAAAGTCGATTGATGTTATAAATCTAGTACGTGAATAAGGATATAATATTTACTTTATAACTTTGTATCTTTTAGATATATTATAGACAATTGTATAAATGGATCTGGTCATTATCTAATTGTTCAATATTTTGGTAATAGGCAACACAAGAAGTTGTTTCTCAACTTCTTCATGGTTTTATGCTTTTTTATAGAAAAATTTCGATGAAATTTATTTTTTCTTCATTTTATTTTAATTATAATTATAAATTTCAACTAATAGGAATGGGGACATGTCTAAGAGCATATTTTTGTAAAATGAGAAAACTATTGTTTATATATTTCTTTCTTAAGACGACACTGTACAGATACATATATAATAACCCTTTTCTATAACTTCTATGCCACAACTACTTAGTATGAGCAGTTACAAAGATGTGGAAACTGCTATGCTACAACTGCTGAGTAAAGTACTAAAATGCGGGAAAACTGAAATGTAGAATGTGGAAGTTACAAGTCATTCATGGAAATCTATGCATGATGTAATATTTCCCCTCAAGTGAAGGGTGGGGAGACACATCGAGCTTTGATAATAAAACATAGAATGGAGAAACACCTAAGGCTTTAGTAAATATATTGGCCAGCTAATTTTATAGACGAAACATATTGTGTAACAAGAGAACCTTGGGTCACTTTTTTACGAATGAATTGAAAATTCAATTCTACGTGCTTTGTTTGAGCAATGAAGAACGAGATTAACACTCATGTACAGAGAAATATTATTATCACATAAGAGCAGAGGTGGATCCAAAAGAGAGAACCCGATATCGCGAAGAAGGTGCTGGATCCATTGAAGCTCGGATGTTGTTGCGGCAAGTGCACGATACTCGGCTTCACAGATAGACCACGACACAGTATGTAAGGACAAAATATTCAATTAAGTTTGTCATATAGTTTTAACTTATTCTCGGAACAACACGCATTTGAGTCATAGGGAGATTTTTATTTTCACGATCCCACACAGGCTACGTCTTGTTGAAGTTTACTGAAGACGTTGTAGAAAAGCTTCAAGGAATTATTTATGTCGTAGGTTTAATTAGTGGAAGTTTATTCATCTTCAAGTTTAATTTCATTTTGAGATCACTCGAGTATGAATGCGTAATTTTAATAGCACCCAAAATTCATTTTAAAATGTTTAAGGGTGTTATTTTATTAATAATATATTTTTAAAGTGTTTGAAATCATTTACACTTCGTTTTAATCTGATAAGGACGGATTAGACTTGTGGTTTATTGAAACTCTTATGCACGTGTCGTTCAAACGACTTGACAGGTCGTTCGAACGAGAACTTATCTCATTCGAGCGACATGTTTGTTTTTCTTGAATGAGCTACGTCCTTAAGAAAAATATGTAATGGAGTTATCGCCTTAAGAAAATAGTGTACAATCTAGTACGTTTATGCACACAGTTTTCTAAGGTTTTCCAAGCTTAAAACATCCTTAGAGTTTACAAGATCCGAGTTTTCTCTACTATATGAAATAGTGATCTTGTTTGTACTAAGAAGAAGGTTTTGTTCTACATTGAATATTTCCAGTTTTGCGGAGAAGAAGTGAAGGAGTTTGTGTTCAAATTCCGTAGACGTTACCAGCCATATCTATGGACACCGAGACATACGTGGGCGCGTGTGTTGTGGACAAGTATCGTGGAAGAAGGATTTTTTGCGTGGGTACTATAAGAGGAGTAGTTGAAGATCATAAGAGCGTCAAGTCTCGTGGGGATCGAGTCGTAGAGTAAGACTTGTGTATGTTCATTGTAAATCCACATTCATAATGATTGTATGTCTTGGGTTATCCGAGTTTTTTTCCATTGTGGTTTCCTCGTACGTCCGACGCTGTGAGTATTCTTTACTTTATTTTATTTGCTTTAATATCTAGATGAATGTTTGGGATTAATAAAGAGAAAATTTGGTTAATTTATAATTGGTTCATAACTTTGTGTGAATTAAAAATTGGAAAAAAGTTTTTCATAAAAAGAAAATTGTTTTGTCATCCTTAAAACACTTTCCGCATAAAAAATATAAAGGGATTCACAAATTGGTATCAGAGCTTGAAACATAATTTCATTATGTATGACCCCTTATGTTTTTTGGAATGAATTATGGAGGATTTGAAAGTTTTCATGATTCTATTTTTTATTGCACAAATTATGCTTATTGGAAAATGCGAATGAGAAGTGCTTTAAAATCCATTGATGAGCGTGTGTGGTTAGCAGTTGAAAAACGCTGAACACCACCAGTCACACGAGAGGGTGAGGTCACTAGTTTGAAACCCATTAAGGTTGCACATAGTCTTGGACTTTACAACTCTAAAGGCTTGCACGTAATTACCTCACATGTCACACCTAAAGAGTATAATAGGATGATGACTTGTGAAACATCAAAAGAGGCTTAGGATACTCTTGTGCTTACTTACGAGGGAACTAGTATGGCTAGGGCGCCTAAGTTACAAAACCCCAATACACAGTTTGAGATGATTAAGATGTTAATAATGACTTGTTTGATGAGTTTTACGCTAGGTTGTCTAATATTGTCAACTTGTCATTTGACTTAGGAGAGAGGATTCCCGACAACTGTGTGATAAAGAAAAGTTTCAGATCTTTGCGGAGTAGGTTTGATGCAAAAGTGACCATTTTAAACTCCTTAGGTATACTTGATTCGACGAACCTTGATGAGATTTTAGGTGACTTACAAATCTATGAACTCGATATGTTTACCTCCAAGTATGTGCCAAAGAAAGAAAAGGGCATTGCTTTAAAAGATAGGAAGGAGGAAACTAAAGTTTTGGATGACGATTCTAATTTCAATTTTGAGGATGCCACCTCGTTGGCAAAGAAGTTCGAAAAGTTTTTTAAACTTCAGAAGCAATCGAAAGATGACAAAAAGTTTGAGAAATTTAAGAACAACAATGTAGAATTCACCCCTAAAGATAAGAGTGAGAAATTTAATGGGGTTGAGTCGGATAAGTTTTTGGTCACAAAGTTGCCAAGTGTCCCACTAGACTTAAGAAAGAGGGAAAGAAACAGATAGATTATAGTGCCTCCTTAAGTGATAGTGATTCGTAAGAAGGGGAGAGTTCCCTCAATGAGAGAAAGTTTGTTACTTTCTTGGCATGTCATGTGAGCGATGACGATAAATCTTCCCACGAAGATTCTCCTGTGCATAACACTTTCGAGGCCGTTGAGAGTGGATCCCAATAGTGTAAGGATGATGAGAGTGATGAGGAGGAGATCGATGTGAAATAATTGCAAGTTGTATTTTATGAGTTGTATGCCGAAGCAGTGAAGGTGAAAAAGGTAAACTCTAAAGTCCAAGCTAGGTTGAATGAGCGTGCCATAAAAAATAGCAATTCTTTGATTGAGGATCTTAGGGCAGGGGAGAAGATGTTTATGGAGAAGCTGAAATATGTGGAGAAAGAGAGAGATAGTCTTTGTGGTTTGATGGAGACTTTGAAAAATGAGTTGTTAGAGTTTAAGTAGTCTAGGTGTGTGCTTGATTCTAAGATTTGTGAGTTAGAGGGTAGATTAAGAGAATCGAGTTAGTTTAAGTTTGACTTGGAATCTAAGTCGGAGAAGTTGGATAGGATGTTAGGCACCGTCCAAGTCAAAAGTGATAGGTGTGGTATAGACTACGATGATAGAGTTGTTCCCATTACCAAAGCCAATACCAACCGTGTGAAAGAGCCCACTAGGAACGTGAGGAGTGGTTGACATTTTGGTAATCATTAGTGTCGTCCTTACACTTGCACGCATTGTGGTAGGAAAGGCACCTTAGACATTTTTTCTGACCTTAGAAATGCTCCTTGGAAGTTTAGGAATAAAGTCATGTCGATTACCAAAACCCCCACCCATCATGTTACACCTACTTGGGTTGGGAAATCGGACTTAGTGGATTTAGGACTTAAAACTTCATGGTTCTCATTTGGTTGGACTTGATTCTTCCCATTCTAAATCTAAAGGATGATTGTGTTACCATAGTTGTCATACGCTACTCTTTGCATCATGATTTATATCTTGCTAGTGTTATGACATGTGTATCATTTTCTATTATATTTTCATTTATTGACTCTTATTTCAAAAATACAAAAAGATTTTTGGTTTATTATATTTTTGAGAAAATACAAAAAGATTTTGCATTTATTTGAGTCAAAATATGTTGAAAAACCAAAAATATTTTGTATTTGTTATTGTTATTGTTATTGTTTTTGAGTTTACATCTTTGATGTGGCATATTATTGTGCTTGGACCGCCTTCCTTTAATTATCCATACGGTTATGAGATTTGGTCATAATTATTGATAATTAGAAGGATCTTAACCATTGAATTATGTCGTATTTTCGAAGTTGATATGCGTTTTGATTCGACTTTGTATATATGACATCTTTGCAGAGATCCATGAGTTTATATGGATGTTTGACATCTCTTTCATATTTCAGTTTGGTGAGACGTTCTTATCTCAATTTTTTCATCTATGCGTAAGTAGACATAAGGAGGAGGTGTGCATGTAGGAACCGTTTATCGTGAGGATTGTAATTAAAAAAAATGATGAGTGTTACAAGAGTGTAAGATTGACTTTTCATGAAAGTCGCCATTTAAAAAAGCCCAAAAATTTTAAGGCATTAAAAAGAATCATATGCCAAAATGGGCCAAATTAGTTTATGTTCATTTCAAAATAAAAATATGATATATTTAAGGGAGTTTGGATGGATAATTAAACGGGTTTGCGCCATGAAATCTAACATTAAAATACCATGTCATGCTGCTATTGTTTGTAGAATTATCAAAATTCCGGATTTGTGTGCATATTTTATTGATTTTTATTTATCTCGCACTTTAAATGTCACATATGGCTAAAATAAGGTTTGATGACATATAGCTATCAATTAGAGCTTCTTGATGGTTTTGATGTGTTGAAATTGTGATTCATTTGTTGTAGTTCATGTCCATACATTCCTTGTTCATGTTTGAGCACATTGGTACTATATTAGAATGTAACTCATATTGTTTTTTCTATTGTTTTACTAGTGTTTTGCAGTTTTCTCCCACTTC
Source organism: Sambucus nigra (assembly GCA_949130495.1). Classification (NCBI taxonomy): domain Eukaryota; kingdom Viridiplantae; phylum Streptophyta; class Magnoliopsida; order Dipsacales; family Adoxaceae; genus Sambucus; species Sambucus nigra. Next base: position 618,573,812 of record OX422207.1, read on the forward strand.
CAGTTAGTTTTTTCACGAAATTTTATCACTGGGAAAAATTGTTATATTTTTTGGACTCGAGTGAGAATTTGGTTTCCTCGTTCGAGTGACAAACCTATGTCGTGCGAAGCCTTCAAGCGAGAAGCTCATGTCGTTTGAACGACTAAGCTGTCTCATTAGAGAGATCCCTGGATTTTTGTTCAATTCTGTTTCAGTACCCTGCTACTTATGGTTATATATTTTGGTACTGCTGGGTTGCTTCTGAGGTATTTGTTATGCAGTTCTCTTTGATAAATTTTCATATTTTGTTGCATTGACTCGTTTAGTCAAACATGCATAGATTATTGATTCATATTGTGTGATTATTGTTTGCTAGCGACGAATTTGATATTGTTTATCATTATTAGCTAGTTGTTTCATGTTTATTCAGAGACATTGCATTGTTTATAATATGCTAGATATGTTTATCTTTTCCCCGGGTTGTCTATTCAAGACAAAAAGGGGGAGAGATATATGTGATGTAGGGGGAGATTTTGTGTGATGATCTGTGTTTACATATTAATATCATTTTTGTTCACATAACCAATGATTTGGATTTTATTTTTCACATTGGTTTATATAATTTGTTCCTCCATACTTCACGTGGTATTTGTTTCTTTCATGTGTGTAGGTATGGTTTAAGAGATTCGAGATTTCAAGTCTACATCACATTCAGACATTTAAAGACAGTTCATGCTTGTCGGACCATTATTTACTAGTCTTCTCCTGTATTTTTTTATTTTTGGTTTATGAGATGGGATTTAAGCGTCATACGGCTTGACGACCCATCTTGGCGTTTCACTGTTGGTTTTGTCCCGGAATAGTCAAAGGGGGAGGTTTGTAAGGACAGAATTACCAATTGAGTCCGTAGTATAGTTCTGACTTATTCTTAGAATAAAACACGTTTGAGTCATAGGGAGATTTTTATTGTCACGATCCCACACACACTCTGTCATGTTGAAGTTTATTGAATACGTTACGGCAAAGCTTAAAGGAATTATTTATTCTGAAGATTTAATTAGTGCAAGTTTATTCATCTTCAAGTTGAATTCCATTTCAAGACCACTCAGGTATAAATCCATAATTTTAATGGGACTCAAAATTTATTCTAAAATGTTTAAGCATGTTATTTTATTAAGAAAATGTTTTTAAAGTTTTTGAAATCGTTTACACTTCGTTTTAATTTGATAAGGACGGATTAAACTTGTGGTTTATTGGAAATCTCACACGCGTGTCGTTCAATCAGCTTGACAGGTTGTTCAAAGGAGATCTTATCTCATTTGACAGACATATCTGTTTCGTTTGAATGAGCTACTGCCTTAAGAAAAATATATTATGGCATGTTTCCTTCAGATTTCGAAAGTGTGCATTCTGCGAAAAATAGTTTACAATCCAGTACATTTATGCACATAGTTTTCTATGGTTTTCCAAGATTAAAACATCCTTGTTTACAAGATCCGAGTTTTCATTACTATATGCAATAGTGATCTTGTTTGGACCCGGAAGAAGGTTTTATTCTACATTGAATATTGCTAGTTTCGGGAAGAATAACGAAGGAGTTTGTGTTTTGATTCCGTAGACGTTACAAGCCATATCGGTGGATACCGAGACATATGCGGATGGGTATGTTGTAGATAGGTATCGTGGAAGAAGGATTTTCTGCGTGTTCACTGTGAGAGGAGTGGTTGAAGATCAGAAGAGATTCAAGTCTCATGGGGATCGATTCGTTGAGTAAGACTTGTGTATGTTCATTCTAAATCCACATTCATAGTGATTGTTTGGCTTGGGTCGTCCGAGGTTTTTTCCCATTGTGGTTTCCTTGTACATCCGGTGTTGTGAGTATTCTTTACTTTATTTAACTTTCTTTAATTGCTAGATGAATGTTTAGTATTAATCAAGATAAAATTTGGTTAAGTTAAAATTGGTTCACAATTTGGTGCGAATTAAAATTGGAAAAAGGGTTTTCGTAAAAAGAAAATTATTTTGTCATCCTTAAAACACTTTTCGCATAAGAAATAAAAGGAACCCACGCATTAGATTGTTTCTTTAAATCCCGTGAAATGAAATTTGATCCCAAAAAAAGACAATATTTGGAAGTAGAGCGGGGCGTCAGTGGACAACTCCCCCATTCACAATTCGAGAACCCGTATAGACTTGAATTAGAATGAGAGTACAAAGTAATCCCGTATCCAAGCGTACCTTAAACATACCGAAGGATCCTTTCAAGTTCTTGATGATGCATTGGTTAGGGATTATGAAGAAATTGGCTTATGTTGTTGACCGCATAGGTAAGATCAGGCCAGGTGAGAATTAGATATTAAATCACACCAACTATGGATCGAAATTGAGTGGGGGTGAAATAAGTAGGGGAGAGGAAGCGTGTAAAGACTGCGATGGTGGAGTAGTCGAGGTGGGGGCAGGCTTGAAGTGAAGCATTTTAGTAAGAGTAATAATCTTTCGTGGATAGTTCTTTTGTGTGAGAAAGATACCAACACAGAAAAAATTGGACTTGATTACCAAAAAGGTAATGTAGTTGGCCCAAATCTTTCATGGAAAAATCTGTCCAAAGTTGATGTAAAAAGTGTTGCAAAAGAGTGGAATTAGTGCTTGTAACAATAATACCATCAATGAATACAATAAGTAAAATAATAACATGATCCTGAATGTACACAAATAGGAAAGGGTCAGCTTGACTGCAACAGAAACCATGCTGAATAAGATAAGAGATGAATTTATCAAACCAAGCTTAGGGAGCTTGTTTAAGACCATAAATAGACTTGTGAAGTAGGCAAACATGATTTGGATGAACAGCACTAAAAAATCGATGGTTGTTTAATGTAAACAGTCTCTTTGAGTTATATATGAAGAAAGGCATTTTTTACGTCCAGTTGATGGAGAGGTAAGTCATTCATGACAGCGAGGGGAAGAACCGTGCGGATAGTGGTGTGTTTGACAACCGAACTGAAAGTATCCAAGTAGTCAATGCCTTTAAGTTGTCGATAAGTTTGAGTAATGATACAAGCTTTATAACGATCCAACAAACCATCTGCATTTGTTTTGGTTTTGTATACCCATTTGGAACCAATGAAGTGTATGGAAGGGTGATAGGGAACAAATGTAAATGTCCTGTTGTCAGGTAATGTAACAAGTTCATCTTCCATGGCACGGACCCACAAGGTCTGTGACAAAGCATCATGAAGAGAAGAAGGTTTAGGAATAATTGAAGGTTGAGTTGTGATGAGAGATTTTGGAAAATATTGATTTTCTTAGGTTTTAGTAACCATAGGGTGGATATTTGACGAATTAGGATGGTGAGTGTGGGTGTACGGTTTAGTGAAGGAGAGTGTGTGATGGATGGCAATTTAAATATGGAGTTGGAGACCATCAGGATAAAAAAATGGTGGTTGGTGGGGCAATGTAGTAGCAAGTTTAAATGAGAGAATGGATGGTTTGTTGCTGGTACTGGGATATATGGGTGTAGTTGGTGGAAGAATATATTACTGGGGTAGTGGACGATGTGGATGGGATTGAAGATTAGGGTGTTGAACAAGTGTGTGAGTTTGATGAAATAGACGAGTGGGTAGGATAATGTTGGTGTCGGACGATTTTGACAAGTCAAGAGAAAAATTTGGGTTCTTGGTATTTGGTGCTATATCTCTTGTGTTAGTATTTTTTGCTAGATGTCCTTAGTCAGGAGTAGGTTGGCTAGATGGGAGATCTAAAGGTATGGAGGCAGTGCCTTTGTCCTTTAGAGTGGACTGATTTAAAAAATCTGAGGTGATCGTAGTTTCCAATTTTTTTTTAAATGTGCTGAGTACATATGTTTCCTGCAGTGTTTCAAATTTTTTTTGCAGTTGTATCAAAAGGAAAAATATGTTCATCAAACACCATATGTCTAGAAATATACACTCTCTTTTTGTAGTTCAGTGATAACATCTATACCTTTTGTGAAGATTACTATACCCAAAGAAAACACAAGGATAAATTTTTAGTTCCAATTTTGTATTTGTGTGTTTTCTTAAATAGGAGAAACATCTACATTTGAAAATTTTGAGAGGTGAATAATCTAGATTTGTCCCATATAATTTAAAATTTGGAGTGTTCATTTTCAAGGCCTAAGATGGGACTATTTATCAAGAAAATTGCAGTTGTAAAGGCCTTGACCTAGAGAAAAAAAGGTGCTTTATCATGAAACAATAGTGTGAAACCCGACTCTATAATATGTTGGTGTTTCTTTCGGAAATCACATTTTGTTTGTTGTGTAAGAAAATGACACATGCATGACTATACCCAATTTATTTAAATAATCTAAAAATTCAGATTTTGAAAATTCTCCCCCTCCGTCACATTGAAAAAGTTATAGGCTCCCTTTTAAACAAAACAACAAATTTTACAAGTGTAGGCTCTCTTTTCATAAATTTGACATGCTACCTCCGATGATTGTTTCATCTCACTCCTATTTTGTGGTAAATAGGAAGTATTTTTGAAATCGAGCCTATGAATCGATGAACTTGCGGGTATAAACCCACGACCTCTAGAATTAAATTGAAAATTGTTGTTGTAGCTTCCTCGACCACGTGACATATAACCACGACCCCATCCTCGAAAAGATTATTTTTCGATATGAAATTCCATGTTGTGATTTGTCATGCCTTTCTCTTTGTCTTCTCTAATGTAAAAACCCCGAAGTGAGGTTATCAAATTTTAAAAAGTAGGATAAGGTGGTTTACCAATCATCACTGTTAAAAATGTTTCGTATTTCTTTCCAAAGACTTTGGCAAAAGATATGATCTTTGTGTCTTGCTTAAGAGTTTGTTTATAGTTTGTAGGTCATCAAAAATTCCCTTAAACTTCTTAGCATACTCATCAACAATTTTTCTTACAAGCTTGATTCTTTGGATTTGATCTTTTAGTTCCAAACTCCCTCTCCTTTCTTGCTTGCAAATAATTTTCTTCAAGGCACAACCAAATTTCTCTGGTCCTGTTACACCAAATGGTTAGATAAGCACTTTCTTTGATAATGGTAAATGATAGCCAATTTCGTAGGATATCCTTCTCCTCCCATTCTGGTATTATATGTTCTTCATCAGTAATTAAATTTTCAACCTTTATAGTTCGCATAAGGTTGAAAATTTGATTTCTGCATACTAGATCATTGTTTGGTTTGAGTTTAATTGGACTGAGATTTACAGGTTGAGGTAGAGAGTTAAGAGACAAGGAAAGAGTTGTGTTTAAGTTTGTAGCTGAAATAGCCATTGATACAACACTGAGCTTTGATACCGTGTAAAATGAGAAAACTATTGTTTGTATATTTCTTGCTTAAGATGACACTGTACAGTTACATATATAGGAACCCTTTCTTATAACTTCTATGCTACAACTGGTGAGTATGAGCAGTTACAAAGACATGGAAACTTTTATGCTACAACTACTGAGTAAACTACTAGAACATGGGAAAACTGAAATGTAGAATGTGGAAGCTACAAGTCATGCATGATCTAACAATTTTCACCTTTTTAGTTGTGATTTTGTTGTAGATCTTATTTTTAATATCAAAAAAATTAATGCTTTTTTTTTCTTCATTATATGGATTTACTTTGGTGTACTTATAATTATAAAAAAGTATTACGTAATTGGATCTTAAAACTCCATTCCAAAACCATATTATTTGTATAAAAATCCAAGTCACCATTTATTCAAAAAAAAGTTTTCAATCTTTGTAGGTATGTACTTATATAACTCATTATTTGATCACTGTCAACTTTAAATTGTTATTTTATAACTTATTTTATTTAAAAATTAATGGTTTCATTCGTCTAAAAATTATGGCTTATGAATAATTATTTATAAAATTCTTAATAATTGACTTTATAATCTTCTTTTAAAGGGTTGTTCCCATGATAATAATTTTGTAATGTATACATATCAAATACATGCACTCGCCTATTGCATGAGTTACATGTTAGTTTATACTAAACCTCAAGAAATATTGTTGAAACTTATACTTTTCTATGAATAATCCCTCAATATATCAATAAACACTGTGCATATTAATGCAAACACTTCTTTTAGGTAAATTTTTAATGTTGTACATCCCGGTCTTCGTTACAAAATGCATCAAGTCAAAAACTTAAACTATACCACTAAAGCCTAATATTAAAAAGTAATGTATAGTTAGAAAGTTGTAAAGACTAGTGAAGACCAACATTAATGTTTCATGCTTCCAACGGTAAAAAAAAATAAGTGGGTCTAAAAATAGTGTGGTGAAATATATTTTTTACGATCGTAGTTCAACTTTGTGTATCTATGGGGAAAAGTGATTGCATACATTTGAAGTGCATCTATTAAATATATCATATAAGATGAAAAACATTGGCAATAGTAATTTATCTTTTCAGATTTCAAAATTTCTACTTGATCCTTTCAAGTACACTCTATTGAAATCCTACGAGTTGGGAAAATAATATATTGAGTAATTTATTTTTCATTCTCAAATTGTTATTTACACTAGGAGTAAATCCATGTGATGCGACGGATAGAGTATTTTGATAGTAATAAAATAATTAAACTTACAACACATCAAATAAAGACCAAATATAATAATCGTTCCATATAAAAACTCTTTAAAGCGTGATGACAAAGTCAAAACAAAATAGAACGGTCTAAAATAATTTAATAGTATAGTAAAATTTTACATAAAAATAGCAAGACAAACACGTATGCCAAATAAGTTCTATACATGATAGGGTGCAAAAGACATAACGACGATGCACTCAAGCTTAAAATCACTTTATATACTTGTGTTACAACATTATTGTAACACATTAATACCATACCTCAAAAAAGTACATTTTATTTTAAAAAATTAGACATTACACCGGACAAATAGAAAAAACAACTAGTATAACATGGAATGCAATACTTTTGGATTTGTACTTTTTTTATTTTTGTTGTTTAATATGGAAAATGTTATTTTCAAAAAATTTAAAATATAAATGATACTTTAATCGTTCCTATAAATTAGTTTAATGAAATATGTAAAGATTTAAACTTGAAATAACAAAAAATTGATAAAATAAAAAATATTATTATGTATTTTTCCATAAGCAATAAGCCCCAAGTAGAAAAAAAGGGGGGGAAATAATTATGTTCCATGATCTCATTGGAGTTTTGTATCCTTAGTGAAAGTACAATGCTTTATTCCATTTAGAACAAAATATTTTATTAGAACTTAGTAGGTATAACTATACTTTAATAAATATAATTCGGACAACACAAATAAATGGTATGCGCTTGAACTAATAACAAATACTAAGATTTATTTAGACAACTAAATATTAACATTTCCATTCCCAAAAATGAAATTTTACAATCAAAAATTAAAACAAAATAGCAAAGAAAAATACTCCAAAGAAATACATGAAACAAAAAATATGGCTTCATTACATATTATGAAAATTAACAAAAAAACATCTCCTTCTGGGTATATATATATATTAATACAAAATACCTTAAGATGCAATTAGTCCTCATTTTCTATAAATAAAAAATGAGATAATAGTAATTTTTGCTCCTCTTAATTTAGTGGAAACAAATAGTATACAACTATTAGCAGTTTCCATCACTGCCAACAATTCTATAAACTGCAAATTGCCTCTAGCATAAAAATAACACTCTTGACAAATAACAATGGACTCATTTCTTTCTCATGTATTGCTTTAAATTAACACTCTTGACAACTAACGCCTACTGTAAATGAATATGCAATCACTTATCGTATTTATTATCAGATAATTAGAAATGGAAGCAAAGATATAATTCATTAAAGGAAAATTCATCCAACAGTACATAAACTGAAATTAGTGATAGCCATTTAGAATAAAAATACATATAAAATCTAACAATGTTCTGATCAGATATGCAAACACTTAAAACTCTCCTTCCTTTCTCCTGAAAAATTAAACCAAGAAAACAAAACCCACATTACATCAAAGACTCTAGTTCCTTTCTTCTCACAAGTTAACCTAAGAAAAAAAAACATATTCCATCCAAGAATTCCCTTCCTTTCTTCAAAGAAAAATAACTAAACTTCACAAAGTAAACAAAGAAAAACAACACCGCCCATATATACATAACCAAAGCCCTCGATTTCTCTCTCTCCAAAGTATCATTAAATTTCACAAACTAAACAACACCCATCTTTGTATAAGCCAAACCCTCTGATTTTTCCTCCTTCATACCCAACCCAAAAAAATTAAATTTCAAAAACTATTGCTAAACCAAGAAAACCATACACATATATCCATAACCAAAACCCTCTCTCTTTTCTTTCCTAATACCCATAACAAATTAAATTCCAAATCAACCCCCCCCCCCCAAAAAAAAATATAAATAAATAAGAGATGTAGCCCACCAAACACCAAGCCACAAACCCACCTGTTCAGCGGAGAACCCAAGTTGGTCGACTAGAGATCTCCTTAAATCATTCCCGTCATTGCAGAATTATTGAAAGTAAAGATGATGAGTGGTTCATCCATGGTCATTTTATAAGGGGTAGAATAGAGAGAAACCAACATTGAGTACTATGAGTAGTAGGGAGGAGATAGAGGGATAATTCTTTGGGACTATTGGATTTTCAATCATTAATTTTTACCCATGGGATATGTAGCGGTGAAAAAATTTAGAGAGAGAGAGAGAGAGAGGCATATAAGGCCATCTCCAATGGACAGTCTAAATGTATACATTTAGACTGTCTCAACTCATAGTGGGTAGAAGATTGTATATATTTGGTAGAGAGAAAGTGTAAGGCCGATGTAAATTTGCATGGCCAGTAGACAATGTGCAAAGGGGGGCCCACATCGGGGTGGCTAAAACTTGCCCGCCCAGAATGTGGGCGGTTCACTTTCATCCGCCCAGCTCTCCCATAAATAAATAAATAAAAAATTAATTAGCAAACGGTTAAATTATAACGGATACAAAAATTACCAGCGGTAACATTTATTTTTGTATATATACATTATGCTCCCCTAAAATCTTTAACACCAACACCTTGATATTTTATTTTACTTATCATCAATTCAAAAAAATTATATGGATACTTCTTCACAAAGTACTCCTCTAAGTTCTAGTCGGCTACCAAATTTCACTCCACACGACGAGGTGTTACTTTGTCTGGCATACGTTTAATATTCTATAGATAGTCGTATGGGGACTAACCAATCACGGACAACCTTGTGGGAAAAAATTACCAACGAATATAACTCAAGCGAGGGTGTTATTTACAAATGAATCGAGAATGCATTGCAGGGAAAATACCAAAAAATTAATGCCGAGTGTTTGTTGTATACGTCGAAACTGTCTAAAGTTTATGGAAACGGAAAAGATAGTGGTACGACGGAGGTTACGTGGGTAATTACAATTAATTTTCGTTTATTTTATTATTTATTAGTAAATTCTTAAATTTTCATCACTAATGCGGGAATATTTTTTCATATAGATCGAACGAGCTAGAGATAACTTTCTAAGGAAAGAGGGTCATAAATTCAATTACGACCACTGCTACGAGGTGTTCAAGGACTTGCCAAAGTATTCCATGTCAACCACCGGTTCACAATATACGGATGAAGAAAATAATGAGAGCCCGCTTGATTTGAACGACAACGAATCAAGGGAATTCAATAATTATCTTAGAAGATCGGAAGGACGTAAAATGGCAAAACAGAAAGGAAAGAAGTGAGCGACCGCCAACAGTGCGACTACAAACACGTCCCTTTTAGAGAACTCTGAAGAATCCAACACACTTTATGACAAAAATTCTGCAAAATCCCAAACAATCAGGAGAAATCTAAATGAAAAGATTGATGGTTTAATTTCAATTCACACCAAAGAGTTCGAAGCTCAACTTAGACGTGATGAAGCTCAACTCCAATGTGACGAAGATCAAATTATTTACATGGATACAACTAAATTCACTCCCCAACAAAATGCCTTTCACGAGATGCGAATGAATCAGATAATGCAGCGTCGGTATCAAGCATATCGTAACTTCTTAGAATAGATAAATAGATTTGGCTGGGTTCTTTATGTAATCCAAATTTATTAGTTATTAACTTTTGTACCAATGTTTATGAATGATTATTTTTATCAAACCAAATTTTATTTAGCACGAAGATAATTGTTATAAATGGGTAAATGGATAAAAATGAAATTACAATCAAGTTGATGATTCTGCATGACGAATCCAAATGTGTTCCATAAGATCGTCACGTAACTGGTTATGAGCTTCCTTATTCCACATCTTTGCCTTTCGTACCTGGTACTGATAGTGGCCAGCGAGACTGTGCCTACTTAAGCATGGGGGTGGGTCACGTAAGGGCAGGTCCGCTCGCCTTGTCCCGTCACGCAACTCCTCTTTTACAATCATATTGTGTAATATGACACAAGCTTTTATAATTACACGTAAGTCTTTATATTCCCAAAAATTTGTCGGGTTCCTGATAAAGTGAAACTATTGTTGTAAGATCCTGAATGCCCTTTCCACATCCTTTCAGGCTCCTTCCTGAGCTCGTGTGAACACCTTCTATTTTTGAGTGACTGGTCTCTTGAAACTCTTGACGATAGTTGCGATGGGAGGATAAATACCATCTGCAAGGTAGTACCCTGTGTCATATATATATCTGTTTACTTCGAAGTGCATAGGGGTGCGATTTCCTTCCAGAAGTTCTTCAAACACATGAGATCTGGCAAGAACATTCAGATCATTACATGCACCAGGCATCCCAAAGAACGAATGCCAAATCCAAGTATCATAAGATGCCACTGACTCTAAAATTATAGTGGCAGCATGGCAATGTCCTTGATATTGTCCCTTCCATGCATGTGGATAGTTATTCCATTCCCAATGCATGCAGTCAATGCTCCCAATCATCCCGGGGAAACCACGTCGTTCATTCTCGGGCTGCATACGGGCTATATCTTCAACAGTAGGTGTGCAGAAATACTTCGGGCTAAACACCTTCACTATAGCCCTACAGAACCATTTTAAAGTCTCAATCACTGTCGTCTCGGCTATTTTTAAATATTCGTCCTGCAAATCCCCGCATCCACCGTACGCCAACATACGAAGTGCACAAACAATCTTCTGGTGAGAGCTTAATCCCGTTCATCCAACACAATCGGCTTTCTAGATGAAATATGAATCTTTTTCATAGACTTCTTCTAGAATACGATTAAAGCTCACCTTGTTCATCCTGAACCTACGTCTGAACATTTCTTTAGGATAAGTGGGGTTCTCTTGGAAATAATCTTTCCATAAATTACGATGACCCGTCTCTCTATCCCTGTGCACCGTTCTTCTCTCATATATTTCCCTACCACCGTGTAGTAAGGACGATTGATAGATTGCACTCTGCAATTTGTTGTGGATAGCGGCGGCTTCGTCATCTGAGTCGAGATCATAAGATTGGGCGACCTGCGCTAATATCGTCTCCTCTAGATAGTTGTTAGACATTTTTTTTATGGCCTTGGGAAAAATTGTTATATTAGGAGGAAATATTGTTATGCTCAACATCTATCTAAATCATTTATTTATAGTATTGAACGGTAAAGAAGGCCCCTCTAGCTTGTTCATAGTCACTTTCAACTTAAATATGATGTGCCACTCGTACTTGGACGGTAAAAAAAGAACTTCCCAAAATTGAACGGTAAAGAAGGCTCCTTTGGCTTGTTCATAGTCACTTTCAACTTAAATATGATGTGACCACTCATACTTGGACGGTAAAAAAAGAACCTCCCAAAATTGAACGGTAAAGAAGGCTCCTCTGGCTTGTTCATAGTCACTTTCAACTTAAATATAATGTGACCACTCGTACTTGGAGGGTGAAAAAAGAACCGCCCAAAATTGAATGGTAAAGAAGGCTCCTCTGGCTTGTTCATAGTCACTTTCAACTTAAATATGATGTGACCACTCGTACTTGGATGGTAAAAAAAGAACCACCCAAAATTGAATGGTAACTAAGGCTCCTCTCGCTTGTTCATTATCACTTTTAACTTAAATATGATGTGACCACTCGTACTTGGACGGTAAAAAAAGAATCGCCTAAAATTGAACGGTAAACATTTATTCATCCATTTTCTTCCCTTTAAGTAGATCGTCTCGTTATTAGTTAGAGCGTTGATTAGGCATAAATTCTTCCTAATTTATCCCTTAATTTAGTTACTTTTATCACCTCGAAAAACGTAATCGATTTGACTTTATCTCATAATCTTGCTACTGACTCATCCTAACGAGTACACCGAGTTTCTGGTATTTCGTAGTCATTTTACAGGTATTCGATGTCAAGGAACGAAAGAAGGAAACCGAAAGAACCAAGGAAGACAAGAAGGAAAGTCAAAAGGGCAAAAGTATAATTTCTACCCTGAAATTCGGATGAGGTACCTAAAGAGAAGTTGAAGATATCACACTCATGAGCACATAGGAAGAAAGGGCACCTCAATCGGAGTCCCGAAACAAAATATATGAGCGTCAAAGTTGAGATATAAAGTTAAACAGGCAGACCGATCCCTCACCACGGACCGGTCCGCTATGCAAACTCTAGTAGACCTCGAATCGAAAGCAAACCGAAGAAGGATGAACAATAAAAGAACCGGTCCGCTTCGGACCGATCCACCAGAAAATAAAAGGAACCGATTCGCATGGGAGGAAGATCGGTCCGCCTAAGCCCCGGACCGTTCCAGCTATCGAGATCTTGAAATCTTATCTCCTATTAAGAAGAGTCCTAGTGTAGTTAAAATTCCTGAATTCTTGTAGGGTATAAAAACCCGTTTTATTATCATTATTTGCACGGAGAATTTTAGTTAATTTTCCATTCTTTTTTCAGAAACCCTAGTTTTGATACAGTTATTCTTTTAATTCCAAGATTGAAGCTTTGTTCAAATTTCAGTGATTGCCAGTAATTCTAGCTAATACTTTGAGTGCTTTGGTAAGATTAGTAAGTAATTTCATCTGTTTAATTCCGTTCTACATTAATTCACAAGTTTTCCTTAGATTAATCATGAATTTATTCACATCAAACACTGTTTTCATTACCTTCAGCATGCTAGGCTAGATTTTCTAAGGCAGGGATACATGAACCCAGCCTGATGTGTTAGTTGTATGTGTATAACATTAATCCTCTGAATTTAGTGATTGATTATGACTGTATTGCGTAGGAACACAACAATTGTAGATCTTTATATATCGTTTGCCTCTGGGTAACCGGGATGATTTAGAATGCAATTCGAGTGTAACTATCGCGATACCGATTTACTTGTCCTCAGATTAGGTATGATGCGGGCTTGAACCTCATATACGTAATGCTTGGGAGTACTAAATTCTGGGTCTAATTAATCAGTTAAATTTACGATTAATAGTATAACTGCATTACACTAGGGTTGGGGGATTGTATTCTCGTCCTGTTTTTCTCATCACTTAGTTCAAAAGTTTCAAATCATCTTTTAATCATATTTTAGGTAGTTTAGTGTAATCCCATCTCTTCATAAGTTCATAATTGCATTTAGTTATAATCAATTCTCAAAACCAAATCATTTTTCCCTTCTTTTTAGAGTTAGGATTCACTCATATTTCCCGTCGTTACAACTTCGTTGTCCTTTTTCCCTGAGGTTTGATACCTGACTTATCGAATTATTACTTGAGCGACATGCTTGCACTTGAGCCTAGAGAGTACGCACTTCTGAGACATATTCTGAGTCGCGTCAAGCGTCAATAACTCATTTGTTCATTTTGTCATACATATACACCAAAACCTTAGCTATACTAACTTCAGATCATAAACTACAAAATGCATAACCATGTCTACATGCCTGATGAAGATTCACCCTTCTTAACCCATGTTCCCCTGAAAACTATGTACGAGAAAAAACTTCCATATTATAACTGGTCACCACCTAAAAAAGTTATGCAAAATGATTTCCTCTCAACTGGGGGGATAAGCAGGATACAACAGGTCAAGAAGAAAAAGTGTAAGTTTAAAGCATCAACATCATTTGGAGATGACCATGATGAGGCGGCCCACAATAATGTTGAACAAGTGTTGACTAATCCAGGGATCTACCAAGATCCCTATGGAGGAGGTTGGTTTGGCGATAAAAGGGTTTTTAAAAACATCCCTATATGTACACTATATTCCTTAGGCGATGTTAATCATGTGATGAAATGGTTAACGCCGACAAAAGGAAATATTCCATGGGATGATCATTTGCAATGGACTAGGTTATTTGATAGACGTTGTGATTTGGAGTGCTACTGTCAGTGGCATGGTTTACCCGTGCCACAGGCAAAATTGGAAACATATTGCAAAGATGTAAAGAAAGATAATGAAAAATTCATTTGTTTATTGGAACGCGAAATTGCACAGATGGAGACAAGGCTAGAGCGGTGGCATTCTAAACATTTGATAAATACTTAACTTGACGATCCAATCTATGAATCAGATTCGGAACTCCCGGATTACAAAGGTCTAGATTCGGACTTGGATTTCGTACATAATCTACCTAATATGTTGATGGGAGATGGGAATGCCTTATGTTGTGTTCCGTGGTTGCCTACGAAATATAAATGATAAAGTTATGTAACTTTTTAATGTTTTTATATATTAATATTAATAAAGTAAAGTTGGTAGTAATTTCCATGATTGTAACATAAAATAGTTAATGCAATTACATATGGAAAATACACTGAAAAATGCAATTTACATTGAACCTCTACCCTCATATTGGTCATAAGGAAATGTGTTGAAAATCCCAAAAACGTCATCGACAAGAGATGGTTGAGAAGAAGATCCTAAAGGATCTGGGGAGGGTGGTGGGCAATATTGGGAGAAGCACTACGATATTCATCTCCATATATATATGGCGGTGTATGTTGCGGAATGGGGTAGTGTTCCGGGGCCGAACTCGGTCCCGCCCCACACAGATTTACAATCTCTTGATCTTTCTCACGTAATTTCCTCTGCAACATAAGCTCTCATTCTAACGTTATGGATCTTGATTTCCGGATGTAGTCCTCTCTATAAAAAACCATATCACGCCATTGTTCGCGTGAGTAAAATTCAGCCGGAGCTAAGTCATTCGGCGTACTTGGTGGATCTACCTGAATAAATGTTGTGCCATTTCCACTCATATGTGTCACCTCAAGTTCCCGTGATAACGGTATCAAACTCGGGGAAGAAGGTTGACCCTGTGTGTTGTACGAATGTGGAGCTTTCCATCTATCTGTCGGTGAGATGGGTACCCGTAAATCATGTGGTACAATCGAGGTAACCCTAACCCCGTCATAGTTCTGCCATCAAATTAATGAAGGTAATATTGGACCCTTAGTTATAACTCTCCAGTATATAAGCCATTCATCATGCCCTGTGATTGTTACATTAGCAATTGCAGGTTGCCAATTGCCAATATGTTGCATATATATATTAAGAGGAATGAATGCCATTGGATATAGTGGGTTATTTGGGATAGCAATGTGGCTTGTCATTTGACGCACCTAATTCCGAATCAAACAGCATGTACCGTCTCTGATCAAAATCATGAGCAACTACAGCAGCAGGAAACTGGTTTTGCGATAATTCCATAAACGGTTGCCATATAATTGACTCGGGTGATCGCATTTCGAGTTGTTCCTGCATGACCGAACTTTTAAAACGCATTTGTCCCTGAACATTATTGCGATTATTGATCCCCCATCGTAAAATACGCATCCATCTTTCCACTGTATCATTGTGCAAGAGGGGAGCCATGGTATGTAGGTACTTATAGCCGTAATACTACGATTTATAAGAATAATTAATTAATAAATTTGTATATTCATATAGTAACTATATTTATATTATTTGAAAAAAATTGAAATGTTCACTTCGTAAATACTTTACCTCTATTAATTGCCAAAAACAATTAACTATTTTCTGGACATTTGCAGCGCATGCGTCAAGTGTGTAGTAAACTCGGGCAAGAATGGCAGAACCCCAATCTTTCACAGCCATGTCATTTAGGTCGTCTAAATAATTTGCCCAATCCACAAACACTAAATTATGGCCCTTGGAAAAAATATGGAGCTCAGGACATAAACAGTAAAAGCTCGAGCGATTTGTTCCGCGTTCGCTAATCTATGCACCGGATCTTGTTGACGCCAATGCAACATGTATTGTTTAAGCGTTGCACACGAAATATTTCGTCCTTTGTACTGTGGGTGGCCTATTCGAGGGTAATATAATTCAAATATTTCCTCCACCGTAAAATGACTGGAATGAGGAAACGGTGGCAAAATGGGATTGGTTCCAATTTGAATTCCTGATACGGGAAATTTTTACAATGATTAAAATTTGCAAATATTACATAGAAGTTGTTGACATAAATAAAGTGCGTAGCAAGATATTGATAAATTACTGGTTAGATGGAAAAAATCAAATGGGGTTATCCCCAATTCCACTGACGGTAGCTGAAATGTATGTGTTCTCTCCGACCACCGACTAATTAAGGCACCTGTCATTTGGTTATCCGAGTTGGGATAAATTTCACTGAAAAAATAACTGAACCCAAAATTGTTTATGGCGTCTCACACTGCAGGAACGTCGGATAAACTTGTGTACACTTCAATCGGACCTTGTACACTACCACGCATGTGAAATTGACTATCATTTGCTTGTGCGTTCGGATCAATAATTGTGTCCGTCGCACGAGGTGTTTCGTAGGATAATCGAAATAAATTTCGATAAATGATTGGTAAATTTGGAGATGGAGGTGGGTTTTCATTTGGTTTGGCCTTTTTGCTACACCATTTTCTTTGAATGTGAAACATTTTAACGACTAAATAAATTGCTTTACGAAAATTATAATGTTTGATATTTTGAATGAAAGATATATAAAAATGGGTATGGAAGATAATGAAGGTAGATGTGAGATTTATATAGGGGTTGTTTTCTAATTTGGTTAGATTATAATGGATAGATTATAACGAATAGATTATAACGGCAGGGTAACGGCTAGAATTTTGGGTGGCTAAAAGTCCCCCGCCCAAGGTGGTGCCAGCCCTTGGGCGGTTAAAAGTCCCCCGCCCAGCCCTAGGGCGGCTAAAAGTCTACCGCCCAGCTCCATTTTATACATTGCCCATTGTGGGAACCGCACTCCACAATCTACCCAAAAAATCTAAATACGCATTATTTGTGCATCTCCCATTGGAGATAGCCTAAGTTAATACGTGATGGAAGAGAAAGAGACAGAGAAAATCAAAAGACAGGAGTTGTTTGGAAAGATAAAGGTTGGATATTTATTAAAAAAAAAGATTAAAGGAAGGAATGAAATGATTAGGGGGATTTTCACGTGGACACTCCCAGTGAGGAGTAAAATTAATTGCCTTGTTAAGCGTTTTAGAATATAAAGTAGATGAGTATCACTGTACGAACACATCTTGAACAGTTCCATTCCTGTTATGAAAGATAAAGGAAAGAGAAGGGGACTACTCCAAGTGCATACATTGGCTGAAATGACCCCTCAAAGGTTGACATTTTAACAACTTGCGAATCTGGGCCCTCATATTATAATGGCCAATTTGATTATCAGAAACTTTTTAGCAGGGTCGGTTCTAGGCATAGGCGAGTTAGGGAGCCCAATTAATTGGGGATCCTTTTGAAAAAAAGATAGGTTTAAAAAAAAACTTTCCCAAAAAAATTAGTTATGAAAAAAATTAGAGTTATCATTTAAAAAAAGGCCCCCCAAAAATAAAAGGATCAAATATCAAAAAGTCTCTCAAACATTTTTTTAATACACATTTAGTCCAAATTTTTTATTTTGTACCAAAATGTACCTTATTCTCTTACTTGTAAAGGTCCACGTCAGCGGCATGTTAAAGAGCTTTTAGAAGGCTTGAACTAAATGTGTAGAAAAAAATGTCAAAGGAGCTATTTGTTATATGCCCCAAAATAAAATTTGTTCTATTTAAAATAAACTCATACACTAAGCCCAACAACAACATAATAATCCATCCACACACTAAAAAATAAACACACAGAGTATATCCACCATCATAATCCAACCCAACTCATTTACTTATACTATTCTAACCCTAGCTCTTTCATTTCTCCCACCCACTTTCTTCTCTCACTCTTCTTCTCTTCCTCTCTTCTTCTCTCTCACTCACACTACTATATTTCTCTACTAACCAAAGTAAGAATAAACCCTTCCCTTACCCTCCCCAAAAAAAGAAGCAACCGCAAAAACAAATGAGGTTCTATTGTTCCTCTTTAGCATTTTTCTATAATATTGTTTTTCAATATTGTTGGGAATCTTGTGATTTTGTGATTAAATTTTTTTTTTTGCAAATTACAGTTGTTGTTGTGTGAATATGTCTACTAGAAAATATCACCCCGGTCACGAAAAAAGAAAAAGACAAAAACAAATTGAAGAAGAAACATCAAAACTAGCGGGTTAACTAAATAAATATTTTAATAAACAATAAAAAAAGATGTTGAACATCAAAATATAGAAGAATTAGATAATGAAAATGTTGTTGAACATCAAAATTTAGAAGATTTAGATAATGAACAATTAGAAAATGAACGTGTAGAAGCTTTACCACTAGATATTTATGATCCGGCTAATTGGAAAAATATTTATCAAAATTTGATACACACAATGGTAAATAAAGGTCCAATAAGAGATAATGATATTACTTTTTCTAAAGATATAGAAAGTAAGCATTTTTCTACTATACATTATACTTTTTATTGGAAAAATGGAGAAAGATTGTATTTTCCAAATGCTTGGATTGCCTATAGAATAATTTTGACAATGCCCGTTACGATTGTCTCGACCGAGAGAAGTTTTTCAAAATTAAAATTAATAAAATCTTACTTTCGTTCTACCATATCACAAGAAATATTAAATGGATTAGCCATGTTATCAATTGAAGACGATTTGTTAACAAAAATAAAATTTGATGATTTAATTGATAGTTTTGCATCGAAAAATGCGAGAAGAACACATTTTCTTTTTAAAAAAAATAATATAAAGGGACCCAAATTAATTGTTCGCCTAGGGCCCCTAAAATTTCAGAGTCGGCCCTGCTTTTTATGTTATACAAAATTTTCATCACAAAAAGGTTTTCTATTGTTCAATCATGCCTACAAGGAACTTAAATGAATAAACTTATACTCGCAATGTATAAGTTAGGATTATCGAATTAAAGTAGGAAAAGAAAATTAGGATTATCGGAATAGAGGAAGGACAAAATCTTTGTAAGACTTGAACATGAGGCTACTGTTGTTTGGCGAATTCTCCACATAATTGTGATAGAGTCGTGTGATGTATATATATAATAGACGCCAGTGTCCAAAGGCATAACCCGGATTTTTGAAAATATAGTATATATATGGTGAAATAGAGTCACTGATTTGTTGGCCAAAATATATGTGTCAAGCGTATGTGTAACGCCTCATTCCAATGAAAGAATATATTCGTGTAATTTAAATTGCGCCCATGTAAAAACTGACCTCGAAAATTCACCAAGATTAATTTTGGCCACATATAGCTTGTGCAACTTTAGAAACTCCCCATTGACATGAAATTGAAAGTTATTTATCCGACTAATTTAAAAATAGTAAACATTGAATGAAACAGATTGCTCTTAATACAAATAAAAAAATATACATAAATCCAGTGGGAGAAAATAATTTAGAAATCAAAACACACCCCGCACCCATGTCGTGTGTAGGGGTTTGGTCATTACATAACATTTTTCCTAATTAATCAATGATACTAAGCCAAAAAATATATATAAAAGCATTTCACAAAATCTTATTTATTATTTAAGGTCCGTTTGGTTCTGTATTCAGAAAACTCGATTTAAACGTTGTTTTTAAATACAGTTTTAAAATTCAATTTCTTGTGTTTATAATTGTTAGTGTGCGTCTGGTAAACTTATTTTGAAATACAGTTTTTCAAAAATTTGACAAAATTGATAAACATGTATATATATATATATATATATATATAATAATGCTCTTGTGCGGACTAGTTCGCATTTTAAGAATGCGGACCGGACATGTGTCACCTAACGGTGCACCTAGAGATTATCGCCTAAATTATAGGGACACTCTCTCTCTTTTCTGGGCTCACCGCCAGGTGACACATGTCCGGTCTGCATTCTTAAAATGCGGACTAGTCCGCACAAGAGCAGGACTGTATATATATATATATATATAGGAGAAGGCTCACCTACATCATGCTCTATACATCATCCATGCATCACGCTTAATTACAGGCCCTAAAAAACTTTTTTTTTTCAAATTTTATATTTTTTCCTTGAAATTAACCTTCCAATAAACACATATGCAAAAAATTAGGTCAAAATACATTTTTTAATTATTTTTACAAAATCCACAAAAAACTGCTAAAAATACCTTATTTATAAGGGTCTGCGCCAGCAATTTTTTGTAAATTTTTTAAAAATAGCTACAAAATGTATTTTGACCTAATTTTTTTCATATGTGTTTATTGGAAGGTTAATTTCAAGGGAAAAATATATAATTTGAAAAAAAGGTTTTCTAGGGACTAGAATTAGGTGTGATGTATGGTGTGATGTATAGTGCATGATATAGGTGAGCCTCTCTCTCTCTCTCTATATATATATATATATATACTAGGGTGTACCCGTGCCGATGGCACGGCGATAAATTTGTTCCCGTGATATTTTTTACACGTGCTGATAGCACGGCGATATATTTGTTCACATGTTAAATTTGTTCTCGTGTCGTCAATAGTGCAAATATTAATATGGTTAGTCATCTCATGGTACACTTTTGAGTATGATTACGATTTTAATATGCTGCATTAGTGTGCTCGTGCCGATAGTAGCCCAATGAAAAGTTGAGAAAAATGTTGTTTTCCGTTTTTTGTTCACTTTTTTCATCCGTTTAACAAAATTATCGAGTAAAAATGCAAAATATTTTGGATATAAATTCATTCTTTAAAAACATAATATTGAGAAAAAATTAAAAAAATATAAGTAATATTGGTAATATAATATACTACTCATGAAAAATTTAAAATCGTAATTTTTAAAAGTAATATTCTGAAACATTAGTGTGAAGAAAATAATTGTAAAGAAATATTTTGAAACCATTGCAGATCACACGTTTTTAAACCATAGATAATGAGCTATGTTAAAAAAAAAGCCAATGTAAAGTAGATAAAATAATGATTTAGCTTAGGATTAAATTTAAAGTAAAAAGCAAAATTAAAAAAGTATGAAATAACTAAAATAATAACTTATACCTAACAATAATTTTAGCACCAAAACTTATACCCGTGTCGATGACGTGACAATAAATTAGTTCCCGTAATAAATTAGTTCCCGTAATATGTAATCCATCATTTCCAAAAGCTATAATTAAACTCAATTTACCCTCCTATCAATTTTATCTAAAATACATTTTGTAATAGTTATAAATTAGGCGAAATAAGACACGTGACAACATGATGACTCTCGTGATAACATGATATGACACGATGGTAAATTAACTCCCATGATATTCTCTTTTAAAAAACATTGCAATGCCACGTATAATACTTTTCTCCACACACCTTTGTAATAATACATATGAACTTCTCTCATACTCACTTCCATCCCTTTAAAAAAACATTCCAAGTATTTTCTTTAAGAAACAATTTTTTTTTAAAAATGTTTTTAACTTTTTATTACTTTTACAAAAATTTCAAATATTTTAAAAAACAACTCTTTTACTATTCTTAAAAAAAAAGTTTATAAAATAACTAAAGTGTTTATAACTTTGTTTCAATAAAAACTAAATAACGGCATTTTCAATAAAAATATGTTTTTTAAAAAACAAAACTATTTTAATAAGAAACTGGTTTTTATAACTATTTTTAACTCATTTAGTTCATCAAATACTCATTTACCCAATATCCTATTATTATTTTTTACTTAATCTCAATACAACCCAATTAAAACATAATACGACACGAAAAAGTTTTTTTGTACCCCACTAAATGGTGTACAAAACATAAATTATAAAAGTGCAACATACCCACAACCTATATCAAACATATAAGTCATTAAAATATCTTGTTTTATGGTTCTGAAACTTCATATATAGGAAATTAGAAATTAAATTTGGTAAACTATTTTATAAAAAAAATTTAACATATGAGAAAAGAAAACAACATTTATACACATTAAAAAATAAAAAAATGTAACATATGAGAAAAGAAAACAACATTTATACCAAATTTAACATATAAAAAAATAATATATATATATATATATATATATATATATATATATATATATATATATATATATATATATATCTTAAAAGAAAACAACATTAATAATTACTATAACAAATTAATTTCGAGAGTATCATTTATACCAAATTTTCAAATGTCTAAATCATTTAACAAATCTGAACTTCTAAGGCATAGAAAAGACTTTCTTTGACATTGTTGGTTGTAGACTTCTGAAAGCTCAGGAAATAAAAACAATATGCTGAACACATTATGATACACATCAATAACTAACAACCCTTCTTTTATAGCGATCGTAACCACTACCAAACATCAATATAAATCAAAACATACACATTATGATATCGAAACCCCCAAAATATGAATCAAAACAGTTTTGAAATCACAATCGAACAGCAGCAAAACCGCCTAAGATTCAAAACATACCCATTTGGAAATCACAACCGAACATCAATAAAACCCAAACCAGTCGCTTTCCAAGAAATTTCCACGGCCCAGCTCCACCAAACGATGAAGAAAACCCATTACTGCCTGATTTAATTTAAACATACACGTAATGGTCAGATCTATACAAAAAACATCATATATATAAACAAAGAAAAAAAGGTAGTTCGTGAAAAAAAAAATAACCACGACCTGATTTAACCACGACCTTCAAGAAGATTGTTGAGTGATTTTTTAATCTTTTTGATGAGGTTGATTTGCTTTTTTAGTTCTTTGGAGATGAAGTTAGCGTTGGAAATGAGTTCATGATTTTATTTATAGTGATGGAAATGAGCTCATGGTTCATCTGTCATACTCATCTGTCATTACAACAGATTCGTCTTGAGCCTTGCGCTCTTTTTGAGGACTGTGTGGACCGATGGAGAGAGAGAGCAGAGAGAGAAACTTGAGATTTGTAGAACAAAAAGCTGAACCTACAACAAAAAAATTAAGAAAAAATCGTATTATTTCCAAAATATTTGAGTTTTTTTGCAAGCTCAAAGCGAATTTAGGGAGATAAAACCGGTTTTAAATGACGGTCGTTTTTCACCTTTTAACCTCTTTCACAGTCTCAATCTCAGTCAGTTTGTCTTGGGCTTCCTTTTACAGGTTGTTTTCACAGTCTCAATTTCAGTCGCCGGAAATTTCACCGGAGATCAGATCTGATAAAAAAACTCCCCATCATAAATGATAATCCGCATGTGGGTCTTCTTCCTCCTAACCCACCGGAGACTTGAATAGGCGTGGACCTGCAAAGAAAACGCATTAGAAAAATGCGGTGGACCTGCAAAAAATATAGAACCCATAGCACAAATAATTACCTCCATATACCTCATAACAAAGGGTTAACCTGGAAATCAAAAGCAAAAAAAAAACGTCAATTCAAGAGAAGAAATGCGGAGGCCCTGCAAAAATATAGAACCTAGAGTGGTAGAATCGCACCTTAGATTTAGGAAGAGAGAAGTTGAGAGAGAAGAGCAAATAAAATTTCACAGGTTGACAGATAGAGAGAGAGAGAAGGATCAGGCGTGGGTAAGAAGAGAGAGGAGCCAAACATTTGTTTCAAGATTCAAGCTGTATAAGCTCCTCAAGGGTAGTGAAGAGAATAAGAAGATGAAAATGTCTCCGAAGATCCAAGGTGAGATCTGTAACACAACCAAAATCATACCCCATACCTGATCAGAACCCTCATCAAAGACCCAATCACCAAATCAAAAAGTACGGTCAGAAAAACATAGAAAACAACAAAAAACATCAAGCCAGGAAACAGACCCAATATAGAAAACAAAAACAAAAAAAAAACAGACCCATTTCGTGTCTTTTCAAGCTAAGAAACGAACTCGCCAAAGCTGCTGCAAAAATAAATAAGATCAAGGACCTAGAAAATTAGTATGTACCTGTAAACCAAGAAAATTTGTATATAATCTGAACCCAAAAAAGAAAGAAAAGCAAAATGATGTGGAGGAAATACCTGTTTGTCCAGAGAAATTACCTGTTTGGTTTCAAGTGGATCTGGAGAAAGGATCTTAAGGTTTATGGGCCACGTGACTGATAGAGGAGTGATGGAGCCTTGTGCTCTGGTAAAACAAAAATGAAGATAAATATCATTGATCTTGTGTGTGTTAACGAAGATATTGTCAGGAATATCTTTTCTCGAGCCTTGTGCTCTTTACAAAGGATGTTTGATGCCAGGCATGAATGACTTACAGGTGGGCTCATGTGAAACCTTCCCATTTAATCTCAACCGCTAGTTAATAAAGACCAAATCCATGAGATTTAATCTCAACCGTTAGTTGGGGGAGACCAAAAAACCCTCCTCCTTTATTATATAGATAGATACAAAAGTTGTTTATATAAATTTTGTGTATAAATTTATATGATGTGGCAATAATAAAGGAGGAGGGCAAAAGTTGTATGACGTGGCTATATGATGTGGCAAAACTTGTATGATGTGGCAAAACACCCTCCTGCTTTATTATATAGATATATATATATATATATATATATATATATATATAAACTCTCCAACATACCTCATTAAATATACATAAAAATACGTAATATTAAATGTACATGTATATAATTCATAAAAATATATTAAATATACATGTATATAATTTATGATGTATTGTACATCATTAAATATACATAAAAATACGTAATATTAAATGTACATGTATATAATTCATAAAAATACATAATATTAAATATACATGTATATAATTTATGATGTATTGTATGTACATATGCATATATTCATGTATCATATATATATATATATATATATATATATATATATATATATATATATATATATAGTGATCCTATACGGGACTACCGCATTTTAATTCATCCGGATTGTATGTGTCAAAGCACGACCAAAATGCAGAATTTCTCACTTCTCTCTCTTTTCACGTCTCTTTTTTTTCTCTCTCCTCTCTCTTTTCACATCTCTTTCTTTCCTCTCTCCTCATGTCAACACATTTAATCTTTGTCGGAGTCTCTCAAATGTCTATGAAACTAAAAATCATGTAAAAGTTATTCCAAATCTGTTAGTTCAGAACTTTTGATAACAAAAAAAGTTGTACAAGAAAAAAAGTTTATTAATAACTCTTTTATATGCCTATTATTCCGACAATGCTTTATTAAAAACTAAAAAATAAAATTAATGTGATTCATATATCTAGTTCGAATGCCTGCTCCCAAAATACCTCGTTCGGAATTTAAAAAAAACTTAAATGTGAATTGTTGTACCAAAAAAAACTTAAATGAGCAAAATAATTTTACCAAAAAAAAGTGCAAAAAATAAAATTTCGTCTAAACATCATCATCTTCACCCATTAAATCTGTAAAAAAACCATGACATGTTAAAATAAATTACAAATATAATGAAGTACTCGGAGTTGTAATTTATAAACAATTATTAAGTCCCATTGTAAACGATTATGAATCTTTTATTTTTTATGGTCCGCGCTAGCGGTAAGAAAAAAAATACGACCCCATGTCATGTCGCGTTTTTTTTGGATCGTGATCCTGTTAGTAAAAAAATACATAATCACATTTATACATATTTTTTTCATGATTATGTATTTTTTTTCTACTTTGATCACGATAAAAAAACGCGACGTGGCATGGAGTCGTATTTTTTTTCGTACCGCTGGCGCGGACCATAAATTATAAAAGATTCATAATCGTTTACAATGGGACTTAATAATTATTTATAAATTGTAACTCCGACTAGTTCATTATATTTGTAATTTGTCATGTGTTTTTTACAAATTTAACGGGTGGATATGAAGACGAACATGAGGATGTTTAGACGAAATTTTATTTTTTGCACTTTTTTTGGTATAATTATTTTGCTCATTTAAGTTTTTTTTTTGGTACAACAATTCACATTTAAGTTTTTTTTTTAATTCCGAATGAGGTATTTTGGGAGCAGGCATTCGAACTAGACATATGAATCACATTAATTTTAGTTTTTAGTTTTTAATAAAGCATTTTCGAAATAATAGGCATATAAAAGATTTATTAATAAACTTTTTTTTGGTACAACTTTTTTTGTTATCAAAAGTTCTGAACTAACAGATTTGGAAAAACTTTTACATGATTTTTAGTTTTATAGACATTTAAGAGACTCTCACATAGATTAAATGTGTTCATGTTTGACGTGAGGAGAGAGGAGAGAGGAGAGAGGAAAGAAATAGATGTGAAAGGAGAGAGGAGAGAGAGAAAAAAAAGAGATGTGAAAAGAGAGAGAAGTGAGCGATTCCGAATTTTGGTTGTGCTTTGACACATGTGCAGTTCGGATGAATTAAAATGCGATAGTCCCGTATAGGATCACTATATATATACATATATATATATATATATATATAATTCACAATAAAATTATATACATACATTAATTGATAATATTTTTAATACATATGTACTATATGTATATTTATATTATTTCATACATTAATAATACATGTATAAAACTATATATAAATATCATGTATCTATTAATTTTATTATTTAACTTTATATTATTCCATATGCAATTTTTTGTACATATACATTAATATTTTTTGTTTAATGAATTACACACACATTAATGTATTATGTATGTATATTATATATTAACGTATAAATGCATTAAAATATTAAGAATGAATAATTTTGAGTTGAAAAATTAAAAACAGAAGTTATAAAACACCCTCAACTTGTTTTCTAAAAAAACTTGATTATATATAGTATAAGTCAATGTTTAAAAACATGCTGTCGAACACAAATTTTTATCAAAATTGTATTTAAACACAGAAAACAAAATTATAATTGCAAACCAATCAGGTCCTTAGCTTTACAAACAATTCAAATCTCAACATAGTTAATATAGACTTAACGGGAATCAAAACTCGACAATCTATCTAGTCTATAATATGGATAAACAAATATATGCACGTGCCATCGGCACAATTATAATTTTCATGTTAGTGATTCATATTTACGACACTCCTATACACACTAGTGTTTCGTTTATTCTATAGGTATTATTATTTAATGAAACTCATATACCAGTGAACCATTAGAGAACAAATTACAGATGCAGCAGTCAACTAACATAAACTTATTTGAAACATTAATATATAGATTATTAAATTGAATAGAGCTAGATAAAAATGTTATGGAATATAAGGTAATCGGATAGAAAGCCAAATCCTAAATAGAGAGACAGATAATTATGAATAGCTTCGAAACAAACAACAATCAGGCTAAAGAAAGAAATAGTTAATGAATAATTTGCCACGCCTTTTTACATAATATGCTAGTTGGCCTAGATTTAAGCCTCCTTATGTCACATGTATTCTTGAACTCATTTATCAAACCAACTAGCAAACCTAAATAATGTGAAACATGGATTCGTGAACTGATTGATCAATTCTATTAGGTCCCGTTTGGTTGTCCCAAAATTGTAAATTGGATCATTAATAAATTGATCCATTTACAAATTGATTCATTAATTGTGTTTGGTTTCATTAATGAAAGGATTCATTAATTGCCCCATTTTAACTCATGTGCAAAATTTGGAATTGGATCATTTCACAAAAAACATGAAATGAATCCATTTGAAATATGAGTCACATAAAGTGCATGTTCCTTCTCCCTCTCCCTCTCCCTCCCCCTCTTGATTTGTTTTTATCTTTATTTCATAGAACCTTAAGATCAATTTCAAATTACCAAACATTGTATAAAATTGAATTTAACTCATTTCAAATTCACTCATTTACAATTCACTAGTTCAGAATGAACCAATTTACATAATCAAATAATTTATGCAACCAAACTGGGCCTTAGTTAATGGTAGATCATACTAATAGAAGAATGTAAGGTATTAATCACAAAACTACCATCAATGCCCACTCATTAAATATAAAACTTGAAAATACAATATTAGAAACAAATCAAACCACAATAATATTTTCACGATTAAAATAAAAAATATAACAGTACACCAATATATTTTATCTCTATATAAGAAAAGAAAAAAACAGATGTCAATATATAAAAAATTGGCTATAAAGTGTACATTAACACAAATTCTAACTATTAAACACAAAATTTGAATCACATACAACATTGTATCGACCTTCCAATAGTGACAACAAACCACAACCACTCAATACAACCAAGCACATCCAAGAGCGTGAGGGATTGGGGGACCTAAAGTGATTTTGTGTGTTGCAAAACGGAGGTTTGTGAGTAGCCGACATAAGGAAGTGACCTCCTGCAGCCGTTATCTTAGTAACTTGTTCCAAAGCATATAGAATAAGAAGGAAGATAAAATATAACAATTACTTGAGTAAAAAAGAAAAGTCCTAAATCCTCAAAAAATGAACAATAACATTTGGCTTGAAAACAAAAAAAATTGGCCAAATCTTTGCCTAGCTCAATACTTAAAAGGCAAAAGCCTGAAATTCAACCTAATCTCGTATCACAATAAGGAATGAAAACTATGAAAATTGATTCCGCATAATTATCTGACATAATTAAAAAATGACAATTACAAAAAAATTGAACGAAATACATAAATGGAATTTTAGACATGACACGAAGATATGGAATGAACTTTATCTAGAAAAAGAAAAACAACATGAGATGAACCAATAATCCGTATAGTTTTGGGATTAACAATAGACAAGGCTAAAATCATGAAAGTTTCTAGGAATAATGCACACACAAAAATCACACAGCATAAAGCTCACAAAAAGTTGAAGAAACCCACACATAACCCAATAGACCACAATTAAAAACCCTATACTAATAAAGCATATATACCACAAAGAGAAACATAAAAGTGAGTAATACCTGATGTTGCAAAAACATTAATCTGCAAAACAAAACATAGTGATATGTTAGAAAGTAAACAGAGCTCTGCAATGAGATACTCACAAACGATGGATCACTTGGCTTCTAGAAATAGTTCATCAATGCCACATATGATTATTTTTTAGTTTGTAATCGCTAAACCATTGTCAACCATACAAAAGGCACACGTGTCATACAGGCTAAATGAGAATATAGTAAATTTCTCTGTTAGGCACGTACACTTAAAATCCTCAAATAAATAAAAGGGATCCAATGTTGAAGCAATTGTTAAACATGAATGCACATACATTAAGCTATTTTTCAACCAAATTGATAAAAGGGGAAAAAGATTGATTAATGGGGAAAAAGATATAAAATATATTTAGGTATGGAAACATTATCGTCCATGTTTATGACACATTAATACCTCCCAAATTAGTTCCATTGCACAACTTTTACATCCTAAAAATTAATGAAAATAATAAAAAAGAGACTTCTTAGGAAAATACTCTACAAAATACCAGATAAAACATTGCATATAAATCAGGATAACACATACCCATAAATAGAAAAACGTACAACGACTTACATTTTAACTTATACATTTATACAACAAAGATTAACTATATATATATATATATATATATTACCATACATTTAACTACAAAAATCCATTCCTACAATAGTAACACATAGCCATTAATATGTAACTGTGAACAACCCCATTAAATTACCCAATGAACGTCCATCATCAGAATAGTAAGCATACCCACAAAACGCGGGCTTGAACCATCTTCACTTAAAGTGTGATCGACAAAAACCAGTTGGGAAATCTATGTAACTGAACATGAATACAAAAGGCCAAATAAAAATGCTGAGAAATGCATAAACTAATGGAAAATAACCAAAATAGAGATAAAACTGCTATTTTACTTTTTGCGTCCAACGCATCGAGTAAAAGTCGGGTAGGGCTCATGCGAAATGGAGATTTCCCAAACACCTATAAATAAAGAATCAACAAAAGGGAAAAATAAGAACAATTGAAACACAACACTTCTGAACATAGTTATACTTTTTATTTTCCTCGTTGAATCTCATCCAGAACCTTACAGGTAGTCTCAACCACTTGATTACTTCTGTATGGTCTAGTTAAAAAAATATAATAGTGGTAAATATGAAGAGGGGAATATTCAGTAGTAAATAAGTCAACATTCGTAAATGAAAAGGAGTGACTTTGACTACACATGCTTATAGTGGCGATTGCAAATTAATAATTTTCTAAATATTCGTTTTTGTAAAAAGAACTATAAGAATATTATCTTTATAAATGAAAAGAATCAAACAGAAAATATAACATCCTTTATTATATTTCCACATTATGGCAAAACACAATAAATTAGACATGAACCAAAACGGTTCAGTATTTAGAACTATAGATCCAAGGAGTAAAAAATAATGAAGATGGACAATGTGAAATATGGGGAAAACACTGAAACTTACAATTTTTCATAGCTTCCATTGTTTATACATATCAAAGACTTGCATTATCAAAAGTAGAGCTATCAACGAGTCGTGTTAACGGATTAACGGATCATGTTAACGGATTAACGGGTAAAAACACCATTAATCCGTACATGACCCGTTAAGACTAACGGGTCCAATGATAATACTTAAACACGACTCATTGATATTAACGGGTACACGACCCGAACCTTTAACACCCGTTAATATTAACGGATAACAGGTTGGGTGACCCATTAATACCTGTTAGTCTTCATGGGTGTAATATTAGTTCGTGTGTAATCTTAGTTCGGGTTGGGTTATAATCGGTGTAATATTAGTTCGGATCACACGAGCCAATATAATCCGGTTCTACTAACAGGTGATAATGAGTATAAACGGGGTTAATCGTATAAGAGTAAACCCAAACACGACCCGTTATGATAACGGATCTACTGTGTTGACCCGTTAATGCCCCAAACCCGATAAGATTAACTTATTGTGTCGTGTCGTGTCGTGTCGTGTCGTGTCGTGTCGTGTCGTGTCGTGCCTCATTTTATTAGGTCTAATCAAAATATAAATTACAATCCAGGAATAGTTCATAGGTTGATTACAACAAACTCAAAAAAATAAAAATCTCATATTGAAATCACAGAAACCATAAGTCGCACAAATAAACATTTATTGAAGATGGAGAAACCTTATTTGAAACACTAAATTATAAAGAAAAAATTAATCGAAATCCAAAACACACGAAAATGCACGAAAACTCACTTTGAAGTTTTATCAAACACCTGGAAAGTAGCCAAAGAAGTTTAGAAATAATGAGATATGAGAGACAACTGTGAACAATGACAATGGTACCAATTTAAAACGTACAAATCCAAAACTTCAAATTAATTCCAATAACGTTATTCAACAAATTTCAAAATGGACAGTAGTAAAACTAATTTTACAACATACAATGCTAAAATCTATATTCTATAACTATTTTACCACGTTTCAAAAATAAAAAATAAATAATACAAACAACCACTAATTTCAACAAATCCCAACTCTAAAACCAAAACAAACTCAGATGTTGAAATTTATACAATACTAATTACACATATAGGATTTTAAATGTATTAAACAAAACTTACTGATTTTTCTCTTGGCATGAAATATTTTAACCAGTGAAATGGAGATCACGATATAAGAAAATTTAACAAAAGACATAACATTCCAAAATAATTCATTTGAAATTAAAGAAAATAATTTAACTTAAAATCTGATATTCAAGGGAAATGTGGGCTGTCTCTCTCTATCTTTGTGTCTATGTTGAGTGTATAGAGAGAGATAGATGCCCCGCTTTCATGTCTGTTCTTTTGCAATTTATCAATTCAATTCGAAAATGAATGAATTGGATTGTGAAATCAATGTGCTAGACTAATTTGTATCATTATTTTTTATTAATTGATGATACCAAGATTATATAATGGATTCATCCTAAGTGTAGGTATTGCAAAAATAAAAAAAGACAATAATAATGAGTAGTTTAGGAAAAGAGATGGGAGAAATAAATATAAACACGGAGATATAAGTGGTTTAGCCATTGGCCTATGTCCAATGTGGAATGTAAGAGAGTGTTTTCACTATATTAGAGCACGACCATGGACGATACACACTAAAGCTCTCTCTATCTATAATTAATTCTGCATAGTAACACTAGGATTGGTAAAGACCAATCCAAATGAAGACGACATAGTGAGCCTTATATAGGCCGGTGGTGCGCAAATGTTATCCCCAACATGTGTCCCATGCCCAGCTGAGGTCATGGCCTATAAGAGAGTGCTATGTTTATGGATAAAGTAAGGTTGTCATAATGAATGTTCCCCTACGAGGGTTGTTGATCTTCAGTAATAGTTTTGTGTTTATATAATTGAACTTCCCTTTTCATGATTTCTATGCGTGTAAAAACGCATCGAATGTAGGAGGTCTAGTCCTAGATGAGACTTTAGATGGCTTTGCTCCTTGTTGGAAGCCGAGACGAGTCAGGGTGGTCTTCAGTGATGGAGCACCCATTTTAGGTTGAGTTTACAGTCCTGTAATGTTGATGTCGTTTGAGGCTAACACCCATGTTGATGTTGGTGGAATTAGTCCCCTATATGAGATGAGACTATAGAGCCTAGTAGGATGCGTGGGTGTCATCTGATCGAATACACTTTAGGACGAGACCACTCATGCAAGCCAAGATTAAGGTATTGGTCTCCTCTGAGGGATGCATCTGTGGTGGTCATTCTTATTGGGTTCCATCTGGATGGGGCCATACGTATGTATACCAATTACCCCTAGACCTTAGCCTTCATTGCCAGTAGGACGCTGAGGTTTAAATGTGTTTTTATGGCTTTAAGATGACTTTTCTAGTTATCTCGTCTCGTCCTGGTGTACAATTCATAGACCACGAATTTAGTGGCGTAGCTATCTATTAGTTGTCAGTCATACCTTGAGGATACAATGATCATATCTTCAGATGTAATAGTCCTGTTGTTGATGTAAAAAACTAGATTACTCTAATTATTTAATCACAGATAAGTAAATGAGACAAAAGATTTTAAAGTGGTTCAGCCTTATATGAATGGCCTACATTCACTGTTATGTTATTGCTGAGTGTTTGGGAATTCTCGATTACTAGTGCTATCAAGAAATTCCGGTCCCTTTGAATGA
This sequence comes from Sambucus nigra, assembly GCA_949130495.1. NCBI lineage: Eukaryota > Viridiplantae > Streptophyta > Magnoliopsida > Dipsacales > Adoxaceae > Sambucus > Sambucus nigra. Next base: position 618,607,187 of record OX422207.1, read on the forward strand.
GGGTGATACAAGGTATTTATAGCCCTTAGGCTGTACATGAAAGGGTGATACATTAAATGATATACATATGAAAGGGTAACTCATTTAATGCTCTCCAAGCGTGTGCGTCAAGATGATAAGCATTCAATGAATAGTTGAACTGTTGATTATCTGGCAATTAATGCAGCGGTCGAGATGCAGCTCGAACCGCCTTAGTTGCTCGTCGTCCAAGAGTTCCTCGGAGGGTTGGTGTTCCTCGGAGTATACTTGTTGCTCGGAGTGAGTATAGCTGGTCGGGGAAACAATCTTCCTCGTTGCTATTTTGCCACGTAGATTGACACGTGTCTTCTTATTATTCATCCACATCAGCATACTAATTTTGGTATCAACAGAAGCCCCCAATGTTTCATATTTCGAACTTTGAGGAGTATGGAACATTCTTTCTCGGTATATGGAAATATTAAATGACCTTCCTGGGTTTTAGGAGCCTTTTCTTCGTATTTGAATTTTCTTCCAAATTCGCAGAATCCGCCTTTTTGCATTTTTATAAGCGCTTCGATCTTTGTGCGCTTTTTGTCCTTTATTAGTTTATGGCTAGAATGGAATTGATATCTGCCCATGATACAAAGCTGATGCAGCAATGCCATGAATATTATCAAGCTGGTCACACAGACCTGAGTGTATCAGAAATTGCCGATATCCTTGGCCATGATGCTTCCGAGCAAGCAATTGAGGCTTATCGGTATCTGAAAGATTTACTTGATCGAGTTGTGGCCAATAATGTGGCATACTACGAATTGATCGAGGAGCTTCATTGTACCCTAGAAGATCTTCAGAGTCATCACAATGAATCTACTGCCTTGTTGCACGAGGAGTATGAGAATAGGTATCAACAGCTTTCTTCCGAGACAGGCCACAAAAAGATCATTGCTGGGTACGATGTCAGGGAGAAAACTCTAAAAGGTGAAGTTGAGGCCTGCAGACCGATCGCCGAGCTGCTGGAGCAAGAGAACAACAATTTGTAGAAAAAATTGGCACAGTATGAGTCTGCAGCTTCTTCTTCCACCGCCTTGGTTCCGGTCACCGATGAAGGATTTTCATTCTTAGAGGTTGAGAATGCCAAATTAAGGAAAGAGTTGGATACCTTGAGAAGGTCTGGTACTTCTCCGGCTGCTCGGGGACGAGGAAGAGGTTCTCGACCTGCTCGGGGAGGATCAAGGGCTCTTAGTCGTAATGTTGAAGAAACTTGTACTCAATCAACGTTGGAAACTCAAGCGTTACAATTGAATGCGAAAGATCGGGCTTTGTCTGAAATGTCCAAGAAAATCCTAACTTTGAAAGATCAACTTACTGCTACGAAGTCTGCTTTAGAGAATAAGGACATTTTTTCCAAAAACCTTCACGAACAGTTGGAGAGACTAACCTTCCAATTCCATAAATAGCCCAGAGAATTTTGGATGGCTGGTTACAACGAGGCACTATGCCATTTAGATGCTCGTATCCAGAACGCCAATAATGAGGGCTATAAACAAGGCTGGTTGAATGCCTTATGTGTATTGAAACTGGAACAGGGACATTACTTGTGGGATTATTATGATCCTGGGGTACTTGACTTGCCTGTGACACATTTCAATTTGGACAAGGAATGGATCCCAGCTCGTGCCATTCCTCGGGGCTTAATCGAACAATACCTCGGTGACTACAGTCTTCATTCTCAGACCGAGGTATCTCGTCCCGAGCATCTGTTGGACACTCCTTCAGTAATGAATGTCAGAATGTTGAAGGACTTGAATTTTATCAATTCTTCTCAGACCTTAAACGATCCTCCTGCTTGGCGAGGAACCTATTTCAAAAGCTGAAGGAAAGAATCCAGTAGAATAGGATTTTCAATGTAATAGTTAGCACACATATGTAACTTGTAATTTATTTTGAATTTAATGAAATACTTTCATTTTTGTTTGCAAATCTGTATTGCTATTCTTTTGTACTTGTCTAACACTTTTACATTTGTGCATATGTATCTGTTAAAAAGATAACAATATTGTGTTGTTTATCGACCAACTTAGTAAAAATTACAAGTATTAGTAATGTTGCTCGATCACTTAATAATAAAGTAATGAGTATAAAATGTTTAAAATGTTTCCAACCAACCAAGGTTATTAAGTTGTGTTTGTCGACCAATTACAGTTGGTGGGTTTTTATCCCCGACCAGCTATACTTGGTTCAATTTGTAATATTTTCTCCTCGTCGACCAAATATAGTTAGTGGGTTTTTATCACCGACCAACCATACTTGGTTCAGTTTGGAATTTTTTATATTTTCTGGAATAGTTTTACCTTCCGACCAACATAAGTTGGCATATTTTGTTTCTTAACCAGCCGAAATTGGCATTTTTAAGAATGTTGTTCTTGCCCTTTTACCAACCGGAGTTGGTCGTGGGTCTGAACTATCTACTAGTTATTTTACCAACCGGAGTTGGTCACGCTAGTGTATGCCTCCTAACCAAAGGAGTATAGTTTGTTCTCGCCCTTTTACCAACCGGAGTTGGTCGTGGGTCTGAACTATCAGTGTCCACTAGTTATTTTACCAACCGGAGTTGGTCACGCTAGTGTATGCCTCCTAACCAAAGGAGTATAGTTTGTTCTCGCCCTTTTACCAACCGGAGTTGGTCGTGGGTCTGAACTATCAGTGTCCACTAGTTATTTTACCAACCGGAGTTGGTCACGCTAGTGTATGCCTCCTAACCAAATGAGTATAGTTTGTTCTCGCCCTTTTACCAACCGGAGTTGGTCGTGGGTTTGAACTATCTACTAGTTATTTTACCAACCGGAGTTGGTCACGCTAGTGTATGCCTCCTAACCAAAGGAGTATGTTTAGTTCTTGCCCTTTTACCAATCGAAGTTGGTCGTGGGTCTGAACTATCGTCTTCTGAGCAGCGTAGTGTACAACACTAGTATTCCCCGAAAAACTTTCAAACAAAGGAGAGAAAGATGGTGAAACATCATAGTTTTATTCATATTGATGGAACTGCTTTACATTTTACATCACTGATAATACTTGCGTAGGTGTTCAGCATTCCAAGCATTCTTGAATTCCTCTCCTTCTAGAGTTGCTATTCGGTAAGTTTCTGGTCGAACAACTTCTGTAACTCGGTAAGGTCCGTGCCAGTTTTCTTCCAATTTATTGTGCTTCTGAATGACATTCTTTAGCACGTAATCTCCTTCTTTTAAGTCACATTTTTTCACTCTTTTGTTGTAGAACAGGGCTGTTCTTCGTTGGTAAGCAGCATTCCTAATGGCTGCCTCTTCTCTAACCTCCTCGAGCATGTCCAAATCTAACCTTCTCATCAAATCGCTGACTGGGGAATTGAAATTCAGCACTCTGTGTGTTGGAAGACCCAACTCGACAGGTATTACAGCCTCACTTCCAAATGCCAGCATATATGGTGATTCTCCAGTTGCTGCTCGGGGAGTTGTTCGGTAAGCCCACAATACTGATTGTAGCTCATTAATCCAATTAGCTTTAGCCTCACTTAGCCTTTTCTTCAAGCCACTTAGTAATGTTTTGTTTGTTACTTCAGTCTGCCCATTGCTTTGAGGATGGCCTGGTGCTGAATGAACCTTCAAAATGTTCGACTGATGACAATAGGCGGCAAATTCCTCGTTATCAAATTGTGTTCCATGGTCTGTGATGAAGGCGTGAGGGAGACCATATCGGCAGATAATATTCTTCCAAACGAACTGGTATACCTTCTATGTCATATCAATAAGGGGCTCAGCTTATACCCACTTAGTAAAATAATCCACTGCGACGACGAGGTACTTGAATCTTCCTCGGGTTGTCGGCAGTGGTCCAACCAAATCAATTCCCCACATGGAAAATGGCCAAGGGGAAGTTATGGGTGTCAACAACGCTTGTGGAGTTCGTCGGATGGAGGAAAAACGTTGGCACTTGTCACATTTCTTAGCATAGGCTATACAATCAGCCATCACCGTCGGCCAGTAGTATCCTTGCGTCATCACCCTTTGCAAAAGTGTCCGACCTGCTACATGGGCTCCACAAGACCCTTCATGGATTTCTTCAATCAATTCTTTCACCTCGGAGGGATGTACACATCTCTGCAAACCTACCATAAGTCCTCGTCTATATAAAACACCATTAGTTAGTACATACCGAGCAGCTTTAAACTTCAATCTCTTGGCAGCGATCTTATCCTCTGGTAATTTTCCCTCCTCAATATATGCCCTGATGGGATCCATCCAAGATGGTCCTAAATCAAGGGTAATAATATTCATCGTCAAGTCTTCATCTATACTCCGACTTTCTAGTACTTCAATTGGTATCGTTCTCCGCATCTCGGTACGAGTAGCTGATGCCAATCGGGCCAGTGCGTCTGCTCGCGCGTTTTCAATTCTTGGTATTCTAATCAATTGAATGGCATCAAACTCTGCCAATAACTCCATTACCTTGGCATGATACTTGACCATAAATTCTCCTTTAACTGCATATGTCCCCGTTATCTGATTCACAATTAATTGAGAATCACTGAATACCATCACTTGTTGCGCTTCCATAATCTTTGCTAAACTAAGACCTGCTATCATGGCCTCATACTCAGCCTCATTATTGGAGGCTTTGAATTGGAACCGCAGGGCGTATTCTACGTCAATCTCATCCGGAGTGTTCAAGACAATCCCTGCTCCATAACCTGCTGTACAGGATGATCCATCTACATATAATCTCCATGTAGGTAACTCGTCTTCAAATTTCTTATCTGACAAAGTTCCTCGATGAAATATTTGTTGTTTCCTTCCGTCATCCCCTGGTACTTTTCGCTCCTTGTCGACCATCTCTTCTCGCTCTTTTACCAACCAGAGTTGGTCTGAGTTCGAAGTTGATGATCTTTCTACATCCACAAGCTCTTTTACCAACCGGAGTTGGTCTGAGCTTATGTCTGTTGATTTTTTAACATCCACTCGTCCTTTTACCAACCGTAGTTGGTCTGGGCTCATGTTTGTTGATCCTGTAACATCCACAGGTTGATCAGCGAGCAACTTTTGCTCCTCGGGGGTATCAGGATAAGTAAATTCTGCTATAAAATCTGCTACGGCTTGCCCTTTTAGTGATTATCTAGGTTCATACACAATATCATATTCACCGAGCTCTATTGCCCAATACATTAGTCTCCCTGATTTTTCTGGCTTATAAAGGGCTTGTCGCAATGGCATATCGGTATATACGACGATGGTATGGGCCTGGAAATATGGCCTCATTATTCTACTTGCCTCAATTAATGCCAATGCCAATTTTTCCAGCTTTGGGTACCTGATCTCTGCACCTCGGAAAGCCTTACTTGTGTAATAAATTGTCTTCTGGATTCCATTCTCCATTCTGATTAATGTCGAGCTGACTGCATTCTCTGATACTGCCAGGTACAAGTACAATCTTTCTCCAGTTATTGGCCTGGACAACAGTGGAGGTGCTCCAAAATATTTCTTCAATTCTTGAAAGGCTTTTTCGCATTCATCATTCCACTCGAAAGTTTTCCGAAGTGTTCTGAAGAATGGAAGGCATCTGTCAGTTGCTCGAGATACAAATCTATTGAGCGCTGCAACTCGTCTTGTAAGACTCTGCACTTCTTTCTTCGTCGTTGGAGATCGTAGCCCTAAAAGAGCTTTGATCTTTTCTTGATTTGCCTCCATACCTCGCTGGCTGACGATGTATCCGAGGAACATTCCTTCTCGTACTCCAAACGTGCACTTCGTCGGATTGAGCTTCATTTGGTATTTATCCAGTTGATCAAAGGTCTGAGCTAAGTCAACTAGATGATCAACAGCTTTCTTGCACTTTGTCAGCATATCATCGACATAGACTTCCATGTTGCAACTGATTTGTTCGGTGAAAACCTTGTTCATCAGCCGCTGGTATGTCGCTCCTGCATTTTTCAAACCAAAAGGCATAACATTATAGCAATAAGTTCTCCTATGGGTAATAAAAGAAGTACTTTACCTGTCTTCAGGTTTCATTTTGATCTGGTTATAGCCAGAGTAAGCATCCATGAAGCTGAGCAGCTCGTTCCCCGAGGTAGCATCTACTAGTTGATTAATTCTGGGTAATGGAAAATGATCCTTTGGGCATGCCTTGTTGAGATCAGTGAAATCAACACACATTCTCCATTTATTGTTTTTCTTCTTTACCATCACCACATTTGCTAACCAGTCTGGATATTTCACATCTTCAATGAATTGGGCTTTCTGGAGCTTCTCGACCTCCTCTTGTATAGCTTGATTCTTCTCGGGACTAAATACTCTTCTTCTCTGCTTTATAGGCTTGATCTCCTTATTCACATTGAGCTCATGACATAAGAAGTTTGGGTCTATTCCTGGCATGTCTTCATGACTCCATGCAAAAGTTTTCTTCCTGTTTCGCAAGAAAGTTATCAACTCCTGTCTTATCGAGGCATCCAACGATGAACCTATCTGGGTTACTTGTTCAGGGTGCTCGTCGTCCAGAATAACATTTTCTGTAGATTCCACCACCTGTCCTTTTACAAGTTGGGATTCATCTCTGGGATCAAGTGTTTCAATTTCTGTACTTTCCTCTACCTGGTAGGTAGTAGTCTTTTTCCTTGACTCTTAGAGCTCCTCTTGCTCGGCAGATGAATAATAGCATTCCCGAGCTACTTTTTGATCACCTTTCACAACTCCTACTCCAAAATTTGTTGGGAATTTTAAGCACTGATGTACTGTAGATGGAACTGCTTCGAACTTCTTCAAACTAACTCTTCCCATGATGATGTTGTAAGTTGATTGCACATTTTTATCCATCACGAAGAAGCGTATTCTTTCTATTCGACAAGCAGGCCAAGTTCCAATGAATATGTCCAACTTGATCGTCCCAAGTGGAAAAACTTTTTCGCCAGCAAAACCCAGGAGAGGTCTATGATAAGGTTCCAATTGAGATAATTTCAAATTTAAACTGTCAAAGCACGAGTAGTACATGATATCTGCCGAGCTACCATTATCGACCAGCACTCTGGAAATCACTACTTCTTTCATCCTCATTTTGATCACCAAAGGGTCGTTGTGAGGGTAAAGAACACCTGCCAAGTCATTTTTTGAAAAGCCAATGACTAGCTTCTCTTTGTTTACCTTCCTCGGACGATCCTCCTCGGCCAAATTTATTCGCTGAATGTATGAGCAAGCTTGGGCCTCTCCGAGGTAAGCATTTCTTTCTGCAGTAAGGTCTCCTCCTCCTGCATCTCCTCCTGTAATAACATTACAATCAAATGACCCAAAACGTATGGAAAATACCTCTCGTTCTGGCTGCCTTGGTTTCTTGGGGAGATCAGGGTCATCCTCTGCATCATCTTCATGATCTCTCTTCTTTTTCTCCTCTGCTCGACGAGGAGATCTAGATCTCTCTCTAGTTCGATCATTATTTCTTCTTTCACCTCCCCGATCAACATACTTTTCTAGCTTTCCTCTTCGGATGAGTGTTTCAGTCTCGTTCTGAAGAGCTATGCAATTTTTAGTCATATGACCATGGTCCTTGTGGAACTCGCAATATTTATCCCTATTCCTCGCATCAGGGTCTGACCTCAGTTTCTTCGGCCACTTTACCTCCTCGCTATTCTTGATTTCTTCCAAGACATGATTAATACCCATTTTCAAGGGAGTGTAATTATCGAATTTCTTCAGGACTTCCCATGATGACTTATTATTTCTGGAACGCTTGTCACCGCCATTGCCCTTATGCTCTTTATTCTTAGACTTGTCGATGTCCACCTTGGTGTCTTTATCTATATTCTTTTTTGCAGCCATAGCTTCCTCGGCATTCATGATTTTGGCCGCTTTTGCCATCAACTCTGACATAGTTTTAGGTGGATCTTTCGCCAAGGTGTAATACAACTTATTAGGCAATAACCCACTCATCAAGGCGGTGATTGCTGTCTTCTCCTCGTAATCTATAACTTCCAGCTTCTCCTTATTGAAACGAGTTATGTAATCTCTAGTACTCTCTCCAGATTTTTGTCTAACACTTAGCAAATGTGCTACTCGTTTTACTGGCTTTGCTCCAAAACAGAATTTGCCGATGAACAACTCGGCCAATTGAAATAAAGTTGAAATCTTACCCCGAGGAAGATTGTTATACCATATCTGGGCAGATCCAGTAAGAGTTCCCGAGAATGCTCTGCATCTCATCTCATCAGGGACAGCGTAGATGTTGGCTGCAGCTTGATATTGCTCTATGTGCAGAACAGGATCTGTCTTTCCATCATATTTGGGGGTCACTACTGGAGCTTTAAACTTTGACGGTGTAGGAAAATTCACAATGGTTTGGACAAAAGGTGTCCCTTGAACAAAAGTTGAAAAGCCAAGAATTACGTGTGATAATTGATTAAGTCCGCAACATTCTAATATAGCACACTTATTAAATTTCAGCCCCTAAACATTCATCTAAAGTGCGTGTGTGTGTCAACCCATAAACAAATAAATCATGTGACACCAAGATAAGGAAAAATCCCCGCAGGGCAAAACCTTTTATTTCACTATAAAGAGTAAATCGCAACTTACAAGATTTACAATGAAATACAGCAATGAATCCACACGCAGCGAACCCACATGAACCTCAGTCCAATCAGCAAAGGAAGAACCGCAGCACTCCTCAATGACACGCAGTCATAACACTTCGTAGAGACTCCCTCGGCAATGACACGCAGCCCTCGGTTGCAAAGTTCTCTCCACAAAGATGAAAAATACACAAAGCTTGTGTTCTAGGGTTCCGAAAGATTCACAATGGTATGGAAAAGTTGTGTGAATCAAACATGAGTTGGGGAACTCAAAAAGGTGAAGACTTGGAGTATTAGGACTCTGGATTTTATCTTTGAAAGTCTTAAAAATTAACTCTCCCGAGGTTGGTATTTAAAAGAAACCATTGAAGAGTTTTAGAAAAGCTGGGAACTGTTCGAAGTTATCCCAGGCGGATCGGTCCGGCTTGGTGGCGGATCGGTCCGATTTGACCGGATCGGTTCTTTTTTGAAGACGGATCCATTCGGTTGGCATCGGATCGGTTCGGCATTTTGGCTTCATCGGTTCGCTATGGATCCGGGGCACACTGGCTTCACCTCAGCAAGCGGATCGGTCCTGTCCCTTTAGGCGGATCGGTCCGGATGAACCGGATCGGTTCTTTTATCTGGCCCGGATCAGTCTGGTCTGTTCCCTTGATTTCTTTTCTCCTTTTGATATTCGGATCCGTTGATGAGCATATGATTCTTGAATTTTCTCAACGGTGTAACGGCGTACGACATATAAAATGATAACGGACAAAAATGTCCTTACAAATCTCCTCCTATGTCTATGCCGGTACATACATAAAAACAAACATCCGAATTATCAATCATAAATAATTGCCTATACAAATCTACCCTTCCATTAACCCAAAACTGAAAGAGTACAAGAGAATAAGACTGCATCGTTTGATCTTCAAATCTTCAGGGATCTTAACGCTTTTCTCATCAGGGTCAGGGTGTACAATTCAGTTATCAAAGTAGTACCTACACACATGAGACAAAGCAAAATACCAAGTGACATATCGAGTTTGAAATGAGACAAACATATATACCAATTTATGAACAAAACTCAAAATTTCAAATCTCCCCCATAATAAGATAATTCTTTCTCCCCCTTTTTATGATGTCCCCAGATAGACAAATGAGAGAAATAAATCAGATAAGCAAGGACGGGATGTCACAAGGCATAAAATCACACCATGAATGAACATAAAACAACCAAGTCGGTGATAGCGTAAAAGAATGGGTGTGATCAAAATTCGATAGGAAAATCAAAGCATACAAACATGACATATGTGCACGATGAATATTGGATATTCCTAACGAATGAACTCAAATGCTTCCTTTGGTGTAAAAGATTGGAAATATAAGACATTGACTATATCAAATCTACAAATCGAAGCTCAAAGTGATTTCTACACCAATAACGTCCAAAATGATTTTCATGCTTTTTCAGGACTTTCAAGGAAGTGCAAACCCGTTTTTCAATTTCCAACCAAACTCCCTCAGATTTATATTTTGAATAGAGGAATACTAAATTCTCAAACTTTGGAGAATTGGGTGAAACCTAAATGGCCCATATTTGGCATGAATTGCTTTTTATTGCCTTATCAATTTTTTTTGGGCTCTTTTAACCTCTTAGGACCTCGGATATTAAAATTCCTCCATTTTTTAGGTCCTTTTTAACGGTGGCTTTTGCGCAAAGGATAAGAATCAACTTTCCCAGCCCCTCCCCGTTATGAAAAATATCACACAGTCTCACCAAAACGGTTTTTACATGCAATCCAATCTTGTCAAGTTTTATCGCATATTGTACATTGTATAGACAGAATTGAGATAGAAACACTCAAGCCAATATGTGATAGACAAGTGCAATAATCAAATATAGCCGTGCATGTGTGCATTAAAGGATATAGGAGTCAAACATGTAGGAAGATATCACTAATTACATCTCAAGGACTCCAATCAATGTTAAGCACATGGATGAAATGATGTAGCGTCTCAAATCTCTACCAAACAGTCACATGGATAAATGAAATGAAGTTGTGACTTGGCTATCTTAAAAGCTCATCCGTAAAAGGTGCAAACAAAAGAAAAAATCTTTTTGGATTTTTCAAAAATTTTATCAAAATAAAATCTTTTTGTATTTTTCAAAATTTTTCAAAACAAAAATATATACAAAAAGTACATATGTCATAACACTAGCAAACAAGTATAAAACATGAAACCACAACTAGTGTATGACAAACATGCAAACACAATCATCTATATGATATGGCAAGTGAAGAATCATGTGCAAGCAACCGGGAATCAACTTGTCTAAAATCTAGTGCCTCTAAAAGTGATTTTCTAACCCAAATAGATGTGAAACATCGTGTGGGGGCTTTGGAAACCACGGAAACACTAGATATAAACTTCCTAGGACTTCTTCCAAGATCAAAACAAAAACGCCTAAGGTGACCTTTCCTACCACAATATGAACATGTGTAAACGGGTGGAATGACACCTAAAGTGTGATCTTTTCTAACATCCTTGGACTTAGTTGACCCTCTAAAACAAATAATGGTTTTGGCTTTAGCACTAGAAGTATGAGAACAAGATGAGCCATTACCATCACTATCAAACCTACTTGAGTCTGTCAAATTATTTTTTAACTTCAAAATTTTTGACTCAAGCAAAGAATTAGACTCTTCCAAAGATAGGGATTTCTTTTTCAAATTATCAATTAAACTTAACAGCTTATCACGCTCCCCCTCAATTAAAACAAACTTATCCCTAAGAGTCTTTTCACGTGCCGTAAAATCATCGATTAATTTTTTATCCTCGACGGCACAAACGGGAACCCTAGAATTTTTTAAGTCCTCTAATTCCTTCTCTAAAACAAGGACTCTCCCATCACTCTTCTTTTTGGCAATTTTCAAAGAATCAAAATCAATACACAAATTACCAAAGTGCTCACGACAAATATCATTTTGAGTTTGAAACTCTTGCAAATATTCAATCTTACTTTTAAAGAGAGAATTTTCTTTTTCCAAAACGTTAATTCTTTTGCAAAGTTTCAAATTCAAACTTTTTAAATTTTCAGCATGGTCGTGAACTTTATCAAAAATAGGCTCCTCATTAAATGGGCGTTCCATTAGAAAAATAGCGATTTTTCACAAAACTGATTTTACAAAAAAATTCAATATCACACGATTTTGCGAAAAATAGGAATACGCAATAAATTAGCGCAACCTGCTCTGATACCAATTTGAAAAGACAAGAATTACGTGTGATAATTGATTAAGTCCGCAACATTCTAATATAGCACACTTATTAAATTTCAGCCCCTAAACATTCATCTAAAGTGTGTGTGTGTGTCAACCCATAAGCAAATAAATCATGTCACACCAAGATAAGTAAAAATCCCCGCAGGTCAAAACCTTTTATTTCACTATAAAGAGTAAATCTCAACTTACAAGATTTACAATGAAATACAGCAATGAATCCACACGCAGCGAACCCACATGAACCTCAGTCCAATCAGCAAAGGAAGAACCGCAGCACTCCTCAATGACACGCAGTCATAACACTTCGTAGAGACTCCCTCGGCAATGACACGCAACCCTCGGTTGCAAAGTTCTCTCCACAAAGATGAAAAATACACAAAGCTTGTGTTCTAGGGTTCCGAAAGATTCACAATGGTATGGCAAAGTTGTGTGAATCAAACATGAGTTGGGGAACTCAAAAAGGTGAAGACTTGGAGTATTAGGACTCTGGATTTTATCTTTGAAAGTCTTAAAAATTAACTCTCCCGAGGTTGGTATTTAAAAGAAACCATTGAAGAGTTTTAGAAAAGCTGGAAACTGTTCGAAGTTATCCCAGGCGGATCGGTCCGGCTTGGTGGCGGATCGGTCCGATTTGACCGGATCGGTTCTTTTTTGAAGACGGATCCATCCGGTTGGCATCGGATCGGTTCGGCATTTTGGCTTCATCGGTTCGCTATGGATCCGGGGCACACTGGCTTCACCTCAGCAAGCGGATCGGTCCGGTCCCTTTAGGCGGATCGGTCCGGATGAACCGGATCGGTTCTTTTATCTGGCCCGGATCGGTCCGGTCTGTTCCCTTAATTTCTTTTCTCCTTTTGATATTCGGATCCGTTGATGAGCATATGATTCTTGAATTTTCTCAATGGTGTAACGGCGTACGACATATAAAATGCTAACGGACAAAAATGTCCTTACAAAAGTTCGTTGTAGGGGATTCTTCGCCTTAGCCATTTCTCCCAATCTATCCTCCAGCCGCTGAAGGGACCCTTTCCACGCATCATTTCCTTCCTCGGGCCTATTAGTTCGAGCAATTGATTGTTCCGAAGTGGCCTCTTGAGATCTATCTCGACGAGCAACTGGTCGCGATTGTGCTGATCCTTCCCTTCGATCTGATGGTTGTCGAAAACTCCTTGACATGGTTTTAGGAGGACTCCTATTCCTTCTAGGGCCTAATCGACTGAAAGGAGACACCCTGCTCAATCTTTCCAAGGCATTGAGTCTCTCTGGAGAGAGAGTGATGCGTTGATCAGTATCTGTAGCCTTTATTGACGAAGTTCGTCCAGGTTGATAAGAGGAGTCATCGGATTCCTCATTACGATGTGGCTCAGTACGCCTGGATCGTGAAGAAAGTAAATAAGTCTGCTTCTGACCACTTCTCTGTCCAGAATGCGCAGGTGCACCGCCATGAAGGGTTTGAATGAGTTGACGCATTGTTTCTTGCATGGCGGTTTGTCCTTGAGCCAGATTCGTCATAATTTCGGCCAGATCTGGAGGTGTAGAGGGATTTGGAGGACTTCCAACATTTCCAGCATTTTGATTGCTAGATTCTGGATTGTCTGCCATTGATGATGAATGAATTTTGGTGAAAAACGATAACAACAGTCGTTTCCCACAGACGGCGCCAATCTGTTGATATAAAAAACTAGATTACTCTAATTATTTAATCACAGATAAGTAAATGAGACAAAAGATTTTAAAGTGGTTCAGCCTTATATGAATGGCCTACATCCAGTGTTATGTTATTGCTGAGTGTTTGGGAATTCTCGATTACTAGTGCTATCAAGAAATTCCGGTCCCTTTGAATGAGGGTGGTACAAGGTATTTATAGCCCTTAGGATGTACATGAAAGGGTGATACATTAAATGATATACATATGAAAGGGTAACTCATTTAATGCTCTCCAAGCGTGTGCGTCAAGATGATAAGCATTCAATGAATAGTTGAACTGTTGATTATCTGGAAATTAATGCAGCGGTCGAGATGCAGCTCGAACCGCCTTAGTTGCTCGTCGTCCAAGAGTTCCTCGGAGGGTTGGTGTTCCTCGGAGTATACTTGTTGCTCGGAGTGAGTATAGCTGGTCGGGGAAACAATCTTCCTCGTTGCTATTTTGCCACGTAGATTGACACGTGTCTTCTTATTATTCATCCACATCAGCATACTAATTTTGGTATCAACACCTGTCATCCCATGTCCTTGGGTCCCATCCACTATGAGATGTGACCACCACTTGGTTGTGTCAGAGGTTGTGTATCTTCCCAGTCGCGTTCGGCCCATGCACCCAACATTTACGTCATTTTAGGCCTTGAAAATTATGCCAAATCCATAACCCCATTAGATATTGAAATTGGTTTGGTTTAGGCGAGATCCCTCATTTCTACTATTTCTCTAAGTTTTAAACCAGAGCAAAACCGATGCCATCTTTTTGTCTCTAGACTCTGCTTTTAAACTCTTTTCCGATCTTCTTCTTCCGTGTCTTCTTTTTTCTCAGTTCGTCACCCTTCTTTTCAAGGTACTCTAGATCATCTCTTCAAACTATTTTATTATTTTTACATCATTTTCCCATTTCCATTTTTTTCCGATGATATTTATTAGGTTTATACATATTTATGTGGTGGTGTTTTGGTTTCAATTCTAGGAGTGTTAGGTTTTAAAGGTGGGGTTTTAAGCAGTTGCTTAGGAATTAAGGGTTTTAAGAAAATTTTGGGATTATTTTTGGTTCTTCGGTGACTCTTTCGGTGCAGACAACCCGATTTTGGGTTCTATGTTCTTAAGTGTTCTTCATAAAAATAATTCATTTTTCCCACGTAATCCTTATATCCTTATAAACCCTTTAAGAGTTAGCTTATTAATGTATCGAAGTTTGTACGAGACTTAGTAAAGTTACGTCGCCTTTGCGACTGGGTTCAACAATAGAGGGAAGAGGTCGAAGAAAATCTTAACCGAGAGAGGACTCCGGCACCTCTGGCAACAGTGTCCCGTCCTCTATGTCTGACAAAATTACCTCACTACGACCCTACATTTGAAGTTAATTCTCCAAGTTTTATTAACATTAGTAGTGATAGCATGTCATCATTTTCTAAGGGATATAACCCATCTGAGCGTTTGGGCCTTCATGATGACACTATAGACTTTAGTTCCTTGAATTTTTCGAAAACGCCATGAGGGTTGTAGTTGATCATCCTGGCATGGTAGAGATAACAAAATCTGTTAAATCAAGCAATAGGGGTCACCCCAATACCTCTTCTCATCGATAGGGGGATCTCGAGCCCCCAATTTATGACATTTCCGATGATGAGACTAGAGATAACATTCCTCCTCCCTCTAAAATTCCCCAACCCTTGGATTTCATAATCGAGGTAGAGTTTTAGGTCGAGATCGTCATGACAAAGCCTTAGCTATTGAGGTGGAAGAGGGGATGGAGGTCTTTTAAGTTGATACAAGTGTTGCCTTATCTTAAAAAGTGACATCTAGAAGACCACTCTTATCATCTGGAGACACTTTTATGAACTTGACCCATCCATACGCATGAGGGTACCCACCAAGGATGAGAGGGCTTATGGTATTAGAAATAAAGACGAGATTATCATCTATGAACAAATGTTCAAGGTAGGCTTTCGTCTTCTTTTTGCTTCATCCATCAGGTTTTTTTTTTTATCCATTGGGTTTACCCCCACCCCAACTATCCCCCAATGCTTGGAGGATTTTCATGGGGTTGTCCATTCTCTAGAGGTTTGCCTACGAGGAGGATTTACCCACGAATGTATTTAAAGCATGCTACTCGATTGTCACAACAAAATTCAACCCATGTTATTACCATTTTTCCTCCTGACCGGACTGACAATTTTTGACACGATAACCCGTTTACGGTAATAACTCGAAATGATCCGAACTTGACACGATTATCTTGTATTGATTTAAGAGTACTCAAAACTTATACTCAAATAAAAATCAACGCGACCCAAAAATGACACGACTAACCCGAATTGCCACCCCTACCTCCCGAAAGCTAGATAGTAAACTCTTACACTTGAAGTAGACTTCCAACTATGATTGGAAGTCTTAGTAGTTCTATATCTCGGGTCTATAGGAGTTCAGCGACGATGAGTAGTTGGTTATCAAAGAAATTAGGGCACCCCAGAAGTGGGACATAACCATTGTTTCGGCAAAAGTTGATCTTGGTTTGAGTATAATTAATATGGAGAGAATAGACAAACTGAGGGGAAATGATGGTTTTATTCCATTTGAGGAGTTAATCAAGCTCTAGATCCTCCGATTTGCTGGGATTGGTTCAAACCCATTGAAGTATCTTCACGATATTCCTTAAAGTTTTTCTAAAATTTATTGTCGTCTCATTTAATCTTAGTCGATATTGACAGTTGTTAATATTTTTCATTGACAGATCATCCAGAGAACACTTTGGGAAATGGAAGCCCCCTATGATTGGCAACATCTTAGCCAAGCTATAGGGCAAGACTATCCAATCGATAGCTCCAAGGAAAAAGGCTACATCTGCACGCCCTAATACAGCTGAGGGCTCACAAAATAAAAAGGATTATAGTTGGTTTAGGTCTTTTCCGTCTGAGCAAAAAAAGTCAAAGGTTCTGAGTTGACCCTCTACACCCTGCATCCCCAATTCTAATGACTTGTCGGCTGTTGCACGTCTTGCTCAACTGGCTTTGAACCACCAGTTTCTTTTAGGGAGACAAACTAAGGTTAAGGTAGGCATTGCATTAGTGATCCCTTCCTGCGATAATCGATTCTTTAATGCTCAAAGAAGAAACAGAGTTTCGATCTTCTCCCTTCATAGAGCCACTCAGGTAAAATCCACTTTATATTTTTACGAAGTGTTATATCGTCATATATTATCTTGTTTGGTACTAAATTTTACTTCTCTTACCTTCTTGTTGTAGTCTACTATTACTTTCAAGCACTTTCATTAGTCGGTGGTGGAATATGAGCCCAAGGTTAAGTTATTTGAGCATGCCAAGAAAAAACAGGCTGACATGAAAAAATAAATGAATAACCAAAAAGTCTCCCATGATGAGGATATGGTGAAGCTCCGAGAACAATACAGGGAACGTCTTTCTGCCTTGAAGGATAATCACAAAAAACAGAGCTTGAAGAGAACTTAAAGCAACGGGATGAGTTCCATACGGAGCATTTAAAAGTGGGTAGTGAGTCAGTAGTTGCAGAATTCAAGGAGTCTAAGGACTTTATTCGATATATTTGTCAATACTTAAAGAGTGGGTCTGAGGAAATTTATAGAGGAGTGATCAAACAATTTCCTGACCTCGTCTCGAATTATCATAAGGTGGATGAGACTCTTAACTCCTAGAGTTTAACCGATCAAGAGACTATAGCTGCTCTTCAGGAAAACGAAGTCGACATTGACAATGAAGGGTTTGTGGTGCTAGACGTTACTCGGATGAGACGACCCAAATCACGGAGGAGGAGGACTAGGCTGGTGACCAAAATGCCACTACCACCGGTCAAGAAGAATCGATCGTCCCCGAAGCCATAACTGTTGATGGCTTGGTGGCCGAGACTTAACGTATACTATTTTTGCTTCTTGGGAAACCTCTTGCGGTCTTTAATGTCCACTTCCTTATTGTAAACATTATTCTCGTCCCATTTTGGGATTTTAACAATTGTTATTTCAATTCTTGACACCCATATGTTGGTGTGTTTCTTGTGAATAGTACAAATATAATATGCTTTAGCTTCTTCCTTATGCCTTCATACTTGTAGTTTTTCTCCTTTTCGTCTTTCTTTATTATTCATAGAGTTGCCATTATAAAAAGGATATAGACCACGAGAATTATCTCATTTTTGCCAATTTATTTTTACTCGGGTGATGGTGGCCCAATGTCGTCTTGGCCAATAAAGGAGACGAGACACTATATTCTGACTTTCAAATTACTCAGAATTATTCTTAATTCCTTCATTTAACTTCACCATAAAATAATAATTTTTAGTCTCATCATAAGAATAATGATGTCCAGTTTTCTAACCTCTCGGGGCTTACATTAAGACATGCTTAGGAGATGAGACTCCAAACACTCCCGTATCACCGAAAGAGACATTTCATTTGACATTCACCATAAAATAATGATTCTATTCTCACTATAAAATAATCATGTTTAGTTTGGGATTATTTATTTTGATGAGACGTCTTTCCCGGTGGGCCTTAGCCTTAGCTTCACCAAAATAATAATGATGTTTAGTTTTCCCACCTCTCAAGGTTTTCATTGAGATATGCAGACTCTAAACATTCTCGTATCACTACGAGAGATTTAATTTGACTTTAACTATAATTAATGATGTTTAGTTTGGGATATTCATTTGGACGAGATGTCTTTTCCGGTGGGCCTAAGCCTTAACTTCATGATAATAATAATAATAATAATAATAATAATAATAATAATAATAATAATAATAATAATAATAATAATAATAATAATAATAATAATAATAATAATGACACCTCTTAGGGTTTTCATTAAGATACACTTTGAAGATGAATTTCCAAACACTTTTGTACCGTCGGGAGAGAGATTTAATTTGAATTTCACCATGAAACAATGATGTTAAGTCCCACCACAAATAGTGATGTTTAGTTTGGGATATTTATTTAGATGAGATGTCTTTCCCCGTTGGCCTGAGTCTTAGTTTCACCATAATAATAATGATGTTTGGTTTTCCCACCCACTATGATTTTCATTGAGATACGCTTATGAGACGAGACTCCAAATACTCTCGTCCTGTCGAGAGAGAGAGAAAGAGATTTAGTTTAACTTTAACCATAAAATAATAATGACAAGTCCCACCATAAAATACTAATGTTTAGTTTGGGATATTTATTTGGATGAGACATCTTTCTTGGTGGTCTTGAGCCTTAGTTTCACCATAACAATAATAATGTTTAGTTTTCCCACCTCTCAGGATTTTCACTGAGATGCGTTTATGAGACAAAATTCTAAACACTCTCGTCCCCCCTCGAGAGATATTTAGTTTGACTTTCACCATAAAATAATGATGATAAGTCTCACCATAAAAATAATGATGTTTAGTTTTGGGATATTTATTTGGATGAGACGCCTTTCGCGATGGGCATATGAGATTTTAGTCTTCCCATCACTCGAAGGATGAGACATGCCATGGAGTCGAGACTCTAAGCAATTTTATCATGACGATAAGGGGGATATCAAGAATATAATAACCCAAAATGAAAATTCTCAACACGAAAGGCGACACTTTCTTTCTATTCATTGATTACTGGCTTTCTACAATAATCTCTCCATTACAATTTCCTTTTTAAATGTTATCTTTTAAAAACTATTGCAAATTAAATGGTACCCTTTATCAGTCCAGGATTTTCGGGAGATCTTGATCATCTTCTTCACATCATTTGATTCTTTGTCATTATGGTTTGTTTGTACCTCCTTTTTCTTTAGCTTGTAGTCTCTTTATGAAGAGTTTCTATTTTTAATCATGTCTCAGCTTCCACTGTTATCTACATATCTCCTCAATTTTCCCTCTTTTAGCAGTATTTCAATTTTGTCTTTCAAGGCATAACACTGATCAGTTGTGTGGTCGATATCTTAGTGAAACTTACACCATTTTTTCGTGTTCCTTTGGTGGGACAAGGCCCTCAGCTTGTCTGGGCCATTCAAATCTTTGATCTTATTTAGTATGTGATTAGGATTAATAGTGAGTGGGGTGTACTTAAAAAATTTATCATCATTTGGCTTTTTCTTTCTATCTTTGGCTTTTTCTTTGTCTCGACCTTGTCCAGATTTGTTATTGCCTGTCCCTTTTTAGTCTATTTTCTTAGCCAACATAGCCTTTTTCGGATTCATGATCCTCCCGACTGTAATACCCCGTATTTTTAAGGCTTTTAAATTTGGGGATTTATTAAATTTAATTGAGAATTAATTTAATATTAATTCGAAATTTTATTTTAAATATTTACTAGCGTGACGAGAGTTAGTAATTATTGGGAATTTGTTGAATATTACTAGATGACTAAAGTAATATATAAGATTGATTTTATTAAAATTATCACGAGTAAATAAAATGACAATTACGAAAATTTAAGTCGGGACGCACCTGTGTCGTGTCGGGACTAAATTATTATTATTAAAAGTGAATAAATTATAAGTCCCATGTATGGTCATTTCGAGTGCTCCAACATGTCCGGTAGGGTTGAGATAGTCAGAAAAGTGTACCCGGGGGTTTAGTTTGGGTCTCGGGGCGTTTTTAGGCCTAATTGGCATCCCGGGAGGGTATTCTAGTCATTTGGTATTTTTGCGTAATTAAACCCACGAATTTCCCTAAATTATATCAGTTATTAGAGGTTAGATTTAGGGTTAACAATCACGGAAACATAAGAACAACCCTTAGAGAAGAAGGTAGGAAGCTTTCCAAGAAATCAAAGGCCAAGAACCCATTCGATTACACCACCACCACCGCCAAAACATAGATGGTAAGACGAGGAACGCAGTCATATCCTCATCATCATAAAATCAGACATTCGAATCCCAGGCAAGTATCTATTTTTCTTTTCTTTTAGTTAATAGTACAACCATGTCTGAATAGGATTGTTAAACACATGTCTCATGGAAGAATTAAATGATTTAGGGAATTAAATGATTTAGAGAATTAAATCACATGTTTGAGAGGAAATAGATATATTCTAGAAATCTCAATCACATGTAGAGGTTACCCACAAAATTGTATGGGTTTAGAAGCATGAAATCTGGAAAATAATTAGAAAAATGAAGGTTTTATGAAAAATTAGGGTTCTTAACAATTATAATGATTTACCCCATTAATTAAATACATTTGATGAATTTGTACATGTTTCACATAGGAAATCATGTAGATAGGTATATGTGACCAGTAATGTTGTTTGTGAGTTTGGGGATCGTTAATGGAGTTTTGGTTGAGGTTGGAGAAGAAAACACGTAGTTAACAATGGCAGAATTCAGAATAACTACTTGATCGATTAATCGACTAAGAGCATCGATCGATCGACCCCCTTTCCTCGATCGATCGACCCCTCCTAAAAAATTGCATACTTTTGCCCTTTTTGTTTAATCCGTGTAAAATACGTAGGAACCCTCGAGTATCATTTAAATAGTAAAATGGGTCATGAAGATGACCAGTAGGGTCTAAGTAGACTCTGTTGAGTGAAATTTAATATGGAATGAAATTTTGGGTTAACGGGGGGGGGGGGGGGGGGTTAGTCACACGTTGGTAATTGTCCGTACGTTCACTAAAGGATATAGAGACTCGTGAAAGACTTAGACCAGAAGGTTAGAGAGGGCATACCTACTGAAATTATATTTTAGTAAGAAGGAGCACTTCGAGAGATGAGAAGTAAGTATGAAAAAAATTATAAGTGAGAATAAAAGAGATGAATCCGTTATGCGAGATAATTGAGTAAAATTGTGCTAAAAACGGATAATAATAATTATGGGTCGTAGGCGAACCTAATGTGAAAAATGTGAATATATATATATGACGGTGTGACTGTGTACATATATTAAGTATTATATTTGTGAATAATCATACCCGCGCTACTTGCTATCACGGAGGTTGCAGCGTCAGGACAATCTCATCTCGATGGGACTTTTATGGGGGATATTGACTTGTACCCTAGAACATAGGATTCCTTGGTATAGGCTATCTGAGAATGATAGTCAAACGTCCTAAGAGACGTGAGGGGTATGTGCTGACCTCTTAGTGACTTGGAACTATGCTTCGCCTCTATTTTGTGTCTATTGTGTTAATACAGTTCGAGAGTGATTTTGAACTAGTATTTCCCTTAGTACGAGTGATACGGGGACTTGATAGCAGAGTATATCAGTACCATAGATTTTATGTGGGGTGCCGATAGTATATATATATATTATATGATTGACTAATATATATATATATATATATATATATATATATGGAAACCTTCTACTGTGCGTATAAGTAGTTAAGTAATGAATTAATGCTCCATCTTTATAATAAGTGTTCAGGAACTTTGTAACTGTACCGAGTTGTTCTAAGTAATGTAAGAAATATGGAAGAGATGGATTTTCTAAAACTAAAAATCATAGCCTCAGTACTTCTCGGGATAAAACTTTATGGAAAATAAGTTACATAGACTTATGAGATTAGTAGTACGGTAGGCGTGCACACTAGATGAGAGGTGAGAATTCTCAAGAGAGTGTCGCATACTAACATGGTTATCACATTAGCTAGTAAGCATTTTAAATACTTGCTAAACTATTTTAAAACTTTTTTACACTCGGGCTCTGACCCGTCTTCTATCATTTCTCTATCTCTTATATATATATGTATGTATTACAGGTGTCCAGCCACAAGGGCATCATGCATAGATTCTTTGGACTAGACGTGCTGCAGCTTATGTGGGAGTTGCAGGCCCTTGCTTTAGAAGACCTCTTCCTTGATTCAGTTCCTATTTTTGTTATTCATAGTTAGGGTATGTGTCGCCCGATTTCCTATTCCGTTTGGATTTGTCCGAGATTTATATTTATTTATATTTCCAGTATTTAGTACGCATTGGGAGTTAACTTTTGTCAGGATGATTTCTTTTATGGTTATTAAGCTTGGTTTGGTTTATCTCGATGGTTTAAATTCTTGCATGTTAATTGTGATCCTTAGTATTTCTGTGATTCCTAAACTGTTGTTTATTAAAAAGTTTTTTATTGGAATTTAATAAAAATGAAAATAAGACTTTAAATTATTTTGACGAGAGATAGATTTCGTCATATACTTGATGCTGGGAACTCGGCCGATAGCACGTGCACCGTACCGTATGGCTCCAGCGGAGATGGGGGAGTTACGGGATCAGATAGAGCAGCTGTTAGGCCAGGGCTTCATTCGTAGGAGCACCTCATCTTGGGGCGCTCCGGTGTTGTTTGTGAAAAAGAGAGATGGTTCACTGAGGTTATGCGTGGATTACTGGGAGGTAAACAAGGTCACGATACGGAATAAATATATGTTGCCTCGAATCGATAACCTATTCGACCAGCTAAGAGGAGCAACCTTCTTTTCGAAGATAGATTTGAGATCGGGATACCATCAGCTACAGATTAGGGAGCAGGATGTATCGAAGACTACTTTCTTGATGAGATATGGATCCTATGAGTTTAGAGTCATGTCGTTTGGGCTGACAAATGCTCCAACTGTATTCATGGATTTGATGAACCGAGTGTTAAGAGAGTTCTTGGATCATTTTGTCATCGTCTTCATAGATGACATCCTGATTTACTCACAGACTGAGGAGGAGCATGCTGAGCACTTGAGACAGGTTCTTCAGACTCTACGAGAGCATCATCTGTATGCTAAGTATGAGAAGTGCGGATTTTGGTTACGGGAGGTACAGTTTTTGGGGCATGTTGTGTCGGAATTGGGGATATCGATTGACCCAAGTAAAGTGTCGGTAGTGAGGGAGTGGGGACAACCCACAACACTGACATAGGTGCATAGATTCTTGGGGTTAGCCGAGTACTATAGGAGGTTCATTCGAGGCTTTTCGAAGATAGCGGGTCCGTTGATGAATCTAACTCGCAAGGGAGTACCGTATGTTTGGGATGATGCTTGTCAATTGGCTTCTGATGAGCTGAAAGATAAGTTGACTTCGGTGCCAGTTTTTGCTTTGCCCAATTCGGGAGTGGAGTACCTGGTGTACACTGACGCCTCTTTACAGGGACTTGGGGGAGTACTTCAACAGGAGG
The DNA here is from genome assembly GCA_949130495.1 of Sambucus nigra. Lineage (NCBI taxonomy): Eukaryota > Viridiplantae > Streptophyta > Magnoliopsida > Dipsacales > Adoxaceae > Sambucus > Sambucus nigra. The sequence continues at coordinate 618,630,802 of OX422207.1, forward strand.
AGCATGCTATAGCTTTTGCCTCCTATAAGCTTAAGCCTCACGAAAGGAATTACTCCACCCACGACCTAGAGCTAGCAGCGATCGTATTTTCACTACGGATTTGGAGACATTACATGTTGGGGGAAAAGTTCCTTTTGTTCACAGATCATAAGTCACTACAATACTTGTTCACTCAGCGAGAGTTGAACATGCATCAACGCAGGTGGCTGGAGTTTGTAAGAGTCTATCAGTTCGAGATACAGTACCATCTAGGGAAGGCTAACGTGGTTGCTGATGGGTTAAGCCGTAGACCGGTAGGTGAAGTAGTGGAAGTGTGGAGAGCAAAATGGAAAGAATTGGGTCACCAGAACGCGATCGTCTGTTCCTTTATATCGGTTATGTCAGTCACAGCCGAGATTGTCATGAGGGTGAAACAGGCATAAGCAGCGGATACATTTTGCCAGGAGTAGATTGTACGGCTCTTAGCAGAAGGTGTTGAGTCCTACTCAGTGAGCTCTGATGGGGGTTTGAGATTTAATGGGAGGTTGGTGGCCCCATAAGGAGAAGACTTATGTCATGCAGTGATGCCACAATCGTACAAGTCTAGATTTGCTGTACATCCCGGAGGGGATAAGATGCACCAGGATATGAGGCGGTAGTACTGGTGGAGTGGGATGAAGAAGGACATTGCAGAGTTCGTGTCCAAATGTCCTACCTATCAAATGGTAAAGGTGGACCACCAGAGACCGCCAGGGTTACTTCAGTTGTTGGAGATACCTACGTGAAAATGGGAAAGTATTTCCATGGACTTCATTATTGGGTTGCCTACATCACAATGGGGTCACGATTACATGTGGGTGATAGTGGATCGATTGACCAAGGTAGATCATTTTCTTCCAGTACAGACAGACTACACCACGGGCCAGTATGCACATTTATTCATTGCCGAGATCGTTAGGCTACATGGGGTGCCCCTGGATATTGGGTCTAATAGAGACAAGATTTTCGTATCACACTTCTGGGAAAGCTTTTAGGAGGCTATGGGTACGGAGTTGAGGTTGAGTTCAGCTTACCTCCCACAGACAGATGGACAAACAAAGCATACCAATCAGATGTTGGAGGATATGCTACGCATGTGTGTCCTTGATTTTGGAGGAGGTTGGGAGTCATACCTTCCACTGGTGGAGTTCTCTTATAATAACTCCTATCAATTCACGATCGGCATGCCCCCATTTGAGGCATTGTATGACAGGCCTTATCGTTCTCCCGCTTATTGGCTAGAGGTGGGGGACAACAAGTTTCTCGGCCCAGAGGTGATTCAAGAGACTTCATCTAGGATTGAGCTTCTTAGGAGTCGCATTCGGGTATCCCAGGACCGAAAAAAGAGCTACACCGATGCGAAGCGATCCTTCCGAGAGTTTGGTGTGGGGGACCAAGTATTAATGCATGTATCTCCTATGAAAGGAGTAATGAGGTTCGGGAAGAAAGGGAAGTTGGCTCCGAGTTACGTGGTCCCATTTTCCATTATTGGGAGGATTGGTCCGGTAGCATACAAATTGGGGTTGCCAAAGCACTTACACCGTATTCACGATGTATTCCACATCTCGTCATTGAGACGATATCTTCGGGATGATATGTCTCATACTCACATCGCAATAGAAGAGATTGACTTACAGCCCGATAGATCTTATAAGGAGAGACCAGTGGCCATCCTAGGCCATAGCGAGAGGAAATTGAGGTTGAAGGTAGTTCCACTTGTACGGGTTCAGTGGGAGCATTTTAATGTGGAGGAGTCCACTTGGGAGCGCGAGGCAGATATGCGCGAAAAATATCCAGATCTATTTTTACCAGCTATGCCTTATTTCCCGAATTTTAGGATGAAATCCGTTATTAGGGGGAAAGTATGTAATACCCCGTATTTTTATGGCTTTTAAATTTGAGATTTATTAAATTTAATAGAGAATTAATTTAATTTTAATCCGGAATTATATTTTAATTATTTACTAGCTTGACGAGAGTTATTAATTATTTGGAATTGGTTGAATATTACTAGACGAGTAAAGTAATATATAAGATTCATTTTATTAAAATTTTCACGAGTGAATAAAATGGCAATTATGAAAATTTAAGTTGGGACGCGCCTGTGTCGGGTCGGGACTAAATTATCATTATTAAAAATGAATAAATTATAAGTCGCCTGTATGGTCATTTCGAGTGCGCCAACGTGTTCGGCATGGTCGAGATAGTTAGAAAAGTGTACCCGGTGGTTTAGTTTGGGTCTCGGGACATTTTTAGGCCTAATTTGCATCCCGGGAGGGTATTATAGTCATTTGGTATTTTTAGGTAATTAAACCCACGAATTTCCCTAAATTATATCAGTTATTAGAGGTTAGCTTTAGGGTTAACAATCACAGAAACATAAGAACGACTATTAGAGAAGAAGGTAGGAAGCTTTCCAAGAAATTCAAGGCCAAGAACCCATTCGATTGCACCACCACCACCGCTAAAACATAGATCGTAAGACGAGGAACGCAACCATATCATCATCATCATCAAATCAGACATTAGAATCCCAGGCAAGTATCTATCTTACTTTTCTTTTAGTTAATGTTACACCCATGTTAGAATAGGATTGTTAAACACATGTATTATAGAAGAATTAAATGATTTAGAGAATTAAATCACATGTTTTAGAGGAAATAGCTATATTCTTGAAATCTCAATCACATGTAGAGGATTACCCATGAAATTGTATGGGTTTAAAAGCAAGAAATCTGGAAAATTATTAGAAAAATGAAAGTTTTATGAAAAATTAGGGTTCTTGACAATTATGATGATTTACCCCATTAATTCAATACCTTTGATGAATTTGTACACGTTTCACATAGGAAATCATATAGATAGGTATATGTGACCAGTAGTAATGTTGTTTGTGAGTTTGGGGATCGTTAATGGAGTTTTGGTTGAGGTTGGAGAAGAAAACCCATAGTTAATAATGGCAAAATTCAGAATAACTACTTGATCGATTGATCGATCGACCAGGAGCATCGATCGATCGATCGACCCCTCCTGGAAAACTGCATATTTTCCCCTTTTTGTTTAATCCGTGTAAAATACGTAGGAACCCTCGAATATCATTTAAATAGTAAAATGAGTCATGAAGAGGACCAGTAGGGTCTAAGTAGACTCCATAGAGTTAAATTTAATATGGAATGAAATTTTAGGTTAACCGGGGGTTTAGTCACACGTTGGAAATTGTGCGTACGTTCACTAAAGGATATAGAGACTCGTGAAAGACATAGACTAGAAGGTTAGAGAGGGCGTACCTTCTGAAATTATATTTTAGTAAGAAGGAGCGCTTCGAGAGATGGGAAGTAAGTATGAAATAAATTATAAGCGAGAATAAAAGAGATAAATCCGTTATGTGAGATAATTGAGTAAAATTGTGCTAAAAACGGATAATAATAATTATGGGTCATGGGCGAACCTAATTTGGAAAATTTGAATATATATATATATGACCGTGTGACTGTGTACATATATTAAGTATTATATTTGTGAATAATAATACCCGCGCTACTTGTTATCACGGAGGTTGCCGCGCCGGGACAGTCTTATCCCGATGGGACCTTTATGGGGGATATTGACTTGTACCCTAGAACATAAGATTCCTTAGTACGGGCTATCTGAGAATGATAGTCAGACGGTCCTAAGAGACATGAGGGGTATGTGCTGACCTCTTAGTGACTTGGAACTATGCTTCACCTCCATTTTGTGTGTATTGAGTTAATACAGTTCGAGAGTGATTTTGAACTAATATTTCCCTGAGTACGAGTGATACGGGGACTTGATAGCAGAGTATGCCAGCACCATAGATTTTATGTGGGGTGCCGATAGTATATATATATATATATATGGAAACCTTCTACTGTGCGTATAAGTAGTTAAGTAATGAATTACTGCTCCAGCTTTATAATAAGTGTTCGGGAACTTTGTAACGGTACTGAGTTGTTCTAATTAACGTAAGAAATATGGAAGAGATGGATTTTCTAAAACTAAACATCATAGCCTCAGTACTTCTCGGGATAAAAATTTATGGAAAATAAGTTACATAGACTTATGAGATTAGTAGTACGGTAGGCGTGCACACTAGATGAGAAATGAGAATTCTCAAGAGAGTGCCGCTTACTAACATGGTTAGCGCATTATCCAGTAATCATTTTAAGTACTTCCTAAACTATTTTAAAACTTTTTTACACTCGGGCTCTAACCCGTCTTCTATCATTTCTCTCTCTCTTATATATATATGTATGTATTACAGGTGCCCAGCCACAAGGGCGTCATGCATAGATTCTTTGGACTGGACGTGCTGCAGCTTATGTGGGAGTTGTAGGCCCTTCCTTTAGAAGACCTCTTCATTGATTCAGTTCCTATTTTAGTTATTCATATTTAGGGCATGTGTCGCCCGATTTCCTATTCCGTTTGGATTTGTTAGAAAGTTATGTTTATTTATATTTTCAGTATTCAGTACACATTGGGAGTTAACTTTTGTCATGATGATTTCTTTTATGGTTATTAAACTTGGTTTGGTTTATGTCAGTGGTTTAAATTCTTGCGTGTTAATTGCCATCCTTAGTATTTCTGTGATTCTTAAACTGTTGTTTATTAAAACGGTTTTTATTGGAATTTAATAAAAAAGAAAATAAGACTTTAAATTGTTTTGACACTTAGCTTAATTATTTAGGGTGTTTAAATTGGAAATAATTATTTTATGACAGTGATGCTAAGAATGAACCAACCTCTCACCTTGATTTTAATTTAATAAAGGACTGATCACCTGATATTTAATTAGGTGGGGTGTCACACTGACCTTAGTTAGAAGTTCTATCATGGAATTTAGAGGATTATTTGGAGATGTTCCAATAAAGTTATCCCAGTTGAAGCCCACTGGTGAAGGCTATGATTGCAATGTTCTCATCATAATCTTCGACTTACAACTTCTCCTTATGGAATAGAGATATAAAGTCTCTCAGTGGTTCATTCTTTACCTGCCTCATGTTCAAAAAAGAGTTATTCGCTTGGTAGTCTTCATATTGAAACAAAAATTATGGATAAAATTTTTCTCCAGCTCTTTGAAGTTTGCTATCTTTCCCCATGCCAAAACAGTATACCAAACATGAGCTGCACCAGTGAGAGTGCTTGAAAATGATCGGTGTCTCATCTCATCTGGGGTGTAATAGATGTCGGCTACCGACTGGTACATTACTGTGTGATAAATAAGATTGGTACTCATGTCATATTTGGGTGTCATAATAGGTGGTTTGAAATTTTCAGGTGTTAGAAAGACGACAATGCTCGGTATAAAAGGAGAACTCTCCATATATCCCATGTGACTAGGGTCTTGGATCTTTATGAGAGAACTGGTCTTTTTTTCCAACCTCTGGATCAAACTGTTCCAAGGTTTCTTGTCTTTAATAATTTTATCAAATGAACCTTCCACCTCATAGATGACTCTGCATGTAAATCCTCTATTTGGATTCCTTTATGAAATATTTACCTTTTGGTATGCCATTTGGTCTACATGATGCCTTGTATGAGCTTGTCTGAGACGACCATTTTTTCACGTTCCACAGATGCTTTTTGGGACGATGTCTCTGCTACAACGAGCATTTAGGCCAAGACAATCAGTTGCTGACACTCTGCTTAACCTTGTGAACACATTATCCATGTGATGACCCTGGGGCTGTATTGAATACTTTTGTCATAATGAGTAGGAGAAGGGGTTTTACCGGGTCAGTAGGATGTTCTTGTCATCTCGTACCATTTGCTATAGTTCTAGTTTTTCTCTTCCTCACCTACCATGTCCTCAAGTCAACCCACCTCCTTACTATAACGAAGACGATAAGGGTTAGTGATCTCCCTTATCCTCAAACCGTATTGAAACTATTTTATTGGAGTTGGGGGTGGTCCCCTACCTGATGGTGGGGAGTTTCTAGGACTTCTCGTGGAGGCCATCATGATAATATTCACGTTTGGTTCTTCTATAATCCGACTCATTATGACTTGGCTGAACGCTAATATCTGGTGTTGCATGGCCTGCTAACTTGCCACCATATATCTCAAAATCGCAACGATGTTAGCCATCTCAGGCTGTAGAGATGAATGCCTAGAACCATCCACATCATTTGATGCTGGATCGAAATAAATCACTAATCAGACAGAGTAACAACAATAAAAAATGAGCAAACACCCTACAAAAAGGGTGAATCTGTTAGGGAAGTAGATAAAATCCTCCACCACAACTCTTCCAATGGTGTTTAGGATCCAATAATAATGGATTTGAATCACAACTAGAGACGAGAGAAGAAATCCAAGATAAAATTAGAATGATGAAAATGTTCCCACAGATGATGCCAAATTAATTATACAAAGATCATACGATGAATACACCCTCAGTGTAGGTTTCGTACAAATATGATAAGACAACAAATGATGAGCATATTAACAGAAGAGATGAGAGAAATAGAGGTAAAAACATAGATATAAGTTTTTTAGCTGTTGGCTTACATATGCTGTGCAAACTAAGAGTGTGTTTTCACCATATTAGGGAAATAATGGCCATAGAAGGTGCACACTCAATCTTTCTCACTCTAAAATCAATTCTTCAGAGTAATTGTACAGTTTGTAAAGATAGATCCAAATAAATAAGACATAGTGTGCCTTATATAGGTTGAGGGTGCGTAGTGTTACCCCTAACCCGTGTCCCAGGCTCAATTGAGGTCTTGGCCAATAAGAGAGTGTCAAATGTGTGTGCATAAACTAAGATCATTATGAAGAATATTCCCCCACGTCGGTTTTTAATATCCAATAATGGTTTAGTGTAGATATGACTGAACCTCCCTTATCATGCTTTCTATATCAATAATGTTTTAGTGTAGATATGACCGCACCCCCCTTATCATGCTTTCTATGCCTATGAAAACCTATCGAAAGTATAAGGTCGCATTCTAGCTAAGACTATAGAAGGCCTTGCTCCATGTCAGAAGCTGAGATGAGTTAGGGTGGTTGTCTGGGATCGACACACCCATCTTAGAGTGAGTTTGATGTCAGGTAATGTTGGTGTCATCTATGGTCGACATCCATGTTGATGTAGGTAGAGTTAGTGTCCTCTATGAGATGAGACTGATGAGCCTAGTAGGCTGCCTAGGTGTCATGCGAACGAGTCCACCGTGGAACGCGACCAATCATGTAGGATAAGATGAGAGCATTGGTCTCCTCAGAGGTATGAGTCTGTGGTGGTGATTCTTCCTGAATGAAATATAGAAGAGACCATACATATTTTTATTTTATTTTTATGCACATTTGACATATGTTTCGAACCTAAGAAAGCATACACATTTCAACTTATATAGTGCAACTAATTTACAATGGATAAAAGAATAGAGTAGAGTGGAATCTCGTTTCTTTGTCTGCCAATGTTTATATACTTGCCTATTGAATATTATAATGCACCCATAACATTGAAACAGATAGATAGATAGATAGATAAATAGATAGATAGATAGATAGATAGATAGATAGATAGATAGATAGATAGATAGATAGATAGATAGATAGATAGATAGATAGATAGATAGATAGATAGATAGATAGATAGATAGATAGATAGATAGATAGATAGATAGATAGATAGATAGATAGATAGATACATATACACACACACATACACACATAAATATATATATATATATATATATATATATATATATATATATATATATATATAATAAGTTAGAATGGTGTTATTGCTGTTCCATAAGACCATGAGATAGTTTGTGGTTAAGATGACTGCCACGTCCTGACCTATTTTTACAAAATGGAGGGTTGAGATAACTCCTCCATTTTATGTCAGACCCTCCAACACTTCTATCTCTCGGTACCCACACTTCAATTAAAAACAATGCACACCAGCATGGACATATTCACTTTAATTCGAATGCAGCTTACGCTACAGTGTAATTTCAACTCTTTATTGTTTCTCTCTCTTGAAGTCTCAAATATTCTTCTAAACCTTTCTGTCTCACTTTGAACACAGTTGCCTGTCTTCTAAACTACAAGGCGAAGGTGCGGGACCTGAATCCAAGGTTGTTGCCATCACCATTTTCATCCTTAAGGTGGGGTTTGTGGGTTTGTACGTGCGTAGCAGCAGGTGCAAGGGGATGGGCACTGCTGGGTAGAGGGTGCGCATGGGGTGTTATTGTAGATGGGGTTCGGGGTTATCTCGGTGGTAGTGGTTTGGGAAGCAGGGGTAGTTGGTTATGGTGTTTGGTGTGTGCGTGTGTTGGGGTTAGAAAGTTAGGATCAGATGTAAGGAAATGGGGTGGGGGTAGAGTGATTTAGGGTTTGCGTGTGTTACGATTTAGGAAGGGAGGAGATGAATACATGCTCAAGGGAGGGGTGGGTTAAACAGGTAGGGGATTTTGGATATTAATGGGTGGGGTTGTACGATTTGGGAGAGGGATGGGGTGGTTTTGTTGAACCTAAACTTTGTTGGTGAAGATTTGGTACCAAACTAACAGAACATTTGAATCTAAGGTACCCATATGAACTATCTTTTAGAGTTTTTTTTATTCATTTTCGGTTGCGGGTTCAGAGTTTGTTATTGCATTTAGGGCTTCTATTTCTTAGGAACTCATTTTTCTTAGACTTATTTTTGTGCATATTTTGATTTTATAGGTACCTATTTGGTCTCCAAATTTGTTTCAACTTTTTCATTTTTTTTGTTCAAGACCTCTCGGGTATTGGGTTTATATGTTTATTTTGCAAGTACCAAATTGGTCTCCAAATTTGTTTCGACTTTTGCATCTTTTTTGTTCAAGACATCTCAGCTATTGCGATTCAAATTAAATTTAGAGCTTATTTGAATTTTTTGTTTTGAATGTCTTGAAGTATAAAATCGGTAGATATAAAGGATTTTGTTGTTTATTTATCTTTTGGTTCACCCTGCATTTGATATTTTTCTATTTATTAATGGTTTTTTTATCGGTTCTGTAATACATTTTTTTGTCTAATTTACTTATGTCACAGTATTTGGAGTTTTTACTTTTGACACTTTCAGTGACCATATTCCATTTATCCAAGACCTAAAACTTCAAAGTTTTTACTTTTATGTTCATGGCTTTGGTACAAGAACTAAACGCAAGGAATATGGATACTTTAACCTGATGTGAGTGTCTTGAATATCTTTCATTGTATATTAAACCTGTGTAGGTGTTTTTAATAAAATCCTTTCTTTCTGATAGATTTTTTAGTTAACTTAGTTGTCGTATATTAATTGTTTTGTGGAAGCAATCTTTTTCACTTCTGTCATAAAAGATTTTTCTCCATTGACATGATTTGATGGTACATATATTATTTTTTTTATTTTTTAAATTTGAAATATATTTTCTTCCTTTGTAGCAGGTGTTAACATTTGAAATCTGAAAATGAATTTTCGTCCATTTTGTAGGTATTATTGACATTTGTCATCTACATATTTTGCAAGAGCAAGTAAAGAATGTCATTTTCATTTATTAAGGGTAAATGTTTTATTGAGTATTGTGAGGGTGGTTTCTCAAAGGATGCGTGTGTCCTTAATATTAAAATTTTATATGTCATCCTCGAGCCTTATAAACATAAAATGTTACTTTGTCATAACTGATAGCAGTGATAGTACACCTAGTTTCTGCATACACACCAATCACAAATAAATGGAAGACAATACAACCTTGAGCCACACCAAAATTTCTATTATGCCTTGGACAGTTAATAAAAGTTGTCTGTTACACGTCTATCTCTTGGGCTTCACGACTGAAGAGACAATTCCTCCCACATCTGTATACACGCCAATCATAAATAAATGGGAGACAATACAACTTTGCGCCACACCAAAATTTATATGCCTTGAACAGTTAATAAAAGTAATATGTTCCACGTCTATCTCTTGGGCTTCACGAATGAAGAGATAAGTGTACAACTTTACAGTTGGATACGTTTTATTTTTTTTCACTATTTTAATTTTCTTCACTGTTTACACTTTTATAACGTAACAATATATATATATATAATGACAAGTCTTCATGTCAGAACTGCAGTATGGAGTAGCCCACCTAATGTGAGTATCAATATATTCTCAACGTGCAAAATGTTGAATCCACTACTTTGTCATAATTGACATCCTTACATAGAGTTATAGCTCAAGGTGATCTGACCCTTATAACTATCCTTGCATAGAGTTATAGGTGCCTTTTGTATTTTGGCCTGACCTCGCTTTTATAATTCTCCAAAAAAAGCTAAAACTAACACATATGTTTAAACAAAAGAAAAATGATAAGTTAAATAAAGAAAGTATATCTTGATATTAAATAGAGCAAATATTTTAATGGAGAAAATATTTCATCACCCTTGAAAAATATTATAAATTTATATACTACTTTTATTTAAAAGACTTGGATTTTTTTTTCTCCATAAGATGCTATAAATTTAAATTGAGATATATCAACATAGAGGTTATATGTTGACACAAATAATTATTTAAACTGGTCGCATTTATGTGTCGAAGACACAAATACACTAGAACATAATTGTGAGGGTGATTGTTGTTTGCTATTCATTATTTATAAAGAATTTGTTTAAATTTATTTTAGTTATAAAAAAAATTATGGTTGTAAATTTGTTGTTTATAGATTGCATTTTTAAATATGAAAATGAGACTCTAATTAGTTTGTGATAGCGAGCAATAGATTTTATTTACTTGAGATTGACAATGCTTGGCTCAAGAGCCCTGTCAACTGACAAAGGTACAAAATGACTATCCAAGATGAAGGTTGCGTGGCACAATGTTTAAACATTTATATTATAACAATGGTCATTTGCTTTCCAAACCCACATGGGAAACATATATATTTAAAAAATAAAATATTTTATTATTATTATTTAGGGATAAAAATAGTTTTTTTAAATGAAAATAATAAAAATATATATTTTATTGTTATTAATTTTTAACAGAAAAACAATGACAATCCCAAAACATTTTTTTTTAATTTTTCAATTTATTTGTTAAAAAATATTTTTTAGATATTTTTAATAAAAAAAATTATAAACATTTCCAAAACTATTTTCAAATATTTTGTAAAATCTTTACGTTCATGTTTAAAAACATATTGTGTTCTGCTGTTTATTTTTGGAGTTCAAAAACACTACGTACTTTGGAAATTTTGTTGGGGAACAAAATTTTCACCCTTTTGCAATTACGTACTTTTAAAATTTTCGTCGTTTTGTAATTATATACTTTGAAATTTACGTCGTGCCTTCAGGAACGGGTATCTACTAGAATATATATATATATATATATATATATATATATATATATATAGATAGATAGATAGATAGATAGATAGATAGATAGATAGATAGATAGATAGATAGATAGATATTAGAGAGAGAGATAGATGTAATATGGATAGGGGTGCATTTATCGATTTTGCTCGTATATTCTTCAAAAACTGTGATTCATCTGTAATCACAACCTGAATAAACATTTAATCGTTAATAGAAACTTAAGTAGCGATAGAAGCCCCAAATATTCGGAGTAAAAAGAACTCTTTAACTATATAAATACCTAATCATGAAATAATGGGATTATGAGCATGCACTTTTTAGTATCATATGTATAAATGCATAGAGTGATGTAATCCTTCAAAATTATACCTAATCCCTTATTTTAGAACATGGGTTCAACTAAAATTAAATATGTAGACAAGGTAAAACTCTCTACTTTAAAGAATAATATGATATCACATTGGTGTTGGAAGGAACAAACATAAAGCGTGTAGTTACTTTAACATATTCACACATAAATACGACAATTAATGTCGATTCATCTATGTTCTCGATAGGTAAAACACTATATTTGAAGTGTCATAAATGGAAAATATGGCACAGTATTTGAAGAGTTAAATTATTATAAATGACTACCTTAATATCCGTGTTAGTCATTGTGTCAAACACCTATCAAACGAGTATGAAAATTTAAAAGTTTAGAATCATTCAACTTACTAACCTTTGATACATGTATTCATAGGATTCTTTAGTGAGAGACCTTCACCAGCATCATCCGCATATCACATATTTTGTTTGAATCTATAAAGATCCAAAACAAAATCTCATGGTCCATAAACTAACAACATAGACACACATTGAACCAGAAAAACCTTCACAAATTCGAAAAACAAATTACTATATGCAAGTATGACATTCGTAAACGGTAAGGACATTGACTCTAGACCTTTAAAACCTTCAACAAAGGTAACATAAAAGAAGGTTGTGGATGCTAAAAGGAGATTGTGAGAGTTTTCATGAGAGAGAGAGAGAGAGAGAGAGAGAGGGTGAGGGAAATAAAGAGTTGAAAAATAGTTGGATTGTCATGATTCACTTTGTTACGATCCAATTTTGAGTCACATGTAATAGTTAGTCGTACATTATTGTTTATGTTACTGTTCAAATGTTAGTTAGTGGTTAGAATTATATTAGTCTATTTGTTAGAGTTAGTTAGAGTAAGTTGATTGATGACGTTGAATTTGTAGCTTTGTAACTGTCACAACCTTTTTTTGGTATGAATGCACAAGAGAGTATATATAAAGCAATGAATTAAAGTTATGGAAAAAAACAAACTTTATTCATTATGAAAATAGTACACATAATGTATTACCACCGTAGGGGTGAATTAAATTTAGTTATCAGCACGAACTATAAAGTAAAAAATCGAAAAGTGCTACTCCTTGATCCTATATGGCTTAGTCTTCGGCCATCCAGTCACGTATGCAAACAGGTGACTGGTATGTGTCTCTAAAAGGGAATAGATAACATCCTCTTTCTCCTGGGCCATTTGGAAAAAAGGAATTAACAAAAATATGATAAATACGCTTTACTAATTTTATAAGAAATATATGTATAGATCAGAGGTGGAATGGGTATAGAATTTAGTGTTTGTATAGCACGTTAAAGAATTAAAGCTTATAATCTCATATTTATCATTTTATTAAGGGTTACATAAAGAAAATCAAGGATCTTTGAACTAATAATCCCATACTTAACATCACACTAAGGGGTATATAAATAAGTATGCCATCGGTAAAACAAAATAATAAATAATCCAAAACCTCTGACACCCTGCTTAAATTAATAATGGGTGGCCATCCCAATACTAAGATAAAACATGAATCTCAAGTGGATCATTCTCAGCATCAACTGTTAAATATAAATAAAAACATAAGTAACCACTTAATAATAAAATTAGCGAATGCCAAAATTTTAAAAAAGCATACAAGGAACTACAAACCAACAAATATAACGACTACAAAACATGATAATAAACACACGAGTACAGCAAAAGATATACCCGAATATAATGTCGGGTCACATACAATACAATAACCAGATAATAAAATCATAAAAGGGCTACATGTAAATACCACCATTGGGTATACACCCGAAATACAAAAATGGATCCTTAACTAGATTTAAAAAAAAAAAAGAAGCGACTATAATAAAATCCTGTAACATTCTGCATCTACTACAGCTCTAAGGACTCGGGACATAATAGGCATCACTAGCGTCCTTGCGGAGGGACACCTAATATAATACAATATATGTATAGCAAGAGAAAAGATATAAACGGGCCAGAGCCCAAGGTTTGAAAATAATTTTAGCAAGCGAATTAAAATGCATAATAATTATGAATGCACAAATTTAATAATTAAAGTGGTGTCGCACTCTATTGGGACTCAAACTCACCCCTCATCTATAGAGCGCACCTAATGTAGGCATATGAACCTCAATAAGCTATCTGATACATTCTAGGGATAATTCAACTTATACCTATACATAATCATCCTTCGTGTAATTCACTATATCTAAAGCATACCCATATATCTACTTCTCCTATCGTCTCCTAAGTTTACGCCCAAACTTATACATTAATATATATCTCCATATATTTTATCTAATTCTAATTTTAACTTTCACAAGTTATTAACATAAGATATTATACGTCAATTAATGCTAGAAAAATTCTCCCGCTATTTTACATAAACCCAAGAACTAAGGACCAAACATCTCCCCACGCCCAACATTGCGCTAAGTTTCGTCTGTGGGAGTCTCGCAAAGAAAAATCCAAATAAGGAACCCCCCCGATACACTACCACCTAACATTCTCGCTTGTGGGAATCCGTTAGGCCCTCGGTCCATAGTACGCACCCCTTAGTTCCCTTCTATCGGCATAAGATCATACTCATCCACCCTCATTCTAGAAAGAACAAAACGTAATATACATATTTATAACTTTCTCTAGTTATAATATTAAGATATCACACACTACGTTTACCATTAGTATAATATTACACTCCTATTATACCATAATATCCATACCATAACCAACACACATACATATCACACATAATATATGTACACTAATAGTCTCTATAATGCTATCATCTTCGAAGTACTTGCTCACATGTCCCTGGGTTACCACCGGTCGGACTAACTCCCACCGACTTGGTAAAAAACCTAATCACAACAAATGGGAAACGTCCATAGTTCCTAACCTGAGAGCAAGATAAATCATATCCAAGACGTCTTACCCCCTACCTCACTCATGGTAAAATACTAGACACTATGACCTGGGGATTATACTCTCCCTGCTCCTTAAGCCAGGGGGATTCACCCACATCATGCAACTTCCCATGATAGCACTAGAGGGGTATGCACCACATAATATATATCATACACACCAGATATATATATGCACGTGCACATCATATACAAACCATCACACAAGGTATTCACACTCACACCATATATATATATATATATATATATATATATATATACCATCTCATGTCTACATGTATAAAAGTAATGAATCCGGCTATATGTATATATCTCTCATACCTTCCCAATTCATTTATTATTCAATCCCTCACTTGAAGCTTACTTATCCATCACACCTATGATATGAATAGTCACCCAATTTAATTAACACTAAGGACACACAACCTCTCTCATCTAGTCCATATCCATCGTTAAGTCAATTCCTACGACCCACAGAATCTACGAGAGGATTTGTCATGTTAAATTCCCAAATATGCCTCACTAATAGCCTGAAACCATCATCAAAAGAATCCTCATTCCTTGGAAGATTTACTAAAAAAAAGCAACATAATTTACTCTTATATATACCTCTATTATACCCCCCAAAGTGGCCCCTCTTTTGTATCCTAATAGGAACCCTCATGACATCTTAAAAAACTTGTTTACTACACTATATTGGAGGGTCCATAAGTAATAAAACCAATTGAGAAGGGTTAAAACAAGAACTGGAAAAATGTAATGACCGGTCCGGACCGATAGTCCCCAAAAACGAATCGGTCTATTCCTAAAATTCGACAGAAGAATTTTAATGACCGAACCGATCTTTTGCTTCTTAAAAATGAATCGGTCCGGTGATGTACAAATTTTTTTCCTACTAGATTGTTCTTCATCTCAAACAAACCCCTTTTTCCCATAAAATCTTAACACCATAGATCACCCAAAAATAGGAACTCAACCATGATTTCTAACGTCAAAACCCACATACATATTATCCCAACTAATTTTTTTTTATCATCAAATCCATAAATATATCACTAATTGCAAGATTTACTTATCAAATTCTAGTGTTTAATTATAGCTCAAAAGCAACTAAATCACCAAAAAATTATGAAATAACCCACACACACAATCACTTAGCAAGTTTAATCACTTGCCTCAAAGTTGTAGAGGTTGAATCTTCATTGAAATCAAGGATTTGAGCCAAAAATCTCCAAAGCTCCAAGTTTCTCCTATATTCTTCTCATCCTCTTATTCTTTTGCTCTCTCTATTTCTCTCTCTCTCTCTCTCTCTCTCTCTCCCTCTAGGGTTTTCTCATAAAAATGAGATAAGCCTAACTCTAACTAGACTAAATAACCCTTATCTTTGACAACTCCAAACTTTAAATGATAATACACATTTAAAATGACTCGTATACCCCAATTCGAGTCTAATTAGCCCAAAAAGACCGTGGAACCAAAATAAAACCCCTGGGCAATCATTTTGACTATCTCGACCCACCCCGGATCAACCGTGCACTCTAAATTTACATCCGCGACTCCAAATAAAATAAATTTATTTCACCCCCAAAATTAAATTCATATGTCCTTGAACACATGGGGTGTTACAATCTCCCCTCCTTATAAAGAATTTCGTCCCCGAAATTTGGATAAGTCGATAATTCAAATATCCAATTTACCTTCATGATTGCTACACCGATCTCTACCACTCTCCAATAGTGAATTCATTAAAATAATATACAACCAGGGTGCCCATACACAATCATATGCCTGAAATAACCAAGGCACTAACCCATGAACTAATCTCAGTCCCATATCACCACAGGGATACTCTAACTCCTAACAAATTAATCCATTAAATCATACTAAAATAATAATAATAATTTAAAAAAATGTCTGAAGATCTAACCTTTCTCAATTCCCGGCATTCGCTACTTTCATGCGGGGGAGGTCTCACAAGCGAAATCCAAACAAGGAACCCTCTCAATACACTACTCTGCAGCTATGTCATGGATAGAGATCGATCACACCAGGACTAAAGTTTTAAAAAGATTTTGAAATCAATTTATATGGCTCCATAGGCCTAATATATAATATATAAAATAATTTTATGTCTTCCGACACACAATTTAAATAATATGCCCAAGACATAAGGAGACAATCAATACGATGTTCTCACTAACATTAATTTCTCAACATGCACACAACCATGAGATAAAACTCTTCGCTCAACAATGAACCGCTAAATCTTGAATATCATAAAAAAAAACCGTTACATGCTTTCAAAATATCACCACAAGATAGACCCGTTCAGAACTGGGACATAGCAATTACAAGTATCTTACCAAACAATAAAACGATAGTCTTACCGTTACCACTCAACACAGTTTAACAGTTGCACTCTGGAGAAACCATAACTCTACTAGCACATCTCAAAACAATATATTCTCCCAAAAGATACCATCTAAGTGCCACACTTACCCTCTTTAAGGTAATAATATACACAACGTGGTTATAACATCCAACTACTTCGACCCACTCACGAATTCTAGAGATAACAATCTTACATGTGACGCTCCCAAAATCACTCAAATCATGACCTATACACATGGGAAAAATAATTTATAAGTTAACTCCATAATCTAACTGCCTAGCCTCATCCTTGGGTCCCTGATCAAAGTTCTCTTGTTTGAACCCGCCCATGAATTGCTGTAGGGGCTTTGCATCCAAACCCTCTTCAAATAGTTTCCCTCTACCTCTCTCAAGATAATCCCTCTTCCTATACCCTATCTCCCCACAGAAGAAACATTTCCCAGTAAATCCTTCCTGTCCACCCAGAGGAACAAAACGCTACTGCGACCATTGATAATTTTGTCTAGAGCCACTACCATCGAATTTAAAACCTCCTGAACGCTGCCTCTTACTCGAAGCCCCTAAATGGAGATTTTGATCCATTTGTCTATTTCTCTGCTACTGTGACAATTGTGGCCCACAAGCACCACCTTCTCCCGACTTACTTAACAAGTCCGAGTCCTCAGATTCCTTCTTCCCTTTTAAATGAAGACGATGGTGCTGACAATGTAATAATGACGCATTCATCACATCGGTAAAAGTCAGTAATGCCGAGTTCCCTAACAAATGCTATCGAATTCTCCAATATAAACCACCCAATAACTTTGATATACATTTCTCCTCCGTATTTACCTCGTCGGGCACAAAGTTCGCCAATTGGGTAAATTCCTCTTCATACTTCGCCACCGTCCAATCCCCCTGCTTTACCTCTAACAATCTACTCCTCATTTTCGTTTGAATTGCCGAAGGGAAATACTTATGATCGAGTCGAACCCAAAAATCTGATATAGACATTGTATCCTTCTGCTTTGACGTAGTCACCAACTCCCACCAATGCAGAGCCGTGCCCACTTATTTGTTTCTGAACATCACTACATTCCACCATACGAAGGTGACGTTGAATATCCTTCGTCCACTAACTTGCTATGAATATATCGGCTCCCCTTTTAAACTCTGGAGGATGGCCTTTTTGAAAAGATTTTCTAACTCTCTCTCATACAGACAGCCCCATGTAAGTTGGAGCTACCGGCAACGTAGGCTGTTACTGAGCCTCAGGAAATTATTAAGCCATGACATTCATGGCTGCATTGATTGCTTGGGACATAATGTTGGCAACCTCCGATGCAGTCATAGTCCCCTGAGGCAATTGGGGTTCCATATTCTCTGCCTTCTTAATTACTCTAGCCAAGCGACATCTTTTCGGCGACATCTGAAACAAGAGCGAACGGAATCAGCACTTAGTTCAAACAATTACGCATCACAGATGATCGTAAATGAAATATGAACACAACAATCCTAATAATAGGGCTTTATGTCAAGAAAGTTTATAGAAGAACGTATAAAACTCGCAAATATCCTAAGACCCTAGAACTTGATGCTCTGATACCACCTGTGACACCCCGCTTAAATTAATAAGGGGTGGCCATCCCTATACTAAGATAAAACAGGAATATCAAGTGGATCATTCTCAACATCAACTGTTAAATCTAAATAAAAACATAACTGACCACCCAATAATAAAATAAGCGGATGCCAAAATTTCAAAAAAACACACAAGTAACTACAAACCAACAAATTTAACGAGTACAAAACATGATAATAAACACACGAGTACAACAAAAGATATACCCGAATATATTATCGGGTCACGGACAATACAATAACCAGATGATAAAATCATAAAGATCTACATATAAATACCACCATTGGGTATACACCCGATATACAAAAATGGATCCTTAACTACATTTGCAAAAAAAAATAAGAAGCGGCTACAAAAAAATTCTGTAACATTCCGCATCTGCTACAGCTCCAAGGACTCTGGACAGAATAGGCATCATTGGCATCATTGCGGAGGGACACCTAATGTAATACAATATATGTATAGCAAGAGAAAATATATAAACGGGCCAGAGCCCGAGGTTTGAAAATATTTTTAGCAAGTGAATTAAAATGCATAATAATTACGAATGCACAAATTTCATAATTAAAGTGGTGTCTCACTCTCTTAGGACTCAACCTCACCCCTCATCTATCAAGCGCACCTAACGTATGCATATGAACCTCAAGAATCTACCCGATACATTTTAGGGATAATTCAACTTAAACCCACGCATAATCCTCCTTCGCATAACTCACTATATCTAAAACATAACCATAAATCTACTTCTCCTATTGTCTCCTAAGTTTACTCCCAAACGTATACATTAATATATACCTACATATATTTTATCAAAATCTAATTTTTAACCTTCACAAGTTATTAGCATAAGATATCCTACGCCAATTAATGCTAGAAATATTCTCCCACTATTTTACGTAAACCCAAAAACTAAGGACCAAACATATCCCCACACCAAATGTTGTGCTAAGTTTGATGCGTGGGAAGTCTCACAAAGTGAAATCTAAACAAGGAATCCCCCCGATAAATTACCACCTAACATTGTCGATCGTGGGAATTCGTTAGGCCTTAAGTCCATAGTATTCTCCCCTTACTTCCCGTCTATCGGAATAAGAGCATACTCATCCACCCTCATTCTAGAAAGAACCTAACATAATACACATCTTTATAACTTTCTATAGTTATAATATTAAGATATCACACACTATCTTTACCATTAGTATAATATTACACTCCTATTATACCATAATATCCATACCATAACCAACACATACATATCACACATAATATATGTACACTAATAGTCTCTATAATGCTATCATCTTCCAAGGAATCGCTCACATGTCCCTGGGTTACCAGCGGTCGGACTAACTCACACCGACTTGGTAAAAAACCTAATCACAACGAATGGGAAGCGACCATAGTTCCTAACCTGAGAGCAAGATGAATCATACCCCAGACATCTTACCCCTACCTCATGCATGGTAAAATATTGGATGCTATGACCTGGGGATTATACTCTCCCTGCTCCTCAAGCCAGGGGAATTCACCCACATCGCGCAACTTCCCATAATAGCACTAGAGGGGTATGCACCAAATAATATATATCACACACACCAGATATATATGCACATGCACATCATATACATACCATCACACAAGGTATACTCATTCACACCATATATATATATACATACCATCTCAGGTGCGCATGTATAAAAGTAATGAATCCGGCTATATGTATATATCTCTCATACCTTCCCAATTCATTTATTATTCAATCCCTCACTTGAAACTTACTTATCCATCACACCTATGATATGAATAGTCACCCAATTTAATTAACACTAAGGACACACGACCTCTCTCATCTAGTCCATATCCGTTGTTAAGTCAATTCCTATGACCCAGAGAATCTACGAGAGGATTCGGCATGTTATCCTCAAAAGAATACTGATTCCTTGGAGGATTTAATAAAAGAAAGCAACACAATTTACTCTTATATATACCTCAATTATAGCCCCCAAAGTGGCCCCTCTTTTGTATCCTAATAGCAACCCTCATGACATCTTAAAAAATATGTGTTACTACATTATATTTGAGGGTCCCTTTGTAATAAAACCAATTGAAAAGTTTAAAATAGGAAATGACAAAATGTAGTGATCGGACCGGATCGAGGGTTCCCAAAAATGAATCGATTCGGTTCCTAAAATTCGACAAAAGACTTTTAATGACCGGACCGATCTGGTGCCTCTTAAAAATGAACCGGTCTGGTGCTGTACCAATTTTTTCCTATGAGATTGTTCTTCATCTCAGCCGAACCCTTTTTTTCCTACCAAATCTTAACAGCGTAGATCACCCAAAAATAGGAACTCAACCATGATTTCTACCATCAAAACCCACATACATATAATCCCAGCTAATTTTTTTATCATCAAATCCATAAATATATCACTAATTGCAAGATTTACTTATCAAATTCTAGGGTTTAACCATTAATGCTCGAAATCAACTAAATTACCAACAAATTATGAAATAACTCTCACACACACACATCATTTAGCAAGTTTAATCACTTACCTCAAAGTTGTAGAGGTTAAATCTTCCTTGAAATCAAGGATTTGAGCCAAAAATCTCCAAAGCTCTAAGTTTCTCCTCTTTTCTTCGCTTCCTCTTCTTCCTTTGCTTTCTCTCTCTCCCTAAGGTTTTCTCACAAAAATGAAATAAGCCTAACTCTCCCACGACTAAATAACCCTTATCTTTGACAAATCCCAACTTTAAATGATAATACACACTTAAAATGACTCGTATACCCCAATTCGAGTCTAATTAGCCCAAAAATACCCCGAAACCCAAATAAAAGCCCCGAGCAGTCATTTTGACTATCTCGACCCATCTCGGATCAACCATGCCCTCTAAATTTACATGCGAGACTCCAAAGAATATAAATTTATTTCATCGCAAAAATTAAATTTCTATGTCCTCAAACACACGGGGTGTTACAAAACCTTTGGATAATAACTGGCTAGGCACACAACTAAAGTGGAACTTATACGTATATTGCAATAAATTCGTCTCTCAACGTCGG
The DNA here is from genome assembly GCA_949130495.1 of Sambucus nigra. Lineage (NCBI taxonomy): Eukaryota > Viridiplantae > Streptophyta > Magnoliopsida > Dipsacales > Adoxaceae > Sambucus > Sambucus nigra. Next base: position 618,652,527 of record OX422207.1, read on the forward strand.
AGACCATAGGCCCAATAGAAATATTACGCGGGATAACACGACAGTCTACTCCCTAGTTAATATTGATGCTTTTTCAATAAGAATAATGAACAAAAGTGTTGGGTAAACTGAATTGTTACAACGAATTGTTATGATACCAGTTATTTGGTGTGAATGGTGAAATTTGATCTAAATGATCATTATTAAAACAATCAGTTGATATAATAACATATAATTATGATAATTTCTACAGATACTTGGAATCAAATTTGGCTATCATTGAATGATATTAATAATAGTTAATAAATACGCAAAGTTTACTATTAAAGAGGTAAAAAAACCTAATTGCTCGGTATTTTGATCTTCTTATGGATCAAAAGAGGGTATCGAGAGGAGCTGGTACTTTATTCTCTGTATACGATGTTTAGGTAAATAAGTATTTGTTGGAATTGGGGTTGGGGTTGGGTTTGGTTAGTTTGTACAAAAAACTGTATCTTTTAAAGTTTTAGGGGTATAATTATAAATTACTTGGGAGTTTTAAATCTTGGACTTTGGGTAATATTTGAACTTTGGTAAAATATTTTAAAGTAATTGTTGACGCAAAAATTCTCCATCTACAAGGACCAATCAGAAAAGGACACATGTAATCTTATGTGGAAATATTCGGCACCCGAGGAGAGTTGATCGACACCCGAGGAGAGTTAGTCGGTACCCGAGGAGAGTTGGTCAGCACCCGAGGAGAGTTGGTCGGCATACCAACCAACACATAGCATACCAAGATACTTAGCGTGCAGAGCAACTAACCAGGAAGATCAAAGGATAACTATGCATTTAATGTGCATTAATGAATATGGCAACGCATTTAATGAGCCTTAACGTACATTTCTACTGTATCAATAGATGACAACACATAGCGTTTTCATATTGACAGCCTCAAGGCTATAAATACATGTATTCCCTTAACCAAGGGGACGAACAACTAAGAAACACCATACACAAGATACACATCTCTCTCTCTCTACACCACATTGTGCTATTGTAAACCCCTAGGAATAAAATAACAGTGGACGTAGGCTTTATTCATAGCCGAACCACTTTAAAAATCTTTGTCTCTTATGTGCTTGATTGGATTGCTTTCATCTATTTACCTGTGATCATAAAAATGGGATTCGGTCCAGTTTTTTGCATCAACAGATTGGCGTCGTTTGTGGGAACTTGTTACAAGCATTGTTCTCCATCAAAAGCTAAGTTTTTATTTTCTCTACGTATAATCAATTATACATACATCTTTTGATTCAATCATGATTTTTATGTTTATATACATAAATTAATTGTCCAATTTTTATCTGCAAAATATTGCATATCATGATTTTTAAATCATAACAGTTAGATTAATTCTTATTTAGAAATCTCAAAAATAGTGGATTTCATAAATCATAACTTTTTACTTGATTCTCAAGTTTCAATTTTATATCATGGAATAAATATTTTAAATGATTACATATACCAATATATACGATGATGATAAGATTTGATAATTTTCATTGTTGATTTTGAAATAATTTTTGAAAGATCTTTGATGACTATTCAAATTCCCATTATATTTTTAATCAGAGAATGGGAAAAGGTTAAAGACAATAAAAAGTTTTCTCATGGAAATAATGACCCAGATCTACTTTCTCTCTCTTCAAGTTTGAGTCTCTTTGTATTCATGTTTATGAACTATATACTTAATTTGGTTCATCTTCCATCGATGTCAATAAAGTCTCATTGATTGATTTTTGATATAAATTTGGTAATAACTTCGATCATTCAGCATATTTTTATCTCTCCAAATAGGGAATAGGAAGGGATCAATATAAAAAATAATGTTCTCTCACCTAAAAAACCATTACCCACCTCTTGTAAAAAAAATATATATATCATGACCATATCAAGACTCTGGGCACAAATTTGAGATGTTGGCTCCTCGTTCATCACATCACTGGGTTTCTTTGCCGAAATCACACGATATAGTGGATTAGAGAATTATTCATTTAATTAACATTCTTAATGCTTAAATTTTACATCGAATGTTATTTTTCTTATCTAAGGATTCGAGATATTCTGGTCAGCCATCCATATTGTTGGTCGGCATCATCTTGGGCCATCTTTTATTAAAGGGAAGCTTAAACAGACCATTTTGTTTGTCGGAGATAAGATGTGAAGATCCATCAACAACGTTGAAATAATTTTATCCAACTACGAGGTATCTTATTATTGGTCGGAGCCCCATATTGTAGCTCGGTGGAACCAATTGCAGGTCGACGATCATCTACTTCTTGATCGGCGACATCTCAGTCTTGTTCAGAGGGTTCAATTTACTGGTCGGAAACTATCCAACCATCCACTTCTTGGTCGGCGACATCTGATGTTGTTCGGTGACCATCTAACAGCTGATCTGCAATATCAATGCACCATTTTTGTTGATCGGCGAAATTGCTCAGCTGGTCGGGGACCATTTGCTTCTTGGTCGACACCATATATTCTATAACTTGAGATATCCTTAAATGTTGGTCGGCAACATCCATTCCGCTTGTCGGCAGCAGTAGAATCTTGGGGTATTAAAAAATGCGAAGCACCCCGAATATTTCTTTAAACACGAGTTCAGCTCGGGAACAAACAAGGGGCTGAAGTTTTTTTTTTAACTTGTGATCACCCCAAAAATATTTTTAAAACCAAGTGATAAATAATTTTCAAACATCAACTTGTACCTGATTAGTTTTTGGAGATTAAATAACTTTACAAAAAACTCTACGTCTTATTTATGATGCATATCTGATAAAAATTTGTCCATCTCACACTCATTTGGCACAAAAATATTATTTCATATTTTGAAATTTTTATTATTTTATGCTGATACACATCACATATTGTTTGGCCGAATAATTATTCTCATGATAATAATTATTTTCTCTAGTCTCGACAGGTGCTTGGGAAGCTTATTAAAATTTCATAGGGACGAGATTCAATCCCGATGAAAGCTCTTGTAAACCTCTAGAAAGTAGTATTGCTCGACATCAGGCAATTTTGCCTCGACATATCAGCCAACATATATTATTTCATTTTTTGAAATTAATATTTTTATTTCCCAAGCATATACATATCATATATTGATTGGATGAGTAAATTATTCTCATGCCTAATCAATTCAGCCTACACATATGGTAGAGCAAATTATTAATTTTTACAGGTACAAGATTCAACGCCGACGAATGCTCGGAAACAATCTGGAAACTATTATCATTTCACTCGGAGATATCGGCTCAAGCACAGATTATTCTATATCCGTTCGGATTCATATTTTATATTTATATCAGCATGGAGCTCGAAAAATTTCTTCTCTCTATATATATTCAGCTCCGAGGAGAACTATAACATTTATTATATGTCACCCCTAACGGATAGTTGGTCGGGGTAATTCTTATTTATATGCAGGCCCAGCAAAGTTCTCAGCCATATTCTTATCTTTTGGAAAATATTATTCTTATTCGGCATTATGCAATTGTGCCTTGACAAGATACTTATTCCGCTTTAAGGAGAATTACAACATTCGTTGTGTTTCACCCCCAACGGATAGTTGGTCGGATAATTCTTATTTATATTCAGGCCTGACTACGTTCTCGGCCATATTCTTATGTTCTGGAAGATCTTATTCTTGTTCGGCATTATATTATTATACCTCGACAGATCAACGAGGCACTTTATTATTTTTAATTATTCTTTATATCTATTTGGATACATATTCTATTCTTATTTCAGCATGGAGCTCGACAAATATTTATAATCATATATTATTCCCAACAATCTGTTGGTCAGCTCCAAGGATGTCTCCAGCATTTATTATATTTTATTCCCAACAATCTGTTGGTTAGCGCCGAGGAGGTCTCCAGCATTTATTATATTTTATTCCCAACAATCTATTGGTCAGCGCCGAGGAGGTCTCCAGCATTTATTATATTTTATTCCCAACAATCTGTTGGTCAGCGCTAAGGAGGTCTCCAGCATTTATTATATTCCCAACAATCTGTTGGTCAGCGCCGAGGAGGTCTCCAGCATTTATTATATCTTATTCTATTCCCAACAATCTGTTGGTCAGCTCCGAGGAAGTCTCTATCATTTATTATCAAAAATGTATTCCTCCGGGAAGTAAAACTATGTATTCCTTCGGGAAGTAAAACTATGTATTCCTCCGGGAAGTAAATGTATTCCTCCGGGAATTAAAACTATGTATTCCTCCGGGAAGTAAAACTATGTATTCCTCCGGGAAGTAAAACTATATATTCCTCCGGGAAGTAAATGTATTCCTCCGGGAAGTAAAACTATGTATTCCTCCGGGAAGTAAAACTATGTATTCCTCCGGGAATTAAATGTATTCCTCCGGGAAGTAAAACTATGTATTCCTCCGGGAAGTAAAAGTATGTATTCCTCCGGGAAGTAAAACTATGTATTCCTCCGGGAAGTAAAACTATGCCAACTTATGTTGGTTAGGAAGTAAATGTATTCCTCGGTAAGTAAAAGTATTCCTAAAAATGCCAAATAAGGTTGGATAGGAAGAAAAATATTTTCCAAAAAGTGCCAAAGTTGGTCGGGAATCAATCTCCATCAACTCCAGTTGGTTGAACAGCAGACATCAGGTGGAGCAAATGTTATTGTCTATGCAAAATAAGAAAATTTATCAAATAACATACTTCAAGGCCAAGAAAGCATTCAAAGATCATATTCCACACTTGGGGGATCTATTAAAAATCCAGTTGTTCATTCGGTGGCACATTCTCATAACATCATGCAGTCGAGCATCAGATTCAGCCCCAACTAATTATCATTCAGAAGTTATTTTTCTTGCTCAGGAGCTAATTTTGCTTATGAAGTTCAGGAGGCATATTCAGGAGTTATTATGCACATGCTATTGAAGTTCAAGAGGCTATTGAAGTTCAGGAGGCATATTCAGGAGTTATTATGCAAATTCAGGAGTCAGATTCAACATCTACATCACTGAGATCTAACTACTACTGTCCCGACCAATACTGAAGAAGAAGTTGTATGAAAATATTTTGAAGTCCACCACTAGCTTGGTACTAATCAGATTGAAAAGTTGGGTTCAAAAGCTAGTATGTTGCTCGACGAAGTATTCAGAGGAGCATAAATCAGAAAAATCAAGTGCGTGAAGTTAGTACTCAATTGCTCGGCACAGGAGGCAGTTGGTCTGCTAGCAAACCAATCAACATACATGAAGATTATGACAAGCTACAAGCGGCATACTATGGCATGGCTGCATCCAAATTTCCAGGAGTGATACATAGCACACGGAGTTACTCAAAAGAAAGATTAGCAACCACCGATCAGCCTGCATCATATGTCGTCCAGGAGATAGTGCACTTTATGTTGAACAAATCAAGAAGGCAGATCAAGAATTTCACGAGCACCGAGCAACACTGCAGAATAAATACTCCATCCTTTCAGTGAACCATCAAGCATGGAGCATTGGGGGCTTCTGTTGACGTAAAAATTCTCCATCTACGAGGACCAATCAGAAAAGGACACATGTAATCCTATGTGGCAATATTCGGCACCCGAGGAGAGTTGATCGACACCCGAGGAGAGTTAGTCGGTACCCGAGGAGAGTTGGTCAGCACCCGAGGAAAGTTGGTCGGCATACCAACCAACACATAGCATACCAAGATACTTAGCGTGCAGAGCAACTAACCAGGAAGATCAAAGGATAACTATGCATTTAATGTGCATTAATGAAGATGACAACGCATTTAATGAGCCTTAATGTACAATTCTACTGTATCAATAGATGACAACACATAGCGTTTTCATATTGACAGCCTCAAGGCTATAAATACATGTATTCCCTTAACCAAGGGGACGGACAACTAAGAAACACCATACACAAGATACACATCTCTCTCTCTCTACACCACATTGTACTATTGTAAACCCCTGGGAATAAAATAACAGTGGACGTAGGCTTTATTCATAGCCGAACCACTTTAAAAATCTTTGTCTCTTATGTGCTTGATTGGATTACTTTCATCTATTTACCTGTGATCATAAAAATGGGATTCGGTCCAGTTTTTTGCATCAAGAGTAATTATAAACAAAGTTTGGGATTCAAATTCATAAGTTCAAAAAGTCAGGAGGGGTCAAATTATAATTTAGGATTAATATTTCAAACTTAAAACCTCATTTTTACATAGCTTTAGCTAGGCTTGACCAAACATGGAGTTATCTTATACCATTTTGACTAGATAATAAAATTAAAATATAGGAAAAACTTTTTAAAAAATTTGACTGGCCACGCGCTCTCACGCGTGTGGTAAAGGTTCCTGGTCAAATAGTTCATCTTCGACCTCTCGATTTTTTATTTTCAGATTTCAGGTTTTTGACAAAGATATCGCCTTCATTTCTAAACCATTTGAGATGATTTCTAAACAAAGTCAACCCAAATTTTCGTAAGGAATTGAAATATACAGGTTTTATGGGTTGAGATGCAGTATATCGTAAGTTCTATAAATGTGCATTTTGTCGAATTTTTTACTTAACATTCGTGGCTTTCACGAATATGGAAGGGATTCTTATGAACATAATTTGGTTCAGTTATGTTAAGGAGTAGTTTGGATTAGATTTCATGGTTTGAAGTGGAATATATAAAGAGAATTTGGGACTTTGAGTTTTTAGGTTTAGAAAACACTTTGAATCAATTAGAGCTTGTTATGAATTTTCATGGGGTTTGATCATTGCACTAGAGTTCCTAAGGTTCTACTGAAGATATGCAAATCTTTAAACATGTGTTTTAAGCATTATTTTGAAGTTCGACATTATTGCTCAAGCTTTAGTGGTGGAATTTTCATATATATTCCCCTAGGGCCTGTTTTACACGTAAAGTTTCTACTATTGGATGTATTCTAACGTTATAAGAACACAAAATTCATTTGATATTTAAAGAACTGAATGTAATGCATAAAATTATGGGTTACCTGTTATGAGAAAAAAAATGAGTTTTTGAAGCTAATGATGAGTTGAGTTTTTAAGGTTGAACTCATGGGTTTTTTATAGTGTTAGATGAGGGGAGTTGATAGGTTTAGATGGGAGGTGGATTTGAACTAAATTTAGAGAGTTTTATATCTTAGCTATTGAACCTCGCATATTTGAATGGTTCAAACATGAAATATTTATCATTTAGTGATTATGTAGGGCTTAGGTGGACATGGGCCTGTGTGTAAATAACAAATATTAGGTTTTCAATCCTTGATTGATAATGTTTGTACTTATATAGCCTCAAAAGTGTATTTTAGTAAAGTTTAGAGGTACTTTTATAATATCAAAAAGTTATAGGGGCTAGAAATAATATTGATTTTTATTGGAGAAATTTGGGAGAAATAATATTTATTTATATTGGAGAAATTTAATTAATTTGGGAGAAATAATATTTATTTATATTGGGGAAATTTTAACTTGGCAATTGAGGTCAAAATTGAGGATGTTAAAAAGTATTTGGAATGGTGATTATGAGTGTGCGGTTGAAATGACTGTACTTGGGTCTTATTTGGGTTCTGGGAGATTTTTAAGTTCATTTGGCTCGAATTGGAGTAACCGAGTCATTTAAAGTGTGTATTATCATTTAAAGTTGGGTATCTTGGATTTAAGGCTTAAAAGCCTACGTGAGAAGCCATTCTTATTTGAGAGAAAAGCGAAAAGCCCTAGAGAGAGAGAGAGAGAGAGAGAGAGAGAGAAGAGGAAAGGAAGAAGAGAAACAGAAGAAAAGCTTGGAGATTTTGGCTATTAGGCGATTTTTGAGGAAGATCCAACCTCTACAACATTGAGGCAAGTGATTAAACTTGCTAAATAATTATTGTGCATCTTTTATTTCATGATTTGTGGATAAAAATTATGGATTTTGGGTTTAAGGCGTTAAAACCTAGATTTTGAGTAAATCTTGCATTTGAGGTGTGGGTATATGGATTTTGTGTTTTAAAACTTATTGGGTAGAAATATATTGAGTTTTGATGCTAGATATATGTTTGGGTTGAATAGAAATGGTAAGAAGATGATAAATATGATTTTTGGGAATTTTAGGCTCTTGATAAAAATAGCCATTTTCGTAGCTTCTAAATAGGCCAAATCGATTCGGCGCCCATTCTGAATCGATTCAAAATGTTCCAGCTTTCCAGGTCTGAGTGACCGAATCGATTCGAACCCAAAGCCAAATCGATTTGGCCTAAGACAGGTTCCCAGGTCTTTTGTACCGAATCGATTCGCATTAGGGGGCGAATTGATTCGGATTGGGCTCAAATCGATTCGGAAATAGGGCTATTTTGTGGGGATTTTCTAGAGTGAGTTTCCCTCCGTTTAGTTTGGGTTTATCGATTGGTAACCTTCACATAAGTTATGAGAAGTATGTTTTTGAGACTTTTAGGGAGTTTCCCTTAAGATGAATTGTTGGAGTCATATTGAGTTATTCCGAGAGAATACCAATTGGTGATTATCGTATCGACTAGTGGGAAGTCCCACTATCATTGAGATTTTTGTTTGGATATAATTAAGGGTCTATAAGAGAGAGGCAAGATGCGCGTAGCGATGTTGGACTTTTGGATTAAATCACAAAGGTGATAAAGTTAATGGTTCGTATGATCGATTGAACCATAATATGGATTGGGGTTAATGATTGTTGATCGGTGTGTATTCGGATGTAGATGGTATCCTTAAGGTTGATTAAATTGGGAGACTTTTCATATTCATAGGTGTAATGGATGAGCTTCAAGTGAGGGATCGTGTTTTGAATAATGGGATAGTATGCGAGTTAACAACGATTAGTATATCGAGAGTAATATACCTATATATGAAAATTATTTCTTTCATACATATGAGCATAAAAGAGTATGTATATCTATATGGTGAAATTGTATATACCTTGTGTGATGGTTTGTATATATATGATGTGATTGTAGGTATATCTAGTGTGAATGATATATATATATATATGCATATGCATATTGTGTTGGCATACCCTCCAGTGCTATCATGGAAAGTTGCGTGATGTGGGTGAGGCCCCTGGCTTGAGGAGCAGGGTGCGTATAGTCCCCAGGTCACAGTAGTTCATTATTTATTGTGTGATTTTCTTTGGGGTTGATTAGTCTTGGGTATGATTCGTTCTCACTTTCCAGTTAGGAACTATAACCGCTTCCCATACGTTGTGAATTATTTTATTTTACCATAGCGGTGTGATAATAATCCGATATATGGTAACTCGGGATAAAGTGAGTAATTCCTGGAAGATGATAGCATTGTGAAGTATTTTTATATCCATGTGTGACTGGATTTTGGATAATTATATGTACACTAAATGTGTTATGTGTACTTGATTGTTAGGGTTGTATGGTTGTGCTTTATAACTAGAGTAATGTTATAGACCCCTAAAAGGTTCGGAGCATTATCTTATTTATGTGATTAGAGATTATTGATCCTTATATGTATTCATAGTTATGTGTGGGGTACCGAGGGCGTAATGGATCTCAACGACCAATATTGTCAAGGAGTGGTGTATCGGGGGGTTCCTTGTTTGAATTTCGCTTGCGAGACGTCCCACGCACGAAACACAGTGCAATATTGGGAGTGGGGAGAAGTTTAGTCCTTAGTACTCATATTTATACGTTATAGTGAAACAATGCTTTATGAGAATAAACTGGAGTAATATATATATATATATATATATATATATATATATATATATATATATATATATATATATATATATATATATATATATATATATATATATATTAAATTAGTAATTGGGGTTATTTACGTCGTGCATTGAGGGCATAATGAATCTCGACGATCAACATTGACAAGGAGTAGTGTATCAGGGGGTTCCTTGTTTGGGTTTCGCTTTGCGAGACGTCCCACGCACGAAACACAGTGCAATGTTGAGAGTTGGGAAAAGTTTAGTCCTTAGCATTTAAATGCTAATAACTCGTGTATGTCAATATCTAGAATCAGCTAAATTCTAGTAGAGATATGTATATGTATATTTATAAGTTAATATAATTTTAGATGTACATGGGGTGAGTTAGAATAGGAAGTTTATGAATTTATTTTAGATGATGGGTTACGCAAGTGTGATTTGGGCGTAGGCTAGACTAAATTGTCCCTAGAAAGAATTGGGTAGTTATTTGAAGATCATGTGCATACGTTTAGGTGCGCGAACTAGTTAAGAGGTGAGTTGGATTTTTCTGGAGCTTGCAACTCCACCTTAAATCATGTTATATTGCATTTATAATTATTATGCATTTTAATGCACTTGCTAAAATATTTTCACACCTCGAGCTCTGACCTGTTTATATTTTCCTCGTGCTATATATATTGTATTATATTAGATGTTCCTCCGCAAGGACGCTATTGATGTTTTCTACCCAGTGTATGCGTGGAGTTGTAGCAGTTGCGGACTGTTGTGGGATTTTGTTTTATCCATTTACTATCTTTTGTAAATCTAGATTAGGACTCGGTTTGTATATCGAGTTTATACCCAAGTGTTGTAGATAGCACTTTTATATTTCCTTGCTCAGTTTATTGTATTGTCTGTGACCCGACAGCATATTCGGGTATTTAATTTTGTGAACTTATGTTGTAATTTAGAATTATATCTTTTTATTATCATCGTGAGCATATGATATCATGTTTAGTAGTTACTATGTTGTTGGATGGTTATTGTTTTGTATGTTTTAAATTTTTGGCACCTGCTTCTTATAGTTTTGGGTAGTTAGCTATGCTTATATTAGTATCATAAGTAGATCCTAAGAATGATCCACTTGAGATTCCTGATTAATTATAGTATAGGGCTGGCCACCCATTATTATTTTAAGTGGAGGCGCCAAGAGAACCGGCCAATAACTCTGACTAGTAGTTAAATTATCGAAAGGGTTAAACCCATTGGTTGAGATTTCAAGACGAACGTTGAATAGTTCCTTTGCAAATTCATGGTGTGGTGCGTTTGAAATTTTCTAGATGGGTGAATCAACTGGATGACGAATCAAATTCAAATCCACCTCACATCAAGCATGCCATGTCATTGCCTTCGCTATCCACGGTACAGTAAAAATCCATTTTAATCTTGGACCAAGTTGAAAATACTTTAAAACCTTTTGTGGGACTTGCGAGCACTTACGATGTCTTAATGCTCACTGCAGTACAATATGGAATCATACTTGCATTCATGAATAGATTTGTATTTCAAACTCAAACCCTTCATGCTCTTCTTCATGGTTGGATAACTATCTAGTAATGTGTTCTCTTTGGGGAGAATATCTTTAACCCACTTAAGAATTTCGGTTACACTGTTCCCAGAAAAACCGAATTGACTCTTCAAATTATGCAAACTAATCATTGCATATAATGTCGAGTGATGTTCATCTCAATCTTTATACAATGGTCTAGCTGTATCGGCTTTCAACCGTATGTATTCCCGATCTCCTGGAAGTTCAACATCAAAATATTCATTTAGTTGACCATAATGAGAATTATTTGTATGAATTGGTTGAGGGTTTTGAAGGTTGTGGAGTCCGTAAGCATCATCAATTAAGTAGATCAATGGACGATGTGTTGGTGAATCAAGTACCACTTCCACTCGTTGGGGTTCCATTACGCGGTTGGTACCGAAAAATCTTCCAAAACATAAGGTATATTTTTTTCACCATGGTATGTCCATATTGTATAGTCTAGACAGATTAACCATTGCTTTAAATGAAACTCAACGTATTCCTATGACTTATATCTTTTGTTCATACAACGGGTGCAAGAACACGAAATCAATTCACTTTTACGATTTTTGAAAGCTTATTTCGCAAATTCTTGAATTCCATTTACATGATTATTTGAAATTCGGTTAGTCTCTCCCATCTATTCTTTGTATAGTGGGAAATCCATGTAATAATCTTCAAATTCTAGTCCTATGGATATAGGGTAAAAAATATTATTACAACTGAAACGAAAATAATATTCTTACAACTGAAGCAATAAAAAAATATTAATAAAACTAAGACAAAACTAATATTCTTAAACTGAAAACAAAATATTCCTACAAGTGAAACAAAAAAAATTTATTACAATTGAAACGAAAGAAAATATTATTACAACTGAAACAAAACAAAATACTAATTGATCTTTTCGAACAGATAAATTGGCCAACCAAGAAAAGAGTTTGCAAAATTCCTCAATTCCAGCCCATCCCCAACCTTCAACGAACACATGTAAATCTCTGAAATCGATGTATATTAAATCCACCAGTATTTTATCCTCACCCGTCTCTAAAGGGCGGTTGTGTATGAGAGTTTTGACAATCCTAGAGATGAGTGTTAACACCCCAACAACCCTCTTATTTCTCAGGTCTTTGAAATAGTACTTTTTTCCATAGTCACTGTGAGTTGATGATGATGATGCAAGTCCCGTGAGAGGCGGAGGCACAGAGAATGGGAATTTTGGATGAGGCAGCATTTGGGAGGGGAATGTTGGATGAGGCAACATTTGGGAGGGGCATGTTGGATGAGGTATTTGGGAAGGAGGAGGGTGAGGGTAAGGGTAACCTTGAGGAGGGAGCATTGGGGTCCCATAATTTTGGAAAAGGAACACAAGTTACCAAATTTGATTCGTCAACATTCCCTGGTTATTTTTTTATATCCTAGACATCCCCATCGGTCGTGAACTGTCGTTCCTCACTATACGAGAAATGAGTATTGATCGAAGAAAACTCGTCCACGAGAGGTGCGATCTGTTGAAATTTATTTTGACATATGTGAGCCAACACCTCTCGACCTCCACCTTTTGTCCTTTCTAAAAATCCGGGTTAGGGCATCATTTCCTAGGTCAATGTCATCATTAGGGCTCGAACCTGACTGATTGTTAATGGCCTCTATTTATTCTATGGTCTCAGCCAAGTGCGGCAGGAATTTATTATCTTTGCCCCATTGAGCATGAACGAATAAGTTGGACTGATTTGATTTTTACCCGCATCTAGACCATCCTTTGTCCTACTCGCCCATTCATTCTTTAAATCCTCATAGGATTTGGATCCCAACCTGTGGATATCAATTTTGTGTGCCCTATTTTTTTATTTTTCTCCCTTTAGATGTACCTTTTCTCCATCGTCTCATTCTCGAAAAACTTATTCCACTGCTCCACTGGCATTTCAACATTGGGAGGCACTTTCTCTTTCAAAGATAAAATATCGAAGCTCGTTGCCTCGTTCGAGAAATGTTTCTTCTGAAGGTTTCTCCTGTATGTCCTCAATGATTCAGCAACCTGAGATAGAAGCTTATTCTTGGAATGATTGGGAAATGAGAAATACTTGCATAGTTGATCGTATATGTCATATTGGACGGTTTGATCAACCAGGTTCTAGTTGTTTGGTCCACCTACCCCCACAGTCATTTTTTCCAAATCCAAACACTGGGCTTTAAATTTCATCATGTCATTCTTATCACCCATCGGGTTATTCTCAAGAAGGGAGAACCCAATGGGCTTCTTTGGGGTTGAGCGGGAGACATTGACAATGTTGGATGGGGGTGGTGGAGCAACAAGAGTGCTGGATGAAGACGCCGTAGGAGTTGGACTTAGTGAGGAGGGAACCATTGGTGGAGTTGTTTATTCCTCACCAATTGGTGTTGAGAATTCGGTTGTGCATGAGATGGTGAACCTCGTTGCGGTGTCTCCTCGGCACTTTGTTCCCTTGGATTGTTTCCTCCCGACATTATCTACAAAAATGAAAAATCATAAATGACTTAAAAATTATAATAAGAAATTATAATTAATTAATCAAGCTTATGACTATATATATACCTTTTCAAAGTACGATTTATAATATGTTCAATGTCCCTGATCTCAATCCATTTGGTTTTAGTTTTTAAGAAGCTATAAATTTTTGCACGTGGCCAACTAGGAGGAAGGGTATCTATGATTGATGTGTAGATATCCGTGACATGAACTCTGAATCCCATCCTTTTCAACCTGTTGGTAAGATTCAATTTAACATTCATATGGTGCGAGATATCACAGTCTATGTCAATGCTCTCTGTACACAGATGTATCCATAACGGGTGGATTTTTCTTCACCTTCTCCAACAACGTAACCAAGGTCGGGGCTACATCGGGATTATGTGTGTGAAATATAGTTTGTATAAGATCATCCCTGTCTTTGGTAGGGAAAATAAAATACAATCGAACAGGTAATATTTCTGGAAATTAACTCCAAAATTTATGAGGTAGTTAAATTATTCGATCTTTTTATTTCCATACTTATAAATTGGAGTACCTTCTATATGATGCTCATTAATAAAAGAGTTATGTTTGCGGTCCAATTGTAACCTCTCTATCTGTTGTTGCCAGTGATTATCACCATGCATCATTTTTCCTGAGAAAATATACGAGGCCGTGAATATGAGTCCTAAGGTATAAGGGTATATTAGTTTGATTAAGGTTTAGATCATAAAGAAAGGATTTTGAGTATATTAGTTTGATTAGGGCACGGAACCTAAAATACTCAATTACTTTCAAACTATAAATAAATACCAATCCTTAAATGACAATACTCTTAAATAATGTAATTTATTTTAATCCCTAAGTAACCATATTTAGTTAATACTAATAACCCCTAAGTAACCATATCTATTTTAATCCCTAATTAACCACATTCAGTCGATACTAATAATACTCAATTAATTTCAAACTCTAAGTAAATTTCAAGCCCTAAATGACATTACCCTTAAATAATGCATTTAATTTCAAACTCTAAATAACAATTCCAAATAATGTTAACAATACCCAATAAATAGTGCAATAAATTTCAATCCCTAAATATAACATTAATTTTCTTGAAAAAAATGTATACACACATACACACACATTTACACACATTCACAGAAATATACACACACATACAAATGCATATACACAGGTAGACACACATACACTCACAAACATACAAATACACATAAATACACAAATATACATTAGGGTTTGACACAACAAGAAAAAAAATTAGGGTTTACCTTTGAGATTGAGAGAGAGATTGAGAGATCGTCGAAATTAGGGTTTAAGAATCCCCGAAAGAGAGAGAGCGAGCGAGCGAGAGAGAGAGAGAGAGAGAGAGAGAGAGAGAGAGAGAGAGATTGACGCGGGAAGAAATGAAATGAAGGTGGTGGGTTTTATTATAAGGAGAGTGTCCACGGCCTAGAGTCGTGACCCATTACCATGACCCTTAAATTTTTTCCACATCAGCGCGTAGGCAAGCATGTGGTCACGGCTAAGGGCCATGATTCACGCGCGTGAACAAATTGATATGGTCAAGGCCCAAAGTTATGACCATATGGGTGTGAATTTTGGCTTTGTTCGGGGCCCTTATCTGTGACCCTATCGTGACCAAACTTGGTGGTAACTTTAGCGCGAATTTGGCATCATGAGGCTCACGACCTGGTCACGGCCTATGTCTGTGACCCATGTTGGTAAGGGATTTGGTCTGTGACCATGCCCAATATCATACATGACCACATTGTGTTATGTATATGGTCACACAAAAAGTTGACGTGGTTACGTCTTTGGGCTATGACCCCATGGGGGTGACCATTCACAGGATTTAGTGTAGTGAATCCTAATCTCACTGAAAGGATATACACCCCACTAGTCCATCACAATGATGTAAGTTCGGACCAAAAAGTCCATGCCTCTAAAACATTCAAATTTTCAATAAGTACGCATCCTAATATTAGGTTTTCAAGCTAATGTATATACTAAAAATAATCTCGTTTAAACCAATAAATTCCCCAATTATCCAAATAACCCAAACACCAATTTCTAACATCTAAAATGATTAAAATTCATCTCAATTATAAAATTATAAAAAGTCTATAGGCTAACGCATCCTAGCCTTAAGCCCCAATATCCAATAATCTAACCAAAATAAACAAAAACCCACAGTATAGATCGTTCGACAACGTAGGGTTGATTGATCGATCATCCACAAAATTGAACATTTCTCCCTTATTACTTGATTCATCATCTTTAAACCCCACTTTGTCACTTTAAACCTCCATTAATGAAATTTGAAGCTTTATCTAAGCCCTTAACTAACATCCAAACAATAAAATCACATCATGCAAACAATTAGAACCTATTTCTAATATTAAATCCCAAGTCTTCATCAAGATTCAAAGAAAAACTCAATTTCCTATTCAACAACCCTAGATTTATCATTTCATCAATTAACTGCTAATTTCGAAGGATTAATACACATAATCAAAGGGCTATTAATTATTTTACAATAGAAAACATATTTGAACAAATTTCTAACATTCTTAGTTCCAATTCACGATAGAATCAATCAAATTAAGAAGGAATATATCCGAAGTACTATCCTGATTAGGTTAATGAGAAATTAATAATTTAAATAATTCAAATCAAATTTAGTTAATGATTATATTGAGCATTTAATGAAAATTTATAGTCTTAACACACATGCAATAATAATTTGATTCTATATAAACTTGTCTCAATTAATTTATGGAGAGAGCCAAATCAAGACCTTCCAAATATCTCATTTTCTATTTAAGTTACTCTTCGTTAATCACATTCTGTCTCGCAAATTGTGGTTTGTGATAAAATTAGGTCCATAACCAAACCTTTTAATCTTGAAATTAGGTTTGGGCCCCAAATGGGCTCACCTAAAAGAGTTGAAATTCAACTCCAACTGACATCAAACATTATCCAAGCCTTATACTAACCTAATAGACCTATAATTATTCATTTAAATTAAAAATGAGCATTCTACACATCCAAGAAACTGAATACATAATATATCCAAAACAAATAACTAACAACTAAGTTATCTAATAATTAAGAGATACGAGTCCAAATATTGAAGTACTTAATTAATGAATAATCGTGTCTTAAATAATATTTCAAAATCGAATTCAATAAAACATAAAATTATAAACATTGATATCGTGTCATAATAATCACACGTGGAAAAGCATTCTTCCCCTCTTAAACAAGAAATTTCTTCCTCGAAATTCGAATTCGTTGTAGTCCTAGTCGAAATCCTAGGAACGTCTAACTTGTAGTGTCCTCACAGTACTGAAAAATAATCTACTCAATCTATTACCTAGCATTTAATATGACCCGTATCATAATTAATCACGTTCGAGTATACTCTAAACCAAACTAACATAATCATTCATACACCAACTTTTCACTCAAGGATCCCTTTTGGCACGTACTCATAAAAAAGCATCGTGCACACTGTTCGTGATAAGGTAAGGTCAAATGATACCATCCTCACCCTATCTAAGCTTTCTGAAATGGATTTCCCATTGAGTTACCTACTTCTTATTGGAGATCGAACACCACAAATTCCCACA
Source organism: Sambucus nigra (assembly GCA_949130495.1). Classification (NCBI taxonomy): domain Eukaryota; kingdom Viridiplantae; phylum Streptophyta; class Magnoliopsida; order Dipsacales; family Adoxaceae; genus Sambucus; species Sambucus nigra. The sequence goes on from OX422207.1 coordinate 618,669,956, forward strand.
GTTAGAGATCCTTAACAAAACCTGATCCTTCACCTGGACCTCCAAATGACGCTTTCGCTCTTCCTCAATTTCCATTACCTGCCCCGGTAAATTTTCACACGCTCTCCTGGGGGAAAATTTATCCCTCAAAGTTTTCCCATTACATCTTCACACGAATGGATTACTTACTCGTAGCTCTAATCGAGGTCAATCTAACTCCGAAGACCCTAAATGGTCATTTTTCCTCCTTGGGTGAAACAACAAACACGTGCCTTGGTCAAAATCACCTCTTGTAGTATGGGGGAACTTATGGAAAATTTTATCCCTAAAATCTAACCCTTTCCAGTCCTTACTCATAGGATGGAACCTCCTCTTAATTTGCACTTGAATACCATCTCTCGGTAGAACTTCAACACTTAGCCCTAATAACCCCTAACACAGATTTTGGTGTAGAGAACACTACTATTACACTACTCCTTGATAAAGATGTCGTCGCCCATCAGAGGGAATGTATCCTTCGTGAGGTCAAAAATCACTATTGATATGCCCGAACCATGTTCTGCTTGTAACACCTCATTATTTTATAAATAAAAAAGTCATAAATTTCTACTTATCGCTTACCGCGTTACGAGAATTAGTTGAGTTACGAATTTTAATGTCGATTAAAGAAATTAATTGTAATAATTTAAATATTTATGGTTATTAATGTATTACAATATCATAAGGATCAAAAAGGATATTAAAAATAATAATATAACGAAGGATTTTCATCAAAAAATAAAAGTGCTCATAAAAATTTGAAAGCATTCCACGAGATGTAAACTGTAATTCTGGACAACTTTCTCTTATTTGGCTTCTTTAAAAAAGTTATTAAACCCATATTAAGCGTATTTTTGTTTGAAGTATAGTAAATAAAAAAGAAATGAAGAAATTTTAGTTGGGTGGGCTGTCTACTTTTGACGATTTTCAGCCATTCTATAAGTATTTTCTACCCCTTTTGACATAGGATACGATCACTACATATTAAGGAGCCATTTAATATTGGTAGGGGTAATATAGGGTGGCTTATCAGGGGTTACCTACCCAATTTTCTTCTTCTTATAGAGAATGAAAATGTGCATTTTGTCTAATCCTAAAATACTCATTCTCTCCACCATTTTAAGTTAGAAAAAGTTTATGTATTCTCTATATACTACCACCTTACTATCCCACACAATTATCCTTCCATTATCAAGAGTTTCCAAGCACTATTGAGATGTTATTTTTGGCTTGGGAGAGGATTTCTTGAAGCACTCAAAATTTGGAGCTTGCTGGGATTTCGTTTCTACTTCTTCATCAAAGTTATTATCTTAAAGAGGTAGGGGTTCTATACTATTTTCAAGTTTGAATCAAAGCATGCTAGATATATGTAAATATGCAATACCCAAATGCTTTTTTATGCCTATCATCACTACATATGATATTATGCTGGAAAACATGTGATAAAAATATATGAAAGTAAAAGCAAGAAAAAAGGATAAGTTTTCGATGTCTAAGCTACGTACTTCTTCCACAAATCATGTTAAACTTGTTGATTTCATTATAAAATGTTATATTGAACTTATAAATAAATAGTAGGATGTGACACCCCGCCTAATTAAATACCGGGTGCTGAGTCCTTTATTAAACTAAAAGAGGTTTCTCATCTGGTTCATTAGACTTAAAATATATGGGAAACGGGCCCTCCATTCGTAGACTTAAAAGACTAATACGTGTTCACTTGATTTAATGTTCTGTCTCTACTTGAACCAAATATTGAAGAAAATAGACTTGAGAAGGTTTGTAAAAAATTAAAACTCGAAGGGAGGATGGCAAATAATTGGAAGAATAATTAGAAGGTGACTTTAGCTCATGATGGTACTCAATCTCTCTCCTTCTGGATGAGTGATAATTTTTTTGAAAAGCCAATCCTTTTCACATTCATTTATGGGAAATGTACAAAAGTAGAGAGATTGGTTTTGTGGGCCGATCTTGAATACTTGTCAAATCTTGGAGAGATGAAATGGGTAGTGGGAGGGGATTTTAATACAGTAACTTCCAATGATGAAAAAATTGGTGGGAATGGAATTAATTGGGAAGGAGTTTTAGATTATAACATGAATCTTTTAAATGTTGGGTTACAAGAAATCAATTTCAAGGGTTTTAGATTTACGTGGTGTAATAATAGGGAAGGAAATGCTCGGATATGGGCTCGGCTTGACCGAGTTTTGGGTAACACTAAATGGTTTAACGGGTATTTTGTCAGTTCGGTGGACCACCAATTCGGATCATAGTCCTCTTCTTCTTATGATAAAAGTTTAAAATAAAGTCACTCCAAGACCATTTAAATTTTTATCGTTTTGGACTAAGAGCGACGAATTTCTAAAAGTGGTGGATCAAGCGTGGAACTATGAAGTGAAGGGTAAACCACTCGTTGTCTTTGCAGAGAAACTTAAAAGGGTTAAATCCTTTCTCAAAATTTGGTCAAAAAGTAAATATGGTGAAAATTTTCAAATGGAGAGAAAGTCAGAGGATGATATGTTGGGAATTGAAGCGGAATTTGATGCGAACCCGTCAATTAAAAATAGAATTAAATTTCATAAGACCCAAGTTGAATAGCTGATAGCTCTAAAAAATGAAGAGGACTATTGGAAACAAAAATTAAAAGCTAGATTGGCCAAAGATGGGGATGCCAACACGAAATTTTTTCATGCTATTACGAGAAAGAAGAGGGTCATTCTCAATTTAAAAGGAATTCAGAATGAACAAGGTCTGTGGGTAAGTGATGAGTATGAGATGGAGAATGAAGTTGTTGGTTTTTTCAGCAACTTGTTAACCTCAGACATCTCAACTATTTATCGAAGGCTGAATAACGCCTCCAAAAGAAGCTTGAGCAGGTCCGGCCAACAACAAACATTGGGAAACCTGGAAGATATAAATAACTTGGGAAATAACTAGCATGGGCTTTCCAGAAACCAACACGGCTGCATATCAGATATTTGGGACTGCATTCCTGATGATGTAACAGAAGCAGATAATGATAGGATCAGTGCCATTCCATCTATAGAAGATATTCATGAGGCCATTTGTGATATGAATAAAGATGAGGCAGCAGGTCCATACGGATTTAACGATAATTTTTTCTCTGCTTGCTGGAATATTTTCAAAAATGATCTCCACAAAGCAATAGGATCTTTTTTTGTTGGTGAAAAACTTCCAGTTAGTTGGACTTCAACTAACGTGGTTTTAATCCCTAAAATTGATACTCCTAAAAATTGTGGAGATCTTCGACCTATTAGTCTCTGTAATTTTTTGTCAAAAATTATTTCAAATTTTTTTGCGAAAAGAATAGGACTTTTGTTACCAAAAATTATTTCGCCATTACAATCAAGTTTTATCAAGGGCCGAACCTTATTGGAAAATGTCCTGTTAGCTCAAGAAATGATGTCCTCGTTTAAAAGGAAAGTGAGGGGCTCAAACCTTATTATCAAACTTGATATGTCTAAAGCATACGACAGGATATTGTGGTTATTCATCATCAAAATGCTTAGAAGGTTCAGTTTCTCAGAAACAGTGATCGATTTACTTTGGCGTCTGATTTCAAATTATTGGTACTCTATAGTTGTGAATGGGAAGGCATGTGGTTTTTTTAAATCTAATAATGGGGTGAGACAAGGAGACCCTTTGTCGCCGGCTCTGTTTTTGATAGCTTCGAAAGTTTTGAATTGGGGCATTCATAAATTGATAGAATGTGGAAAAATGGCTCATTTCGTACTAACAAGCATTATTTCTTGTCTTTCGTTTGTAGATGACACACTCATATTTGCTAATGGTGATAGACGTTGTTTAAATAATTTCATGGAATTCTTGAAAACATATGAAGAGGAGTCAAGGCAAGTGGTGAATTACAACAAATCATCCTTCTATCTTCCGGGGAATTAGTCATATGGCACGAAGAAAATAGTAGAAAATATCACCGGTTTCAAATGCAATAATCTTCCCATCATGTATTTGGGAATCCATTTATTTGCGGGCAGAAAAAAGAAAGAATATTTTTCTTCGTTTATTTACAAACTGGTTGGAAAGCTTAATTATTGGAATCACCAAAACATTTCACAGGCTGGGAGAGTGACTCTAATAAAATCCATGGTAGAATCCATGCATCTTCATCTTCTAGCGACAATAAACCCCCCGGTTGTGACACCCCGCTTAAAATAATAATGGGTGGCTAGCCCTATACTATGATAAATCAAGAATCTCAAGTGGATCATTCTTAGCATCAACTGACGAGACTAGATAAATATAGCTAATAACCCACAAATAAAATAAGCGGATGCCAAAAATTTAAAACCATGCAATAAAACAACATACCAAGAACTTAATATTTACTGAAACTGTAAATGGATTCACACAAACCACAATTAAAAGGAAGTAGTCAAATTAATATCTAATAAGTACACGAAAGAAATCTACCCGAATAAGCTGTCGAGTTACAGACAATACTACAACCATAGGGAAGAAATATAAATTCTACAAATTACCCTTGGGTGTAAACCCGATATACAAAATGAATCCTATCTAGAATTATAAAGAAGTAGGAAGCGACTACAATACAAATCCCGCAACAGTCCGCATCTGTCATGGCTCCGAGAACAAGGGACGGAAGCATCATTGGCGCCCTTATGGTGGGAAACCTGTAGTACAAGATATATATATATATATATATATATATATATATAGCAAGAAAGAGATATAAATGGGTCAAGGCCCGAGGTGTGAAAACATTTGCAGAAAGTGTATTAACAATGCATAATAATTATAAATGTAATGTTTCATAATTAAAGTGGAGTCGTGCTCTCGTGGAACCCCGAACTCACCCCTCAACTAAAGTGCGCACCTACCTAAAAGTATGCCCCTAGACCTCGATTATTATACCCAACTCATTCTAGGGATAAATCTACCAAAATATAAGCATAACCTATACGTGCGTAACCCACTATCCGAAACATAACCCGGAATTCCTTACAGTCTAACCCCCTTACTATATCATTCGGACCTATCTATGAATGTATATACACATACGCACGTATATAATACTTGTCTATAATCGGTTCTAATCATTCGTTTAAACGAGTTATTTGTCTCAGCACATCACATGTTATCCTTATTTTTCATAATAAGAATTCGTTCTCCAAACAACCTACATCCGAGTACTAAGGACGAAACTTCTCTCCACTCCCAACATTGCACTACGTTTCGTGTGTGGGGCATCTTGTAAAGCGAAATCAGAGCAAGGAACCCCCCCAATACACTACTCCTTGACAATGATGATCATTGAGATCCATTGTTCCCTTAACCCACAACTTATAACTCCAGCTGCTTACTAGGGACAACTATTTCTATGTATTTAAGTAAGATATCACCTAGAATACTTAGGTTCTATATAACGTTATCTTAGTTAAAAACGCACGAACCCTCAACCCTAGCAAGCATGTACACCTAATATATAAAATGTACATCTTGTAACACCCATATCACAAACACTTATAGGATATATATATTTACTCTAAATATATAACACAAACATTCAGTCCAATAACCACGTACACATACTACACACAACGTACATTTAAATATCCAATATACAATCATTTATGGATATAAAATAAAATACATCACACTGCTATCATCTTCCAGGAATTACTCACTTTATCCTGGGTTACCATATATCGGATTATTATCATACCACCATGGTAATAAAATCAAACACAACGTGTGGGAAGCGGTCATAGTTCCGAACCGGAAGTGAGAACAAATCATACCCAAGACTTCTCACCCCAAACTGAAATCACACAATAAATAATGGACGACTATGACTTGCGGACTATACGCACCCATCTCCTCAAGCCAGGGGCCTCATCCACATCGCGTAACCTACCATGATAGCACGTGTTGGGTATGCCCACACAATAATTATATATATCATTCACATTATATATATATACACGCGATCACATCATAGATACAAACTATCACACACACACACACATATATATATATATATATATATATATATATATACACACACACATACTATTTCCCGTCACGTATGTATGAAAATAATGAATTCGGCCATAAGTGTATAATTCTCATTATGCTAACTGATGTTATAACCCATACTAGCCCAACTCATAATATAGTACTATCCCTCACTTGAAACATCTTCATCCATTTCACCTATGATATGAATAGCCTCTCAATATCCAACCTTAAGGATACTATCTCAAAAGAAAACGCATGCATAATTCATTTTGCGCACACCTTCTATGTACGGATGCACACGGATATATATATATATATATATATATATAATAATCCCGGCTATAAGTATAAACACAACTACTAGTCAAAAATCTATTTAATCCATCCAAACTAAGATTTCGGTTCAGTTACTCATATGAACCCAAAAATATCGTGTTTCCAATTCAATCCCTAAGTTTATCGTCACTAAGAATATACGACCTCACTCTCTTATTGGTCATCCAATCTTATGTAAATGAAATCCTATCATTATAAGGATTTAACTCAAAAGTCGGCATACCAATTTCACGCCATACCTTCATAACTCCCTTACAGAGTCCTCAATCTTACATCAATTATTAACTCACTTATACTCTCCCAATAAGACTCCCATCCTAAATCAGATTCCGCATTTCATCGATGCAACACACTCCAATACATATGCATATATATTTTGAAACTAGTTCAATACATCCCCATAATCATATCATGTGAGATACCCCCTATAAATCTCCAAAACATGTCTCTTGCATCATATAGGAAGGTTCCTAGTCGATAGACCCAATCGAAGTGGAGTAGAATTAATTCTAGAAAAGCTCCACGAAACTGCCCTGTTTCTGAATAGATTCGGCCCGGACCGAATCGATTCGGTTGCAAAGGCGAATTGATTCACCCCTTTATGCGAATCAATTTGGTCCAAAGGATCTGTAAGTCTGTCTTAGGCCGAATTGATTTGCCTTGGATCCGAATCGATTCAGTCACACAGACTTGACACTTTATCCTAAGCCGAATCGATTCTCTTAAGGGGGAAAATCGATTCGGGTCTGTAGAATTTTGAAGGTTTCTTCTTCTGTACAAAATCTACAAATTATAAACCCTAAAATCATCAATTCTAACCCTGGATACTCCATCAAATCATGATTCTAATCTTACAAATCTACTCAACAAAGATCCCAACCACCACTACACCATCAAATCCATATATGAACATCAATTGTAAGATTTAATCTACAAAATCGAGGTTTTGAAAATTTTAACCCAAAATCCATTTCTTTTATCCACAAATTATGAAATTGTAATACCCCGTATTTTTATGGCTTTTAAAATTGGGGATTTATTAAATTTAATTTGAGGTATTAATTTAATATTAATCCGGAAATTATTTTTTTATATTTACTAGCGTGATGCGAGTTAGTAATTACTGGAAATTTGTTGAATATTACTGGATGAGTAAAGTAATATATGAGATTGATTTTATTAAAAATTATCACGAGTGAATAAAATGACAATTATGGAAATTTAATTCAGGACGCGCCTATGTCGTGTCAGGACTAAATTATTATTATTAAAGTGAATAAATTATAAGTCATATGTATAGTCATTTTGAGTGCTCCAAAGTGTCCGGAAGGATCGAGATAGTCAGAAAAGTGTACTCGGGGGGTTTAGTTTGGGTCTCGGGGCATTTTTAGGCCTAATTGACACCCCTGGAGGGTATTTTAGACATTTGGTATTTTTGGGTAATTAAACCCACAAATTTTCTTAGTATTTATTAGCCATTTAGAGTTGTCTCTTGGGGTTAACAAACACAAAGCCTAAGCCAACCATTAGAGAAGAAGGTGAAGTGATTAGAGAAGAAGGTGAAGAGATTAGAGAAGAAGGTGAAGAGTTTCCAAGCAATCCAAGGCCTAGAACTCACCCGATTTCATCGCCTCCACCACCAAAACGTAGATGGCACGACGACGAACGCAACCATATAATTTTCATCAACAAATCATATCCTTGAATCCCAGACAAGTATCTATCTTGCTAATTTCCAAGTTAATATACCTTCCATGTTAGTCTAGGAATAAAAATCATATGTTTTAATGGAAGAATTATTTATTTTGGAAGAGAAATTATATGTGTTGTAGGGAGAACCCATGTAGTCAAAAATCTTTATCATATGTAGAGGATTACCCATGAATTTATTATGATATTTGGGAAGAAAATCTTGATTAAAATAGAGGGTGGTGACAAAATTTGGTTTTATAAAGAGATTTGAGATTTAACCCCTTTTGATTAATTCGTTGAAGATTCATTGATGTCGTTACGTTAGAACTTGTTTATGTACATTGCTTATACACTAGGTTTTCTTTGATGGGAGTTTGGGATGAAATTATAGAGGTTTGGAGGGGTTAAAATGGTTGAACCCGTAGGTTGAATATTGCAGAAAACTGGGCAAGAACTGCTTGATCGATCGATCGATCCCTCCTCGAGAAGTGCATATTTTTCTCCTTTTTGTTTAGTCCGGTTAAAATGCATAGGAACCCTTGATCGTCATTGATAGAGTATAATGGGTTATGAAGATGACCAATAGGGTCTAAGTAGACTCCGTTAAGTGAAATTAATATGAGATGAAATTTTGGGTTAACGGGGAGTTATTCATACATTGGAAATTGTGCGTACGTTTACTAAAATATTGAGACTCGTGAAAGATTTAGACTAGAAGGTAAGTGAGGGTATACCTACTGAAATTTATACTTAGTGAGAAAAAATACTTCGAGAGATGAGAAGTAAGAACGAAGTAAATAATAAATGAGAATAAAAGAGACGAATCCGTTATGAGAAATAATTGAGTAAAATTTGTGTTGAGAATGGATAATAACAATTATGGGTCGTGGTCGAACCTAATTTGGAAAATATGAATATTTATATGTATGACTTTGTGAATGTGCATATATTATGTATCTGTGTTATGACATACCTAGATTACTTGCTATCGACGGGAGGTTTGCGCGTGAGGGCAGTCATATCCTGATGAATCCATGGGATTTTTGACTTGTCACTCAAGGACATAAGACTTAGGTCGATTACCATTAGTGAGAATAATGGTATAGAATGGTCATTTGGGTGCGTAGGTATGTGCATATCCCAAAGGATTAGGACTATGTTCGCCTCCATTGTTTGTGATTTTATATTTGTGGTTCGAGGAATCTTTACCGAACCTATAGTCCCCTATAGAGCGACGTGATGTATTGGGACAAGATAGCAGAGTAATGCAGCACCGCAGCTGTGTCTCGGGGTGCAGTATAGTGTATATATCTATCTATAATATAATGAATATATATATATATATATATATATATATATATATATATATATACATGTGATGATATCTACTATGTGGTTAAAGTGGAAATGTAAGATAGTTATGTATGAAAACACATAATTGAATTAATAAGGGACTTATCCATGTTGAATCTATATATATATATATATATATATATATATATATATATATATATATATATGTTTATAACATCATTATATGTATTATAAGGTTAATACGTGGGAATAATTTGGGCAATAAAGAATGGATACATGTGGTTAATCTAGTTAGCGTGGGAACTATCACTAGGATGTCTTAGAAGTACGTTAGGAATGCACACTAGATGAGAGATGAGGATTCTCAAGAGAGTGTCGCATACTAACATGGTTGTGATAGTAGTCGGTAAGCATTTTAAATACTTGCTAAACTATTTTTAAAACTGTTTTACACTCGGGCTCTGACCCATTTTCTGTCATTTCTTTCTCTATTGTATATATATGTATGTATTACAGGTGCCCAGCCATAAGGGCGTCATGCTTAGGTTCTTTAGATTGGACGTGCGTAGCTTATGTGGGAGTTGCAGTCCCTTGCTTTAGACGACTTTGTCATTGAATCAGTTCCTACTTTAGATCTTCATACTTAGGGCATGTGTCTCCCGATTTCCTATTTCATTTAGATCTTGTCAAGGATTTATGTTCATTTATATTTTCGGTATTCAATGCCCCTCGGGAGTTAACTCTTATCAGAATGATTTCATTTATAGTTCATAACTTGGTTTGGTTTATCTAGATGGTTTAAATGGTAGTGTAGTTATTGTTATCCTTTTATTTATGTGACTCTCGAACTGCTATTATTAAAAAGGTTTTCATATTGGTATTTAATAAAGGAAAAAATGAGGTTTTAAATGGTTTTGACACTTAGCTTAATTATTTAGGGTGTTCAAATTGGAAATATTATTTTTGCGACAGTGATGCTGAGAATGAACCAACCGTTCACCTGGTTTTTAATTTAATAAATGACTGATCACCCGGTATTTAATTAGGCGGGGTGTTACAGGTGGTATCAGAGCATCAGGTTCTAGTGTCCTTTAGGGTCTGTACGGCTTACTAAGCTTTCAGCTCAGCGTTACTTTGTTTGATATAGAGCGCTATGTTTAGGATTGTTGATTTCTATGATAAGATTTCGTTCTCCTTCTATAACGTATATATTAGTGAATCTTATTTGCGTTCGGACGTGTTCGTACAAGAAGTATGGCAGATGAGGGCCATTGGACGGATAGTGGAGGTCATACTTAGGAAGTTATGAAGTATGTTCGAGGATGATGACCATAATCGAACTCACCCCTATTATGGCACGAGAGGCCAGGACTGTAAAGACGGTTAGGACGCAGCCTAAAAATTCCAAGTGCTGCTATTGTCAAAGGTGATGCCAAATTAGACTCACCCAACATAGTATGCTTGGGAGAGGGTCAAATGGAAAATTGAGGAGAGTCATCAGTAAAAGTTATAGAAATGCGTGAATTGAGTGTGTTACCCAATGAAGGCAATATATTCAAAGGCTTTGACATATAGTGGAGTGTGGTTAACTAGAACTGAAAATTTGGGGTAAATTTTTTTTTGACTCATTAGAGCAAAGCTATAATAGTGGGAGTCAACAACCACCGCCCGCGACTGAGGGTACGTTTGCTATCTATGGAATAATGGGCGCGCGGGGTGTTACTGAAATAAAATGCACACATAAACTATTTAGCAAGATTAACAACTTGCCTCAGGATTGTAGAGGTTGAATCGTCCTCGAGATCGCGTATTGGCCAGAGCCTCCAAGCTTTTCCTATTTTCTCTCTTCCTTTCCTCTTCTCTCTCTCTCTCTCTCTAGGGATTTCTGTCCCTCTCTCTTTCTCAATCTAAAAAAAATGAGATTATAATCTCCCAAAGGCTTTATAATCTTAATCTCCCAAAATATCCAACTTTAAATGATAATACACACTTTAAATAGCTTGTTTACTCCATTTAGAGTCAAACTAACTTAAAACATTCTGGAACTGAAATTAAACCCAAGGACAGACATTTTGACTATCTCAACCCATCCGAAATCAACCGCGCACTCCGAATCGTCATCCGAAATACATTATAACATCCTCAAATTTTGACCTCAATTGCCAAATTTAAAATTCTGACTTAAATAAATTTTTATTTCTCCCAAATAAATTAAATTCTCAGTCCCCAAAAAATCACGGGGTATTACAGATTTTCCCCCTTTCAAAAATTTTGTCCTCAAAATTTAGATAAGCCTAGGACTCCGAACCTCAACCAGTTCCTATGTCACCTACCCTCGAGATTACTATACCTATTTCTCCCACTTCTCACAACGAATTGTCTTCTTTTTTTAAAATCATATTAGTTAACCTGGGTGCCCATTCACCCTATTCCCGAGATCAACTCGTAGAAACATGACCCGGCTCCATTAGCCCCAAATCGGAATATAACTCTCAACAATTTAATCTGTAATAATGTACTAAGTAAATAAAATTTTATAATTTCCAATGATTGAGTTCTTCTTAATTCCTGACATTTGCAACATTCATG